>CM032339.1:8842256-10222256 GCA_019022885.1 Schlechtendalia chinensis | reverse complement strand
GATGCTATTAAAGGAAGTAAAAGAGAATGTTGGGAAACCTTGTGTAAAGAGGTCGATAATGACCCTTGGGGCAAGGCGTACCAGATTGTGATGGGGAAATTAGGAAGAATGACACCACCCACCAACAGAGATGCGGATGAAATGAGGTCCATCGTAAACACGCTGTTCCCGACACATGAAGAACTCGAGGATCAAGCGAGCACGGGATTAATAGAGGCGATTCCTCTATTCACTGACCAAGAATTGGATATAGCGGCAAAATCGCTCAAAATCGGAAAAGCACCGGGACCAGACGGCATACCCGCGGAAGTTATCAAGACAGTAGCAACAAATCAACCACAGCTGCTCATGAATATGTATAACGCATGTTTGAGCATGGGGGTATTCCCAACCCCTTGGAAAAGCGCGCGATTGGTCCTAATTGACAAGACAAAAAGCGAGCTTAACTCTCCTTCGTCCTATAGACCTCTTTGCATGCTGGATACTGCTGGAAAATTATATGAAAAACTATTAAAAGCGCGCCTCACGACAGCTATACAAAACGCCGGAGACCTTTCTGAAAGACAGTATGGATTCAGGAAAGGAAGGTCAACGATAGGGGCTGTAGAGGAGGTGGTACAAGTGGTACTTGACTCCAGAAAGAAATGCCACGGTGTCAGACCCATGGTTCTGCTCGTAACCCTTGACGTGAAGAACGCTTTCAACTCGGCCAGATGGAAGGATATGCTGCATGCTCTAGGAATCACGTTTGGTGTACCTGACTATCTCATGCTGGTACTAAAAGATTACCTGAGGAACCGATACCTCACTTACGAAACGGCGGAAGGCGAGAAACAGAAGAAGGTCACGGCCGGAGCATTTCAGGGATCTATACTGGGTCCGGATCTCTGGAATGTGGCTTATGACGGGCTACTCCGAGAACAGATGCCAGAAGGAACGTCTCTGGTTGGATACGCCGACGACGTTGCAGTAGTGATAGTCGAACGCACGACGGAACTTATCCAGATACGGCTTAACCAAGTGATGCGAAGAGTGATCTCGTGGATGCAAAACCATGGGCTTCAGCTTGCAACTAACAAGACCGAGATGATACTACTCACAAGAAAGAGGATTAACACAATCATTCCATTGAAAGTGCAGGACGAAGATATTTGGACAAAGGAATCGGTAAGATACCTGGGTGTGACACTAGATAGGAAGCTCACGTACTGGGATCACATTACAGGCGCGGCAAATAAAGCATCCAAGAGAGTCGCGGCCCTCAGTCGCATCATGAACAATCTAAGAGGACCAAAACCTGCGAAACGAAAGCTCCTCATGTCGACCGTTAACTCCATCATTCTTTATGGGGCAGAGATCTGGGGAGACGCTGCGGAGGTAAAAAGAAGAGGAATAAGGATAGCCCAAGTACAAAGAACAGGAGCTCTGAGGGTTGCTTGCGCTTACCGCACAGTCTCAGAACCAGCGATCATGGTAATAGCGGGAGTTATACCAATCGACATTCAGGCCAAGGAAAGATGGACACAGCACATTAACAAACGAAACCTGGGAGCTAAAGAGGCCAGAAAAGAAGCCCGAATAGCAACATGGAAGATGTGGCAAAAAAGGTGGCAAGAGCACACCAAAGGCAGATGGACCGCGCGACTTATACCGAAAGTTAAGGAATGGACGGAACGACAACATGGGGAGGTGGATTTTTATCTTACACAATTCTTGTCAAACCACGGATATTTCCGCGATTACCTACACAGAATGGGGAAAGTGAGGACGCCACATTGTAAATACTGCAGCTCCGAGAAAGACGACGCTGAACACTCGTTCTTCACCTGCAACCGATGGGCGGACGAAAGACAGAAAGTAGAAAACAAAATAGGAACTTTTGATCCCGATAACATCGTCGAGAAGATGCTAGAAAACCGGGGGAAATGGAACGCCGTGGTAAAATACGTGCACACTGTTCTCCAGTTCAAAAAGGAGCACGGCTGTCTAGAAGACTAAAGAGAAACAGGCAATGCCTTAATAAATGAGTGACGAGAGGAAATACGATGGAGAAGAAGAGCAAGACGGAAGCCTGTAACGAGGGCCAAATCGCAGTGGCCCCGGCTCGAAGTTAAAAATAAGTATGCGAAAGCAGATTCCAAGCCGGGTGTCCACGGAGCTAGGTCTTGCCAGTTTAGTGGGTAGTACAATTTGCTATATTTAGTGGATTGGGAGTCCCACACAGGGGAGGGCTCGTATACCCTCCACCGTGCGTAAATGCATTCTGGACGACCTAATAAAAAAAAAAAAAAAAAAAAAAAAAAAAAAAAAAAAAAAAAAAATATAATAATAATAATAATAATAATAATAATAATAATAATAATAATAATAATAATAATAATAATAATAATAATAATAATAAATAATAATAATAATAATAATAATTAATAATAATAATAATAATAATAATAATAATAATAATAATAATAATAATAATAATAATAATAAATAATAATAATAATAATAATAATAATAATAATAATAAATAATAATAATAATAATAATAATAATAATATAATAATAATAATAATAATAATAATAATAATAATAATAATAGTAGTAATAATAATAATAAGAATAAGAATAATAATAATAATAATAGTTATTACATATTCATTACATAATAATAGTTATTACATATTCAACATTCTAATGTTACCAAATGTTATTATTATGACGAACATTATATATCCGTAATAGAAATACGAAGTTGATAACAATTTATAAACCTTTCATCATATAAAACATCATATGACAACATCATCGAATACTATATCATATATTATAATATATACGGGCATTTAGGTATACGTTAGTTGAATAATCTAATCATTTTCATATTGATTTTATTTAATAACGTTATACTACTTATTTTAGAAAACTTAAATAAAATAAATATTCTATTATCACAAAGAGTAATTTATATTATGCCGTTCATGTATAGTTATAATTATATAAATCTTCTTGAAATCCAGTAATATACATATTATGATTTGGAATTTGAAATCAATAATAAATAATTATATTATTGTGATGTATAAACAGTATTATTTATTTAAGCTTTATGTATTTGTTTGAAACATCAATTTCATCAGAACTAATTATTTAAATATTTTAAAAAGGTTATTCACGTGTAGTTTTTCAGTTTTTGAAATGAAACAAGAATAATGTAGTGGAGCATATTTTAAATATGTAGAACTTTTGAATTAAAGTTGTAAAATATATATAATTTAATCTGGAAAAATATAATATTTTTGGAATTAAAAGTGAATTTTTAGTTTTGATTTACGTGTGACTAATGTTTGTTGTGTAGCGTATTTAATTGTATATCATTTTTTATTATTATTTATTTATTTACTTTTTTTAATTTTGCGTAAATAGTTTCAATTGATGTGTAGTCTGTAGTAATAGTTCTACGATGATTTTTTTGTATATTATCCCTTTTAAAATGAATTCGGTATTTTTTTTTTTAAATTTGGTGTGATCATTGAAGTTTGATATTAAATGTGTATTTTAGAGTTTAGAATATTCCAAGGAAAACAAGTAATACTAAAATATAGGCAGAATACAAATAAATTCGGAGGTGTTAGATTGTTCAAGTATTCAGATGTTTCACTTATCACTATATTTTGAAATTATATATCCATTATATATAAATTATATATTAGTTTTTAAACATGAAAGAGATTTGAGTAGATACTAAGGAGAGAATTTAACGGTTTTCGGTCATAAAATTGAAAATTGAATTAATTTTTAGTTATTAAAAAAACTAAATGGATATGATTAGCATATTCAAAAGGCCATTTTGGCTCAAAATTGTTCGCATTCTACATACATATCACAATAATAAACTGTTATAAATTTAAAGTATTTCAATATATAATTTTTTGATTTCTATCAATAAAACCAAGTTAAGTTTGGTAAAAATCTCTTTTATTAAAATTGCCAAAATAAAATTAATTTTTATATGTTATCTTACTTAAACAATAAAATATAATTCATTTTATAGATTACCTAAGTTGACATTATATATTATATTATATGTTATTATTATATTATACATATATTATTATTATTATTATTAAGAGTATATTAACTACGACGACTATTGCAATAACGGCAGATTTTAATAATCAATAGTTTGAAATTATTGCTTTTCAGTGCATTGATTGACTTCTCTGCAATGCAATGCCATAACCGACAAATACCACAACACTCGCAGTTTAGTGGTTTTTTCCACTATATTGAGTATAATTTATTCCTATAAAAATTAGTGTTGAATAATTATAATGAAAAAATATATGAAGTTACACAGATATATATTACAGATATATATTACAGATTATCAAGTTTTAAAAACTGAATATGGCTAAGCGTTCGACAAATTATGTGATCTAGATTTAATATAGAAAATTATAAAGTGAAATGGATTATTCGTATAATGGAACACGACAATAATAATAATTTCATTTCATTTTTTTTTCTTTAATTTGTACTTAAATGATATTTTTTGTTAATATAACCAATGAGTTATAATGAGTATATATTATAATCACGCTAATACGAGTTTAATTATTGAAATTTTATGATTGACCAGGAATACATAAATATATGTAGGTCATATAAAAACTAAATCTCTAAAGTTAACCATAAATACACACTTAATGAAAATGTATACTTTGGTATTTTAATTAAATAATATATATCTGTCTAATATCTTACTAATATTAATAGAGTTCATTGTATGAAGTTAAAGTCAAAAAATATTCTATAACGTAATTTAAAGAATGGATTACAAAAAATATACCATTATTGTATACAATATTGTGCATAAATGTAGCTATACAGATGTATTTAAATGTAATATATTTTACAACAAATTACATTAAGATAAAGATAAAAATATGCTATAAAATTATATATGCACAAACATTTTAAATTGGAATAACTGATTATCAGAAAGGTGCGGTTCTAAAATATATTAAAAAGTGTAGGAATAATTACCAACCAGGTTTTATAGAACCCGATAATCAGTATAATCGTTCAGTGATAACATATAATATATGTTTCAGAATAATTATGCTATGTTCGTTGAAACTAAGGTTAATAAAACCTATAGTATTATCCCGAATAAAACTTTATCTCAATAAAATTTCTACAATTATTCTGTTAAGACTAGTTTTACATTTTATGAATTATTATTTCACAAAAATATTATATTAGTTTTATTATGATAAATTAATTGCCACAAGACAATAAAATATAATATTATTGACTAACAAATATTTTATAAAGAAAGATTTTTATTGAGTTGTTTGATACTCACAATTTTCATTTGTCAATTAACAAAAAATAAAAATAAATAAATAAATAAATAAATAAATAATGAGATAATTAAAAATTGTAGTCCTTTAACATATTGACAGTATGTAATCATACTTGTCAATACGCAAAATATACGATGTCGTCAAAACACTATATATATTTATTGATAACCGGTCATGGTAGATCATTTCAGAATTCGTCTAGAAAACAAATAAATGAAAACATTTGTTGATATTTCTATGATAAATTAGTTTTTAAGTATGTGAATTCTCAAATATAAAAAAATAATATAAATAAAGAAAAAAAATTGTCTTGAATCAAATATAGCTGATATAGAAATTATTTATGCAGAATCAAACAGACAGTGCAAATTAATGCGTTATGAATTACTAAGACAACTCGAAAATTGTGGTAACATAAGTCTTTACAAACTAAATATACTAAAGAGGAACTTGTGATATTTAAAATCATTTTTTCATATCTGGTAAACATGCAAACCGCATCACTATAATAACTTGATTTAATAAATTTAAAACCATGTTTCAGAGATATCGTCAAATATCAAATCTAAGGAATAGAGAACAGTAAGACAATATAATTAATTTGAATGTACTGAATGTTTCACAGAATTTTGGTTTTAGAGTGTTACTTACAACGAGATTTGGGTTTATCAACGAGGTACGCCTCATCGTACGATACGTAGGTCGTCTATTAGCATGTGAGCTATTTATAGGCTACACAAGTATTGATCGAATTGGCGCCGATCAAGACTAAACTCTTCAAGAATTCGTACCGCATTTACACGTCGATGCGCACTAATAAACGCGTTGAGCTCAAAGGTTTTATCATCAAGGCGAACCACGACCCGCACGAATCCAACCTAAATCGAGTTAGAGCAAAACTCTATAAAATTTTACAAAATATATAAAGTGGAAATTAAAATATAATTGTTGATTGATTTATGTGCTTTACAAAAAGCAATATTTAAACATTTTTCTTTAACAAATAGATAAAACTTCATCATTATTAGAAAATTGTATTTATTGCCTAAATTAAATATTATGAATTTAATTTGAATTACAATCAAATAATAGTAATACATAAATTTAATTATATACTGTGAAATAATTAATGTGACGATTTTAATAATTTTGAGAGAATGTGATTTATATATATATATATATTACATTTTACATTATTAGATTGACTGTATGTACAATCAATCCAATAATACGTTTTCATGTTGCATTCCAGACATATACAAGGAAATCACAACCGAAGTTTGTTCAATATTGATTAACTTTATTACAATTTTGCTGTTAAAAAAATGTAAAAAATGTAAAAAAAAAAGTAAATCTAACACATTGATCGATAAAGGTTTAACTGTATAACATATAGTAACGAATTCTCCAATTATTTCCATAAATGTAAAACATGTCTGTGTAATATTATATGTTAATAATTATATTATTCTATGTTATTTCGTATTACGTAAATATAACAATAGTTATATATTGTTATACTATAATAGTGTCGCATCTGCCATTAAACGCTTCATAGGCCCTTTTAAACTCTTTTAGTATATTTCTTTTATTATTATAAAAATGTACGTTACTTACTGTATGTTGAGTTAAAATATAATTTTTTAAGTATCTTACAGTAATACGTAAGCAAAACGTCATGCATAGAAAATATACACTATACAAGTTCTCATTGATATAATAATTAAATGAAGAAAATTGATTGGATTAAATTAAGACAGTGGTGTTATTCGACTATTATTCATCAATTATTTAACTGCATGTATCAATAGTTACAAATAACAAGATATTGAATTATTCATTTTAAAATAATCTGATGGGATTTATCTTTCGTTAGCTTTTGAAACATTTAAATTTGTTTGTCCTTAAAACCATTGAACTGAAGGATAAAATCACCTAATTATGCAAAAATACAATTAATTTGGGAACACGTAACAACAAAATAAAATACAGTAGTAATAGAAGACATAATTATATGTTTTCATGTGATAAACTGTTTTATTTTGAATATTAAAAAACTAAAATTGCAATTAAATAACATAATATGAGTTATCTGTGAGAACAAATACACAAGACGATTTAAGTATAAAATTATTTTATATAATTTATGAATACTTCACACATTTATTATTCAGTGATCTGGACGTTAAATACGAGTAAGTTAGTCAAAACTCATCCGCGTAAAAAGATAAGTTCTATACTATTGCATCAGATAAAACCTAACATTTTATTATTAGCATATATTTCAAAGCAAAATATATTTATTATAATGAAGATTATTTTTATAATAGTAAATATTTTTTTGTCATTTGTATAATTAAAAGTTTTTTTATTCACTATTAAAATGTTCAACCGTAAATGGTTTCTGTGTTCAGTCAGTCACTTAAAAAAAAAATTGTTATTACACTAAATTTACCTTTTTTATATGAAATGTTTTAGTTAAAAATAACGTATAATTCATATTTTCGAAATATTTACTTTTATTTTATGTTATTAATTTATACAAAGTTGTAATTTAACGTATTTATACTCGTATAATATGTTTTCAAATAAAATAAAAAAATATTACGTAGACGAATTTAAGAGTTACGTATATATTATAAATATTATGATACATCGCCCGTAGAGAATATAGTAATTACATAGATATTTTTTTAGCAGTTGGAATTAATTAAAAACACCTGTTGTTTGAAACCATCCATAAATGGATAATTATATATAATATATCACAACACTTTATATTATTAACTCTTTTATATTTTTTTTCTAAAAAGGATTTTTTATTTAATAAAGTTGTTAAGTTCAAGTGACTTATTGAACAAAGTAATATATTCTCGAACTAATTTAAACCAACACAGACAATACTTTGGTTCGTTAAAAACATTTTCTACATGTTATTAAAATATTTAAAAATCCAATGTTTAAAAAATTATTAATAAATAGTTTTTCGGTAAATTTATCTCTGATTAAAACTATTTTCTGATGACTTATTATTGCTTGAAAAAATATTTAAAATTAATTTTATAATCATACGGTTCCCTAAGATATGTAAATCAAGTCGTTAAATACAGGGTGGGCTACTTGAACGGTCTATTTTTAAGGTTCAATTATTAAATATAAAAACGAATGAAAACTAATTATTAATTTATTATAAAGAAATACAAAATATGCCATTTATTTAAAAAAAGATAATTCCTTAAGGTGACGGCCATCTTTTCTTAAACGCGCTTCTTATCTTTCTTGTATGTTTTATACTATACGGTGTATCACTTTTAAAGTTGTAATGGTAATATTTTTTCAAATTTCGTTTATTAATTCTTCTATTAAATTTCTATGCATAGATGTTATAGACTTTACTTTATAAATATCCCCATAAACAAAAATCACATGCTGATAAGTCTTGTATTCTAGGTATCAATACATATCACCGTTTTTGGAAATAATGTAATTTCTAAAAATTGGCGAACGGCATTCATTGATATTCGGGCCGTGTGAGATATCGTAAAATCTTGTTGATTCAAAAAATTATAATTTTGAAGAAACTTTGTTAGTTTACCGAGCAAAAAATTATTGATCATATGAATATAATGATTTGAGGCTACTATTGTTGCCCGTCCATCTTTGGTAAAAGTATGAGTAAATGATGCTATAATGGGAAATTGCACACCATATAGTTACTCTGTCTTTACTGAGTAAAGGTCATTGGTGAAATTGGCGAGGATTTTCTTCAGACCAATAATGACAATTTTGCTTATTAACAAAACCATTAAGATAGAAATATGTTTCACCAAATATTTGAAATTTGAATAGCTTTAGCTTTTTTTTTCCATATGGAATTGCTTAGAGGCTAGGAACCACGTGCGCATTACTTCCGACCAATAGCCTTAGCTTACGGTATTGGATTATGCTGTTTAAGGTTGAAATGAACACGAAATGAACTCTGCGTAGCCACATAACTCTTGTTATCATTGTAAAACCATTTTATCGCAAAAAGGTGTTCTTTGTCACTCCACTATTCCATATTAATTAAATGGCTTGTTATTTTCTTTTTTGGGAGCATTCTAATCTAATATTACTATCAAAAAACTCTATTTTTTAAATCGGTCGTTTTAGTGCCCCATTTTATACATGCCAGATATTCTGTATATATTTTTTAAATTTAATTTACATATTTTTAAATTTTAAATATGTGTTCATTATGTGTAACTTTAATTTGTATTATATTTCCAATAGTAATTTCCATGTATAATGTATATGTATTAATCTACATTGGAATTAAATGAATTATATTCCAATAAACCTAATTATAACAAAACGCAATAGACTATATTACGTCGAAAGAATTAAAAACTATAATAATTATGGAGAATTATACTATGTATAGATACAACTATACTAGTTTGATTTATTAAATGTTAATCAATAAAACATTTTATTACTATAGCAAAAACTCATTTTAAATTAATCAAAAAGTTGAGCTAATTTATTTTGTACTTAGCTTGTATAGCCTGTGGTAATGTCGCTTTGATAAGGCCAAAAAGGTTTAAATTATTTATGACAAAATTCGAGATCATGTTTAAGCGTTAACACTAACAAACATAATGCGTGTAATGGCATTTTTGTAATGACGTAATGCCAAAATCACATAAAGAAAGTGCTCAGTATACGATTTAATACACGAAATTTTGAAGATTGTGTTATACAATATAATTATTTCCAAATCTACATGGTACGTTGTTATACTCTTTATTGAGTTAGTCAGTTAGTTGTCATAAATTATTTGTTTTCGATATTATAGGGAGAAATAGTGTCCGAGGAAACTTATGTGTTTGACATAAAATAGTTTTCGTGGTAGTTATGATCTCTTATTTCTATTTTCAATTTAAAAATGTTATCGAACATTGCGAAAATGACACATTGATGCCTATAATCGAAAAACTGTAACAGATGAAAGAGAATGGGCTCTGATAGCAAGTTGTTATGGAATCGTGGAAGAATCATTTGATGATTTTGTTGAAGTCGACGAAGACGTCACCACTTCCTGTATTCTGACAGACGACGATACAACTGACTCCGTTCGTAGCACTGAAGATGTTGATGACGTCGAAGAAGCATCATCTGAGCCAGTGCCTCGTGTTTCAATGAAGTAACAGCAGCACTCATATTGCTAAGAACATTCACCGAACAATTAAGTAATGTGGACGACAAAGTGTACTCTGCTCTAAATATAGTAGAAAATACTATTGATTATAGCATGTGCTTTCAAACTTTAAGTCAAAGTAAGATAACAAATTATTTATTATAAAGTTGCAATACTGTATATATTTTTTATTATATTTTTTTAATGATAAATTTTTTTATTTATATAAATTATTTAATCACATTTTTCATCATAATTTTTTAGTAATAATTTTATTATAATAATAATAACAATAAACACTGTAATTATACAATTTATATACTATATAATATGTAATAAAAAACTTTATTATATACGTAAATACATTTTAAAAACTCTTTAAGTCGATTTTTTTTTTAAATCTTGATAACTTGAAAACCTTAATAAGTCGAAAACCTCGATAAGTCGAAAAAATTGCATTTCCCATGAATTTCGACTTATCGAGGTTCCACTATATAGGGTTCCACTAGGGTTCAGTATATATAAATGTAAACACATTGTGTTCTCAGTACATAATGGTTTAATACTTTTTAATTATTATTTTAATGTTAAAATGTCTTTTTTTAGTAAAGTAAAGATTAAACATAGTTATTTAAATATGGACCAATTAATATATTATTATAAAATCGTATATTAACATTTACATTTGTAAATCAATATTTTTTTTTAAACTTGATATTGAGATTACATTTTTATGTAAATAATAGTGATTATGTGACGATCATCATTATGTTTTTATGGTTGATAATACAAATGTTTATCATAAATTATTAAAAATAAATAGTGTTAAAGTTAACAAAAAAAATATTTTTTGTACTACATTTTAATCACGTGCAATGTGCATTTTAATTCGAATAATATTGATATTACTCCCACCGTATCGATTTATTTCATTTGAAACATTAGTTCATTGTAAAATAATATTATTTTGCCTATGATAACATAACATTTGAAGTTTTACTAATTATATTTATATTTAACTGGGTAAAAACTTTGATTAATATTCGAACCTCTGAAATAAGCAAAAACACATTGTAAGTTCTGTTTTTATAATGAATATAAATATAATGTCTACTAACGCAAAACGTGTATGTAATAATAAATGACACCCGTTTATAATAATTGTGTATCATATTGCCCTTTTAACTATACGCTATGTATAGGGTTATTTAAAATGTATGTCACAAAATTACGAGTAATTACATGAAGTTTTCAAAATACTCTATATGTAATGTAAAATTTGAATAATCTGATCAAATGTGTGATATTAAATGTGTGTATATATGTATTATGTTTATTTAATATTTTCAAAATTATAGTACGAATGTAATATATATTTTAATATCAAAGAATGTTAATAAAATAATAAAATAATCTAATCTAACCTTACCTAACCTAACATGTATATTTTACGAAAATCATAAATGATTTATATCGCTCAAATACATCTATGATTGAACTTATTGTAGTTTAATTAGTTTTTTCTAATTAAATTTATAATAATAAATATTAAAATTGTAATGTTTCATACATGGTAGGTTAATAATATTTAATAATTTGCTTCTTTGATTGAATATCCGTGATAATATTACATTCTTAATTATTATCATCATTAGTTTATTTTTGTCATTTAAATATAATTCATTTGATATGGATAAATTAATAAGTGCTTAAATTAAATGATATTTATATATTTGATGTAAATATTTATTTGAATTGAAAGAATTAAACAAATATGTTAAATATATCAATATCAGGTTATATAAGCATCAATAATACTATATTTAAAGTATTATACCTTCTTTTTGAATATAAAACTAAGATACTTCATAAAATATTATTTAATTTTCACTTTTAACGTGGACATTTATGATATAGTTTAAATACTCTTTTACAATTAATATATTAATCTATAGATAAAGTTTAGTAGCTTTTAAGTTAAAGAAAAGTTTGTCAAAAGTTTCAATAATCACTTTCTGAACACAAAACTTAATTTTCAAGTCACTGAAACGATTATTTGTACAAAGATAATATTTTGAATATTAAATATAGTGTTAAAAATAGGTTCACCTTTTTTAATATTTATAAAAAAACATTCAAATTAATTAATGAGGTCCGATATTTTCTTGAAGTTTTATATATACGAGTATGAAATAAACAATAAAGCTTATCAGAAAAATATTTGTAATGATATGAACACATTATTGTAATCACAGTTAACACAAGTATTAATGTATTGATTTCTTTATACAAACTATTTTATATTTTCTTTAAATAAAAACATACTAATATTTGGTTTCCTCAAAACACATTATATTTTCAAATAATAAAAATATATATATTCAAACTAAAAGAAATAAACGACACACGAAGTATAGTGATCATTGGGGTCAAAACCATTAATACGGTCGATTGTGTTTGAACATAAGCACGTACATGAGCACAGACATAAGGTAAGAAACTATATAATTTTGATATTTTATTTCGCATGCATTTTCGTCTTATAATTTATATTCCATTTTTATGCGATATTTATTTCATGTATATATCTATACCTTTTTTTTACCTAAACAATTCTCGAATTTACATCCCGTGATCTATAACACGTAATTATTACTTTTATTCATCTCAGTTTACCTTCTCCTTTCACACGGTTAGTTATCTCAGTATCTCTCTTTTTACTTCACCACCACCTCACTCTCACATCCATCATCTCCTTACCTCATCTAAATTTCTATTTTTTTTTTTGTATTATTACATATATAAAAACATTATTTAATTATAATTATATTAATAATAGATATAATGCTAACGTTATATATAATATAAAAATATATAAAATACAATTATTATTTCTGATAAACGTTTATTTTGTATATACCTGATAATGAAAATGATAATTGAGTTTTATGATAATATTGCAGAAAATAATCTATGATTTTACAGTTAATTGTTTTAGGAAATATAAATTACTATTATATATAAATGTATATAAATCTATAAAACTAGTGTTTAATATTTTAAAATCTTAAGTGTTATTACAATAGTTATAATAGTTAGATAACTATAATAGTATAACCGTTATAATAGTTTGATGATACTGTTGATTAATTTTAAATAATAACTAAATATTTAGAAATAAAATCAATTGTATAATATTTAATTACTTCCAATTATTACAACCAATGAAAACATCCAGAACCTAGTTTACTTCCGACTAACTGATCAGGATACATAACTTAAACTTATATTAGCACATGATGATATTCGATGACGTGCATCCACGGACATGGTTTTCCAAAGAGCTTAACCATCTTGAACAAAATCAAGTCCATACGAATCCAATCTAGACGAGCTCGGTTCGTTTTGTGTCACTATGGCCACAAGGTGGTCCTCATAATGGCGCTTTAGCGACACACGTACTACTATTCTTGTTCGCGTCATTAATTGGACATGCCTCGAGCGGTTTTCGCCTCATCCGCTCTAACGTCTTAAAGCAGTTTTAGTGACACCAGACATCAGTTTCTCAAACTCTGAAGCTGTGATGCTTGCGAACGAATAAGGTCGGAGTCTAAACTGAGACTCTGAGGCCCTGTTCGAGTATCGAAGGGGGCGAGTATCGAAACCTGTAGTTCTCTCACCCACACAAACCAGTGACCCAGACACCTCCCGCAGATTTCGACTAGACAGCATGTGATACCTTATCTACCCGACCGTGCGTAGAATGATCTAAGGCCCAACGGAAGGATTTATCGCGCGATATCTACCTCCTCCCAGCCAGGAGATGGAATGTCCCGATGACGGCCTGTCCGACAGGCTGGGACCGTACCCTAAGCCGCTCGACTCATGGTTGGTGACCAGTTATTTTTAAAATTCTTGGCTAACTCCACGACAGGACTTCTCCATTATCTGCTAACTGTGGATACCCTAGAAATGCTTGAGTCCGTGCATGGCTCCGACTTACTCAGGCGGGGGATACAGGCGCCCGGATAAGCCAGAGCTTTTTTTTGAAGCCGCTGATTGCTTGTACTTAAACATACCTGATTACTGCGTCCAAAAGATCCTCAGGTATTTTGGCTAAGCTCTAAAAAATTCTCTAGTGTAACCGATGAAAACAATTGAACAAAATTATTATGTTCAAACCAAATGGACAGTATAACTATTAAGCGTTAAAACTAACTAAGTATTAGGTTAATGTAAAGTAAAAAACTGTTTCACATCCAATTTTTCTTAACTATAAAAATCGTATTTAAATTATTATTAATTAAAAAGTTAAAAATATGTAGTTTATATTGGTAAAATTAGATAAATTTTTGTCAACAACATACTTCTTAATTTTAAAATGAATAATGGAAATAAATTACACTGGCGAACAAAATTAAATTTTGTATTTGTCCTATGAGGTAAAGTAAGTGAACTCGTATTTAGCAAATTTTGTACGGATTTCAAATCTGTTTTTAAATTTCTTTTATCACGCAAGGTTAAAACAGAACAAAACGGTAGAATTTCGAAAGTATATTATTTATTAATAAATTATGTTGTACGAAGTGATAGATTTAGGTAAAAAATTTTCAGATATATTATTTTTAATTTTTATTTGCATCAGAAACATTTCTTTTCTGCATCCAGCAATAATCTGCCAAAATAGCGGGGCTCCTTTTGCCTTGGTAGCATTGATCCATGTATAAAATATCCCGATAAATTCTTTCACTATGCTCATCATTGACACTTTTAAGATTTTCTGGGAAAAAGTCTAAGTGTGAGTCTAAAAAATGTATTTTTAGACTCATGTTGCATTCGATGACTTTGTATGATAACAATAGATTGATTGCGATCTCGAGGTAATTCTATGATTTTTAATTTTCTAAGAAACCTTTGCAAATATGTTTAAAAGATAACTATGCTGCTTCTTAAATTCTATTTAGCTCTTCGTCGAATTTTGTATCTCGATGCAACTGTCTTGCCTGGGGTCCTAAAAATATACCTTCCTTTATTTTAGAAGCACTCATTTTAGGAAACTTATTCCTCAAGTATGCAAATCTACGGTCGGTTTTATCCATTCTTATGATGAAATTTTTCATCAACCCAAGTTTGATGTGTAAAGAGGGCAAATACATTTTTTGAAGATCAACAAGTGAACATTGATGACGTTTTTATTATTTAAAATCAGTGATGTTCATTTTGGCCACTTTTTTTCATAATGATTTTTCCTATCCCGGTAGTCCCATTCACAAAAGAAACAAGAGTACTTTGTGTAGCCGTGTAACATGCCTAGTAAAAGTACCATAACCTAAACCTTATGTTAACACAAATATATCACTTATAATCATTATATTTAATTTTTTTCAAAAGAAACTTAATGTTGTCGTAAGATTTTTTCATGTTGTGAGCCAAAGGAACAGAAGGGAATTTATTTCCACTGTGGAAAATAACCGCTTTTAATCTACTTTGGATGAGTAAATAAATAAACGCCACTCATCTAAATGTTAATAAATGGTTGTCGACCACACAATAAAATAAGAACAATATTTCTTATATAAATTCTCAATAATCGTTATTTGAACGTTAATAAAACTAATTAACAAGATTTTTGTCCCAAGTACAAGAATGTCTGTTTCCTTGTGGTGTTTTTGTTTGCAAATGCATTACATAATATATAAATTCAATTATAAAAACATTAAACTGTTTATTATATAATATTTATATTAATTGATCCAAATTTTATATTTGTTTAGTGTATTATATAGTATTTATTTTACATATAATTTATATTTATATTTATATTTTATTTTATTAAATCGTTGAACTTGTTTAAAGTTTATAATATACTTATTATCATTTTATTTCATAAAATAAATTCTATGATATTTGTTAAAACCACTTATTATACTTGACTTATACATTTTATAATGCGCTTATCTACAAAACATATTTATTTATAATTTCAGTTCATAACTAATAATTATTATTATGAATTGTGTATATATTTATATATATGTTCATTTTTATGATTTAATTGAAGTAATATATTCACATTTACATATTACATGAATTTTTTCATTTCTAATAATAAATACATATACAAGATTTTACAATTTAAATTATATTTTATTTATTTTAAATTGACAATTTTTATATGAAATAAAAGATTTGAAATCGAAATTTACATAGTCAATCAACGTCTATCCAGAAGTTACCTTTTTATATACATATTTATTATAATAGTAGATTTATATTTAAGCCTTGATCCAGTATCCATAAATTGATAGTAAATGTTTGGTAACTTCTAGACGGGCTATAATTAATACTGATTGAACATGAATTTATGAAAAAAAAAAATGAAATTGAATGAGTAAAATTATACATTACTTGTTAAAAACAAAATTTTTAATGATTTTAACAGAATTTCTAAATTCAGTTACTTGATTTTAACATTTTGATTATTTTTAAAATACGTATTTAAAAATATAATTTCTATAAAATCATAGTAATATAAACAATAAAATTCATATTATTCTATTGTATATATAACTTGATTACAATTTAAAAAAATAGCTTAAAATAAAACTAATATTATCTGAGCTTGCAGGACATTAATTTGTCTAATATAGTGTTACTTAGATTTTTAGTACAATGAACAAAATGTTTATGTTCTAAACTCAGAAAAGTATAATTTTAGATAACACCCACTGATATTTAATTTGTTTATTGTATTGTTCAAAACATATGTATGTTGTACTATATCATTAGCCTTCGATTTTTATAATTTTATTTTAGTTTTGTTCATCTCTAGATTTCCTCTTTACAACTCTGATTCTCTTTCCAAATTCTTGTTGGTCAAAAACTGGTGCATTTGGGTAATTTTTTTTACTCGGACTTCTAATTACAGTAGAAGGATGCAATTGACTCTGCTTTAATACTTGATCGAAGCTATTTTTAATAGTTGCTATTTGCGATTCACTTTGTTCACAGAATGAACACTTATAGGGTACTTGATAAGCCGATGGAAAAACAGGTTCCAATTTCGATGATAGTAGTTCTTTTGATGCCGTACCACACGACGGATAAAATACTACAGGTATGAAACCAATAACAGCACCTTCTGGAATATTATTCATGTCAAATGTCAGTTGTTGCTGTTGTTGTTGATTGGTAGAATTACTTGTTGGCGGAACAAAATAACATGGACAAGAGCCTGGGTTCGGTACAATTGGCAAAGGATAAGAAATAACATTGACAGGCGTCGATGAATCTGATGAAATCGTAGTGAATTCTCCACGGTAAGATGCAGTACTTGACGGTTCCACAGAATTGCTACTTTTTGGTTGCAATACAGTTTTAGTTGATTCACTGTATAATGGAGTACTAGATTCAGGTTTGCTCGATGATAATATTACCAGATTTGATTCTTGACTTGATTGATATGGTGATTTAGTTGGACTGTTTACATATTGTGGAGTGATAGAGCTGGAATATCCAGATGATCCTGAAGCTGGGGCTGATAAATCATTTTTACTTAAAACTACAGTTTTCTGTCCATTATTATTTTCTGGTTGATCTGGCTCATTTGGCTCATTTATGCGTATATCAATTGAACTAGGAGTGTATCTTGAAGGTACTTGACTAGTTTTACTAATATAAGTTGATGACTGAGTAGATACAACACTAGGAACAGTTGTAGTTACTTGAGGCTTCTTCAGCTTTTTTTCTGTTACTGCGTAAGTAAATTGTTCTTCAGGATAACCATAAATGTTTCCATTATATGGATATGGATCACTAGGAGCTGGGTATAAAGGATATTCTGGCTGTCCATTATATATTTGATTTTGACCTGGGTACAATTCAAAGTATTCCGAGTAACCGGAATTAGATTGTGGGTAGTTGGGAATTGGCCCATTGGGAGGAGGTGGGACTGGGTATCCAGGACTTAAATATTCAGGATACATATTTGGTTGTTGTGCTTGATAATTAGGAACATTTGGTGTTTGTGGATAACTAGATGGGTAAACATTCTGACCCGTGTATGATGGTTTACCAGTTGTTGGATAACCAGTTGTTGGTAGACCTTAAACAAAATGTATGTTAATTATAAAAATATTAAAATTAAAATTTAAGATTTTTTAAGTAAATTAGATAATATATACCTGATGAACTTTCACTGCTTAGATTTATTGGAGATGGGCTAGGTTTCGATGAGCTAATATAAGAACCTGAGAATCCTGAAGTACCTGGTGTTCCTGGAGTGCCCGGTTGACCGGGAATACCTGGTTGACCTAATATTTAATAAAATATTTTATAATAATTATAATTTAGAATTTCAAACTAAAATTTACATTAGAAAACATATTTGATTTTTAAATTTAAGTTAAATAATATACAAAATAATTTAATGATTATCATATTCTGGTCAATTAACTTCATTTTTAATAATTCTATAAGTACATATATACATTTAAAAATATAAATAAATATTAACTATTAAAAATCAAAGGAATTATGTTATTACCTGCTGATCCAGGGTATCCTGATGGAAGATTTGGTTTACCATAATCAGTTGATGGTTGTGGTTTTTGACCAAAAGATTGGGCAGGTAAACCTGGAAGTCCAGGTGTTCCTGGTTGACCTTAAATAAATATCGTATAATAATAATAATGATTATTATAATAATAATAAATAATATATTATATTTAATTAATTTATATATATATTTCTTAATTTTGATGAAATACAAAAAGTTAAATAAGTAAGATCAATATTTAATGAATAAAATATATTGTATACATTTTAATTTCTTATATAAAGATTTTAAAAATGAATTAAAGAAAAACAACTAGTAAAATTTCTAAAATTTATTCAGTACATTGTAAGTAAAATATATATTTACCTGGTGTTCCAGGAGAACCTGGGTACCCTGATGGTGTTGAGGGTTTTTGATAGGATGGTCCTACAGGAAGTCCTGGTGAACCCTGAGTACCAGGGGTACCTGGTGTACCTGGCCTACCTGGTTGACCTAAAGATTAAAATATATGAACAAATATATAAAGTATATATATATATATATATATATATATAATATATATATATATATATATATATATATATATCTTTAATAAAATATCGACTCATATTGATATATTTATAATATGTTTGAATATTTTTAAGTATGAATATATTTTAAAACATATCAATAAAGAACTTATATTCACCTGGGCTTCCAGGATAACCAGAATAGGATGGTTGTGATGGATATACAGGGTAAGAAGTTTGAACTGGATATGTTGCTAGGCTTGGTTGCTGATAAGATGGCTTGCTAGGTGAACCTGGAATTCCTGGTTGGCCTATAATTACATTTCAAAAATATTCAATAAAAATAAACCTTATTGTATTTATACATTTTATATTCTGATAAGATTAATAACAGTTTATACGATTTAAAAACTATAAATTGAATGTACGTTATACATATACATATACATATATATATATATATATATATATATATATATTATATATATATATATATATATATATATATATATATATATATAACGATTGATTAAAACATAGTCAACTATATTATTTGTATACAATATATAATTATTTTGTAATTAATTCACATTTAAAGTTTAAGATTTTATATTTAGTAAG
The DNA here is from genome assembly GCA_019022885.1 of Schlechtendalia chinensis. Classification (NCBI taxonomy): domain Eukaryota; kingdom Metazoa; phylum Arthropoda; class Insecta; order Hemiptera; family Aphididae; genus Schlechtendalia; species Schlechtendalia chinensis. Next base: position 10,202,024 of record CM032339.1, on the reverse strand, counting down.
TTTTTCAGAATCCAAATTTGTATTATTTAAAATTTTTAATTTAATATTATTAAAACTGTTTTTTTCTAACTATTTACCTGGTAATCCCGGAGTTCCTAGTTTAACAGAAATACAAAAATACAATTATTTAGTTGTAAGTTATAATGCTTATAGTTTTATAAAAAAAATACAAAATATGCATTTTATTTCAAATTATATTTGTTTTCAAATATTAATACCTGGACTTCCTGGATACGAAGAACTTGGATAACCTGAGCTTGGTACTACAGACTGATAATTAGGTTTTTGATTTATTGAAGAACTGGTATAAATCGAACCTGGTGTTCCTGGTGAACCTGGCTGACCTGGTTTATAAATTTTAATTTGATTTAAAGTCATATAGTGTTTTTAAATTTATCAGTTTTATAAAATATGTATTTTTCAAAATTAAAACATATTTCATATCTTCTTTAATAATTTTTTTACATATATGAAATAAATACCTGGCAAGCCTGGTGTTCCTGATTGACCTAAAAATATTATTAATTTATATTAATATTCTATTACTTTAATATAATTATATAATGCAAGATCAATCTAATAACATAGTAATAAATATTCACCTGGATTTCCAGGATTTGTAGATCCTGGATATGAGCTAGGTTTCTGATACGAAGGCTGATAAACTGATCCTGGAGAACCTGGTGTTCCTGGTTGACCTATTTAAAACAATAAAAGAAAAGTATTGAAAGTGTAAAGAAAATGTGTATATAATACAGTCATATATTATTAATTTATTAACAATAATACATTATCGTAGTTAATATATCTGACATGATAAATGTATACGGTAATATTTTTAAGGTAGTATATCGGACAATAATATTGAAACATTTAATCATATTTAGTAAAATTATAAATTATATTAACAAATATATAAATAATAAGTTTCATTAATAAAAAACTACGTTTAATTTATTTTTCAATTATATTCCACAAAAAAATATAAAGCTATATTGTTGGAAGGAAAGTGCCAATCAGTAGATTAAGTCATATCGCAATTGAGATTTAGATAAGGCCTAAATCTATAACCGTTTGTTATTGTTGTGTTTGTTGTTGTTCAGCGTTCACGGTCCGCATACACGCGTGTTCGTAAAGCCGCACAAATTTATAAGTTTTTCAATTTTATATTTAACGGTCCGCCATCGCGCACGTTAATTTACTACTTCGATATAGACACAACCATTGTAAGTAACACGTCATTTGTAATTATTGCTATTCAACTGTATAATAAAATTACTTCTAAAAATTGAAATCATTGTGTTTGTTAGTTAACCTTTGCAATAATCAATTGCATTCACGTACTTAAATTGAAGCCGGGACCACAAACTATTATTGTCAATTCCGGCTCAAACATATATTTTTCAAATACTTTCAAAAATAGTATTTCAACGTAATATTCAACGATTTCAAGTCAAATTTATTAAAAGTGATGACGATTTTTTTATCAAAAATATTACAAATTTCATAAAATAATTTAAACAAAATATATTTTTTCGTATATACTTTTTAAGTACAAATAATTTGTTAAAAGTAATCATTTCTAAATTAATAGGATCTTAGTTTTAATAATCTAATATTTTGTTCCATAAAATATTGTAAATTTATTCTTTTTCATAAAAATGCTATCGTACTAGTTTTATTAAATGTCTACATTCATTTAATATACCTTAAACTATTTGATAAATATAAACAATAAATAAATCTAATAATTTGATTTTTCGTATATAAAAACTTTTTAATCGGAATTTGTCATCATAGATCATTAAAGTTAATAAAATTACCTGGTAATCCTGGAGATCCTGGGAATCCCGGTTGTCCTAAACAATATGTTGATTAAACAAAATTGGTATGATTATTTACCATTTGTATTAAATAATAATAATAACATTTTTTTTTTAAATTTTATATTTATTCCTTTCATTATAGTTATTTTTTTAATTATCAGTTTATTACTGATTATTAATATTAATAATCTGATATCTGAATAAACTGATTAATATTACTATTATTAATATTAGTTAATATTTATATGTAAGACTAATAATTTCGATGTAATTATGATACATCATATTAAATTTGATTAGCTATGTATACTAATATATGTATATATCTACATAATATGTATGAGTTATACGTCAATAAAAGTGACATCTATCACTATGTTTTTCTTAAAATCCATGCTTCCTTGTAAATTTTTTTCAGATTTGTCTGAGAAGTATTTATGACTTAAGTTCCACTGAATGTATTAAAATGTTACACAAGTATTATTATTAAATAATGAATTCTTCAGAACAAGGATTCAATATTTTTCCCCAAAATGTTAATATTTATAGAAAACACATTGTGTTGAAATATTAAGTAAATACTAAAACAATAAAATTCTTAAATAAAATAAATAAATAACTTTATTTATCATTTTTTTCATTAGTATAATTTATATACTACATGAGTTTATTACCGTGTCCAGTTGGATATCCAGTTGGTGGTGTTGGTTTTGGATAAGAAGTAGTACCTGGTAATCCTGGAGTTCCTGGTAAACCTGGAGTACCCGGTTGGCCTTAAAATGTATTATTATAATTTTTATACACATTGAAAAAAAAAGATTAAAACTTTATTCAAATACACCATATTTATTATGCGAACAAATTTAATTTGAATAAATACAATATGTTTATAAATAATATTTACCTGGACTTCCAGGGTATCCTGAGACAGGTGTTGAATAAGTTGGTCGAGGTTTTTCATATGACGGTACAGTTGAGAATCCTGGTGTTCCTGGTTTACCTACACAAATAAAATAGGTTCAATATTATGTTTGGGTGTGATATGTGAATATTTTCTTGGTTTTTTTTTTGTTTTTTTGTGAAAAAAATTTAATTACCTGGTAATCCTGGACTTCCCGGTTCACCTAGTTAATGCAACAAAAATAAGTTTTAATTTATTATTGAATGAATATACAAAGGTTTTCGTATGAAACCTTCTTAAAAATATTTTTTTGAAAATATAACTAATTAAATAAATATTGTAGGTAATTTTTTGACTTTTATATTACCTGGGCGACCCGGGTAAATGGATCCTGCATATGGAGATTGTGGAGAGGGTTTTCCATATTCATATGAAGGAGATCCTGGTTTTCCTGGTTGACCTAAAATTTAGATTAATGAACACATTTGAAATACATTTTTACTATTATAACTTAAATATTAAATCGATGTTATTTATAAATAAATATTGAACTTGTATTTTGTAATATATATGATTTTTGTATAGAAATATATTTTATGCATCTGAATAATATTCTTATGAATTACAAAGCACGTTCAAAAAATAGTAAGTATATAAAATTATGTTAATAACTAACCTGATAAAAACTTAGTTTCTAAAATAAATATGTTATTATTTGCTAAACGTACCTGTTAAACCTGGTGAACCTGGTAATCCGGGGGATACTGAAATATACAATGTATATATTTATAAATATATTTTGAATGCCTTTTAAAAATAGTTTAAATAAACATGTATTTGTGTTTCATTTTACCCGGTGCTACAGGATAAGATGGTTTGGAATATGATGGTGAACCTGGTAATCCTGGAGTTCCCGATTGGCCTATAAAATAAAACAACACATTTTTTGAATGTATTTAAATAATCATAAGTAATTTAGTATAAAATTTATTTGTGTATTATGTTATTTTTCACTAAATAATCTTAAATAAATATTTAAAATCAAATAAAATTATTTAATGTTATTAAATTATCACATGTGTACCTGGTAATCCCGGAGAACCTGGAGATCCTGGATATCCTGTTACTCCTTATACAAATTAAGTCATTATATCATTTTAATAATCAAATTAAATGTATTACATATATAGTTCGGTAAAAGGACTATTGATAAGTACCTGGCCCACTAGGATATAAAGTTCCTGGGTATGTTGATGGTTTTTGGTAAGAACCGGGTAATCCTGGTGCACCTAAATAAATAATTAAATAATTTTTCGATACCAATTGGTTATAAAATCAATTTAATTTACAAACACATTAATATAGTTCATACTTGTCTTAATATTTTAGGAATATTTTACGTCACCTTCTTTAAAACTTAAAATTTAGTCATATACGATAAAAACAAACATGTTTACTTAAGTATTTCAATGGTAACACATGATACAAATTTAAATGTTATAAACTATATCTCTTTAAAAAATCAGCCGAAACCCCATATTTTATTTTTTCATTTAAAAAGCAATACTGTATAATTACTATTGTGATATATTATACTTCATTTTACAATACACTAATTTAAAAATGTTAAGTACCTGAAAGACCTGGTGTGCCTGGTGATCCAGGAGATCCTACAAATTATTATTAATTATATAAATAAATGTTCATATACAAAATGTTTATTTAATATAATTTCATAAAATTAAATTTTTTATCTTTACTACCTGGATAAACTGCTATTGGATATGGCGTTGGTTTATTATAAGAAGAAGATCCGGGCAGCCCTGGGGTTCCTGATCATCAAAAAGAAAATAAGTAATATTGTATTAAAATCAAAAATATTTATACATAATATATTGTACATTTTTAAATGTAATACCTGATACAAATTTTTTATATTTGAAATCGACTAAGATAATGTTAATAAGTGAAATGTCAAAAAATAAGTTTGTTTTAGAAAATAAATTAGTAATTTTAAAGTAAACTGTGAATTTTAATTAAAATTAAACACATAAATAATAATTTATACTAGTTATGGCTTATATAGTTATTATTATCTTAATTCTCATAATAATTGTAAAAAAAAATTCTTCTTTGCAATATTTAAGAAAGTGATAAAAGACGTTTTTATTCATACTCAGTTTACAAAATATTATATACTTATATCAAATCTCTTAATGTTTAATTAAATAATGTATGGTTTAATACCTGGTAATCCTGGTGAGCCCGGCGAACCTGGTGTTCCTAAATCAAATATAAGAAATACATGGTTTTTAAAAATATAATCCATATATTCATATCTATAACAAATATATTCATCAAATAGTACAACTTTAATTTACCTGGACCACTTTGTAATGAGGATGGTTTGTTATAAGAGGGTGAACCTGGTAGTCCTGGAGCTCCTAAAATTGTTATTAATAGTGTTTATTTGTGTTAATTATTTTAAATCAAAGTTTTATGTTTTTATATAGTTATTAAGTGTAATAAATTGGCACACATGGAGGATTGAATGTAGATGAGATTGAAGCAACAATAAAGCTCACAAAGGTCGGGTAAGATTCAAAAGCAGATGGAATTTTACCAAAATTTTAAAATATTTAATCAAAAGAGTAAATGCTTATAAATTTGTTTTAATTTATCACAAACACAATAGAACTACGTAAACCATTGAAGGAAGTCAAAATAGTCGCAATTTTAAATTCAGAAAAATTCAGATATGATCCTACAAATGACAATAAAATATCTTTACTATCATTTTGATATAAACTTTTCAAGATCATTTTGATAACCAGAATTAAATTGCAAATAAAGTATACTTTATCCAAAGAATAAATAGTTTTAAAACTAAGAAAAAACTGTTGTAAGCAAGTTCTTGCAATGACCACCCATATAAAGGACGAGTTTCAGCAACGCATAAAAACAGGAAAAGTATTTTTGGATTTAAAATCAGCAATTGATATTTTGTGTTGCATTTGCGCTTGAAACTGATCAAGATACTGAAATGTAGAACGACGGTTTGACTCATTGATAGTATGTTATTGGACAGCAAGTTGAAGGTCAGTTTAAATGAAGAAGAAAGTAACTACAAGTGTTTCTAAAAGTGACTACCGCAAAGCTCGGTATTCTTCCTTTTATTTTTTAACATTTATATAGCAGACATATCAGACGAAATAGTCAGAAAATATATGTACACAGATAATTTAGAAGGCATAGGCTGAAAGTCTGAAACCATTAAGAAATAAAATCATAACTAAATAAAATTTTAACTATATTAAAAATGTATTTAAATACTTAACACTTTACAATTAATCTTAACAAAACAGTAGCGTTTTATTTTAATTTAAATAATAAAGAAGCTAAAAAAAAATTTTAATTTGACAGTAGAATTTGCAATTGTTCCCAAAATAAAAGACACTAGATACTTTGGTGTCAAACTCGACAGAACACCTTAAGTACTCGCAACATTTAAGTAACAATTAGAAGAAGTCAAAAATAAGGTCAATAAACAAACCAACATTTATAATTATAATAATGTAATATAAATAATTTAACAATTATCTGGTTTAAGTTGGGGATGCAATAGAAGTGTGTTACATGGACAAATACTGTGCACTATTTTGAACTAGGAGCGTCCGTTGTAAGATCATTGACTCTTAACTAAATCGGACTATGCGCCTTATAATTGGGTCTGTTCAGTCTACTAACCTAAAATTGTTATCAGTTCTTTTTAACATTGTCTCACCAGACATTTTTAAATCTACCGTTTATGGAGCTATATATATATATATATGTGGTTCATTATAAAAATTCAAATATAGACACCCAATCTGGTTAGTGGACAATTCTACAGAAGCCTTTGAAGGAAAGTGAAAAAAGACTGGAGAAATGCAAAAGTGCAAGGTGAGGTTCATTCAAAGAATACGTGATAATTATTACTCACGAATGGCTTCGATAGCAATAAACAGAGCGAAAATCAAACTAGAATAGTACAATTATCTACTACATGACTTATAAATAGTATAAACGTCATTCTATTACTGTAGTCAAGTACAAACAATCAAACGCATAGTAGAAACATGAAGATAATTGTATAAATAAACTCCACAAAGACGGTGAAAAAGCATGAAACTGGCTAAAAACCTAAACCCTCCATTTTAATGATATAGTAGGCTTATATATATATAGACTTGTTCATTTGTGTTATTTTATACAAATTTTAAATGTTTAAAATAATGTAATATATTATAATTATAATGATGTCTTAAAATATATTTAGAATACTAACCTGGAGTTCCTGGAGTTCCTGGAGTTCCTGGTAATCCTGGTGATCCTAATTACATTTAACAAAAGTTTGATAAAAGTGTTAATATATAAACAAAACTTATATATTTTTATTGAAAAATTTAATAGTACAAAATTAATCATTTATACAATTATTATAAACTTTGAGTTAATTAATAGTGTTTATCACTTGAAGAAAGTTGCTATGATTTTGAATTTAAAAGCAATATAAATTTTCCATTCACCAAATGATTATGAACAATTTACAAGAGAAAAAATATAACTTAGTAAGTAATTAAATACGAACATATAATATGACTATTTTTTGGGTGCCAAAATATAAATACATAATATATTTTAAAATATAAATACTATAATTTTTATTTTCAAATTGTGTAGAAAAACAATAAAGAAATAAAATAAATAACATATTTAAAAATTCAATCTTTTTTTAGTATTGATAATCAATGATAAAAATATGAGAATTTTTTTTATAAATTTAATAAATAGTTTTAAATGTGTTAAACAAACTGCTTTTATGTCAAAATAAGGTATAGTTTACTTAAACATTATTTATTTACCTGGTCCACTGGGATAAGATGGACTTGGATAATACGATGGTTTTTGATATGGATAACCTGACGTTCCAGGTTTACCTAAAAAAGATAATACTAACATAAATTACATATAGTTAACAAAAAAAATTTAAATTATTTATATAAATAGCTATTTTTTGAATTTGGAAATTAAATTGTATCAGTACAAAACTATTTACCTGGTGAACCTGGAGTTCCAGGTAATCCTGGGGTTCCTGGAAAACCTATAATTATAACAAATTATTCTTTTATAATTAAAAAATATTAAGATGATAACCAAAACATATAATACTCGTACTTTGTAGATTTATAGCTAGTATTATACAGGGTGGGGCAGTGAAACGGGCGATTTTAAAATAACTATAAAAAAACAAACAAATATTTTTTTGACAAATTTACTTATACCATCTAAAAATACATAAAATAGCGTTACTGAAAAAGGATTTTTATCTAATTTTTATAAATAATATCTGGAATGGCGTCCATTTCGAAGTAAGCATTCCTCGAGGAAGAGGCATTTTTTAAAGCTGCACATGACATTTCGCAGCATTTCTGTAGAAATTTGTGTGATCTCGTCTTTTATTCGTTGTTTAAGATCATCAAATGTCCTAGGTATTGTTTGGTATACTCTACTTTTAATGTACCCCCACAGAAAAAAATTACAAGCCGTTAAATCAGGCGAACGGGGTGGCCATTGAATATTCCGGGTTCGATTCTCTGTTTTGTGGAGTTCGAATTTTTTTTTACTTCCACCTTTATTTTTATTTGTTGCGCCACTCTGTTCAAAATTGTTCACCCATAATTTTATTGCATTGTCTGATGGCATGGGGTGGTTACGATTTATGCCGAAATAAGCATGGAAAACACGCTGCGCTATTGCGTAACTACAATTGTTTAGATAAAATGCTTTTACAGCAAACTAACATTGTTGCGCGGTCCAACGATTCATGATTATTAAATGCTTAAATGTGTAGAACGTAATTTTAAAATTACAATTCGCTAATATGAAAACAAGGATTTCCCTAGTTATTTTTAAATCGCCCGTTTCACTGCCCCACCCTGTACTATTATATGATGAAGTCTTTGAAATTTATTTACTATTATTCGTTAACAATATATTCGTAGTTTAAACGGCAATAAATGAATATAATGTACGCAAATAATCAAAGCAGATTCAATTAACTTTTTTCTACATTTGAAAGATAGTTGTAGGTAAATTAAATATGCATTAATTTTGCGCATGTCCATCGCATCTTTTGTTTTTCAAATGATGACTACCAATTTTATTAACAATTATTTTTTGTTTTTTGTGAAATTTAGTTCTCATATTAATCTACTAAGTTAAAATTTGATAACGTTTCAAAATATAAAAATTAGTGTTATTGTAATATTTTATATATTCTATCATTAATACTCGAAACAGATATGACTTAGTAATTGTTTAACTAAGAAACTTTATGTAATTATAAAAGTTCTCACAAAAAATAGAAACTTAAAAATTTTAAAAAAAGTTCATACATAAATTAGAAAAAAAAGTGTAGTTGATTGTTATTAATTGAAATATAAAAGCTAATTTATTCATGCACAAAGTAAATTTAGAAAATAGATTTTTAATTTGATAGTTTAATAATATTTAATATAAAAAAAAAATTTTTAATTGGGTGAATATGAACAAAATAATAAAACATTTCGTAATAAAACAACATTGTATGAATTTAATTTTTATTAAATTTTAAGTAAATATAACAAATATATATTTTCATAATCATTTGTAATTTTAAATTGAATCATTTGTGTGTCATTATGTATTTAATACTTATAAATAAGATGTTCCTATACTTAATTTATTTCATGAATGCGATTCTGATTTTTAGTAGATCGCACAAAGTAAAATAATTACCTCATTAATTATATGATATATTTACATTATACATATGTTATATATTATTTTTTTAGAAAATTAATACATTTAATGATCATTTTAGCCTTTTATTTGTATATTATAAACAAATATGTAATGTCTAAAAAAAATTTAAAAAGATTATCCACACAGTAGTATTTTCCAAAAAGATAATAATAATAAAATTTAAGAAGCTTAAAAATTGAAATTTGTTTGACGTTTTGTATTTATTTATCTATACAACAAAATTTCAATTAATGAGTTATGAAAAAAAATGGATTCAATTCCTATTAGGAGAATTTTTACCACACTCAACTCTAAATCCGTAAGACCTACTGAAGATTAGTGACTACATAGTTATATAATAATATCTAAACATCATTTTAATTATTTTGAGTGATGATTAATAATAAGATAATAATTGATTATTTTTTATAATAATATATTTATATCATATTAACCTGAGTTTCCTGGATACGGAGATGGTTTATAATAAGATCCTGGTAAGCCAGGTTGTCCTTAAATTAAAATAAATAATTTTATTAAATTTAACTAGTGTTTAAATAAAATACATAACATTTATTATGTACTAAAATTACAATAATAATAATTAATATTATTAAATTATATTACTACCTGGAGCACCTGGAGAACCTGATGGACCTATTGGTCCTTGTGGTCCTGGGTAACCTTTAAATGAAGAAAATTATATTATATTGTAAAAAAGGACAAATTGCTTAGAATTTAAAAAAAAAATAACTTTATAAATTACTTGGATATATTGAACCTGATGCTGGACTAGCTGGCAATCCCGGAGTTCCTGATTGACCAAAAAAAATATGTTTAAATTTTAAATTGTGTACATAGTTATATATTATATAACTGTTTCTATTATTTAAATTAATGAATAATTGTTTTTAATATTATTACGTATAACATAAATAAATTATCTCTAGATAGTTTGTGTAAATATATTTTTTTTAATTACCTGGAAGTCCTGGGGAGCCAGGTGTTCCTGGAGTTCCTGGGGTACCAAATGGTCCTATAATTAAACATTTAATAATTAAAATAGTTATAAAATTATTGAAATTTATTGAATAATAATTATTGCATCCTATTAAATTACCTGGTTTTTGGTATGATGGTGATCCTGAACCTGGTTTACCTAAAAAATAAATATATTTATTTTACACGAAAAAAATGTATTGTTTTCGAATTTCCAATATTTATTTTTAATGATTATATTATAAATATGATATTGAATTTTTATTATTAATCCCAATTTTAAGAATTATCAAAATATTACTGATTATATATTTCGTAATTATTTAAAGTATATTTTATGTTTAAATAAAAAAAGTATTATTTCATATTAAAAAATAGAAGTATATAACATACGAGTACAATTCCCAAATACGATAATAGTTACAAAATAAATATATAATTTGGAAAAAATACACTCTCATAGAAGCTCAAATTTCGTAAATTATCTAAAGATTTTCGTTTCCCCTATTTATATTTAAAATCTAGATTCCATTAAAATTACAAATTTTATTAAAATAAATTTTAATTAAAATTTTATACTAAAATACCTTATATAATACCATTTGTATATCACCAAAGAGTAATAGTTTGAGAAATTTTAACTTCTTTAAATATATTTTTGTATAGGCTACATAATATTAGTATGTTTTTTATATTTTTAATTATGAACTAGGTTGTAATAAATAATAAAACGAAATATTTTTATGTATTATAGATTAAGCATTATACCGTGTCTGTTTCAAGTAATTAGTAGATAAATTAAATATATAATATATAATATATATATATATATATAATCATTATATTATATTATATAACAATGCCTAATAATTAATTTAAATTAATATTTTGTGTACGTATCACCAATTACCTTCCAATGATGAATGAATATGATTCGTATATCAAAAATATATATACATATGAAAGGTTACGGGGAAAAATGATCACAGTCAAAAGAAAGAAAAAATCAGATAATAATATAATCTTGTTAGTTAGTTTCCTAATGAATCGATATGTGAATCGAGTTAGGGAAAAAGATCACAGTCAATTATATAACACAGGTTTAAATATTATCATGATGGGGAAAAAAGATCAGAGTCCGAGCGGAAACAGGGAAAAACAATCATGGTCATGTGTATGATTTTTATTTTTAGTACATAATTTTGTTATACTATTCAGTTATTATTAATATTATTAATAACATCGATAACGATTATGTTATTATGTAACTGTTGTGTTTTGATATAATATTATCCGTAGTATTTACGACGATTTTACAGTGAAATTATGTTATAACAGTATTATTTGATCATATTTTACGTCTCACGAATTTTATTGTTTATTTTTCATAAATACAGATAAGCACTAAAGTTTTTTTTAAATGCTAGTGTCCATTTAAAAAATGGATAGAATTGAAATGGATATTCATTTCTAGTGCAAAATCTGAAAAGGACAACGCTAATCTGGTCAAAAAACGAAAAAAAACTGGAAGATTGAGTGAGGTAATGAAAAAAATTCGTGCAACATCCAATGAATTAGGGAGTACCTGTCGTTGTAAGAGGCATAAATGTTTCGAAGTTATTTCTCCTGAAGAAAGAAATAGAATCATCAAAGATTTCAACAATATAGGTGAGTACAACCGCCAAAATGAGTATCTTGGGGGTTTGATTACGATTCAACCTGTTCTACAACATAGAATATATCATTTGGGTACCCTCGTAAAGATACTTGTAGAGTATGTGATGTTTACAAAACAGAAGTCAAACTAATAGAAAATCAGATCGCTAATTGCGTAGATAATGAAACAAAAAATAGTTTAAATAAAGCATTAAAAAAAATCAATAGAGCATGAATTACACAAAAGGAAGGGTGATAAGTTTTATAAACTTAAAAGGAAGTATAGGAGAACAGTAAAAAAGACTCCTGATTTAGAAGCTATAGTAATGGACTACCATAGAAATCTTCCAACACCCAATATAACTAGTAATGATGTGTATTGTTGTGGACAGTTAAACTTTATTTCCTTTAATGTACATGTTTTGTTAGATAAATCTTCAATATTCTACACGTATGATGAAACTGTCGCACGAAAAGGAGCAGATGACGTATGTTCAATGCTTGAACATTATTTTTTCAAAATTCTGGATCCGAAAGTCAAACAATTAATTATTTTTTGCGATTCGTGTGCAGGTCAGAACAAGAATTACACTACAATAAGATTTTTTCATTATATGATCTGTAAAAAGAAACGTTTTGATAGCATAAAAATTGGGTGTTCCCAATTCGTGGTCATTCGTATTTGGAATGCGATAGAGATATGGGAAAAATTAATTCTAAATCTTATGCTGAACTACCTGATGAATGGAGGAAGAAGCTTCCACAGAGCCGTCAAAAACCAACACCTTTTAATATTATTAATTGTGCCGTTGAAGTCGAGTTCAAGACGTGGACAGATTATTTCTCAGATTTATACACAACGAGATGCCCAGTTCCAACGAAACTCATTCGAGTGTTACTTATTGAGGAAAGTAAATCTCAATTTATAAACCACAAGTCCATGTATCATTGGCCTTATTTAACAGCCGTCATCACTCGCCCCACTAATAAAACGAATCGAAAAAATAAAAACACTACTCTGTGTATTTTATACGATGGTCCCCTTCCAATAAAAAAAGCAAAACTTAATGACCTACTACACCTAAAGCAGTTTTTAACCAACCCGGATGCTCAAAAATTTTATGGCGCACTTAAGTCAGATGAAGCAAATAGAGATATTGTGGAGTATGCAGATAATATACCAATCGATGAAAATGAAGATCCATAACGGGAAGAAAAGATCAATGTCAATATTTTTTTTCTAATTATTTTTTTCTCCTAAAATCTAAAATGTAAATTTAATATTTTTTTTTATTCATTGTATCTAAAATAAGTTATATAACTACAGTACATTTTTAAAATTATTTGGCACTTGATCTCTTGGTTTTTTTGAGCTTCTGAAACTTTAAAATTGCAATACTGAACATTTTAGGAATACTGACTATTATCGTTATTCCCCGTAACCCTTCATACGTAATACTATTATAATTTAATTATTATTACTGGCAACTAAATGTTTATAAAATTACCTGGTAACCCTGGAGTTCCTGGCAGTCCAGGAGATCCTGGTGTTCCCGGATAGCCTGTAGATCCAGGAGTTTGTGATGAACCACTTGGATAACCTAAAGATCCAGTAGATTCAGGATATCCTGTTGAACCTGGTAACCCTGGTTTGCCTGGTGAACCTGGGGATCCTGGTAATCCTGATGAACCGAATGAACTTCCTGGGTAGCCAAATGTTCCCGGTGAACCAGGAGTTCCAGGTGAACCAGGATTTCCAGATGAACCTGGGGTGCCAGGTGAACCTGGTTTACCTGGCACACCTGGATATCCCAGAGATCCTGGAGAACTCGATGCACCTGATAAACTACCTGGATAGCCTGGAGATCCAGGTGAACCTGGAGTCCCAGGTGAACCAGGCTTTCCTGGAGTACCTGGGTGTCCCAAAGTTCCAGGGATTCCAGGTGATCCTGGATAACCACTTGGATAGCCATTAGATCCAAATGAACCTGGAGAGCCTGGGGAGCCTGCAGTACCTGGTGAGCCTGGTGATCCTGGATATCCTAGAGATCCATGAGACCCCGGAAATCCAGATGACCCTGGATAACCATTTGGGTATCCAGGAGATCCTGGAGATCCCAAAGAACCTGGTGAGCCTGGAGAACCTGGAGAGCTTGGTGATCCTGGATAACCAAGAGATTCGGCGTATCCAGGAGAACCAGGGGATCCTGGAGAGCCGGGTGATCCTGGAGAGCCGGGTGATCCATGTGATCCTGGGTAGCCAAGAGATCCGGGTGATCCAGGAGAACCAGGATAGCCAAGAGATTCGGATGATCCTGGAAAGCCAGGAGATCCTGGTGAGCCGGGTAATCCAGGAGAACCGGGTGATCCAGGTGATCCTGGGTAGCCAAGAGATCCGGGTGATCCAGGAGAACCAGGATAGCCAAGAGATTCGGATGATCCTGGAGAGCCAGGAGATCCTGGTGAGCCGGGTAATCCAGGAGAACCGGGTGATCCAGGTGATCCTGGGTAGCCAAGAGATCCGGGTGATCCAGGAGAACCAGGATAGCCAAGAGATTCGGATGATCCTGGAGAGCCAGGAGATCCTGGTGAGCCGGGTAATCCAGGAGAACCGGGTGATCCAGGTGATCCTGGGTAGCCAAGAGATCCGGGTGATCCAGGAGAACCAGGATAGCCAAGAGATTCGGATGATCCTGGAGAGCCAGGAGATCCTGGTGAGCCAGGATAGCCAAGAGATTCGGATGATCCTGGAGAGCCAGGAGATCCTGGTGAGCCGGGTAATCCAGGAGTACCGGGTGAGCCGGGTGAGCCAAGTGAACTTGGGTAGCCAAGAGATCCGGGTGATCCTGGAGAGCCAGGGGATCCTGGAGAACCGGGTAATCCTGGAGAGCCGGGTAATCCTGGAGTGCCAGGTATGCCGGATGAACCTTTAATTTAATATTTTTGATTATTATTTAATAAACATTTAAAATTTAAACTTAGTAGGTTTTTAAATAAATAGTCATTTTAATTTAAATATGACATATGAGTTTAACTAATTTTGATCCAGTTAAATGTGCATTGTATAATTTGTATTTATTATTGTTACATAATTAATAACATTGTTGTAATATGAATAATGTAGGTAAGTATGATTACTTTAATTATAAATTTAATATGTTCTCTCATTGATTATTTTTAAGTTAATTATTATAATGCATTTGTACAAACAATAATAGAATTACGCACCAGGTAATGCTGCTGGGTTTGGTTGTCCGATCCCGGAAAAGTTAGGATAACCTGAGGAACCCGATCCACCTAATTGACCAGTACCTTCAATAGGCCGTCCTCCTCCACATCCTTTCGGGAAATAAAGATCACCCCATGCGGTTACTACTCCATGGTGCCCATGATGTTCATGTTGTGAGTTTCCTTCAGAACTTTCATTTTCCTTATTTTCATCAGCTGGATCATGTTTATGGTGGAATACTTCTACAGGCTCACCAGGAGTGACTACTCTGTAACCCCAACCATCGGATATATAATGAGTGGCTTGTAATTTTCCATCTGGATCAACATATCCATAACAGCCGTATGTGAATCCATCGGGACCTTTATTTTCATGGTGGAACTGTCCATTTGGACCTACTTCGTAGCCGAATATATATGCCACTAAATAAATAAATTTATAAAAAATTTATAAATTGAATTAATATATATAGTTGTATAATTAACGAAAAATACTTACTGGTATCAAAATTTTGTTCATGATATTGTGTTTTATTGCTATCTTCGATGTTCAGGACTACTTCTAAATCGTTAGGGTTAATTTTCTGAGATAAAACACACTGAAGTCCCACGAATACAAACAGCGCTAAAATCATCTAAAAAATAAATTATATTGCATTTTATTTTATTTAAATATTATTAATGATGTTCTAATCAAAATATACTTCTGATTATTCATTCATTTCCATATATTAACATATAGGAAAATTACTTAAACAAATACAATCAATTCTATAATTTGTAAACAATATACTAGTTTTGAAATATTTCATTGCAATATATTCAATATAACATTATAACTCAAATCATTTATTTGTACTATTTTGTATTTATAACAAAATGTTTAAAAAATATAAAAATATAATAATAATATAATATATTATTATCATAATTATTATAAATTATAATAAAGTTATTAAAATATATTATTTTTATGTTAGTTCAATATACACATAATTTAATATCAAGACATAATAATTTATTATGAAAATATAAAATATGTATTTTATAATGATTTTCTGTAATATTAAATAATAATTATTCGTAAAATATTCTTTGTCTACCAAACATAACATATTCCAATGTTCCTATTTGAAATTTACATTTTATTTTATTCTTTGCAGTTTTGCCAATGGACGTGAACTATAATTTGTCGCGATTCCAACAAAATGTACCCGTTGTTTTTTAGTACAAGACAGAATTCTACAAACGATAATCGTGTTGGCATTTTTGTCTTACATTTGTTCATTGTGAGAACCTACTGGTCGAATTCATCACACGAGCTAGAGCAGCCATAATCACCACTTAAAAATTCAACTCAGACTCGATATATTCGCATATTATTATGTAGGTGTGCTGTGTATGGCATTATGTTGTATGTGTATTGTAATATAATATTTTTTAAATACCGTTAAACTTTACAAATATAATAATATTAAAAAAATGTGAAACAAAATGGTTTTTCCAAATGTATTACTCGTAGATATAGATATAAATAAATTGGTAATTATTAATATCGTATATTAAATTAGTTCGAATCGTAAATTCGCTTCGATATTTTATGCAAGGTACTATAATTTATAGGATTCAGTATTTAATAGTACAGTAAATTTTATTATTTATATTTTTTAACTCAATCAAATAAAACTTATGTTTTAAACTGATTATGATAATAAAATATTATTATTATTATTATTATTTTAAGATATAATACGAATCTATAAATACAAATATTCACCGTAATGTTCCACACGATATGTTCTTGAACTATTTACGTTAACACGTGACACAATAATAAATAACTTATAGTTTATGAAACAAAATATTTATATATTATTCCTATTAAACACTCATATTTAATTTATCGATAATCTTTTATGACCAATTCACAAGATGTTCCTAATTCATTAACAAATAATCTATAATCTTTTAACAGCGGATGTTTATGTGTCATGTAAAAAATACTACATTATTTACTTACGCATTAATTATATTATTAGAATACCATATTCTTTGATTATATGAAACTACAGATTGAAATTTGTTTAAACAAAATATAAAAAAATTAATTATTTAAAAACTAATACACTACCATGATATTCGTATACAAAAATAACGTATCTTTCTACAAAAGTAAAATGATGAAGGAATTCAAATCAAAATTTACAAACTAAAATTATCCATATACGCTGATTTTTTCATATTATTGATGAAAAATACGCCATTAGACTAATTTTTTAACATATATTCGATCGGCACTATTTTTGTTTTCCCAAAATATTGAATTCTAGTTAAAATTTAATTGTCTCATATTAGATATCTCATTTACCTAGTGGTTGTTATGGGCAAAATAACCAGTAAATCCATTTTCTCGTAGATACTGTAGTTAATCTTATAATTTAGTAATTATAATTTATATACCGATAAAAAAAAGTGATAACTGAAATTGTATTAACATTGCTCGACTCATTTCAAGCAAATTATATTAATATTTAAATCATTTTCTAAAAACAATAACCATTTAAAACTATTTATAAAATGTTTAATTGATAAATAACTTTAACAAACATGCGGATTTTATTAATACAACTTGAAGATATTAAACATTACTGGCATTCCTTTATAAATAATGATTTATTATCTCTACAGTGTTATCAATATAAAAATGATTTATAGTTATATTATAATTTAAAATTAATGTTTAATGAATTTACAAAAGTCGGTAATTGTAGTATGAAGTATTTGATGTATTGTTCAAATATATAAGTAGATATACACTTTTTCATGTGAGTTGATTTTATTTTTGTTTTTTATCTTGATTTACTGTTTAAACTTCTGTTTTATCATATTTTACAATGTTACCTTTAATGTCACTAATTTAGATTTTTAACCGTTTTAGGTGGACATACGTGATTTTGCAAAAATGGTGTAGATAATCGTATCCATAACCTTTAGAAACATATATCTAAATTTCGACAAAAATTGAAGAATTTTTCGTTTAGTGTGGTAGCATATAGTTGTATATTACCTAAATATATTTTTTTATACAAATATTATTTAAAATTTAAATTTGAAAAAACAGTATATCAGATGTTTGTGGAAAATTATCGATAATGAAGTTTTATAGTATGAAGCTATGAACCATTTTATTATTGTATTTTAAATATTGTATTTTATTTAACTTTCATCTTAACGTGGTGGTGAGTATGTAATTTTTGCTCCTGAGATTTCATGCTGAAAACTCAATACTTATGTGATTTAACGTAAAGATAAAACGATAGAAATCTTTCGTGATGGAAACGACCCGCCCAGTTCCTGTGGTCCTGTCGTCCTTGAGTTGTCAACTATTATGTGTTAAATATATTATTAGGCATTTTAATAAGCATATATTTTTGGTCGGTTTTAAGAACAATGTTGGAGAAATTGTATTTTCTTGGTCTCATCTTTATTGTTTTGTAACTCTAAGGTCAACTCCTTTCGTTTTTCTTGTGTAGTAAAAATTACATATCTAAACTCAAAAAAAGTGTATAAAACTTACACTAATTTTCTATTAATCATATATACATGTGACTTATAGACGTATGTTCATAAGTAAGAAATAATTGTTACAATAAACCAAAAACTTCTATAATTAATTTAATTTTTATTTTTCTCATTATGATTGTCATTTAGTGTAAATTAATCTTTAATATTATTGAAAAATTATAATACTTTACACTATAATAAAAAATCTTTTTATGAATAAAAGAATAATATTAAGAATAGAGATTATATACAATTATATTTAAGTATTTATTCAAGATTTCTTAACAAAAAATCATATCAAAAAACATTTAACTTTTGTATTTTCTTTTTTCTCTAAAAATACTCATTGGTTTTTTGTATATTTAAGTATACATATATATATATTTATTTTTTTTATTTTATTTTTTATTTTATCCAGAAAACTTTGAGTTTAATAACATTCTCGTATATACGAGAAATATTCAAAATAACATTATATAATTATAATTTCAATTACGAAATAAATGTAATATCTCATACAATTATATTTTGTACGCGTACCAATGTGTATCATTGGTCACATAAATAAAGAAATTAACTAGTTAAGTTAGTTTGATTTAAAATTTGATTTCTCTACGAAAAAAAAATATTGTGTATTTTAATTTGATGAGCAATAAAATGATAACTTTTCGTCAAAATACAATAATATACATTTCTCGAAATGTTTTTAAATAAAAATTAAACTATTAAAAATATGTTAAGAATTATAAACGTTAAATAAAACGCAACTCAATCATTGTTTTCTATTCAATGAGATAAATTTCATAATGATTTTTTCTTAGATGAGTATTCTATAACTGCGTAGCGTAAAACACAAAAGCGAAACATTTCAATTCGTACTACGATTTTAATTAAATCTAAAAGAAGGACGCTGTTATTGGCCTAAAAAACGAATTAAAATTAAACAGTTGGGCGTCTCGGCCGATGCACTAGACCCTTACGAAAGTGATTCATAATGTTCACAAATGTATTCCAAAAGCATTTTGTGGTTTTGAGTCAGACGCAGTGGTCCAAAAAAACATTGAATCTTTTATCAATCAAATGATTTACAACAAATCCTTGAAAACGCAAATGTACATATTCGAGCACGTCATAACAATAATTACATTTCAATGTCAATAAGAAAAAACCCGATTGCCTTAGTTATCTACAATATCTAAAAGATGACATCATTTTGTCTAATATAATACAGCGAAGCAAACGGATTGTAAAAATACTTGATTTTTATCTTTAGTGATCAGTTAAAAATTCATAGTGATTTATAATTGTTGCAGTTTATTTATTGTATACATATTTTATGTATACAATCATCATGTTGAATAATATAAATGAAGGTTAATATAAAATCGTCCATAAATCCTACTTTACTACTTTACTACTTACTGATTTTACTCCATTAGGATAAAAAAAAATGTTTGATTAGATTTTTTTTAAATGTGATATTTTTATAATTTTCCATCAAAATATTATAGTTATTGGACAATTGTAAACTTTACGGTCTTTCTTTGCGATAACGCATTATGCTAATTTTAAAAATACTGTTGTACACCACTATAGCCATTAATCGATAAACGACCGGAGCACCGCGATGATGTATGGGTTGTAAACGGTCTAAACAAAACGATAGAGTTGTTTGGGACATCGGTCATTGTCTGCTCGCATGGAAATATAAATCGGCTATCGCGTCGTAAGTATATTAAATTATATAATAATAATAATAATAATAATAATAATACGGCATCCGCGTGAATCGACCATATTCTAAAACGCTAGTGGTAATATAATTGTGTCAGTACCCTTTCGGAGATTTAACCACAAACGTCATCCTAGAAACACGGTTATAAATTCTGGTAAAATGTTCCTACAGAATCAAAACGATAATATAATAATACCACCCAAAGTTGGAAATGGAAACTTGTTCGAAATTTCGAATCGCTTGTAAAATGTGCACGTGACTGTTTACCGTAAGTGGAAAAGTCGTGGAAGATTTGTATCCGCTTGACAAATACACCAACTAAGTTTGCCACATTTTAACATTATGTTCCCGTACGTAAAAATATTTAGTAAAATATATTTATTTATTTTTAATAAAAAAAAAGGCTTGGAAAATTATAAGAAATGATTATATAAATTGGCTATTGATGACAACAACTGTTTTATTTTAAATAATAATTATGTAAAATTACAATTTACGTACGTGGTTAACATTCCGGAATATTTCAGCAAAACGAAATGTAAGTACAATTTTTTTTTATATAAAACCATACGGTTATAGTGAATTAAACCAGCCGCAATGGAAACAATGTGAATAGAATACGTTTTAAAATTTAATTACATTTAATATTAAATGTATATTGCAATATTAATAATTATTATATTACTGTATGTTTGGTCTGCGAATGACGATTTTATTCATTTTCGGCTCTGCCATAAAACGTATTCTTTATTTCTACGTTAATATGTATATACATATAAATAATCACTAATTAATAATTATATATGTAGATAGAGTAGATATTTTTTAAATAAACGGTTGGATATACGCGTTATATTTGTGTAATACTACACTTACAATTTCAGCGAGACATAGGTTTAAAATTGAATTGAAACTTTTCGAGAAATTAATAATTTACATTAGCACTCTGATCTATATAATACACTGCACGTACCAAATCCAGTATTCTGTAGTAAGTGTGTATATAATATTATGTTTTTTAACAATAATATTAAAAACAAAGTTTAACCAGAAATGCCCGTAATATTATTTTTAAGTACAGCACTCCATCGTGTTCGTGATACAATGTGTTTCGTTATTACCAGTCGACTGTAAAACGTTATGGTGATACTTGAGTATCAATAATAATAATAATAATAATAATAAAATAGGTATGTTTTGAAAACGCATATTGGCGTGAAGTACTGTCCAAAAGCTCTGTAAGAGAACGTAATATAATCTGCGGGCCGCCGGCCATTATTACACGATGCTCTCAGATCCTTCCGATCACGTTCCCAACGATGCGTCCAAAACAGCGTGTAAACGTTATAAGCAGGCGCCGTAGTCGCTTTTAAGGTGAAGGCCGTCCGGTATCATCGTGGCGTCATCTCCGTCTCGTCTGCCGCCGGTTACTTGAGCTCCGCGTCCTTACCCGTCAGCTCCTCCATTCCCTCTCCCAGCTGAACGGGTGTTATCGCTGCTTGGACGATGGGTGCTCTACCGTATCTCGCGATTACCGGCCGGACGCCGCCAGGTGCATCTTCCTTCTCCTCCTCGTCATCTTCTACCTCACATCCGACCGTCGAAACAGATAGGTAATACGCGTGTACACGGACGTAACTCAGAAAGTTTTTACGGCCGTGGTCCGGGAATTCGTTATTTCATAACACGTTTTTCGATTAAATATCTCGCGGAAAACGGTTATGGCGTAAAGAAATCGATCAGTTAGAATATATATTGTTACGATACGAAAAAACGGACATTGTCGAAAACGAACAATGGTCATATATTATAAACACTTTTCTCCACTAAGAATGTATATTAAATCCAACCTTAATTATTAACATGTTAGTCTCTATAGCAAAATGGCTAATTTATGACACTTTATCAATTAAACACGAAAAACATATCAAAGTGAAAAAAAATGTGTATACATATATTATAGTTGTGTAATTCAAGTTTTAGTCGCATTAAATCTGCTGCAATAAACTGATCAATAATCTCGTCAAAGGCTTACTCGATGTGTACACATTTTGTAAACCATATTTTTAACTGATTATATGTGCAGACCAGATGAAACGTTTTATGATGACGATGAGGCGAAAACGAACGTTCGTTTGAAGCTGAACTCGTGAGAATCGAAAAGGACAGTTTCAAAAATCAATACGTTTTCAAATGAATGTTGGACATTTTATGCTGGACGGAATCATTCTTCGTAAACACTTGCCCTTCTATTCCACAATGTATCTGGAAACAATCGCTAGAGAGACGTTATCCTTTGAGATTTAACGGATGAATAGGATTTCCTCTACACGCTCTTGTGCGGTATTCATACGCGCACGTGTGCTCATCGGAATTTCACGCACGACTCGGAACAGTTGAAAGTTCATCGCGACCGCCCAACCTCAGAACGTCGGGTGACCGGTACTTGGGCCCGGGTAAATACACTTTCGTTGAATAATAATAGTTCGAGTCGGCATATCGCGCATAATACTATTATTGTGAGTTCTATGCTATTCAATTTTCTGGGTCTACTCGACCTGGAGCCGTTATAATGTTTTCATAGGAGTATCCTCGCCCTCCGGACCCGATGTGAATTCGTACATACATGTTCGAAGGTCAACCGTCGCGGACGTGCGAGCATCGTATTATCTTGCCGCGCGTATACGAGTGAAAGTTTATTATTATTATTATTATTATTATTCGACATTCCTCTTGCTACGCCATCGCAGACGGTAAAATAAAACATGTCTCGAACGAAATAGTATAATAACAACATGTAATATTAATGATAACGTTTTCTGCGAACCGGTAAAATGCCCTGATTATTTTTTAGAATCCTATGTATAATGCAATGCACTAAAAAAATGCATAATTGTAGGAAACAAGATGCTCTAAAGAATATCAATCACATCACAATTGTGAACGGATAAGCCTCTAAAAATGTTTTTTTACAAAAATAACGAACTGAAAACGACCAGTAAATAGAGTAAGATTTGAATTTATTTATTTATTTAGAATTAATTTAGTTAAACTAAAAATATGAAATAATAACAAATTACTAAAACAGTATATAATGCTAATCGTATTATCGAAAATATTTAAGTTTGATATATATATATTTACATACGATGAATAATCGATACGGTCACAGGCGAGTTTTAATAAAAATGTTTTGTTTTTCCTTAAAATCAAAAATAATTGAAATACTATTTATTACTCATAATTTATTAGTTATTTTAATTTACTTTTTGTATTGTTACAAACTCGTAAAATAGCTAAAAAAATGTTTTTTAAATGCAACAGAAAAAAAGTACGAAATGCAATTTTCGTTTTCAAATTCTATATTACATTAATTTGTGATTGGAAAGAATCATTCTAGAGCATCTTCCGAAAAAATGACTTTTAAATTTAAATCTGTGGTTCGAAACCAAGTATAGATACCAAATGTTACAAATGCTCAAAGTTTTCATTGTTATTTTCGCTGAATGTATATTCAATCATAAAATAAAATAGAGAACTTGTGACTGTTTTATACTTAAATTTATAAACCCAAAAATCACAAAATATTATACACTTTAACCACGTATACTTATTTCAACAATTACGTTGTCATCATAATATTATACGTCTAAGTATTTATTCATTCATTTTTTATGCCAAATTGAAATATTTCATTTGACATAAATAATATTTTTTATAAAATATTATAATTTAATTTCATAATAAAATATTGCTATTATAATATAAATATAATAACATTTCAACAATTGTTATTGCATACGTTTGTAGAAAGGCAAACTATTTCGAGGGACAATTAGAGTGCACTAATAACCACAAACAAATAACAATTAATAGTACTAAATCAATGCATTTTGTCTGATATATTGTGAATTATGAATTTAAATTATAATCTATAGTAAATATAAATAATTGTTTCGTTTAAAATTATTCACATTCAACAGTAATAATGTAATTTTATCTCCGTAGGTGTAAGGAGCAAACAGAAAGTGTGGGTGCGGTTTCGCTAATAATAATATTATACCGCTTGCAAGTCTTTGCGGTCGATATAATACCGAGTACATTACAATAAATTATTCATTTTAATGAGACAAATAACGTTAAATATTGAAGTAAAATGATTGATGTCTACGAAAATAGCGAACTTCATATCGGATACTTTCTCTTGCCTCAGGATACGTTGGAAGCTTTATGTCAAGTTCGACCTACGGTATTTACATTCATCGCTTCCCGTCGGTATTGAAAAGATACCATTCCTCGGAACATTTTATGTGTGTGAGTAAGTGCACACGCATAAGGATTACATAATGTTTGCCCACACATGTGAAATAATACGAACAACAATGGACGAAGGCGCGAGCTCTGACAATAGACCTAGAGACGTGCTAAAGATATAATGCGATACATGTAGTATCTAGTATATTTTATATGTTTTATCTCAATGATAATAATTAATCGCTGTCGTGATACATGTGAAATATACATACTATGTGCAGTTTGACACGTTTTTATGTCGTTTTAGACTCCGGAAACAAATGCGAATTGAAATAATACGCGCGGAATAATTACCAGCTTACAATTTCGAATGTTTATCAAACTGCGTTCACGATTTTACAAAACGTACTTATGCAAATCTAGAATAAATATTTATGTATTATTTTTAACCGAACTGCTAACAACAAAACGTTTACAGATATTATTGTTTCAAACTAAAATACCCTCATATGGTTTTTATCTGCTGTAAAATGGAATTAATAAAAGTTTTAAACGTTGAAATGTTACGAGATTGCAATTTGTTATTAAGTAGACATTATACTGTTGTCAATATCTTTATAGCAAATGAAATATTTAAAAATGTTATGGCATATTTGAATATTAATAATTTCATTTTTTTTAGACATGTCATGCACTATAAGCATAGTACGAGTTATAATTGTTTTGTCGTTTGCAATAAACCTTATAAACTAAGAGAATTAAAGAAAAAATAATTAAAACGCATTTATTTTACTTTAAAATTATCATCGGATCATTCACTATTTAAATGTTAGTATTCCATAAGTGAATATAATATACTTATAACTTCTTTTATTTGGAAATCTCACAATTATTTAAGAAATCATCATGAAGTTAGTTTTACAGAGTATGTATTTTAAATTTGATTTAAATGATAAATTCCTCAGGTCATCACGATAAACATGAGTTAATATTTCTTAATTACATGTAATGGTCGTTAAATTATCTGTTTTTTATTTTTACGTTAATAACCACGGTTTCACAATACTAATACGTTTAAATGTACCTATGTAACATTATTTTTATTTTGTGTGTGCTAAATGTACCTAAATTCAAATATCTATACATACGTATTTGATTTATGTGTTTTCAAGATGTCATAAAAACAAACTTACGTCACATTTTTGAAGAGGGAAAAAAGAAATGTCCGTCACGATTTTGTACTCTCGCAGGCTATCATAGTAATAACAGCAATAATACTTTATAATATCTGTTAATGATCATCTTAAATACCATGTCATTTCAAAAGTGTAACCTGCACCATATATTGCCTATGTTCATTTTAAAAAAAGACATGACGTAACGAAAAACTGATTTGATAGTTGAGGATAAAGGTAAGTACTTTGAATTCTTTGAGTCCATTTTTAATTTAAAATATACTATAGTAGGAAGTAGTAGTGAAAATCCGAATACAAAGATTTGTTTTTCATTAAATCTATCATCTCATTAATATAATGGAATGGAAGTAATTCGATATTCTTTTTAACCATATATTACGATTTCTCATTCGAATGCATACTACTTAACGATACGGAATAATATCCAACCGTGAAATTACACGTTAGATTACAGTTTTTCACACACAGTGACAATACGTGCACATGACACAAAAAAAAAATCAAATCTTAATAAAGAAACAAATAAATGCGATTATGTTGTACAATGCAAGTCTTCATGTCATAATTGTCGTCACCGTATAAAAGTGATAATAATGGCATCAAAATAATAGTAAATCCCAATACGACAAGTGAGGACGACGCTTCGACAATCGAAACAGTATCGATCGTCACGCTCATTATTACGTTTCGCATTCCACCGTCTGTTATTTATTATGTCGTATACATAAAAAATTATCACTACGTTTTACAGCCATAAACATTCGTCTCATGTAAATCGTGTGGTACTATAAGAACAGCATCATCCGCGGCTACTAACCTTGCCGGCCGTACGACGTGGACCTAAATGCGAAAGGAGTACGAGACGGTTTTGTATTGTGCTCGTGTGTGTGTGTGTGTGTGTGTGTGTGTGTGTGTGTATGTGGGTGCTGAATAATATTGTCGACGAATCAGATTCGCCACGAATGCGCTACAGCCCGCTTTGGAGACAAGAAAATTAATAACTATTAATATTGTCGTTGTGCTGTAACAACTCGAGAGAGACGAATTATTATATAGCCATACATACATACGCTTCCGAGAAACGTTCTTCGAGTGATTTTTTCTGCAGACAATCATAGTCAAAATAACGATCGGCCGACATTCACGAAAATGAAGGCAACGATGAAGTTAAGTGTGAATGATGAATTACGGATTTCATGAGTAATTATTTTATATAATATTAAACATTTTTTTAAGTTAGATATGTTTTATATATCTATGAAAACTTATTGTACAAAACTAACGTTTTTAAATAGTATAGCGAAAAGTTTTTTTCAAAATAATAGTTGAAATATAAACTGGGGACTCGTTAAAAACAAAATTCTGTAATAATATGAAATTATTTAATTTAAAGATTTTGGTAAATTAATATAATGCGATAAAAATACCCTAAAGCTATGAAAAAAGTTTTTAAATTTTGTTTAATATAGCAAAATTATAAATATAATTTATTTTAAATAATCATCATTAGGTGTAGGATACAAGAACCTCGTTTAAATAGTGAACATAATTAATACTAATTCATTTTTTTTTTTTATTTTAATAACAATAATCTTCATGCTGGAAATTTAAATTGGAAGTAAAAACATTCATAATATCCTGTTGGTGAATATAAATTATTTCAGGAACTGAATAAAGAAAATACAATTGATTATAGTTTGGGAACAGCCGTCAATAATATTGTTTTATATAATGATGTACTTCACTAAAAACTTGCATATTTTGAAAAGTATAGGTTTCTTGAAATTAAACTAATGTTTAAAAATATGAATTCAATTATTATAGTTTTTTAGTCCAATTTTTCATGATTATTAACAACCTTCATTCTTTGAAAGTGTATGAATTTATATTCAATTCTTATTTATTTAATATATAGTATAATACTTAATATTATTCGAAAAAAACGTTAAATAGATAGGAAATTAATTAAATTTTTCAAAAAATTATATACTTGTACTATTTCAAATTAAACTACTTATTTCTCAACTGTTTCCAAAAAGCATATCGATTAAAAAATAAATATTCATATCTAATATTTAAACATACGCCTGCTATTTTCTTAAAATTGTAATTATAAATATATTTTAAATTTTGGATTATGAGTATTAACTAATGGAATATGTACAACAAACTTCAAGACTTAGGGAAAGTTTTTTATTATTTGCATGCATTGTAATTACATATATTTGTTATATTTTTTTCCAACAAAATAATCAATACTACAATACATGTCGCAGCTTAACAACCTAACCAAATTCTGAAAATAATCAGCAGCTGTCTACCGGACTATTAGTGTTAACTTTTGTTATCAAACTAAAAATATATACAATTACTTCTAAATCACATTATTTAACCATTATAAAAAATAAATTCGAAATTTAAAAATGAATTTGTTTTTTAAATTTAATTTGCGAAATTAATTTAACAACTTTTATGCAGTTATATTATGTCGCCCACTTTAGACGTGTAGTATGTTTTTTTAAAAATCGACCCAAGGCACTCAAACGTATTATAGCATTAGCATTGCTAATATTATTATCATATACTCATATAGCATTATGAAACAACATAGTGATCGAAAAAACAATAGAAAGACCACCCGCCGAATTCGTCAGGTTTATGTGTCATTTATTGGCTACTTATACTTTCCATATTGACGTATGGCTAGGTGTTAAGTGTTGAAATTCATTGCGAATGGAAATAATATCGAAAACATTGTTTTAAATGATTTGAGTGTTTAATGCCCATCAGGACGTATGAAAAAAAAATGGTCGTTATTAACGATTGGCTGGCGTGTAAAATACATAGGAATAAACTGAACAGACGTGTACTTTATCCCACGCACGTCTTGGAATGTTGCCAAGTTTTTAAAACTGGTATTTTCAAAATATACGAGTATGAGATACCTATTATACAATCCAAATCATGGGACACGTGTTTCATCGTGATAGAAGTAAATTTAAAAATCACGTTTAACCGGCGTAGAAAAAAAATCCTATGCTTAAGAGCAGAGTTTTAGGTAGAATACATTAAATTAAAGTGGCTATTGGTGAAGCCATTAAGTTCCGTCGTCTACATTATTGATTTTCTAAAAATAGTTTGACGAAATTTTTAAATATTATATTGTTATAAATCGTAGACTTCTATCAGAAATAAACTGGATGTGTATAAAACAAATTTTTTTCGTTTTGTTTTTCTCATAGAACCAAAAAGAGACAAAATATCAATTTTTCAACATTTTATCGATTTCAAAACAAGCGTTTCCCAAAGGAGCAATAGCAACAAGATTTCATCCATTTCGTGCTATTTTCTCTAATGGATCGTATAAAACTACAATTCAAATTTTTTTGGATTTGCGTATATCATATTATTTTCGCTTACAAAACTTTATAAGCTGTTATATAATCTGTTATTTAAATTCAAAAATAGTAAAATTGTAATTTTGACAAAGCCGGGTTTAGTATAGCTGTCATTCTCACGATATTTTTTTAACAACTACTTGATAAATTATGTTGCATAACATAAGGTACCGTATTGAACGTGTGTATATATATATACACATAAAATGATTCATACTGTAAGTCATTCGGGGTGTGTCAGCTAGTTTCCCCGTGTACATGAAATAATATATTCCTTGTAGTTGAACAGCGAATAAAACTCGTACTCTTTTAGTCCATAGATAATGTCTTGTCTCCTAATATCCTTGACCGATTACTTTGGTAAGTTTTAAAATAAAACTTGCTAAGTAATCTATTATTCATTGTGATTAATTTTTTATTTTAGTAAAGTAGTACTTATGTGAAAATTTAATTAATCTAAATCAATATTATGTTTTGATATTAATCAAAATTAAACTTAATTTAACATCGTACATCTGGTGGTCATGTTATCAATTTTTCCTATACAATATAATTCTATACTAAAATGTTAGGTGATATATTTATATATATATGTATATATAATTTAAATA
The DNA here is from genome assembly GCA_019022885.1 of Schlechtendalia chinensis. Lineage (NCBI taxonomy): Eukaryota > Metazoa > Arthropoda > Insecta > Hemiptera > Aphididae > Schlechtendalia > Schlechtendalia chinensis. The sequence goes on along the minus strand of CM032339.1, from coordinate 10,171,831 downwards.
ATTATCATTGAAATACAACTATATCTAGTAGGTACATCCTATACGGATTACTATTTTTAAATAATATACCAGCCAATATTTTATATTACAGGTACTATATTCTAATATCGAATAATCCAACTAATAAATATATATAATACAATTTTAGAAAATAATAGAAATAACCAAACATTGAAAATGATATTTTCGTGGTTTTCTAATTAAAAAACACTATTTGAATGGTGTAAAAGTAACATATTAATGTTATTAATAAAGGTAATTTAAAAAACTCGTTGAAATTAACAAAAAAAAGAATAATGAAGTTATTATATTTTGTTAACAAATTTATATAATAATTGAAATATATATTTAATAAGCAGAGCTCGGATTTATATCCTCTAAAAACCTTAGAGTTATGCACTGTATAATATGCATTTGTGCTTTTGTTTTATATAAATATGCTCTTTGAAACAATAAAATATTCAACAAAAGAAATTCTATTTAAATCAAAAAAAGTTTCTCTTTACTATATATGTGATTATTAAAATATTACATACTCGTATAAGTATTAAAAACAACTATTGATGTTTACAATAATATTTGAAAAAAATATATTTTATATAATAGATGTTTAACATTTTATTTGTACAAAAATTATGATTTTTTTCTAAATATTTTGACCATTTTTTAATGTTTCAAATTTTGTTTACAAAAAGATGTTATAGTTAAATCAATATAAATACTTATCAATAATATTTACATGCTGCACGTGGCTATGCGAGCTGGGTACCTGATGAGTTGGCTGGAACAGCCATAATCTTAATTATATTATACATTGATTATATTCATTTAAAAACCAAGTAACTACAATTAAAAACTATAAAATACAGAAATATGCATTACACGTAAAAGAAGAAATGGCAAAAATATACGAAATTTGAAATCGATTGATTAGATTTGTAACTTATTTACCTGCTTATTGGATTGTTAAAAAAAACAAACAAATTTATATGAATCCAAACTCTAATAACAAATCGTTTTTATTATAATTTTGAATTTGTTCCATTTTTGTTAAAGAATTTTAAATTTAATTTCAAAAGTCAACCATAATATTTTGTTACAAAAGAAACTTATTAATTTGTATTACAATATTTTTTTTAGATAAAAAGTATTGATATTATTGTTATCTAACAGGAACGTACTCAGGGGATTGTTTTGGGTGTTTAAACACTCCAAAAATGTTTGGTTTTTGTATGATTATTTATTTATTTAATTTTAATATTATTTTACACTTTAATAGACAGGTATAATATTACATTATGTTTGTGAAACACCGGCTAAAGCAAAATAAAAATTTGATACTAACAAATAAACAAATTTCGTATGTTTATTAAAAAAAAGTTCTAATTTTCAATAATCGATTTTCAAAATCACCCCATCCCAAAACTTTTTTTGTGTGCGTCCCTGTCATCTAATAACAATTATACTCCAATAAATGTAAATAAATAGTAATATAAAATTTATCATATTTCAACCTAATAATATTTTAAAATACTACTTACTTACATAGGTCAAATTTTATTAAAATTATCATATTGATATATTTTTTAAAAATTATTAAATATATATTAGCTATAAGACGACGATAACCGTAACAATAATTAGTTTGAAGTTTATGGTAATTTGAAGACATAAAATATTTTCTCGTAAAATTGAAACGCATTATTACTTCTAAAACATCATTGTGCTAACAATTGTTACATTTAACATCAATGTGTCAAAATTACTTGAAGGACAAGAATTACGAAAATTTAATAATTTTGTTTTAACTTTCTACTTAATATATAATTCATCGAATATAAATTTTATACAATTTTAATCATATATTGAAATATACACATAAACTCATCCCTTACGTACTCGTCTCTTTTTCTAAATTCCCATGTTTTTCATACCGTTAGCTGACCATTTTATATTTAATGAGCGTACGGACACAAGGTTTGTCATTGAAACGAACACCAGATGCATGGTAATTACTCATTATTACGTTCATGTATTACGTACACACGTACACACTACACATATTGTAATATATTGAGCTCACATATGTTATCGTAATATTTGGTTAAAATCGATATTTGTTACACGGTGTATGACTGGCATAAATAATGTCACGTAAGGTGATCTAATGGGACGTTATTGAGTGACATTTGTTGTAGTATGTTTACCCCTGAGCTAAACTGCTTCCGGTATAAACAAACATAACGCGACTATTCAACCTAACAGCCTCCAAAGTTAAAATAATCAATAAATAACGGTACGCAAAATCGTCTACTGTGGTTGACGAAAATTTGGAAAAGTTTTGAACAGATTGGTTCAGAACGTTATATAATTCATCTCCAAACTCCGATAAGACAAAATAAGAAAAATAAAATATTTGCATCGCAGACAGTGCCAACAAAAAGTGTCAAAAGTTTGACATGTTATTTGTATTTGGCTTAGTATAGATTGATTAAATTTAAGACATCAGTTATCTAAAATGCCAAAATTACAATGTTTCCGATCGAAACATTATTAAATAATACCTAAATATTGATCAAAATATACGAGTCGTGTCTTTAAAAAATGCACGTGCTATATATTAATACTGGCACTGTCTTTATCGAAATTTATCATGGCTAAAAGTATTAATCTTAAGTGCGTCACGTCACAATGTTAAACACACGCGTATGGACATATGGTATACATGGTAACATTCGAGATTTATCTGATTCACGACTATTAGACTTTGCATTAACACGTAATGGGTATCCGTGAACAAACCATTCGGTGAAATATCATTGTCAAAATATGACATGTGTGACCTTTTTTTTTGATGGGGGGGGAGGGGTTAGAGCGTACAATGTAAAACTTTCGGTGTTGCATAACGCATAGCTATAGAATATGTTACAATTATTAATTGCGATCTTTGATAAGACAAATAAAACTTAAGAATATGTTACGAACATTCAACTTCTTAAGTAAATTAGTTTAATTAAAACGAGAAAGTATTGAATAAAGTAGTTATGATTAAATAAAAATCAATTATCTTCGTTTTAAATTAATAAAAAATATATTACCCGTTACATATTTTCGTTCGTACGATTTGTTTTAATATATATAAACATTTTTAATCAAAATTGTGTACATCTGTATTAAAATTGATTATAAATGATTTCAGCCATATTAAACACGCTTATTAAAATATTACCCCCGAAAATATATAATTATATTCATGTCGATTACAAAAATTGAAATACATATTTTTTAAAATCACATTAGGCGATGCACTTACATAGTTACTAAAAACGAATATTAAATTTGATTATCTTTATTTTATTTTATTAAAATTGTCTAGACATTTAGAAATTTTTAAATTAATATAATTATGTTACTAAAATAATACGCATGTGATTTTAAATATAACCAAATAAATAAGAAATTGTTTTTTTCATAGTATTTACTGGAATCCATTATTATTTAAATAAATATGTTTTTGGATATAGTAACCAAACTAGTTGACAAATGCCACAATGAAACCATAATATTAATTTATTGTAAGTCACAGTTTAAAAATCAACATTTTTTCAGTCAGTAAAATAATAACGTAATAGTTTCCAATTATATTTCCTATATTTGATATTTATTATGTGTCCGTTTTAGTATACTTTATAAAATCCAATGAAATAACATAATTCAATATTTCAATACGTGAATTGTCGTTATAAATCTCGTTTATTGTACATAATTTATTATTAATATTTGGATAATAACATATTGTACAAGTTAACTTAATAAATATTCACGTTAACTCGATTTTCGAATTAGTAATCATAGATTGTATTTACATATATATATATGTGTGTGTGTGTGTGTGTGTGTGTGTGTGTAAATATAATTATTATATACGCGATACGCGTGCGATCTACCGATTATAAAATCACTATCTAACTTAAAAATATATTAACTTAATGATTTCCCATAAATCGTATTGAATATTGTTTTGAAAATAAACATTCGGGACTTTAAATGTGTATATATTATTTAAATATATTTTCCAAATCAGAATTTGAATATGCAGATATTTTAACAATAAAATGTACACTGTGCAATATAAGATGTAAATATGTTCAACAAATAGTAAACGATAAATTAAGAAGGTTACCTAGATGTCACACCTTGATTACGACCTAGATCAATGTTACATTCGTACTCATCTTTTGATTATCACACAATAATTTATTACTATCGTGACATTGTTGAATAGATTATAAAAATTGATGATAGACAATGCTTTTTGCAGGTAGGTGACGTTTATTTAAAAATACTTGATTTTTATTTTGTATTCTCCTGTTTACACGTATTGTATGAAATGTAATAAACCGATATGAATATTATTAAGTTAACATTGTAATTCAAATACGTATTTAAATAAACTAATATATAAATATATAATATAATGTACACATATTTATAAATAAACGTGTTATAAGTACTAAATTTTTTATAGAAATATGTTTATTTTAATTAAATGATAGGTCTGAAGTTGAAAATACATAATAAAACATGCCTAACAAATCTAAAACGTAATATCTTAAAAATTAATGTAAACTGTATTTTATTAGAAACAATAATTTAGAGTAGTAAAAATGTTTTAGTGCATTTGCAGTAGTACCTTTGTATATTGTAAATATTTATTTGTGTATTGATCTAAAACAATGATATAAATTAAGCCTTACAAATACAAAACTGTATGATTCAGACAATTCTAATACATCTACCCAAATGTATAACGTTTATAAACGATTATTATACATATATGCGTATACTCGTACATATTGTTACATATAATAAAATGTATAGATACGAATAGGACATTGGTCAAATACAACATACCTAATTTTAGAACAATCACGTTCGTTAAGACGAATACATACGAAAACACTATTTTACACGTATCGGTATATTATCCGTATACTATTATATTAGTTATAGGATAATCGTATACTATTATATTAGTTATAGGATAATCGTATACTATTATATTAGTTCTAGGATAATCATGACAAATGATATACTATTTTTTAGAAACAAGTATTGAATGAGATTTATAAGTGATGAAAAAAATAGTCGATAACTCAAATAAAGTTTATTATACTATACATTCATACGAATATACTGTATATATATATATACTCAAAGATTTATAAATTTGTTTGAATCTAAAAAATGAAAAGATTTTCTAACGATAAATAAAAACTGTTTAGTAATATAGGCAAGTTAACTTGGTGTGTTTAAAGTTATGTGCATCTTAGTCGCATATCGATCGAAAGACACATATAATAGTTTTGTTTTCCAAAAAAATTATACGCCATTTGGAACATTTAAAATATTATAATTATAGTTTATGCTATGCGAATCGTCGGCACGCATTCACGAAAAAAGCTCGTTAAACATAGTCGTAAAACGATTTAGTTGATTTACGTTATACGCACGTAATTTAGTAATACACGAGTACACTAATAGTATTATTATTTATAGTTTTATTTTCATCAATTATAGAGCTCAGGCATTTATTACTATACATGTTTTTTTCTTCGTATAACAGTATGCCAAACTAAATAAAAACTTGTTTCAGATTGTCTTCCACATTTCATATAGCATATAATATTTAAGAATATTATAATCAATATATTTCTTTTTCTTATTTTGTTAAAAACAATTGATTGTATATTCTTTTATTTTAAAAAAATGCAGAAAAAAGACTTAACGTCAACTTAAAATCAAATAATGTTTTCATTGTATACTTTGTTGATTAAAAATTCATTTCTTCAAATAACTAATAATTATATTAACAGTTTTGTAGTTTAAGTATTTAATGCTCATTGTTTTATAATTTGAAACATAAGAATGCAATATACATAATGAAGAATTTCTTTTGGTGTACTATAAATAAATAATATATATTTTGTAATCAAAATATTTAAAACAATATTAAATTGTACATACTATTTACTGAAATGTGAAAAAATGCTCAAAATTTGTAACAGCAATTTTTTTTTTTTTTAGCCAAATAATAATATTATATGTATTTGTTGAATAACGCGTATAGATTTTCAATAACGAAATGCATTTCTCGCCAAAAATCATATTTATAATTTCAACTTAGTATTTTTAAAAACACGGTTTCCACCATATCGCGTGATAAACTGTGTCTGTACAACGAGTATTCTATGTCGAATATCCAAATGGTCGGTGAATTTACTCACGTTTATACGCGGTCCCAGAAACATCTTGATGTTCTGTCGCAGGCGCATGTCCGGATAACCGTATGGGTTCTCCTACTGGAACCCGAACGACCGGAGCTGAAATATGTTCGCGTACGGATGTCTGTGTGCAGTATTGCGCGCGAGACGACTCGACGGACGAGAGTGAACGTATGTGCGTGTGCGATAACAATCGCGGGTGCGTTGTTTGCGGACTGGTTTGTTCCGGAGTAAAGAGTACGAACCATTGGTGTTTGGGTCTTATATAGCGAAAGCCGAACCGGTCCGCTCCGGGAGACTTGAACGCTACGGCCAAAAAGAAGACGACGGCGGCGGCGGCGGCGTCGGTGACTATGATAGGAGTAAAACACAGAAAAAACAAATCGTACGATTAAAAAACCGTATTACATATTATCTGAAGCTTCGGCGGTCAAGGTTTCAGATGCTGCAGCGTGACCCCGGACGCGGATTATTATTTTATTTTATTATTTTCACACTCCACGTGGAAATCCCCGAGAACCTGTGGAATACGAGATTATAACATGCAAACATCCGTAACGTAGCGTGTGCCGTAGACATACGTATTATTCAGAATTGTGAAATATTCTACGTGCGTTATTATTCATTCACAGCGAATTGAAATAAATATTCAAATATCACGGTTTATTTATATTAAACAATGTAAAAGAATTTTAAATCTCGCATTTTATTTAAAGTACGTATTGTTGAAAATGTTTAAATGTAATTTCGTACCAATAAACAAACCACATAAAATATGATAAGCAACGGACCACATCATTAATATGGAGAAATTAGATGTTAAATACACAGATGTGTTGAAACGTATTATAATTAAGTTGAAATAAATTAATAGTAATACAATTTGACAGATTAATTATCACTTTTGAAATATTTCATTTTTTAAATTTATAACTCACAAAAATCGAAAAAATTAAAACTCCTAATACTGATAATTATTCTGAACACCAAGTTTAAAACTATGTACAAATATGAACTACAGCAATAATAATAGTGTATAATATAAATATATAATCAAAAAACATATACATTGTTTTGATCACATTTAATAAGTCCAGAAACAAATGGTTATTTAAATTATATTTATATATGTTGAAATTAATTATTTCGTTAATTCTTTATTCGAGTATTATGCTTTTATTATACTGTTATCTTACAATTTTAAATGATTTTAATATTGACACGTGTTATTCATTTATATATTAGATATTTTTTTGTAAGATTACAGAATTAACTATAATATGAAAAATACTTCCAAGAAGAAAATTATTATTATTTTCAAAACAAATATTATGTTTAGTAAACTCAAACAGTTATTTTATTTTAAATAAAATTCTGTTATTAATGCTATACTAACTATTTCGAAATGTATGTATGAATTAATTTTTATGATTGATTTTCTTTTTATTAACCAAATTTTTTTTAGCAAAACTTTGTTTATTGTTATAATATGTCACTAAACAAATTTTATTTTTGTTTTCATTGCTCTATTTTCAACTATATATTTGTACTTAAATTATTTTAAAGAATATTTTAATGACATTTTTAATACTTTTTAGCAAAAAAAAAAAAAATATATATATTTAATGTATAACACTATAACCGTAAATGGTTGAACTCTTTGCATGCTGATTTTCAATCAAAAAACGTACATTATTCATGACAAATAGAATCCGTGACTTTTTTCTATAAGTATATATTATATTACGATTTTGTCCTATATATTATTAAAATGCATTTATAAATGTTACGTTTTAGAATTTCGATATTAAAATAAATATATTATATTTTATGTAAAATTTCAAATTAATTTTATTGCAATAGTATATATACTTATACAAATGAATGATAATTAATAATTATTTTAAAAATACGATTATTGTTCTAATAAATTAAGAAATACTAATCACATGTTTTAGCATTATTTAATATAACATTTATATTATAATATAATAATATAATAATAGTAGTATAGCATAATGTTAATTAACGTAACATAGTAAAATACCTATGTGTTTCAGCTATATAAAAAACCTCTATATTAAATACAATTCATAACTTATAAAACACATATCCTAACAGAATATTGTGTCGTGCATTGCATTTTAATAACTTGTTGAATAGAATGAATTTCGAATATATTACAAACATAAAAATCTTTACATGGACAAAATATAATTACACAATTACAAGTAAACTGATATAATACATGTAATAATATTGTCTACTTACATAAAACGTATAAATTCATACAAATGAACTAATTTTAGAAATAATAATTGTGTATGAATTATAATTAATTTTCCTAAATGTTTTCTTAATATTAAATAATATATTAATAATATTTCTTGTTTCGTATAAAATTGATTATATTTAAACACAACATAAATAGTAGTATATTTACTTATTTATTTCATTGTCCCTTTTATTTTAATAATATGAAACGTAGAATAAAAGAAGTAATTAAAGAAAGGAAGGAAATTTTACAGTACTTTATGTAAATGGCATACGTGAACAATTATTTTATTGAAATGTAGGAATCATTCAAATAGCTTTACAATTCAAAACTACAAGTTTATGTTTACCAAGTTATTAATTTATAATAATAAATGACGGAAATACGATATGAACATACTTCTCTACAAAAATACAAAAGATTTTTTTTCACAATCATTATAAACTTAATGTATAGAACTTTAACTGTACCTCAATCATATGTACGATAAGAAAATAACTTTTAATGAACCAAACAAATTCAAGTTGAAATTAATTTGGTTTGAAACAAACTATTTATAATTGATTTATTACTAGTTTATTTAAAATTTAATTATGTTTGTCCAATAATTATTATAATAGTAGTATAATAATAATGACACTACATAAGTCGATTATCTGTAAAAAAATAATTATTAATCGTTTAATGTTTATAAATTAAAATTTCAATGATATTATATTTATTGTGTCAATACAAAAGTAATTGTTCAATTATTTCACAAGATCAAATGTTCTTGATACCGTTATTACATTTAATTATTTGAATTCAATCGTTTTAAAAATTAAATAATTTTACCGCACGTGGTCATCAAGGAATAATGAAAAAATGAGAATATAATACTACCTTAATTGTTAGTCGCTGTAGACATAAACAACAATTTGTCTACCATTTATTTCTTTATATAGCACTAACAATAAAAATATTCATTTTATACGTACACTGAACTTTAGTTTTTGATGACCTCTGTAATAATAACAACGCTATTGCAATAAGTGTTTATTCAAGGGCGAAGGAAATTGAAACCACCATTGGATTGTAGATTTCAATCGACATTCATGAATAGATAGAAACTTTTATACAATATCGTAATTTGCAATAACATTAATTAATATATATATATAATAAGATGTTTATCAAGTTAATTTTTGCTTCTTCATTATTATCTCTGTAGTAAATTGAAAATATATTTCAATTATTCTGGTCGGTCTAATAAACTATTATAAATCCATATAATATTACCCTTATGACTAATGTGCCATTGTGCCAACTTACATAGTTGATTTATTCATGTTAATAGAGAAATGTTGTAAGATGTGTTTACTAACATCTTATAAATGTATGTTAGCTAACGTAATATTATACAACTAGAAGACAGTAATTCTAAGAAGCATATGACTCAACTAGAACAACTTAACTTTATGGTATAAGGTATTTATATTTAAGATATTTTCAAAATTATTTTAATTAAAACCTAACTATAAAAAATTATTTCAATTTTTTAAATAATTTTAAGAAAATGCCAATTCAGATTTGTAGCAGATGTTAAAATTTGATCTTATACACAAAGAAAACATAACTATGAATTATACAAACATATTATTTTATTTGCAGAAAATATATATATCTTATTTTTGTGGGAAAAACGATAAAATTATTTTTTTATTGTCTTTTACTTTTCCAAGTCATTTTTCATGTACACTGATAACATTAATAAAATCAATATCATAAATTATGATCACAGTATCAATTTTATCTCTCAGCTTCCTTGGAATTCCAATTTTACGCCTTTATATAACCAATCTTTGGTCTATTCACTGGACAAATCTACTAGTGAACTTTGCTTCAAAGTTCATAAATATTGTCCCCAATATTCCTAAAAGAACTTGGTTCTATTACTTAAATCTTCCTAGATTTTTTATTTTCCACTTAAATCAACTTCACATGGAACCATACATTATTACCCACTCATATTTATATACTTGGGCTTAATGATTATCCTCTATGCAATTTGCATGTCTCTGAAAGTATTTTTTGTGATCTCTCTAATATTTGATTATCTTACTTTTCTAATTTTTACTATCCAAACATTTAATTTTACTTAATATCTTAAAATCTATAAACATTTCTTTCAATTTATCCTTCTTTTTAAGCCCTAAATTCAAATTTCCTATAAAAATCATAATTGCTTTTATTTTTGAAGTTAGTTTTATAATTTAATTTTGTATTTTGTATTTTGTTTTTGAGCATTAGGTATACTATAAAATTCTAACAGTAAACAAAAAACTGAACACTTACAGAAACTTATTTGGCTCGGGTGGATGCAATAGATCAAACTAATTCATTCATACCACGTGCTTATTTAATGTCCTATGTACAATTATAAATATTTGTAAGCTATTTGAATTAATTTGTCGATAGTGTATTTTTTAATTAAGTTGATTTTTCATCACATTTTTTGTTAGTCAAAAGATGTATTTGTCTGAAATACTAAACTTGAAATTTTTAGTGTACGTGTAACTTCTAAGAAACAATGATATTTTAATATTTTAATTTCTTATTATAGCAATTTAAAAATAACTATAATACGTTTGTCATTTATTTGTCGTTTAAGTCATTATTAATATAGAGTATTATAAAATTATAATCATATGATATTAATTAAAAAACTAAAAATTGATTAGTAAAAAAATCAATTTCCATGTGTACATCAGTGTGATATATAATACTTATAATACCTATTCGCTACAAAAAATTTTATACAATATTATGTTCAATTTATCATAAACATTTTTTTCATACTGAAAATTAATATCAAAATGATATTATATAAATATTAAATTTCATGTCGAAAATATAAAGTAAGCGTACATATTAACATGAAAATAACGTGAATATATCGTTGTATAGCAATGCCATTATTAATAATACGAACGTATATTCATACTATGCACGTTCCATTTAGGCATGTATATTATATATATTACATAATAATTTTGTCGGCTACTACACAAATGAATAGTTATTTTGTATAATAATAATACTAATATTATTTTCAAAGTAATTGCACATTTGTAAATTATAATATAATATTAATATTATTACCTATACATATTATTTTATCATAACACATGTAGAAATTCAAGATACTTACAAAGAATTTAAACCTAAGTGAATGGTAATAACTTAACCGAATATTATTTGTTTGATTCAACATTATTATAATTTAATGCAATGTATAGTATTCTATTGTGAATAGAATTATAATGTATAGTATTAAATTATATCTATTATAATGATACATCATTGTAAAGATCGTCTTTTATTTATTTACGTTTGCTGGAAAAGTAAACTACTAGAAAACATTATATAAATGTATATTTGTGAACGTTACAAACTGTTCGATTTTTGAATTAAACCAAACCAACCCCGGGGTATTCGGTTTGAGTTCGAAAATTGAGTTCACAATTAGAAATATTTGAACCGAACTAAGTACAAAATAGTATGATTCGAATATCTAACCAAAAAAAAAAACAAAAAACAAAAAGTGAAAAAAAAATTTCTTTTGGTACCTAATTTTTTGTTATAACTTTAGAAAATTTTATTTTAAATATTAAATACGTGTTAATAGGTTAATCAACTTTTAAATCAAATAAGTATTCAATGTTTTAAATTATTTTAAATTATTTTAAATCATTTGAACTTTTTATGAAGTTTGGATTAGGGTTCGATATTTAAATTGAATAGTTTGATTCAGTCCGGGTTCGTTATAGTTTGAATAAATTCGGTTTGAACTCAAAAATCTGGGTTCGTAACATTATATATATATATGCCACATCCATATATATCATATCCACGATAAACATACTAATGATATTAGAAATTAATAATAACATACTAACATACAATATAATATTATATACACACATAACATATAGCCCATTTAAAAAATATTATTTTCAGTATATTACTATCAATGACTATAAACTCGATGATTTAAAACTGATAGTCAAAGACATAATTTTATGGTGTTATGAACATGATTTTACGAACAATTTTAAGCTGTTAATTACATTTATAATGGTTTCCAAAAAATGTACAATAAATAAATACATTATCAATCCAAAAATGTGCGTAATAAATATGTGCGTGTATCTTACATAATACGTCTTATAATTTTATTATTTAATTCTAATTATTTCTATTACTAGAAGTTAAAAATAATGATTTTTAATAAGATTTACTAGGTACTCATATTTAGCACGTAAACATCTGTGTAATTTTCAAACTTTATTTTTACCTAAATTATATTGTGTCAAGTAGTTACTATTTACATGACTATATATTTTAATCACGTCGTCGGTTAAATAGATATGTTTAATTTAGCCATTTTACTCGCTGTTGGTTAATGTGTGAAAATGATTCGTTATATTTAATACTGTCTGATTGTTTGGTATCCTATTACTCTATCTCATATTACTCTTTAGCAAATAATTTCGAGTTGGGTTTAAAACTGTTTTTGATACACCGAACCACCACAGATAGAAAATACATTATAGTAACGATTACGTAACTATAACACTATGTTATTTGAATAAATGACGTGAATACGCAATAGAAAATATTTATCCAAAACTGGGTAGTGAATAATTGTTATTTGAATAAGATCGAAATGTATACTAAACAAATTTATTGTGCTAAAAAATTATATTAATTATGTTTCGAATATTATAACGGTTGTATAATGTTACATAGATTTAATGTGTAGGTACACACGAAGAGAAATTCTTTAAAATTTGAACTATGCATTTCAGGCCTTGAGGATTTTCTTCACGTGAGTAAGGTTCAGCATAGGGTCACCCATGCAGGACGGAAATTAGAAACAAGATTTGGAAAGATAAACCATTGCAGTCCTGACTGTACCGGCCACTAAGCAACCAAACAGCCGTCAAAATATCGTCGTCCGACAATGCCATCATAAAAACAGACCAAACAGACTGAGCGGCGGAGGAAACATAATAAGAAAAAAGTCCAACACCTTTTGTTCATTTTTTAATTTTCTTTGGGGCGGAAATTGCTCAGGTTATAACGCCAAAGAAATCAAGACCGATTAATTGATTGAAAATTTGTCCAGGCTTCAAGAAAATAAATTTATTTTATATAATATTTGAATATTATAGTGTCATTAGTTTTTCATCAAATCAATCTGTCAGCGTATCTCTGAAACGTGTATACGTAACAATGTAATATGACGTTAGTCTGTGAACCAAATAATTGAAAAATTAAACGAAATATTTATCATTCTAAATCAAACATAAATTTGAATTGATTGTATTTTTACTATGTATAATAAGTAAATATTAATTTATTTTAACCTTATTTAATAGAATTATCTTTCAATGAAGAAAATGGTATATCTTTAAAAATATTAAAGTATAATTTAGTAAACAGTTTATTCTACCTTATAATCAAAATCGTGAAATGTAATTTAAAATGCAATAAAACATAACTATAACCAATACAAAAAAAAAAAATAATTATCTTTAAATGATATTTTAATAGAACTTGATTTGCTAGGGGAGTGTTTAATTCCATTTATTTTACTTATAATATAAGTTGGGAAACTATAACAATAAACATTTGATGGTATAGACATGAATATTAGATAATTAAATATGATGGTTAATATTAAGTAATAACTGTGTGAGAATAAACTATTAAAACAAATTCACAATACGTAAAACCGATTTCAATAATTATTCGTCGTTATGCAGTGTTGTTCAAAATACTATAACATCGATTAAGTATTAACACACACACACACACACATATATACATATATATTTAAATAACATTTACCTAACGTACAGGAAACTTATATTTGTGTCTGTGTGAATAGAAGTATTTCCAAACGAAAAATCGTACAATACGTGGGTCATTGACTTCCGCCACGGATCGTCGTGCACAATGATAAAAATCTTTTAATTGGCATGAAGTTTCGTATATTCAGTAGTATATCGGTAAATAAGTTCAAGAGTATATGCATATTTTTTAAACATTTAATTATCAAAAAAATTATCTCGTTCCTCTTGAAAAACGAGTATCACTATTAGGTCCAGTTATTTCATTTTTCATACTCTCGATCTGCAATCCTATATGCAATCAATATTTTTATTATATTATAACTATGTTTATTGACGTTTCGTTCGATTTTATTTTAATCATTGATGATAAATCAATTTCGAGCATGCACAATGCAACTTTTTTTCTTTAAACTTACTCATTTGAATAATCAATCTTCTTTTAAAATTTTAATAGTTGACTCAATTTTTTAAATTAAAAATCACTACATATTACTTATAGTAATAATAAAAGTATGAATTTTCTTTTATTCAACTGATTTTACTGCATTCTTTATTTTTATTTTACATACTAGAGCTTAGATACGTATTAAACAGTAGATATGTTTGTATCTAACTTATTAATGTATAAATAAAGAACTATTACCACCGCGTAGGTATAGCATTCGACCGCATAAAATAAAATATTATACTCGTGTATTCATTTAAAGAAACCGGGAAATTAATAACATTTGTTACTTGTGATAGAACAATTTTCCCTGTTATGACAAAATAATCGTTAAAAATCTATTACAACTAATCGGCAATTACTAATTACTGAATGACTTGGAATAAAATGTACTCCATCAAAACAAAATGAACATCTTATTCAAACTATTTGTCTTTAGGGATATTGTATGTGATATTTAGTTTTAAGTGGCATTAATTACAGATTGATTTGATCGTTAAATAAAAATAGTCACAGACGGGTTATATTATTGTAAGAAAACCAAGTATTTAGTAATTTTAGATCATTTTGTGGCAATGATAAATTAATTAGCCAAGATACCCACGCATACTCATAATGTTTTCATTTTTTTTTTTTTTTTTTTTATTAGAGTATATGGAAAAACTTGAAAACAGAGATCTAGGTATACATGCCTGCGTCTATCCTCCAATACTTCATAACGTACATTATAACGTTGAAATTATATTCGAGCCGGTACACTCGACATATCGTATGGGATTCATACGTGTTGTTGCACATTGTTCGAAGATTACACTTGTTGAGTTCGGCCGGAAACGGGATTACTGAAAGTGCTACGATACGCGTTGAAAAGCGACCGCAAGGACAGCAGCCGATGAATTTCTGGGTTTTGAGCGCGACACAATAATAATCATATCCGTCGGAATGAGTTAGGGTATATGACTTTTCTCCGACCGCGAATTGTCTTATGTTGTGTAATGTTTTCTTTCGTTCAGAATAGACTAGAAACGTGTTCTATACGATATGAAACCCGACGTTGACGTACGAATGGAATTGAACGTTTTATTTTGAGAATATATTTTAACTAAAAATACACAAAAGTACCGAAAAACGTATGCGAACCGTACAATAATTATCTCTTGTGCCGAAATACAAGCCAATTGCTAAACGCGCCAATGCACGTTGGTCAAAAACTGTTTGTTCCTGTATCGTCCCTTATCATTGTTGTCTTCGTGCGACTCCGGGAAATTCTTTCTAAATGCCGTGCAATTATATTCTATACGGGCCTGCGTTATATTTGACCACGCGCGTGTGTATTGAAAACCAGTTTTCTTATTCTGAGATAGATTATTTATATTTTCATATGGCTAACAAGGTCATTGACATGGTCCGCGGCCTTTACCGTCATTGTGTTGCGTAACACGCTATACCAACTGTACATAGTCAACGACCGCGCGTGGTTCATACCATCGGTTATATTTAATAGATAGAAATATTATAAAAACATTTAATTTATAAAAAAAAGTTTTATATATAACAAAATCATAGAGTATTATAAAATTAATGTAAAAATATAGAAATGTTGTAAAAAAATGTATTTATTTACTTCCGGTTTCGACTAAAATTCAATGTCAGGTATAAAGTGAAAAATAAAATACAACTATTATATATACATTTCGGAAGATTTTTATCAAATGAATACAATTTTAAACTGTGACATACTTTTCGAGAACAATTTTATTTCCAAATATTAAATTGGAAAATACTAATTTATTTCTACCCAGTATTTTATCAAATAAATTATGAAAAAACGACAACTTCAATTAAATTATTGGCAATTTAAAGTACGTCTCCGGGCTGGGTAATAAATCGAGGAAAATATTCATACACTTTTTTTTGTGTGTTTATTCGAACAATATTTGAAGAAATTAAAAATTACAAACTACCATATCGTATTACTCAATAAAAAAAATATAAATAATATATTTTTATATTTGTTACTTAAGAAAATTTTTTTTCAGTTTTATATGAGCAAATAAAATATGTATATAATTCTGTTGTAACATAAAAATGTTAGTCTTTAAAAAACTAAAATTTCAGCTCGTAATCGTACTCATGGTCTATTTATCAAACATGTGGTGCTTCACAATAATTATGTCAAATTATATTTATACACAATATATACGTATAGAAATATGCGGCGTATAACGACGCCAGTAGAACGAAGTGAAATAGCAGAAATCAAATACAAAATCTTACAATTTATTTAAAATGTAATTACATTTCTCGTTGTCTTACCTAGCGCGATGCTTCTCTATAAATCGACAAATATTTTCGGTTGTGTCGAAATATAAGTGAACAAATTATTTAGCTCTTAGAAAAAAGTAAAAGAAACAATTTATTGAATGTATATATTAGTTTATACTGTTGAAATGCATTCTATATAAATTAAATATTCTTTACCCAGGAAAAATATCGTGTGTACGCTTTACATATTAAGGACCAAATAATTTTAACCGGATACAATGGCATTAGTGACGTGATAATTATGTTCGAGTGAAAAATACTACAGACCTAATATATACCTTATACATTGCATAAGACTAACTTAAATCAGTAGTACACTCGGAATGTCACAGAACTATAATATTAACAGATGACTTATTATATTTTAATAGTTACGTTATCATAAAATATTTTTGATTTCAATGTGTAAAACAAATATTTAAAATAAATATTTTAAACTAATTTATATTTTATAATATGATATATTACAAAAATTGCATAAAAAAAAGCATTACATAAAAAAAAATTAATATGTATGTATATTATAATATATATAATATATCATTAAAACAGTATCCAATATATAGTACTGTATATAGTGGAAAAAAGAAATCTTACAATCACCAAATGTTAAACAATTCGCGAATATTAAAAATTAGATAGTTATAAAATTATTTTCAAAAAAACCAAAAATATTTTAATTTGAAAATTTTAGAATTTAATTTATTTTTAAAAATTTATACATTGTAATACAAATAATATACATTTCGTGTTTGTCACTTGTTTAACCAATCGCAAATCCTGTGTGGTGCAGACATCGCGATCATAATAATAAAAATACCCCGATAGCAGTGAAATTAATTACAATTAGAAAAGACATTTTTGAAAAATCATTATTTCGTAATATTCAAAATTGTTGATACTTAGTATATTGTATGAATAAAATATATTTAATAATAAAGACTTTTAAATTAAAAATCAACTTAAACTAGTTCAGATAAATTATTATGAAAAACAAAATTGTCAAAACTACAATATAATAAATACATATACTATGATGAGGAATTTAAATAGGTATTTTTAAAATTAATAAAATAATTTATAAACTAAAAAACAAAAAACAAAATACGCAATTAAATTTACGGAATAAATTTTAATGAAATATAATTTCGTTATTTCATTATTCTTATTCGTTATTCTTTGTTATACATAATATTATTAAAGATTTAATTGGTTGATTTTTTAAATTAAATATTGAGTGGTTATCACTTCATAAAATATACACATTTAAATTATTAATAAAAACATTTAGCTAAATTTACCCACAAACCTTAAAAGGTAAAATATTAACTATCGATTAAAATATCGACTAACCAAAATTGTATTATCCTAGTCATACTTAATGCTTACAAATTCAATCACAACTACTTAAATATTTTTTTAAAACGTAATTTTTAATACCATTGTATTCAGTATAAATAAATATAAATATATATATATATATATATATATATATATATATATATGTGTATATAATGATATATTAACTATAAGAACAACATAAAATCGACCAGATTTGACATAATTTTGACATCTTTTAAAACACAATTTAACTGTACACACACTTTAAAAGATAAAATGAGTGATTTTGTTTATTAAAAAGAGCAAGAACTTAATAAATAATATTGTACTACATATATATAATATATATGATGCCGGGTCCAGGACATTTAGTGTCCGAGGTTTATAAAAAAGTAGCACTATTTTTAGTACACCTTCTCCATTAGAAAAATCCTTGTATTAACCTAATAAATTCATTATAATTCAAGTTAATATCACTGTTAATATTTAGTAGTGAACATTGAATGATCACCAAGAGATGATAATTTCTTATCATGTTTATCTTATGGAAACGTAATATTTTATATCATATTGAATTATAATTAAATATACTTCATACAATGATATACCTATTAATACAAATAATAATAATAATGATAATAAATCAGTTCAAATATTTGATAATAACAAAATAGTCGAAAAATGTTTATTTTATATTTGAAAATACCAAACGAAAAAACTAGAAAGTATATTAAATTTAATATAATTATTTCTCCTTCACCAAAAATTAACAAAAGTAATCATTTTTATACTTAAACAAAAATTCGATAGTAGGTACTGAACAAATGTTTATTTGTTTGTATATTGAAAATTTGCATTTTTTTTAAGTTTAAGTTATTTCAATAAGTCATCAATAGTCATTAGGTATTCATATTTTTTAAAAAATGTTGCAAAATTGAAAAATATTGATATAAAATGTTGAGATATTTAATTCTATCATTTAAAATACTAATATTAATTTTATACCTATATTAAAATTATAAAATATGAAATTGAAATAAGAAATGTAGCATTTTATAATTATGTGTTTTTGTCTAATCAGTGTAGAAATATTACACCAAAACTATTATCTAAAATACCACTGCAATGTTTAATACGTCATAATTAGAATTGCTTTACTTTATACATACATATATATATATATATATAATTTATAAAGAATTTTTATATGAATATTTTATATTTTATAAGTAGCATAAACACTATACATACGGTATATTAATTGAGTTCTACCTATAATTGATTTTCGAATACCTGATCAAATGACCAATTACAATTAACTGAAAAATATTAGTATTACAATATTGGCTGCGATGACTAGAGCAAGATGATTTTATTATTATTCAATAACCAAACGATTTATGCTGTTTGTAGATTAATGGTTTTACTATATTTAGGCGAAATAAACTTAATCGTTTTAATTATTGACTTTTAAAGCATTTATTAAGTATTTAGTATTATAAAAATAATAATACAGCATCGATAATAAAAGTATATTCTTAAAATATATTTTATATTTTTTTTTTACAAAAATAAGAGCATATTTTGGTACAATCTACGACATAACTGCTTACAGCAACTATATTCACTTTTAACCATAATCAATGTAAATAGTACCTATATTTTCCCAGTTTCTCCGATTAATTAATGACCGGTAATAGGAAATTCCCACCGATTTTCGTTTATAAAAAAATAATAAAAATAAATGTAATTTATTAATACACTCAATACCTAATGTAAATATAGTTTGCTATCAAATGAAATACGACAATGGTCATAAATTAAAGTGTTGAAACATTAATGAAATTCGTAGTAAAACTTATTTACCGTATTTAGTGGGTGGATTTAAACTATTTTAGACGAAAACAAATACATTTGAGTTAATTTCTATTTGATTAAAAAGATAAGGACGTAACTAAGTTATTGCGTTGGATATATATAATCACCCTTAACCCATTCGAGTATCAATATTTGACGCATTATTATACAACGGGAATGGAGAAATGACATGCAATTTTATTTTACTAGTAAATAATCTATAAAATCATTAAACTAAATATTTACTATACGTATTATCTAAATAATACTTACACATTTACTAAAATACTAATTATATATCAAACAATGTTAATAGTATGTATTACCTACTATGAAAATATGCATAATTATAATTTTATATTTTATGCATTTAAAAACATATTATTTTGCATTTTAAGAAGAATAATTATTGCAATAACCACATCATAATTTACACACTATATGATAAGGATGCGTGTTATTTTCATTATTCACTGCAACGTACATTTTAAATCTAATAAATGTACACGATCAGATATTCTATTCAAAAAAGCAAAATGTAATAAAACTAACCTTTAATTTTTGTTCTTCTATTTCTTGAAAATTAAAACGCCACACATAAATATGGTAAAGTACTACCATAGTCTACATTTGCAGACATTGTAATTAATTGTTAAGAAAAAAAATTATATTTTACGAAGTCGGATTGATATAAGTGTAAAAAAAATAAAAGTAGATAAAAGAAAATAATAATAATCTATTTACTACTGTAGAACTGAAATTTCTGAATTTAATCAACTGTCGTAGATTACTTTTATATAATAATATTATTAATATTATTCGCTTAAGAAATACACTGCGAAAATTATCAAATACCACATGTTTATCATTTATTTTTATTATTAAATTATTAATAATATTTAATTTAGGTAAATGCTAATAGGTGCAATATTTTTAATTGTCATTATTTATAATTGTTTTTTTCATTACATACATTTTACAGGAAATTAATTTATTTTATGAATATGTTTAAGAAAAAAATGTTTTCCGTGCTGTAATCAATAGTAAAAAGTTAGTTAATTCTATTCCTATTTTTATTTAGATTTTAAGTTAGTTCCCACCGTTCAGATAGTACAGTAATATAGTACATATATTAGCACATGTGTGAAGTATCGCCAAATGTACTTAAACATTACCAACAACCATCCAAATATTAAGACAAATTGTTTAGACTGCTAGTCTTCCAACACATGTTTAAACCAATGAGGTAGGTAAATGAATCATCAAATAATAATAAAAAAAGAAAAAAATAGTACTCCATTGTTCAACTAAATATGCATTTCAAAATTTTAAATCGTTAGATTCAATTCGGGAAAATTTCTATAAATAACTATAAAGAATTTTTTCGTGTTGAAAATTAGTATCGGAAAATATGTGTGAAAGTTTTGTAGATTTTTAATATTTTAACTGAAAATTATATAATTTTACAGTTGAATAAGTATGAATAACGTTTAATTATGTGGTATGTTATAAATTATAATATCATATTACAACTCTATAATACTTAAATCTGTAAACATGTGAAGTTGCAAAGAAAAAACATTTTTATCGCATATTATTGGTATAGCTATGAGACTCTTCTATTGCTGCCATTTACCCTGAACATATTGTGCCATTTTTAATGACTTACGATCACGATTAAACGTTATAACATTGGCTAACAATCGATTATCATAAACATAATAGATATTTTTAAACTCATCTGTTTTCAAGGAATTAAATAATTAATACCTTAAAACGCTATTATGTTATTATGAACTAACTATTATAGTAAGTTATTAATTATGTAATCAAAAATGAAAATATATATTGTATTTAATATGAATATAAAGGTTTTTAAATTATATCTTCAAACAAAATTATACAGAATTGATTAATAGCCTATATATTTATTAATAGAGTTAATTCTGAATTTTAACTATATTGATGATTTAGTTCGACCGTGACCGTTGATAATGATACATCACATGGCCGTTGTTTTAATTATCTTTCTCAACTACTTCATTGTATTCGTCTCCGTTTTTTTTTCACTCAAAAACCAAATTATTCATAAATGTTCAAGCTTTTCAACCAGCTAGACTACACATCATTCCAAAAAAAGGATTGTCGCTAGCTCAATTTTGGTAAATGAATTAATTACACTTATGATGAACGCGGTGTGGCGGCCACAATTGGCAGGCCCGCTTATCGACGTTGTCTCTCAACAACAGCCGTTGCGTAATCATGTTTAACAACAAGTCCAAAATCGGCCATTAATAATACTAAAAAATCACATACAAAGTGTGCCAAATCCTCTTCCTACTTCGCATATTCAATCTAATCGGAATAACGGAAACATCACTCTTTCATTAACTAAACGTCTTCATTCGCCATTCACATAACCTAATGCAGTTAACCAACTCAAAAAACAACATTACTATGATTCATGAATCGTTACTTATTGTTTTTGAATGAACTTGAACAAATCAATGATCCTGAAGATAACCAATCTGACAATATGAATTTAGAAACTGATCATAATGAAACTGCACCTATCGCATTAAAAATATCACCTCCAATCTTCATTCATAGTAACTAACTTCAATTCATTCTGCATTAATATCAAAAAAGTAACTAATGGAGAACATTTCTCATGTAAAAGTTCATTAAATGGCGTAAAACTCTCTACTCAATCATTTGAATCATATCACTAAACATATCACACACAAAATGCTCCTCAAAAGAATTTACCCAATTATAACGAAAAAAATGATCTCTAATACTCAATTCGGTTTTGAAAACAACCATTCCACTTTTCATCTAGTGCACTGAATTGTTGATAATATTATGTCTACTTTAAAAAATAAGCACAGTATTTTTTGACTTATTAAGAATTCATTCTTATTTAGAAGCAATGGCGTTCTCAGGAATTTTCAATGAGGGGGGGTTTTCAATAATTTCTAAAAAAAGTATGTGGTAGAGCTCTAGGCCCACAACCCCCTGGCTATAAAATTTAATACTATTTTTAATAATTACAATATAAAAATAATAATATAATATTATATTTGATATTATTTTTGTTTTTTATAGTACAAAATTTAACTTTCTTGGCTTTTTTGCCAGATCATCTATCACTTCTTCAACCGTTAGTGGAACTTCTCCATGAATTGCTAATATAGAAAGTCCATTAAACCGGGTTTAAAACAAATAAACAGATACACTTTACTAATAAATTTGACTATATTTTCTGTTTGTAAATAAAATTCAAAAGAGGTACCTCTGTCATTGTACTACGCAAATAACTCTTGAGTCTTTTAAGACCTAAACATAATAATAATTAATAAACGTTGACCAGTAACTACATAGATAATAAAAAATCAATGAGTCACCACTATATATAATTAGTAAATTATAATTTATCAACAGTGTTTAGGTACAAAAAAAAGTAAATTATACGATGAGACAATGAATATTCACATTCTTTACAAATATAATACGAATTGGTTGTAATTTTTTCTTTTAATACGGCCAATGGTGGGGGGGAGGGGTTTAAACCTCGTGAACCTCCCCTTCTCCCCCCCGTGAGTACGACCAAGTTTAGAAGCATTTATCGAGATGGCATAATGGATTATACAAAAATCGTTCTGCGCCCTTATTCCTGACTATTAACTGCTTTCTTTTAAAACTCACTTTCCGAGTTCATTGTGAATATGAACTATTGTCACCTAAAATTTGCTACAGACCATATTCAAGAATATCTCCTTATACTTCAGCATTAGTTTCACAAATGGAGAATAAAAATAAATGAAAACAAATCTATACATATAATTTTTTCTCTTGGTCAAAAAAACAGCCAACCTATAAAGTAAATATTAAAATAATCCAAACACAAACCTCAGTAAAATACTTTGGACTGCACCTAGATAACCAAAATTAACTTGGGAAACTCACATAAAAAACAAAAAAACTTCTCTCAATCTAAAACTTCATAATTTCAGACAACTCCTCCGTTCTAATCTCTCTCTCAATAACAAAATCCTCATTTATAAACAAATCATCTGACCCGCTATGACCTATGGTATTCAACTTTGGAGAAAAACAAAAAATCAAATTTTAAATTTTTACATCAACTAATGAAACAAAAATTAAAATTCACTAATGAAACATCAATACGAAATTCTTATGATTTTATTGAAAAAATAAATAATATTAATGATATATTTGGTTGTAAAATGATGTCCCTTGATGTAAACAATTTATGTACATCTATTCCTAAATTTGATGCATTAAATATTCTCAAAAATAAGCATATTATTAATAGTGATTCTAATCTAAATTAAATTTGTGAAATTATACAATCAATTAACATTATTATTAACCAAAATTATTTCCAATATAATAATAAATTATATACGCAAAAATAAGATTTAATGAGTAGTCCTAACCCAACAAATTATATAGTCCATTTATTAAAGCCTATTTCAGATATGTAGACGATACATTCATTTTATTTAGAGATTTTTACAATTGACAAATTGATAATCAGAAATTATGGTTAATAGTTTAAATAAAACTAATAAACATTTTCAATTTATCCTAGAAACACCATTAAACAATAAAATTAATTTCTTATATCTTACGGTAAGCTTAGTTAATTATAAGTTTGAGTTTAATATTTACCGAAAACCTACACAAACTAATTCTATTATTCCTTATGATTCCAATCATTCTTCACACAAAATTGCATTTTTTAACTTTATTTTTTATAGACTTGAGCGCTTTTCTTTAACTGAATATAATTATAAATATGAGCTTAATATTAAATATGATATTGCACTTAAAAATAAATATAATTTAAACACAATCAATAGAATACATAAAAACATTAATGAAAACATAAAAAAACCTGAACAAATAAATAATGTAATTAATTATTGTAGTATGAAATAGCAAAATTTATCATCAGAAAAATTCGCAAAAATTTTAAATAACAATGTAACTAATATTAAAATCACATTCAATACTACTAATAATTTAATCGAACAAATAAATTATAAAGTAAAACCATTTTTCGAATAATAATTTTAATAAATTTAATTTTCCTAGTATTTACAAACTTAAATGTAGTTGTGATAAGTTTTATGTTGGTAAAACGAATAGAAATTTTAATACAAGATATATAAACACATCTTTGAAATAAGATTAAAAAAAAATTAATCCAAATTCAAATTTTGCAAAACATGTTTTAGAAAATAATCATTTTATTACTTATATAGATAATGATTTAAAAAATTTAAATATGCATCATAATATTTATATCAATTCTGTTTTGGAAAAATTATATATTACTAAAGAAATTAAACACAATAAATTTAAAAAATATAATAAATACACAGACAAATTTTAAATATAACATATGAATATATATTAGATAATATTAAAATCATACCATAGTTGTTTTCATTATGTACAGAATTTCTTTGCATTTTGATATATTATTATTATATATTTTTTTTAAATTCTAACTCCATATCTATTTATTATAATATTCATAATATTTTTTATCTAAATTCTCTATGCAATTTTTTATAAATAGTTTTACTTTTAATTTATTCCTCTATTGTTGTATTTTATTTTTGTTTAAACCCTGATGATGACTATTTGTCGAAACCGGTAGAAATAAACATACTTATACACCAACTTTTATATTTTTCTTTTTTCTTTATTCAACATAATACTCATTGTTTCTTTTTGTATATTTAAGTATATATACACACACTCGAATATATATATATTTATATTATATATATATATATATATATATATGTATGTATAAATGAATATAAAATACATATAACAAATGTTTATTTTAAATTATTATTTACGAGTATTAACTTATAATTTTTATTTTTATTTCTATTCTTTATTTTTTGTTTATGCTTTTTACTCTTTATTTATTATCTGTTTCGTTTTCACTACTTTATTATTTATAATTTATATATTTATTTCAAAATTACTTCGTAAGAAATACGAAAATAAGCGGATGATCGTACACATGAATAAAAATATTTAAATTACACCATGAGACGATGTCAATGATATATGTTTAACTCTTATTATGATATGGGTACGAGTTTATTTATAATGGGTATTAAAAATAAGAATTACAATTAAAATTAAAAATCAGAACGTTAGTGGTTTATTCCTAATTTTTCACAGAATTCCATTAGTTTAACAAATGATACTTTTTTAATCACTGTATCGTCTTTTGTTAGTTGTGACAATACGATACTAACGTACTTAATCTTACGCCGACAATTACATTAAATACGATTCGATCACATTAATGACAAATTATTAAACTCTTAAAATTTTCTTCATTTTACACTTGAGTCGTAAAACATTAAATATATCACGCCACGTAATACGGAGACCTGATGAAAACAATTAGTATTTTAATATATTATCGCAAAATTATTCAGTGAATTTATTTTGCATTTTATATTTTAAATAATAAAAACAATTTGTAATACTCGTACAATATATTTTATGCCACTTTGTTTTATTGAACTCAATATACCGTGAATAGTTTTATAGATGAAATATATATAATTGTTAACTTTAATTCACACATTATTTAAAAAAAAATTAAATAAAAAATGAGTTTAATGTACATTTTATTTCCTTTGAAATTATCATTTAACGTATAGGAGGCATGCATGTCAATATTTATCGTAAATAATTAACCATATAACATAATTACTGCAAACAATTTCTCACGAGATATTTGATCTTAAAAACAATTCACCGAAAATATATCTTAGCAATATAATCATATAATATACTTATTTAATTTATATTTTACGAAAGTATGGCATTATGAATGATTGGAAAAAATATTAAAGTCAATAAAATTTACTATTATTTGACCATATCTGACATTAACTGGACTCCCCTCACACAAGTGATTACAATTACAATATAAATAATTTGTAAATTACAAATTTAAATAATAAATCAATTTTAGTTCCAAAATAAAATCTTGTAAAAATTGGATAACTAGATACAATGCTAAATATTAAATAATCAATCGCATTGGTCCAAAATTCCATAATCTATTACTACAATTGTCATAAAATAAATACGCATATATTTGATTAAAAATAAAGACAATATTTATCATTTAAACAATGATATTAACTTAAAAGCCACATTTTTAGTTGAACGTTTTTCACAATAATGATTTTCTACGATAAATTTTTGGTTTTTCTCAACTTTTAATATTATTATAATATTACTTTATTTATTCGCGTTAAGTATTTTTTCGTTAAATTAATTTTACGGTCAATGTGTACTGCGGTAAATTATTTAGGATTAACTGACGGGACTTCATATAAAAGTGTGTGTTTTTGAATTAAGCTTTTAAGTGTAGCTTTGTTTGTTTTAAAGCATCGTTTAACTTGTATTCGTTTTCGTTTTCATTCACTTTTTATTTATACTAATTAGTTATTTAAAAAAGCTTGTCTTGGCTTATCAATGTATACACATTCTTTCACACGTTTTAATTCGATGAGGTTAGTGTGTAAATAGAAATCATGGTCTTTGTTAATCAACCTGTTTTTCATAATGTGGTTATATTAAAATTCGACCATTAAATTTATAATAAAAATATTAATTTACATCAAAACATACTCAATTAGATTAATTAAAATTGAAACTTTATCTATTTTTCAACAAACTCAAAAAATAAAATCATAAAGCCAAAGGATTACTCCAACAACTTAATAAGGGAGGAACAACGTTCATGACAACATTTTTGAGTGATGTTCTTCATACATTCAATAAAACAAATAAAATATTACAATTTGTTCAAATATATTGAGGAATTTGTAGTAGAACTGCGCGATTCATTAATTAGATTTAATTATAATTAATTATATATAATACTCAAATTATTGAGGAGGAATATTCCACATTTATGAAGCCATGGTAAGAAAGAACTTTGAAAATAGTAATAAACTTCTAAAATATTAAAATAAACAAAGAAAATAAAATAAATATTTTGACAAAACAACAAATAATCATAATTAAATATTTGATAATTTTCAAAATATAAAAATTATTACATATATTATTTGTGACAATCTAACAGTTAAGTTTAGCAAAAGAAAATTTTCTTTCAAGAAGAAAACATGCAAGTTAATCTCCATGTACATATTTTGCTAGAAAGTTATGATCTCAACTTTTCAGAAATATGTAAAGTGCAAACAAATTAAGATTAATTTATAAAGAAGATCTAGATGTAGCTTATAGAAACGAATGCATTTATTTTCAAAGTATATAAAATCTGCTAGCAATCTTTCTAAAAGATTATATGACATAAGTATATTTATAAAAGAAAAATAAATGATAACAATTGATGTAGCTCTGAGGATGTTCTTTTGTAATTTGGTCTCAAACTAATCGAACAAAATGTCATTTTTCAAACTTTCTAAAATAAAGAATTACAGAAGGTCAATTATTTCTTCGGAAAAGCTGAATAGTTTGACAGTTCTTAATATAGAAGCAACTCTCACAAACTTTTTGGATTATACAGAAACAATAAAAGTACTTACACTTAAGCAATCAAGAAAAAAACAGTGAAATAATTTTAATAACACTTTAATAAAAAAAGCAATGCAATTGATTTTTTTTTTAAGAATGTGTGAATTTTTCGTTAATTATATATTATTTTAGAAATAACTGAATTGAAAATTTTCAAATTTTTATCACCAATTTATATATTAAAAATTATACACATTAATTATAAAATATATATATATATATATATATATAATATATATTTGATTTAATTCATCTGTATCATAAAACAAAGTTGAAAACATAAATTTTATATGTAGTTATTCAAATACTTATTTCTCAATAGCATCGTAATCATAATTATATACTTATAACTACTTATAGATGTAAGTCGAAAGTAGTTTAGAATCATTAATTTAACAAATTTATCTAATCATATTAACATTATCAAAAATGTGAAATGTATAAAACTACTTGTTAACTTTATCAAATAGAAATCGAAATTAAAAATAAACCTTCTAACCATATGAATTAATAATAAAATTAATAACAACTATTAATTATCATAAATTATTATGGTAATCCGTGATAAAAGAATGGTAAATTTGTATGATAGGTGTATTATGCATTGTAATAAGTAGTAATCTACCTACGAGTCCTGCTGTATACATAATTTTACATCCCGCATAATTGGATGATTAAAGAGATATTTCTACGGTGACAAAGTTTTTAAACACGTAATCTGGCAAACATGATTTATTTATGAAATTTATAATATAGGTTGATATCTATTTTACAAATTATTTTGTATACTTGTTTAATTTTTATGTTCATACCATATGAATTCAAAGTGATTTAATTTTAATTTCCGAATTTTAAAATCAATTTTCAAAAAAATCGTATTTTATTTTATTTTGTGATTTTTAAAATCATATATTTTAACTCTCATTATATACATTTTAATAACTCTTATTTTAAATTACTGTATCTACATGTTTAAAACTTTTACTTAATATTTGAACATTTTCGTATACCTACATTATTAATTGTTGAAAACTAGGTACAAAATTTTCTGACAAAACGTTTTGCAAATTGATTGAGTTCTTAGATACTATAACGCATTAAGGTTAAAAGATTCTTATAAATAAAATTATCCATTTTTCATACTTGGGCAAGTGACTGAGACGCGTAAGTCTACATATTTAAATTTAAAGCAATTATTATAATATTCTGAAAATGATTACAATAGGAATAATTGTAAATTTTTTTACCAATTGAATAGAATGACTATGAATATTGTATGTCATAGTAGTAAAAAAAATATATAAATCCTAAAATCACCAAGAAAAAAATATATTAAAATTTAATATTTTAACCACTGTTACAATGAAATTACAATTTTCTTTTAATTATAATAATGAAAGTCGTAAATATTTTACTATTATCATTTTATTTTAAATTTTACTTTAGTTTATTTTAATGTTTTTTCGTAAATTAATTCAAATTCAGAAATATTTAGTACACTATACAGTTTATTTAAAACCATTTTCCAATAGAATGATAAGTCAATTATTTAGAAGTTACTATATTCTCGTATAAATCATAATATTATTCAAAGAATAAAGATATCACTTTAAATTCACTAAAAATATTATTACAATCTTCTGGTATACTTTAATGATTATTTCTTAATAATAATTGCGGGTTTTTCCATAATGACAACATGTAAATACTATCTGTATTAAAATTATGTAGAAATAATAATTTGTTTATTGTAACAACTTTACTTTAAAACTATAACGAGTTATTTGCAAAAAAAAAAATAATAATAATAATAACAATAATAAATAAATTTTGCTAAAAACCACAATTATTATTTCCAAATTATCGTACAAACCCTAAATAATAATTGTAATTTAAACGTGTAAATTAACAGTTACATATCGATGATCGTAATCGATCCTGTTACTGAAAACAACGGATGTACCCGTGGTACATTAAACCCCGTCTTATTCATTACATTTTTCTTAACGTCTATTGGCTGCATAGTGATTTTCAATAAAAAAAAATATTAAAAGATCAATGATATACTTAGGTATATCACATTAATACCTCACAAATTATACCTTTCGCTAGACGTGTAATATTTGAAAATATACATACTGCGCGATTATGCGTGGATGTGATCGATGGTTCCTAATATTATTATGTCGGTCTTGTACATTCACGAATATTACATATACAGTTATAAAAGCATTCACTTGGCATGAATCAATAAATCGAAAGGCGTTCAAATTTATAAATACGTGTGACTGATAATTTGAAGACGAAACAAAATCTTTGTGTTGGGTATTTTTATACTTCCAAATATTTATCTAACCGTTAAAACATATATGTTAAGTAAACATGTTTCAAACACAATTTAAATTATTTTCTAGAAAAAAAAATATATATTGTCACACTAGTAAATATATTATTCAAAATTAAATTAAATTAAACAATTTTAGTATAAATTATATTTTCATAAATACATACACATACTAGTATATTTATATAACATATAAATTTGAAATTAGTTAGTGATCGATAGATAGAAAGAGTCATAATTTTAAAATTGTCACTAATATATTTTATATATTGTAGATATTGTTAAAGATTTACATAGATAATTACTTTTCATTATAAAAAATGAAAATTTGTTGTAAAATTAAATTAAATTATAAATATCTCCATCTAATGAATGTGAGTTCAATTCGCAGACATTAAATAGGTAAATAGATCTATATATGATATTTTTTACAACAAATTCTTTTTTAAAAATAACTTTATAGTATCTTTTAAATTTACGTAAAAAAAACGGGTTTAAACATTTTTTTTCTTACATATTAAAAAAAATATTCTGTACTATTATCAAATATGAAATAGCAAACACATTTTAATTCAAATAATTCATAATACAAACAAATTACATATGAATTACGAAAATAATATATTTGTTTTAATCACTTCATGTCAGCACCGTGACGTATAAACATAGTATCTATTTTATAATTAGTCCGTATTATTAAAAAACCTATAATTAATCATTGCATTTAAACAATTATTATGATCAAAGAGTATACATATTAAACTAAAATGTACAATTTAGATTTTTAACTTGTACTTTTTTATATTTATTTTAAGAAAAACAAAACTATTTATTAAAATGCTACTTAAATATCATGTAACAGTAGGTGTTACATAAAATATCTGATATGAATTGTTCATATTTCTAGATCCATTCAAATCCAAGGTTTACTAGTGCTTTGGGCAAGCATCTTATGTCTGTTCTTAATGATTCATATATTCATTGGATTTACGACTTTCTTTTTAAACGCTTAAGTACTGATTCATCTTAAATCGTATAACCTTGTATTCGTCATAACATTTCTTTGAAAATTCTACTCCAAATATGGAAACTTGTTTTTTAGAAATTAATATTTAGGTGTTTATGAAAAATTACAGATATATTGATTTGATGTATTTACGGATTAATTAATTAATTAATTTAAATAGAAGTTAAAATGTATCATTATGGTGTATAACAAATTTTTAAATGATAAAATAATAACACATAACTAAACATAGTATTATATAATATTTTACACGAAGTTCTACATTATTGTTATTGTATTCTATAATAATTATAATTATTATAGAATAATTAACTTCACGTTCATAACTTTTCGTTTGTATTTCTTCACTTTACAAATATTACATGTTTATATGATTTTATATTTATTTTAATAACCCAATAATTAAAAATACTTTTTCCAAACGTTTTTAAAATATTACAAATTGAACTTGTTAATTTTTTATTTGGAGTATTTTATTGCCATTGAAAAAATTATCTTTTTTATTTATCTCGGAATTAATTTCTTTTCACATTCACAAAATGTGTGTAAGTAAAATATAAATAATAATCCCATTTAAAACTAAATAAAAATGAAATATATTTAAAAACATAAATTCAACAAAACAATATTAGAAGTCTACTACAATTAAGTATAATAAACTATATTCTAAGTTAAATACAATCAAATAGCAAAATTAAACAGTGAAAATGGAAATTGGTATTCAATAATTATGTTAAAATATTTCATTCTATCATGAAACAATTTTTTTATCGCGCACTTATAAACAATATACGAGTAGGTTTATACTTATAGGCTTATATAGATTTATATGTACAATACATGTATTTATAATTGGATTTTTCGCATTTCCAAATTTATTCAATTTATTTTCAATAAATTATTGGTTTTCATAACATCACAATTGTTACAGTGATTCCTGACTATAAAAAACCATTATATTAATCTTTGTTATTGATTTATTTAAATTAATATATTGTATAGTTTGCTTAAAGTCTCAAACTAGTCAATTTTAACTATAAATTGAGTTATGTCGACACGTCTAGAATTAAGATTGCATAAAGTTTTACATTGTCTTAACTAAACAATAGTAATTAGTGGTATAACAAATGTCAAATAAATAACAAGAGTTATAGAAGTAGATTCATAATGTAAAATATACGGTGTTTTATCTATCTACATATTTAATAATTATATTAGGAAAACAACATATTAGTATTTAAAATAAAACAATTTATTTTAAGTAAAATTTAATGGAAAATATACTGAAAATGACTAAAAATTTTCCTCTGTACAAAAATATAAAACTAAATATCGTTATAATATTACTAAATATTATTATAACAAATAATATATACTATAAATACATTGAATTATCCTGCGATATTTTAAAAGTGTTATATAATTATTTGATATATATCAAAACTATCTTCTACCTACATACCTAAACTATATAGAAAGTAATTGGCCCTTAATTATATGTTACATTTACTTAATTTATTATGATATTATGTAAATATTGTGCATACATCATTAATTTTTTTTTTTAATTATATATTTTATTCATACATATTTTTTTCGCCACATATTTTCTTTTCAATTAAATATAGTTTTCTTAATTTCTTAATTGTTTCTTTTATCATATTTCCTATTTTGGGTTTTTAAACTATAGTCTATCGATAAATAGTAAATTGTATACAATTAATAATTATTAGAAAGTCGTAAGTACATTATTCGTTCAACCAATCGATTTTATATGAATTTCAGTCTTAAATAATATATCTTAAATAGTTAAATATAACAACACATGTATTGTTCAAATACAACCTAATTTACTAAATCATCTGTAACAACATCAAGACAAAAAAAAAAAACAAATATACTCGCAACGATGTGACTGAATTATTTAATGTTTCATATTATCATATCTAATGTTCGGATTAAATATTATAATCTCCCTAGAGGTTTCTTACCCTCTGTAAATTATTCTAGTAAAATACATAATTAACACTATCCGCAACGTATTTCATTAAAGAAAAACTGAATTTTTAGAATTTTAAGTTTTTTTTGAGCATTTATTTTCAGTAACATGTCTACAGAATGGCATTGAGTTATTGGTCAATCATCGAGTCCCAAAATAAATTTTTTTTTTTTTACACTCTTTGGTAAATGAACTTTAAATAGTATAATTTTAAAAATGAAAATGGCACAATTATACTTTATAGTTATTGATATTACACGTGATATATATATAAACTTAGTGAAGTTAATAAACACGTTAGTATTATAAGAAATCAGAACCAATAATATCTATTAAAACTGTTGAAGTTTTCCTCGGATTGTCATAACTAACTGATCATATTGTTAGTTTATTATCAAAAATAATATACATTCATCTTACTGTCGAAGACGAAGATATGACATGTCAAAAGTGGTTCGGATAATGGTGCCCAATCTATTTTTAGACAATAAGAACTACATGCACTTTATGTTGATATATTAATACATAATGTTGAACCATAATTGTTGCGCTGGAAAGTACACGTAATTATTAAATGTATTAAATTATCAATCTAAAATATTTAAATATAATAAAGTGCATCAACTGAAATAAATGCGAAAAAACGAGAAAAATAAGATGAAGCAAATCAGATAAAGAAATTTATGAGAACGTTCGACTTTATTTTTATTTATATTTTCTTAATTGAAATATAAACAAAATTATTACAAAATATTGACCTTTTAAAAGCACTGGAAATTTTAAAATTTTAAAAACTTAGAAACAAATATTAAAATATCAAATTTGATGCTATGAATATTGCGAAAAATAGATCGTTATAAATTTAAATTTTCTTAAAACAAAAAAAAAACGAACTTGTAATCTTACGTAAGAGAAAAGTTTAAATTTTCTTGATGATTTATATTATTAAAAATATTTAAATCAATATAAATATTTACATGTTTTGTTTATATTGATTGTTTGGTAAAAGCGCGAAGGAGCCATTGGTTGCCAAAACTTCATATTGCTTGGGACTCAAAAACTACAGATACTGCTTATTTTATTTACATTGGATTAAATGTTATCCAGTGTAGCATATAATTAATGTTACCAATTTGGATCACTACGATTGAGGACGATGTTGTTCACGAATCTTTAAGACACTAAACACCCGCAATAAATGTAGAATTTTTGAATGGATCACGACCATTTGCAGCATGGACACATCTATGACTGTATCACCATGGACGACAATAGTAGTTATTATGAAAGAAAATAGTGTCAGTGCCACACACATGCAAACTAGAAACTATAGAAGTTGGAGCACAGGGAACAATCACGATGTTATAGAGACCGTGCAAGATGACGGTAATATGTGTGCACAGTGAGGTCATGCACCAGTGCCGTAAAAATCGAAAATCTCTGAACTTGATCATGCGGGCCATCTGGACCAGTTATGATGTAACCTGGATGTTGCGGTTAAATATGTTTCGTTTCATTAAATTATTTTAATTTATTTTCCCTCTTTTCAAATAGTGTGACCTTGAATTAGCTTCCAAAATAATAATAGTACGGATAAATTAAATAAACACACACCGAGCCACGTGAACGGTAATGCATATTCGTTTCGAATTCGACCTCGGCCGCTGGCATTCAAAGGACGTCCATTCGGCGTTTCATTTTTGTTGTTGTATGTTATATGAGATGAGCACGATTCTATTTCCGAATAATTACATAAAGATATTGTACGTATATTAATGTGGTTTTCGATGACTATATGTGCGTGAAAACCGGTTCCAATTCTAAATGCAATATGTGCTTACGGATTTTTTTATTTATTATTATTATTTTTGCATCAATAATGCGTACGTAAACAATTTATGGCGTTCAAATCCCAAAAATTTACAACATAAATAATAGGCGTTAAACGACTAAACGTCAGTCAACAAAAGATATGAAAATAATTACATAATTTACGGTTGGAGGACGTGTGTGTTACGTATTGATGACCGATGACTATTCTATCTGTAATCGAAGAAAAAGTTTTTTTTTTTTAGTTGCCACATCTTGATAAGCATGCGATAATGTTCAATACCAATAATTTATTATTATATAATGTGTATTTATTTATTTTCCATTTAGAAATACAACGTTTTAAAAAGCGTGTGCTATACATTTACACACCGTAAATCATTCTAAAATAAAAAGTACCCAAATATTATCACGGATAAAATAACATTAAGACATTATATATATATATATACATATATTTAAATCGTGCTATAATACGTATGCATTATAACACGCTGGTAAATCCTTTCATTTCTGGTGTCAATGGTTACTAACATGAAGTGGAAAAATGATAAAAATTGAGTCACATTCAGTATTGAACGATTGTAACGATTGCTTTGCAATTATATTTATACAAATATTGTTAGAATTTAATTGTTTCAGATTCAAAAAATTATTAACGAATGATACCATAATGGAATATGATTTTTATAAATATAGAATACGCTTTATACAAAATACGAAATCTAGAACCGAGCTCACGTACAAAAAAAGTGTTAAAGAATTATATTTTAATTAATATTGTACCACATGGAGTAAGTATAAAAAAGCTGCCATACGGCGAATATTTTTCATGAGAACGTTTTTAAATTTTTGTTAAATATATATATATATATAATTGTTCAAAAAAGTGTACCGAAAAATCGACATTTTATTATCTACGTGTATATTAATTTATATCTAATTTATATTTTTATAACAAACACTTTTATAAAAATAAACGCTGAACATTATATAATTTCTTATAGATTTTTTCTATGAAACATTGCATTCTAAATGAACGAATATTAAAAGAAAAATTTTCTATGTGAATTATTCTAAATTTACCGATTAGCGAATTTCTATTACATATAGTACGTGTATTACTTTTTGTAGTTCGTTCATTGTTGATCGTATAAGAACCGTTGTTTATCGCTCCCTAAAAATTATCATGTAAAAATTGTGCGACGTCTCGATAACTTTCAATATTTCACGATCGAGCGCCAAGTGATTATCCTCCATAATTTTTTTTTTTGGAAGGGACTGAGATTCGCGGGACTGGAGGACATGGATTTAAACAAAACCACGGAAATATGGAAGAAAAAAAAGGAACATAAAATACGACAATCGTTTAGATTTATAGACGTCAAATGAGATATATTTGTGAGAAAAGAAAAAAATTTAAAATTGAAGTTGGTGAAAGGAAAAACATGGATTTATAGTCTTGCATTAAAAATCTTTCTTAGAAAAATAAAAATAATAATAATAATAATAATAATAAAACAAAAACAATAATATTAATTCAAATATATAATTCACGAACAATCAATGGTAGAAAAAATAACAAAAATGATCTACTATAGTTAACCTTGCGAGGGGTTTTCCAAATGCTCGTAAACGTCGGAGAGACAATTACACATTTGTGTTTTGACACATTTTAGTGTAAACAAAACTAATAAAAAAAATAAATAATAATAATAATAATAAAAACGTGCCGGCCAAGTAAACATGTATACAATTATTTTTGCTCTACTCACCTCGTGGTCCTAAAGTACCTAGGATCACGACCGTCTCTCCCTCCGCGGACGGACTTCCGCCGCGGGGACGATTCCCGTGATCTACTCTATAGCAGGATAATGGATCATCATAAGGAAAAAATATCACAAAAAATAATACAAAATAAAAATTTGAGGGAAACAGACGGAATTCACTCGTTGGCGACCGGTGAGAGTGTGGGTGAGACAAAAAAAAATTATAATATTTATCGACCGTATTGTGTAACTCGCCGGTAATTAAGACTATACTATGTTCGATACTGCGCACATAAAAATATCTCTAATTCATTATGATGTGACAGCGGAGAGGTGGCGACGATAGTCGGGAATCGGACGTCGAATACCTAACCTCTTACACTACAATATCCAACACGTATTTATATCGAAAATACTGTCTCCATCCACAATTAAGAGTATTAAAATAACAACATATGATGGTGTAAAATGGTGTATGATGGTGTAATATAGAATTAGCAATGAAACAATTTATAAAATACTAGTAATAGTTGTTTTATAGTAATGATAATAATATACGATGAATAAAATTGAAATTTTAATTTTAATTGATCAATTATCCTATAATAATGTAATAGTAAGTTATTAAACTATTTGATTATATCGATGACCCAAATAAGGGCAATACAACATAATAAATTAATGTAAGTTTTGCTTTTTATTTTTACTTGAATTTATATTAGAATTTTTTTTTGTCTAATAAAGACTACAAATTTTATCTAGTCATATTTAAATAACAATCGTATTTTATTTGTTGTTGTGTACATTGTGAAAAAAATCATCTAAATTATTGTCTGTAATAAATGAAACGAAATGCATGTGGAACAATGACTTATGTTACATTTATTCCATTGCTATTAGATAACAATTTTCCATGAAAAGTCTTTTAAGATATTTGAAAACGTTTAGTTAACTAAATTAAATTTTCTGTGGTCGCTTTCTTTAAATTTGCATCATAAAATTAAGTTTTTAACAGAGTATAAAATATATGCACTTCACTGTAATGTAAATTTTTCAGAGACATTCTTTCGAAGCAATAAAAGCGTTCCAGTAATTTTATATAGCTCTACATAAATTATAAATTGAACAAGACAAAGAAATGTACGGTCTACGCGTTATTTTTTGAAAATTCAGTAAATGACAATCGTAAAAAAAATGTTAATTTATATTTCATTTTTTTTTATATTTTTACCATTTCATTATACATATAACCCATTCGGGCTTCATGAAACATCATTGCTTTAAAATACAAGTACTAATAAAAATATTTAATAATACAATACTAACTTTTCACGCTTATAATTAATTTTTATAATGAACAGAAAAACAATAATTTAGATAATTTGACTAATTTGTTATATAAATCTTCACATACACACAAAAACAAGTTGTAGTATTTAAATGTAATTTACACTTAATTCGAAAATTAATAATTTACCATTAATCTTGAAACATAAACATAATACAGGATCACTCGAAATAATGATAATATCTACGAATATCGTTA
Source organism: Schlechtendalia chinensis (assembly GCA_019022885.1). Classification (NCBI taxonomy): domain Eukaryota; kingdom Metazoa; phylum Arthropoda; class Insecta; order Hemiptera; family Aphididae; genus Schlechtendalia; species Schlechtendalia chinensis. The sequence continues at coordinate 10,132,267 of CM032339.1, read as the reverse complement.
TTATTTTTAATAATTTTACACAATATAATATTTATGAATGCTATACGCAATTTTGCTGTACTCAATATTCTTATAAATAATGTATAACACGAATTATAATACGAGAAACAATGTGTATTGCACAGTTTAAATGTATGAGTGTTTGTGTATTTGTTGTATGAATTTAAAATAAGTTTACAAATATCCAGTTACAGACAAAATACAAAAATCAAAATATTATTTATTAAACACAATAGTGATTAACAATATTTAATTATTTTGATAAATAATATAAATCATACGTACTCGGTATAACCGTATAACACATATATTTTTAAAACTCACGTTTTTTATTATAATTACTCAATTATCATTATTAATTATTTATCTACTAAAACATATAATTCGTCAATCAAAAAAAAAGTCCAAATAATACTGAGTGACGAAAGAAAAAGGTAAATTAAAAAATCTTTGTATCAGTAACGAGTTATTATAAACCATTTTTTTTTTATTCTAGAAGCTCTAATACGGACGGGCTATTAACACACAAATACTACTACTAATAAAATATCATAGATAGATGAATATTTCACATTATTATGATATTACATAATTATGTATGGATATAAGGGTTGTTTCAAACACATTATCTAAATATATTTGATAATGTTCAGTATTTCATAAAACTCTATAATTTGTATATAAAGCGGTACAAAATTATTATTTTAATTTTATTAACACCACAATGTGTGCACATATAAATAGACAAAACTCTACACGTTCAAATAATTGTATTTAAGTTATAAACCTCTTTGGATTGATTATAATTCATTCCAAAAAAATTTGAACACTTTAGACTTTTGGCTCCATTGTTAGTTCTCGTTAGTCCTCCAATAACTATTGTAATATTTGTAACACATACTCTTCAAGTACTTTACGTTGTCACAAAGTAGGTTTCTATGTTTCTTTTATAATCTTTAGTGATAGTCGCATTAATACAAACAACGCAAAAATGTACATTATATTCTAGTTGTATTATATAAAACATATGCTCTTCCCTCACTCGTAATAATTCTTTGAATCTATGCCTGATGGCTGATAGTCTAGAACTTTTTCGTTTTTCTTTTTTTTTTGTTAATGTCAATTCACCATGGGTAAAAAAAACATTTGAATCTTGAATATTTACTTAATTACAGCAGTAATTAAGTGATAAACAATTATTATTAATTTAGTAGTTTATTATATTAAACTATACAAGTAGATAATACAATTGTAAAGTCACAGTTACGCACTTAAAAATAAAAATGAACCAATCAGCATCGTGAAAATAATTTATTTTTATATGATTGAAATTTATGAACTTCTAAGGATTAAATTATGGATAACTAAAAGTCTGTTAGTAACGTAACCTCCAAGTAATTGGTTTGGTTACCAAAAATAACTTGATGTTATTAAAATACATTGGATGATAAACAGTTTTTAATTTCATGTTTAAGTTAAATTACTTTGTATTTAGTAAAAACAACTAAATACCGCTATTTATTTAATTGTTATAAAAACTACCAATATTTCTTCGTCTTGCCACAGTTAAATTCACCTTGGCCAAAAACACACGAAAGGGGAATTATTTTAATTTTAATCTATTCTCACGATCAGATTCAATACGCAACCAAAATCAAAGATTACCGACCTGATAATATATCATTGTCCCCCTCCCCCCCTTAGTGAGATAATTAAAACTCACACAATAAGCGAATTATTATTGTTTTATTATAATTTAATTATTATTTTTTTTAAATTGTAATATCTAACGAAATGCAAATTGAATAATAATTAAACGCACGATATGAAATCGCTTTGTACAAGTCCAAATGCCACAAGAATATATTAACCGTAACACTAATTACCTTAGTAATTAATTGAAATAGCTATACTATGGCAATTACATTTTGTGCATTGTTACAAGACAAAAAAATGCACGTTTACAACATGACCACCTGTACGGTCTTTTTCATCATTCCAAATACTAAATACCTATTCAATATTCACACTAGAGAGAAGTTGTTGTTCATCCAATGTGAATAAGTAGAGTATATATGTATATATATATATAGCTATTGCTTTATAAAGTAATATATTAATTTATTATATATAATATTTTAAAAACTCAAAAATATTAGTAATAATACGATCCATATAGATGATTGACTTAATGTAATGTACTAATTACGCGATGTTCAAATTTTTAAGTGGTAAAAATTGTCGCATATTTTATTAATTAATTGAAAAATATATAAGATTTATATTTATATTTATATTTTTGATTCTAAAAATACTTGAAATTGTATATTAGTATTTATAAGCAATCTTTATTTGAATATTTTTTTTAAATCATATAATTGTATAATGTATATTAATTCAAAATAATGGAAATCTAAATGACTTTTAGAAATTTTAATATACCTATAGAAACAATTTACGAAAGTGGTACTAAAGGTTTTCAAAAAAATGTATTGTCATATTTATTTTTATCTGTGTAAAGCTTAAAGTTTAATTAAAAACACAAGGTTAATTAAATTTCTTTAATAAGTTACGTTTAAAAATATTGTAAATACGAGTACAAATATAAATGAATTTTTATATTTTAAGATTTCAAGTCTCCTAACTATTTTACTAATAGATAGGTATATAATTTGTTTTAAACGGTGAATGGTTCTATTTTAAATATTGTTTTGTTATTTAGTAACTACATGTGATGCATTACAAATTTCTCAAGTTTTCTGTGCTAATTATTCATTCACTCCATGACCTCTCATCAATTTTCTGATCTTTAATTACATTTGAACAAATCAATGAATAGCGTTTCTGTGAAAAATTTATCAGTTTCAGTTTATATTACTTGTTTACTTTCTGAACTGAAATTCCAAAAATGAGGATGTAACTATAAACATGGCACTATATTACACATATTTTTTCTTTGTTTATTTTCGTGCCACAGATTGAGAATATTATATTAAATATAGCTTGTCTGAACATTTAATATAACCACTACCAATGCGTCACATTTATACCTTCATTTTATTAAACTGATTTAGTTTTATTTAGCCTATTTTGTGTACTATATACATATTTACATAAGTATTTGTAATTACACATGTAATGCTTTTAGATTTAAAATAATATTTTTAGATACTTTAAAAATAAACACAAAATTGGTATAGAAATATAATGATTAAACTACGTACAAATATAATTTTTTGTTTTTCCAGTTTATATTTAATCACTTACATTCAATTATTTAAATACGTATAACAATTTAATTTTGTTTTCTACAATTCCAGTTTATGGATTCAGTGTTATATATTTAATTTCAATATAGTAAATACTATTACTAGATAACTTGTATCATATTTTTAGTGAATTAAAAAACTAAAATTATCACTCTAGAAATTATGAAAATCGTGTCCATAGAAAGTAAAATTTGAAATATTATTATTTTATGAGTCAAAGAAATTACAGAAACTTATTTTTTATTACTAGTAAAATATATTATTGTGATAAGGAACTGTCATAGAAACTCGTGAATTTTTTAAATGTAAAATATAAATCAAATGTAATTAAACATGAAATATCCATTTATTAACTCAAAATAACTATAACTGATTATATTTTCAGTTTGAAAATACAAAATTATTGTAATTTAAATACTTAATCACGATAAAGTTTTATATTCATCATATTGCTTGAATCCCAATTTCATAAAATATATAGTTTTTATAATTAATCTTAAGTTCTTAACAGACCTATTTACTTACCTACTGAAACGGATATCCGTCGCTATTCGTCTTAACATGGTTATTGATGATGTCACTAATTAGCATTGAACCATAATATTAAACTCCAAAGTATCCAATATTATGTAACCTACAGTTTACACCGGAAAGTTTGTTCATAAACTCATCGACGTCAAAAAAAAAATGTATATATCGACACGATGCAATTGTTTGTTGACCTTATTTGTGATGTATGGTTAAAATAATTTATATTTAAGTACCATTAATGAAATGTTTTACTAACATTGAGCCTTAAAACAGAGATTGCATAACTATGCACGTATAACTTAACGTTTTAATAGTACCTAAGTATTTCTGGCATAGAAATATGATATGAAAAAATTATCAGTATAATGCTAGTTGAGTATACCATCCTTACTGTTGAGTAAAACGTTAATTAACTTTATTAAATAATAGCGCATTAAAACTTGTGATAAAAGGTAAAAATGTTATATAAGCCAAATATATTTGTATTTAGTATGTGGTAGAATACTTAACTATATTGTTATCATAAGTTTAATATTTTTGAACATAAACTATAAAACTGTGATATCATATTCTGTATTATTAAAAAAAAAATATATTATCAATAATAAATTTAAACACTAATACCATGCTTAATCAAAGAACCATTAAAACCACATAATATGCAATTTAATGCATGAAGCATTATGTAATTAATTATTGCTCTATTAGTCTACATACAGTTATAAGTCTAATAAAAATTATAATAACTCAATAGCAAAATAACTCATCTAAATTTAGTACATATCAAAAAAAAAATGTTCTTGTCTTATTCATATTTACATAATATAATAAATTGTGAACGCATGAGACATCACACACACACGCCCAACGCCTACTACTTATACAAAATACAGAATTATAATTTTAACACGGTGTTTCCATCTGGCTTGTATTTTGTTATACATGACTAGAGAGATATTGTATAAAATTCAAAATTGGTTATTTACTATTTAATATCTGATTAACAATTAAAATATCAGAAATTACAATTTAAATACAATACCTAATTATTTTTTAAAAAAAAACACTAAACATCAACGTATAAAGAGCTAGTAAAAATATAAAATATAATAAAACGTCTTTTCAAGTATGTAAATACATAATTTAAATTATTTGAATGTGCAAGGATAACTATTATAGTATTTTCCATTTTACCAGATATTTTGCTAGCAGTTCTATGGTTTTTTATTATGAATTTTTTTGTTCAATAGTTAAAATAAAAATAAGTTGTCGACACGTAAGGCTTAGGCTTTTATTACACATCGATAGTCAAACGTTGTGATTATTAACCACAACTTCAACACATCCACCTTGGATTGAGTCTATTCATTAACCCTAATATATACAAAATATGTACAATAATGTTAGTGAACGCCAAAAAAATAAAAAAATTATACATTTCATATTATTTAATCGGATCATTTTATGTTAAACTTATTAAACCTAGACTTTGGCTATAACATAATGGATATATAAATTAACAACACTTGTTAATAATACTTGTATTTATTATCAATATATATTATACACAACTATAATACGATGCATAGCTATATTACGCTAAATTAGGTGAAAACAAATTGATAAAATGTTAAAATCGTTATTTAATTAAATTAACATTACTAATACGCATAAATTAGTACATAATATATAAATATTATAAATAATTTTTGAAATTTAAAACGGAAATTTTACTGATTGAAATTTGATTTATTTTTAAATTATTTCGCAAGACATCTATTGAGTATTTATGTATTGTTTAATATTTATATAGATATTGAATAATACAATATCAATGAATAATGCACATGTATTATTCTCTATTTTAAACATATTTGTATTACGTAACTTATGAACAATAATTAACCTTTTAGCAAATTACTCCTAGTATTATCATTTTAATTAACAGTTCTGTAATCTAGTTTTTCTCAATACTATTGTATTATATCTTTAAGACATTTTACATAATAGAAAATAAAAATTGGATTATAATATTTGTCAATACAAATAGAATGTATATCACAAAAATAACCATAACCACGAGGGTGTTAACAAAGTTTATTTAAAACAATTTCAACCTTTTCAAAATTGAATACATTTTGTAACTATTCCAATCAATTTTGTTTCGGTTTTTATAACTATTACTATATGTATGATTAAATATGTGTGTATTAAATGTTATAAATTATTATGCACAGGTATATCTTGTTAAAATTAAATACTATTAATTTTTAATTTTTTATCTAGTTACGAAAATAAATAATACATGACAATTTCTTTTTCCAGATTTGAGAACATTATCTTTCCATAGATTTAAATAATAAATTGTTTTATTTTTTAAATAAAATTTAATAAAGTATATTTTTATAAAATAGATTTCAGAATATATTTACATTTCTGAAGTGTGAGAATTTTCACATTATACGAATTCTAACATTAATAATACTCGTAGTATAAAAAAATACTATTAAATGTTTTAAATAAAATTTACTTTAATCGACACTCATTTTAAATGTTGAAAAATTATTTCTTTAAAAAATGTATTTAAAAATATACTTGAGTAAAATATACTATTAAAAAAATGATAAGTTGTTCACGTGTAAAGTATAATTAAGATCCAGTTTACTAAATCAATATTTACCTTGGGCGGCTGTGACATACTCGTATATATTATTTTTCGTTATTGTGCGAAATCGTTAAAACAAATTGTCAATATCATTTCACTATTGCAATCGTTATTATCATATTAGATTATCAACAAGTTCAATACTCGTATCTTAAGTTATTTTTAAATAATATTTATGACATTATGGAAAAATAATAATTACCTACAAAAATATTTACCACTAATAAATTTTGGCGCTTCTATCGAGCACAAAACAAATAATTTTGAAATAATTCCGTGTTAATAAGTTTAAATCTTATATACTCGTAAACAGTGTCGGTCTGGCTTATGATTGGTTTTCCGTCACAATAATTTCAATGGACTCCTTTACAATATTTTTTTTATTTATTTAAAAAATAGAATATTTACAATTTGCAGCATATGTACAATAAGCAAATTTGATTTCTTTAATAATTTACATAACTAGAATATTATGAGGAGGAAGGCTGTCTAGTATTTCACTTTTTTTTCCTTATAGCGTTGGCCCCCCATTTAAAAATAATATCAGAGGGCCTCCGGTGATCGCTGGGTAGCTGGATGGGTCAGATCGACACTGCTTATAAACAAACAAAAATATTACTATTTCTATTAGTTTTTAATTTCATTAAATTACATATTATATATTTGCACATGTATACTAAATAAAAAAAATTATCTTGTTACAGCAACATTAAAAAATCTTAATGGTTATTTTATTTCTGATATTTAAAAAAGTAATAATGTTACAAATTACAAGATTTTCAAACCAAACCGAACCGAACCCGAAGTGTTCGATTTGGTTCAAAAATCGAATTCATAATTACAAATATTCGTTCAGAACTAAACACAAAATAGTTCAGTTCAAAAATCGAACTAAAGAACAATAAGATTCGTACCGCATTTGTCAAAAAAAAAAAAAATACAAAATACTTAAATAAATAAAATTCAGTTGGTTCTATTTTTAGAATGAGTAATAATTGTTTCTCGCAATCCGCAGTAATACGAATATTAACAACGTATATGTTAGTTGTTATTATCGTTTATCCAATATAACAATAAAATATAATGTAATAACAATTACTCACAAATCATTTCCTTCTAAATAAAGAGCGACGATTATTTTTTAAAAAGATTTAGAGTATTATCCGGTTGGGCTACGACGAAAATATTATATTTATTCATATAAATATTTGTACCATAATTATGCCAAAAATATAAGAATTAATTAATTGTTTTGTCTTTTTATTGTTAATATCTTGGTACTTGGTAAATTAGTTACAAAAAACTATAATGTTTATAATGGTAGTCATAAAATTAGTATTCGTTAGAGGTTCATACGTGTTATTGTAGGGTTACCAAAAGCTATTCACAGAAATTATTCACGTTCCTCAGACAACAAACTAAAATATTATGTAAGTATTTATTTAAATTCTATTTATTTTAACCTATGTATCCATATTAGCACATATAACGCCATGATATAAAATCGTATTATAATACATTATACAATGAAAACTGATCGTTTTTTTGGATTAATTACATTATATATAAATATAAATATAAATAAATATAATATAATATATAATATATATATATATATTTGATAATAATATTCTTCGGTACCCAATGTTTTGTTACTACTCAAAACAATTTGCTTTTAATTACCTATAATATTTATTTTATGGGTTAATATTAATTATTTAGGTTAACCAAATTTTAAATTAAACGAGTATTTAGATGTTGAGTGAATTTAAGCTCTTTGTATTTTGTATGAAGTTGGATTCGATATTTAAATTGAATAGTTCGGTTCGTTTTCAAATAAAAAATTGCAAGTTTGGTTCAATTCGAGTTAGGTTCTGCCTCAACAATTTTCGTATTAGAAAAAAGTCAATGTTCAAAAAGTGCAGAAATCTTAAAAAAACTTCGGATTTGTTTATTTTTCATGTTTTATATTTTAAAAATGTAAATAATTTTCATAAAAACTAAATTGTATTTCATAAAAATGATTTAAATTATTTTTTATTTTGAATAAATATGAAATTTTGTTCGTTTAAATAATATTTTTACATATAATTTTTATTTATTTTCAATTAAAAAATAAAATCAAAAAAAGTTGCTTGTTTTAACTTGGACAAAAATAAATATTGTAAATCAATATTAGATTAAATCAACTATATAATACAAATGTGTTACAAAAATCCAATTAAATTAGATTTAATTTGTTTGATAAACTCTGTAGAATAAAATAAAATAAACGAACTATGTTAATTTATTAAAATAATAATGTATTAAGTATCATAATATATACATGTATAAATACTAAAAAATGTGCATAAAAAACCTTGTAAAATAATTATATTTAAAAAATGGAACTATTGCCATATAATTATTTTGCTGTATAACGTTTTATTATTATTACCTATTTAAATGTAAGTGTTTGAGAAAATAAAATTACAATTTATATAATTTTATGTAAATAAAAAATTGTAGGTACATCTGAAGTATATGTTAACTAATGTTGAAGCAATACGAAATCTTACCTAGATACTATGTGTAATGTAACAATTGCAGTTACAGAAAGTTGTTTAATATTTAAATCTGTATTTTATGATTGTTGCAACTGTTGGCAAGAAGATGAATGCCAAACGCTATATTATAATTCAACAGATAATCATTATTGAATATTTTAATTTTGATACGATTCTTCCTAGGTCTTTGAAATTAAATAAAATACTGTATACATTTTTCCTTATTGCACGATTTAATTTATTTAACTTAAATCAGATATAGTTCCAAACATTTTAATATGTGTATGCTGTGCGTCTATTCAGATTTCACTTTTCCATGTAAAATCATTTCAGTTGAAAAAAAATATAATATTAACAATAAATAATTTTAATAAAAAATAAAAATAAAAAATAAAATAAAAATTACATTAAATGTAAAATTTACTTTCGAAGTAAAATGCTGTTTTTAAAAATAAATATTTGTACACTTCAATTCAATACGTTTTAAATAATTATAGTTGCATAAGTGTTCGTTGTATTTGAAATGTAGAAAACATAATAAAACTACCAATTCATTTTCATTATACTATATCGAGTACTATATCTCTGTCTAAACTTTAAGTGTATTGCTAAATATATAGTTTACTACATGAAAAACATTTAATTATGAATATTGAATTATAATATATTACTTTCTATGTTTTATTATAAATTACAATAAATCATAGTTTGACCATGTTTTCGACACATTACATTAGAATTGTTAAAACAAGGAATGTTTTCGTTAGAAATAATTCAAGGCAAACATTTCAATTGCAACATATTTAAATTGAAATTAACGATTGTTTAAAATTGTTAATAGCATTATAATAATAATATAAATACTCCATTACTGTTAAATTCTTTAAAACACATCAAATATTATTTTAAGATAATTTACTTTAGATATTAAACAATTAAACATTTAAAAATCGGTGTAATTATTGAAATATGAATACAAATTATATGTAATGTTTGATAATACATATTTTTTTTAATAAATAATTTACTTCTTGGATAACATCAATATTCATTCGGGTTATTTATTTTTTTTAAATACATTTATAGAGCAATTAAGGGGTTAGAAATAATAACTACTTAACAATTGCTTGTGGTTTCTATGAGTAATAGAATATTTTTCGACTTAGACAGTCAGCAGACTTTATGAAATTTTTAATTCGGGGGTAGATCTAAAATGGCATAAACGTGTTTAAAATTATTTGTCTTTATGTATTAATTATAATTATGTTTTTAGCATATAATGATAAATTAATGTAAATAATATTAAATTTTTAAAATTATTATGAACGTAACTTTTATATAACTTTATAGTAATAACATAGTAGTTAACCAATAATCATAGAGTACCTTGAATATTAAAAAAACTGAATTGAAAGTAAAATGTAAAGTATGAATTTTTAGTTAGAAATTATTAAAATAAAATTATTCGTAATTAATATAACTAAAATACGACATTTTTAATTCAGAATGTCAAGATGAGATCAGTGTAGAAACTTTGGAATCAAAACATTGATTTGGTAGCTACAAATGTCATTGAAATACACATTTCAAATTTTAATTTAGAATTCTGAGAATGTGTAATTTAATCGTACATTTGTAATAACTTAATAATAAAATTCTAATGGCTACTATTGATTTGAAAAATTTGTTGTATGTTTATTTTAGTTGTGGTAGTTTTATGAATCGCTAACTCGTTTTTAATTACATTGATGATTGAGCAGACCTAAAACAATTAAACTACCATATCATTAAAAAAATGATCTCGTTTGATTTCTAAATAAGTATCCTGTATTCAATATATTATTTTAAAAAATGCTAAAAATTATTTAAAAACACGAAAAAACATTATAAAATTTAATTTTATAAATTAAATTATTAGTAAAAAATTAAGAAATTATATTATTAGTAAACTATTTTAAATACCTTAAATACCACGGATCGTCTAAAATAGATATACATATTAAGGTGTCTATTGATTTGCCTTTGATTTCACACGATTTTAGAATTCCAGATATATTATAGTTAGGTAAAATGATTATATAGTAGTATTATAAAATTAATGTTTAAAGAAAAATGTTTACTTAAATACCTACTCATTTGCTTTTATTCAATGTTTTCAAACTAAAACTTTACACAAGAACGATAAGTATGTTGCTGTATTTTTTGTTTACAAACTAAATTTAAATCTACATAACTTTAACTTATAATGTTTTTCTATTTAAATAGAAATATAAAACAACAATTTCGCAGTAAATTAATCGTTTGATTAGACATTATATGTGTAATATAAAATATATTTATTTATCAATTCACAATTGACTTAATATGTTTTGTTTAATTTAAAAAAAATATATATATTCAAAATATATTATAATTGTATATTACAACTAATTATCATTGAAATAGATCAATACATGAGTGCACCGTGTTTATTTCACTTTAATAATGATATTATTACAAAACAAATATATAGCAAATTGAATTTAATATTTTATTTTTTGTTAATCATGAAAAATAGCTTTTAAGTACAAAGCAAGTTCAACTTTAAGTTCAAATCATGTATGAACGTATTCAATTTTGAAACTTTTAATTCGAGTATATTTTCAATGACCAAAAAAAAAAAAATTTATTTGCTATAAAATTAGTTAAATTTAACATAATCGCCCATGCATTTTTTAAGGAATTTTCTTACTTTGAATAGATATACCTTTTTTATAATAATTTTTTGAGCTTCCAGCAAATGTGGTAATAACTACTATTTTTTACATATTATACAAAGTGATTATACGTTTAAACTGTATCTTTTATCGCATAGACTGAGCTGTTTGGTCGGGACAGACCATTTATATTATAAACTCAGTTGGCAGTTATCCTAAAAAAAACGAGCAATAAAATATACAGATACTTCTGCAAATAACATTCTCTTGGTAGTGTCGGTCGGGAAGACCCAAGAACTAGTTTTCAGCTTAAAAAAAAAGAACAGAAACAGGATTTACAATTGTCTCGTTTCTGCACACATCATGATTTGCCAAGTGAATTCTTAACATTATTATTATTATTATTATTATTTTAATTATTCAAAAAATGTTGTATGATAAATTTTGTCTACAGATGTCAACAGACAGTATATTATAATGGGACATTGTTTTTGTATCAAAGGGCGTTTATATACATGATTACTCATTATTCTTTCATTAACCATACGTAAGGATTATTTGCATTTTTCATCGAAATTAATTCTTTTTCATCAATACTCTGATAACATTTTAGAAGTGTGCCAAAAAAAATTTAATTCGTTTTCATTACAAATCAACCTTAAGTGAAAAAATCCTAATTTAGTTTTATACATTATAGATTATCATCCTGATGAATATGACATTCAACCCAAATCAAAATAATTATTATAGAAATAATATAATTCGTACTTAATTAATTCTTTATATTTAAATAAATTTGTTAAAATTTAATATATAAAATATATGTAATACATGTTATATGTATTTACTAAACATAAGCTTACTGAAATCAACACTTAAAATTGTATATATTAGTCATCATTTACAAATAAGTTAGTTAATTCTTAATACTAATTTGATGCAATATAAATTGAAGTTTCAGTGTAATTTAGTGGTACTCACTAAATTTTTCTACTCGTGTTTGCACCAATTTACAATTACGCCTTATACTAGTAAATTCGTTTTATATGTGTAAGTGCTACCATACACACATATACATTTTTATAATTATTCGAAATACATTCAAAGAAAAATAAAAAGAATAGTTTGTAATAAAAATGGCATATTGTATTCTACACGTACATAATGTACGATTTGAGATTATGCAACAGATTTAAGCAACATTATGTGTTGGGCGCTTAAAGAATTATAAATAGTACACATACCTGATACCTATATATTATGTTAACAAACATTAGTACAAAAAAAAATGTCACATCAAATATATCACTTGTGATATAAAAGATATTTTCTACTTTATTATGTAACATAAACTATGATTTATTTTGACATTTTCTATTCTGTAAATTCTGGGATCGCCACGATTTTCGTGATCATTTGGTTACTAGAAATTAAAAACAATTACAGTCTAATATAATACATTAAAAGAACTGATAATAAATTTAAATAAAAAAGGGGGGTTTTTTTTTTTAAAGAATTTAAATCTACTCGAAATTTAACATTCAAATGGTGTCTATTCTTTAGTTTAATTGATATACAGTTTCAGACTGTTAATGCGTTTCAATTAATTATTTCAGTTCATTAATTAACGAATACATATTTCAGTGAAATTAATACTTCAACTTTAGATGATGAAATATATAGTAATTATTATTAATACAAGTAGTGTATGAATTTTTCTCGAAATGTTATACATTTTAAAACTGTTGTTAATTATTTATATTAAAATAAAGAATAAAATGTATCGATAATATTTTGTACATAAACATTATTTTGTACATTGTTATCATTCCTATAGTCAACGCGATATGTAAATCGGAGAATTGGTTGGCGGCAAAATATTTAAAAATAAACGTTTAAACTAAATAACAAAATTATAATTTGTCAATTTATAAGAAAAATTTATAATACCTATAGCTGAATATTTTGCTTTTTTCAATGCTTGCAATATTATTATTTATGTTAATAAAATAAACAACATTATTGATTTTAAGTGGTAAGAATCGTAAATTCAGAAAATAACGAAAATCGAACTTTGAGATTTAGTTCCAGAAAAACAAATATCTAATTAAACATTATCTATAAAACATACAAATTTAGGCAATGCCATAATTAAATTAATAAGATTATAAAAATGTATTTTCATACGTAAACAAATTATTATTAATGACTTTATTTCGCCTTTAATGCATATTTTACTTATTAATTGGATGATTGAATATTGTTATTGTAATATTCGTTCGTCCAGTATCCGCGAAAAAAGAAAATAAGGAAGTTGTATTTTACATATTTTTTACTCGTTTTGAAAATTAATTATGAAAATTAATTATTCCATATACGTTCGAAACATTATTTTATAATTAATAATTAATGATGTATTTTTTGACCGGATACTTTATTTTCATTCTCATATCGATTAACTTGACCATTATTTGCGTTTTTCATTCTAAACGAGTTTCCACGTGATATATTTTTGTCATATTTTATTTATAAGCTCGACTGTGCTAGATTGACGTTTAATTTTCGTTACACAATAAACACTTCAGTTTTAGTTAACAAATTTTTAATAATGTACGTGTCACGTGTATGAGTGAGTAAGACTTAACTTTTTTTATGATATTTTGTTTGTGTTGTGTACTTTTTACAATTATTTTCCTAACAAATCAAATGCAAAATATCTTTTTGACTTCAAAATTATTTCTTATCACTTGTTAAACAATAAACAAATTATAAAAATTCGAAACATTGTACAAATAGTAGGACAAAATATAAGTTCTATATGCGATTTTCCTGAGAATAAAATAAAATTAGTGTTTGTTTTTTTTTAATAAATAAAATTTGTAAATTGAAAAAAAAATTATTTTTGTAATAATTTTATTGCGTACTATATGTGTTAACATATAATGTATTAAAATGTTGACTTAAATAATCAATAATGAAATTCAACGAATAAGTAATACTTTATAATATTATAATATAATAATAAAGTCCAATAAAGTTAATAATTTATTACAATTAAATAATTATTCCAACCGTTTTGTTTAATACATTTTTTTATTTAATCATATATTCGTATATTATAAAAATACGTTTTATACTTTAAAGTTTAATATATTTATTTTCAATTTCGGTTTAAATTTAATCAAATTTATGCTTGTAAAATACTGATATTTTTGTAACGTGTGATTTTATGTAAACTAGAACGGACTCTTTTTGTTTAAAATTTGCAATCAATATTTTTGAAAAACATATGATGTGTAAATATAAATTATTGAATAGGATTATCTATTCCCTGTGAGTGGGGACTAGAATACACTCTCAATAGTTCATGCCTATTGTAAGAGGTGACTAAAATGGATCTGGTAGTGGGAAGCAGCGCTACTAGTATAAAATGTAAATTTAATTATACTTGAACCATATCATATAATGGAAGTACACAAGATGTGATTGTAGAAGAATATCAAGATATTAAGAAAAGAAACAATCATAGACATTGCAACAAGAACTCTAGAGCTTAAAAAGATCACAGCAAGGAAAGAATGGATTATAACTGCGATTATTGACATGATAGAAGAAAGAAAAAAATACAAAAGCTCGAGCAGTACAAAATGACATAACAAATACAAAAGGCTGAGAAATCTTATAATTAGGAGGTCAAGAGAAGCAAAAAAAAAAAGTATTTGAAAGGAATATGTAGCGAAGTAGAAACTCTTATGAAAACAGATAGCAGATATAAGGCATAAAAAAGTGGTAAAAAGTTCTTTGGTTAGTATACACCTAGAGTAGGGGAAGTACATAATAGCAACGGAAAAATGTCATATGAACAAAAAAGATATGACCAAATGATAGAAGGAATAATTGGAAATCTTGAACGAGGGTAAAACACTCAGGGAAAATTTTGAAAACGAAGAGGAGAAAACAGCGGAAAAAAAACAAGAAAAGGATCCTGTTATGAGAGAGGAGTTTGATAAAGCCCTAAAAAATCTCAAGAATAAGAAGGCAGCAGTAATTGACGGAATATAAGCGGAACTTTGGAAGGAGTCAGAAAAAAAGTTAAAAATGAATTATTTCAAATCATTAGAGATATTTACGACACAGGGGAGTTGCCTTAAGGAATTATGTAAAAAGCTTAATTATCCCTATCCCAAAGAAAACAGCAGCGAAAAGACGTGAAGAATTTCGTACCATTAGCTTCTTATCTTATGTCTCAAATAGTATTAACAAATATTTATTTCAACGTATTGAAGCCAAGATAAAACAGTCGTTTTCTGAAGACCAAATCGGGTTCAGAAAAACATGAGAACGAGAGAATTTATATTGGCATTAAGACTAATTATTCAGAAAAGAATTAGGAAAGATAAGCAAACATTTGTAGCTTTTGTGGACATTAGTAATGTGGACTGGATAGTAATGTTTAACGTGATGAGTAGATAGGGGATAAAGCATGCAGACAGGAGACTCCTGTACAAATTATATAGAGATCAACTAGCTGTTATAAGAATCCAAAATAATATAGAGAAGGCAAAAGGAAACAAAGGAGTTAGATAAGGATGCACGCTATCCCCAATCATATTTAATGTATATATCCAAGAAGCAATAAATAAGATAAAAAAGATACCAATTTAGGCATAAAGATTAATGGTCAGAAAATAGGTGTGTTACGTTTCGCCGATTACATAGCAATAATTGCTGAAAATGAAAAGGATTTGCAAAAGTTAATAAAAACCATAGGATAAAACAATTAACAACGATTTGAAAATGAAATTAAATGTGCAAAAACAAAAGTATTCGTATGTGGAAGGAAAAATAGAACAAGATTACACATAAAGCTAGATGAATTAATGTACCAAGGAAGTACAATTAGCAACGATGAACGAAATAAGAAGGAAATAATAAAACGTATTTGTCAAGCAAAAATAGCTTTCAACAGAAAGAAAACCCTACATACTTCAAAGAACATCAGCCTTAAAATTAGAAAAAATATATTAAAGACAAATGTGTTGAGTATAGCCCTATACGGGTGCAAGACCTGGACAATATCAATGGAAGAAAGAAAAAAACTAGAAGCATTCGAAATGTGGAGTTATAGGAGGAAGTTAAAAATAAGCTGGATGGATAGAATAACCAATAAAGAAGTACTCGAAAAATAGAAAGAAATCTAATATGGAAAAATATAGTAAGAAGATGGAATGAATGGAGATAGGACATATAATACGACATGAAGAATTACTAAAACTAATTATTGAAAAAAGAGTGGAAGGAAAAAATCATAGAGGAAGACCAAGCTAGAGTACATCCAACAATTAATAAAGACCAAGGATTCGATTCATATGTACAAATGAAAAGAAAAGCAGATAATAGAGAAGAGTGGAAGGTGGCTGCAAACCAATTTTCGGATTGAAACCATAGAGAAAGAGGATTATCTAATAAGTAATAACCATGATGTGTAGTTTTGAGTACGTAACTTACTTTATGGTAGGTATTCGCACATGTTCAAATAGAAATCCTATGGAATAGTGTCTAAATAAAATACGTGATATCATATTCCACGTGCGCGAAAACAATAATTACTATTCACGATAACTATATATTATAATATAAATGTATTGAAATATATTTGTATTTTAGACCTTGAATTACGTAATACCTTAATTACGATGCGAAAATAAATTTCCATATTAAATATTATAATTATTATAGCGATTTTCGCACAAAGAAACTATTTATTTTAAACATTACACGTACTTACTATTTTTCTGTTCAAATATATATTATTGGTATGAATTAATAAAAGTAGATATTATTTTAAATCAAAATGATAAAATATACGTTTATTTTTTCACATTGTATTTACATGATATAAACTATTATTTATTTTTACGTACGTCCAACTTTTGTTTTAAAGTTAAAACATATTATTAAAAAATTCTTCTCTTGTGGTTTACAATATTGCGTATATATCTTTTCCAGGCGAATATGGAAAATTAAATCTAACTTATATTTTGTTTTATTTTCGTATTATATATTTCTATAAAAGTGTTTTTTTCGTTCAAGCATATCTCCACATTTAAATGAATAACAATAATAATTAAAAATAGCAGTTTAAAATGATTTTTGCTCTTACTTGTATTATCAAAAATTAAGTCCAAAATAGATATACTGTGTTTTATAAAAATTCGTCGATGCGAATTTATGTCAGTCTGTAGATTCATGGGCTTACATTTTTACTTCAAAATGTCATATCCGATGTGGTTGACATATTTGGCTGAATTTGACATTGAAGTATCGTTGGAAATTTAAATGGATATATTATAATAGATATTATTGTATTTAAAACATCAATAACTTAATCGATTTCGGGTTTATTTTTTTCTAATATTACAAAACAATAAATGATCACTGTCATACTTTTCTTCTTAATTTATTCCTTTGGGTTACGTACACAAAAATATATACTAACTTATTTTTTAGGAACTTGCATCTTAGTTTTTACGTCTTGAATATTATATTAAAACGTTATTGTAAATAATAGGTTTCAGCATCATGTATAGAAGTTTTGTTTCGTATGATATTTTCTGTTCATCGGGTCGCGTAATGTATACAATTTGACCATAGACGGCCTTTGAACGATTCGAATTGTTGGAGATCTAAACAAAACACAAACATTTTTAAATATCTTGTCCAAGAACCGAACAGTTCTCAGTCGCAGCAGCCTGCTGGCAGATCTAACACATCGATCGCAGATCCGGTTTGGATTGTGCGTGTACAGTTGTGAATAACATACGAACGGTACAGTATTCCATTTCGAAGAACGAAATGACATAAAAAATATAGCGATATATTATTTCGGTTAATAATAATAATAATAATAAGAAGAAGAAGAAGAAGAATAAGAATAAATAATATTTAGTTCATACAATAATGAATTAATGTGCAGTAAACAATCGTCCAGACTGTGTAAAAATTCGTTACAACGCGTCACGATTGTTATTTTATTCCTACACATACTATGCATACACACCATAGTGACAGAGTGCAATTTACATAGTAGGAAATCGTGTATGCGCGCGCGCGCGTGTGTGTGTAAGAGTTGCAGTGGCAGCGAAAATAGCGACAGACGATACGTACGGACGGCCGCGGGTGGTCGCGCATCTCTTCTTTCTTCTTCTCACGCACGTCCGCCGTCGTCGGCAGTGGGCAGATATCCGCCCGGTGGACGAAGGAAAAAAAATACGAATAAAAAAAAAAAAACCCGTACGTCTGCACACGCATACGCGACCAGTGCACATGCAATTCATTGTCTCGACCGGTCGCGGTTACGTTGTAGGTATTACGAGTGTAATATTTGATGTCCCCGGCCGCCGTGCCTTCGGATCGGCGACCGTTTTTATCGGCTCCGAGTCCTGTAGATAATAGTCGGAGAAACCGTCTTTTCTTTTTATTATTATTATTATTACTGTCGCGACCCATTGGAAATGGAAATATTTATATTAATTACCAATACCTACAACGAATTTATGGTACCTATAACGATCATTATTGTTGTCCCCGTTAAGACTATGTTAAGCTGATGTATGTGCAGTGTGCACTAAACATAATATCAATTATTTAATATTACAACTTTAAGACACGACGTATTGTTAATCGTTTTCGTATAATTTCCGTATTTTTATGGGGATAAAAGTATCGACATACGTTATATTCGTTTTTCATTTATACATTTATAATTGTTATTTGTTTTGTACTAGTAAAAAAAAATATATATAAACAATATAAACACAAAGAAAATAAATAACAAGCTAAACTCAAGCTAAAATTATACGGTGAAACATATTATATTTTTTAATTACTTATAAATAATAATTGAAACATTGATTATTGAGATATTTTTTACTACAATGCGTTACGTTTATTTAATAAAGTTAATATTTCCATATAAAGATTATTTGTCTTACATAATGAAAACCACATTTTTATGAATAGTGAAATTTTAAATAACATAACATTATGGTCGATGAATGATCATAACCTATTCATAGAATTCACATTAAAAACATACATCATGTAATCTATTTTAATTGCTTGAGCAATTGGACATTTCTTTAATGAGCCAATAAAACCAAATAATATTTAATATGAAATAATACTAATGATTTTCGCTTAAGTATATGCTACACCAACACGCCGTTGTGTTTTCTATTTTTCTTTTGCGCAATAATATCGCGTTTATTACAAGTTGTTACCTACCAACTCTACCTACCAACTACAAACTACAATGTGAAATAAAAATAATGATTGTTTAAATAGTTAACGAGTCTCTGTAAAACTTGAATTTATCATCGAAATCGCACTCGTAATATTCAAAATATACCAAGTGAAAGTGTTCTGGCATAATAATGGTTGTTCAAAAGTCGTTGATATTTTTTTAGCTACGTAATTACAACTACCATCTCATGAATCATAGTGACGTCGAGAATTATTGATTTAACATCTTATAAATTGTGATTATTTAACTTAAAATAGTCGGATTATTATAGCTGAACATACGTAAGCCTTAACATTTTGAAAATGGAAGTCATGATTACTGTATGGAAAATAAATTTTGAATATTGCCAAGTCATATGATATATTAGTTTTTTGTATAGATCTATTAAAAATTAATTCATTTATTGCTTTGTTATATCGTTTGTGCGACATAATGTTTACATACACATTAACAATCTCATAGTACGTAAGATATTCAATTGTATCATATTTTTTATTTAAGTTTTTCAAGTACCGATTCACTTAAGGCAGTAGAAAACTTTCAAATTGTTTTTCATTACATTTCGCAACTTTCACATTTGATTATTCTTAAAAAATATATCAACAATAAGTGACAAACGGCTTATGTTGAATACTAAACCAACAACTGCAATATCTTGTTCATTTAAAATGTATATACGATTTCATCATAACAAATTTACAACTCGTATGATATAATATGGATAATCTTATGTGAATATTTTTAACTCATACGATTATTGAAGGTCTTTGATGACACAGAATACTACCATTTCAACTTCCAGTGTATATACATCTATTTATGACTAATATATTTGTAGGATGATGATGCCAAGTTACATTTTAAGCAATAATCGTGTCATTTAATTGAATAAAAACAACATTTGTTATTTTATTTTCTGACAAGGATACATACAAGAGTTAACTATCATACATATTTATAATAAAGGTTCGACTTTACTGCATAACTTTTTTTTCTTTTTATTGGGAATTCTGTATTAAATAATTATACTTTACTGTATAAGTTATAATTTACAACCAATACTATTCTTTTGACATACTCATGAGAAATCACCAAAAATATAAACGATCAAGTTCATTTAAAATATTTCAATAATTCTATTGTAATAAATCGTTTATTATATGCATTCGAAAATACGTCATTGCGGTAATTAATAATCAACACCTAATTTTTTACGTAAGAATAAAATAATAAGAGAAACATTCATTAAAGTCTAACCTATACATTATAAGCAATTTACGACGAATTCACTGATATAACAGATTCTGTATTATTCGTGAATCGTACATCGGTGTATTATGTTATCGGCCATTAGGACGGGTCATCAAACCACTTGCGTTGCACGGCTTAGTAATATGACAATTTTTTTGTATACTGGACAGAGTTCTACGAATTCCATGAATGTGATTCATCCGTGGACAAAATCTATTTAGTTCAACCTTGAAAATTGTATTTCCATATTCAAACGATAAATTCGATTTCACAAATGATTTTATACCATACCATTTACTATAATAACACATTACCATCCATAAAAGATAGCTTTAGGATTTAATTATTATTATTATTTTCTGTTTTCCTAAATATTATATTACCGATAGAAGACATTTGTAATATTTGTGTAAAATGTATTTTATTTTGATTATTAGACAACAATGGCTGAACAATAAAAAACATGTAATAATTTAAACACGAAATTTTGCATTACCATATATCTGTACCTTGACACTTGCCATAAAGCATTGTGAACAAACTGGTTTTCAGTGGTATTATCCCAAAATATATTGTGAGGCTATAACATAAAAATATAAAGCTAAAAGAAACAAAACTTGTGCATAAAATTATTAAAAAACTGACTAATACTTTCGGCCTATGAAAATATTTACCAATATTATACAATTATTTTTTTGTTTTTATAGATCCTTGAAGGTGGGAATTAGTTTAAATAAAATATTAATAACTTTGAATCCATTGTTTTCAATAGGATACGAATATTAGGCATCAATACGAATTGTATCATTCTACTTAGATATTTAACTATTCCAATCGAATAATACAATAAACATTTCGACGGGGGACAATATTTTGTTTAAAAATAAAATATCGTAATACAAATGCAATACATTGCTTGAGAAAATATTTCATTGAAAATTATTCTGTCGGTAACATATATCGTCGGAATAGTATTTTCTAAAATATACATTCCATAAAATACTATTCCAATTAAATAGTTTTCCGACCAAATATATTTTCTGACGAAATACGATTTCTATTTCATGCGACCCCGTTAAAACATCATAGGCACAAAACATAATTCGTTTCATGAATGGATATCATAAATTATAATAGTAGTTATTAATTATCAATAATTATATAAACTTTAAATATCACGGGAAATATCCAATATTCAAATCATGACACGGATAGGTATGAATAATTTAAGCACCGTAGAATTGGCTACTAATAATTGAAAAGTGAAAAGTTTTTTTTCGTCTTTTGTTTAAAAAACTGCTTCCAAGGACCGTCTCACTAAGAATCATAATACAATTAATCGATAATTTTGGGAGTCGAATCTTTTGAATCTTCTCCCTTAACCATACTCATGTAAAATTAAAACTTAATATTTAAATTAAAATATTGTTAATAATAATATTTTTTAGTTCGTTTTGCATTTTTAGTTAATAACTTTTAAATAATGGTACGTGCCAATATAATTGAAAAAAAGACACGTTTAATTGATACAATTACACACATCGTCAAATTAACAATTTGTTTGCTATAAAAATATAATATTTTTGTGTCTACTATAAATAAGTTTATATTTTTTATCAATTTTTGTACACAAATTTTAAACATATCATTTAAATATCTACTAATAATAATGTATAATTAAATACCCTATTGTAAATTACAAAATCCCATACAAGATTAACAGGATATTTATTTTCATTTTCACATGAAATTAATATTATTTTCAATTTCAATAAAATAACTTTTTAAATAAAATATTTTCTGGGTGTCAATATATTATTTTGTAATTTTTTACTAAAATGATTAGTTTTTGATTACTGTTATTTATTATTATTATTATTTTTTCTATTTTCTTAAATATTATATTGCCGATAGAAGACATTTTTAATATTTGTGTAAAATTTAATTTATTTTGATTATTAGATAACGATAGCTGAACAATAAAAAAACCTGTAATAATTTAAACACGAAATTTTTCATTACCATATATCTGTATCTTGACACTTGCCATAATTCATATTTTAATAAGGTAAATAAAAAATCACTCTGTTAAATTGTTAAAAAAATAACAATTTTATAATTTATAGTTTAATAAACAATGGCAGCTTCTATGTGCATATAATTAAAATTGTATACATTTGTCGAAGATCTATGATTAAATTTAACGCAATATAGGACAACTAATATTATTACTTTAGCTAAATATTTCAAATTTTTTTTATACGAAAGAGAAGTATATTGATTTTGTAATAATATATTTAGTATTCTCTTTTTAAAAATAATACAATTTTTTTAAAATATTCATATTCACCCAACAATTGATATTTGATTTAAGCTTTGAAGCGAATAAAAATAAAATATATATTGATATAGTTTGTCATGATATAAAATATTTTTTACGAGCTGTCATGCCGATTCAATTTTTATAAAAGCTGCATACGTTTAAAGAAATCACAAAAACATGAAAAAGTTCCCCGTATTTCATGTTACGTCAAAATTGTAATATTTTGAATCTAAAAAATAGTTTTGTCCAATGTTAATAATAACAATTTGTTAATAGCTTTAAAAATGTTTAAACGTATCGATTTTAATTATTCTATGCACAGATTTTTATGGACCAAGTGTCATCGGTATGGTTTAAGTTTCCCGAACCATAGTAAAATGATTTTTTTTAACTACCGAGTAGTCAGTACTCACATCAATATATCCAATACAAAACTATCCCTTTCTTCCACTATTCATGAATCGATGAAAACCGACAATTTTTCTCTTATTTCTCAAACACCGGAAATATGACACTAAATGAAGTAAAATAGTTTATAAAAAAATCAAATTTACAATGTCCATTGTAAAACTGAAAAAATAATGTGCTATACATACTACTACATTATAAAATTTTATAACACGTTAATAATAACAGACTTTTCTAAACTTTACCAATTTTCTTAAAATTATTTAAAAAATTATTAGGTTACCAATATATGTCTATACATTTCAACTTTATAATTCAGTCATATTCTACATTTTATAAAACATTTTTAATCATAAAATAAATCTAAATTATTTACGAGTATTGGGTACAGATATTTTAATACGTTGATACGATTATAACGATTTTTCGCTATTATACTTATTGAAGTTATTCATTTTTGGTTAACATAATATGTTTTTGTTTTTTTTTTTTTTTGACATATACTACGCGTAATATATTTATAATTATATTGCCAGAGGCGGTCAACGTATAAAACGATTTATTATTACACAAATGTATATTACCTCAAAATAATACTGTGAAAAATTCTACCAAACTTCGTATCGATTTTATTATCGTCGTAGTCTCATTCTAATTGGAAAATATGTCATAAAATTTCCTGTTTATTAACAAAAGATTTCGTAAATTATTTATATTAAATATAAATTAAAAATATATTTCAAAATCGTTTTACGACTCTGTGAACCGATTTAATTTCATAATCGAATGGATGCATTTTAAACTGGACATGAGGTTTATACAAATATGTATGCTAGGCATGTTGTCTAGTATTAGAAGACCTAAATGTAATAGGTCTTTGAAATCTGTTTACCAAAGAGTACGATCAAACGTACATAGGAATACCCGGCCTCAAAAAAGCCACTAATGAAATGTTTCACAAATATACTCTACTTTAATGTCTAGTTTTCTATTGACTGTATGTACCTTATATTAAAAAATATGCAACTAATTTAATGTAATTTGATTAAATAATTGAATTAAGTTTTAAAAACCGTCACAACTCCTCATTTTAAAAAATGTATTATAATTAAAATATAATACACACCTACAAAATGTTTGATACTGGATTGCACATCAATCTTTTATCAATGCATTCTGTTAAAAAAAAAATTAAGTTGTGTATGGAGTTTTTGTAATTCTCTCAAAATTTCATATATATATATTATATATTTCATTTATAAAATATATATTTATATACATATATATTAGTTAAATTTAGTTTATCACAAATAATATCGAATTAATTTTGCCACAAAAAAATATTGGATAAAATAGCCATAACCTGACTAACGTATATTTAGCGTTTCGAATCAATCTAAATTAAAATATTAATCATAATAAGATCACATGTCGGACAATCATTGTAATAATATATACAAATGAAAAAAATAAACATTTATACTAAAATATTTTATAATAATTATCATCTTCACAAATTGCTATTTCTCAATAAAATTATTTGTAAACTAAACTTTTTCCTTTATATTTTTATTACTGATATCTAGATCTAAATTGTAAAGTAAATTCATGGTTTTTTTTTAATGAGTTTACAAAAAAAGTCCTTTTTTTGTTTTTGTACATCGCAAATGATGAATAGATATCACAATAGATCATACAATAATATTCATTATCTATGTATAATTTTATGTGTCAGAATTTTTTCCCTTGAATTTTAAAATAAATATAAGAAATTGTATTTATAGTTTATATGAAATAAAACGTCATCTTAGTTTAATCTAATTAGTATCTGATTATATAATTAGTATTATTTGTTTTAATTAATATTTATTGAATGACCAATGTATTGAATGATCATAAGCTGAATGATTTTTTTTTATATTATATATATATATATATATATATATATATATAATTATATATATTTATATAAGTATATATTAAATTGAATTATTATTTAAAAAATTTGTATTTAATTAATTACTTAATGTTCGTTAAATTTGAAAAATAATTTTTAATTTTGAAAATTATATTTATTAAATTAAATATATTATTATTATTATTATTATTACTTAATTTTTTATTTTAAATTTCTTATAATTTGGTATTAGAATAAAACAAATGTAACGGGTCAAAAAACAGCATTAACAACTAGTATTGATCGTGACTCGAAACTTCGAAATGAGGGGTTTAACGAACATGACCTCATTTTGGTGAATATATATATATAATAAATATATATACACACACACACATATATATATATATATATATATATATATATATATATATATATTATTTTTTATTTGGACATTGGATATACAATTAGCCTCGAAAATTATTTTAGGGATTACATGGTTAGGGAGGATACGAAGAGAAAATACATATTTAATAGTTTTATATTACATATAATCCAAATAATATAAAGTTATTATAAATTAATTGGCATAGCCAACAGCTGCCTTCTCTCGTTACAAAATTTTGATTTCAGCCAAAATATTGAGTTAAAAAATCTGAAACCTTCGTTGCAAATTATTCCATATGAGTTGCAGAATATTGAGATATGTTTTGAGTCGACTGAACAAAGTTGTGTGAGAATGGTAGATTGGTCTACTATAAATACAAATTCGGTTATACTGATATTAACTTGCGAATTTTTGATATAAATTTAGTGATAATCGGACAAAGAGAGAAAAGACTAACTTTCATTTCAACTTCCAAACATTCACTTATATATATATATTTATCATATAATATTAGTTATTACTAAAAAAATAATATTATCATTCAATATTTCAAGTCTAGAATTTTTCATACAAGCATACACTTGGTGAAACTTAACTTTAAGGAATTTATTATTATTATTATTATAAAAAATGTCGATAATTATTACGTCAATAATAGTACTTGGTCCAAAAGGAAATTATTGAACTTTTGTTTTAGAATATTAATTATTATTTTTGTGTAAAAGAATAATTCAAACTGTACGATCTAAAAACGTCGTGAAGAATTTTTTTTTATTAAAACTTTTGTTATATTAAACATTATAACTTAACAATTAATAATTTCAGAAAATACAATATAGAACTATAAAAACAACAAGTTAAATTAAGTACCCCGATACTTTAAAAAATGAGGTAATACTAATAATGAACAAGTGGGTGAAAAGAGTTAAGAATTTTTTTTGTTTCCAAAGCTATTCCCATATTACGAAAATAGGAGAATAGTTTAGATCTACTTCGGATTAAAGCAGAACATTCAAACAAAATATGTTTCAAATTGCCCACACTTAATGTCGTATGAAGGCAACAGTACGAGAATGAATTCAATCTTAAATGAAAACACATGCAGTCTGTTATGCCCAAACCTGAGTCGTGCAAATGCTATGATCTGTTGGGTGAAGAATTTATCATTACTATTGCACTAAGAAATCAGTATTCACAAGGTGTCTAATTAAAAGTATAAATTATACCTTTAATTTATTCAACATTTATTGAATGTTTAAATGAATTCGTAATAAAATATTTTGGTTAATACTGTTTCGTTTTTAGTCAACACACGGCATCCAGTTTATGGGAGACAGCAGATAAAAATGTGATGCACGAGTTAATGTCTCGATACATATTATTTTGATAGTTATTTGACAGACCGGATTTATAACTGAATTTAGAAAAGTGGATAGTCGAAAAGTATTAATCTATTTAATTTAACTTTAATACATATATGTTATAAATTATTACAATTTTTAATTTCTATTTATACTATAACTAATTGAAAATTGGCTTTAATAATTATTATTTATTCATTTTTAATTTTATTATTGTATAATAATGACGTATTAAGTTTGTACATAATCATATATAATTTTACTATTCAACAAATTGTAAAGTCCATATTTCTTATAATTTTATATTCCAAATTCAACAAAATACTATCAAAGATTTTCTACACAAAATTAGATTTGTATAACTCAATAGTGTTAAAAATATAAATTTCTATAAAATTATATCTTCTCTTTCTTCTGCTGGCATTCATTACTCTTGAAGAGTTTTCGCCGCCATCACGATCTGCCTCCATTCTTCCCTGTTATGAACTATTGTTCTCCACTCTCATACTCCTATTTTCTTGAGATCTTCTTCCACTGTATCTAACCATCTCCGTGCGCGCGGCCTCTTCCCTGTAGGTATACAAAACTATACATAATTTAAAATAATCTTTTAGCCAATAATTTTTAACTCTATCTTAATCATATTCAAAATGTTATCAACAGTTATGAATTGATTACATAATAGATTTAAATTACTTATTTATAATATTAATACTTTTTTTTATAATTTGATAAAATTTACATTTATAAAATGGTGATCTTCTCAAATGCTGTTTATTTTATTTTACTAATATGTTATAAACAAAATAATCGTTCTTCCGATAAATCATATTTTCCTTTTAATTTTTAATTTTTAGGATTTGAATGTTACCGATGTATTTATATTTCAGAAATTTGCAGCTTTATATGTTTGATAAGATTATATTTAAAAGACATTTTTATCATAATAATATTCCAAGTTATTGACAAAAACAATTTGTTATGACACTATTCAAATAAACAACAGGTGACAGGTGGGAATTATATTACACCTAATATGGAATTTAAATTATTTAAATTTGTTTTCTTTTAAATTGAAGTTTACGTTTATAAAAACGATGTCTTGAAAATCCATCAAATAATTTTGAAATATATACTTGAAATCGATAAACCATTTACTCCACAAACTATTATCATGAATATGTTTATAAGCTCAGTGGACATTTCCAACACCAAAAAGTGTAACGCGATACCGATAAAAAACTTTGGTAACTAAGAAGATTCGTGAAAATTTATATAAATATATCCATGATTCAATGTTTTTCCATGAAGTGGAGAAATTTAACTTTTTGTATTTCCCTTAATTTTTTACATTATCATGAATTTGATGACAAATAATATTTCAATAAATATATTTTTTAATTTTTTAATTATTTATCTATCCAGATAACAATTTTCTGTTATTATTAATTGTTTATATGTATCATTATTGCCATTATTAAATAATATACAAATAAAAATATATTTTTACATTTACTTTTTTGATTAAAAGAAATATCTAATTCTAATCGGTATTGCTTCTAATTTAGAACTCTACGTTCATACAATAACGTCATGAGTTATTACAGCTATGACAATATTATAATAGCTATAGACTATTTCATAAAGTTTTGTATAATGTTTGAAATAATATCTCTGCCCTATTAAATTAAATCTCAAAAAATCACAAAATTAAAAATTCGTATAAATAATAGATATTTTAACAATAATATTTTCTTAGTGTGCAATATTATGCAACAAAATGTGTTTAATTAAGCTGTGCAATTGTCTGATAGAAAATAACAAGGTCTAGACATAATTGTTTTAAACACATTTTATTTGTATTTTTCGATCGAAAACCTTAATTATTTCGACTACTCGTACATACAATGTAATGTTCAAAATAATCTTAGTTCATTAAAATTAAATCATTCATTAGTGAAACAAAAACAAAACTCGAATTATCTTTCATATCGCATTAGCGGAGTTCTACAAAATCAAACTAACCACGTGTATACTAATAGTGCGAAATTTCGACAAACACAATTAAAACACAAAAGTTAACCAATTATATACAGTTAATAAATTAAAAATATATATACTTCAAAGTACAAATATTAATATACTGGAAAAATGTGTGTTTTGTGTGGTAACATACTATAACACCAAATTTTTGTACGAGAAAAAGACTAAAAATAACGAATTTTCGCGTTGAATTTCAAACAAAATAAAACGATAAATGTTCGAGAAATAAGACCGTGAATGATTGCCGGTAGTGACAGAAACGCACAAAGATGGTTTAATCTAGAAGAAGTTTTGAAATGGGATTAAGAGATTTTATAAACTTCTGGTCAGTTATTTGTTGAGTAAGTTACTTGAAAACTGAATGCCCTTTAAATGTTGTCTGATGATCTTTTGTGTAGCTCTTTTTCACAGATTTGATGAGGCCTATTTAGATTATTTGTCCGATTGCGTCTGAAATACAAGTGAATAATGAATATAACAAAAAAATAATGTTCTTATTGTGCCTGAGAGTATTACTCGTATTACTTAATAGTAGAGGCCAAAATAATATTCTCTTAAAAAAGTCAAAATAAAATGCTAATATTCTCTTAAAAAATTGAAAATATTCTTGTAATATTCTGTAAAAATCATAGTAAAATATACAAAAAATATATTTTTACATTAATAAATTCTCCTAAATTCAAAAAATAGTTTTATATGCAAAAAAAAAATACCAAACCTAAATGATGTTTAAAGATTATTCGCTAATTTACAATTTAATAATTTACTGAAATAATTTTTTTTTTATATACCAAAAAGTATTAAAATATGTTGACATTATTACTTGAAAATTAAAAAAAAAATTAAAAATCAAATTGATATTAATATACAATAAAATATAATATACATTAAATTAGTTAGCATAGTGAGTGAAAAATTATCTATAAGTTGTACTTCATTATTTCCATTCAAAACTTTTACTACGTTCTTTAAAATTAGAACCGTTCATTTTTTTGTGGAAGTTAATCAATTTTTATTTTTATTTTATCTTAATTTTCTCCTGGTATGTTTTGAAATTTAACAATTTTTTTTTAATTAAGTTTACCAAATCAACAAGAGACACATTTGATTTTTGTAAACTCTTGAAGGTTGTGACAAGCACAAGAAAATTGGTCTTAATAAAAATCGAAAATCCATAAAATTAATTGATTTATTCTCTAATAATCTTTATTATACAAAATATAATTTTATCTTAAAATATTCTCAAATATGCAAAAAAAACTACCATTGATTTATATGATTCCCAATTTGTATAAATTGCCAATTTCCGTCTTACTGCATACTAAAAAAAAAAAAAAAATATGCAAAAGAATATTATTACTTTACTTATTAGTGTATTTCATTTTATTTCGATATATTTTATTTTTTCGATGTTTAATGTTTATTTCTTATATTTCTTATTTTTAATATTCATTGATTCACGTTAATGAATTTCAAATAATTTTGAGAAGCAAATCAAAATGGAATTATATTAGTTTAATGACGTACATGGATGACGATTTGATTTTTTTATGCATTATCAATCATTTGGGCGCAACAGAAATGTTATTTGTATAATATATTTTTCGTTCCAAATTTAAGATGTGATATGAATTTCTTATCTATTCTGCTATTCCAAAAAAAAAAACGAAAAATTCCAAAATGAGACACATTTGAATACGTCCAATTTTTGCATCTTCTGTTTATAATATGAGTATAGTGAATCTATAATATTATACATAACATCACACTTTTGATTTTATATACAATTGCAGATTGTGAATATGAAAAATGAAAATACTGTACCTAAATTACATTTATTCTTTGAATGGAACGAGAAATTTTTTTTGATAATTAAATTTTTAAAAATGTGCGTATACCTTTGAATTTATTTATCAATACACCTAAATATACATCGATTTATCTTCAACGCGTATTTTAACGGATGAGTCCGTTTTTCGCAAAAAGTCAAATACATCAATTTCAATAATGCCAATATAAAAAAACATAATTTCCATTTAAGGACTTCTCTATACGATAATATATTTATATATATATCATTCCATAATTTTTATATTAATAATTTTGTTCAACATTTTATTTCCGTGTAGTGTCATAATTTATAATGAAGTGTCTCAAAGCCCAAGTAAAAGTTAAAAAATTTAAGTCCCTAACCGTATAGATAAATGATAAATATAATTTCAAAAAAAAAAACAGAATAGTCAATAATGTATTGTTTTTTTCAGTGTTCAGATGATAATAATAAAAATATTATTATTATTTTCATACATAAAAACAGTGAATAATATTAAAAACAGGAAGAAGTTTTTTGATGGATGAGGGAGGATGGCTTCAACTCCAGCTCCAGATGAGAAGTGGGTATAACTTCTACCCACTAAACTATACATATCTACTTAAACTGTTGTAAGTTAGACGGACGGGTCCCTCACTCGACCATTTTTTTTTTTTGTTTTTTTTTTTTTTGGATATGACATATTTTATAAACGTTGTAAATATTATATATGTTTATCAAGTTACACGCGTGCGGTCCGCGTCATGTACCTAATAGTATTGTGACGCCAATGTGAAATTCTTCATTTGTCGGCACGTTCTTGAAAGTCGTTCTACGTATTATGTTAATAAATTGTGGCTAGTATTTGTGTGCCATTAACAAATTTGTTCCCGAGGTTAAACAGCGATTGAAATTTGCTTAAAATTTTGGCAGCCGGCGAATGATGTTTATGGTTAATTCAATATGGCCGTCTACGTACCGGTTATTAATATTATAAAATATGACTAGTAAATATATATATATATATAGATGATATAGATATATCTGTGAATGTATAGAGATTGTAGAACAGTAAAATAACCTATTTTATGTTGTTTATACTGCTATTACGTACTACGTACAATGTTCACAGATTTTATTTAATCTTTATTTGCACAACGGTCGTACATCGTTATCTATCACCGATGTCACCAACGAGTCATTCCAAGACGACGGGACAACGTATATAAGTGAACATAGGCTACACGGCGTCTTCTCGTTCTCCGAACTCGGTCCTGCCGACCTAACATTATAAAAAACAAACTACGTACTGTTTCAATTTTTTATTTTTCAATAGTCGTATAATTATTGTCCAATAAAAATACAACTTTAAGAACAATTAATATTTTGTCTATGAAATAATTATTTAAGAAAACAACTTTGTTAAAAATTATGATTTTTTAAACGTGTCGAATTTATTGTATTTGAAAATTGATATTGCAGAGAAATGTATGATATCTTTTTAAGAATATCTCGTCGATTTTTAATGCATACTCGTATATGAATTCAAACCTTGAATATTATTGTGATCAGCAGTGGCGTAATTGAGAATGTCTTATCGGTGGGATAAAAAAATACGCGTAGTAAAATAATTTTGTTGTAAAAATAACGTGTATTACAATGAACACATAAATACAGCATATGGGGGGATCTATACCCTATATTCCCCCCCCCCCAGTAATTACTTCACTGATGATCAGTGGCAGAGCACTTCAGGGTGCGAGGAAGGCACTGAGAAGACGACGCTTCATCCCCAGACGGTTTTAAATGTTCCATTGGTTAACACTTCTACTTGGTCGGGTTTGAGAAAATACTACACTTAGAGGAACTCGTAACATAACAATGTCATTGATTAAACATTTTGATATACTCAAGTATGCACTCGATGATGTAGTAGAAATATAATATTGTAGGACTAAGACAGGATAATAATATTGCATAAAATAAGATCAATCTGGCAACATATATACGTTTGTTATTTTTAATAGATATTTTTTCTTCCTTTCTTTTAACTCTACTATCTGATACTATTTTTTTTTATCTTCTCTATTATATTTAAATAATAATTTAATGAAAATATTTTAGATAAATAATTGTTATAATATTGTTTAATTGTTGTAATATTGTTTAATTTTAACTTAAAATTGATTAATTGTTTAATTTAATAATTATTGTGTAATATTGTTTAATTTTAATAAACTGAAACTAATGCCAGAAATAAAAAAAACAACAACAAAATGAGATTGCAAATGAATTTAATAAAATTTTAAGGTTTTTCTTTTTACTTGCAATCATAAGTTTTTTTACGCAAAAATTATCAACTTTTCATCTAAAAAATATTACTTAAAATACCTGATTAATTATACAGGGCGTTCACAAAAGAATTTTCCGATTTCATAGTACTATAGCTACGCTTAGTAGCTATCTTGGTTTTCTTGAGTAGTCTCAAGAAATTAAAACAAATAACATACCAATAGATAGAGGGTATACCCGAGTTTTATCTAATTGACACTAGATAGCTAGCCGATGCGATTTCGGCAAGTAACTGGCTCCAATCAGTTTTTAATAAGATAGCAACCAGTCAACAAAAAGCGTTTTGTGTTCTTCAATATAATAAGTGCGAATCCGTAATAACTGTTCAACACGATTTTCGTTTGAGTATGGAATTGATTCTCTGTCTGCTCCAGCTATTCGAAAATGGAACAAACAGTTTTTAGAAACAGGTTGTTTATGCAAAGGGAAATCTCCAAATCACCCTCAAGTTTCAGTCGAAATTGTTGACAATGTTCGTACAAATTTTGTTCATAGTCCTCAAACGTCTGTTTATCGTACTACCCGAGAGATAGAATTTCTACGATCGACAGTTTGAAGGTTTTACGAAAACAATTACGAATGAAACCTTAATAAAAATACACACACATCAAATTTTACCGTTCTGTTCGTAAAAATATACCTTATTGAAATCGGTAAACTCTTTTGTGGACGCCCTGTATTATAATACGACCAAATTAATATTTTAAGCTACAAATTATTATAGTAACTTGTTTTTAATTTTACACATATTGGTACTTTAAAACATTATTTACTATGCAGAAGTGTAAACGTGTATATGTTCGAACAGTCGTTATATTATATTATATATAATATAATATTAAATATTTATTGTAAGCTTCGCACACTCTGTCATTGAAAGAAATTATTAGCAGACGATGATATAGTTTTCCACTCATAGATGGCGAGACCATTTCAAGATTTTTTACGCGGGGTCAACAGTAATAAGAACATTAAGCTACAATATTATTGTGTCTACGCTTTATTGGTTGCGTAGAATGTGTTGTAATGAAATAACATTTCTATTTAATTAATAATCTATATTCGTCGGCAATATATGAAAAAAAAATAGGTTTGAACAAATTTTTATGAATGTTCAACATTCACAGTATTACACTGACATTAAGGGACAATTTCGAAAATATTTGTTATGTATTTTCGATAATATTTTATCACAACTTTCCACATAAAAACCGATGTTGTTATCAATGCTGAACCCAAAAAAGTTGACGCCAAAAGCTAGTAACAAAGTTACTTGCACCCTTTTTAATTCACTCTCTTCTCCACCAGAAAAATCTTATTATTTTTTAATTTTTTTAAAACATAATAATACGTCAAATTACAAGTAAATGATATTTTTAATTAAAAGAATTCAGACACATATATTTCTATATACAGTACACTTAGTGATAGTATACAACACAATATACAACTGATGTTGCAACTTAGTCACAAATCACAAATAAATAATATTATTTCCATTTTTTTTTTTTTTTTTTTGTAGTCTGTTCGGAAATTTGTCATAGGTACTTAAATTGTTCATTCATTAATAAATTTCGAGTCGTCCCTTAATAATTAGCACCCGGCCAATGATACCCACTTGCGCACTCTAGATACAGCACTAATTGTTGTATCCTTTATTAAACTTTTAATAGTTTTTATAAAAAGTTAAAGTATTAAATAATAATTCTAAATTATTATTATTATTATTATTATTATTTTTAAATGTTTTCTAATATTCTCATAAAACACCGTTGTTGCATTGAAAATATAACAACACATTGTAATATAAAAATAATATATAGTATCTAAAAACTAAGTAACAAACTAATAAATGTCTAAGAAGATATCTCAACGCATTTGTTGTCTCCGTCTGTCTAACATAACAAGATCACTCTATGCTGTTTGTAAATTGTAGTGTTTCGGTTGAATTTAATGTTTAAACACACTTGTTATCAAATTCGAAAAGAAGAATATTTCGAGAGC
This sequence comes from Schlechtendalia chinensis, assembly GCA_019022885.1. Taxonomy (NCBI): domain Eukaryota; kingdom Metazoa; phylum Arthropoda; class Insecta; order Hemiptera; family Aphididae; genus Schlechtendalia; species Schlechtendalia chinensis. The sequence goes on along the minus strand of CM032339.1, from coordinate 10,096,418 downwards.
TTTTTCGTAAAAGATCTAACAAAGAAATTCCAGCAATTTGAAAAATTCAAAATACTTTAACTAATTGAGTTGGAAATAATGATATGCACTATACTTTCTTAAATATTAAACAATGCATACATAACTATACTCGTGTTAATGTATTGCCTACAGATTATATTTTAGGAGTCCATCTGTAAATATTGAATAATTACATTAAATTCTTCGAATACTAATGTATGAATTATCCAATGTGGTATATACATTTCGGATCATTTTTATATCGTCACTCGATGTACACATCGCTTTGTTTTTATCAAAATGTTGAACTGAAATTACTTTTTCCAAAGATATAGGAAATTTAAGTACATTAAATTAATAATATATTACATAACATACAATACGATAAATAATTGTGTTTAATTATTTTACATTTCTTGTAGAGGCGTCGATTAAATAAATAAGGTGCATACAAAATAAGTAAATTGTATTTATATTTTAAAATATGAAATGTTCAAATTTAAAATATCAAAATTGTAATCTTTAAAATGGTTGAAAATTCAAATAATAAGCAATAAATTTCATTATTCATGAAGTTTACTATTTAAATATATGTGTATCTAATGTGAGCAAGAATGTAATAAATTTAAAATTAAAATTAATCTTTAAATAAATCTTTAAACCTCTCATTATAATGATAATGATAATGATTATGAGTATGATAGAATATTACTAAATTATTTTAATATGTACTATCACGTGACTTATTATTTACTACCAATCGTTTAAAAAAAATATTGATTTTTTTCTTCTGAGTGAACCTTACGTTCTATCATATCGGTGAGCGAACACAAAAAACAATGACACATCAAGTTATTTGTTGTAATCGATGTTCTGTCTTCCGTATCAATTAAAATTTTCTCAGCAGCGTTTTTCAATAGCTCAAAACAATGATTTATTTTGTTTTTACAAACGTGTACCTCTAGTTCTGAACTGTATTATCCAATATGTATTCGTTTACCAAATTGTCACATCCTTTGATTTCTTCTTAATTTAGCATAGTGTTCCATGAACAAATATATTGTATTTTACATCCAATAAAACAAACTATAGAGTTAATAATATATAATCACGATTCACGGTTAATCATTAGAACACGTAAATGTGTTAAGTAAATTAAATAAATATTACCGTAAACAGTAACTAATTTCGTCAACACGATAAAAATATTATATATATACACATATGTACTTACCAATAATAATCAACCACATGTAAGCTATTATATAAATGATATTATAGCAATGATATTTTGTAAAATCATATATTCGTTCGTCATAAAAGTAGTCAATTGAAAATGTATAAGTTAAATATAAACAAAATTCTTGAATTTTCATAATATTATCATTATCTCAGTACTTATACAATTATTTCATGGTAAATATTATTTATTAAAACTTAATCCATAGTAAATAATAATTGACAAAATAATATATCATTGCATAATTATTCAACGAATAGGTAAGTATTTCTTCTTTAACATCGAATTAATGTTAAGCCAAATGAAACGCAAGCAATTGCTCATGACGACCATTGATTATAGAAGTATTATAGAGTATTCTATAATCAATGATAACGACTAAGTCACGTTTTAAACGTTTCGTTACTACGTTCCGTTGTGGAATCCAAATTAAATTATACGTGACTAATTTTACAAAATATATAAGTATTATATTATTATAATGCACGTTGTAATATAAGTATTATATATTATAATGCATGATCATGATAATCGACATAACTTGTTTTAGCAACCCATATATTAATCAGTTTTTGAGATGATAATTTCCGTGAAAAATATTATGATGATTTATATACAGCGTTCCTGAATACGTGGATATACAAAATTGATAGGTTATTATACATTAGACTGAGACGCAGGGCCATACCAAAATATAGTACAAAGAAGTTCTAATAATAATGCAACGTCCTAACGGGTTAATTAGATTTGTTTATAAGTACGTTAATGATGGATTTTCATTTTAAATGAAAGCAGCGAAATGTGTTACCAAGTGTTATATATTGTGCGGGACTAGTAAATTATAAATAGTCTAATGAGTAAGTAACGGGTACACTTTTAAGTTATAAATTAACGCGTTGAATAAAGAGGAATTATTCCAGACAACATGGATACATAATGAAATAGTAAAATACAATATTATGCTATATTTTCACACTTTCACACTTATTTTGAATCGAATTCAAATATTAACATTGGTGGGCACTAAAATGAACAGTTTTAAGGACAATTATTACATTAACAATGTTGAAATTAAAAACCTTAATTATCCGTATTTGGTACATATTTGGCTCATATATTTTTCTCGTAATAATATATAATAACCTATATCAATGTTAATTATTACAACCGATTAGTTAATTTCATCTAAATAAATACATACATTACATAAACACTGCGTATGCCTGATTAGATAATATATAATATATTTAGAGGTTTAAAAATATAAGTTTAAGTAAATTAATTGATGCATTTATATATTATATAATATACAGCAGTTACAATTCAAATAAATGTAAAATCTACTTTTAAACTATTAAGTGGATAATAAATGGCAATTTAAACTCGATAGAAAAATAAAATAGTAAAACAGTTTGTTTCTTCCTCTTTGTCAAACGAGATATTATATTATATAATAAAGTCTTCAAAACTATTAATTATTCAAATTTTAGTTGGTTATTTATAAATTTCAAAAAATATATTTACCACTTTATTTTATTATTTCATTGTTCTGCTTTTTCAATAACTATCTATCATTTTTTTAAGTAATAATATTTCTTTGGTGGATACCAGTTTTCATTTTAAATTTTCGATTATAGCCACTCCTTGAGAAAAACGACACGTTGATATCGATTCCTGTATATCACTCGATTTATATAAATGAATATGATGAGCAACTTATGCGTGTTGATAAAATAAACTGACTGCGATACATTGAAGATTTAAAATTCGATTAATCGAAATAATTGTCACCAAGAAAATCTCTGAGTTTTTGAAGTCATTACAAAATTACGATAACGTACGTGCATTTTATTAATCGAATTTATTATTTAGATTACTGAAAAATATATGCAACGAGCTTCAGACAACGTTTAGACGTAATAATGAAAACAAATTTTAGATGTGGTTAAAAATACGTTTTCATTTGTATTGGTATTCATTTCTACGTTTAGTCGTCTCCAATAATACGTAATATATGATTTTCCTTGGTGGTATTTAGCATGGTTATGGTGACCATATATACGTACTTACTTTCACAGAATAGTTATTTACACACACACACACACACACACACACACACACACACACACCACACACACACACACACACACACACACACATATATATACTTTTTAAAATGTATAAATATTTTATATTGACGATAACTTGGTATAAATATAATAATGTTTATACAATAGTTGTAATCAATGGGTTGAATGTTGATATGTTTAGTGTTGACACGTGGACTTATATTTATCGATGGTTGTTTAAGATTTTATTCTCGCTCTCTGCAGGTTTTGTTTATGATTAATACAATTGTTTGTTTCAATTCATTTTATATTTAACTCAATCTTATAAATATAAGAAATCGTGTAAAAATAGTTTTTTTTTGCAAACTGAACCAATTTTTTGATAAAAAAAAAACTATTATATTTTTATAATTATAGTTTTTTGTAACATACTTTTGTTAGATTAAGACAATTAGTGATGATAAATAAACAATTACAACTTTGTACTTTTATGTTTAAATCTATGTACGTACTTGTTTAATTTTAATAGTAATTTAATAAATGTAGATAATTTATTTATATGATGATATAGACATGTAATTTTTGTATAGTGCTTAGAATTGATTGCATTATTATTTATTTGAAGTCATTGTCGTTAAAATTAATGACTATACTTTTATTATAACAAACCAACACTAATATAACTAAAAATGTCAAAAATAAAATAAAGTTTGTAGGAAACGTTAAAAAAATAACATCATATATAATTTATCAATAAATATAAATGACGAATATATATGTATATACAATGATATGGATTTACTGAAATTAAAAACTACTTCGCTTAATTATATCTGTCGACGTTCGATACGAATCATTGCATTTTACAAATAGTAAATCAACGTTTTTCCTTGTAATACGAGTATAATATGAATTAAAATATATTGTTTTATTATTTTAATATTAAAAGCACACTATTAAATTTAATTAAATTTTAAAAAATTTAAATTTTAAATTTAAAGCACACTATTAAACAAATTCGATTCAATTTTTGTACGTATACGTATTTACATCGAATGCGCGTTTGAAATCATGGCAACAAAGTGAAAAATTCTACAAAATCAGTTGACACTTCAATTTCTTTAACTGTCGAAATAGTAAAAGCTTGCATTGTGCTTCATAATTTCGTCCGTAAACCCGATGATTTTCATTTTGACGATTCCCATATCGTAACCTCAGCAATGAAGAATTTGCGAAACGAATAAAATCTACGGGGAGGGGTTCAAGCTAATAATATTCGCTCAATATTTGATAACTATTTTATATCACTTGAGGGGTCTGTACCGTGGCAAAATGAATAGATTTAATTTAATATCGTAATTATACATGTTTATTATTTTTACTTAATAATATAATATTTGAATTTATAATACTTCATCATTATCATAATTATTTAATAATACTATATTTACCTTAACAATATAAATAATAATACAACTTAATACTCACCATATTCTTGTTTTCTTTTCGTCTCAAGTTTCGAAGTCGGAATAAATATTTATTAAAATTTATTTCCACGAATTTTTTGTCAATGGTGAAATGTCACCGTCTGAACGTAGCCTTAGTGTATACTATACAGTGATAGATCCTTCTTTCTTTTCCCGGTGGGTTTAAACATTAGTAGACTTTTATTAATTGTACTTTATTATTATTATTATTCGTGTAAATGATTATTGATCAAAGTTAACATTATAATTAAATTATGTACAAGTATGTTACATTTTTTTACACACGCGGATTAATAATTTGATTTACAAGTTACACTAATAAATAATAATAATTAACTATCACATTAAAGTTCTAGTTTAGCAGTTAAATAAAACATAACAATTCAACATACTAAATATAAATCACAAATCAATGTGTTTTGCATATTCAAAATATTTGTCTGCACAAAAAGTAAATCGTAGATCAATAAATAAAAATTTGAAATTTTGAGTGTTTACTATAATAAATAGAAAAATCATAAATTTAAGAGCATCATTTTATACATTAAAAAAAACACTATTAATTATTATTAGTATTATATTATAAGAAAAACATGTGTACATACATATACATTATATAACAAATAAAATATACATTAATATAATATACTATTAGTATTACTATTATTCATCTTCATATATACCATGTATTTTCTTTTAAACAAAATTAATAGATATTATAACTTTAACTTACTCATATTAAGTAATTGATATTTTAACATAAATATAACATTTATAGTTAAAAGTTGAATTAAAATAAACATAAAATGTAATAATATATGGAGCAAAAAAAAAACAATTAGGTAACTAATTAATATGGTTTTTTAATATTTTATCATTGATTATATTATAATATTCTAAAAACTAAAAACGATTATATGTTTATCCAATCTATAATAATAATATTATAGAAATATTAGAACATAATTAAACTAAAAATAAAATATAATATTTTTAATTATCTAAATTTTACTAAAAATAGACATTGATATACTATTATTAACTATCATAAACAGTGAACATCTATTTTTGCAACTTTGAAATGTGGTAGATTATAAGTATGGGACGCACGTGTCACCCTTTGGTTAATAGACATTTCAAGACCAAAAATAAATGGCTGCTTGTGTTCAGACACATTTTAAATATATCATCACTCATTCACTTGAGAAGAATGTCAACTAAAAAATAATTCTTTCTAATATTATTTCCACAACATAAAAATTATTATTTATACTTGTTATATTTTTATTAATTTAATTTAATTTTAAAAACTATATTGAAACTATTCATCTACCTAATTCAATGTTAAATCGTTTACTCAATTGTACTTATTAAAAATCATCATTTAATGCTATAGTACATCTAACCATGGAATATCCGCGATTATTAAGTTATTCAATATAATATGTCGATTGAGTATTCACCATCTCATGACGCTAAATAAGTCAATACGTAATAACTCTTTGACTCCTCGTAAAAAATACTTATGGATATTTTATCTGTACAAAAAAAATGATTTGAATATGGTATATTTCACAAGCTGTTAAAATCGCTTAATACAATCATGGAGTTATACAGTCTATTCATTTTTTTTTTTAAATTTTAGATATATTTTGATAATTAATTTTGAAAGATCTATAACGACAATACATGTACGTTTTATAATCGTTTTTTCGGTGAAAATTCAACCGATTATTTTCGACAAAAATTAACTACGTAATATACTTAATAACATATTATGTTTATTTTTAAACGACCAATAGATATTATAAATTAAAAACATATCCATATACCAACCAAATAATTGTTCGTGAATAGTATTCCAAACTTGCTCATAAAATATTTAACAAATTACCATATCTAAACTATTTGTTAATAAAATTTATTCGATCATCTTTTTATTACTTGTCATAAATCAAAATTATAACTACTCTTCTCGTTTTTCTACATTCTAACAGGTGATCTTCATCAAGAAATCATATAACACCATTCCTGTGTAAAATATATTTTATGGCTTACACAAAATTAGTTCCACTACACTAAGTACTTACGTCAATAGCACCTCAGTAATGGCCAATGACAAAAACCGGAACAATATTTCTCAAAAAATTTAAAACAAGTTAAAGGACAATTAATAATAATTAAGGAGTTAAAATTGATCCTTAATACTTATCTAGTGATAATATATATTACACCCAAAAATGACTATCAGCCAATTTTCATAAACAATGAACTTATTCCGCTGACGCCATTTGTTAAACACTTAAATTTAATCATTGATAAAACTCGATATTACCATCTACTCTACTCTTGCCTCCATTTTTAAAATGTTTCAAGAAAACCTATTCTCTACAAAGATATTTTTAAGAACCATATGAGTAACAATTCAAGTACTTCAATTTATTTGTCCTCATCTTAAATAACTAAGTTATAAAAGAAGACGTTTCTTTAGAATATCAACAATAGAATAATCTCTACAAAGACCTGAAAATTCTTACTATTATTCGATTATCTAATAATCTTTATAAATATTTCCATTAAAAACTTTAATTTCATCGAAACCCCCTAATTTATCAATTATCAACTCCATCCCTAACAACCCTACTCAAAGATTATATCTTTTGTAATTGCGTATCAATACAAACGCAATGAAATATCATATATCACGTCTTATCGGGTGATGCATTAGATATGTTTTAATGTCTGTTGTCAAATGCCTGATATCCGGAGTAACTAATATAATACATTACCGATATAACGAAAAAAATTATACCAAAACTATTCGTAAAAATTCAATATATTTCGTTTTATCTTTATATATATATATACATATCCCATTAGTAACAAATTTAATCGTATATATATATCTTCTGAAATATTAATATTTTTTACACTTTGAAATAATTATATTATGTAAGTAAATACTTAAGAAATATTCTGTTTGAGAGAATAATATAATATACAGAGTAATATACTAATTTCCTCAAACAATTTTACTAATTATTTTATGATATATTTAAAAAAAAAGAATTATAAATAATTAACGTAAATTTCTCGAGCATCTCCGGTCCTCGCGCATATGAATTTACGCCTATGATATTTAATGTTTTGTTCTTAGGATTCTGTACGGTCGGCCAAAACCGAAAACGAATATAAATAATTGACCGAATATTTCACCATTCACGTGGGAAAACGAAATGGAATCGTTCATAAAACCAACAGTGTTGAATTTCAACAGCGTCTGTTCGGTCGTTCAAAATTTCCGCGGAAACGAGACGGCCAATGGCGGACGAGACCGTTCGCATTATCGATCGTTTCGGGGAGGGCGACGTGCGCGCCGCCGTCGGACCGCTCGCGCTTACAGTTGGCTCGACCGCGTACGAGTGTCCGGACTTTCGGACTTCTCGCCGTTCGTTATCATCCGACGTTCGGCTTCAGTGATAAGTGGCCGCGTTATTGTGTTTGTCGCGTGCGCACCGCCGGGAACCGGAATTGATAATGATCGTCGGCGGATGTGATGTGAGTAGCTAGAAACAAACATCGACCGACACACCGTACACCGTAAACGGGGTGGCGTCATTTCGGCTGATAACGTTCCCGAGCGTTTCCAGCCGAACTCCGTGGACGCCCGTCCTATCCTAACATTTATATAACGTTGTCCCGACGACCGCGTAAAAGTTGCCCGCGCACCGCCGTAATCGATCGTCCGCAATTTAGGATGTTGTCGCGTGTCCCGCGTGCGTTTTTGAAGACGGCCGGGGCGACATGCGTAAAAACGTCGGTTTCAGCCTTTTCGAATACGTTTTAAACAAACCGTGTTCGTGTTTTTCGTCGGGCACGTGTCTGGCAGACGCGTACACGGTAATCACGCCTATCGGACGCGCGACACCAGAACCCACTCGCTATAACCCGACGCCGCGCGTTATATCCGCGGAGGACGTCCGCATGAATAACCTAACCTGAACCCCGACGACCGTTTACCGTTTGTCGATAAAACACGTCGACACGATAAATATAACGTGATTGGAGGATGACTTGAGCCGCAACACGTTCTTTTTATCTAGTGTCGACGCGCTCTGTCAGCGTAGAGTCTCCACACAAGTGTACCCGTTGGATAAACGTGGTGTTTAGTCAGATAAAGCGGACAAACGTGTATTCATAATCCTAAAACGACATGGACACACGCGATCGGATTAAACTCGAGTAATTTATAAAACGGTGCCGTGAATGTCTGCAATCAAAACGAGTTCGACTGTAAATGAATACGCATTAATGATTCGTTTTGCGAAATGCTAATCAACGGATCCCTGGGAGGGAGAACGTATTGATTTTTTCGGATACGCACGTATTTTATAACTCGGCAATCTTTGGTTTTCTAATCTCTCAGACAATGATCTGCAATTATTAATTGAATGTTACACATGAGATACACTATAATAATTTCAAATATGCTCGGACACGGCTCACACATGTCCACGAAAAGTATTGTTTTAGTTTATATATAGTAGCGAACATAACATTGAGATGACTGTTAGTGATGTTACGAATCCGAACCGAACCTATTCAAATTATTAACAAACCTACACCCGAACTTCATAAAAAGTTCAAAGGATTGAAATTAATTTAAAAACATCTAAGTAATCGTTTGATTTAATAGTCGATTAACCTAAATAATTAATTATTAATTCATAAAATAAATAATACGATATTTAGGCGATATAGTGGTGAAACCCTTCACACGTTTAAACACAATAGAATGTTTGGTCTATACCCTAAAAATCACCCGAGTTAAAATTTCTATTGCCATCACCGTATATAATTTATAATGAAATCGTTCAATCAACAAAATTAGGCTTACTTGGCAAATAAAACAATAATACATGGAACGTTGAGTAGGTATATGTAAATTGAATGGGTGTTATTAATGTATTATCTTATTTTAGTTTCATCAACTCCACAGTGTGGAACCGTTTTTTACGATTTAAAAAATATGTGTGTTTATAATTTTTCCATTTCCGAAACGAAACCACTCCAAATATTAATATATTCTAATACTATACAGCGCATTTTCCAAATTGGGTTTTCTTCTAAATTCACAGCGATGACAGTAATCACACTTTATGTATCACACAATTCTATGTAAATAATTTAACTTGATAGGAATATGGGTTGGTCTTTGTGTTATGTTTTTTTAAATATAACAGGCAGGCATTTAGATACCTATGTTATACGTACAATGTATTTACTACGTTTTAAACTATTTTATGTGAGTGTATGATATTCTATGACTGCGCTATATTTACGTCAATAGTAAATCGTTTTATCTCCCGTTTTTTATGTTATTAATGAATTACTCGTACCTTAATAGTTAATATTAGTTTATTGGTACTTGAGGGTTAAGTGGTTTGTAGCTTGACTGATATACTAGCACTTGACAAAAGTATAATTGAAAATGTTTAAATAATTATGCCATGCCATAATCAGCTTAATTAAATAATTCGTAATATAAAACCGTTTATTAATTGACATTTATTATGTTATACGTTTGAATTATTTTTAAAATTACACGTTTATTTCCTATACACCGTAAGTTTAATAGTACACCTATTGTTTATTGAGTTTCGTTTCCAAAAGACAGCCGTTAAAAATGTCGAGCAACAATTTGTATTCGACAGTTATAATCTATGTAGATTACTTAAAGATATCAAACATCTTACATCAGACATTTATCTATAATTTATCATTCGGTTTTTCGTTGTCGTTCGGTCAATTCAAACGTGTTATAATTGAAATTTGTTGTTATTGTCATTAGGTACAAGATTGTATAATGCCTTGTACGATGTATTTTGTATGTTATGCATGTTAAACGAAAACGTTTGAAAAGTCTTTAAAATATACGTACGCGATAATCCATAAAAAAATAATAATAATTAATACGAGTAAACTGTAGCAAAATAAAATGAAAAACATAAACATTCAAATTGTTAATAATAAACAAATATGATTTCGACATTTCAAAGTCATTTCGTTTCTTCGGAATAATCAATCGCAATAAAGTTACATTATGTGTAAACGTGCTTGATATTTCAAACTGCGTATGTCTAGTGTCCAATACGTACGCAAACAATTCATTTAAAAACACGTTTTCGGTCGAAAATATAATATGACTGCGATATTAACGGCTATTTGTGTTTGGAGTTTTACTGTGTACAGAGTATAGGCGCAGTGGTCGTATTATAGTCATTCTCGAATTAAAAATCGACCGAGGAGCGCACCTCTCCTCTCTACAACACGGTACAGTCACCCTAAATACGGTTACGTAACTGGACGGTTAGTGTCGGTCGCCCCCGCACATGTCTAAGACGTAAAAAAAAAACATTATTTATCAATCCTTTCCACATGTGGCACATGCCCGTTTCTACGACACGGACATATATCTTTACAGTCCATTATAACGGCAGGCACCGGCAGTGGCTATACCGAAAAATATTTTCTGTTGCTTGAGTTTAATTAAAATATTAGGAAAACGACGATTAATGGGTTTTTTAAGCATTTTATAATTAACATTGTGTTTTGTTTAGGAAAATGTTGCGATATTTCACGTTCGCTTAGATATCTTGTTATCATCCAATAGTTTTCATCGTTATTCTGAGTCTAGTCTTGATGAAGTTTAACTTCAAAAAGGATCTTTCCGCAGAAACACTTGTCACGGGCAAACTTAATGCATTGGTCAACTTAATTCTGGACAGTCGCGAGGTAACTGGCCGAGTTTAAAAATCGTTGAATAGTGTTTAATGCTTTTCGAGTAAGTGGAATTCGTGTATTTTACGGTTTGGGAATTTCGCTATTTTTTTTTCTATCATTCATATATTTGACAGAAATGAATACACACATTTCTAAGTTATGCATAAATTTTCTCGAAAAAAAGATCGGAGTCTGCAATAAATCACTTCGTGATTTACCGGTTATCGATTATACTAGTTAACTAAACTCAATAAATTGGAAATTAAATATCATTTTAGGTTAAGGGTGCCCACTTTTCTTTTTGGCAATACCTGTGCTATAGACAGTGGTGTATTGGTAAAATTCAGTTGATAAACCTCAACAACAGTTAATATAACTAAAATGTTAACCTGCTATCTTTTTAATAAACATTTAACGTATGTAAAGATTTTGGATATAGATAAAAATAAGTTATTAATGTTTTGTGCATGTGTACGTTAGTCACTTTAATTTTCCATACCAGGATTTAGATATATAGTAAACTGTAGACATATTTTAGTATCTAATTAATTTATAAACAAATAACTAATAATGTTGCGCGAGTTATTATTATTCGGCCGTGTGATAGAGAACTTATACGCGCGTATTTGTATCAAGTGGCTGGGAAATTAATAATATTTGTCACTTGCGATCAAATAATCGTTCTTGGCAAGACGAACTAGACATCTATTTTTTTTTTTTTTAAACTACATGAAATATTGTACGCATTATTTGGTGTCTAGGTAACATGGGTTAAAATAGGATTCGGTCGTTAAATAAAAACAGTTGGCCACAGTGTCCGGTTAGAAACGCGGCGGCGATAACTTTAATAGCGTATAAAGTTTTCATTTTTTTTTCCCCCGAGGCTATACGCGAAAACCGAAAAACAGGGACGACAGCCGCGGCCGTCGTTTAAAATACGAAACGACATTTGAATTCGCGCGCCGAACGATTATATTTATTACTCGTACCGTCCGGCGAACGGGCGTTTAACATGTGAATATGTTTTTTCGTTTTTGCAGCTGTTCCGGTGTTAACGGTCCCTAGCCCAGCCTCGGCGAATCCACCCCAAACGTGCGTGTCCCCGTCGATCAGGTTAGCGCGCGCGCGCCACACCCGTACGCACGACTGCACCACACGCCGCATAAGAGAACAACAACAATAATAATAATAATAATACGGCGCGTGCGCCCCGCGACGATCCGTCGGTGGAGCAGCTGTCGGTTTGTCGGCCGTGACGTCGTCTACCGCAGTGGTAGTAGTGGTCGTAGTCGTAGTCGTAGTGGTAGTAGTGTGCCGTCGTCGTCGTCGTCGTCGTCGTCGTCGTCGTCGTCGTCGCGAACCGCCCGCCGCAACGGAACCGTGTAAAAAAAAAATACTGAAAATATTATTTGTACCGGAGACGGCGCGACAACAATGACAACCGGTTCGGTGAGTAGTAATAACCGTTTATTTTTTCATCGCTTTTTTCCGTTTCGTTTCTCGCGACCGTGATAACGTCTGCCCGATAATTCTAATCGGGTTTCCCGCCAAAAAACGAAATTTTCGCCCGGCCTCCGCTGCGGTCGAACCCTTAAAATCGCCAGTCGAAGCCGGTTAGCAGGCACTACCCAGTGTCCACTTACACGACGTGCGTCCACGTCCACGGCGACGGATAACAAGTCGACCGTGTTGTCGATAAATCGATTTTTACACAAGTTTTTTGTCAATCCGACTTCCGCGCTTACCCGACACGAAATATAATATGACGACCGTGGACCGATACGTATATTGAAACGCGTCCGAGACAGTGGCGGCGTTTAGACGGTGGTGGGGGGGGGGGTCAGAGTGGCCATGGTCCCCTCCCCTAGACATTTTGAACTGTACTCGTAAATACTTTTTCCGATTTTTTCTAAAAATTAACACGAAACGGACACGGTGAATGCACCTTTACGAAATATCGTGAATTTGATATCTCCGTAGAAAATATTATTTAAAAATAATAAACTGATGCATATGGGTATCCATATTTACATTTTAATGGCCACGTATGTATGTATGTATTAAAAAATATTGTCCCCCTCCCCCCTTAGGGAAAGAACTAAATCCGCCACTGGTCCGTGATGGTGTTCACGTTAAAACGTTTATAAACGTTATTTAACGAGAATTATCATTATTGGTTTCGGAATGCAGGCATTTTGCCATCATGCCTTAACTAAGTACCGCGTCGAATCATTTTGAAAATATACTTTTTCATTTAATAATAATTCCATTGTACGGTGTCGAGCGTTTTTAATTGTATGTCATAAAGGTTATCTTCTTGAATGAGCTGTCACAAATTAATTGCACTAAATCGATTTAAATATTATTAAAGCGGTCACACGTCAGTAATTTAATACTATTGTTTTACACTTGAACAATTTGACGAAGGTAACACGTTTAGTATAAAGAAAAGTTATTATTTTGTCCGATAGTGTTCTATAGTTTATAATATATTATTTATTATAACAGAATGTACAACTAAAAAAACGACTAAAATTCCTATATCTCAATGCAGCTTATAATTTTTCCATACATATCATTATTTCTTCATCTGAAAAATATACTTCGTCGCGTTCTTATTTGTTCTTATTTTTTAATTAGAAAAACACGACATTATATAAATAGTAAATCATTTATAATACAGTTAGTACATATGTACGAATGGTTGATTGATTGTTTAACGTGTTTTCAAGTTTTAAACGAAAATACAAATACTTGGACGCATTTGTCATAAATGAAATCTCTCATAACGTCATGTTTCATAACAATCATAAGAATTAACACTGAGTTTTACGCAGTAAAGTATTTAGTGGTTACCCTAGTTGAATTATCCAATGACTCATGGAAACGATCACGAGAGTACGTGTTCTTAAACTAAAAATATTATATGTTCCTTAAAAGGCCTGTTATAAACATACCGCTTTAATGTTTTATTATTATTATTATTATTATTGTTATTATTATTATTACTATTATTAAACAGAATCATTTTATGACTCTTAGTAGCTTAAAAAGGATTTCGTTTTGATAAAAGTGTTTGTAACATTTATTTAGGCATAGATTATAGAAACACATATTACTGTTATTATATATACATCATACATTATTGAGTTTATTGAATAACGGACCATTTATTATGTATTCGAAATGCCGTGAAAATAAATACGTATTACACGGCCATAATTCGAATACCGTTGAAAACGTTTGTTTCTAAATCGTAGACTGACAATATTATCTGAAGTGGAATTCTAAAGTATTCTATTCTGTTGCCAAACATTATATATATATACATAAATATAACTCGCTAAAACAAACTGTTTTTTATTAATATTGTTGTTTGGTACTAGTTATTTAATAATATATTTTTGAGTTATCATTTTTAATACAGATACTCGATAAAATCAGTGTTTTTCCAAACAAATATATTATTACTAAATCATGATTTACAGTTAACGGCGAACTAATGGGTGCAATATGTATTATTCTGTGAATCAAACCTTACGTTAAGGTTGACAAATCACGATAAACAACGGAAATCTTAATTTAAACTGAATGTTTAAGTATAATAAAAAGTGATTTAAAAAAAAAAAAAAATGTAAATTCTTAACGGATACAAATCTACATTTTAGACAGATGTTTTACTACTTGATTACTCAACCGTAATATGTGTGCTGACGTTTTGGCAAAGGTTGATAAATTGTTCCGGCGTTATAGTAGATAACGTTAATGAAATGTTCGGCTGAACCGAATATCGAGTTTACATATAGTACACTTAGTACACTGTTTGTTTAAATTTTACACGCATAACGAAAGAAAAGCGATAAACAAATAGTTTTAACATATTTAAAAAAGAATAATAATAAGAAAAGATAATATGAAATATTTTCGTCTCTTATTTTAATTTTAAGCATGTTTTAATTAAATTGTTTACATTCAATGCATATGACATTACGTTCAACGCGTACTTGCGTATCATCCCCTAGGCCTATCCTAAACACAATGCGTTTGTACTGAATAACGTTCATATGGATTTTGGTGATAATTTTCGAGTGTGCAAGACGAAAAGGGTTATTCGCGTTTACTTTTGGGTGCATAGAGAAGGGTACGAACAATGCATGTTAATGAAACGTAATATAGAAACTACATTGTTGTAGTACGAAACCAGTTACTCCCTGTATATCTTACCACAATGGTCTGATGGGCTGTGCAATAATGCCGAGCGTGACCCTTCGGTTTTTACGACTAACTGCAGTGAGAAATTTCGACAAACACTGTGCTCTGTAGTTTCATGTTTTAAAACTAGATTCTACTCCTTTTTTTTCTTTTTTGTATGTAGCCCATAATATTTCGTATTACACGGTCATTCGTCAAAACTAAAAGTATAAAAAATCATCTTTCTCCGTCACGAAAGAAAAAAAACCGACACATATTGTACGTAGATGTACCTATACTCCAAGACGTAATAATAATTTTACCGTTGTCGTGTAGAGCAACAATATCATCTCAATTAAATTAGTGGTGTCCTATACATGTGTTTTGATATTGTTATTTTATATTCGTGAGAGGCGTGGTTCTGAACCACACCGTAAATATCGAAATATTGTTATAAAGGTCCTGGGTAAGATTTATTTTTTAGAAATGTGTATGTAATATCAGCATCAGTTCGTTTATTTAATAACGACTAACTCGAAACACGTAATTATTTTTGTTATACTTCGTGAAAAAACATAAATTAAATAATTTCATTCGAGATTTTTAAAATGCATTACACCCATTACCTATTACACAATGTGCATATAATCGTTATTCATTCATTCAATTTCAATTATATCATCATTATTTGCTTTAAAGTTATCTTTCGATTATTTTAATTTTGTAATATGAACATATATTTCATAAGAATAATCGTATGTTCTTTTAGCGAAATGAAAACGTATTAAAAGTAATTTTTTAATATTTTTGAAAAGTACAATCAGAATTCAAAAATAATAATAATATGTATTCAGATGAAACTTTAAATGTTTTAATTAGTCAAATTAATTTTGTTTAATTATGATGTTAAATATATAGTTTATTGCATTTTATAAGTAAAATGTAATCACGATTCTAATGTACGAATAAAAAACATAGTCTTACAAAATGCATACTCTTCAGACGACTCTTGAAACATTGAAAGTACATTCTACACTTTTTTTGTCAATATGAGAACCCTACTTTTACAACTTTTTTCATACGTTTCTAACGAACACTTCATATTTTTCATATATAAGTCAGGGTTGTAATATAGACAATTTTAACATGTCTGAGTAGACTAAAAAATATTTAAGTACGTGTATACAAATTATGGATTTCTATAGGCATATTATAATACATTTTTTTATTCACTTTAAAAGGATGGATACCCGATATATTACATACTTACGGTACGTACTTGTTTCACTACTTGTTTGATTATTTAACTCTCCACCTCGGCACAAGCAAATAATTAATTACGACTTCGCATTTAAAAACAATGATCAGTCATTGTCTTTGAAAAACTATTCTCTGCATATTTTAGTTTACATGTGTTCACTTATTGATGGTTCGCATTCAAAATATCGGTAGACTAAATTTTCGAGATGGCTTAAATCGAACTAAAAGGTTGAGCGCCACATTGACTTATCTATATTTATTTACATACTGCCATGAGATTCAATATTGGGTCACACGAAATTTTTTTATATTGTTATGAGACTCAATTTTGGATCTTGATTGGTGATGGTCAACTTTAAACACTGAGATCCAGTACTGGGTCCAATTTTATTGCTTTTTACACACTGAATTTATTATCTACTGGCAGTTTTTTTTGTGTAATCGAAGTATATGTATGATAATTTTATAAAATTAAAAATTTTAAAAATAAATATCATTGGAAAATAATAATAATATTACCTAAATTGGTGCTACTACCACTTTCTTTGTTAACTCAGATTATATTATTGTAACGTGTGTAAAAATGTATATTTTATTGTTTTAATTATGTTTTTATTATTTTTAAAATATTACAATTTTTAAAGGTGCGTGCTATTTTTTCAACATAAATATTTTAAGAATTGTTTCAATAAACATATAAAAACACAGTGAATAGATAGAAATTATATACACATTATTGTCTTAACAACAATACGTTTTAAACGACAGTATTGGGAAAAGGATATTAATTATTCAGTGTTATCTATAATTAAATGTAATTTATGTGTACTTTAAGTGTAAAAAATATTTAGTATCTTATAGAATAATATTGCAGAAAAAATGATTCGTGTAATAGTTTGTTTTATTTTATATTAAAGCTAAATATAAACTAGTATAATTTGATTAATTGTTATATAGTTTTCATTAAATTTCTATTTGGCACCTATTTAGATAGATAACTAGTTTAATATAATATATAATTTGATAGTTAAATAATCTTATTAAATATTTCGCGTCTGACGTCAAGATGTTATCATCACTGCCTTAAATTAATGTACGAACTACAATAATAAATGATTATATATCTCTCAGTTCACTACTAGTCTCTGTACAGGTAGTTCAGTTATTTACTAATCCGTGCTTTTTTTGTTAAACAAATTCACTCGTTTAGATATGCGTATCGCTTACACAACCGTGTTTCGCAAATATGTTTTCAGTCAGTCGTGTATTTGCAGTGCTTATTATTAAAGATTCATTAAATGTTTACTCGCGCTAAACGTAATACAATCGGGAAAAGATTATTTTTAAAATATACATATTTAATTGATTGCAATTGATGATTCGTTCAAGGGTAAGTTTAGATAATATATTTCAATGATAATCAAAATTTCTAGATTTTATTTGACAGATCGATTAGAGTTGATATTTTATTCAAGTGGATATTTCGTGATTCCCATAATTTGTTAGCTACGCCCATTGAACACAATGTTATTTGCTGTTTTTATTCATACACACATGTTATAAAGTTATGCGAGCAGCAGGTCATCTATCCCCACTTAAGACGTGTATATCTTTCCTCAGAGATATTATATTACGTAAATAAAACTTAAACTCGCCTAATAAGTGGCTACGAATAATACGTACATATTGTTTTTTACGAGTATATTAAAATTTTAAAATTCGTAAAGAACACTTTAAAGTTTAGTTCGATTATATTTAAATGTATGCACATTCTTGATCAAATTATTGAGTGTTATTAAATATATAGTTTGCATGCTCACTATTAAGAATTGTGCTTAGGTATTATTTGTAATTATTACTATGTATATATTGCGTTTATCTATATGATTTCCATATAAGGTAATCCAGTTAACATTAGTTATCAATATGATTTGATTGTACATAACATTCAAATAAATTATGATTTTCTGACATTTTCGCAATGTGTTCATTGTATTATTTTATAACATACAATTTATTTTTATATTAAAAGTAATACATAATAATTTAATGAATATAATATTATCAAAAAGTAATATAAAAATAATTAGCTAAGTAATTAAAAATAATATAGGTCGAAATATGAAAAAATACTTAGACGTATAAAAAAAAACATTGTACTCTCTTATTAAATTTTGCAGTAGCGTATAGAATCGTCAAAAATGTTTAACGTAATTCTAATGTAATTGATAAAAAAAATTTCATTACTCAATTTTTATGATTACAATAATATAAAAATCAATTACATCGATAACAACATAATTTTTCCCCATATTTATATAAACTGCATATATTGTTTAAAAATAAAAAATATAAGTATAATTTCAAAGAATACTAATTTAAAATGACGATTTTTAAACTACTTGTCATTGAATTCACTATTTCTTTATATATACACTTATTTATTATTAATTTTACTTATGAAATGTAAAACTCGTCTTTATGATTTATAAAAATAATTTCAATATAAAATAATATGTTATCTTAATGTTCAATATTATTGTTCACTCGATTTCATGCAAATTTATTTTTACACTTTTAATATATTAACTATATATATTAGTATAGTTACTAATAGTACCTGCACGTGACTCGCACACTGTTTCAGTATTTTCCTGCTCCTTTTTGAACTTTTTAATTAAGAGATATAAGTCAGCATGAGATGCACCAATCAAACACTCCTAACGTCTATGCCAAGCTTTTACGTTATTTTGAATTTTTTGAATATTTTGACCAAAAACAGACCACAACACTAGAGAAAATAATGTCAACTTTTCAAAAATGTTTCCATTCTGCATTATTCTTTTAACCCGACCAAGAGCAAAATTCACTTCACAGTACTTTACCAAATTTTCCGTGGCACAAAAAACCCAAAATCACTTACCTATAATAAAAATGTTTTGGAGATAATATTTCGAAATTCATATATCGTAGTTACACTAAACACAGTACACCAGTATGATAACTGATATACTGCTATGATATCTATTTAAAGTTCAGTACGCAAAATCATATTAGTATCTATATATTACAAATAATAGCATTGATTTTAATTTACATTATAGAATAGGGTAAAGTAATACATTGATTTGACGACATTATGTTGAAAGTATTTCAGTTTGTCGATATTTTCATTTTTTGAATTGTAATCTATCGAAATTTCACATCTGTTGACGTTTTGATCGTCGGTGATTTGGTCTATCGATATTTTGATAGCCGATCTTCACAACATACCATACGAATCAGTTATATTTTATATTCTAATTTATAGTCAGCATTTATACCTAAAACTATATATAAGTAAGTGGTAGGTATCTACGCTTATGAACTTATGAGGTACTGTATTTGTATTATGTTGCGTTTTAGTGAAAAAAGTCCATTCATAATCGAATTCCATGTACTTGCAGGATTATAATTTGTAGTACTTAACAAATATTAAAAATAACAAATTTTCATTTTTTTCAAACTAAAGTAAAGCTTGATTACGATACGTAATAAATTGAAAAATGTGTGTCAAGTATTTATTTATGATAATATCATTGATAATTAGGAGTTTAAAGTTTTAAGAATTGATAGATAAATAGATTGATAGATCAAGGAAATTGTAAAATAACTAAAAATGTTGATAGCATTATTAAAAATGTATATTTTCAAAGATACGTAGTTGGTTTACGTATAGTTGGTTTATAATTAAATATTAAGTGTCCAAATAATATGAGAGTAGTTCCAAGAAAAACAAAAGTATTGATAATTTTCCGAAATACCAAGAGATCGTAATTTATTTATTTTATTATGTATAAATAATAATAACAAAATTAGACTACAATACTTATTATTTTGACATTTATATTTGTATTTTATCTTACATTTTAATACACATAATTCATAATCTATAAAATCTTTTGAATTTATTAATAATAATTTGAATTATTTTTCTGATTATTTATCAAGAAGTTTATTATCAGAGAAAAGTTATACCTATGCATGATTATACGAATAAAAAAATAAATAAATTCAATAAATTTTGAATTTCATAATTTTGTTGATTTCAGTTATATATAGTTTATCGTTACATTTTTAAATATCATATTTATTATAATTATAAAGTTGAATTCATACCTACGGTAAGTGGTTATATAATATAAGGAATCAATTAAATAAGTATTGTTATTATCATCATCATTATCGAATGCGTCTGTTTTTATTTTTTTCATATATTATTATTTATTATAGTTATACAATAATATAATGTTGACCTATTAAAATTTTAAAGTTATAAAATATTATCAGGAGATATTTTCAGCGTTGATAATTTTATAACATATTGTACATGCATTATAACCATTACGTTAGTGTAGATTATAAACGTGTATGGATAATTTATGAAGTTTTTATGGAATTAAAAGAATATCGGTTTCTATCGGTTTCATAATAATTTTCTATGCAGCTATAAGCAATAAAAAAAAAAATTATAAATAAATAATTTATTTCATAATCAGAAGATAACTTGTTCTATGACAATACAATATAACTAGAGGCCGGAATATTAACTATTTACATGTTAAACTTAGTTATATGTATTAATATTAAATAAATATAAACGGAGTTCGTATTTTAGGCCGATTTTTGTAAACCGATTGCATAGTCCAATTTAAACAAATTTAAATTAAATTTCATTTTAAATGTCAATGCGTATTTTAATACGTGTTGTAAGATGGTTTATTGTACTAGAACATATAATATTTGCATATTTGTGTACGGACATCGTTAAAGTATTATTTAATCCTTTAAACCGTTAAATAATAAATTGGTTTCTCGCATATTTGACACGTGGTATTAGTATAAATTATGATTTGTTATTAAAACCATAAAAAACACAGTTGTTATCGAATAATTTTAGTTTCAAACACGTTAAGTTGCAGTTAAAAAACGGCTTATATACATACATATATATATATTCAAGTCAATACGTGCAATATTAACACATTCTTAAAAAAAATTATTGTTTATAATTCTTTTGACAAATATAATATAGCCTACAAAGTATATTACGATATATTTCGTATAAAATGCACTCTCTATAGTAATATTATATTGTAATATAGTATATTACCAATCGAACTAGTCGGAAACGTATTTATATAGAAAATATTATATTTCATCATAATAATAAAGACGTACGTCATTATAATATTATATGTTTGTACTGGTGTTATCAATAATGTAGAATTATTGTAAATAATATTTTATTGATATTTTCAGTAAATCGCCGTGTATATTCGGTAAGCACGTAGATTGCAAAATAATCGATAACATACCATGTTCATAATATATATTAAAGCTAGACGATTTATTCGACTTAATATAGTAATTAAGATGATTAATAGCTTGCAGATTTGCATTTTCAGATACTAACTTTTATTTTAAAAAAATATATAGGTAAGTTAATAGTTATTTATATAAAGAAGTAACTTTATTTAATTATTATACTTGAAAATTATTTACAATGAATAATCTACTTTTTTACGATTACGTTAGCAAAAACGGACACGATAAAACGAATATAGCCTTGAACATTTTTTAGTATTCAATTTCTCATTCGTGGTGTGGTCATAATCAATTTTCAGACAATTTTATTACAACAATAAGTATTCAAGCGTTTCGAAAAAATAATGTATTGTCTTAAAATATATTTAATAGGAAGAAAGAAAAAAACTTTATATCTATAATATAGTTGTATTATACCTGTGTTATACCTGTAATATACCTATAATTAACATTCTCATCTGCAACCATATGAAATATAGTTGCAGACGAAAATGATAATTGTTAATTTTTACTTAATTCATTGACCGTACTTAGATTAATTTAAATTACATTTTTGAATAATTGATTGTTCTTCTTTTATATTATCGGACATGTTTTATTACTTTATATGTACTGTATTCATATGTAGTATGGACAGTATCATAAGACTTTTTCAAACCGAATAATAAAATAAAAATGATTTCAATTTTATACTTACTAAATTCAACTACATTAATGATCTATACATTCATTTTATGAAAATATACTGACGTTATTATGTTGATACAATTTTTAATTTAGCCAATACAAATTATTTTAATACTTTAATACGAAACTGTTAAACTACAGTTCAGTACCAAAATAAATTCATGTAACGTCGAGTGGAGGGATTGTGGGAGGGGGAGGAATACTACGAATATATATATATTATAGATATTATAGATAACGCATTATACGTATTACAATAATAAATAACCAGTACAAAGGTAAGTAATTATATCACTTAAACTATAACTCAAATGAAACTACATAAAATATGAATAGATGTCGAATAAAAAACGAGGTATTTCATTCCATTTCTAAGAGAAAAATGTGCTTAAAAAAAATGTAATATTATATTATATAATTATTTAATATACTGTTCAAACCAATTGAATTAATAAAGTAATATTACACAAAATGTCCATAATGTATAATTTAGAATAAAATACATAAGTAGCGTAAAATTGTTTGTTAAATATTTGTCTAATAAAAACTGTATTGAAATTATACACATTGGGTTCTTGAATATTGAAAAGCCAACAAAATCATAGTTTTCAGTCAATTTTACTCATAACTTTGAACGTGTACTGCAAAAAAAAAAAAATTAGATTTTAGTGTACGCTACGCTAAAAGAGACCGTCTACATTTTTTCCATCAAAATGAAATATATTGAAAATATATAACAATAGCTGTTATATTGATAGCAACGGTTCATAACAGTTATCGAAATTGATAACGAGTTGCAATAATAATAATAATAACAACAATAACACGCGTAACGATCTAAACAGTGCGGTAGATCACACGTTGCACGAACGCCGCGCAATGCGTAGAACACAACGTTATGGATTACAATCCCGAACCAACGCGATAAGCTTTGCGCGACGATAAACACCACGTTTCGTTTACGTGCGAGACATCCGCTAGATCGCAGGCGTACGTAATAATGGTAACAATGGTATATCGTAACACGTCACGGTGGTGGTGGACGCGGGACAGGTAACCAAACGTCGGTCGTGAGCGGCGCTCGGCGAACCGATCGCGGTCAGTCGACCGTACCACGTGCGACCGTCAACAACGACCGTTCGTCGTCATCGCCGCGGTCCGTTTTCGCCGGTTTTTGCGCGTTCCAAACCCAATCCGTCCGTCGTTCGAACGGTTTGAAAACGTATCGCCGGAGATTCGTGTCGCGTCCACCACGCCAGCACGCCAGCCGCCGACCGATGAAACTGATCAAACTGGTGAGCCGCGGTCGGGTTATTATATTACGATTCCCGTCGATAACGGGAACCACTCGGGTAACAACAATAAATGCCACTTGGCGCGGGTTCGCGTCTTCCACGGGGGGCGTAAGTAACGTGCATAGATAACGGGCACGTGGTGACGGTTGATTTGTGCGCGTTATCAACGCCGTTGTTGGACCGGTTTCCACCGTATTTTTAGATACGAACCGACGGGTCCTCGTCCCGTGTCGTCAGTGTCCGTGCGCTTGGTCCTCCGCGTCGTCCGTAAGACGAACCGTGTTCCGAATAACCGTATTTTTTTTTTGTGGTTTCGGTCGTCCCGCGAATCACGAAAATCTCGCGCGTTCCAAACAAAACGTCACCTGATCACACGGCGTTCCGTATCGACACGCGCACAATAATACCGAAAAACCGCCGACGAAGCCGACCGGTCAAACCCCGTTCGTCATATACCTACGAACACGTATGCTTTTATATATGTATATATATTTACACGAATTTCCCGGTTAGTGTCGTCGTCGTCGTCGTTCGCTACGTACGTTTGTTATTTTTCTTATTATTAATATTATTGTTATTGACTTTAATCTGTACGTTGGCTATAGAGTTTATACGTGGGCGCACGAACACGCGTTGTAATCGAAAACGTTTCGATGAACCACTCGCAGATATCCGTCGCCGAAATAAAACAATGGTCACCGATACGAACCGGTATTATCGTTTGCGATTCTGATAATTTTTCTTTCCCTCCCACTGAACAGTCGACGTACACGACCCGTATTATTTCGGATGTCGGTCGCCGTGTAGTCACGCGACGTAGAATGGTTTAAACGCCGAAAATCGGCGCGATCCAAACGCCTCCGTTTGATTTTTAATATGAATACGATCATCGGAACGCGGTGTGTGATTGTATTTGAACGTCAGTGCCCGGGCGCGCGTCTCGTGGCTCGCAGCCGGTTCGGTCATAACAACACGCGACGTAAACATGCACGCGTCTGTTATCCGGTGGCAGAACAGCGGCAATCACGGCGGTTACGGACTTTCGTTAGCCGGATAGTCGCATGAAGGTTCGATAGAAAAAATTTAAAAAAAAAAACCCGCCTCGCCGAGTCGATTTCCGCGCGTGTGTGTCCGTATTCAATATCTATCAAATAATTCCGAACCGTGGTCAATCGTCACCGTGGTCGATGTCAGATGTTACCGTTCGTTATAAATATGCGTTCAAACGTTAGGTGGAAACCTATGCACGCATTCGTTATTATCCATCTTATCGCCTTCTCGCGATCATCATCGTCGCACGTGCCGCACCGATGCCAAGCCCGCGGTATCTCTGTCGTTTCCGTTCTAAACAGTCGTCGTTGTATTTGATATTTTTCTGTTGAACGCCATCTCGTATATAAAACAAACCGAGTTGCCGTCGTAATCGGTAAGCATTGTCGTCGTATACGTTATTGATAAATATAATTTTACGGGGAAATCGTAGATTCGTGATATTTCCGGAGCGCGGTTTCTATCACGAGCCAAGACGTTACCCCAAGCAATTACAATTGTATTTGTTGAAAATCACTTTCGTTCACAATCATTCTATACGTACGAATATTATATTCGCGTTGATTTCGCATGGAAACTATTTTAACAC
This sequence comes from Schlechtendalia chinensis, assembly GCA_019022885.1. Taxonomy (NCBI): domain Eukaryota; kingdom Metazoa; phylum Arthropoda; class Insecta; order Hemiptera; family Aphididae; genus Schlechtendalia; species Schlechtendalia chinensis. The sequence continues at coordinate 10,070,400 of CM032339.1, read as the reverse complement.
GAGAGTCGACTCTTCCTGCAATCGTTGATTTCGTAGCAGAATAATTTGTTACCATAAAATCAATGCTACCAATCTGTTTAATAAACATATTATTGTTAATTTTTTTATCATGAGTATCGAAACAGTGGAAAATGTAATCCCTTCCCAAAAAATAAATACATTTATAATTCGTACAATAAAATCATTCGGTTTGTTTATAATTTTGTGTGCGTAACAGCTAGGAATTTTTAATTTATGTTAAATAGCTTGTTTGCGTTCATTAAAAACGTCATTTTTGAACAACCAATGAATTAGGTATTGTATAATTATGATTTAATTAATTACTAGCGATTTTGCTATTTGCATGTGATTCACATCTAAACTTAGGTATACTTCATGTTAGGATAAAATATGAACACTGGTTGATTTGGTTAACGTTGCTTTACGCTGTGATATTTTAATGTACCCGAATTTTAACGTTTTCTTTCGGTTATATATTTTTTGATTACGATTATTATCATGAATATTAAGTGTTATGTATTCGTATTGTATTATGGGTGTACTTATATTATGTAAAAGAAGGCAAATAATTTTTAAACGATGAGTGGAAGCAAAAGGGACTAATGATTTAATTATCTCATCTAATCTTGTTTTTCATGAAATACACTTAGTACAGTATTTATATATGTATATGTGTGTGTGTGTAATAGTTTAAAATTAAATAGATTCGTTTATTATTTAATTAATTAGGATGGAGCTATACATATCAAATGATTATTAAAAATCAATTGTTCGATATGAAAAATTTCACTACTTAACATAGTAATTAGGTATTATTCGTGCCTTGATGGATATTATATCGTTTGTTTAAAATTGGCTCGCTTTTAAATTTAAAACGGCCATTATTATTATTCGATAATGATAAATAATGTATTTAAATTTGTCAGTCTGTTTGTTAAACGATGTTTAATAGTCCGTAATATAAATTATAATATAATATACATTTTTTTTTTCAAAGTAGTATACCCGATTAGTATCGTCGAACAACAATAGTGTGTACGACTTCCAACATATAATTTATTTTCGTGTGGTGTGCATTTTTGTTTTAAATTTATAATTTTCTCTGAATCAAGGTCAGAGACGTGAAACGCGCGTGTGTATATTGTCGTTTTTTAGAACTAGTTAATATGTCATCCGTAAACGATAGTTGACGTGTAAATATATTGAACGTCGAGTAATAAATGGTGTGTTACGCGCCAAATGTATAGGCGTCAGTATAAGTGTTTTTTGACATTTGGGTATACAGTTTGATTTTCAAGGACAAATTTAAAAAAAAAAAACAATACTTGCTTCCGGAAAAGTCGTAGTAACGTTGCGGAATAACTAAGAGAGATTCGCGCAATGGGTACTTTTTTTTTTTATTGAAACTTTGTATAAATTCAATTTGTTTCGACAATTAAACAGCAAAAACAAATAGAAAAAACCACAGAAAACAAAAAAATATCTGTACACTAAACTATTAAAATATTATAATATTACAATAAACGCATACTTAGACTCCAAATAATATTGATACATACTTAAATTATAAAATTAGTTTTATTAAAGAAATGTAAAATGGCATGGACAGCACTAGGGTGTTGGATTGAGAATATTGAGGGAATATCATACGGTATATCTAGATGTTTGAGTATGTCCTTAAGACAAATTGGTAGGTTGCTTGAAGAAAAACATACAAACAGAATGTGGTTTAAGTAACATAACCTCTTCATTATGTTACGGAGATAATGGGGAGTTATTTAATGATAATTTGTATGAATGAACTCTGGGAGGCATGTATGTACAAGACGTAATCTGGAGAAGTATACTATAGTTTTTCTATTGATTTCCATGTGATTGAACCTAACCTAACCCGGTGAAGAGATTATGTACAATATGCCTATACCAAGTAGCATACCTACTGAGAGCTTTCTTCAGTGTGCTGACTAGGATTTAAGTAATGGACAAAAATCGGACCATTTGATTATACGAGGTCTGTTCAAAAAGTACCAGGACAAATATAATTACGAGTAATCTAGACACGATAACGCTTTAAATTATAAATAGATATACTCCCCACATATTAGTGAACATTTTAAACAAAATCCGCAGTCGCTATTTAATCTCAGTTTAATTATTACACATAGTTAAATCGAGTTAGTTTGTTTCGTTTGGCGTTTTCGCGATGTCCGAAATTAATGAACAACGATATGTCAAGACCTTAAAAATCGCTCTGCTGATCCTAATTTCGTAAAAAACATTATCACGGGTGCCAAGACATGGGTTTATGTGTACGATCCGAAAACGAAGGTTCAGTCGTCTCAGTGGAAAACTAAATTTCCCCTCGGCCAAAAAAAGTTCGCTAAGTCAAGACAATGGTTTTTTTATATTGAAGATATTGTTTATCATGAATTTGTGCCCCATGGACAGTCAATTAGGTATTCTATAAAGGCATGTTAATACATTTCCGAGAGATTTGCAAAAATGGCAAACAGGAATCTATTTTCTTCACCACGTCAATGCGTCGGCACATTCAGCGCTGTGAATTCGTGAATTTTTGGCTGAAAAAAAATACCCGTGGTCCCGCACCCTCCACATTCTCCTGATCTGTCGCCGTGTGATTTTTTTTCTTTTCCCGAGACTAAAATTTGCGCATAAAGGACAACGATTTCAAGATGTAGAAGAACTTAAAGCGAATCCGGCAACAGAACTCAAAGCCTTAACTTCGGAACAGTTCCAAAGGACTTTCGAAAAATGTCAAGATCGTTGGGACCATTGCATATCTTCCGGAGGAGAGTATTTTGAAGGATATATCTTTAAATAATGTGTAGTTAGTTAATTTATTACAAATAAAATCCCGGTACTTTTTGAACAGACCACGTACAGTTTGATTTTCGAGGACGAAAATGTAAAGAAAAAAAAAGCAATATTCGCTTCCGGAAATGTCGTCGTAGTGACGTCGCGACGGACGGAATAACTAATGGAGATTCGCGCGGCGGACACTTGTGAAAAATAATGTCGACAATGGCCGTTAACCGTTTTATCGGAACTAGAAGCGGAAACGACGGGAAAAAATCGTAAACGCACAGACAATCCGGTTTTCTCGATGATCCGATTAATCCGTTCGCCGTCCGTGCAGACAGCCGTTAGTACGTTATCGCGGTCGTACGTTTTGCGTTTAAATATTTTTTTAACCGTCCGTACGGGGATCGCCGCGACGTTCAGCAGTGGCCGGATGTACTTCCCAAAGAAAATCACTCCGAGAACGAGAAGAAAAAAGCGAACATCGTACGTGCACGTGTATAATGTAGTGAGTAAATAAAGAAAATTGCCGCTGTGAGAGAAGAAAAAATAGTGTACGTCGGACGAGAATTACGCACCACGACAAAGGAGAAAACGGACGTGCACTACGTAGTATTGACGGAAGTCGGTAGTGTTCGGTGTTGAAGTCGCGTAAACGAGATATATATATATATGTATGATTTTAGTGTAAGTATCGGTTAGTAGACCGTACGCTTCGTCGCGTGTATCGGGCGGGTGTGCTGTGCGCCGGTAATCGAAAATAAAAGAACTCGCGTTGGAAATATAGAAAACTGTGACGAGACGCACAGATTTATCTGAACACGACGAAGCTTTCGAATTCACAACACGATACTATATATGTAAACAAACGGAAATGTATTATTTAAAAAAAAAAAAATTAAATTAAAACACCGACAAACACGAGTAAGATATGCGTTTGGAGTGGTATAGGCGGCTGCACGATTATCATTATTATTATTATTATTATGTCGTCGTCGTCATCGTTTCAAAGTTGACATCGTTTGTGAACGGTTTATTCGGTCCGCGTTTCGTCTACCGTTGCCGCTCGAAAACACAATGTCAATCACAATGTCGATGCAAATTACGAAACGACCGAATCCGAAGTCGCGCAGTTAATAAAACATTAACCTTCTCTATTCGATTTTCGCGCGCAAACCAAGTCGTTGTCAGCGAAAAAGAAACACCGTCTCGCGCGTTCCGATAATAAAATAGAACGGGTTCTCTCCGTTTCGACAACAGAAATTGAAGCGCCGCCGACGACGACGGTAATTATTTTACAGACGGCGTGCACGTGCGCGTGTCGGCGATTCACACCGAATACTAAAATCGTGCGACCGGAGTGGAAAAGAACAGAACAAAACAAAAACGCAAACAAAAACCACACGTTTAATATTCCTGCGTGGACTTTGACACGGATACACGTTTTCCAAACACCCCCGTGAACGGACTACGCGCGATCGTTTTTAGGCTTCAAGCGAGCCGCGTCGCCGACGACCCGGAAACATATTTCAAAGTGTTTCACGGAGTACAATCGAATATACATATATCTTTGTCGTTTTACGCGTTTGCGTGTCGATGTCGGTCAACAGTCGATCAATTATACAACGGGTTCCCTTTTATCAATATCAATATCGTATTGTCGTTCGCCGTAATAAATGAATAATAATAATAATTGAAATTGAAATTGAAACAGGCGCCGTCAAACGACGAATCGATAACGTTTCCAAAATAGGCTCTTTTGAACACGGTTTTTGGCCGTCGCAAATTCGGATGTGCGAGTGGTTTGTACCCGTCTCTCGACACGTCGACGGATTTACCCGTGTTCGCGTGTGGACGCTGCGCGTTAGGTGTCCTCCGAGCCCATATGACCGCGAGACGACTGCTCGACATTTTACGGGCGTTTGTATCGTACGTTTTACTTCCGGTCTCGTCCGGGGAGTTGTGTGAGAGGTACCTCTGCCGTCGCGGAAAAACGAAACGGAAAATATTCCCGTGACGATCGTTGTTATCGTGCGACGGAGGACGATGATTGCCACCCGGTTATCGGCCGCCCACGCGGTACGGGCTCCGAGGCCGCTTCGTGTTTTGTCTTGTCGCGCACGGTGGTGTCCACCACAACTCGTTTCGTTCGTTTTCCGGTGAAAGCCGAATTTTTTTTTCTTTCGATTTTTCCATTCTCCCCCCCAGCCCCGAGCACCATCTTTTCCGCGGGTACGTCCGCGTAACGTACGGTTCTCGTTGTGTCCGTGCGGAAGGTACCCGTGAAAGTCACGAGAGTCTGATAATTGTTAATGAAATTAGAAGAAAAAAAAAATCGTATCGAATTGCGTTGTCATTATTTGATCGCAGATTGTTGTTGTTTTTTTTTCATTTTCTTGTATTTTCACAAGAAAATATACCGCCGTTGACCTCGAGTTTGTTTTGACAATGCGACGATTATTATTTTTTGCGTCTATCTGCAAGTGATGATGGCATCGAATTATTCGTCATTAACGTCGTTCACTGCGGCCGATGTGTCCGTTCACTGTCCGTGTCTCAATCATATTTCGATAAACCATTATTAACGATTATCTACCGTAGCGTGCGTGTGCGTAGATTATTATTCGTGTTTGACTTTTACTTTTTTTTATACAGCGTGCAAAGAGAAAAGTAACGATTGATCGGTCTGCAACAACTGATAATGATTTACTTAGATCGCACTATTTTTACCATAATTATCGTGTTGATTTAATTTATTAATTTCTATTCAGTCGGTAAATTACGGAAATCGTTCACTTTTATCGGTTAGGTACACACACACACACAACACACACATATTGTAAAATTACTATGTACCATAATGATATGCGATCGATCACAAGGTAAGCCACATACTATTGACATTATTACTTCATCGAATAATTTGCATTGTGAGATTTAAATTCGAGATAATCAATCTAGGAAATTGTAGGCATTGCCGTTGGTGCGGTTTGCCGTTTGATTATTATATTCCAGGAATGTTTTTCGTTTACGTAATAACATTGCCTATTGAACATATTGTTTCAAACAGCGAAAAATGTAACCGTTTCAAGTTACGCTTTTATGGTATTGACACGAAACAATAACTTCGACACTTTAGTATTGATTTGATGTCGATTCTCAGGACTTTAAACTCGCTTCGTAATTAAACATTTAATTTTCTTAGCGTTTGTTTACCGTTCGTTTTTAATTTTCAAATTCAAAGTGTTTTCAACGTAATACGATTAATATTTGTAGACGTTATCCCTGTAACGCTCGGAATGCAATATTATTCGAGTCGAAAGTACAAAATCGACAATCCGTCTGTTGTCACGTCGTTAAAGGACTTGACGACGAGTATTCGAGTCTTTCGTCCAGTTGACATGGTTTTCGAAAAATCGTCACCCACGCATAGGTATCTGGTAAAACTCATCGTGAATATAATATTGCGTAGGTATGTTACGTTCGCTGTAACGCGAAAAGACGTTTGTATTTTTAAATTCGTAAAAAAATACGAGTCGTTTGCACACAGGTATGGTGGGGGTCCGGCTGACGATCATTTACAACATACGAGCGTAATTGGGCGTGCTATGCACACTGTGAAATGCGTTTGTTTTACGAAAAACAAATCGGTATACATCAGGAATGTCACCAGGTTAGGAACGACGACAGGTCAGGTTTTTAGTGTTTGAAGCAACTAAATGGCGCTTCTGACCGAATTCATCCGTGTCGAACGTTAACGCTCGCAATAGCATCTGCGACTTGCGCAACGAGCCGTGCCGCGCGGTACCCGTACGAACTTCTGGTTTCTCGACACGTGAATGTTAACGAACGAAAACGATATTCGAGTCGTTTGTCAATTCCCATTACACGATGTCCGTCTACTAACCAAAGAACTCGGACGTGTGGTGTCCGCCGAACGCGTAAAACCTATCGGCGCGTCACGTACACAGCACTGTTATGCAAATATTGTATACGTGTTTCGCGTACGCCGCGGCTGTCGGCGCTCTGCGTGTTTGGACGTAGAAAACACAAACTTGTTGCGTCGACTTGCACGACGTTCGAATGCCACGTGTGTGTGTATATATATATGTGTGTGTACGCTTTCACATTCCTCCGCGCAACTACACCACACTTCCCGGTATATGAAAACAATAACGAACGCCGCATGCCATCAGCGGATTTTCGCGATTTCCGCCACGCGTTTGGAGGCCAACGTCGGTCGGCGGTCGGTAAGCACGCGATCCGGCCCTGTGCTCGCGTTGACGTCGTCGTTTTTATGGTTAAAAAAACAGAAGAAAAAAAAAACGATCGTAATTTATTTGTTGCGATAACAATAACAGTGACCGGTGACCAATTACGATACGATTTTACGGGCGCGGTATCCATCGCGTCGTTTTTAATCGTCCCGATCGAATAGTTTATTGTTCCGCCGAGATAATACACCGCTCTGTGGTGGCCGCGCGAAGACGGGACGACACGCGGCAGGCACGTTGTCCGCGCAAGGCCGTCGCCCACGTCGGGTCCGGGCACGTCCACGACGAATTGTGTTTTGTCGGGACGACGACGGACGTCTCCTTCGTCCGCGATGGCCGTGCTGTGCTGCTGCTGGCATTCTTCGAAAGCGAAAACCGGCGCGCGCGGTAATCCGGCAACGACGGCCGTGGCGAGAAGAAGAGACGTTTGGCTACGTGATTCGTGTCCGCGCCGAATGGAATCAAAACGTAAACCGAAACGGAAACCGACGAACAGACGTCATTATACACGGTGTTTTTTTTTCTTCCTCTTCTTTTCGGACGTATTTTCATGATGGAGAAATCAGATGGGCTGTTGTAGCCGATCTACACGAACGTATTTAATTTGATTAGAGCGGCGCGAGAGCATACGATATTATACTATCGGTCTGTGTGACGGGTAACGTTAAAACGTTATTCTAAAAAGAGGAAAACGAAAAAAAAAAAACGCTAGCTGAATTCATCTCGCTCTCCCTGTCAATCGGTTGTATATTATATCGACCGACGTTTGAACGATTCAGATCGTGTAGGACTTATTTTCGATTTTGGACGGTCTGGAATACATTCGTTCGCGGAAAACGTGCCAATGTCTGACGGCATGAATTTCAATAATAAACCGTATTGTACCGTGTTGCATTACAGCGGTTACTGTGGTTTCGATTCGAGTAATGTTGTAAAACGTTTTTTTTATTGGCGTCGTATCATCGCAACGCATATCACGTTGTGGGTGCACTTACGATAGTTTTTACTGCTGCATTATGTTTTATAATCCGTTCCTGTGGTAGCTGATAGCGGATGCAGATAATTGAATAAAAACAATCCCAGTGGTTTATCGTGAATGTACGTCATGAGTGTTTAAACCGATTGTTCTTGTCTACTTACTTTTCGACGACGATTCTTTTATGTTTTATGTGCGGATATATTAGTTTAATATAAAACGGGCGATTTTTGATTGTTGTATACATTCAATAATAAACACGTTTTATTTTCCTCCGTAAAATATCCTGTTACCTAATCTACGTATTATTATTTAATTATTTTCGTTTAATGGGAAATTCTAATTTATATTTTCAGACTCTACCCCGCTCCATGGCGGGTTTGGCAGAAAGACTATCGGGAATGATACCCACGCCCAGCGTATGTGGAAGAAGAGGCTGGTGTTGCTGTCTTCAAGTAATTACTATTAAATAATAATAACATTAATAAAATTAGTCGGAATTGACAACATCGCGCGATTCTATTCCAAGTTATCTGTCATCAAGGGCAGCTTGTTGAAGTCCATTTAAGTCGCATGGAAAGGACAAACCGTGGCGTCGCGGAATAAACCGCAGGAAAAATCATTCTAATTGACATCACAGTTGAACCTATAATAATAATAACTATATCATAATATGGGCGTCCTCGTTTCAACGGGTTATACAATTATCGCTTAAACAGTCTTTGTCCGTTAATTTCTTTTCCAGATTTGTCTAATGCCCCCAAGGCTTTATCATTATTTTTTTATTTAAATGCATATTATCACACAATATGTATTTAAAGAACAGATTTATACGTTATTAGAATCTTAAAGACCAAAAGTTGATAGTTTAATATCGTATATATGCATCGATTGTGTATTTTAATAGTAATTATATTTTATTAAAATGTTTCTTTCATTATAATTACATTTAGATACTCATATAATTATAAGTGATTAAAATAATTGTCAATATAAACTTTCTAAATTGATTATAAGTCATTTTAAAATGAAATCGCATAAAATATAATAATACATTTTAAGAATTAACAATCGTTAAGAATCTTTCATATTTTGTAAATGTGTAAAATATGGAACGAAATTATGCATTTTAGTTTTCATAAAAAAAAAAAATTAAAAAATCTAAGTTACTTATATGACATAAACATTTAAACTATAACCGATTTAACGTGTCATATAGTTATATTAAAGCATTCAAACCTATTTTAATGTTTATAGCTTACACACATACAACTCTTGTACTTTATTGACATTACTCGTCGTCTTAAAGAAAACGGCCAAAAGGCTTAATCTTGTCGTAAACTTTTTTTTCCTTCAGATTTATATATATATATATATATATATAACTTATAAAAGTAATTGATGAATGAAATAGAAATTTGCAAAGTGCAGAACATCGAACTCTCACAATTTAGGTGAATTTAGATAATGTCTTTGAAATTATGTCATCAAATTTATCCATCTTTGTTGAATATTGCAATATATAATATACATATCACTTATATTGAACACAGATTATAAATACGCGTTTAATTGAGAATAAAAGATTATGAACAAAAACAAACCCCCGTTAAAAATATTTGTAATTGTGCAAATTGTGTTTCAGATAAAACTATGAAAGATAAAATATACTCGTATTGTACGTACACGTTCGTTAATTAATCCGTTGAGAAATTGAACTGCTAAAAATCAATTAAAAAATAATAATATAAAATCATAAAAATCTAGTACTTACTACGCATAGTATTTATTTATTTGTCGATCCTGTCTTTTTGCATTATGTCCTCAGAGGTCGAATTTCCAAGGATCGAGATTCAATGATCTATATATCCATTTATTATTTAGGACTTTCATAAATAAGTTAATTGTTATATATAACATAACTCTTAATGTTTTTTTAATGTTAGAATAAAATATTTTACATACTTTATAGTCACAATAAATTGTAATTCTATCAATTACGATCGTGACTATGGGAAACGTACATTGTCATTAACGATTTAAAGGATGTTTTTAAATAACTTTATAGATCATCATTAGGCACATAGTATAGTATTGGATGGGAATCAAACGTTCGAAATGTGAGGAATGCAAATTATTTATTAAATATATACATGTCAGTTTTCAAAATAAATAATTGTTATATTAGCTGTATAATGTATTGTTGTATTCGGTATATTACTTTGAAAAAACAATCTGTTATGGATATTACAATATTTTTTTCACATATCTTTTATATATATTTATTTTAAATTATAGTGTTCATTGTTTAAAATAGTGAATTTAAATATTTCATGACACTTTACAATAATTCCAAAGAATTGTTTAAAGTGTATATACATTTTATTAGAACTCTCATGACAAAAGTATGTATTCTAAACATTCAATTGATGTATTTAGTTAAATAATGAGTAGTAATAGTAATTTGTTTGTATATTGTTAGTTATGATAAAAACATTTTTTTTAAATGTAGCTTCACGAACATCAGAACAATTGAATTTATACATATAGAGTTTCTGTGATAACAATATTCTATTTTAGTTTTTACCAAAAACGAGCAGTTTCAATCAAAAGAACTTTATTGACTTAAACAAAAATTTGACGTTGATTAATATATACTTAGGTTCGCTTAAATAAAATGTTATTGGTAAATCATCCGAGGTTTAGAAATCTCTTCAATAATACAATTTTTTTACAATATACATATCTTATTTGTCTTTTATTTCGCAAATTCGTTAGTACCTGTATGTATATATTATATATATATATATACATAATATATGTCCGGAAGTATCAATTTCACTAGTCGTGCAAAACCTGAGTAGGTATCTGACCCGCGGTCAAATATTCTGTGACTATGCGAATATAATAATCTGTCAGCCTTATCGTATTGAATCCCAAACGGTTATGTTCTGCAATGACTGCACAGGCGTGAGGACAACCCATTGTGCCGAAAGTGGAATTCTTAAATATTAACGTGCTGACCTAGCCCAAGTGTTCTCTTGTTTTTGTACGTTGTAATTGGCAGCTCCAGGCTACAAACGTGTAAAATCGCTTACATTAATCGACGGAACGGGCTATATGTATATATATATATATATATATATATATATATGCTTTCTCCAATATGAGTCATTTTGAGTGAATGGGCGGGGGTGTTGAACGTGTGTTAAGAACATTAAAATTCGATGTTCAAACAATTTTTATGTCTTTCTTTGTCTCGTGAAAAATGTAAGAATAAGGCTATTCCTATAAATGGACGACGTATACAGTATTTTTTGATCGAGGTTCGTGAAAATGCTCGATAAGAGACGTACGTATTTTCGTTGCTAGGACTGGTTCCTAAAAAATAATACCGCTTTCGATGATTTGTTATTATTATTATTATTATTATTATTGAATAATATTTCTCTATACAACACAATAAAAAAAAAAAACATCGATCAAGTTCAGATTACGTAACTCCTTCATATATTTCAAGATCGTTAGTACCGATGAAAAGTGTATAGAATAAAAATTAGAAAGTAGAAGGAAGAACGCGCGGCGCAACGTTTTGATTTGTAATTTTTCTATACGTACATCATCACGTACGGGCGATTTAATTAAATCGGATAGGATCTATCTGACAGTAAAACGATCAAAGGATGTTATTTATAATCTCTATATATTTCTGTCCGGAGACCTATTAAGGTTTACACGGCATGTCTATGACGAATAGTACAATATTATAGACTTTGAATGTTTTTTATTGTGTAAAACATTTGCTATTATGTTATATACTTTTGTATATATATATATATACACAGGCCCGGCTCAAGGGGTAGGCAATGTTGTGATTATGTAATCACACGCTTAGGGCGGCATTTCAAGATTTGGTATTATACGTGATTTTTAAAAAATTATTACATATTATATTGTGTAATATTAAATACGACTTTAAAAAGGCCTATGACTGTATTCATCGGGAAAGCCTTTATAATATAATGTGCGAATTCGGAATTCCAAGTAAGCTTATTTCCCTGACAAAAGTATGCATGAATGGAACAAAATATGAAGTAAGAGTCGACAACGTGCTATCCGAAGAGTTCCAAGTGGTAACGGGCTTAAAACGAGGTGATGCTCTTTCACCACTGCTGTTCAATATTGTACTGGAGAAAGTTGTACAGAATATACAGGGGAATAACTGTGGTATCGACATAGGCACGAACAAGATTAGTATTTTAGGTTTTACGGATGATTTGAATATAGTTGGTGACGATGGGGAGAGTGTGGCGCAGAGTACCTCAGCTTTCATTAACAAAGTAAAAGCCATAGGGTTGAATGTGAATGACAATAAAACCAAAGTGATGGAGCTATTACCAGACAACAGCCAGGTTGACAATTTCGAGATTCAAGAACATACATTTGAAAAAGTGCACCAATTTACATATCTGGGGGCCTCTATCAGTGGTAATAATGACTGGTCCATCGAATTAAATAATCGAATCATCAAGGCAGAAAAGACATCATTTTCGTTAGCCAAATATCGTAAATCTAAACTGTTTTGTAGAAGAACCAAACTACATCTCTACACGGCGATAATTACCGTGTAATATAATAATAATAACAAAGAGATCCGAGAATTGACAGGAGTTACAAAAATAACCAACTTTTGTGAAGACACAAAGAATCAAATGGTTTGGGCACATGATGAGAAAGTCAGATACAGAGTACTTTAAAGCGGTGGTCGAGTGGAAACCCACAGGGAAGAGATCAAGAGGAGGACGTCTAAAGAAGCGATGGACAGATGGAGTAAAACAGGACTTAGAGAAATTAGGGATACTAAATTGGGAAGAAAAAGTACTAAATCTGGAAGAGTGGAAGGAGGTGTCGGTGGCGGCGAAAACTCTTGAAGAGTTGTGATGCCAATGATGATGATGAATAAAAACTACGAATCTAAAAATTATTTTGCTATAATATTTATATCAAATGACACATTGAACTTGTATAATATGCTCTTTGATTTTATATTCCAATAATAAATTACTAGAAGCTCTCCCCCCGTCGCTTACGCCTAAAAGAAAATATTTTATTTATAAACATGTGAGGGGGCGACAAATTTTAATTTCGCCTAGGTGTGTTTAAACGCTCGAGCCGGGCCTGTACACATAAACGCGCGATTTGATGTTGTAACATTTGTTGCCGACGCTTTTCAAATACTTCGAATGTTAATTGTTTTACTGTACGCGATATCGGACTTTTCACAGTGTGAAAAAATCGACTAGATCAATCCCCCAGTGCGTAAGGAGGAAAATGATTAATTTTTGTTTTGTTTTCCCCAGGACGACGAGCCGCCCGAAATCACGTACTGCGTGGTCGACAACTCTGGCACCTTAACGTTGCAGACGATGACGCCCACTCTGCCCATGCCCGAAAAGTCCGAACTGGACCAACTGTTCGTCGAGTTGGTCGTAAGTGTCGTTTTTTTAGATTGTTGTCCGTGGTGTTGTGTTGTGGTCTCGGTCGTGCGTGCATCCGTCGTCGTCCAGACGTGCGTGAAAAATCGTCTCCGGACGATTGCGCAATACGCGTTTTCCACTTATGTAGCACACACGCACGCACACGCACACACACGTATATATTATTATCGTCAATAAACACGTCGTCGCGGACTCGTCGTGCGATCGCATTCGACTCGCCGCGTTGTTGTGTCTAGCGAGAAACTCTCTCAAGAGAACCTACACTATACCGACCCGCCGTGATAATATAATCTCGGCACCTTTTTGGGAGAACGGTTTTTGTTTCTCTTCTTTTATGACCCGCGATCGGTCTCGCACGGCACATATATTATATATAATTTGTACAACCGAAACATTTATCATTACGTTACATAATGATTTCGTTGTCTTCCTTTGTATCCTTCTCTCTACCCTCAACGTTAAAGTTATCGGTTTTAGATCGTAACAGTTTTGAACTGTAACGTTTCGTGGAAACGTTATTAAGAATAATTGAACGTAAATTAATATTTTGATTAAAAATTACATAAAGATTATAAACACATATACGTTTCAATAAAGTCGAACGTTTTTTTTACAATTATATTATGTACTGTTAGAGATTTCACTAGTAAATGAGTTTAAAACAAAAACCCCATGTTTAAAAATTATATCCGCTTTTGACGGATTTTCAGTTGAAAAATCAAAAATACTTTATTGTTTATGGTAGCCACACCATGGTGTAATTAATTTTGTTACTGATTGTTTACAATAGGAAGAACTCGATTTAACTGCTCCGAACAAAACAGCAATGCTGGAACTTCCCGAAGAAAAGAAATGGCAAATTTATTGCAGTAAAAAAAAGATATTGGAGGTAGATAGAAAAATATATAAACGCACCGACATGTGTATTTAAAAATTGTATAATTGTTATAATTTAATAATCGAAATCGTTGATTTTAGGATCAAGAAAATACAACTGATTTGTCACAATCGCCTGAACATTACATTGAACGTATACAAACGTTGAATGGGGACAAACAAGAGAACACTAAGTTGTTTGATTCCTTAAAAACTGCACTTCGAACTCAGCCGCACAGTTTCGTTTTAAGATTCGTCCAAGCAGACGGACTAGTTACTCTATTAGGAGTTTTGTCTTCGATGGATTATGATACTCAACAAGGAGCTATGCACACATCAATTATCGGATGTATTAAGGCCCTTATGAATAACTCTGTAAGTGTATTATAATTAAAATGTATTTGGTTGAATGTGAATTATTCATTTTTTAATTTTTTTTTTTTTTAAATATTTTATAAACCTTTAATATTATTTTCCAATGTTTTCGCTCATTTTAATAGTTGTATTTTTCTTGTAAATATTGAAACCGTTAATTAACCTACATCAACGTTTCTGTGTACAGTAGTTAAAGTAATTTGTATTCCGATATTTATAAAATAATATGATATATTTTTTAAAAAAAGGCTTATTTTCAAATTTATAATCAACCGTTTCATGTGTAGTTAATTAAATGTAAACATTTAAAACTAATATTAAGTAAAACAAAAAATTATTTTTCATTACTACAATAATCCTCTAGTTAAATATTTTTATTTATTGAAGAATAACAACTCAACAATTATAATAAATTTAACTAGTAGAATTAATTAATATCGAACATATAGTTAAAATAGTAATAATAATAATAATAATAATAATTTGGGAAAAAATATAAAATAACACCAAGTAGTCAACAAAAAATAATGATGAGTAAATTACATATAATAGTAATGAAAAAACCTTTGACAGGAAGTAATTAATAATAAATTGGATGAGGAAATGTTCTCGTAGGATTGGATAGAATTGATAAAGGTTAGTGAGTTGTTGTTACTTAGATAAAAGTACAATGAAAAAGATGATTGTTGAGGGAATAATAAAGGGTATAATTTAATAACTAAAGATAAATGGATATTGGCCGGGAGACGATTATAACCTAAACAAAAATGGGAGAGTGAAACAATTGTCTTACGAGAAATATAGGGGTTATAAGAAACCGAAGAAGAAATAAAAAAAAAAAATTAAAATTTTAAACAATTATTATATTCTGATTAATGCATTTTGTTAGTGTAACTGTTTGACACAACTGTGTAAGATGTCTTACAAGACGATTTTTAAGGAGTTTTATCTAGGCACTTTTAATAGCATCATATTCAAAATGAATATTAATAAACTTGAAAAAATGTTTAAAATAAATGACAAATGGTCTTGTGTCTTACATGATTATTACAAGTAATATTTTTCAAAATATGTTTTGTGAATAACTTCATTCTGATTGTGTTTATAGTAGTTGTTCAGTTAAAATATAATACATAGAGAATGTCTTTGGTTTTTATCTGTTTGTTTTTATTAATTAACTCGATGACTCGAGTAATTTATGTTTTATAATAATAATAATAATAATAATAGTAAACAATTTATTATAAATTCATAATTAAATTTTTTTTTAAACAAATAAACGCTTGGTTGCTCCATTTAGTACATAATACAAATATGATTTTTCTCGGATTAAAGAATACATTTTTAATTTACAGTGTAATTTTTGAAAAAACGTATCATATTTTAAAAATATTTAAGAAATATAATTTGTGCGTATTTCTATAGTTACAACAAATTAAAATAAAACTATTATTATAAGATATATGATTTTATATAATTAGATTATATTTCAGTAAATTGTGTAGCAACATATAGTTATATATTACTAATATCCATACCGTTGTTACGCATAACATCTAATTGTTTTTATAACTTTAGACTGGAAGATCTCACGTACTGGCGCATCCAACAGCTATTAGCACAATCGCTCGTAGTTTATTAACCGAAAATCCCCGTACTAAAGTTGCCGTCTTAGAAATCCTCGGTGCTTCCTGTTTAGTTCCAGGAGGTCACAAGAAAGTACTTGATGCCATGACAGACTATAAGGAGTTTGCTCATGAACGTGCTAGATTCCAAGGCATCATTAATGATTTGGATAGAAACACTGGTATATATCGAGATGATCTGACGGTTAAAACAGCCATTATGTCTTTTGTAAACGCCGTCTTAAGTTATGGACCGGGTCAAGAAAGTTTGGAATTCAGATTACATTTAAGGTATGAATTCCTGCAGTTGGGTCTTAAGAATATTATTAACAAGTTAAGAGAACACGAGAATCAGACTTTAGATCGACATATGGATTTCTTCGATATGGTTCGTAATGAGGACGAAAAAGAATTAGCAAGAAAATTTGAACAGGTATTATGGTTTATTAATTTAATGAATACATATGTTAATTATTTGTATGTGTGTGTACGTCAATTATAGGAGCAAGTAGATACTCAAAGCGCTACTTCTATGTTCGATTTGATACGCAGGAAACTTAGCCATTCTCCAGCATACCCTCATTTTCTTTCGCTTTTCCAACATTTTTTGTTATTGCCCCGTAAGTATTGAAATCAAATATGAGCTATTGGTTGGATATAATTTTATTTTATGTTGTTATTAATATTACAGTCGAGTATGGAAGTCTTCCACAGCATTGGCTTTTGTTTGACAGAATTGTGCAACAGATAACTCTCCAAACGGACGTTGGTACCGATAATGATGTAACACCAATTAGTATAAACGTCAAAGAAATTGTTCAACTGTAAGTATTTAGTTGAGAATAACGATTGGTGAAATATGTGAAAAAACCAATTTCATTTGTTAAAGTTTGGCCAAAGAAGAAGAACTTGTTGCTGCAAAAAACAAAGCAGAAGAACTGGAAAAAGAAAACGGTAGTATTACTGCTATACTAGCCAAGAAAGAACAAGAACTAGACTTAAGAAACCAAGAAAAAGTAAATATACAAATAAATAGTTAATATTAAACTTCTCAATCGTAAATAATAATACAATGTATAACAATTGTTTTAGGAAGATATGGAAGCAAGTATTTCAAGGATTAAAGAACGTTTGGAAAAAGAAATATCCATTCACTTAGAAACTAAGCAAAAAATATCAGAACTCGAGGATACTACAAGTGAATTACAACACAGGATAACTTACGAGCAAACGGAGAGGAGAAAACTAGAAACGATGCTCAGCAATGGAAGTTTACCGGACGATGCTAAAGTTAATTTTAGTGAGACTCCTATGCCCATCCCACCACCACCACCACCCCTTCAACCAATGATTAAAAGTCGAGGTCCAGCACCTCCACCAGCTCCGCCGCTACAAATTTCCCATTTAAATCTTCCGCCTCCACCTGGATGTCTCCCTCAGTTAGTCAGCAGACAAAGATCGGTAGAAATTCCTAAACCGTCTGCTCCTCTCAAGTCTTTCAATTGGGCGAAGTTGCCAGAAACCAAAGTCGCTGGCACCGTATGGGCAGATATTGACGAAGGCAAAATGTATTCTTCGATTGATTTGGAAACTGTTGATAAACTATTCTGCGCATACCAAAATCAAAAAACAAACGGTGTGGTTATTGTGAGTATTAACAACAAAAATGCTTAGTTGACATAGTGAATTTAATAAAATACCGTGTTTGATTTATAAACCAATGTGATTTGTTATTCGTGTAGAATGAAGGATCGTCTGAGGATTTAAGACAAATTGGAAAAAACAAATCCAAAGTATTGTCAGTTATTGACGGCCGTCGAGCACAAAACTGTACAATATTGTTATCCAAATTGAAAATGTCCGACGAAGAAATAGCAAGAGTGATTTTGGACATGGATACAAAAGACGTGTTACCGTTGGATATGGTTGAACAACTTTTAAAATTCACACCAGGCCCAGACGAAGCTGCTCTACTGGAAGAACATAGTTACGATTTGGACAGTCTCGCTAGAGCCGACAGATTTTTATACGAAATTTCCAAGTTCGTCGTAAAACAATATAACATAAATGAACGTCAATATGTTTAACACCAAATATATATGTATTATAACATGTTTCTTTTAGAATTGCACATTATGAACAACGTCTGCGTAGTTTAGTGTACAAGAAGAAATTTGTTACCTGGACTGGCGAAGTTGAGGGCAGAGCGAAGGTTGTGATGGAAGCATCGCGAGAAGTCGCTCGTTCCAGGCGTCTGAGAAAGTTGTTAGAGATAGTGTTGGCCCTTGGAAATTACATGAACAAAGGAGCAAGAGGTAATGCATGGGGTTTCCGTTTATCGTCACTCAATAGGCTTGCAGACACCAAGTCCAGTTCTGTGCGGGGTACAACGTTATTGCATTTCATCGTTGACATGGCTGATAAAAAGGTAAAAAGGTTATATAATGTACTTAAGTAGTTCAATTTAATTTATTGTTTTTCGCCATTTGTTTGACCAGTTCAAAGACGTTTTGCTATTGGATGAAGATATACCTCATGTGAAAGGTGCTTCAAAAGTGAGCTTGGCCGAACTCGAAAAAGACATGTCACAACTAAGGAACAACTTAAAAGAAGTAGAACGAGAAATAGAGTTCCAAAGAGTTCAGCCTGCGGTACCGGGTGACATGTTCCTGCCAGTAATGAAGGAGTTCTTAACTACCGCTACCTGTAAATTTTCTGAACTGGAAGACCTATTCCAAGACATGAAAACTCGAGTGAGTATTATTTAGTGAAATTGTAATTATTGTTTCAAAGTATTTTTTTGTCTAAATCAAAATCGTTTTTACAGTTTGACAGAGCGGTTAGACTTTTCGGAGAAGACAATTCCACGATACAACCGGACGATTTCTTTGCTATTTTCGATTCTTTCTTGACAGCTCTTACTGAAGCGCGTCAAGATAACACCAGCGTTAAAAAGAGACGCGAAGAAGAGGAAAAGAGAGTGCGACAAGAGGTTGAGGTTTGTTGAACGACAATAGTTATTGGCATATAGTGTATGTTGAAAGTGACCAATAGCATGCATTTCGTTTTTACAGTTGAAGAAATTAACGCTGGATCGGAAGAACTGTAAAGAAGGCGGCTTGGGGACAAGCGTTTTGACCAACGGATCTGGCGGACGTCGATCTGCAAACCACCAAGTGTCCATAAATGGAACGTCTGGCGATAAAGCAGAGTTCGACGATCTCATTTCGGCGTTAAGGACAGGAGACGTGTTCGGGGAAGACAGTATGGCGAAAATCAAACGCAGTAGAAAGTCCAGACATTCACCTCCGACCAGGGAGCACAGCAGGGACAGGGTGTTGAACGTTACACGACAAAAATAATTAAATCCAAACGGTTTCGGCGTCGTTGCCATTGTTAACATGACGATTAATAAACTTTACTGATTCTTTCGTCTTATCCCACTTTCTGTGATATACGTTTCGCTGCGTCCAAAAAAAAAAAAAAACTGTGCATATGACTACGAGTCAATTTCAATTGAATTGACTTTTCCTCTTTTATTTCTTGTACAAATTTCCTTTTTAAGTTTTCTACCATGTAAATTGTAAATATGTTTGTGATTTCGTATTAGATCGAACGATCGCGAGACCCATTAGTTCATGGATTTTAATTTATCGAAATTATTATACACTAGTTTATTAAATTATTAACAACGGACTATTATTATTTTTTAGTTTGTCGAAGAACAAAATTTGATGTTTTTTCTACTTTGAGAATGAAAATGTTTTTATCATTACCATTTATATCCAATTATTACTCTAAATACCAAAATATCGTTATCGTTTTAACATATTATTCAATCATTTTTATTATATATTTATATATTGTATTTGTAATTAATTTTTTAAATTTTTTTTATTTTTCCAAAGAGCAAACACAGAACATAACGTAATAAATCGAAGCTGGACGCATTGTTATAAGAGTATTTCTAATCAGTTTTATAGTTTATTTCAATTGATTTTTATACAATAATAATTTATTCGTCGTGTGTGAAGTGTTGTGATAACTTAAAGAAATAAAATCATTTAGAATAATTTTTACAAATTATTATCCAATATATTATATGAATCGTGTTGTTTTGTAGTTATTACTAGAGCTCGGATGTTAACGATCATAAATTCATTGAAACGTGCAACTATATGCCTAAAAAATTTATTAAATATGATTATTTTTCCAGTATTATATATGTATATATACATATATATTTATACTTTTAATTTACATAAAGCATGCATAAAAATGTAAACAAAATCAATAGTATTTAAACAGCCAACTTGGCATAATATAAATAAAATGTTATATATTACGTTTAATAACAATTATTTTAATGATATTTTCAAATTTAAAAGGTCTTTGGCCATCTCATCGTATATTGTTATGTATTGAAAAAGAGCGTTCTACGTTTACTGAATTGAAAATAACAATATCGTTGGTTTCTATAGTTTGTAGAAGTCGGTCAAAAGCCAATCTGTTTCGCCATTTGATATTCTCGTAACCTTGGAAATTATTTTAAATCGTGAATGCTTTTATCCGATGCTTTCTGTAATTTAGCAAATATTTTACTAATCTTTTACTGTCAAATTTTCTAAAAACATTTATAAACGAATTTGATGAAGATTTTCCTTTTCTATTAAATCTAGAAATAATTACCATATGCAAATATATGCTAAAAAAATATGTAAATTTGAAATGTATTGTTGGTGAATCGAATTTCGGTCATATTTTTGGTTTGATTCCGATTGGTGCTGAAAATACATGCAAAGTCATAAACATTACATATGCTAGTAGATTATATCGTCTTGCGTTGACGACGGCACGTATGTACCGAAACTCGTCGTCAATACTACGTTGGAGTGTGATTTTTTTTTTTTTTTACTGCCCTTCTCTGAACTTTATCGTTCTCGTCGGAATTCAGCGAGTTGTTATTTTTAGAAAATAATCGCCGAAGATACTCGTGTGGTTCTCGTGTGGCCTCGGCGTTTTGTGCTCTCGCTAAACCCACTCGTTTCGTTCACAAATGCTATGCGCTTGTTCGAAAGCGTTGGAAATGTCCCGCAAAACGAAACGTAAGATATCGTTAGATTCAAAAAAAATTATTCACAGTTTGTAAACGGGTGTTTCATATTACTTCCGTAACCGAGTTATCACTCGAAATTTTCAATCGATATGATGACCCGGAATAAAATTGTCTATAAATCATAATCTCATTTATTATTATTATCTTTTTGTTCTAACTCTAACCTGACAAATACGTATACACGTGTCAGCGTGTTCGGTGCAACGAATAGTCAAAAAATAATGACCTCGATCGATCGCTGAACTCAAACGTGAAATTGACGAACTCGATAGAAACGTAGTAATACAGCGAGTTCCAACGATCGGACGAGGTGACGGGCTGCAGAGACAAAGTGGAGGCGGGGGACACAACGGTGTCATGGCGTACGGACATTGTCGCTCGCGAACATCCCGCCGGGAGATCTCATCGCGCCCGAACGGTCCCGGGCGAGAGGCAGGCCCGAGGAGCCGGATCGGTCCGGCACAGCAGCAGTCAGTTCACAGCTCGCGAGGCCGCGGATGGACCTCGTGTTCCATTTAACGCGGACCCTGACGGGCCACGGGTGCTTCCGACGCTGTCTTCGCCGTATGAAGCGAGCGCCGGACGCGAGATGCCTCTATTGCCAGGACCCGTCGGACACGGCTCGCGAACACCGTATTCAGTGGCGAGAACATCGGCTGGTCGCGAACCGGATGTTGGGAGACAGAGAGATCAGACCGTCTGACGTCGAGGACATTCACCGCGACCCGGTGGCGAGCATGAGAATCGGTGAGGCCGCGGTCGCGTCTGAGACAATGGTGATGTCCATTCTCGGACGGGAGGAGCAGGATGAGAGAGGGCATCAGACTGACTGGGATAGGGTTGCGATACACGATAGGACCGAGCGGATCAAGGACGAAGAGGCGGAAGGGTCCATGGCACTCGGGGAACGTCATACTTGTGAGTCTCTACACGGACGCCGACGTCATGCCGTTCTTCGGGAGCCAGCTTACTAAACGGTCACGGACACGGAGCAGGAACAAGAGTTCATAGGGCTAATTATGCTAAGATTTAGATTTAAGATGAAGAAATACTATTGTACAGGATACCTAAGTATCGTCCAGTGTTTCTATTCGTGTATTCTTATAACTTGAAAATAAACTGTTCGAGGGGATAGGAAGTAATGCTCATGGCCTTTGAGCGATTTCGTATGAAAAAAAAAAGGCGGGCGTATAGTGGATATGATTGTTGAACATTGAATAAAACAAAATGTTTGAATTTAGTTTTGATTTTGGCTAATTTATCACATTTTCAAAAATCGCGCACTTTATGGAACACCCATTATTAAAGGTTAATGGTTTTTTTTTTTTGTATGTAAAAATCGCTATAAACGGCAAGTGCACTTTTTACAATGCACGTACCATTTCGATTGTCGTCTACACGTGTTCGTGGTCAATAGAAACGTATTTTTTTTTTAGATTTATCGATGCGAAAGATCACCGCGCCGACGACGAGAGTATAATGGTTCGTGGTCAGAAAAAAAACACGATTAATATGAAAAAATACAACGACTATTCAGAGCGATAAAAAAGGCTCGCGATTCAAAACCGTTGTTAAATCAATACGCTGTTTATATGGTATTTTTAACGAACGTTTTATGAGGCGTTCTAATTTTTTAGCGTCTATAAATTTAGATATAAGTCGTGTTAACGTATTTTTTTTTTTTTCTATACGGTTTCGTTGTTTGTACACGTGCGATTCGATACGCGTGCGCCTCGCCCACACACGCGGTATCGTACGGAGAATTACTGTTGACATTGTGTGCCGGGCTCGACAAACGACGCGGCGGTAGTCTCTCGAGACCGGAACACGCGCGAAGACCGTAAAACAGAACGTACAAACCCGTCCGAGAAATTCCACGTGGCGCAACGATCACGGCGAAAATACGAAAACAAAACGTTCCGCGTACGTTTCAGTCGTCCGGATTCGATCGTAGCGAAGCGACTCGAAAACAACCGAAATAAAGGCTTCGTTTGTTTATTTATTTTTTTAATTTTCGCGCGGGGCTTTTCGGTTACGGGTTGACCGGTCTAGAGACATTTTTTCGTCGTAACGTGCGCACGTTCGTCGTTTCGAACTGGCGGGCAGCCCGAACACGTTACACGTGCTTCTGCGTTCCACAGCTGTTGCTAAAAGATGTCTTTCTTTTTGGTTTTTTTTCCCACCGACACCGTTCGCCGAAGAGACTCCGTCCGCAGAGACTTCAACCCGGTGGCGTCATTTCAGTTCTTCAGAGGGGGTGGCAAAAGTTTTGACCGGCCCACATAATGTATCGAAATGCTGCACAACTCGGTTTATCCTTTGCGCAAGTCCAAAATTGTGGAAAATCATGTGTAGCGCAGCCACCGGTACGACCGGTTCACAAAAAACAGATAATAAAGTCTGAGCGGCGCCTTCTTTGGTCCTACTCTCCGTCGCTGCCCCAAAATAGCAGTGACTCGTTCCACGACGTTATCAGTGTAGAGCTCGTTGCTTTATTTATTCTATTAATCTACGATACCGTAATCAAGGCGGATTTATAAAGAAAAAAGTTCGCTTAATAATTAATATAACGATAACGAGCCCGATGTCGGGCGCCGGCCCAATATCCACCCTGCCACCCCTAAAATGACGCCGCTGCTTCAACCGAGACCAACTGCCGTCCAATCGCACCGCAACCTAACAGTTAATCATTAAATACATAACCCGGAAAAACGGATTATTATTTGACTCGCGTCTGTCGAATAGGATTTCTCAAACTAACCGTTACTGTTATCCGTAACTGGCAAAATGGATAGCAAAAAAAAAAAGCACCGCCGCCGACTCATCGAAAAATTAATCGCAAGGCTCGTCGTTGAAGCCGATTATTCAAGCCTGGCCGCACACATAAACTTATATACATTTATACGTATATTTTTATTATTATTATTAGCTATCCGTTCGTGAATTATTTTATATAATATATTAAATTTATTTGGAAAGAACAAGCACACCTTATACGCGAACACCAAGTCAACCGCGCCTTTTATTCCAAGTCATGGGCCGCGGCCCGAAACTTGTGCCGACGGATGGAACACCAAATAATCGGAAAGAACCTTGTCGTCGTCGTATCCTGGGGTGGACTGGCAGGGCGGGTAGGAGGCCATACCCCCCGCCCGGGCTCTCTAGAGATTTTGTACTTGGGCCTCGAGCTGTATTTTTTTATTATGGCCCGTTGGCCCACAGAAAATAATATAACACCTAATATTTTAAATGAAAGCTATATTATCGTGTAAATCGAATCAAACCGTTACAACTGAAAACCTGTAAACAATATAAATTTTCGGGGAAAAATAAAACAAATAAAAATTCACAAAAGTCTTGTCGAAGTCAACGGTTTTTTTAAGTATTAAATTATTTTTAAGTAATGCGTAATTGAAAATTAAATATAAAGTATCTTTAATATTTGGTTTGGGAGTGATATAAACCAGATACCATGTGTCAGTTTGGAATTCGGCGCCGACTTCAACAAGATTTTCGTGAATTATTTCACATTTTTTGGTGCATCTTTTCGTAGTCGGTTTTATTTTTTTCCAACATTTTTTTTTTACGTTATACATTATCGAGTTATTTATTTTGTTTAAAATTGAAATTCGTAATATTAAGTCGTTTGTTCGTGTTGATTACGTTAGTTTAAGGTCTCCTAAAAAGTTATCCACCTGGGCCTTCAAGGGACTCAGTCCGCCTCCGGTCGTATTTTTTTTTTTGTTAACCTTTTTGTTGTTGTGAGATTGGCGTGAACAACCGATATTGTTAATTATTATTATTGTCGTTGTTGTTCCAGTATACGTCGCGTGCGCGTTATCTGTTATTTTTAGACTTAGACTGGCGGCCGGCCAGTGTGCACTCCGTACAACCGTAAGTCTATTTACGTATGCGGTTTTCGATATTTAAATAGTATTACTACAGCTGAAATAAAATACATTATGTACAGGTTGGACGCATTATGGTAACGTCGACGTGATTATTATTATTATTATTTTTTTAAATTTTATTCATATTTTTTTCTAATCAGTTACTCGTAGTTATACAGTCCACTAAAAACCGGTGAAGTCGGCCATATTCGGTACAGCCCCCGGTCAAAACATTTGCAATAGGACGACCGCGAAGACCTTGGTTTTTATTTTATTTATAATTCAAATCGATAAACGGTTGAAAGTACATAACTCGATTGCGGGCCGTTCTAGGAGTGTAGACTGACGGACGATCGTGATATGTACAACGTTCCTGATCTGCTATTGATGTGTCATACGTTCATTCACGAGAATGTCTGCGGCAAGAGTGAGGAAGCAGGGCCGGCGCAAGGGGTAGGCAAGGTGGGCACTTGCCTAGGGCGGCATTTTAGATACAAAATATGAGACAAAATATAAATTTGTATACCTTAGCAAAAAAAGTTGGATTTTTAGATTATTTATGAGGTGTATTTTAAATAGTATGAAATATGAAATTAATATATGAAGTCTTTTAAAACTTAAAGACTCGTGTGGTTGGACTGGGTGATGATTTCAATTGAAAAAAATATATCTGACCAATCAGATATGGAGGAACTAGTATTAGAGTTTCTAAAATTAAAAGCAAGTCAATTTTAAATAAAAATAAAGTATTTTCTTTTTTCAAGTTATCATATTATTATCTGTCGAAAATTGTAAAATTGTATTTTAGTTATAAATGAAAATGTATGAAGTGCCTATCAATTGAAATTAATAAAATCTAAGAATAATTGTTATCATAATATTGTATTCTTTATGTGTACTATAAAGTACTGGTACTTGAAATATTTTTTTAAAAACTAGTGTAGCGGGCGTCAAATCGCATACTTGTCTACCCTCAAATTTTGTCTTGTGTCGGCACTGAGAGGAGGTGCCATTTGTCGGACAACTGTACGAAAGAGTGGAGTCTCATGAAGAAAGGACGTACGAATGAATGAGCGCTTTTTGTTATTCGTAATTGTTGTTTTATCGGTTACTCGCGGAAGTAAAGCTGACGTAGAGCACCACGCGTTTCCACGACTAATCACAAAAAAATGTTCGCCGTAAAGTATGGGCCATCCGAGTATTTCTTGCAATAAATTGAATATATATATATATTATGTAACCTCGACAAACAAACAAATGTTTGATCTGAAATAAAGAATTATGATTTTTATCACGAAATTGAGTGTTTTTATACGCCCCATCCTAGAACGTACCGTATACGCAGGCCCCCTCCCCCACACGAATTTGTCAACTATGGTGCTGTAAATAAATCCGGGCTCTCGTTGTATATTAGTATTTATAACAATTTTAATGTAAATTCTAACATTCAATTTTTTATTTTTACAAAAGGCATCTAAAATATTAGGTACACGGGTTCTTTTGCACCTTATACATCTCTATGAAATATCAGTTATTTTAGTTACCCTAAAATATGTTAAAAACACGAGTACACTGATTTACTGCAGTTTAAATATAAAATTCAACGTTTTTTTAAAAAGTATTTATGAATAATAATTTTTTTAAAAAATAAATAAATTATTATTATTATTTTCGAACTTCCACACGCCCCGCCCGCCTGCCGAAGCCAAGTGGCACGATCTTACGAAACAAAAATAATGTACACATGGATTGTTACACGAAATTATGTAGTGAGAAATCAAATTGTTTATGTACCAATATCGTATAAGGATATGGTGACTGGGGTGGCACGGATTCATTTTTTTTTTTCTAATTTAAACTAATTTAAATTAATAATATGTTTTTTTTTTCCCCCGGGACCATATTACTCGCTGACCCTCCCTCTCGCTCTCCCCCCCCCTCCCCTTTGTGGGAGCTCTGCGTACAACGTACCGTTTGCGAGTTGTTCTTCGCGGCCTGCTCGGTAATGAACGCGAGTTCGACGTCACCACGTCCGGTTTTCGTTAAGAAATTAAGCACCTCGGAGACGAACAACGTTTAGCGCGTTCTCCAAAGTCTCGGCGTGCAACACATGCCATTACAATATGCCCGATGTATTACTGTTAATTAACGTTACCTTTAGACGTTCGCGGCACCTGTGCAAACGCAGCGCCGCGGACGTTATGATATTATTATCGCCGGGGAAAACTAGAACGAAACGGTTGTGAACGTGAACGTGAACAACAACAACAAAATACATATACATCAATAACATACGAGTAGTTCCAAAGATTCCCAACAAAAAAAACAACTTGGTTTGACAATCTCAAATTATCCAGATCCTCTATCATCAGATTTAATCGCCTTCATTCATACAAACTTTCCCTAAATAATTCTCCCCGGTGCACTCTTCATCCCAACGAATCTATTTGTAATCTCCCTCATATTCTTTTTCAGTGCCCTCCTCTTTCATATAAACGCTCAATATTATTCTCCTTTTTAAAATCACATAATGTAACTTTAGATCTTCCCTCAATCCTTAATCTAAGAAATGAAAACCTCATCAATAAAATTATTTCCTTCATTCTGGAGGCTGGTTTTATAATTTAATCTTTTTTGGTATTGTAATCTGTTTTTTTTTCTTCTTTTTTTTTTCGCTCTTAATTGTTTAAATAAATTATTAGCATATAGTATTTCTAAATAAAAAAAAATAAATAACATACGAGTAATAATGCAAACGTCCGCGCGTAATTAATATATAAATACTCTTCAAACGCGGCGTAGAAATCGCCGTTATGTTTGTACGTCGTCGTGCACGCGCGTATTGACGTGTTCAGTCGGATTTCCGTCAGAGTTAGTCTTGTTTAGCACCTTCTGCTGGTTTTAAAAATAAAATAAAAAAAAAATTGGTAAAATACAATTTCGACCGTTCGCGGACGAAGCTGGGCAATTCAGCTGGTTTAGTGATAAGTGTTGATCGTTTTGATGTTCAGGCAATGTTATCAGACGAATCGAGAAGATTTTTTCTTGTGGTGCTTTTTATTCGGTTTGCCACGGCAAGAAGTAATCGTTCAAACCGCCTGTGCTTTCCGTACACCTGGATCGCACATGTTTTTTTCGGTGTCGATCGGTTGTAATCGGTCCGGGCGAAACGTCCCGGCGCTTTTCCTGCAACGTACCCACCCGAATTCAGCTGTTGATTTTTCGGACATACCTAACCTCTTATAGTTTTTAGCAGCGGCCGCAGTGGCTCAAAACAAGTGGATGGACGCGCACGTTTTTTAACCTGAAGTCGTAACGTCGTTTGTACTTCGGTTTAGTTGACCAGTTTGACGGAGACGCGTTTACTAATATACCGGTAACTTTGAGTCGGCAAAACTGTACGAATAGCAAATAATTAAATCGTATTGCATGCAATACGATACGCTAAACATTCGTAATATCCTTGTGATTTAGGTGTCAAGTGGTCCAATTTAAATGAGATAAAAATATTTGTTTCATATAAATGAAAATTAAAATAAAATAAACATCATTGCGTTCTTGTAAAACTAATTAAAAAAATCATCGTAAAAAAATATAATTTTTTATGAAAGACGCCAATATAAATCGACAATCTTTGTATATAATTATAAAGGGATGTATTATTTCGGACAAAACAAGTGGAGAGATGAAAAATGTAGATTACAATAAGTGGAGGGATGCCGCCCCCCCTTCCCCACTTCAATCACTGGTTTTTAGGAACGTTGCGAACGACGACGACGAAAAATGAACACGTCAAAATACGAGTTTAAAACGTATTCCGACGACGGATAATGCGATCCGTTTGGAAAACGTGTTAAATTAACATTCCTAAATTGTTTCGTTCGTCATATGTTCACGAAAAACCAACGACATTAATATCACGACTACCGCCATCCGTTTTATGGACATTATGCAATTACCGATGGTTGTGCAACAGTCATTTGGATATTGAAAGTCGGATACAAGTCGTATTGTTACTCTCAATAAACTCGGAACTGTCCCCCTGCTCGACATATCATGTCCGTGTTGTCCATAAGCAATACGTAGTACGTCGATCACATCCGTAGACTACGGTCGCGTATCGAAAACTGTGGTCAGAGTGGAAAATATTTGCACGGGGGACCGAAGCTAATGCAAGAAAAAAACGTACTCGTATTTAGGGGTTAATTTTCTTCTTTTGACATTTGTTGGACACTACGAATCATTTAAATCAAAAACAGCGAAAAAATTCGGTCGTTAAAAATAATACTATTAAACATAATGCGTGTTTGGTTTTTAACGAAATAGCTTCTTTTTTTTTTTTTTTTAATAATATAAACATTGCGAACAATTTACAACTTAATACCGTTTTTTACTAATTTATTTTATTCGATTTTTGAATATTACGAACAAAACAACAAATTCAATGTCAAATTAAAGGCGACGTCAAACTTAAGCTAAACAAAGGAGGGGCACGCCGTCTCCTCTCCTACTTTAACCACCGGTCAAAAAGGAAAAGTGTTCCATCTACCGTCGAGTTGTCGTACTCACCCAAACACTCGAACGATACGTCGGTGCGATTTCGAGACGAGATGAAATTATTCAGTAGAGTATATATAAAATACGATCTCTCCTAAAAAAAAAACCATCGTCTCAGATCGTGTATAGAAAAAAAACCTCGTGTCGGATCCGCACGCCGATGAAAGTCCGAAGTCATACCGCATCATACCCAGAGTTGTGAAGCGTTTGAGTACAAGTATTTGAATATTGGTGTTCAAATACTTTTTTTATGGCATTGAACGCTAATTTGTTTTGAATACTTTTCAATACTTATGTTGTATTGTTTTATTGAAAATCAATAATGTTACATCTCGCGAAATTGTACAAAATCGATAGTCAACGAAATCGGTCGGTGTATTAAGGACTTCACCAACGAAAAACTCGGATCGATTGCAATCGTTTCCTGTGTTCAAAAAGTGAATATAAATATTTTGATTTTTACGATCATAATAAAACGATGTTTTATTGATTTGCATGTCTGTTGGTAGGTATTGATTAAATACAACACGCCTTAGCCCAGCAGTGCTTCCGTCGAAACGATATTTGGTGTACGGGGTGACACGTTAACAAAAAAAAAAAAAAACGAACATCAATAACCGACAAGCATTTGGAACAAATCATGTTTTCGAAATGTTATAACAAGGAATATAATCATATAATATCGTTAATAATACATTTCAAAAACATAATTCGTTCGAAACACGTCGTTAAATATTATGTACAATTTTTAATGTGCACATTAATAGAATTACACACATATTTTTTTTTTAAGCATTTGAAAATTGTTTCAAATACCTTTTTAATGTATTTACTCAAATACGATGGACGAATAATTATTTGAGCGTTACTCAAAAATAATTTTCCCAACGATATATTTTTTTTTTATTCGCTCAAATATTTTTTTCAAAAGTACTGTTTACAGGTGTGCGCGTACCGTAACACGGCACAATCGATTAACCTCTTCTCTCAAAAAAAAAAAACAAAAAACCCCCCGCGAAAGAAAATAACCTCTCCGCGGCTTCCGGACGTACAATTAAAAACGGTTTCGGGTTTCCTCGAGAGAAGCAACGACTCTCAGAAGTATTGTTTTCGCGTATTCCGTCCGTTCTTTGCATATACTTATACTTGTATATATATATATGAACGGTTATCAAATGTTAATGTTTTAATGATTTATGTACGTACACATTATTCGATATATATATATATACACATACAGTATTAATATTATAATATCAGGAATAGCGTATAAGAGTATCAGTAAGTCGACAATATCGGTCAGTAAACATGTATAATTTACAATATTTTTTTTTTCAATATATATATATATATGTGTGTGTGTACGTAAGTACTTGTTTTTACCAAAAAAAAAAAAAAAAATCAATCATATTTCAATGTACGATAAAAAATTATTCGCAGTAACCGTTATGTCGGTTTGTTTATCTTTTAGACATACGTAGTAAATCTAAAACGTAGTGTATAGCGTTTAAAACGTAGAAACTTCTATTCGGAATATATATATATTTATAATACAATTTGTTTATTTTTTTTCTCACCGTACAACACTTCAGCCGCGTGTTTAATAATAATACGGTCACGACAATCGATACAAAACTTACGCATGAGATCAACGAAAAAAAAAAAAAAAAAAAAATACATATAAATAAAAAACAGAAAAACGTAAAATACAAAATTACAATGTTGATTTGCGAGTACGCGTATCCAACGACTGTACACGCGTTGACGGGACGTGTTTGACGGGCCGGCGGACGTACCGTAACAAGCATGATTCTAAGGGATAATAATATTCGTAGATTATAAAACGCGTAATAAAATGCAGTTTTCCGAGCTAAGAAAAGTCGATTCGTTAACACGAGAATGTTAAAAAAAAAATGAAATCGACGAATTATTGCACGTACGGATTATAATAATTATATAAATTTTTTTCAAATAACAACACACGATAAATTATCTATACAGAATGTGTACAAATGTTATGAAACGTAAGAGCGCGCGCGGTTTAAGAGCGACAACGAATCTCAGCCGATGCGTTCGTGTCGTTCAAGGTATTTTATAATTGAAAACCGAAACGAAACGACGTACGCGG
The DNA here is from genome assembly GCA_019022885.1 of Schlechtendalia chinensis. Lineage (NCBI taxonomy): Eukaryota > Metazoa > Arthropoda > Insecta > Hemiptera > Aphididae > Schlechtendalia > Schlechtendalia chinensis. The sequence goes on along the minus strand of CM032339.1, from coordinate 10,038,265 downwards.
GTCTCATTTGACGATGACGATAATCAGCATGGCTGGGGGGGTTTCGGCGCGACGTGATTTCCCGAACCGTCCACGAGTCGTTTGACCCGAAGGCGGCGTCTTGTCGATCGGTTTTCGTTTCGAAGTTTTTCGAGTTCCTCCCGTTCCACCGGACGTCTCTCGCGACGCGAGACGCTCGTCGACGGCCGTTTCTCGGGCCGCGCGACGTTTCACGGGCGTGCCAGTACCGGAAAACAGACGCGCTTGCTGACGCGCGTCTGAAGTTTCGTTTCGGGTTCGGGACTAGGACTGGGACTGGGACGACGTTCAGAACATGGACGACGACGTGTCCGAAGACGTGACCATCGCGTCCGAGCCGACCCGCACCTGGTGCTGCTGACGGTTCACGTCCCTCACGTCGTTGGCGTTCGCGTCGCAGTCGGCCGCCAGCACCTGTCCGCCGGCGGACGCCACGACCGCGTCCGTCGCGGCCGCGTTACGGCTCCGGAACCCGCCGCCGTTGTTGTTGACCAACATTAGCGCGTCCGCGGACAGGCTGAGTATCTTGGCGCTGTGCTCTTGCGCCTTGGCCCGCAGACACGCGATGCTGTTGTTGCGGAACTCCTCCGAGTCCTGCGCCCGGTTGACCGCCAGCTGCATGACGGCCGCGTGGTGCTGTTCCATCTGCGACTGTATCTCCTGCTGGATCCGCCTGTGCGCCTCCGCGTTCGCGGCGCACTGTTGCTGTTGCTGTTGCTGTTGCTGCTGTTGCTGCTGCTGCTGTTGCTGCTGCTGCTGTTGCTGTTGCTGCTGCTGCTGTTGACGGTCCAGCTGCTGTTGCGGCCGCTGCGGTGACATGTCCGTCGCCGTCTCGGGACTGGCCGACCTCTTGGGGGCGTTCTCCTCGTCGTCTTCCTCGTCGTCCTCGTCGTCGTCCTCGTCGTCGTCTTTGTCGCTTTTTTGGCTGGCGCCGCTGCACACCGTGTTGTCGTCTTTCAGCTGGTCCGCCGCCTCGATCGACTTGCGGTGCATGCCTGTAAACAGCGACGAATGAATTGCGCGTAGCCTACGGGGCTGGTTTCGAGCGGTCGCGCGCGAGTCAATAACAAAAACAAAAAACGCACAAATACCAACCGAACGTAACGGATTTCGGACCCGATTCGATGGCACGCCGTCGTTTTTCACGAAACAAAATCGAATTCAATTACTAATATAATAAGACACGAGTCCTCCAACACCTGACCGTGTGCGTGTCATGAATTCGTACGACGCGATCCGAACGGATCACGGCATATCAGCGGCGGTCGGACGGAGGCGATGAGGGGATACGTCGCACCCCATGACGTTTTCGTTATTAAGTATTGGTTTTGACGGCGTGCCGTTTATTGACTATTTATTAGCGATAAAAAATGTTCGCCCCTGCCGCAGATGAAGTGTTGAATGAATTGGCAAAATTTATAAAGATTTAACAGATTTGATAAAGCGAACTTATTAAATTACGACTTAAACTGTGAGTTGTGTTTTCAACGATCGAAGTTCGTGTTGAAAAATCATGACATAAGTCATTTGACCGCAGCACGTCTCCGGACACCGGCCCGAGGAACTTGTTGCGACTCGAAGCCAATCGATTTCGGACGCTAGACGTGCGTTTTGGACGGGCCGGCTCTCGCGGGTCGGACGAGCACTCGGACTTTCGGCGGGCCGATCGAAAATCCCGTGAACGCGTTTCGCCGTGGCGAACGTTCGACGAGCAGGGACCGCGGAAAAGACGTTTTTTTTAAACGCGCGCACGACCGGCGTCGACGACAAAAATGGGACACCGGGGGTGGTCGGTAACAAAGCGAAAGTTGGAATCTGTCGCCCCGTGTTCCGTGCACACTCACCGAGCAACCACGGCGCGACGCACTCGTTCTCCTTGGCGCTCTTCAGGATGGTCTCCGGCAACGGTAACGAATGTCTGACCATGGCGCCGTACAGCCCGTACTCGGCCATTATCGTCGATCTTCCCCAACACTTCTCGGTCTTCCGCCACTTGGCCCGTCGGTTCTGGAACCACACCTGCGCAACGGAAAACGTTAACACGACATCACAGAGCCGCCGCCCGGGCGCTCGAGTCTTGTGGTGGGGGTGGGGGGGGGGACGCGACGGAACTACTATTTTAAATTTTTCAAACCGAAAATTAACGTCCGTCCGCGTGCGAGTCTCAAAGGACCGCGGGGACTGCGGATGGCTCGTTCTGCGTTCTTCACGCGTTATTCGACAATTTTTTAGATCTGCCCACGGACGTACCGTTCGTCGAACTAAAAAGTCGAAACGAAATCGCCCGAATACCGGAACAACTTAGTCCGTGACGATATCACCGTTGTGAACGGTCTCCGTTGGCCATGGCCCGCAGCTGACGTTTTATATTTTCACGTTCGTTTAGGACGGGTACGCGCGTCTCGTATGCTTTTCCCTAATTATTGTTGGCGTTGAACAATAACTGTTCCAATAAAAACCGTATAGAGAAATGTGTTTAATCGGGGGGGAGAAAAAAAAACAAGAATTTACAGCGTTGTTAATTGTAAACCGAGTGGGCCGTGTCGTACGGATAATTTCATTCGAAACGTTATTTTCAAGCTTCCAACTGAGCTCCACTACTTTCACGTGTTCCGATTCGAGCACTGAACTGTGCCGTTGAAATAGAAAACGGAAACCCACGACCGTTTCACCGGCAACGGTTTATGGCATTTTTTTTAATTCTTTTAGATCCGCAGTAATAGTAATAGTAGTAGGGAGGGACGACGACGATCGTTTTTATTAATAAAACGTCATGACACAATCGGTTTAGCATTATTATCATTATTATTATTATTATTGCCGAGCGAAATCGTGCTCGTCGTCCGGGGGAATAATACCAATTTCGGCCTACGTGCGCGCGGTAGAACGCGCATCATCAAGTCCGGGGGATAAGTTATTGGGAATTCATTTGGGGTGCCGTCGGCCGCCGCGGAATTCCGCCGCCCGTGTTTTTCACCAGCCGAAAATCGTCCCCGGCCGTCTCGTCTCGCGCGCATAATGCGACGGCGGTAATCCGATTATGACGTTTTCGGTCGCTCCCGTCGCCCCCCGACCGCCACCCGGTCCGGTCCAGTCCGGTCCGCCGGCAGAAAAGGGGTCGATAAAACGCGAACGACGTTTCCCGCAAAATGCCAGTCGTGATGAATCCTGTCGTGTCCGCCCGTCCTCCGCGTTTCCACCGGACAGTTCGGACGTTTCCGTGGGCGACGGAACAAACGTTTACCGACGTTCGCCTAAGTCATTTTGAAGTCGACGACGCGGTCGTCCGCCGGACAATAAGACACGGCCGACCGAATATCGTGTTCTGATTTTGATCTCGCGCCGGAAAAGGAAACGCACCACGTCGTCGAGATCGCTTTGTGAACCCAACATTTGTTCGGTCGTCGTTAACACCACACGTGTCCAATCGAACGTTCAGATCCGTAGTCGACAATCGCCCCACGTCTAACGTGTTGTTTGCAGACGGACGTGCAAAAACGTGTGTTGTTGATGACAATGAATCGATCGCCGTGCATTTAAGTAAATTATTTTCAACAAAACCTAGTCTACCTGATGGCAAAACCGAACAAACACTAAATGCACAGATCTGTCGAACGACTGAAAACCAATGGAAAAATGGTGTATCGATCGCGAAATATCAATAATTACATTTGCTACATCTACTGTCGGTCTGTGGGAAAAAGCAAAAGCAAAAAAAAAATGTCGCAATCGGAATGATACGAGAAGCGTTTGTGTGTAAAAAAAAAAAAGAAGAAGAAGCATATTCCATAAAATCCGAGCCCTGGTAATCGCGTTGATTATCCCGATTCGGACACCGCTTGAAAATTAATCATAATCAAATATTCGGTATTCGTGTGTGGCGCGTGTTCGGTCGACCAGAATTGATTAACGTCAAAAGAAGATACATTGTAAATTTTGTAATTGGTTTTACAACGTATTAAAATACGTTTAGCGCGCCGACGTACGACCGCGTGTACCGTATTTGTTATACACGGTCGATAAATGCATTGTGTTTACCATGGCGACGGCGAACGAAACCCTTTTAGGCGTGTATAGTATTTCCTGTTCGCTTTCGCCGCAAGTGCAGAACCGCGCCGTGATTAAAGAAAAAGACCCTCCCGACGGACGGACGGACGGACGGCCATCATCGTCCCGAAGAAGATGTGATTTCTGTTTTGGGTTGAAATGCGCGTGTGCGGTTGTGCGTTTGTGCATGTCCGCCCCAAAGGAATTTACTTGAAAGGTTTTTTTTTTTTTTTTTTTTGATAAAGGTTCAGAAATTCCAACAAAAAGTTTTATTTAGTTTTTCCCCTCTAACGCTATCCTGTATGATAAACGCGGCCGGGAATATCGTCGGGGACGTGAGTAAATGAGAATGATACCCACGCGAACAGTAAACGTCTCACGTCACGAACGTGCTAACGTAACAGAATAAATTGTCTGAAAATTATTTAATCCGCGTTTCAAGAAATTTCTAGACATTTAACCGAGTCGGCGGAAATTACGAAAATCACGAATTAATAGCATTCTCATCGGGCGAATCGTTATCAATTAGTAAACGGAACATTTTGCGGGGAACGTTTTAAAGCACTATCGTCAATTACGCTCCCCACGGAATCCTGTTCCGATAATAATAATAACAATAACAATAATATACTCATCCGAACGCATTTGCTGAGGACTTATCTGGTTAAAGATTACTCACTATAATCGGTATTAAACTGCAAGGGGAAGTATTCGGCTCATTGTTATTATAAAAGAAATACAATCTTGTCTTGCAGCGATTAGGTTGCTATAACAATTCGTCGTCAGAAACCCTCCTTGATTTAAATTTATTTATTGATTTAAATGTGCGTGCAAAATTATGGATATCAAAAAGATTGATAGTGGTTTTTGTTGCTTATGATAAACGGAATATAGTTCTTGTTAATTTTTATTTAATCTAATCTATAAATGCATATCTGGACAACGTAGTCGAATAGATTTCTAACACGAATGACGCGTACCCAATCGGTAATGACGGTAGCCACTACGGAAACAGTTAAAGACGCGATACAAGTTGTATTGTCGACACGTTCCGTCAACAATGGTTCGTAGCGATATACTGTTAACGCGAATTCGAACGCGTGCTTAAAACGACACGAAACCCTCGGATTATATTCCATCCGATAAGCGTAATTTGGACGTTTGAAAAGGTTGGTGGAGATGACGGTGCGCTGTCGGTTCAACGAAGGTCAACAAAGACGGGGTTTAATTATATTTATTTTGCTCGCCGAAGAATGTTGGCAAATTAACTCGAGCGGCACACAGAACGAGTCAACGGCCGTTCGAATAATTACACGGAACAATTAAATTATTATATCGTTTGCGTAAAGCGGGGCACCACAGTGGGCGTTGGAATTCCGATCGCCAAAACAACGGCAAACGGTCAGACGACACTGTACAACGGCCCCGGTTAATTGAAATCGTGCAAGTTTCTGTGCGTTTCTGTCCCGTTCCTATTTCGCCATACTGTCGTATCACACTCAATGAATTATCATAATCGTCACGGCCGCTAGATGAAATACAACGGTCTATTCCGTAACAGGAGTTTTTACGATACGCGCGGCACGGAAATATACGTCCGATTCCTCACGCGAATTCGTACAGACTAACGGTACTACGTCGTTATTTTGCGTCCGACTTACGTACCTGGATTCAATCGTATATCAATCGTCGCGTACGTACATTTTCTACACTATTTCATTGTTTCCGGATGAAGGGGGGGTGGGATAGGACCGCCACGATTCCCCGCCCGCCATCCGATCGTTACGGGCAGTGCATTCGCGACCTTTTCATCCACTTCTCCATCAGAAGAATCCTTATTGTTTTTCAGGTTAATATTTGTATTGGATCGATAAATTCATTATAATTATTAATCATAATTCTAGTTAATATCACAGGTTGATATTTAACAGTGACCACTGAACAGTCTATTGATTATTAACAAACAAGTAACGAACGAGCATAACACAATGGTGTATTGATTAATTTTTTACGCGTTGTTTTTTATGATTGTTTTTTCATTGAAATGTACTTTGATTACACGGTCACCACCACTCGAATCCATAAAAATACGATTTACAATATCACGAAAGCATGTTTTCCCTATTTCTATATTTAATCGGAGTTATCTGATATTCGAAAGAATTCGGACAAATAAACGTCGTCTGTTCGCCGCATAATGATCATAGTATACAACCCAATTCACAACTGAAGCCGAACTTCATCGTTTTCCCACGTGTTCTGTTCGGAAATCTGTCAACAGACGTTTGACTTGTTCGTCCTTCAATCCATTTCGAGACGCCCCTAAATAATCAGGACAATGATACCCACTGTGGATCCGGTGGCACTGGTTACGGGTAATCTACATCGGATATCGAATGGTTCATAACGTTAATACCGGTTTATCGCGATATTTATTTGGCCGAAAACTAACAAAAAAATATTCTCAGTGTGTTCGATCCTCAGGCGAAACAGTAGTAAACTACACGGTATATTGTCCGCTACACGTGAAAACAACGAACCATACATATGTTTTCGGAGGTTAGGTGTTGTGTGGCACAATTACAATAACTTCTAAATGTAACGATAATAAGTAATATGACAATCACAACTCTTTGTCGCCTACGATACGATACTTAAATATATATATATACAAGGTGTGTCCCGAAAATAATGTCAGTGATTTTATTGTGTCGCGACTGTATGTCGGAGCGTGTTTGGACCGGTAGAAACTTGTAGTAAATGAACGTCGGCTAATCTATCACTCGGTGTGCTCCGAGCATCCGGAAAGTTAGGACGAGCCTATCCGTGAGAATTGTTTCGTGACCTTGTACAAGTAAAAATGCAGCGCTCGTTAGAACAAAGAGTTGCGATCGAGTTTTGCGTGAAACTTGGAAAGACCGCGACGGAGACTGTTTCCATGATCAAGTCAGCTTACAAAGAAGATGCCCTATCAGATCCGCAAGGTGGCACAAGGCCTTTTGGACGGCCGGGAAGAGGTCGACGACGAGAACCGTCCACGACCACCACAGCCGACAATGTGACGCGAGTGAGGAAACTGTTAAACTCAGACCGACGATTATGTGTTCGTTTAATGGCCGTTATCTTAAATACGCCGAAAACTCAAGTTTACGATGTCGTCACGAACCATATCGGCATGCGGAAAGTGTGTGCAAAGATGATACCAAATGCTCCGGCCCACACCGGCTTTATCGTCTCCGACTACCTGTTGTAACCAGGGGTGCCGACGATCCCCCAGCCAACGTACGGCTCGGCCGTAGCTCCGTCCGACTTCTTTTTGTTTCCACGCCTCAAAACACCCACGAAAGGCATGCATTTCGGGACATTCCGGAGCAGGCCCACCGTAACGCATTCGATAGCTGGAAGACTCGCCGGAGCCGATGTATTGACGCCCGAAAGAGCTTATTTTGAAGATTTTTAATAGCTTGTAACGGAATAGTTCAACAAATGATTTTCAACGGACTCGTCGACATTACTCTCAGGACACACCATGTGTGTATCGATTGTATTTCTTTGTTTTTCGGTCAGTTTGATTTTCGCACACGTTTTCTTTCATTTATTTCCACGGTGAACTTTCAGCTGACAACCGCTACGTCGACGTTCGTTTTGGCGGCGACGTTTTGAAACGCCCGCGTTTAGTCGGCTTGCCGCGGGTGTGCCGCGAACGCAATAGCGCGGCGTGTGCGCGTGTTTGGGCAAGGCGACCCGCCGGACTGAAAAACCGAACGACGTCCCGGCGTGAACGGGACGAAGAAAACCAGGGACTGGACGGGACGGGACGGGACGGGACGGCGCGCGCGTCGTACACCGGACGGGCCGGTTTCCGCGAGGGTCATTAAGCTGTGTTGGAGAACGCGCCGGTAAGTGGAGGATTAACGGATCACGGCGGGCGGCGTACACTACCACGCGCGGAAATGGGCGTCCCGCGAACGTAATTTATGGACGCCCGGCAAAAGTCAATTATCTCCGCTCGGCAAAACGTCTGCCGACGCCACCGCACGTCCCCGTTTTCGCTTTTCGTCCGTGTTTTCCTCCGTTTTCTCCCACGACTCGTCTACCTGCGCCTCGTGTGCCCCCCGTCCCGTCCCCTCGTCCCGTCGCCAATGTTTTATTTCCCCCCCCCCCCGGCACCGGCGAGCACACGCTTCGGCGCTCGGATTCGCATGATGATCAACCGCGTCCCGTTTTTCCGACAGGACGACACGCGCAATATGGACGTGACGAGTTTTGAAACCCGCCCTACCGTGTATCGGACCGCGCCAGTCCGGGTTAGGGGTCGTAACCGTCGAAAGTCGTTGCCGCAGAGCCGACTAATGTTATCAATGTCAAATAAAATAAATATTGCAAATCCGTTGGTGATAACTGTAAGTTCGAACGTGTTTTCAGTAGATTTTCGAACTTCGATTGCGTTTTTCGCAACAACGTTTGACCGCGTCTTCGCTCTCTCTGTTGACGTCTCTCCGGTCCGCGAAGTAGCCGAAACCCGTTGCGAACGATTCAACAGTCGTCTTATCGAAGAACTCGCGGCCAGGGACACCGTGGAAAATCCCCCGGAAATGGATTGGAAAAAAACTAGAGTGATTGCAAACCGTATACGTTTTTCGGTAAACAATTCGGCTTCCCTTCACTGTTTCAGACACGCCGTGTAAACACTCACTCGTTGTCCGAATTAACGTAACGGATCGTCACACATCGTCTCAACGTAAATATGTCTTCGTGTTGTTATGCGCTTCACATTTGTTTGCGACGGTCCGTGTCTGTTCACTAATCACACTGCGCCGAGCGGCGGATTCGATGGCGTTTAACAGATACGAACTAAAACCGAACGGTCTGCAGTTTCGCGTGAGTGTGTGCCGACTAACAATAGACAAAATGTGAATAATTAAATTTACCACGTGAAATCCAAAACGCCACTCGAAACCGCATTTTAAATACTTCCACTTGGGCCGTTGAATTTCTAACCAGCACGAGAACAATGACGGTTTGTAAACGAATTGAATTCAGTTGACAATGAATGGTTTTATGGAATTAACTCATTTGCGTCGCACGCTCGTACGTCATAAGATATCTGTCATTCTCGTCGTTCATTATTCGGAACACGAAAACCTACGTCACGTTTAACATCGTGTAATCGTTGAAACAATTCGCGTCCGGCGCGTAGCGTGTGGAGTCGTGATGATGTTATGACCGGTGCTGGATGCACTAGCATCGGCACGCACTACAAATCGTTATGAACTGCGCACAGTTTTAGCTTTGGCACGCTCGTGTGTGCCGACAAGCGCAAGTGTCACGACGAATCGGTCGCGAGGCGTTGTGTTTGGTCGATGACCACGTGGTTTCCGGTGTTGGCCATCAATTTTCAGAAGGATTTCGAACATCGACAACACGACGATTGATTGGGAAGTATGAAATGGTTTCACGTGCCTAACACGCGCTGTCTTATTGTTTCAAATTTTCGCACGTGCGCGATGGCGGCGAACCGAGAGGAGAATAGGACCTACGAACTTTTGGGTCGTGTTCCCGGGAAACACAATGTTAAGCGAGACACATTTCACGCACACACTATACGAACGCCAGTCGACAACACACATGAAATTATTTGAATACATTTGTACCGAACGTTTCGCTCGCATTGGAATGAACCGTTCATGATTTGCACCTTCGCCGTCGATAGTTTGAAGTACTCGTTTCAATTTTTCACGTCCTGTCGTCGTAACTTCGACCATTCAACTCGATCACGCGCAATCATTAAAGTCTCTCGATTTATCGCCATGTAAATGTGTATTGCAAATTTTCAGGCCGCGTCCAATTCACACGCTTCCCGATCGGCTCTTCGCGCGTGCGTACGCGTACACCCGGATCAGATTGTAAAACAACCGTTTTAGTTTGATACCGAAACCACGTTGGACGAGGCGACGTGACGACCAATTGTCGTATCACATTGTTCGTCACGGTAACGATCATTCGCGTTTTACACGTCACGTCGCAATTCCGTTCGCGATGAATGCCGTGGGACGTGTTCAAAGCGTCTGGTTACCGATCGACATACAAATATATATTATGACGTCCAAATCAAATAAAAATTAAAGCTACTAAAACCATAGCCACGGAAAACCGTGATAACTGCGCGCCCACCTCCGCTGTCACCGGTCGGCGTACGTCCGTTATCGTATTGATTGAAACATGGTGCAAATGTATTGGCCTCATTCTAAAAGAAACCCGTCTTTTTCTCTCGTCCTCGCGGTGAACGCTGGTCCCACACCACTTGTGATTTTCGCATTTTTTTTTTTAAACGTCATGTTGCTCACGTCCCCGCGGCGAGAACGCCAAGGGATGACGATGAGTAATTGTGACTAATATTATTTACATTTGTTTTTCTTTCTTTCCTCGTGTTTTTTCTTTTCGTCATTTGCGTTTCCTTTACTTGCATATATATATATATTAAGAAAAAAGATACGTTTCAAACGTTAACAATGTAATGCTTGTTGTCACCGTGCACACTTCCTCTCCGGAGGTTTTCTCGCAGAGTCTTAACGCTCGCGCCAATAATGAAACAATCCATTTTAGTCTAGTCGTGTATTTTCGTTTGCACGTACTCTATTTCGGGCGTACATCGTAATTGTTCAGATTAAAAAAAAAAGAAAATAAAAATCCGGCGTACGCGCGTGTCCGCGTACGACCCTCGGCCAAAACGGCGTCCGTCACCGAGCGTGCCGACCGGGTAGGTAGGGACGGTGTAAAATCAGTGTGTTCGTATTCTACGCGCAGACTCGTAGACCGGTCAGGTCGAGTGACTTCCACTTCGTTCCGGTGCGTGTTTAAAAGGAACGTTGGCTCTATCTTCGACCGTCGTCTCCTACCGGGGTATTCGTTCGATCAGTTCGTTATTGATCCCGTGCGGCCAGCGCCGTCTAGGTTAGGTGGTCTCCTGGTCAGGACTCCGGACGCGTGACGAGAAAACGACGATAGGGGAAGGAAGGGGGGATGAAAAAAAAAAATGAGAAAAAACCGACCGGCACGGAACGACGATGGCGGGCCCGTAGAGGCGGGGTGGATGGGAGGGGCTGTAGAAAATAAAAAAATAATAAACAAAAAGGAGAAGGACGGAAAGGGGAGGTTTATGGCGTTAAACGTAAACTATGATAAACGGGCGGTTTAGATGCTCGGCGGTCCGTGGTTTGGCGTCCGTAATCGAATTATCCGTCGTCGAGGCCGCGCGCGCGCGCGCATGTCCCCCGCCGCCGCCGCCGCAGCCGCGAAACTTTGTTTAGTCGATACGCGCGCCGCGCGGCCATCGAGCCCGACAAATTATTGATATTTATCGTCCGCGTTATACACACCCGCAAGCACGTCGTTATGTCGTCGTGTACGTAACGCGCGTACACGGGTGGGCGGTATCGACCGGAGCGGCGGGGGTAAACAAATTGGGATTTATCGCCTCCGCGCGCGCCGGTTTTGATTTCGCGCGATACGATATTATCGTTATCATCGTCGTCGTCATTATTATTATTCGCCCCGCTATTATCGTATTATGTTTTGTACGCGTGCACGGCGCGTTATTATATTATGTCAGGACGTTCCGCGATCCTGTTCGTCCGCGCCCGCGTCTCCGGACGACGCGAATTTAATTAAAACCCCGTGCGAAACGCGAACCCAACCGGCCCCACCACACCCTACCCACCGGACCCGTGCGCGTTCCCAGCGTCTTCGCGTTCTGACGACGCGTCGTCCTCGTGATTCCTTCGAGACGGCCACGATAAAACACCGGGAACGTGACGGTCCGACCACGATCCGGGAAGGAAACGCTCGTTTTTTTTTCCCACCGCGTGTCAGTTACTGTTCGCGACTGCAACGACGCACACCCGTTTCGTTCGCGAATCGCGGAAATCAAAATCATAGGATAAAGTCAATGTCGTCTAAACGTTAAACGTAAAATCACCGTGTTATAGTCATTTTAGTTTATAGCTAGACGTCGCCAGCTGATGATCTCGTAACGCCGAAGAACGCGCAGACGGTTCGTCGACAACGGTAAAAATGCACTTTCGGCGGAACCAGTGGCGTGACACTGAGGGCGTGCGCACGCCGTATGCCCGGGTCCCCGTTTTCGAGTTTTCGCGTATATATAACCCTACAGACGAATGAAAAATACCCTAGGTGTTATTGAACTGCAGATCTTTCTATAACGATATAACGTGCCCGTTAGCCCGTGACATCTTATCAACGCCGCTACGTCTTATACACCAAATAAACGCATACGACATTCCGTTCGTAAGTTCTGTTCGGGTAAACAGACGTCTATCTGGTTTCAGTGCAGTTAGCTCGTATTGCGTAATAATTCAATGATTACGTACCACGAGTGATAGACACGATTGATTTCCCGTTTCGTTTGTACAATTACACGGGCATGATTAATTAATTTATAAATTAAATTATCGTCTGATCCAGTGATACCTAAATCAATAATAATAATAATAACAGGTAAAATGTTCCCACGGAATTAACTTTTTACGATAAAAAATTACTGTGTTAATGCAATAGCAGTCAAATAAGTCAAATAGAAGATAATTCAAACTGCTATTGTGACTATATGGCCATTCCTTAATTTAGAAAAACAATTCGACTGTTAAAATATATTAAAAATAATTGATTGGTACAAATGGAGAAGTTCCATATGAAAAACAAAAGTTGTGTTGCGTACTCTCAAAACCGATTCACCGTCATTGATGCATAACAAATTTAAAAGCGATGACTAATATTGAACGAGACCTCGACGAACAAAATAATTATATAATATAATATATATATATAGCTTCATAATTTTTATTTTATATAGGATTACAGATGGAAAGTATGAATAATGAGAATAATGTACCTGAGTAACTTTTATTTTTCAGCGGAGTGAGACAATTTTTTTTGATAATTCAATGTTTAAAAATGTGCGTATACCCGTGAATGTATTTACCAATATACCCACTGGGCACAACGATTTGATGGTGATGTTGATGTGAATATTTTACAAAGCTATTTCGTAATTTCGGTGTACTGTTTTTATATTCCGATGCATTCGGTCTATTTTTGTGTTTTTTTTTTTTTTATGAAAATTAACGATGGCGACCCATTGCCCGAAGTATTTCTTAACGGCTCTCCGAGTAGTGGTTTTATTGCCGATTGATAACAAAATAAATTGTGATGCATACATGTTATCATATAATCGCGTCGAATGTTGTGGAATTGGTAATTTAAATCTGAATTGTATGACTGACAGCCATTATTAAACGTTCATATTCGACGTTGACACGCCGATATAATTGTTTAGTACTAGTTGATATTTTACTACCGTTCACAGTGATTTTTAATCGATTTTAAATTGGTGGTACCATTAATGAAACACAATATACAAATGTATTTCTACCGAACGTTATATTGCTTTATACAAAATATCATTATTTTTACTAACAAAATTATGTTTGTTTTTTTCAAGGACACTGGTTGAAATTACAAGTGAAAGTTTAGTATTTTTAATCAGTTAATTTAATTTAAATTTCCATCGTGTTATAATTTTATACCTAAACGTTATTCAATAGTATCATGTTCTTTGTTTGTGACTATACGAGTATTTTTTGTTTATAAATTATCTCGTTTCTTTTTGATTTGTCTTTTTTTTTTCAATTGCGATCGCATGATTAAAATACGAATTAAATTTGAGATATTTTGTGGACCGGATTTGCTTCGTTAAAAATAGCTTAAGAAATCTGGATGACGTCCAACCATCAATGATACAAAACATGTATATATATATATATAGTTCATAATAAGCGACATACATTGAAATTTGTTCAGATAAGTAATTGGACGAGCAATTTAAAACCGTCACAGTGATCAACGGATTTTTGGCTATATTTCAATATACATTTTCAATAAAATATACGATTTTACAACTAAAAGGGTACGCGACACTAAATGAAATCAGTAAAATTCGAATCCGTACATACTCTTGAGCAGCAGTTCTCAATCATTTTATACCCGCGTACCACCTACAAATTTTGAATATTTTCACGTGCCACTTAATGTAATCACTTGTTTCTTATCAAGAAATGTATTTACTAGTTTAGGCAAACATGTAAAATGCATTGAACTCTATAATAACTGGAATACTTACTGGCCATATGATCAATGTAAATAAAATCGAGCGAGCATGTTAGACAGAGATAGCGAATAGATTAGGTGTTGTTTTCTCTGTTTTCACACTAGTTGTATGTATTGAAGAATAGTGAATACGTATTTTATAAAAAAACATTTTTCGTAAAGATCACAATTATTTGTTAATGCCAATAACTGATAATATTTGTTTTACAAATTTTAAAAGTCATGGCAACTAATATAGTCATGTTACCAAGTATATACATTAAACACGAAGGAAAACCACTTCAAAAATGATATAATCTTACAAGTCCTACAACATTGTATGACTCGGATAAAACATTTGAAGCCTAAACATCCAATTATTGATATATATATATTTATGAAATGACATGAAATGAAATTTATGTTTTCCTATTATTGTACTTTAAGAGTTCAAACACAGTGTAAACAGTTGACTCAACAAAACCATGGTGAATAGTCCTCTCTTAGAACATAAATTTACAAAACTAGTTTTATTTAATCACGTTTAAATTTAAGTTACTTTAATTATTTTTTTTTGTTCCTTTTATATACTTATAAATGATGTGTTTTAAATAAATTATTATTTTTATAAAACAAAATTTACAATTAAGTCATACTGCTATTGAGTTGCTACACATAGATAAATATGTTATACTTCAAGTGTGATAATGAATAATCATTATTAATAATTACTTATATCTGTTCTCATGTAATGTGTAAGTACAGCGATTATGATGTTATTTAAATGAATAATTAACTAAAGCCATTTTATTCCAAATTGTGTTAATAAATTATCAATTATTCAGGTAACCAAACACGTCACCATCAATTTTTAATTAAATTAATTAAATTGCGAAGTTCTAACATGTCAAAATGTGTAAAATGCGTAAGAGACATAAAGGGTACACGTTAGACAAAGATAGTAAATTATATGCCATTCCTTTCTAACGTGCTCGCCCGAGCAACATTGCACAGTAAGCATTCCAGTTCACACAGAATTCAACGGTAAATTGGTACGATCACAGACGGCCTTCACGCAAAATCTCAAAAAATTACAACACAAATAAAAATGTAATATTTTTTAGTGAAATTAAATTTGATCTTACTTGTATTAATTTATAACCATAACTTAATAATTATAATACAATTTAATTTTAATGTATTTGTGATTGAAATTTTTAATCCTATATGAATTTGAATTCCTAAAAATAATAATAATATAAATATTTTGAACAATCAGAAAAGTTAAAAAGTTAAAATTTCAATTTCGAGGTAATCAAATTGATAACTGAGTGGTTTCACATTGAAAAGTAACCAGAGTTTGTTGTTTTATAGTTGAAATTAAATTTAAAATGTTTGAATCAATTGCCTAAGGCTAATGATATGTTAGTTACAATATACATATACTGTTAAAAATAAAAAATATCATGTTTAATACTCATTATTTAATAATTAAGTGATAACATTCGGCTTACTAATCTGTCGATTTCTAATCATACAGTTATAAAATAACTGTTCAAATTGCTTTCTTTTATTCGTGGCATTTTATTGCTATTTTGGTAATCCTGTAAACTGAATTTTCAACAAAGGTTTCGAAACAAACTAGGTAATTTAAAGTCTAGATACCTATTATATTTCAAATATTAACTGTTGAAATTTAATTACTTGAATTGAACAATATAGTGTGGGGGGGTGCTACATTAACAAAAAAGAGAACATCAATAACCGACAAGCGTTTTGAACAAATTATGTTTTTGAAATGTAATAATCATTTGGTCATATAATATCGTTAATAATACATTTCAAAAACATAATTTGTTCAAAACATGCCGTTACGCATGATTTATATACATATATATATTAATAAAATTATGAATAAATTATACATATTTTTTTTAGGTATTTGAAAATTATTTTAAATACCTTTTTTAATATATTTGAGTGTTTACTCAAATACATTTGATAAAGATTATTTGAGTATTACTTTGAATGCTATTTTCAACAATATTTTTTTTATTTGTTTAAATACTTTTCAAACGTGTTCTGTACAGCTCTGCTCGTCACAGAATATTATTCATATATTATTTTTAGATTTATCCGCAGATATACTGTAAAAAACTGTGTGTCTGTGACAGCACGCATTGTAAATAAACATTGGTTAATTGGCGAACCGTTTTGAAGATTCTGTTTTACTTTTAATTACAATGTGTTGATGTATATATCTTTGTATAGTGTGAGTACATTATAATTTTATTTACGAGTTGTCATAGCAATTATTATCATATAATTAATTTTTACATATCACTTAAATTAAAACGAGTTTATCAGTTGTTTATTTATATAAAATGTCGTAGAATACTATTCTATTAAAAATTGAAATGAAGAAATTTTTTCGAAGCGGAAAACGGAAGAGGTTTCTACCCCTGTTGGTTAGGTTTAGTTACCTCCCTCCTCCCCCCCACCCCAGACGGTTTTATGTGATTATTCAATCGTAAATTATTATTTCAACACACCCGACTTCGATGTATGAGTTTTGACGTCAACATTTTTTGTTGTAATAATTTACTTTAAATATTTAGTAGTTACCAGTGTCTCGTAAATATATTTTGTTCATAATTGATAGAAATCATGACGCATTGTAGCGTTCAAACTCGGTGGTAAGTTCGTGTGATGATTATCACACCCCTCCTAACCAAAAAAACACAGAGTTGTAAACACGCCACTATACGTTCCGGACGTCAGACGGTCGAGAATTTATGTGAAAGCGATATTTTTCCCTTCAACCCCCCGTTCCCTCACCCTCCCCCCCCCTACCACCACATAGTCAAACGTCGAAACGGCCCGGAAACTAACGCGGTTCCGTGTGACTAAACCCGTACTCCAGCGTTTTCTACCGTAATATATTATATGCGAACGCTCGTCTTCGCCGGTCTGGTCGTTTGTTGGGGTGCGCGCGCGCGTTAGTCAACCCTTTCCGGCCGAGGGCCGACGGTTTCGTCTCGCCTTCTGTTCAACGCGCGGCGACGTGCCACGTGCGAGGGCGCGCATATTTTTCGCTCAAGACGCGTGGTATTTACCCGGACGACGCGTTTCTGCCCGTCTTACGGGCCGCGCCCGGTTAGGTCGCGCGGACCGTCACCGCGGTATCGATAAAACGTCCGTGGAATGCGCGTGTAATTAAACGGCGAGCGCACGCGGACGTGTCTGTCGGGTGGCACACGCGCGCGACAACCGGCAGCGTCACGTGCGAAAACCAAGACGGGCGATGACGCGGGCGGGAGAGACAATGGGCCGTGTTTACATACACCCGTATAGGGTTCGTTTCGTACGTCCGGACGGAACGTGCTACGGATCCGGCGCTCTTGAGTTCTTGTCCGTAGTCACTCGTCCACATCATTCAGTTATGAAACCGGACTATCGTTCGAGTCTGAACGATCGTTAAAAAAAAAAATTAAAAACGAATTTTTTTTTTTTTTTGTTAATTGTTAAGGATTTTTTTGAATTTTTATAATTTTTTTGACTTCGCCCCCATTTCAAAGTCCTCACTACGCCGCTGGACTGGCGATGTCCGTGTTCGCGTGTGTTTCGGCGGTCACTGACACGTCCTGCACGCACGGGGAACACGGATGAAACGTCAGGTGAAAGGGTTTCGAAAACGTGAATTCTACCAGAGAGCTTCTTTCGTTTTTTTTTTTTTACCGATTATTACGGATTTGTGGAACGGCGTGGAACGAGTTTGAAATGTGGGAAATTGTCGATATCAAGAAGGACTTCACGACGAAATCGAGTCTGTTTTTAACATTTCTTATCGCGCTACTAGATCGATCGGTACGTTGGAAGTACGAAAAGTTTATTTTACTGTGTTTCGTGTGTGCAAGACAATAAACACCCGCTTAAATCGAACTCATGATTGGAAATATTCGAACCGAGGAAAATGAAATTCGAAAATGTTCGAACAACTAATCTTCAGTTTGTTCAATTTTCGGGATGGATAGAGGAATCGTAAATTCGGTTCGACCTCAAAAATCTGGGTTCGTATTTTTGTTCGATTTCGTCAATTCCTATTTACGCTGTTTATTAACCTATAAAATTCCTCAGTGGCGTACTTTAGGAGAGGCCATCAGGGGCATTGCGTCCCCAAGGAGCTTTTTATTCTTTTGCTTAATGCATATTTAATTACACAATTGGTTTTCCGCAATATAATCGTGTGGATCGTGGAACGATCTTTATTTAAAGATGATGACTTTCGTCATTTAATATTAAGTCACTACAGCAAAACTTGTTTTTCCATTTTCTTTTCTGTTACAATTTTTACATTGAGAATTGATTTCACAAGTTCGTTTTCATTGATTTGATCCAATGCAAACATTTAAAATCGTTTTATTTCACGAAGGGCATTTTCATACGTTTCAATATCCTCGCCAGTCAATGATACACTATCGTTTTCGTCATCGGAACTGGATTGTCCAGCGTATTTTGAAGTACAATTTAAAATATATATATATTTTTTTTTTGTACGTCATATCGAATATACGTCTATACGCAGTCCGCATCATCAACACTACTACAACATTAAACGATGAATAAAAAAACGTATTGCGACGAAATGATCTATGTAATTTAAAAACAGACATTTTCATGATATACACGACGAATTATCGTTTCCAAACAGGTTCCATCTTATTCAGGAAACGATGTATTTAAAAATACATTGGGCTCGCGGGGACCGTAAAGTTTGTCCGTGTTATCCAGGTTTTACCGTGTTATCTATCGCTATTGGACTTTTACATTTTAACGATTTTAAAACAAAAAACTTGTTTCACAGGTACGTCACTGTAATGTTCGGATAATTTTATACGTATAAACACTCGACGCGATCACTTGTCGTTCGTCAATATCGTTGTACGCACGCGAAAAACGATTCGCGCGTCACAAAGCGCGTTAGTACTCGTTGACCGAACGCACGCCGGTGTCGTCGCGTCGCCCCCGTCGGCAGTTATTTTTTAACGATCGTCCCGAGGGTAGAACGATTGTTAATTTTATTAACTTTCCCCGCGCCCGCGTTACCATTCGTTACGAACGATTTGTCTCGGGCGAATTAATTTTAGAACAAAAACACGCGCACGCATCGGCGTGGACGGGACGGGCCGAGGGCCGCACGACCAGAGCGCAGCGTTTTATCGTCCGGCGACATTCCAAAGACCGTTCGCCAAACGATCGGTCATCGATTCCTTTCCCGCCCGTCCGCCGCCCGCCGTTCCCCTTACCCGCCATCCCGATTTTCCGTGTAGGTCGGGTACGACTGATCCGCGCCGACTGGAGAGCCGGTCAGGTCGTGGCGAACGGCGAGCGGTTTTCAGCGGTCCGTCCGTGACGACGCCCGGAAACGGTTCCCAATTTTCATCTTGATGGGGTACCTCAAAGCTCAAAACCTCGAACCCTCGACGATTCGTGAAAAAATTGTTCCTAAAGATATGTTGGTGAGAGCTATGGAAAACGTTCACAGGACGGGACGCGCGTCGCTCGTCGAGGCCATCCGTTTGAACGACATAAATTTTGAAACATAATTTTTTTTTAAAAAAAAAAGTACAATGTAGTTTCTAAAGAATAAAATTACTTTTTCGTACCTTTTACCGCCCCGACCCGTCTAAACCCGTCGAATCGAACTGGTCGCGTTGACCGGGCACGAGATAAACGCACGGTCGGTAACGTTCGAATTGTAACGGACGTAGGGAAAACAAAAAAAAACTATAGCCAAGTGAACGAGAGATAACAATCCGTTATCGTCTGTCGGACGGGCTTATCGAAAAGAGGTTAGTGTATGCTCGAAGCTGTAGATTCGCGAACCTCGTCCTCGGAGACCGTTCACGAGAAAATGACGGCTTCGTGTGTGCGTCGCTCATCGACATAACTGTCGAAACAGTTTCCTTTTTTCAAATTCATCTTGGAAACGCGATAGTGCATTAGGCCCTACCGCACTCTGCACATCGATTCCGACCGTCGTGTCGCGCACAAAATCGATCGTTGAAAACGAACCTAGGGGTGGGTTGTGGGTGAAACGAACCGCGTCCGCGTCAGCGAGAGAAACATAATCGTTTGTCGGACCGGCGGGGGGGTGTTTCCCGTAAAGAAAAAGATAACGGTGTCTACCGGCGTGTGGCGGTAAGTAAATCCCCGTATGAAGCACGACTATGATAATAACAACAACAACCGGTGGCCGGCCGGTCATTAGCGGCGAGCGGCGTGCGTCGCACGCGTGCCGCCGGTTCGCGCGCGCGCGCGCGCGCACAATGCCCGAGGCGGCCGTAACGAGCGGTCCCCCCCCACCGACCCCAACACCTAAAAACCCCCGGACGGGTACGTGCGTGCGGCCGCGAACGGACAGGATTCCGCATCGGTTACGCGACCCCCGTCACCCACGGCCCGGGGTCCGCACGAGCGCCACGAGGTTTTTATTTACAATTAAATCGGACCCCCGCCGGCTGTGAGAACGGACGGGGGAAGAAACAAAAAAACGAACGCTATTTTTCTCGCGTTATTATAACGACACGTACGTATCATTATTGTTATTATTATCATTTTTATTTTTATTTTTTTCTCGCTCGTGTTCTCGCCGAGTTTAACGACTGGAAACAGAAACGAAGACCAGATGCGACCGGACGCGGTCGTAATTGCACACAGTCGTTTTCGTATTATTCGCGAATTACACGGTGCACGGTCTCCCGACGACCGCTCCGCGCCAAAAGGACCCTCGGCGGGAGGTTTTCTAAAACCCGCGAACGATTCGAGTCGTTTTATCGAGATCGGACCGAGTGAAACGATAACACGAGGGTTTTTCGTCCGGCGCGGACACGGGCCGCAATAATATGATCAGTGTGACGTACGATCGTACAAGTATATTCCGTGTGGTGTGCGAACGTATCGATTAATCGATTAACATTTATGTAAAAAAAAAAAAAAACCCGTGAGAAATACGATCGGAACGAACGGTTATCGTCCACTAGGTGTTGTAATCGTAAAAAAAATGAGCACGCTCCTCGACCGTCGCGCACTTGGGCCGTCTACCGCGAGACGTGTCGAATACGCGTAAAGTAAAACGTAAAATGAAAGGAAAATACTAAGGAGAATATATGGTCCTTTGTTTAATGTAGACCTAGGTGTTTTCGAAAAAAGGAAAAATGAAGATTTACAAAGACTCTATAATAAACCGAACATTTGCAAGTATCTTAGTAGCAAACGACTGGAATGGGCCGGACACGTATGGCGTGCAGAGGGATGTCTTATAAGAAAAGTGTTCGATGGAAATCTGAACGGGAAAAGACCCATAGGGAGACCACGGCAAAGACGGTTCGATACCGTGAAAAAAGATCTGACACGAGTGGACCCTACATATAGCATCAATTTGGCAGTAGATAGAATGCAATGGAGAGGTATTGTGTAGAAGCGGCATTAGACCTAAATGGTCTGCTTCAAGCCTGAGACGAAGAAGAAAACGTAAAATGTACGTGTGTACTGGCATTCACGTGCACGGTAAAGTCGACGGTGAATACGTTTACTTTTGGCGTGGCAGCCCCAAAATGTCAACGATAATTTTTCTACCCCTCCCAATCCCCCGGGCCGTGCAACACGGAGATCAGGTGATTGCTGATAAATTATCAACCGTTTGATAGCGCAGGGGGGGGGCGGAGTTTTTTAAATTCAAAACGATGACTATTTCATGCTAAAAATCGCATTCTCTCCATCAACGGTGACCACGAGTCGCCCCGCTGCCAACAACGTCTCGTCATACCGACCACCGTGAAATGATCTTCATTGTCGATTTCAAACGTCAGACGTCTTACGAAACGGAAGATCAATCATACCGATTTGTAATTTTCGCGTTAGAACTCGTGGGTTTGGTACGTGTGTTGATGTACACGTGGTCCGTTCCTTGAATCGTCAAATGTATTCAAATCACTCGTGCATTTAAGGTCCCGAAGTTTGTATGAATATTACCGTGTAATTCTGTCGTGTACTATAAAATGTTCGCGGTATTCTTATATCGAATTGACGTGATTAATTAATACTCTTAATACACGTTAATATTTTTTATAAAAATAAAAAAATGTTTCGAATTTAAAAAATTAAATGAATATTATATATCGTTTCTTTGCAAGCAACAATGGGCAGAGCACACGCCCCTGTGTCCAACCCTTAGATCCGCCACCGATCGGCGTACGCGGACTCTAAATACAAGTGTATTTTAATTACACGTAATTTAACATCACGAATACACGTAAGTTCGTATTCTTAAACACACGTGAAATAGAGACCCTTAGTTAGAACATATTAGTTGTTTCTTTTTTTTTTTGTTTTGTCTCGACGGTCAATAAAATCCACGACACAATTAATTGTTGCTGTTGTTTTTTGTTTCTAACTCCATGTCGAATCCACGCGAATTCAACGTTGTCGTCAGAGTAAGTTTATTTCACATTTTCCAAATCGTTACACGTACCGAACGTTTGAACCGAACAAGAGGATAACGTCCGCTTCGTCCAGAAATTAAATTGTTTTTTTTCTTTTTGCACGCTGGCATAAATGAAAAGAAGTTTGTAATTTGTTGTGGCGTTGCATACGTTTTTTTCACTTTTATTTTCCATGCACGAGTACACCGTTCAAACAAAATAGACATCTGTTTAGCGTATTACGTAGTGGCATTGATTCGAAAGTCAATTTAACCGTGTCGCAGTGGCGCAAAAACTATTTTTCACTGGAGGGGAGAGGGGGATAATCATTTAAGGCTTATACATATATATATATTTTTTTTTTTTTAGTATGTAATACATAAAAACTCTCACCAATATGTTATAAGTATAAAAATATAATAATTATTTAAAATGTCTAAGAAAGTGTGAAACAAGTTACACATAAACATATATGTGAGAAATATAATACTTTATAGTTTTTCCTTTATATGTATATATTGTGGTAACATATTCACAAAGTTAATAATTAATGAAAAGAAAGTTATTATTTTTTTTAAAAAACAAAAATATGTAGGTATACTTGATGACTGACACGTGTACAAGTAATAACTAATATTGATAGTACTTACATCTTCGAAACAACATAACATTGTTGATGAAGTATACATTTATTTTTAGATGTTGATAAAATGCACAATAATTTTACTATCCCATTGTTATTGTATACACAGCGCTATGAGTAAGTGGAAAATATGAATTCAACATGATACGAAAAAAAAAAAATTAACAATTGAAATATATAATATAGGATAACGATAATAATCGGTAGATTACAAAAAATGTAAGCTTTGAGTATTATTTTTTATTGTATGTAACGAATTTGCAAAATGCGTGTTTACAACGACGATGATTGTTCATTTTATCCGAGGAGGCAAAAGTGTGACTTTGCCCGCCAGAGTTATGTCCCTCCGCCACTGATTCGTCGCATAAAAAAAAAAAATTAACCGCAGGCAGGCTAACCTAACCTAACCTACGATTCACTAACTTCGGGTCTCTACGCGAAATCGACCGGCGCATAACATCGATGTTGTAGTTATGTTTTATTTCATTTTTTTTTTTTGTTTAAAGGCGCGCGCAAAAACTGGAAAACGGGGACCTGGGCATACCGCTCCGGTATACCGCTCCGGTCACGACCAACGAACGTGCGCGAAGCAAATTTTCGCGTCTATTGCATTTGCATTGGTGAGACGTTACAGCGCGCGTTTGGTCTAACGGAACCGTACGTACACATAATGGTACACAACGTTTCCGCGTCATTATTTGTACGTGCTTGGACGATTCGCCAAGGCAAAGACGAAGGAGCGGTTCATTGAAAATACAGTACGGTTTCAAAGAAGTCGAATTAAAACGAACACGTCCGTACGTGTATTTGGCTTCATTTGAGCTTCTACGGTTTTGCTCGGGTTGCCTGTTCTGCGGCACACAGTGTTTGAGCTTGATGAAAGGGCGTGCTATTACGCGTCCCGGTAGAACATACGCTAATATGAGTGGCTTTCATTCGCGTTGAACGTTCTACGCACGCCGACGTGCTCGTTAAATTACGGTATTAAAATAACGTTCCGAGTGCTTAAATAAAAACAACGCGTGAGTTCCGCGGGAGTGTGTGCCGTAGAAAATGTTGGCCCGAGTACAACGAACATTATAATATTGCGACAAACCAAACCAAAAGCAATTATTCGCTGTTCAAACGTTTTTAAACCAATGAACTCGAATTGAATAACACGACAACAATACGATCAAATACCGACTTTTATTTTCACGTTTTCGTAACGTACGAGCGTCTAATCGCGCACACGAAATGATCTCGCGACCAATCGCGATTTTCGTTTGCAGTTTGCGTCCTAACGAATTCAATACCGCGATAGACCCGACAAACATAGGGCGACATATCTAATTATTCGATGTATGAAAATTGATAATATTATTAGATCGTCTGAGATTGTGTAATAACCGTTTTGAATCAAAATATCGATTATATATGGAAAACCGCGTATGTGCCTGTTATCATCTACTCGACAATATAATTTGATGTTTTGTTTTCAATATGTTAAACTATTTTGTGATTCGTTTTCAAGAATATTTTTTTCTTATTAAAAAGCGTATACTCTTCATTTCATGATCAAAGTTCTTTATTTCAATTAAACTCTTTTAATAGAATAAAATCTAAGGCTCTAGGCGAGTCAATCAATAGGAGCAAAGCGGTTCATACCTGTTTGAGGAAATGTGGGGACGTTTCCGCTTTGCCTCATATAATGGAATCTATTTTCTTAAATTTAAATGATGCGTTATAAAAGGAAAACCAACCAACATTCATGGTCTGAAGATTCCATGAAGTCTGCAATATTAGCATTTAACAGTAATGAGACGGGGGATTCAGAAAAGCCGCATTGTCTTTTGGTGTCCTCAAACTACTCTGGAAAAAAAAAAATAAAACAATTTGCAGAAACTGAAAATTTAGCCAAAAGCTAGCACGAAAGGTAACTTTTTCTTTATCAAAAAACTAAAACCGACGAAGAGGATGAAAAGTGCCTGTATTGCGATGAGTTGTACTCGACTTCTGTCGATGGGTGGATGCAGTGTTCATTATGTAGAGAATGGGCTCATTATCATGAGATAATGAGATTATGAGACTATGTTTAGTTGTGAATTTCGTTCCTAAAACTAATTATTAGGTTTATAATTTTTTGTTGGCAAATAAATTAAAATGTATAGAACGAGAATGAATTTTTTTTTTACGTCCCCGCTTTGCCGCACGTATGGGTCAGGTAAACTGTACTTTTTTTGTAATCTCGGGGGGGTGGGGGAAATAAAATAAACTTCAATTGTCATAATAAACAGTAAATCGTTAAACCATGACCTGTAGACTGTGCAAACGAAATTCGATAGAAAAATATTAATTTTCTTAGCGTGTTTACAGGTTATTGTTATTGCGTCGGCGTCTCCGCTTTGCCACACACGTACGACTAACCTAACCTGCGGCGATTCACGAGACGTAGCGTTTGAAAAAAAGAAACAACCACGTACAACAGATTCGACCGGAACGGACGGAGAGCGTCACGGCGACGTCGCCGTAGTTTCGAATAAACTAAAACAAATAGATAAAATAATGCGAACGGCCGACTCCGAGCGGTGAATAACATTTCGGTACATTACTCCCGTCGCTCGCGTAGCAGTCGGCCAATTCGATTATCGTACTTAGATCGTTTAAAAAGAAAAACTACGAAAATTATAATAAAATCGCGTGATAGCGGGGAACGGGGAAAACGAAAAACAAAAAAAAAAAACGAAAAACGGCCGAGCGTATTCGTTCGCGAGGAGTTGTGAGACGTTGTTCGGGTTTTATGACGCGGAAGCGTCCGGCGCGACGACGTCCAGATCGTTAATAACAATTATGAAAATGATTAATCGCGCGCAGTTTCGGGACGGCTGGCGAGTCTTGGTGGGGGGGGGTACTCTACGTGTATCTGCAAAACGCTTAATTTCGCGACGACGTTCCCGCCCGGCCGACCCGACGTAATGGGGGTGTTCCGGGCCGAGCGGGCGCCTCGCCTTTTTGAATAATAATCGGATTACTGTCGCCCGACGTTTCCCGAAAACGCGCGCCGGTCGTGGGAAAACGCGGCGGCGCAGGACGAAGATGGAAATATATGGAATATATATATACGTGTGTACATCGTTTATCACACGGCTTCGGGGGGGCAGAGAGCGGCGATGGGTTACCGAGCGAAAAACGGACGAAAAGAATTACCGAAATACCCGCGTGCGGGCTTTTTTTTTCGGCCGAAACTGGTACTGTTCCGAATAGTGGACCGCACGAGACGTTCAGTAACGCCTAGTTTTTTCGGCGTTATTGATCGAATTTTCGTTTGCTCGTGTCCGTTTGTTTTTCATTTTTAACTCCGTGAACGTGCCCAACGGTTAAAAGTTTTCAAAAAAAAAACGGTAAAATAGCTGAGATTTTGGTTCGAAGCTGGTATACAAATGATTAACGCATACGAGTCCGCGTTAAGTGAGACAATTTTATGTGTGAAATTTTTTTTTTCAAATTCAAATTTAAAATTTTTTCAAAACCGAAACAACGGTTGCCACGGAAACAGACCGTAAGGGAGATTTAGGTTTTTTTTTCTGTAACGCTTTTTCGTGACAGTCCCCAGTGGGTATCTTAATTTAGGTAACGCTTTTTGGCGGACACTTTTTCGTGACGGTTTTTTATTTTAATGTGCCAAAGTAAAGACGTAAAATGTCAAAAAAAAATTTTGTTTGCGTTCGGGGGGGGAGCGTACGGCGACCGAACCGCGTTTTTATAAAACGAATGCGCGGCCGGAAAAGAGCGGTTGCGTTCATCACCGCGAAGGAACGGAACCGTGCTCGCGAACGGTTTTCGTCCGGCAAACGATAACGATAACGGAATGGCCGCGCCGTTTAGTTTGGCGACTGCACGCGGAACGCCCACGGTTCACCGTTAACATATACCGTTTGTTATCACTGAAAATCAATAGCATTTATTCGCGGACCGGAAATGTCGACCATCTATTTTGTGCACTATACGTACACTCCACGATCATTGTTCGTTTTATTTTTGTCGTCTCGTTACGGTTGGTTTTGTTCGGTTGTGAGTCATACTGATCTCTATAATAACGTTGATCGTTATGACGTGGATCTGCCGAAAGTAAACAAAAAACCATGACTTATGTTTGTATCTTGCGACCAAATATTGGATCGTGCGCGTCCGACACACCAGCTGAACTATATAATCTGCCGAAACGATTAGTCTTTGCGCGTGCAATAATAATTACAACACCGTACCGACGCGGTCAGAACACCAGAAAACCATTCGAATTCCTAGACTGAAAAACATAAATACTAATAATACACGTGCATTTTTATTGTTTTTTATATGCGTACAATACTTTAAAAAAAAAAAAAATAACAAAAAAATCGAACGTATTATGGGTATACGCCCAGTTATTACATCGTCGCCACAAAATGAACTAAAACTATTGATCTATTGTACGTTTGTGGCTAACTTATGTTATGCGACGACGAAATGAAATTTTAATCAATGCCGCCGGTGGTGTAGCGAGGATTTTTCGTTGGAGGTGAGTTAAATAACTTTTTTGTGTAGGTAAAAAGTGATTTTAGAGGTTAAATATATGTGTGTATATATATATGTACAGGGTTTTTCTGAACTGAATACCGTAAATTCACATACATACTCGGTGGCGAGACCCAATGACGAAAGTTTTGCGATTTTTCTTCTACCGTTAAAACCTAAGTTTTTAAATTTTCATATAAATGTAAAAATAAATACATCCACGACATTTCGTGCGAACTCCTCGTACGAATCGATACATCACATCGTTTTCACCCGATTTTGACGCCCGCGAAATGCCCAACACGACGAAAATATTGATATAGATCCATCTCGGATACGATGAAGACCAACAAAATACGGACGGGTGATAAACGCGACGAATAAAAGTTTTATTGTTATCTTTTATCGCTCGTCGTACAAAATTGTTGTTTACACTTAAATCGTAAAATAGTACGCACGAACACGGCACGTGAGGTGGGACGGCTATAACCTCCTTAGCTCCCCCCTCCTTGGATACGCCTCTGAATGCCACTACATAATACATCTATACACTGAATAATGCATACAACATCCCGTGCACAAATCGTATTCCATAAGTAGACGTCTATTTTGTTTTAACGGTGTATTCGCTTGGGTTTTAATGATTATTTTGTCCTCTCGAGAACAACGATTTTATCACGAGTGACAATTATTGTGAGTTTCCGTTTATACACTCTGTCCAAGCACACGGATATAATATTCTGTTTCACACGGCCGAACGCTATACTCGCGCGATATGATCAGTCATTTATTTATAAACTAATTATTCAGATGCTAAACGGTTTACTGAAATATCAGTTATCACGTATCTTAACTCAAGCACGGAGAATAAAAGTGAAAAACGTATAGTAAATCGTTACTTCTGTTCGTCTAGACCAGTGTCCAAATCAGTTAGAGTTTCAAGAAAACAAACACATCGTTACATACGTTAAACGTTTATCCGAAGGTATTCGGTAAACTCTATCAGTTATATTAACCGTTATTGTTGTTTATCGACAGGTTACCTAATTTATCAATAACAAAAGATAAAATGTTTCCATGAAATTAATTTTTTTTTTTTATGAGTTTTTACGATCAAATTAACTATTGAAATTGAAAAAATTACTGTACTATTTTAATAACAGTCAAATAAGTTAAACAGAAGAGAATTCAAACGGCCATAATGATTATATAATCATTTTTTAGCTTTTATTAAATGATTGTACCGTTAAAATAAATTTCTAATAACTGACTGTTCAAACGGGCATAAAAACTCGGAGACACTTATCAACGAAAGTATTGGACCTACGTTATCGTTGATGCGCTTGAATTTGTTTACCAGAGTACACAAATATACATGTACGGTACTCGTATCCGTTTGATACGGATAATATCAAAATCACAGTCTGTGTATTTATTTTAATGGTATTCATACGTAACGTATCATTTCCAATATCACTCTCGAGTATGCGAACGCGGCCACTGTGCGATACGCCGACAAACAAGTCGCCGTGAAAAGGGTAATCGCGCCGTGTACCGGGGCCCGGGGTCCCGGAAAATCCCTATTCCCCCCCCCTGTGTGTGTGTGTGTGTGTGTGTGTGACAAAATCGTCGGCGAACGCGCGGAGGGCACGGTGTACTTTTTGTGTGTAACGTCGTTAAACATTTCCCGTCCGGGCGGCCGGCGAGACGAAAAACGGGGAGAGGGCGCGGCGAAAACGAAACGTAACCGCGACGCGCTGGTCGTAAACGCGCGTTTTCTCGTCCGTCTTGGGCCGCCGCGACCCTTCCGAGCGCCGCCGCCGTCGTTTAATGAAGAGGTCCGTATCGGGCCGTGTCCGAAGACCGAACCTCACTCACCCCTGCGACTTTGTTCGCCCGTCACAACCCTCGCGGCTCGCGGAAGAGGACGCGGATTCCCCAGTACCGACGTATCGGACTGTTGGGCGTGCGTGTCCGGACGAAACTCATTACGTTAAGAGTCGACGGCGGCGGCTGTGACCCCGGAAGCGGACAAGACGCGCGCGCAAATGTAATTGCAAAGGCCGCGGTCATTATCTGCGGGCCGGTCTCCGGGCGAACGATTCTTCCGGCGTCCCTCGCGCGCGCGCGCTCGCCGCCGACGACAGTCCGTGTACCGAGAGAGAGATAGACGTCGCACGTGACGCCCGTGATAAGGTCGAACAGGGTCATCGTCGCGATCGTTTTTCCGGTCGTGTTAACGCGCCGCGGTACCGCGTCGTTTTCAAGCCGGTCGACGACGGCATGCTGTTCGACCCGTTTGGAACGAGATTGGTACAACACTCCGACAGATACAACACGGTTCGGACGTCGTCGAATCCGGTCGAAATACGAATGTGCAAACAAATCCGATCCGTCAGTAGACGTTAGTAACGGTGGTCCGGTAAGGTCCGTAGATAACGCGTGTGCCGGGTTATCGAGAGACGTATCTATTCGATTCGCGCGCGACCCCCGCCACCCTAAAGGCCGGTCCGGAAGTCGATAACACGATTATAATCTAATCGCGTCCGATTATCGTCCGTATCGGATTTCGCGTTCTGGTCGCAGACAAATGAAATCTTTTCCCGGACAGACAGACAGACTGAGAGAGAGAGTGAAACGAGGTCCTCATTTCATTACGATAATTTGTACGCCGCTGGCTTGTTTTTTTTTCCCCGAGCAAATCAACCGTCGAAACGTACAATAAACACAACACGGTCGTAGAAACTTAGTGAAATACTATTTTTACACTAGTGAACACGTTTTATTTAATAACGTCGACGTTAACGTGTATTTTCGTTTACAGCAGACGTCCAACGCACAACGTTTGAAATGTTTAAACAGTAACATATGTATATATACTTATGTGCGTGTAATTGGAGCTATTATTGTAGAGGAAATGGACGGTGAAAACTTTTGGAAAACGTTCAAAACGCGTGTAAAAATCGAGTGCTAATTACTTGCAAGCCGCAGGTAATGGCCGATGATCGCGATCTTAACTGGCTATACTGGCCTCTCCTGACCTGATTTGTTGTTATATATTACTTCTACGATTTTTTCGACATTTTTTTATGGCGATATAAGGTTTTCAGAACTATACGTTTCTTTTGTACACATTATCGTACAAATTATCAGCCTCCCCCCCTCCCCATCCCACCGAGTTGTCCATGAATTTCCGCCCGCTGGATAACATCAAATATTTGTTTATAAAACAAAACCGAAATTATATAGTCCATTTATTAAAGCTCAATTCAGATATGCAGACGACGCATTCATCTCATTCACAGGGTACAAATATAAACAAACAGAAATTATGGTTAATGGTTTAGATTAAATTAATGAACATATTCAATTTACCCTAGAAGCGCAATTAAACAATAACATAAATTTCCTGGATCTTACGGTTAGCTTGGTCTGGCAACTTTACGATTTACAATATTTATGTACTAGTAATTTATTATTGGAATATAAAATTAAAGAGCATATTAAACAAGTTCGATGTGTCATTTGATACGAATATTATAGCAAATTAATTTTTAGATTCTTTTTTTTTTTTATTACACACTATAATATGTAATAATTTTTAAAAAAAAAAATCACGTACAATACCAGATCTTGAAATGCCGCCCTAGCCGTGTGTCTATGTTGCCTACCCCTTGAGCCGAGCCTGGTGACACGTGTACGGTGTTTCTAATAAATATAGTGTTTTAAACTTTTTCGAACTCAACCCGAAATTGCTACGAAAAGGAAAATGAACGTTATAACGATAATGAACGGAATTGAAATTTCGAGTAAATTAAAAAGCGGCGAGACTGTAGTGACACGAAAAAATGAGTATGCAATACGTCGCAGTGTCGTGGAAAGTGTCCCTGTTGCTAATAAAACGTGTTTTATCACGCGTGAATGTTGCATTGGAAAATGCCGAAAAAGCCTTAAGTATTTGGATTGAAGATTACTGTGCATAAATAATAAGTGATTATGTATAACAAAAAACAAAAATATTTACGATACATATGCAATCGTGTTTTTAAAATTAAAAGAAAAATTAAACCTAACCTCCTTTTTTTACATCGCTTTATGGTACCTAACCAATAACGAGGGATTGCCGTATACCGCGATTTCGGACGTGATTTGTTGTTGTTGCGTTAGGACGATAAGATCGGGTTTCACAATACGATTCAAAGCGATTTGGCCACCGTTGAGATGTTCCGGGAGACCACCGCGGTAGAGATAATTAATGTGTCATTCCGTCTCCTCTCCTTATCAATTGCGCGTCGACGCTCGATCGGTTTGGACGATTCATTCGAGTTCCGTTTGATTATCCAGTATTCACGATTAGGCGAAGAAATGGGGGAGCAATACGAGTCGCGTTTTCTGGTGAACTTTTCGATGCGGTATCCTGTTCGCCGGCACCGTTATCACCCGTATAGATGTCACGGTGCCGAGGCGCCTCGTTCGCATAAAAAAGTAAAACGCCGGAGCGAAACCCGTGACTTGATTTATCCGGGATGGAGACGGGCGGTCCAGTAGAGATTTAATTCACCGTGTAAGACCTAACGCCGGATTCGCGTGACGATTGATTGACTATTACTGAAGGACAACAAATCTCAAATCGCATTACGCGTTCGGACCTCGTCGTTAAACGTTATTATTTTCATACAAATGACGGTATGCCCGTACGCGATTGCGTCTTACTGTTGCGCGTCGCCGTTGTTATTATTATTATTATTATTATTATTATTATTACCACCACGAGAACGATCAAATCCGTTCGTTTCGCTCGTCACGGCGCGTACCCGATCGTCGAACGTCCGTCACGTTCAATTAATTGCTGTTGTTTTATTTGCTGACGCCGTACCATTAATTATTATTACTATTGCCGTTATTATTGCCTAAAAAATAAATAACATAGAACGAGAAAAAAAAAAGAGAGAAAAACCCATTCGTATCGATACCAGCTGCGTTGTATAAATAACTCTATTTAGGTTACTCCGCATTTATTGACGTTTCATTGTTTGTGGACGTGCGGTTCGTTATTCCGTCCAACACGTGTCGTATTTTATACGCACTCGAGAGTCGACAAATTATACGACAATTCCTGTGGAAAATTCCGAACGCTACTCCCGAGAGGAAAACAAATACGACCGTTCAACGTAAACGCGTTCGTGGCCGATCGTACGAAACGCGCTAACAAGTAATTCGTAACACTAATCTAACCTTACTCAAACGGTGCCCATGGCACAGTAGTTTTAACGGTTCTCCGTCAACATAGAATTATATTTTCAATAGGTATATTATTAAATATTTACACACTATTTCCAGAAAATATATCACCTGCGCGGAGCTATTTTTCTCGCGCTGCGAGCAGTACAAAAATAATCCACGCTGTGTTTGCGAAAAAAAAAATAACGTTTTATTAATAATGATCATCGTGACTAACGCGTGCCAATCGTTAACTAGGTTCCTGTTTAACACGTCGTTTCGCCGTTTCGTTCACTAGAAATTCAAAGTGTTCTGTCCGAATCGATTAGAAGTATCATTTCGCTTCACGTTTATTGTCCATCGTTGTTTTTAAATTAAAAACCAGATATTTCCATTCCCGTCATCGGACCAGAAAGTTCGAATCGATGTCCCGCGAACGTTAAAACCGCATTCGTCCAGGGATAGGGTCAGTTCTCCATACTTTTGATAAGAGAAATAATTTCAATTTTTTTTTTTTGAGGTTACATACCACCACACAAAATTATAAAATTATACAAATATAAATTTAGTGCTGATAAACGTACGACTCTGCATTAAATACGTGAAATAATGTACGTTATTAATGTATTTGAGTATTTGATGTGTAACGGTTTTTAACGGTCATTACAGTGATACAGTAATGAAATGTTTTATTATACCTATAATATTTCATATGTTCGTGTAATATAAGTTTTTAAATATTTTTTGATTTTGTTCAAAGTGAATTTCTATTCGGTTAATACTGTAATATTGTATTGTCCGTGTAATATTACCATTTATAATGATCATTATTTTATAGTTCTAATTGTAGAAAAAGTTAAACGTCAATTGTTATTTTCGACTAATTAAAGGTTAGTAAATTTATTAACGAACATTTGGAACGTGGGATTTTAATTATCCGTGTTGGTATTCCTACATCCGCAAAAATCGGTTATCAAATTTTTCTCTTATCGAAAGTACGGAGAACCGACCGTATCCCATTCGTCCACTCGTCCCGAATCATATATTTGCATTGGGACGTACGTACTGTTTCGGAATAAACGTAGGCGAGCGTGTGAAACCAGTGTGTGTGTGTATATTATTTTTTAAAAAATCCTTCTAACGATCCGGAGGTTAGACGAAACTAGTGAATGGTTCGAGTTATTAATGAACGCGCAGAGACAATCGCGTAAATCGTTATCATAACGGATTGGAAAATAATCGCGAACAACAAGCGTTCTCCGGTGGCGTAGGCGGTATGGCGTTTTCTACGACGACGAACAAACGAAACGCACGTCGCACGTACGGCACGGGCTCGCCGGTGTTGTCGGTTGGACATTCAAAGGCGAAACCCACGCGTGGAAAACAATGATAACAATGACAACAAAAAAAATGAATAACGTGAAAGGTCACGACTGTTATCGTCCGCGCGTTACGTTACACGTCGTCGTCGAGCCGCGCGGACGGCGTTTTATTCGTTACACTTTTCTCGTCCGAGACGCCGTTTCGCGGTCTACGGACACGATTCGTAAACGACGCGCGCATCGTATACGTACGCGGCACGACAACGTTATGACGGGGCGATCCCGTCACAGCGAGTTTAGCCGACATCGTTGTCGTCGTCGTTGCGCGTGTTCCGCGACGTTTTGTCGTCGGAAACACGTGAAGTCGACCTTTCCAACAAATTCGTTGGATAAGTCGCGAAATTTGTTGGACCTTAGTTTTTTTTTATATACATTTTTTCAAATGCGCCGCCAACTTCACGCCACACTCGTCTACATAAAATCTGATTACAAATAAATTTAAAAGTTATATACTCGTTGTTTTTAATTGTTTTATACGTTAATAATAAATGTGCTTCTTAAATATCTTCTAAAATCATACATTGAAAATAGTAACGTTTTTATATTTTCAATTTTTCTTAATGACCAACGAATCGAGTACAACAATGTTGGATGGTTTTTTTTGAAGTTGCGTGCCGGTAGCGTGAAGTTGGCGGCGCATTTAAAAAAATTTATATAAAAAAAACCAAGGTCCAACAAATTTCGGGACCTTTCCGACAACGACCAACAAATCGAGTACAACAATGTCGGGTGGTTTTTTTTGGGATTTTTTTGAAGTTTCGCCGTTGGCGTGAAGTTAGCGGCGCAAAATAAAAAAGCCTATAACTTTTAAAAAAATGTCCAACAAATTTCGGGACTCATTCAACAACGACAAACAAATGACCAACAAATTTGTTGGAAAGGTTTTATTGAAAAATATTAACGTTGCGCCGCTAACTTCACGGACGCGTTTGCCAAAACGGCGAAAAGTCTTACAACTCGAGGTTCTGAGTACGTTTGGCGGTCGTGGTTGAAAATAAATTCGTACACACTATTAAAATTCTTCATGAAAAACCTCTACGAAAACCACCAATGTACCGAAGTGTAACAAGTGCAGATACGGAATATCGTATTTAACACGGTATCGGCGGTTATCACGCTGTAGAGATGTCCACAGTAAACGTCCGATTAAATACGAGTGAATAAATATAATAATAATAATAATCTAAAAGTACTAGTTTATTCATCACGTGTTTTCATCGAAGATCACTGATAAACAAACGATGCGATCCAGTATTTGTGATTATGTCAAATTATCTGATGATAAGTTTGTAAAATCGTACAAATTTAATTTACATCACAAAATATTCGTCCGTAGGAAATGCATTAAAAAAAAAAGTAAGTTTTTAAAATACATTTTACAATTATTACAGTTATTAAGCACTTTATATTCGTAAAAGCCAGGGGGCTAAG
Organism: Schlechtendalia chinensis; assembly: GCA_019022885.1. Classification (NCBI taxonomy): domain Eukaryota; kingdom Metazoa; phylum Arthropoda; class Insecta; order Hemiptera; family Aphididae; genus Schlechtendalia; species Schlechtendalia chinensis. The sequence continues at coordinate 10,002,344 of CM032339.1, read as the reverse complement.
ATCTCTATTTAAAACTTTTTTTTTTTGGAGGGAAGGGGCTTAGTCCTAGATTAAAGGCTTACTAACTTAGTGCTAGATTAATCATATCTAATCGGTGCGATATATTTCTTTTTTTCAGTTGAAATCATTTCTAGTCCAACCGTACGAGTCTGTGAAATTTAAAATCGTAGATGGTTTTTTAATTATTTTAAGTTTTGAAAAACTTAGTACCTCATAAATAATGTAAAAATCCAACTCTTTTGCTAAGGTATACAAATTGATTTTGTAGCTAAAATACCCTCCCCCCCCTCCCCCGAGTGTCGCCCCCGGGCAAGTGCCTACTCCGCCTACACCCTCACGACGGATTTCGCGAACCTGTTAAAACGGTATAACATAACCGTACCAGAGTCCATTGGTATTTAGTTTTTCCGCGCGGTCGTCACAATCATTTACAACGAGAATAACGATGATGATAATAATATCGTAATTGAGGAAACCGTGGAAAGTCACAAAACGTTATCGTGCGCGGCGAGAACGCGCGCGCGCGCGCGTGCGTGTGAGCGAGCGATGCGGTTCTAATATCGTTATGATGATTATTATTATTCCGAGTGGGCCTTGGACCGCGTAGCGCGTTTTTTGTTAAATCATTATAATAGATGATTGCCAATTATTGGGATCCAGTTGTAACGAGACGGCATCCGGGGCTGGTACACACGCTCGCGCGCGCGCGTATAGGTATATAACGACCTCTCTATCAAACACCGAAAACCCGAAGACTGACAGTTATGATAATAATAACCGTACGCGCGTGCACGCGGACGGACGCACAAGTATGCATGCGTGTAATAATGTAAATACACATATAAAATATAATTGTGATTCAGCGTTTTATAATTTCTGGGTTGACCTGTCTCGCTAGTAATCAGCCCACACACACAACAATGGTCCTGGCAATAATGACTGGGATATTTTTATAAAAATTTTTTTTTTCTTTTTTTCAACGTCGTTCTTCACACGTAACCATTTTTATTATTATTATTTTTTATTTATTTTTTTATACATCACCTTCGTGTTTAAATGCCCCTTACGGTTTGTCCGCGTTAAAATTATCTTTCGAAACACCTACCAATAATAATAATACGACAATTATTATATACGTACGCTTGTACACGCCAATTAAACAGACTAAACGTTCATACGTTTGGATTTCGTTTGTTGACGTGCACAAAACCGTATTTTCTCCGCGTGTTCGTTTTTTTTTTTTTGTCTGCACGCGTTTATTATTATTATTATTATTATTACGTTTTTGATTATCCTCAACATTCCGAATCCAGTCGATTATACCGACGCCTTTAGTTTTCTGAATAATACGTTGACGCGCCCATCATTTATATTTAGTAATTTTCCCCTTAAACAAAAGCGCATTCGATTACAACGTTAAAAACCGTGTACGCGTGTTTGTGCGCCGTACACATGTATGGCGTATTCAATTTCGAAAATATACTACATGTCGTAAACAGTCAATCATTCGATTTCGGGGGCGTGTGTTGCGAGAGAGCTCGAGGACACTATGTTATTTTCACCGCCGCTGGATGGGGTCTACAGAGAGAGAGAGAGTGAGATTTAAACGGACGAAGAAAGGGAGGAAGTTATTTTCAAATCAACATCGCGACGGGGTGCCACGGCACGGCTAGTCATATAGGGTCCTAAACGGTGAAAATCTCCGCAAAAACGTCGATAATGTATAACCGAACGATGACAAAAAAAAAATTATATATATATATATATATATACAAAGGTCAGCTTGACACTTGGGCGTATCATTCGGAAATCCCCGGAAACCGAACATAAATTCGCGAACAATATAATACGCCGGTGTTGAAATTCGAATGGAACTCGGAAGCCCTTTATGATGTTTTCGTAAACTGTTTTATTTTTCAATTCAAACACATATCGTAAGCCAACGAATTAACGAGTGTAACGAACAATGGTCCGGCCGTGTTATTGTTTCTACCCGTACAACACATTTCGACTTCGATGCGTTTCGACGTTACGGATATAACGCATTTAGGACACGTTTTATTTTCACGAATGTCATTGAAAACCAAGCGAGATTAATTTTACCCGTTCGTGTAATTTATTTGCTTTGAAAGAAAATCACAAAGGACGACTCGTTACGCCCGTCACTGAAAAACGGTAACCGCGCAAACGATTTCCGGTGTGTGTGTGTGGGGAGAAATGTCCGTAAGAAAAAACACACCCGACGTCGAGAACATCGGACGGCACACGTTAACAGACGGCTAACGAGCTAACAACCAACGAGCTGCAAAAATAATACCTATTTTTAAAGTCACTTCACACGTGTCGCGCAACTGTGTGGCTATTAATTAAGAACGCGAGTCTCGAAATGAACGTTGATATTGGTGAAGACGAACTGTATGGCGGCCGCGCCGGACGCGAAACAAAAGACAGAGAAGACGTTTTAAAAAAACGCCAAGGTTAGGTTAGTGTGAGATGCAATATCCCCGGATATTCTTAACTAGATTCACCGGAACAGCGGTTCTCAACGGTCTGATATCCGTGTACAGCGCCTATAACGACCTGATATAGGTTTTTTTTTTTAGGTTAGTTGCACTGCCTGTCCTGAGCAATGTGCGCACGGACAAACCGCAAACGTATTGTTTTATTGTGACGGTGCTGCGCGGACGTTAATGGACATTTTTTTTTTTTATTGAAATTTTAACGATAAGTCATACATTTCTACAATTACGGATCAAACGATTTATACAAAACTAAGTTTTAGAAATAATAAAATAATAGATACATAAGATATATAAATAGATGAAACACATAGGATATATTTATATACAAAATTCAAGTTTATATCAGAAGCCCGGAGTATAAAATAAAATTTATCACGGCTTTAATGATAATAGTATTGTTGGATAGTAATAGATAATGGGAAGACATATCGACATGAAAGGATGCACAAATATCACGTAAAGTCTTCCTTTCATTGATAATAGCCGGACAGTGTGAAAGAAGGTGGTCGAAGTCGCACGAATGGAAGCCCAGTTAATGGACTTACACGCATAAGAAGCCCAACGCAATTCACGGATCAGAGATTAAATCGTATTGTCCGCCACGTAAAATAACGATTTGCTTTTTCTTCTGCTGATAAAGGCAAAACATTCTTCGAACACTGGTCAAAAGCGATCGAACCGACGAGACACAATGAAAGAATTTACTTAACGGGACGTTTTCGTGACCGACGTATAAAACGTAGTGGTAGTCATTGGTTTACCAATACACCTGTTGATAAATAAAATTCAAGAGCATACGAACATTTTCAAACGTCCTGCCAATCGAAAAATCAATGGAACTTAGGTACAATATATTCGCTTTTCGGTAATCCCACGCGAAATCGAAATTAATGAAACTAAATGTTATACAATTGTTACGTTCGTTGACGTCTGGTTCAATTTTAATCATCGCTTTTAAATTTGTTGTGATCATTGCTGGTAAATCGGTGTTGTGCGTACGCGACGCAACATTTGTTTTTCATATAGGACTTCCCCCTATTTGGACAATCAATTTGTACATGTTTATTAACAGTAGAATCATTTCTATATATTAAAAAATTACTATATAATCATTATAGCAGTTTGAATTTTCTCCAGTTTAACTTATTTTGACTGCTGGCACATTAACAGTTTAGGTAAAAGTTTATTTGACCATAAAAATTCATAAAAAAAAATAAAACTATCGATTTCCTGAGAACATTTTACTCGTTATTATTTTTATTGATTTAGGTATCACTGAACCGGTTGATAAACAACGACGACAATTAGTGTAACTAGTAAGGTTTAGCAACTATCTATTTAATAAACGCCAAACATATTTAACGATGTCTACAGTTTCCCGAAGCTTAACTATTTGTCGACACTGGCACAGATGAAAAGAAGTTAGTAGATTGTTGTGCATGCATACGTTTCTCGCTTTTATTCTCTATATTATGGTTAAGATATTATCCTCAAGTCACGGGGAGTCCTGTGGGAAATCCACAAGACTCACAACAGGAGTCCGCGGTTTAATCCTCTCATCAGGAGAGTAACTCGGAAACGCCAGCAGGACAAAATCGTTATTAACAGTTTAATGTTCGTTATCTACGCGATTTGAAAATTACAATCATTTACGGTGCAACGTAAGTTGAAATGTCCAATGAAATGGAAAGCCGAAACACAAAACAGCTTTTCGTAATCGCAACAAAAACAATATCACATCGGTTACGCGTTGATAACGACATTATTCCTTATCAACCTTCTTGACAGATCTGTAAAATCACAGAACTGAAATCGGATAGTTAGGAAGTCTAACATTTCTCTAAAGGACTCCTAATATGGGATCATTCTCAAAAGTTCCCAATAAAAGTCCTGAATACGCTTTTTAGGATTCCTAAATTGGAATCGCTAAACAGGAGACTTTTGTGGAATTGGAATACCTTTGTACGGAATATCGTTGGCGTCGGTTGAAATTGCCGATTTCATAGTCGTCGAACGCAGTAGTAGCCAGTGGTGTACTTTACGGGGAAGGGCAACAATCCAAAAAAAAAAAGATTTTTATTCTTTTGCTTAATGCGTATTTCGTTATATAATTTGTTTTTCCCATTATAATCGCGTGGATATTCAGTTATAGATTTTTTGATATGACTTGTCGATATACAAATATCATAATTTCACCAAATTAATGTTAGAAATAATGGTTATGATCACGTTAGGAGACGTTATCAACGACTAGGCGACAGCTGATGTTGTCTATCTCAATCGTTTAAAATTTTAAATCGATATCTATTTTTGTCATTTAATATTAAATTACTATTATCTATTGCACAGACACGACCTGCAAATTTGACTGTATGTTTATCAATTATTGCGGTTCCTATTATTTGTTAAATATTAATATTAATAATTATTTTTCAGCGTTTTTATCTCTACATTTCGTATCACTCTTATCAGAGAACAGTTATTAGTAATATATAATATAATTAGTCGGTTTGTACTTTTAACATCTTGACTATTATCTATGATCATCGTTAACATGAGTACTGTAATATTATCCCAAGCTACTAATTTTACGTACTATCATTAATATTGGTTCTTTACGATACAACGGCAAACGACATATCGTTCACCATTGATAATAAATAGCTCATGAAAATTGATAAATCACGAAACACGTATACGAATAAAAGAAAATTACGATATTTTAAAACGATTTCGTGTCTGTTGCGTATTTGTGCGTGTTCAATGGTTTTAAAATTGATTTTTTGATAAACGAAAAAAAAAATAAATAATAGAAAAACAGTTCGCTATTTATAATAATTATAATGATGGCGTTCAAATTAGAATAAAGGTCAAGCAAACTAAGATTATAATATGAATTAGTAAAATGTGTAATTGTGAAAAAATAATATTTAATAAGTATTTGAGCTTATTAAGATCTCGGCTGTTTATCTTCGGAAAACTAATGTTGTTTGTATTCTGGTCAAAAAAAAATGAAAATAAAAGGAAAATGTTAATTGCTATTCGTGTTATAATTTATAAGGTCATAACGATTGTGTGGAAAATCGACGGTCGTCATTTAATTCCCGAATTTCGGTTGTTATCACGTTTCAGTATTCGCGGTATCGTCTGCGGTCTGTTGCTATCGGACGTTTTTGCATTTTTAACGATTTTGAAGCCACGCAAAAAATAAAACCAAAAAAAAAACGATCCGCGATCGTAGAAAACCCGCGATGATTTCACAAAAACCTAACCAAAAAAACACGCGGCCGCCGGCGGTAACGACGGCGTTGGTATTTCTCGTAGACGCGCCCGTCCGCCGGTCCAAATGGGTTCCGCGCCGCCCGCCGCCGACGCACGCACGCCGTCGCGCGTACAGACTCCGCCTCGCCCGTCCCGCCCGTTAATTGGCCACTCGTCCAATGGCCGTGCTCCGAAAACCGTCCCCCCCCCCTCCACCGGCCGGCCGCCGACGGCCACCGACCGAATAAACGTTTCCCGTTTTCCAACGACGTAAAGTCGCAACGAGCCTGTCCGGTTTTCTTTTTTCGGGTTTTTCTTCTAAATTTTTTCGCAATCGATTCGCGAAATTTTGACGTTTGTTTGAAGTGGATCGGACGATTTGGCGGGGCTAACCTTCACGAACGTCGCCAGACGACCCCTCCACGGCCATTTTTTGTTTTTTGTTTTGTTTTTTTTGACATTTTATGTCTTTACTTTGGCACATTGAAATAAAAAACCGTCACGAAAAAAAGCGTGTCCACCAAAAAGCGTTACAGAAAAAAGTACATAAATCTTTGGCACCTGTTGTTTCGGTTTTCAATTTGAATTTGAATTTGAAAAAAATTTTATTCTCACTTATTAACGCGGACTCGTATGCGATAATCATTTTTCTATTTTTCTATTTTTCTATTTTTTCGCGACTCGCCATTCGACGAAACGATAACATTGTGATTTCATTTCCAAACACGCTTTTGATCGTCAAACGTCATTGAAATCGGATCGAGTAGAATGAATAACGTGATTTTTTTTTAGGCGCCCTCGACGTGATACAACGTGCGACCGTAAATGATCGTGACGACGGTCGGTCGGTCGGTTAGGTATCCCGAGACGATTACGTAGCCGACAAAACGGTACGACGACACCGGTAGATTACTCGGACCGGGTGGTTTTTTTCCGTTTTTTTTTTTTTCGTTTTTCTTATCATGCCGTCCGAAAACGAAACGTTCGCGCGCGAACGACGAAACCGGCGGGATAGGGTCGGTTCTCCATACTTTCGATGAGAGAAAAATTTTGATATCCGATTTTTTAAACGGATAATTAAAATCCCACGTTCCAAATGTTCGTTAATAAATTTACTAACCTTTAATTAGTCGAAAATAACAATTGACGTTTAACTTTTTCTACAATTAGAACTATAAAATAATGATTATTATAAATGGTAATGTTACACGGACAATACAATATTACATTATTAACCGAATAGAAATCCGCTTTGAACAAAATTTTAAATCAAAAAATATTTAAAAACTTATATTACACGAACATATGAAATATTATAGGTATAATAAAACATTTTATTACTGTATCACTGTGATGACCGTTAAAAACCGTTACACATCAAATACTCATATACATTAATAACGTACATTATTTCACGTATTTAATGCAGAGTTGTACAATTTATCAGCACTAAATTTATATTTGTATCATTTTATAAATTTGTGTGGTGGTATGTTACCTCAAAAAAAAAAAATTGAAATTATTTCTCTTACCAAAAGTATGGAGAACTGACCCTATCCCGAAACCGGCCCACGCGGAAACGATAACGCGAAACGTTGTCCACCCGGTACAAGCGGCGCTCGTCTACTACGTTTTAAAAACAAAAAAATAAAACGAAAAAATCGGCGTCCTTTCACTCGAAACGGCCATTGGGGAAAACAAAAAATCATGAACAAATTGTATACTTGATATTATTGTTTATTGCGTTTGGCAAGGACCCAGCTAAGCAGGTCCGGGCTCCGAACCCCTCGGGTCCCCGAAGATTTTTTTTTCCCCCCAGCTAAGATTAATCCTCACACAAAACCAAGGGTATGGTTCCATCAAACCATTATTGTTTCGTACGGTTACCGGTTAGGTTAAACATAAAAATACCACGACATTTTTTACAATAACAATAATTGTAATCGACTGTTTTGACTTTGGCGTTTGTCGTTTAATATTCCGGCGCTCGAACCGTATTATAAGATTTGAGCGATCGACTGGTTCGCGGTTAGTTACAGAAGAAACCAGTAACCACAGTTCAAGCTGCCTTATCGTTAGAAAACTATATAAATATAATGTTTTCACTATGATCGTTTGAGTATCGATGAGCAGTAAATTACGATATAATTTCGGTGTTCGCTATTTTGAAATCGCGTACTTGTTGCAAACGTTTAAATACTATTAAAAACCGGTAGACATAATGTAAGATCTCGAGGAAGCGGAAAATCTCGCATTGACACATCTCGCAGCCACCAACAACATTGGTTTTTGAAAATTCCATTTTATTAGTTATCAATGTATGTCGGTGTATCCTTGTATAACGTGAATACATTATAAGTTTTTTTTTATGATTTGTGATAACGTGTTATCGTATAATTGATTTTCACATATTATTATTCTAATTTAAATTTAAATTTATTCAGATAAAATGTCGTAGAACACTATTCTATTAAAAACAGTACAGAGAATTATTTTCTAATTGAAAAAGAAAAATAATACGGTGAGAAATCAGGTTATACATTAATGGTAAACTGTGGGGTGTGGGATACCCGTGGATAATAAATATGCGGATGTGTCATTTTACAGGAATATATTATGGGGTGGCTCGTTCATTTTTTTCCCCATTATCAAGTTACTGTTTCTCCCATGCGTAAAATTGCTACAACGTGATAGTAATCGATGACAATAAATATAATAATTTCATTGCAATGACCTCAAAACATACCCGACGAGAGAAAGACAACCGTTCCAACGGTGACTTCTCTCTACTTGAAAAATGGACCGCCGCCCATAGTAGCCCATCCATCTACGGGGACACCCACGGTCTTGCGATACGGAACGTTTCGTTCGGAACGCCATTCTCAAACCGCCAACCCGGCCCTCCGCAAGTATATATTTTCCAGTTCGAGCACCGGTCCGAAATCGCGTTTAAGGCGGACGGTCGGGCGACGTATTATAATCGTGTCGCGTGGCACGCCCGTGTTTCCGATTCGCTTCGTGCCAAACGACGGAACGTGACAGAGCGGAGGCGCGCGCGGAATCTATTCGCGACCGAGGTCCGAGGCAATCGTTTCGTATTAACTGTCGAAACGATCGAACGATCGCAAAACCAATTGTTCGACTAAGACCGATCAAGGGGCCGCGACACACACGTCTATACACGTACTATTACAGATCGAGTACGGGTTTAACGTCTGAAACGTAAACGCATTGGTCCGGACGGTCGCCTGTAACGGCCGATTGTAAAAATCAACCGTTAACCGTTTAAGTATTTGGTATTACACGTTTTTCGACCTAACCTAACCTATAACACCGCGTAAAATCGATATTTCTTTAAGATCGTCCGACCGACGCACGGCTAAACATCCCGTCTCTGATTTTCATCCAGAAGTATTTCTCGCCGAAATTGTTCCAAACGGCGTGCCGGAGGAACGTACGGATATCACGTGTTCACAAAATCGAAAAACTACCGGCTTACGAACGGCCGCCGTCGCCGCCGAGTTACGGAGAGCGACGCCATCTCCGGGGCGTTGAATGCGTATTGCTTTCGGTGTGACGGGCGGCCCCGTGATCGAATAGATCAATCGATTTTTTTAAAAATTTCAATCAATAATCGATCAATCAAAATCACTTCGATCCGCGCGATTCGTTACGCGTCAACGTTGTGCGCATCTCACGTTCGAAGTCACGTCGAATTTTCACCGTAATTTATTGGCGCGCACACGCACGTGTCGATAACGACGATCTAAAGGGGGGCTAGTTCGCAACGACATGAACATATTTCCAGCAAGACGTGTTCTGACTAGTGACGTTGCGTTAGGTTGGACACACTCGAACCGAGGTAAATGCAATTCATACCGAACCGGTCGAAATCCAATAAGTTTGTATGCATTTTTTTGTTTTTGTTTTTTGAGGTGGATAATAATTTTTTCCCGCAATCCGCAGCAAAACCGATATCAACGACTTTTCCGTAATCGTTCGTCAACGTAAACATAATAATAATACAATATGATGTAATCAAACAATTGTTCACAAATCACGTCCTTCTGGATAGGGAGCGATGTTTGTTGTTTACAAAGATCTTAGGCATCCCCAACACTCCCGAAAGGAGTCCTGAGAGCCTCCTCGTAAGCTCCTTATGTCCGCGTTTTTAATCTTCTCATCAGATGAGTAACTCGGGATGGCCGGTAGGACAAAATCATTATTAACGGTTTATTGTGTTTGTTATCTATGTAATTGGAAAATTACAATAATTACGGTACAGCCGTGACAAATCGCAGTCGAAATGTCCAACGAAACGAAAAGCCGAAAACACAAACAGCTTTTCCGCGTTGCAACAAACATAATATTACGTCAGTTGCATATTGTATGTGATATCATTCCTTATCGATCTCTTAATCGATCCGTAAAATCGACAGAACTAATATCGGATAGTTAGGAAGCCTCTGTGCCGACTGTGGTTATCGGTATGCGCCAAAGGTCCCCCCGTGTTCGTGTGGTTGTACGATTGTACCAAAGGTTATTCACAAGGAGTTATTCACGTTCCTCAGACAACAGATTCGAATAGTGCGTAAGTCTGCATTTATATTGTATTTATTTCAAACTCTTGATCCGTATTAGCACATACGACGCCATGATTTGAAAATCGTGTTGAAATACATCCGAAAACAATTGGTTTTTCGGATCGATCGAATTATCTCAATTGTATGTCCGATAATAACGTTATCCTCCGGTACTCGGTTTTTAGTTATAACCCGAAGAAAAATTGTTAAAAAATTTACTAAACACCTAAACTATTTGTTTGACGAGTTGATAATTTAGACATATTTAGGTTTGCCAACATTTAAATCAAACGAACATTTAGACGCTTTCAATTAATTCAAATCGTTTGTATTTTTTCATAAAGTCTGATTCGACATTTAAATTTAATAGTTCGGTTCGACTTCAAAAATGTGTGTTCGTCACATCACTAATTCGAATCCTGTTTGTATAAATTACGCTACAAACGTAAAATTTTCACACACACGCGCGCGCGCGCGCGTTTAGCACGTAAATGATTTCATTAAGTAAACATAAAATTAATATAATAATAATAATAATAATAATAAATATGTATTGAAAACGTGTTGTACACAACGTTACAACCACCACTCATGTTGTGTAATATAAATAATCACGGTTATGAAATATGAATTAACTGTAAATATTGTCACACATTGTTGGTTTCCATTTGATAAACGTACGTTATAATTGTTTATAAAAACCATGATTTATTATTGTGTTAAATAAAAAATAAAAAATAAATGGGCCGTACAGCTAGCGTGAAACAGAAATAACGTGCATCGCGTAATAACGGTATCGACGAAAATCGTCGAACTCGCGTGTGGTGCGCACATACGCGTCAGGTTAGGTTAGGTTATATCCCAACACCGTCCAACGACACGATATGGCGCCGAACAAACGGCTCACAAAAGTCGTGCGTTACGTTAGCGAAATCGTACCTGTATCCGGTCCTCGGGCAAATCTGTTTTTAGCGACAGCATTTCTCGTGCGTAGACGTCCGGATAGTGCGCGTCTTTGAACGCCTTCTCTAATTCTTCTAGTTGGTAACTGGTGAATATGGTCCTATAAACAGTTCCCAGAGTTATGCAAGTCGTTCCGGCGGTCGCGCGAACAAACGGGGGTTAGGACCTGACCTGCGACGGACACGCTAAACACGGTTTCATTCGCTCTAATAAAAATCTAACGTTCGACCGGAACACCGCGGACGACGAGTGTCGGGGAGAGGCGTGGGGGCGGGGGGGGGGGTGTTATTTAAATGCTTGCCTGTGCCTTCTTTTTTTCTTCTTCTTGCTGGATCCGAACGACGCCGTCATCGATTCGTTACCGTAGTCCTTGCCCGATTCCTGGTGATTCAAATGACTCAGTCCTGGGGAAAAAATAAACACGACTGTTTTAACGCAGAGGTTCTCATTCACGCCGTGCGTCCCGTTTTACAGACACGTGCACGCGGTTCGTTACGGGTTTTCGGGACAGGAAACACGGCAAACGACTCGTTGCATTCGAAACGTTCCGCGCCGTCTTGTGGGGACGGTCGCGATTCGCACTCGTTTCTTTTGCCGAACGTGAGTAGGGAGGAAAAAAATGTTCGTGCGTCCCAGACGTGCACGAAGACTTTGGCGGACGGTGACAAATACGTGCTGATGTCGTTTTGCCGACGACTCGGTTTGCACGTTTTGCAATTGTATTCGCTACTGTTCGCGCGGAGGATAAATTTATGAACGCCGCGTGCGTCCACCCGACCGATTTCCAATCGCTTCCCACCCGACGGCGCGTCCGCGAATCTCGAAACACGCGGGTTAGGTCACGTTAATTACGACCTAACCTAACCTAACCCCGCTGGGTGTGAATCGCAGCGTTTCGGATTTCGTACTCGCGCGATCAGTCGAATCGTCGCGGAATTGTGCCACACCGTCCGATGCATGTGCGGATTCGGATTTATATCACGCGGTGGTGGTGGTGATTGGGTAATGGCGAATATTGCACGTTCAAAAATAAAGCGTGTGCTATTACGTTGATTACAACATATGTAATCGATTTATGAATACCATATAGTAAACTCGAAACTAATGCTGATTGCAAATATTTGAAAAATAAAAAACATACATAATCTAAATTGCGAAATCTAGTGGTCTATTGGATTTGTGCAAAAACACATCAATAACCTAAGTTTAATCGATCTTCTGATATCGTTGATATCATTCATGTTTTTATCCGCCGAAGAGATGAAAAATTGCGTTCTGCCGATGCAGCGGTCGCTTGATAACGTTACAAGTATATTCGACAGAATTTTTTTAGCGATTTTTCCCGAGTAAAACACAACCTACAGGTGCGGGGGGGGGGTCAAAATAAATTTTCCTATTATTATGTTTTTTCCCCATTGTGGCACAAATTTCATCATTTGGAGGGTCCATTTTAAAGTGGGACAACTGCCCACTTTGCCTCCATGGATTTGCGCCGTCGGTAAAAGCAGTGGCGTATTTAGGAGGGGGGGAGGCAGGTTAGGCGAGGCAAGTCATCGAGTTTTTGGGGGCTGCAAGTTTTTTAGGGTTTTGTTTGAATAATATTACTACTTGTTTTTGAAATATTTGATTATTTTCGATGTTTTATTTCACAGTTTGGAAAATAAATATATTACCTAGCATTAACACCCTGTTTGTATGTAGCCTATAATGAATTGTATGTTGTTAATTTATGGTTATAAACATTCAACATAATATAGATTTATGTAATTTATTTATTATTACACAAAATACTAATATATGTCTTAAAAAAGGAAAGGGTTTTTTTTTTTTTACAAACAGTAAGGAGAGCAAAGGAAGGATGGGGGAGGAGGCAACAGACAATTGTAATGAAAGGTGTTATAGCCTATAATATTGACAGAGCGTCAACAAGGCAGGAACTTTGTAAACGTCACGAGTGACACGAATCCTACATCCTAATCGTGTTCTCCGTGCTATGGCGAACTATTCGTGTCGTGTCTCGTCGTACCGTAAAAATCAGACGTTCTATTTCCTAGCTAAAGGTAAACGTATATGAACGACGTGGCCTCAACGCGGTAAACGTCGGAGCCGTCGCAAGCCGTTATAGAATGAACGGGTTACAGGGGGGCTGGCGCGGAATTCCATCCGACGGACAACGTGAAATACGTGCAAGCTGTACAGGCCTAGCGTTGAAAACCACTGATAATCGGCATCGTTATCGATTCGCGTTTTGTGGAAAAGTTAGCGGACACCGTTTTTCCTTTTCGGAAAAGAAAAAAATTAACAAGACCGGATCCGTCCGATTGTCGAAATCGGCACGGGGTCGTTTTTAACGGGGAACCGCGGCCCGAACGAAAAACAAAAATGGAGACGGGCGCGGGCGCGCTCGACGGCAAAAAGCCCACACGGTTCGTTCGTTCGCGGTTTCCATGGCGACGGTCCGGCGCGACCTGCCGGTTTTATTACGTCGCGTGACAATATATATATATACGTATGCGTGTGGGCGCGTGTGTGCCGGTGAAAAGGGAGGAGAACGTTTGTCGCGAGACCGGGTACACCGCCGTCGTCGGCGAAGAGAGTGAAAGAGATTATGCGATCCGTCGTACAAAGGACGCCGCCGCCTCGTTAACTTTTGCGCGCCCGCCACCCTCTGCGCGGCCGCGTTCGATTCCGACGACGTTGTCGGCATAATTGGGCGAACGACTTCCGAATGATGTTCGCCCCGTCCCCGTTCGAAATCCGCATTCGCGGCCGGCCGTATCCAGACGTATTGCTCCCGCCGCACGAATTTATAGAACGTCCCCCGGGGGGAGAAAATCGTTATCGATCGTTGCCGTCGGATTTATTTCTTATAAACATACCGTACAATATTGAAAAAAATTTCTGGGGGGGCAGACCCTATGGACGCCGACACCCGTTTTCAAACGAACGGTTGCAACCATGCCCATGAAGTTAGACCCCTCCCCCCCCCACTTTGTCCGATCGACTCCAAACCAAACCAAACCGAATTTTAACTACACGCCACTGAGATTCTGGTCGTAATGAGATAATTTTACGCGGTAATATAGTCGTCGATCGATTAATTAAATTTAATTCCGTTTTTACGAATTTGAAAAAATCCCGAAATCCTCAACCGGTGGCGACGAAGACGGCGATTTCCTGTGGTATATACGTGTGTAATTAAATTACTAATGACTCATAATAATCTTGCACGTAAAAAAAAAGAAACGTCGAACAGGACAAACATAATGTACAATATAATATGTTAATAATATTAATGTCAAATAATTTGTAGAAACACAAATATTAGATTTGTATGATTTCAGTTATGATTAAAGTATCTGCGTAATGATAACATTTAAATAAGAATTGAAAATATAATATAACTTTGAGAATTAAAGATTTAACGTGATATTATTACTTAATTATGTTAATATGAAATTAGTTATGTATTCCTGTTGAAATGTCATATTGTTAATAGATAATTATTTAACTGAGAAACTGAATTAGGTCTACTTTATTCGACGACGTATAGATGTATAATGATTATTATTCAATAAAATAAATACTTAAACGTATACCGTAGTTTACCGCAGTTGACCAAAAATCTTAAAAAATTCGCCAAAAATAGAATTTTGATTTGCGAATTCTAAAAACCGATTTGCGATTATTCGCAATTAATTTGTTAAATATTGACATCAGGGGCTGACCAAAAATCTTAAAAATTCGCCAAAAATAGAATTTTGATTTGCGAATTCTAAAAACCGATTTGCGATTATTCGCAATTAATTTGCTAAATATTGACATCGGTTTGGAGTCGATCGGACAGAGTGGGGGGGGGAGGGGGCTAACTTCACGGGCATCTCGCAACCCGCGCAACCGAGGCGAACGCATGAGGTCAAACCACCCGTTATCCACCATCCCATCCACGGAAATCAGTACGACGTGCGAGATAAAGGTTATCAAGACGACCTAACCTATATATAAGAATAAGGTTATCAAGACAACCTAATACGCACGAACACGGGAGTAATGCGACCAACGTACCGATTTGTATCCACGCACTGACTGTTGACGTTTGTTATCCGTCCGTGATTGCGCGTTATTCGCTTTACGCGTACAAATACGTCCGTTCCATTACCGGTATCGTTGTTCAATGGTTATATCCGCGTTTTGGAATGTTTCGTCAAAACGAGTTCTGGTTCGACTTCCGAGTCCTTCGAACCGAATGATACTTCCGACCGACGACTTCGAATTATATTTTAATATCAAACTCGCGTACACACGTCGTTAGGTTAGATTGTCGACACGACGGCTAAATCACGGATCGAAGAACGGACGTTTTACTATAACAACAATCATTAATATAACGTTCAAATCTGGATGAATATTATTAACTCGTCTTGATATTTTTTTCGAACTCCCACCTCCCAAAATTTTTTTTCTGCGTTCGCCCCTGTTGGACGCCGTCGATAAAATATCATGAAGAAATCGTATATTTGACATTGTTATTTGTATTAATACGTTACTGCCCCATGTAGTAAGTACATTCTACTTGATAATGGCAATTCGTATATCACTTATCACAGAATATTATTCATATATTATTTGACCGTTGTTTTTAGATTTCCTACTCGTTATCGTACAATTGATTTTTACATATCACTACTGTTTAATCGAAAAAAAAAACGTACTACCATTCTATCAAAAATTGTATAGAGAAATTTTTTTAATTGAAAAAAAAAAAGAGAAAAAACTGTAGTACGGTAAACCATGTTGGTGTGGGATTGACACGGTTTAGTGACGTAGGTGATTTCGTTTGGAACGCTATTTTCAAATTTCCAACTGAGCTCCACTACTTTATATTTTCCAATTCGAGCACTGACCGAGCACCCAAGCGGATTCAAACGATAAGACTTGTGAAACGTGCTGTTCATGTTATCGTATTACACTATCGTTAGTGTACACGTCGAACGGGTCAATATCATACGGTCGTGGTCGTTGAACCACGCGAACAAGTGGATATTTTTTTTTAATTAGTAAATAAAAAAACCGAATAACAAAATATTAACGCACGCGTTGGAGATTAGAACAAAAAAAGGTTAAAAATAACGCGCTGTTATGAAATAACTGTTGTGTTTTCTTCAAAAAAAAAAACTAATAATAATAATAATAAAATAAAATACAAGACGACGCCACGACATAAAATCAATATAAGAGTGCGCTCGACGTGTAGATAAAAAGCGTATTTAAAACGGACTAAAGCGATATTGGTTCGTGTGGCGGTTATATTCGCGTTCGACAATTCATCGGTACTCGGAACGAGCCGAACGAAAAGCCGAACGCGACAACGACAATAACCGACTGACGGATTCACGCCAAGCCGACAAACGTCCGTTGAACAATGCACATCGGTAACGGGCGTCGGCGAGATAACGCGGAATCCGTATTCGTGTACCACGCGAATCGGTGGTTGGGGCGTAATCGATTAGTTCGCGATCAAATCGCGTAATCGATTAGTTCAACTGAATTACATTGGTCATTAATCGTTTAATCGTTTTATAATCCGTAATCGTGATTACAATATTTTGCAATCGTTAATCGTTTTCGCCAAATCTATCGCATAACTACAACTACACATTCGACTAACTATCATTGTATTTGGCGCCCCACGCGTTTGTCGTGCCTGCGGCACCCTATGCCAGTCACCCCTTTGCCCTCTCCCCTTCTTAGCACGGCCCTGTATGGCCCTGCATACATGCACATGACTGTAGCGAGTGTAATGATAAATAAGTGTAATGGAATAAAATGTCTGTAGGTATTATTGCACTAGACGACATACTATTTATTGTGTTAAAACTATTAATTTACAAAAACAAGTTTAATAAATCGTTGAAAATCAATCACGATTACTTATCAATGTACATTGTAATTACCGTGATTACATTGTTACTTTAATCGTTCAAACTAATTTTTTATTGTGATTATCAATTACATTAATTTATATTATAATAGTACAAACTGTAATCTTTAATCATCGATCAGATTACGATTTTATTATTTTGATCGAATATTTTTAAAAATTTTTTTTTTGTGCGTGTATATTATTCACGTGATTAAATGTTAACGAAGATATGTACACGTTAATAATACAGGAGTTTGAAAATAATGTTTAAAAAATCCCAAAATACCCCCATTCCCCCCTCCCCCTCTAAAAACCGTCGTTATGCGAATATAATATCATAACAATGACATGATATATGTATCGTTATGCTTTATTATTATTATTATTATTATTATTAAATATCACGTTTACGGTTCAATATTAATTTATGATAGCCAATACAATGCGTAATGTAGTTTTGAATCAAATTGAGATTTTCGATTTACGTTCGTATTTTATTCACAAATGTGGTACGTATGACATGATCAGTGATCACTTCGTATAATGCCATACATCTAAACGAATCGGAGGTATCACTGTGGCCCAGTGATCGAAGCGGCCGGAGGGAGATACGAGGAGATGGAATCCATTCACTTATTTTGTCAAAAATAATACATCCCCATTATAATTATATACAAAGATTATCGATTTACACTGGTGTTTATTAAAGAAAACAATGATTTAAATTGGATCACTTGGCGTCTAAATCTGAACGTCTAAAGAAAATGATAAATACGATAATTCTGGCGATCGAGTTGTTTATAGACTCGCTCTACGGTATTGTCCGACGATGGTAAACCATATAACAACAAATATAATATTTATAACGTTATTCGACTTATCGCCTATGAATGATTCTGATAACGTAGTTTTTCTCTCATTGTTTCTAATACGTTTATTAGGTGCACTTTTATCGGTGTTCAATTTACCGAAACATCAATAATAGCGATTTATTGACCAGGACATTACGAATATTTAGCGTACCGGCACTAGTGAACGCGTTTTTATTCAGATCGGTTAGCTAAACGCCAAAATGATATTACGACTTCGCCACAAAACCGTAGACATCCCACCGCATATTTTTACCCGCTCCGACAATTGCCGTGACGTTTGTACCTATGGTCCGAGACATAATGTCGTCAAGTTCGATACCTCGTCATTGCGTTACGGCGGGAGACGGACGGACGGACGGACGGGTTTATTGTCCGAAAAGACTCGGGTGGCGATGCTTCACTCGGTAACAGAACGCCCGCGGAACTGTTGAAATTTTTCTTTTTTTCTCTTTAAAAAAAATTTCCCCCCCCTCCCCCCGCTGAAAATACGCGACGGAGCGTACCCGGTGAACGCCCGGCGTGGTTATACGCGCACGTCGACGGCCGGACACGGGAAAGGTGTAACTTTTATTGAAGCTAACCCCTTCGGTTTTCGGTCACGTTGTCCGCCCGCCGTTGACAGGTCGCTAATCAAAATATTCCGCCCACCAGTGTTCGGACCAATAAAAGCCGTTTTTGTCTCGCGAACGGCGCACAAGGTACGCGGCGTGTATAATAATAATAATAATAATAGTAGTAGTAATAATAATAACGACGACGATGATAATGGTAAATAAATAAAATAAGCGTTTTAAAGGTTATACCTCCGGTAACGGCAGCGCTTTTATTTTTCGGCAGGAAAAAAACGGTGGGCGTCGCGCGCGCAACCGGGCGATTCATTGTTGCCAACATTTTGTCAGTTCCCCGTCACGTTTCTTTTATTCGTTCTCGCCTCGTCCACCTTATAACCCTTCGCGCGCACGGCGCACGCGGCAGATGTTCCCTTGTTCAGACATCGTTTCCGTTATTGTCGGCCCCGCAAACACGACGCGTTGGATACGATAAAGATCACGGCTTAATCGCCGTGTCTCCGCGCGCGCACACCTATACGTCTTCCGTGCGACCTCGGCATACCCTCCGATTCATGACGATCCGACCACCCCTCCCCGCCATTCACTACCCGCCACTTAACGAGACTATAATTGAAGTCATGAGCGCACAAAGCCGCGGTAATCCGAATACGCACACGCACACGTATATATATATATCTACATTTTTATCTATTTGTCCGTAGACACGTCGACAACCCGACAAATTATATTGGGCGTTACGCCTACGTTGAAAACGGTTCGGACAAATCCGATTAGGTACCGTCACCGTGTTTTCGAACGGACCGACACGTTGGACGTCAAACGTACAAACGTGAAATCGTTCGGTTACGAAAAGGAGACAGTCGACGAATTTTTGATCGTCGCAGTGCCGGTCATACGACTAAGTCCACACTCGCTACACGTCGACACACCAATTGTTACGCAGAGCCCCAAACAGAGGGGTGGAGCGGTCAGCGAGTACTATGATCCCGGGGAACGAAAACATTATGTATACATTTGAATTCATTCGGATTAGAAGAATAAAAACTGAATAGTGCCACCCCAGTCATCTTTATGCGACATCTATATATATATATATATAATTAGTTTTAACTCTTAATACGTAATGTCGTGTAACAACATAGTATGTGTATATTATTTTTGATTCATAAGATAATCGGGCCGTTTGGCGTCGGCGTAGGAGTGTGGGGTGCGCGGAAGTTTGAACACAGTAATCGTATTGTTATTATTATTGTTATTCGTAAATACTCTTTGAATAAATGTCGATTGAACCGCACTGAATCAGTGTTTCAAACTTGGTTAAAAAAAAAAACCCCCGATATCTTATAGATGCAATGTATGACGGCAAAGGAAGCCGTGTACCCAGTATTTCAGACACGCCTTTTGTAAACGCGAAAAATAAACCGTTATACGGAAACTATTTTAAACGCCGACATGAATAACCACGATCGCGTCGAAGCGACGTCGAGCGAACTCCCTAGCTCGCGTTGACGATCGCCAGTCACGTTTGACAAAACGCTTTGTTCCGTTTTCCGAACAAATATCTCGGATCGTCACGGGGAAACGTCACGAGCACAGACCAAATAGCGGACAACAGCACGTCGCGCCGGTCGTTTTTGAACCACGACCTCGGGCCGGTGTGCGATTCAGAAAATTTGAAAATCGCTCGTGACGCGCGTCCAAACGTACGTCCGAGCAACGAGTCACGGAAGACAACCAGCGACGACCCGTGACGACACGACGGTTTTCGTCATTTACCGTGGAGATTCGGCCCACGCCACCGCGGTTACTAACGATTGTCATAGTTTCTGGTCGTTCTCTCGTTGTGAACGGGGTTTTCAGCGCACACGTGTGAAAAAAAAAACGACGACAATACGTTCGTGAACCACAACTCTTCCTACGTATTGCACATGCTATAATTTGAAAGCGTTTATTATGTCTCGTAAAAAAAAACGAGAGAAGAAGAAGAAAAAAAAAACCCCCGCCCGGAGAAGGATATACGACTAACGTCTCGGTGAATTCGATAAGGTCTGCCGCCGTTACAATGGCGTACACGTCGACAACATGTTTTCTCTACTTCACACCTTCGTCGCTTCATTGTTTCCCTCAGAACTTCATTCATGTAATAATAATAACGTGAATTGTGTGACGCGATTTTCCAAAATACAAAAAACAAAAAAAAAAACTCCTCTCGACAATAATGATGATCGTTTTGTTTTTTGTTTTTTGTTTGTGTTTTTTTTAACGCGTCCAGGTATTTTTTCTCGGTAAGGGTCAATTATTATCATAACAAGTATACCGATTATTTTCGAAAATATCCGCGCGCGCAACACGGCACGGCGGATATTCAAGAACAGCCGATAAAAAACGATATTCAATAAAAACTTAATAGGCGAACAACGTCTGATGCGTTAATCGGGTACGAGTTCCTAACCTAACGGCGTGCTGCTCGGGGACGTGTCGGCGATAGAAATGTGGCCCGGGGAAAAGTATGACGAAGGCGGCCCATAAAAACGTGCGGTTTCAAACCTAGCGAGGCTGTAGAGCGTAAACGTTTTCACATCACATCGCGACGACGGAAACTTTGCAAAAAACTTCGTGCGGATAACGCGCGACCGGGACCGGGTGTTCCGAGGCGTCCGGACCGTAGGCGCACGCTTCGGCCTCGGCCGGTCTCGGGAACGCGCCCGGTGATAACTGCGCGCGCGGTCGGGTCCCCGGGGAACGGGACGGGGGACGTTCTCGGGAATTCAATTACAAACAGCCCGTTGTCGCGGGCCGCCACTTATGTCGATGAGCGCGCGCGCTCGCTCGCGTATAATGTTGCGAAACCCGCCGGAGTGTTAAACGTCCGGTCCGCCGGGAATCGGATACGGGGCGAACGCGTCGGAAGCGAAATAGATTGGCCGCGCGCGGGCACCGAACAGATGTACCACCGGGTCTCTTCGTCCGTTTGGACCGTTTGGACCGTTTGGACCGTTTCCGCGTACGGACGTCGCGAATAATCGACACGTTTTTTTTCGGCGACGTCGTTCAAGAGTAACCGGACGCGACGGGTTCGTCGCGGAAATAGTACGCGAACGTTACTGCGGTGCGGTTTTTATTATTGCTTTGTACGCTTCTGTGCCACGGACAAATGGTTACGTCACGGTGCGAACGTGTTCAATCGCGTTACGCGATAACATCGCCGTTGTAACGATAATAATAATAATAATTAAAAAATAATATATATAATAAAAAAAAAAATAATAAAAATGTACCCATCATCGTATAACCAATAGCTTCTTCGCTCCACTCAGAATCTAAAACGAGAAAAAAACAATGTAAACTTTTTTTTTTTTTTATTTATCGAAAACTTATTTTACAATCGTATTAATAATAACAACGTGCAAATGTCAAATATGATCGATGTACCGGGATCGTGATTGTACGATCACAATTCGAACAGGTGTTCGAAA
The DNA here is from genome assembly GCA_019022885.1 of Schlechtendalia chinensis. Lineage (NCBI taxonomy): Eukaryota > Metazoa > Arthropoda > Insecta > Hemiptera > Aphididae > Schlechtendalia > Schlechtendalia chinensis. The sequence continues at coordinate 9,980,172 of CM032339.1, read as the reverse complement.
TAGTCACGATAAAAAGATAAACGTTATACGCCGTTTCGAGTGCGCGTCTGATCCGAGAGAACTCATTGTTCGAATTTGGGGGGGGGGGTGGGTGAGGCGGGCGAGGGCGAGTAGAGGATACTACGTTTATGACCTGGGATTAAAAAAAAAAAAAAATATGTATATTTGATATCATCATTATTATCAACACGTTATTGCTTGTATCGAGTACCTGTACTCATCACAGAATATCGTTCGCAGATTATTTGACGATTATTTTTCGATTTGCCCACAGACACGCTATCACAGGCGTGCGCAGGACTTTTGTACGGGTGCGACACAATTTGTGTCCAGTAGGTACCCGGCTTAAGTAACGGTTATTTTATGGCGATACTACGGTTAAGAGAAAAAAACATTTTACGTTTTATGGAAAAACACTATATATTTATACCGTGTTACACGTTACTACACATAGTACACAAAACACATGGTTACGGGACTAATCGTCGATTTCCCGAAACATTGAACTCTTCGATTATTATTTCCCCCATAATCAATTTTCGTGCATACTTCTCGTCCGGTACTCATAAAAAATAAGCTGTCAAGACGTTGTCGATTCAGGCTAGCCCGAAGTTTTGGCTTTACAACGTTTAGCTTAGAAAAAACTCAACTCGTGCGAGGGACTGTGCTAAACAATTGTCACGGTTTTACAGAAATCATTGAAAATATCCGTTCCGTCTGGAAAAAGAAAACATAATTTTTTTCAGGGATAGTTAGAAAACCGAGATTTGAGGAATTTCCACAGACCTATGCACGCCATGTAAAACTGTATATCAGTTTGGGTCAATTGGCGAAACGTTTTGGAAATTTTATTTGATTACGCGCTATTGACTTTGGTGTCCTAACAGCTGCTATTTTACACGACGTGATATTAGAGTGCGTTTCGTGTGCTTTTCCCTAATTGTCGTCGAGGGTTTAAAAATGTTTATTATTCAGAATGTTGTAGAAACGTTGTTCCGTGAAAAAAATGTACAGAGAAATCCGTTCGATTGAAAAAAAAAAAACAACAACTAAAAACGAATACGGTTAGACGTCCAGGTTGTATATTTAGTGGTAAACAAAGGGATACCAACGCGGTATTGTGACCGTGAGGCAGGCATGTCAAACACGCGGCCCACGTCCAATTTTTTTGCGGCCCGTGGCTACCCAATAGTAATGGGACAAAATAAAAAAAAATTATAACAAATTTATTTTGGTTTAAAATTATTAATATGATTTTGTTTTGTAATTTTGTAAAGAATAAAATCGAAAAATTTGTATAAAATATATTTGTTTTCCTGTTAAATGTTTGTGAGCGGCCCGCGTAGTAAACTATTCAATATGTTTGGCCCACTTGATACTTTGAGTTTGACGTGCCTGCCGTGAGGACACGTCGTTTCGGAACGGTATTTTTCAATGTCCAGCCGAGCACCGAGAAAACTGCGATTGAACGCGATGTTGAATTGTCTTCGACCGGACGGGAACGCGATTAGGCATTTCGTTTGTGACCGATTCGCACTCATTGCCATCCAAAGCCCGTACTAAACAAAGCTACGTAGAACAATATAATTTCACGCGTAACGGCGTTTCGCGTTCGTTTAACGTCGACACCGACGCTGCGTGACCGGAAAGTCGTCCGTGCTGCGGCTTGTTCAAGCGCCTTCCACCGACAGTAGCCTAAGTCACCTCCTGCCGTAGGTTTCAGCTGGTTTTAGACGTTCCAACGTTTTTGAGGGTCGCGCGACAACAACCCGTATTCATACGCGCGTACGTACAGTAGACGGTTCGCTGGAACGCCGATCGAGAAATCGATTTTGTTTTTGGGGTTTGCGCGTTTTCCGACGGCTCTGTAAGACCGACGCACGGATCAGTTCATCGCCGAAATCGTTCCGAGAGGTCGGGCGAGGTGAGTACGGATACGCGCGTTCACAGAATCGAAAAAAAACCAACGAACGCGAGAACGTTCGGTCGCCAAAGCGAATTGTTTTTTCGGGGGAGCCGCGTAGGTGGTTTTATTTGCTCCGTCCCGGCGAGTAGCGAATTTTCGAACGGCCCGTGCGGCCGCCGGTAAGGGTTGACGGTTGGACCGCGCGTATATTTGTCATCGTGTCATCGAGACGGAACGAAACACTACCCCGGCGGCCGGTGCTCGACTAATAATAACGACGACGAAACGGGTAGGCGAGTGTATAAAAAGGGTCGCGGAGCGTTAAATTGAAAAATATTTGCCCGCCAATAACCCATTACGGGGACGGCTTATCGAAATGCCTCGTAATTTACTCGGTCCCCTCCGACGGCACGGGAACGGTGCCGAACTGACAACGGTCGCTAATAACGCGGACGGCGGCGGCGGTTTTCGGCGCGAGAATTCGGCTTACGGTGCCCGCGAGGCATTCGCCCGAGAGACGCGAGCGCAATAAACGGGAGAATAGTTTAAATAGCTCGCGACGACGGGTCGCCGATAATCCGACGCCGCCGCCGACAATCGGTTTTCCAATCAACCGGAATTCCGCGCGCCGTCCGTTCGAATTCTCCGATTAATTCGTTTCGCTTCCGACCGGCGGTCGTATTGTTTTTATTTTTCCTCGCGTTGCTCGCCGTGTCCGTCGCTACCGTCGCCGAACGAGCGCTCGCGAATTCCGACACGGCCGACACGGTTTAGAGACAAGTCTTGGTCCGGTAGCCCGGCGAACAACCCGCGGACGTAAAACCGCCTATTGGCCAAACGTCGTCGTCGCGGTTTTCGACGGCCGATAGCCGATGTCGAAAAATCAAGATCGTTGTGAATTATCTCACAGCGTTCCAGTGCGTTTTTTCGCGAAGTCGGTTTTGTCGGGCCGTCTCGCCTTTTGGTATCGTTGGCGAGGGGAAAAAAAAACCCGCGTTTTGAAAACTGCCCGTTATCGGATATGAGGTCCGGCGGTACAGTCGAGTACGTAAATGTTTTCACGGCCTTCATACCGCGTCGGGCTTGTCGGGCTGGTCGACCTGGTTTTTGCCGGGAAACGTTTCGGAAATCGGGAATTTCGTGGCGGACTTGCTATTGTCGGGCACGCGCTTGTCGCCACAGCGAGTTGAAATCCTACGACGTGTCCCGATTTTCCCGGACAATCGCAACGGGAGCAACACGCGTGAAACCGGCGTGGCGACGATCGCGTCCCGACGTCGCAAATCCGTCCGGCGGCGTATACACCGGTCCCGGTCGTCACTGACGTTATCGGTGTTCTTCTGGTGGTCCCGTCCGCGGCCGAACGAATCTCACCGTCCTCGGATCCCTGTCCGGCGGCCCGGTCCGGACCGGTCGGCCTCGTCGTTTTCGGTTCCCGCGGATCGCGCCCGATCCCGGTTTCCAAATCGATCCTCTGGCGACCACTCGACGCGCCGGGACGCGCGGCCAATCGACCGTGCGATCGATTACGAGCGCCCGCGGGCCCGCCGGGAATAGCGCGGCTCGTATCGCGTGACATGTGCGCGCGGCTGTTTACACGCGTGCGTGATCGTCGAGGGCCGCGAAAGCCCGTCCGGATCGATACGGAAGACGGACTTACCGTGCAGACCGCGCACCAATTGGCCGGGCGTTTCGCGTGTTATAGGCGCGAGTCCCGTCCGTCCCGGCCCGTCGTCGTCAACAACAACAGTCGTGTTTGCATGTACGTGTAGGACGAAGCCAACGAGTGTTTGATAACGAACTCAAAAGCATACGGAACAATTGTCGAATATCGATCCCGAGCTTCAGAAAAAAAAAAAATCAATCACAGTTATTATTATTCGTTTACCGACAAACATAAATACCGACCATAACGCGTTATCGTTTTCCACGATGTCGAATTCGCTGCTGTTTGGTACGTTTTCGTTTTTCGTCGTTTCGTTTGTGTTTTGAATCGTGAGTGGTTTTCGATTTGATTTCACGACAACATTGTTATCTACCAAGAGCGAAACGAATCGAAAACGTCTATCGGACATGTTTGTAATGAAAAACGTTCGTGAAAGTACCGGTAAGTACTGCAGTTACTCTCCTACCCGAGCGATATTTGTAACTTGCGACGATATCGGATCGTGCGTATCCGATAACTATATATTCGTCGAGTTCATCAGTGTGCGTAATGTTAACACTCATTGACGGTTATGACGTACGGGAAGATTATTGAAATTCCTAAACGGAAAAACATTTATACCGACGTTAGATATCGACTAGCTCTGACTGAATTCATTCTCGAAAACGACTTTGCTACAAGTCAATGAGACGTATTGGGTGCGTGCATTTTTTTTTTCTTCGTCTAACATTGTCTAAGACTGTCGTCGCATCGGCAGAAATGCCGTTTTCCAAATTAAAGACAGTGAAGAATTATTTGAGAAACTGGACCACGTCGACTATCAGACTATTTAATGTCTTGAATACAAAACAGCGTCGTATAAATTACATTGATTCAAACGAGACCGTAAGCATTTTTTCAGTCACGAACGCTAGAAGAAATTCGATTAAAATATTGGATGTCGGTTCTTTCATTGATTGAAACGATAACTTGTTTGCATTTTAATAAGTGTAAATCATTGTATTTATTAAAAACTTATAGAATGCTACCCCATCGTTCGGAGTATGAGGCGGCTTCAGGGAGTGCTTTTCAGGATATTCCGTACGATTCGGGGTTTCTCTTATTTCGGGTTTGTGATTTCGACACGATTTTAGTTCTTTCGGGATGTGGTATTGCGCGTGTTTAAGACGAATGCATCGGGCCGTGGTCTGCGACGTGCTGACGGTCCTATGGTTTTGGCAGATTTCCTTCAGATGGGTATGATTTGAAGCGTTTGTTTATTCGAACGGGTCTCTCGTGACTTCCTTTATTTCGTCATTAACAGTGAGTGTTTTTGCTGATTGCCCGATCGTTTCATCCCGGACACGCCGGTTATCGTCCGCAGAGCTATGTTTTGAACAGCTTCCAGGCGCTTATAAAATTATAAGATCACAACAAAACGTTCGTCCTCCCCCGCCCATCTGCGCATGACTTAGCCCGAAGTCGCCGCAGTGGTGCGCGGTCAGGCGACAATAGCGTAGCCCGGAAGCGGTGGATCGGTTTTGGAGTCTTCGCACACGGTTCTCCGGATGACACTTGTCCGACGTGTTTGTTTCCGGCGATAACACGCGATCGGAATACGGCCCGGCACGTCTTAACTCGGCTTTTTGGAACCGTGACGGAACTCGCGCCACGATCCCATTTTCCGTTTGTTTTGTCGTAGACGGTTTTGTTGCCGACGACCGTCTTTTTTAAACGTAAGCGAACCGCAAGACGCCATCCAAACGTGTGACGCGGAACGGTTTTTGTCATGTTTTTTTGCGCGTGTTCGATGCGGACAATATCGGCCGACCGTTAAGCGACAATTTTCACGAACGGTTGCCGCGATATCCGGCGGTTCCGTGCGGATCGGATTCGCGTCACGGTGCACTGGAACAGCAAACGGCCGAACGATAATACGATCCCGGAATCCCGGCGGCCCGTGTCGGCAAAGACGCGATTTTCCGGTCCCGGTGAACGTAACGTAATAACGTAATCGGATTGATTATTACGCGCCGGAGATTTTTTTCGCTTTTCGTTTCCTCCCCCGGGGATTCGTGGCGCTCGCGCGGTTTCTTCGCGATCCCGGACGGTAGAAACTGGTCGAACGCACGGACGACCAGCTCCGTCGAACGTAACGACAATGTGGTACTTCCCCAGTGTACACGTGTGTCGACATGTCCAACTCGGCGGCCGCCGCGGCCGTGTTTCCGAAGCCGGCCGACGTTTTCGGATCGAACACACGTCCGCAATCCATTCGGCACGCCTCTTGGACGAACCACAACAACGATCGCACGCGAGATTTTCGTGCTTACCGGGAGACGCCGATCTGCGTGTGGGAATCGTCCGGCAGACGCGTCGGAAGCCCGCACTCGATTACGTGTACCTAACCGTCGAGAGTCCACCGTGCACGGTGACGGCCGTCGAAGAAAACACCTCGTGAAAAAACGATCGGGTTTTTGGGGTATCGATGGGCGAGACGACCTTATTGTCCGGGACGTCGTCGTCGATTCGGGACCGCCGCGTCCGCCAGTTCACGTAGATAGACTCCGCGCGATAAGACGGGTGACGACGGCAACCGACACTGTTATCGGAACGGCACGTCGCTCGACTTTTCAGCCACACTTCCGCCTCCCCACACCCCACACGCACTCACGAACACGGACGAGATCAAGGACGTAAGAAGACGGTTTGGGCGTTTTGAATGTTGTGTGATCCGTCATCACGATTCATCGGCCATCGCAACGGAATTATTCTTGGCAAACGTGATTTCAAAATTGTAAACACGATATGAAAGCAGTGGTATTTTCAATTGTTAAGCTTTGTATCACGAATGGAATTGTTCGATAACGGCTCGAAATGATTTCATTATCTGATTAATCAATACGTTTCGCTAGATGTTTTTGTTTTTTGTTTTTTTCAGTGTTCTCGCGGCCAATATCAAAACACGATAAAAATACAATGGGTAAATATTTAGTCATAATAATTTAGTTTATAATAAATTCATATCGAACGTAATAAACGAGTTTAAAACACTTAATGTGTACACGTGGGGGTTGCCCCTCCACTCGCCGTAGGCTATGTTTTACTTGGGAAGAGTTTCCGATCAAAAAAAAAATCCTGTCCAATATATTTTCGTCACGTTATCGTCAGCGACGGCCGAATTTCGTCACCACGGCGGATAAAAACATGGATGAGATCGACCGAACCCGTCTATGTTTTATATTTTTTTGGAATATTTCTAATCAACGTTAGTCTTAAAGTTTAAATTGCGTTTAACGTGACGACATAACACACGCGCTCGCGCTTTATTTTCGAACGCGCAATATTCGCCATCCCCCTGCCGTCCGTAAGATTTTTAATCCGCACCCGGACCGGACCGATTCGAAATGCGAAGAAGACGGCTCCTGTGACAAATATCTCCTCCGAACCGTTCGCGTTCAAGTCGTACCACACTGGAACACGCGTCGATCGGCTTCGCTCGCGGACGTCGGTCGTCTTACAATAAAAATTGGCGCGGGTGTCGGGACGACGGAACTCCACCGGACGACACCGGGACGTCGCGGACAAACGGGAAATGGCTTCGCGGCCGACAACGGCGTTGAAACGGACGCCGACCGGCGAGTTTCGCGAACGGCGTGCGCGGCACAGCAATGGCTGCCAATTAAACCGCTTCAAAGGAACCACTCGTGAAGCCGGCCCCGACACCCCGACACCCCGACACCCGCACCCGCTCGCCAACATGGCCTACCTTTCACGACTCCGTGCACGAGCGCGCGCAACAGCAGCCACGACCACGACAACAACAATAATAATAATAATAATAATAATGACGACGATCGGCGGGAAATCTAGTTTTACGTCGTCCTTAGACTTCGGACGGGCCTAGACCGGATCCGTCTGTCGTCGTACGTTTACGTAATGTTGGCGAGCGAGAAAACCGTATACAATCCGGACCGTTTTTAAACGAGAAAATAAAAAAAACACCGCCATCCCGTCCCGCCCATCCCTCCGTGAAGGGACACTAACGCGCGGGTCACTCAACAACTGATTTCCATACGTAGGGGGTCAGTTTTGAAACTTGCCAAACTTTCCGCTTAACACGCTTTTAAATTGCTTTTTTCACACGTCACACACGTTTTATTTACACTAAATGATGTTTACCGACACGCTAAGTCATAACCGCCGACGTGGCTATCAAACGATTAAGCACGTTTCAATGTGAACAATTACACTTTTTTAGTTTTAACAAGCTTCTCAAGATATGGAGTTAAGTTAGTGCCGCTGATTTTCATTCAAAGTCGTTAAGACGGTCATCCGTTAACCGAGATTTAAATATATATTTTTTTTTTCTATTAAGTTCATTTTCGAAAAAACAGCTTCACATAGATACGTCGAACCAAACATCGTGTTTTTTAAATTCGAAATTAAGAATTGTTCGCACTGTAAAGTGTTCGGAACTTGTAAAAAATGTAAAAACTGTATAATATAATTACACGATCATCAGGGTGCGTAAAAAATGTGTCCGCGGTCCGCCAGTCGGTGACCCCTGGACTAGCGTATCCGAAAAGCAATACCCTATACCCAGGCAGGGGTAAGTTCTAAACAAAAAAATAAATAATATTGCACTCTATTGCTTACATAATAACATAAAGTTGCTGAACGTTTGCGTTTAAGGTAGATCATCATAGGCGTGCGTACCGGATGGGCCATGGCCGTACATTATTTATAATCACGTCTGTTCACGATTTTCTCGAAAAATCAAATTATCTTATACAATGATTTCATATTTACATTAAGATTATCCTTAACGTAGATCAAGGAAAGTCATTGCTGTTTTACGAGAAAGATAAAACGCAAGTCGAAATTTCCTCGATCTATGATGTGTAGGAACGTCGTTGACGGACGGTTTTCAAATTTAGTCGAAATGTAGTTATGGTTTGTTGTAATTTTCATAACTATAGTTTAATATAACTATTGTAAACGAAAAATGTTTTCTCATAAAATTTAAAAAAAAATCTTAACGATTGTTATACGAGTATATATATATATATATAATCTATATATGGAACAATAATTACAATCGTTTTTTCCCCTAACCTCCGAAATACATATTGTCCGTTTAAATGTTTTTCCGGTAAGGGAGACCGATGCCTTCTCCCCCTGCCTCCTAAAATAATCCCTTGATCCTAATCGAACATTGGCTTGGCCCCGCCCTGCCACAAAGGTGCGCGCACGCCCGTTGTAGATCATACGGGACAGACACGAAACCGTGGCATTACGCCTGTCGTCGGGAGACGTATTATAACCGTGTGGCGCGCGATCCGAGGCAATCGTTTCATATCGGTTGTCGAAACGATCGAACGACCGCAAAACGGTCTGGGGACAAGTTTGGCCGGCCGCGAGTCTCGGCGCCCAACCCGACCAGAGCGAAAATCTCCGGACGATCGAAGTCCGGTCGAGGGCGTCGCGGAAATCGATCAAACGTCGAACACCGGTGGCGGCCGAGCGAAAACGACCTTTCGGACAATCACGAAACGGATCCGCTTGCCGCGGTGTTCAATGGATGTAACGCGCGAAACACGTCTCGTTTTGGAGGCGTAACGGGCAAACTTTTATTCGCGTGCGTCGTGTTCGAAACGGACGGACGATTCCTCGAGTTCTTCTGGTCCGATTACCCGTCGGAAACCCGAGAGACCGAATGTACCGCGTCGTCACATCACGTTCACGGGAAAAGCCACAAACGACACGCCGCTGCCGGCACACAGCGAAACGACGGTTTTCTCGTCAGGTCGCGTGCTCGCGACACTGTCCAGCACCGGGGACGATTTTTTTAATTTTATTTTTTTGGGGGTTATTTTGCTTTAGCCGGTGTTCCCTTACGAATGCGATATTTAAGTACAATTTAAGTACCCAAAACACTGTCTCCCGAGCGCGTGCCCGCCGAGCATTCGCCTAACGGTTTCGCCATCTACGAAACCGTCGACGATTGAATTGTTCGTCGAGTATTTGGTCCGACTCGCGCGATCGCCGCGGCGTGCCGGACGGTTTCGGTACAAGAATCCGCCGCCGTCGTTTCCAACACGATTCGTTTCCACGCGATTCTCGGACTCGTGACCCTCCGGAAACTCACCTCCAGCAAACGGCAATGATCGAATGATCTACGGTTTCATACCCCCCCCCCCGTTTATCATTTGATTTTTACGTACCAGATCGTTACACTTCAAAAATGTTATACGACGATTCGATAGTTTTTAATTTATTCTGTAATGTTTGTCCAATACGTGTGTGTGTGTGTGTTATTTAGTTCACGTCTCAATCGAATCGAAAAATAAAAAATAAAAAACGGATGATTGATTGATTTCCAATCGATACGTCGGTCGCGTGAACAATGTATTTAGAGGAATTTCAATCGGGAAAAAAACGTATTTCTAAACGCGCGTGTGGAAAAGGATGGCGCGGGGCGCGAAAGCACTCGAGAACTCTCGAGACGGCACAAAACGAAAACAAAATACACTTGTTTTGAAAAATAGTTTCGCGGTTAATTCGCGTCGGCGCCTTGAGTACGGTAGTTTGGCGGGACGTGAAAAAAAAGGAATACACAAAGCGCCTCGTTCCGTCGACGGCCGCGAAACGCGCCTCGCGTTAACCTCCTACCGACGAGCTTTCCGCGAGCGCGAACGAAACGAAAAACCCCGCGCTAACGTTTTGCCCGGAAAACTGGCGCGGATCCAAGGCGATCGCCCCCCCCCCCCCATAGACTCTTGTTAAATTTTTTTATCAGTATCGTTTTATAATTCTAACTCTTATCTATGATACTATAGAAAGACGATTTAAAAATGAAATTTTTCGGTGTATCGCAAACGATTTGCAACGTTTTGGAAAATATTTTATTATTCGATGCGACAAAATGAGGATTAGAGTTGTTTTGATTAAGACGGCCCCCCCCCCCACCCGTAAATAAGTTCTGGATCAAGGCGAACGAGTACGACGCACGGGGGCGATCGCGGTCAAAACAACGACTGCGGACGGGATACGTGTCGGACGTCGAGCCGTAAATGGGTTTCTCGAAGTTCTCCTAAACGTCGCGTCGCGTCCGAAATCAAAAACGCACCTCGGTTCGCCACGCACGATTCGAGAAAAACGACAATCGCGTGCCGGTGCCGCCGCGGATGACAAGTAGAAAAAATGTCAGCGCTATCGACACCGTCCTCGCGTCACCACAGAAAAATTGTGTTGCAACATTAATAACAACGAAGTTCTCGTATTGTGTTCATATTCGGGCTACGGACTTATTTTTTCCTCTACGCACATTTTACACATTTTACGTTTCGTCTGTGGACGCGGAGCGTTTGATTTCGCGAATCCCCAAAAAAAAAAACCGGACGCGATTCGGATGTGACGGGATGAGACGGCAAACGGGAACGCGTTCACACGCGGTGTCGGCGTTTTACTGTGACCGGTGTGACGGCGGGGAAGAAAAAAAAATCTCGCCCAGACAATGAATGAACGCACGAACAATAATAATTATCCGTTCTTCTTCGCGGCGATGAGCGAGCCAGACGCGGTCCGTGGTCGGGATTGACACGTCGCGGACATGAGAACATCCTGCGCACGCGGTTACCATAACGTCTCCACGCCGTGTAAACCGTCGGATTCCGCTGTTTTCTTTTCCCCGCCCGCCGCCCGCCTTCCGTGTGTACACGTGCGTGTTCTTACGACGCGTTACGACAACAACAACAATAATAGTAATAGTAATGATCGTAACGACAGCGATAAGAGACGTGCGAGAGAGGATTCACCGACACCACCGCGAAGGTCAACAGGTGACGGTGGCGCCATACGACGGACGGCGCCCACGATCTCCGTCTCGCGCGTTCTTCCTCTTCTCGTTTTATTTATCTACGACCGTGACACGTGGGCCCGCTGCGTTTCGTCGTGTTTACTTTTATCTCCCTCACCACCCACCACCTTCGGTTTCGTCTCGTTTCCTTTCCTTTCCGTTCGTCTGAACGCGCGCACATATCCTCCGTGTCTCGGACGGCTACGGTTTCAACACGACGAACGTGTTCACGAGCACCGTTTTTTTTTTTTTTTCGTCGGGTTAGAGGACGACCGGTGCCGCGGTTACGACCGGTGCCGTGGGGGGTGGGCTCGTTCGTCGGTGAAACGAATACACAACACACGGCCACGACGACCGGACGACGTTCGAACCGCGAGTCAATAACATCTTTTCGCGCCCGCGACACAATTAAAAAAGCGTGTTTCGGACGGTTACGGACGTTTTATACGGGAAACCGACGGCGTAGTGCGTAGTAAACCCCATCAACCCTCCCAAGACGGATACTGTGACGGACAGACCCGGTCCGGTCGTGATAACGATCGCGCGAGCGCCACGTGAACGACCGACGGAAAGTACATTTATAAACCGGACGGTGGTGAGGGTGTTTGTTGTCGGCCCGTGTAGGCATTCGCGGCCCGCGTCACAGCGTACGACATCACACGTCGGACTCGTTCACGCGGATTCGTTGTGTACGTGAGATGAATCTAACGTCGGGACGTGACGTTTACGAAACTGTTCGATTTCTCTCGTACGCGACTCGACGAAAAGAAGACGAGGTTTTAAACACCAAATGCTCTATCGAATTATTTAAGGTTAGGTCAGACTTGAGGTTTTCATGACGTAACGTCACCGATCGTGCGCGCGTTCAACCGTACGGAGCCCGGAGTCCGAAGACAGCACGTTCCCGCGGCGCCAACGACAACGACGATGATAATAATAATCCGTTATGAATCGATAGACGTGTGCGCGCGCGTCTCGATAGGACGGACGAGCGCGGTCGGAGAGCTATTGAAGGCAAACCGGTATTTTTCGAACGGAGGGAACGGACGTGGCTCGTGACAAGTGGTCGAAACATACGGCCACGATAGCCGTACGTCCCCGGACATCGGCGAAATCCCGCCGCCGCCGCGCCGAATCAATCGATGACCGTCCCGGGCCCAATCGTTTTAACAATTTTTTTTATTTTTATTGTACGAGGACGAAACCTAGTGGCTAGTGTTTCGGTCATTCGCGATTCACGTGCGAACCAGTGAACGTTTCGTTCAGACGAGTTCTTTAAACCTAAATAGCACAACATACGACGACTTCAAATATTGTCGGACGGGCCAGATTGCCTCGAACGACGGACGTTTCGAATACGATACGAATGAATGTCGTATTCACTCGTATCGACATTGTTTTCAACCCGCCCGAATTTCGTTCGCGCGTGTTTTCAAAGGTTAGGTCCGATAAGAGTAATCGAAAAAACGTAAAACATAATTATAGTCATCACGTTACCTGACATGCAGCTGTTGGGACTGAATGCCGGATTCTTCTGCAACTGTGAAAATCCTAGAAAACAGAAAACGAAATACATGTATTATATATATCTGGTGCACGGTTGACGGACATTCCGTCCGGAGGACATGACGGGTGGACGTGCACCGCGGGCGGCTCGACTGGACTGTTGGCGAGGGGGCGGTTAGGCGAGAAGCGACGTATTGCGATGAAATAATCGCGTTGACTTGTTATTATCGTCGACGTTCCCATGATGATATCTTCGGTCGATCGACCGTACGAAACAAAAACGAATAGAACGCATTATATTTATTTTGCTCGTACGTTCGTGGTGAATTTTCGTGCAAATCGTACCGCGTCCGTGTATCGGATTACGGACGGTGCGTGTGTTTTGATTCGCAAACGGTCTCGCTCCGCGGTAATCCGACCTGACAGTTATCGTATTTCTTCGGTCCGCGTACACACACACACACACACTCCATTATCAGACGTAAATCGTTTACCGCGATACACCCAATATCCTATATCCGGTATAGGTATTATCGAACGTTCTTCAATAAAAGATTCGAATTTTTTTTATTTTCGATTTTTTTGTCCCCTCGAAGGGGAACAAATAGGCGTTTTGTTTTCAAAGACTCGTGTACGATAACGTTCGTCGAGAAGAACACGTCCACAATACGCAGTGGTTAGACATTATTAATTTAAGAAGCGCAACGAATAAAATCCGGACCCGCCGGTTCGTTCCCTTTTTTGAAATGATGAATCGAAAGAAAACACGGTCCGCACAATGAAACGGGATGTCGAACCGTGGCGGGTTGTCTTGACGCACGCCGTCGAAATTCCAAATAAACGATTCCGATCGCTTTTTAAACGTACGTTTGTCCTAAGAAAATAATTACAGTTCAAACGAATACGACCGTTTCACGTCGATGGTCATTTTATATAAATAAACACTTATTGAAAATAAACGATATTATAATATTTAATATCCTTTTAATATTGCTCTAGATAAGACAAATCGTTAATGATTCAAATCGTTCGACCGTGTGAGAGTTACAAATAAAATATTATGGTGATACCTATACATATATATATTTAAGTCCAGATAGAACGAATTCAACTTATATTTTGATTTGTTTTAGTTTCGATTAAACAGTTTATACAAAATACGATACCACGATGATTTGAATTTATTTTTTGAGAATTCGGTTAAACGTAGTCACCTGCTACGATAATATTTAACACGAATCGAAAGTAATTAATAAACGTAATTTTTTTATATATATAATAAACATTTATATGTATACGAGCGTTACAAAATAAAAAAATATAGAGTTGTTGTGTGAATTTTATTTATTTACTATCGGTATCGGCTAAAAGTCAACAACGACAACAACAAGAGTAACAAATAGGAATACACGGAGAATATTGTGATTACCACAATTGCAATTACTACCAAACCAAAAATAAATAAATAAATAAATAAAAGCAAATAAACCGTGTATAACGTGAATTTAATTAAATTGTCCGTTTAAAATCTACTTCACGTTATAAACCATTTCTTTGCTTTTATGAGTTATTATTATTTTTATGTTTTGGTCGGACTCTGTGTTTGTATTGTCGTAATCACAATTTTCTTTATGTATTCCCGTTCGGTTTTATTTGTTACTTTTGTTGTGTTTGCTTTTTCATCTTATGAAATTTATATAATGAAAATATGACAATGACTTTTAGTCGAAACCGGCAGTAAATCTATTTTATACAACGATTCTATATTTTTACTTTTCTAATACTCGCAGACTTTTTTTTTTTTTTTTGATATATAGATAAATATTTATTTATATGTGATTTTTTTTCCTATTTCATTAGAAAATAATTAAAACGATTAGAAAATATTTTAATATTAAAGGTTTGGTTTCAAGATTTTTCTTAAATATATTAATGTTTTATTAATATAATCATAAAATAATCATAGTAAAGAAACAGGGCCACTCTGGTATTGGTCACTCGTTCGCATCGATCGCTTTGATGCAAAAGTCAGTGCTGTGCTATTTTATTATATGTGAAAACTACGAAAAACTAATTGCATTCGAATTGAGCGAAGATTAATTTTTATTCCGCAAAATAAACCGTAAGCATTTGACGAAAAACACACATCAGTTAAAAAAATATGATTTTTGCTTCGAACAAAACCGATACACATCAAACAAACTATAAGTAATAAAATAATAAAATGATAAAAATATATTTAAATTTCTTTGGTTATTAAGAAAATATTACGAATTCTAAAAAAAAAGTGCTTATTTATAGAGAAAATCTAAAAAAATGTCACCTGAATATCGTTGTATGAAACTTGGTAACAGTTTTTTAACGTCATACAAATCATAACGAACATTGTTTTAGGTACCATGCAGTTGGGACAATCACAAACGTCTTCCATTTTTCATTGGTAGAATTATATATCTTAATTATTATATTAACATTTAGGTACGTTTGTTTAAATACGGTCCAACTGACGTTATACAAAATATGCGACATATAAGTGGTTAAATGATTAAAATTTACATTTTATGGGTCATAAAATAACGAAATTCCAACGCTTTTATTTGAGTTTAGTGATATTTAATTTATTATTTAGTTATATGCATGGTATCTAAAACGTTTAACGAGACTTGGTAGTGCCACTATAAAATAAAAACAATTTTACTAACGTTGTGATAACTTTAATATCGCCAGATAAAATGTAACGGAGTAATCGAGTAATTGTTACTGTTGTAGTTATGGCATGCACGCGTTTATAAAAACGAAAAAAGGATACTAACAAACACGACGACGAGAAAATGAAATAAAATACGTTTACTTGAAAATTAACATTTAACGATTCGCCTGAATTTCATCTTGGGTGATTTTCAAGCGACGCCTCGTAGTACAACACGAATAAAAATGTTATTACAGAAAATATAATAAACGTGATGAATGTAATCGCGAGCTAAATAATTATTGCGATCGAACGAAAAAATAATCCAGTTTATATTACAAAACATACAATATTATCATTAAATAATTTGTAATCATTTAAATGTTAATAGTTGTTTCGCAATAAATATTAAACGCACATTATCTATTCCCTCAATTCTCACGCAAATAGTTCGATAATTATTCATACAACAAATGTGTGTACGAATACCAAATATTTGACGATTAAAAAATAACAATAACTGATACTTTATCGTAACTTTCGTGTGAACGTTTCATTTTATTAGAGAAAACCTGGAAAACTGTCCAATAAGAAAAAAGCATATCGATGTTTTGAATAAACATTGTTTAGGACATTTGTGAGCTATGCGAAACTTGACACGAAAAAAAATCGGTAAAATTTGAAAATTTTCTTCTTTAGAAATCACGTTTATATTATCAAACGATAGCAATTGCAAAACGTTTGCGCGTAAGATAAACACTGAACGCAGTCGGTGTTATGCAATATGTGGTGTTGCTTGGTTGTTCGGCGAACGATTATCTATATTTGTTTAGTAATCTTAGAGATTAATACTATAGAGAACTGTCAAGAGTGTTTCATCTAACGTCGAGAGAAAAAGAAGAATCATTATTTTTTATTAATAGTTTATGTACACGTGATTATAGCCACGCACTTTCATGTGTATCATGCGCGAGACACAGTATAATTGATCACAATACACTGAACAGAGGAGTATGTCCCGTGATACCTGATTGATTTAAACGTTTCGTACGTATTATTAATTAAAATCAAATGGAAAAACTAATTGTCGTATACACAATTCGGTCGTAAACCGTTACTACCACATTGTATATCAGATTGATTAAAAATACAATATTGTTTTTATTTGTTGACAAATATACATATATATATATATATAATTACTGCGATCGATAAAAAAACAAATGAATTTAATTATTTTAATCATTTCCGTTTCTAAACGTTTTTATAAACATTCGATAACGGTATTGATTGAAATATGAGCTATAGGCCGCTTAATAAATAACAGGGAACAAAACGCACGTTTTATTGAGAATTATAATCGCTGACGGGTACGTACGTACAATGAAATCGAACGCACGCGTAACATATTTGTTTATTGTATTTGTTGTTAAAACTTAATCTATTTGTTTTTGTTTTTGTTTTTTCAAATGTTAATTTGTTTGATCTGTGAAAATTAAATACTGCAAAGAGCACGTGCGCACGTGATGGAGTTTTAAAAATAACACGCGACCCGAACACCGATAATAACACGGGATACGGATTTACAGTCGCCCAACAGTAACATTTGAGTATTTCGTGGACGTAACGCGTGCGTCGCGGGCTCGGGATCTACGCGGAAACGTAACGTTCTTTTTCGCCCAAACTTTTCCTGTACTTCGAACGTTGTCGTGCGACGCACACCAGTTGCGGATTTAAAGGGAGGCCCCCTCTGAAAATTCCAAAAAAAAAAAGGGGGGGGGGTATCGTGGCCTATTAACAATGTGTATACGTTCCGGTTGCTACGGTGATTCGGTATAACGTGCATCATTTAAAATTATGATATATGTATTTTTTTATTCGGTTCAAATGTTTGTCATTATTAGGTTGGTACAACTATCACGACGAGGCGCTTAATAAGACCACCGTGGTCTGTGGTTTTCATTCTTTTTTTTCTTTGACGTACAGATATAATCTGTACAATGATTTGCGGACCCCAAAAGACGAGTTGAGAAAAATAAATAAATAGTGTTATGCGCCATGACTCCTTCCGAAATGAACTTAACAGTAACACGCACATTTTCAAACAATTCATTACCAAAAAGTTATGTAAGCAATAGGTACAAATGTTCCAATATCTAAATCTTACGATCTGCCGTTCTATATAAAATCAAAAGTGTGATGCTATGTACTATAATTTATCGTATATTTATATTGTATAGTTATTGTGTTCATTGACGTCTCGTTCGATTTCAATTGTTTAAAATTTGTTGTGATCATGGGTCGGTATATCAGTATTACGCACACGCAACGCAACTTTTGTTTTTCAAATGGAACTTCCGTCCATTCGGGGATAATCAATTTTTAAAATTATATCTTAACGGTTAAGTCTATTTTTTCCGTCAAAAATAACAATATGTTATTTACAGCAATTTTGATGAAAACACGAATGGCCTTTTTGATCAATCTCTGATGCGACCCCCGAGGATTTGATTTCCCGCGGAGACAATGGATAGTGTTCAATAGACTCAGAACGGGACACGGACGCACAGTAAACATGTTACATCGATGGGGATTAAGGCCATCTCCGCAATGCGACTGCGGACACCAAATCCAATCCTCAAAGAATATTGTCGAAGAACGTCCTATCAGATCATTCCCAGGAGGACTAGTAGAACACAAGAAGGTTATCGCAGATTTTGTTTTGCAAAGGCTCGAAGACTTAGATATTCAAACACAACCCTCCTGTCATTATTTTTACCAAGCAACCAACAAATAATAATAACATTTAATATAATTGATAGGTTTACACGCGCACGTATTCATGTAATATGAATATGATTCTGTGATAAGTAGGCACTTGATAAGAAGCAATAACGTATTGATAATAATATTCAAAATATACATTTTGGTCATGATTTTTTATCCGTGGTCCCCAGGTAATGAGCGTTCCTTTGGAAATCGTGATAGGGGAGCTCCAGCGATAGAATTGGGAAAAAAAAACGGTAGAAATACTCCGTGGAGCCTTAGAAAACGGTTGCGTCCTCGACACGGGTTTACCGGACGGCACGGGCACTGGTAAAGTCCGTCACTGCGGTCCGTCACGTTTGCCGACGATTCGAGCGCGGAAAATGACGTGACGAGTGATAACAATGACTGACGACGCGGAGCCGGTATTGTGATTCAATATAAAAAAATACAACTATACAGGTAACTTATAGTGGGCGTCTGCTGGCGTATCACTGTGACTGCCGATACTATAGTCGGTATTACTTTTACAATTCGCGGGCTGTGGAAAAGCTAACAATGCCGTCCCCAGCGTTCGTCATCAAAACATACACATAGTCAGGGACGGACTGACAGGACGGGTAGGAGGCCATACCCTTTAGACGTTTTGTACCTGGGCCTCGAGCTATATATTTGATTACGTCACATTGGCTTACACAAAATAACGTACCCAATTGAATAATCATTACGATATTCAAAAAAAAAAATGTTTAACACGAGTGTGTGTTATCTTTCACATATCACACCGTAATCGTTGCCAAATGCCGATAGCCGAAATCGAAAAATCAAGATTTTCGCACTTTTTTCGAAGTCGGTTTTATTTTTATCCAATATTTTTTTTTTTTTTTTTATGCGATACGTTATCAAGTCATTTATTTTGTCGAGTCGCTTGTTTGTATTCATTACGTTAGCTTAAGGCCTCCCAAAAACTTACCCGCCCGGGCCTACAGAGTCTCAGTCCGTCCCTGTATACAGTAGACGTGCGCTGAAATATTTGAAAAACCAAAAGCGGTGGTACTCCTGCACCCCCTAACCACACATCGCCGCCCACGGATTCAACCGCCGGACAAACCGGAAGACGTACAAGACGTTACGGATTTGCAAAACTCGGCGCGAGTCGGGCAGTCGAAATACGCAGTGTATTATTCCGAGAGAACCGAGGAAACGAACGTGAATCACGGTCGACGGGATTTTTATAACCGGCGGGCTAAGCGGAAAAGCGAATACTGCCGTCTTATAGCGTTTCGTCTTTTTAAAAAAAAATTAATGCATACACATATAGTCCGTACCCCACGCCGGAAATTCGAGCACCGCGATGCGATCGTACGGACCGGACGAGACGACGAAACGTCTGTACGGTGAAACGCGGCCCGGGCGGACGACGGAATTACAAAACGGCAACGACGGCGCGACCACGCCCAACAATTAGCGACGTCGCGTGTCCGGCGCGCGTTTTCGGGGGCGATTGCGCGTGACAGCCTCTATTCTTCGCCCGGCTCTCGTTATAATCGGCGAATAACTGGTTGCCTGGACCGCCCCGACCGGCGACGACCTGTTAGTGACAAACCCCGGGCGACGGACCGCCAATAACAATGATAACAATAACGATAATAATAATAATAATAATAATAATACGAGGTGTGTGTGTGAGCTGTTAAACGACGAGACTTTCCGTTCCCCAGGAACTTTCGGTCAACAGTTTTTCACCCTCCGTACGTATGTATGTACGCGTGTATACGGTCGCCTTCGCCGTTCAACACGTGCCTCTAATTCGACACCTCCGTCCGGTGGCGCTAAAACTAAATTTTAATTGGACGGGGCGAAATCGATTTCGGCGTACGCATCGCCCGTACCGTAGACATTAATTTCTAATATATATATATATATTAAATAAGTATAATAACGTAGTAATGAATAGAAATAAAAGTAACAATTTTATGTTAATACTTCGTAAATAATAAATAAACATATAAAAACGGTTGTGTAAGCGTGTTTATTACTATCGGTTTCGAACTAAAAGTCATTATCAGGTATTTTTATTTTTTTTTTTTTGCTCGATACCTATTATACAACAACTTTTATATTTATATTTTTTATTTATTCAACGTAATACTCGTTGGCTTTTTTGTATATATTTAAGTATACGTTCATTTATTTTTATATATATTTTTATTTTTAATATTATATTGTTATGTATAAGTATACGATACAATACAATACAATCAAAAACACATTTAATTTAAATATGAATTGCTTGGATTACTGTGTTATATTATTTGAATATTAACGTTTAATTGAAATTTAAGAAAATTTAACTAAACGAAACATTTTATAATTTAAATTTCCTTGTTTATTATTTTGTATTTAGACCATCAACATGTATAAATTTAACACATTATAACTCCTTAAAACCGACATCTTTACATTTATTTATTTCATATATATATATATATATGGCTAAGTGAAGTCAATTTCAGACTTCAATACTTATACTTATACTTCAATAATAAAATGAATAATCTATTAGAGTTTACCATGTGTCTTGTTTTGTTCAGGTTATCTAATTAATTTATTAAAAAAATATCACCCCCCAAAAAAAAAAAAAATCAGGTCTAAGTACGCCACTGTGTGCAACGACGACGTTCATAGTTTATAGACATACCTTATCCGTACGGGTCTCTAACGGTCTCGTTATTTAATAACCGTATACCCGGTAAAAACAACGTCGCGGCAGTACGTCGTCTGTGCTGCGGAAAACGTGGTCTCGACCCATCTTGTACGGCGGTCACGTGGAAGGGATGTGGGATGGTGGGAAGACGACGTTGTACATGGATTTCGAGACGTTTTTAGGGATTCCGTAGACGGTAATACGCGGCCGTAGAACACAGGTTAGTAGACGGTTTTGTTCGTGATTTATTTTTTTTCATATTTCAAACGATTTAACTATCACGAACAAACCGTGAATGTTTCGTTGGACCTCATCCTCGTCTCGTCCCGCGCCAACAAAACCCGTTTGATAAACCCGTCTTCTTTCTTCTTTGTAATTCCCCCCCCCCCCGTCTCGCCGCGACGAAAATCTGTTTTACTACGCCGCGGCCCCTTTGGAAACGGCAGCTCACCGGTATCACGTCACGTACACGTATCAAATACGCGGTTATCGTACACTCATGCGTGTACAGTGGTGTGTTCGGTCAACAGGCATTTTCTTTTTTTCAATCGTAACCGTATCCGTGTGAAAGAGACCGTTTTGTCTTCGTTCGATGAAATGACCGGGAGAGATCGATAATGTCCGTGGCGAAATAATGATCGACGATCCGCTGATTGGCGGACACGCCGAGTACGCCGTTAAAACCAAACAGACGCCGATTCATGCGATTCGATAGTCGTAGATCGTTGTTAGCGACGTCACGAACGGTTCGAATTAACAGGCAACAGGTCAATCGACTTTTGAATCGAACGTTCGAAATCGACCCGAATCCTCTGAGCTCTTTATGAAGTTGAAAAACACCGTTAATTGTCACGTTTCTCAGCGGCGTACGCAAAAAACTCGAAAACACGGAACCGGGTACACTCCCCACTGCGCACGTACGGCTACTACGGTTTTGGTCCGCTATCCGGACGGGATAACGGCGTGACGTGCGAACAAACAAGAACGCCGTGTTTTTTAAACGTTTCCGTCTTGGCCGTGTTCACGACAAACAATATGATCGCGTCTCCTACGGTTAGGTTCATAAGCCGAACGAAACGACCACGTTATCGTTGTTGTTATCATTGTTATTATTATTATTATCGTTATTATCGTATCAACAATCAACGTCGATAAAATGGTTTACGATTCATTTGCAGAGTGTGAAACCCGAATTTACATCGATTTACACACGTAATCACTAGAACTAACCATCGCCTAAACTGTGTCAAACCTAGATTGTCTAACGAGTTGGTTACGTTATACGCAGAGCTCGAATCGGATGGAGGGGGGGCAGACGACTTTTTTTTTTACTCGGACTGAGGGGACGGTAGAAACTACGTCAGAAATAACTTGTCTTAAAATGTAGATTTAAATTGCAAACATTTCTTAATCGAAATTTGTTTATAGTTTGTTTATGTGATGACACGCCTGTTTTGTGCCTGGTGCAATAGCACAATAAACTGTCGTACGATGAATTATTGTACGTATAACGCAATGTTATCGGTTTCTTATCGTTTATTGTTGTTTTCGAATTTGTCGAGAAAATCGGGTGAACATCAATTCACATTCACTCGCATGGATTCTATTTGGAATGTATATGAATGCAGCTAAAATGTAATTTTTGTTTTAAATTGGTTTTTTTCGTGGGAAGAGGGTGTGGTACAAGCCCGCGGGTTTGTTTTGGACGCAGTTCTTGAATCGTTAGGTTGAGCTGGTCCGCTTATTTATTCCCGCCGGTCGTACGTCTTGCACGGCAGAGAGCCGTTCATATAATACGGTTACCGAAACGTCATCGTTAGTGATCGATTCGGACTAAACTTTGTGTATCATTTAAAACGCGTGGAACTCAACCAAACGAGTTCGCGAACCGTAGAAACATTTCGAACGGCAACAGTTTCGTCCGGCGTTGACGAGCGAATGAAAACGTGCGTGAACGAAAACCGGAAACCCGACGGACCAGACCGTATTTGGGGGGTTTCGGAGGTTCAAACTCTCAAAATGAATCATTTCAACAGTCATAACAAATCGAATTTATCGAACTAAACAACTAATTGTGGAGACACACGATTTACGGAACGGATTCGAGGCGACGTGGGATTCGCGCTGTGCCGGGTCGTCGCAAAGAGCTTTGAAGTCGCGGGCGCGCTGGCAGTAGAGGCACTTCAACGACAACGAGCCCGTGCCGCGGTTTTTTCGATTATTTCGGCGGCGGCGGCGGCGGCCGTGGTGGGAGGGGGGATCGATAACACGGCCGGCGACGACAATAACAACGTAACGGTGTTGTTGTCAGAGGCGGAACTAGGATTTTTGACGCCCGGGGAAAATGTTAAAAGAATACGCCGCGGAATCTCCTATAATATTTTTATATCATAATACAACGGGGCTTTCAAACATTTTACGACACCGAATTTTTACGGCCCGGGGAACGATCCCCGTCTTCCGCCGCTGGGTGTTGTCGGCCGGCAACAGTCTCGTCTGTGCAAGCCCGACGACCGGCGAAATATAACGCGCGCGAACACCGGCCGATACGCGGATGATGGGGAAGAAGGTCTTCAACAATTGCCTTAAACGACCGAATAGTGCGCTAGCCGTCTCAGCATCACGAGGTCCTCCGGTGTTTCTCGACGTACTTTAACGTATCGACGAGATGATTTTTCCCGCCCGCCCTAAGTGTAACGTGCTGCGAATAAAACGGTCGGGAAACGTCTCACCGGCAAAATACCCGAACCACGCGTTAGGTCAGACCACGTCAGACGGATGGGTCGGGGATGGTAGGCACATTTCAAACAAACAAACATATAAACAAATAAATAAATCACCGTCCATGCGCTCTACGGTTTTCAGTTAACGAAGTTAAGAAACGATTGTACACTATTGATACGTCGTCGTTGTTGCGTCGCGTTTGCTCTACTCGTCACAGACTGTTGGTTGTTCGCGGGTCTATTTTCAGATTTGCCCGGCACGGACAACACTGGGTTGGTTGGCGAACCGTTTTGAAAATTCCATTTTTATCGCGCTCAACCGACTTGGGGACATCGACCCACCGACGGTTCAAACGCGGTTTGTTCGTACAGAACACGTTAACACTGTTCCGTAAAAGATATTAGTTGGGTCGTGTGGAAACGTTACGTTCGGACGTCCACGACTCGCGAGGTACGGCACACGGAAATCTAGTCGTTCTCGAGAGACGAAACGCGAACGGTCGTCAGAACGAACGCGACGTTTCGCAATCGAAAGTACAGACGCGCGTCGAAACGATTCCGGTCGGAATCATCGGGAGACAGAACTCGGCAGGAGACGAAAGCCAGAGAGTATATATTAATAAAAAAAAACGACAGAAACATATATATTTCGTTTGTCGTTTATAAAGAGGAACGCGAAAAGAAAAATAAACCCCGTATATCACAATATCTTACGTGTACGGTTGATAATCGTACAACGTGTCCGCGGTGCGATAAAAAACGTCGGAGGAACGTTTAAAAAAAAAAAACGGTAAAAAATGTGCCGTTTTAAATGTTCTCGTCGAGCTTATTATTATTATTTTTTACGTACGTACGGACGACTAATTAGTACACTGCGAAACCGTGCGCGGCGTGCAGACGAGAAAGAAAAGGGCGCGCGCGCGTCGCGTTTTCGAAACAACGAAAGAACGAACGAAAAAAAAAACGGTAAAAAGGGCCGCCAGACTTTTCGTCGCAGGCGCGCGCCGGCACTCGCGCCCGGTCTCGTTTTGCCGGGGACGACGTACGACGGCCCGGAAGAATCAATAATTCGCGGATGCAAAACAGCGGTAGTGGTAGCGTGGTACCTCCCCGGCCCCGTCTACCCGTTCGCGAACTCGCCGCCGCCGCCGCCGCCGCCGCCGGTAATGTACACGCGCGTACGCAAATGTTTGCGCGGCGCGTGCACGCGAAACAAAACTGGCCGCCGCCCTCTCGTCCGCTAGCAGTTCCTTTTCCCTCTGCCCGTTCCGTGGGACCGTGTCCGACACGCGACGACAATGACGACAATGACGACAATTCGTTCGTTTTTGAGGAATCGGACGCATCTTATGTACGGTGACGTTTCACATATCGCTTTTGTTTTTCTGTCGCTCCGCGTACGTTTCGTCGTAATATTTCCCAGTGCGATTTCCGTCTAATTTTTCCCGAAAAAATTAACACGCGTCGACGTTAACAATGCTCGTCGGCTTAATTGTTGAGTGGTTTCTTTTTTTTTTTTTTTTAATTTTTTTATTCCTGTCTAAGCCACTGGCTCTCTGTGACGACCGGACAACCGCTCAAAATCCGATCGTAGAATTTAGAGCGCCAGAATTGTGGCCGGAATACTGTTATCGGATGATATACGACAGATGGTTCGATAAGACCATATTCTTTGATTTAGTGTGAGGATTATGATTCAATGGTCGTTGCCACACGTCAAGGCCTCATCTGGGAATGGGCAAAATATCGAATACCTCACTTTAAACGCATTGAAACGTTTAAAGTCGAATAGCAACAGACACCGATAGTAAATCAATATTAAATAACGACAATTCGTTCGTTTTTAAGGAATCGGACGCACCGTGTACAACGCGTGTAACGAGCACATCTTATGAACGTGACGTTTCACAAATCGCTTTTGTTTTTCTTTCGCTACGTGTACGTTTCGTCGTAATATTTCCCAGTGCGATTTCCGTCTAATTTCTCAATGTGATTTTTCCCAAAAAAATTAACACGCGTATGCAACACACGTCGACGTTAACAATGCTCGTCGGCTTAATTGAATATTTAAGTATACCTATATATATATATTTATTGATTTATTGTTTATTATTGAGTGTTTTTTATTTTTTGGCTTTCCCTTTCCTCCTCCCCCCCCCCCCCGTTATCAAATGATATACGACAAAGTTAAAATAGTTTATTATTATTATGTAGAACAATATACGACAAATGGTTCGATAGGACCATATTCTTTGATTTAGTGTGAGGATTATGATTCAATGGTCGTTGCCACACGTCAAGGTCTAATCTGGGAATGGGCAAAATATCGAATGCCTCACTTTAAACGCATTAAAACGTTTAAAGTCGAATAGCAACAGACACCGATAGTAAATCAATATTAAATGACGATAACAGATATCAGTTTTACGTTTTAAACGATTGCGATGGATCGCCCGTCTAAACGTTTGAAAACGTCGACAAAATAGTTATTTATGATAACGTGATCATATGAACAAACTAAAAAAAAATCTATGACTGTACTAAAAGCTTCTCGGATGGTGGTTGGTTAGCCTAACCTGCAAATGCCCCTTTCCCCACAAAGCACGCCACTGTTCGCGGTCCAGATCCCCTTGGCCAGATCCCTAAGGCTAAGTCCTTGCCTACGATCGGTACGTATTGAATTCCACGTGGCGCGTTTTTTTCGTACGTGTCGACGCCCGTAACCACGGTACATTTCGTCGGGCCTCCGCGTGCAACGTGTTTTAATTGTTTGCGAAAGCCGAGCGTTTTGCCGCCGGGACCGCGCGGACGCAATTTAATTGTGCGTTCCTGTACCTGCTACCTGCCGCGCAATAATTAACGTTGTTCGGGGGTTAAACAGAATTAATCAATTCGTTAGACGGCGCCCGAAGGTGTCGGGGGGGATTAAGGACGGCGGCGGAGAACCGGGAAAGAGGGCGACAAAGAAAATTACGCGTTCACAATAGCTCCCGGAGTGGCGAAAATAAGTTATATAATTAATGAAATTGTTGGAAGACGGCGGCGGCGGCGGCGGCGGCGGCGCTTTCCCCGGGCGAGCGTAATTACTTGTCAACGACGAAACCGCTGCGTCGGAACGTTCCCGAAACTCTCCGTCGCACCCCCGCCGCCGACGTATTTAAACGAAGAAGAAGAAGAAAAAAAAAACGACCCCGCTCTCTCCGCCCCGGGAATAAAAGAGAAACAACAAAAATTAAGCCATTTTCTTAACGGCGAACATTATTTCAATTGGGCTCGGAATTTATTCGAACGCCGACGATGATAACAAAAAAAAACCCCCAAAAAAATCGTTGTTTATAATAAGTAAGGATAACGGCCAATGTAATTCGAAAACGCATTATATTGATCCGAACGAGTTTTCGCGATCGATTAAACGAACGAGAGTAATTGTTTAATGATGACAACGAACAACAACGACCCAAAACAATTTGATTTCAAATCCTAATCACGTGTATTACACATTTCATGAACTAACAATCGATTGTGTTTCGGTCGGATGTTTCGAACCGTTTGGACTTTCCGTTCGGGTTCGGTGTTGAGCAGTTGGGTTCAACGTCAAAAAAAAAAAAAATAATAGAAACCCCAGTGATTTTATGTTTATCCGGCCCGAACGTACGCGACAGTCCCGTGACACGAACCGTGAGTTCGTTTTAAAAAGACCGAGAAGGTCATCATCATGTTCTAAAGGCAACGCCTTGTTCAGTTAGCCTTTAGGATGCACAGCCCATCTTCTCTATTGTATCATGGAAATAATTTGCTCTGGGTCTTCCTCTCGGTCTTAGTCCCGTCAATCTTCCTTCAAACGAACTATTAAGAAAACCATCGTGACGAATAATACGCCCGATAAATTTGATTTTCCTTTCCGTTATTTTAATCGTCGGACATCTCTCCTCTCATATTTCTTCCAGAACTCTTTCGTTCGTTCCATCCAAATGGCGTTAATCGTCTTCCTCCGCGACCGTACCACCGTCGCTTGCAGATTGTGTTTATCTCTCCGCGTCACATGGTCCGTGCCTAACATCCATAACGTGAGGTACTCCATACAACATTTTTACTGAGCTTCTTACGCGCCAATCACCAAGTGTATAATGTGCTCGTCGAAGGAACGCTCGTCTGGCGAGTCGTTCGAAAAGGCCAAACAAACCGCGAAACGAAACGAACGACAGACGAACGGCCACGGAAAACCGACAGAATTAAAAACATGTCCCCGGACGGGCCCGTGCGATTAAATTACGCGACGTTCGGGCAATTAACACTGGGATTCAATCGCGTTTTCGGGGATAGCCGCGGAACGTCCGACGGCAGAACGTCGTGAACCGGAAAATCCGAAAGCTCGCGTTACACTTGCGCTGGGGGGTCGTCGGAGGAGGAGGAGGAAGTCGTTCTCATATCGTTAACGAACACGGCGGCGTTGCACGCGGTCGTGTGTTCATAGAAACGTCGTATTAATCGTGCGTCGCCTAGAGAGAGAGTGAGCGAGCGCCTGTCCTCATAGCGTTTGCACAAAAGGGGTTTTTTACGAGGGTGAACAAAATGAAAAAACACGCGCGACCCGGAGAAGGAATCGACGTTTCGCCCGACGACACCCTTCGAGGACGTGTCGACGGGTAATATTGTGATTGGACGGATTTTCCGCGCGCGCCGAACGGTCGGAATCACGCCGTCGCGTTATCGCGGCCGGGTCGGCGACGTCCGCGTCCGCGCGCACGCGTTGTTTTCTATGATAACAAAAGCAACCACGACGACGACGAGAACCGGCAGCCCGGTTCACCTGAGCCCGCGTCACGGTTAGGTTATGGAACGTTGGCCGTTTCCACGCGGTAAGTCCGTCACGCGCGACACACGTCAAAACTAACCGGCGTGCAAACCCCAGTCACTTATTCGCGGTGTTTTTCTTATTTTCTTATTTTTTGAAATTTCTCCCCGTCATATCCGGAAAGGTTGGCGCACGGCCGCGGTATTTGTGCGAACGTCATGTACAAGACCGTCGGGAGTAAACGCGTCCCGGGTCGGTCCACTCCTAACCTTAATTTTCTGACGATTGACGATTAATCGGTGGCTGACGAGCGAGGACGAGCGCTTTTACGTGAACATACGCACATTTTCACTTTATCGAATCTAGTTTTCCATGCGCGATACGTGCACGTACATCCACGGCGGACGGCCATTTGCGACTCTAAAATAACACGATTACCGTCATAGCGTCACGTGTTTTTTTTTTGGGGGGGGGGCGGCGGCTAATCTTCAAGGGTCTTGTTTGAATTAATATTGCTAATTGTTTCACAGTTTTTATTTTACAGTTTTGTAATAATACATCGTAAACATTAAAAATAAACGTTAACGTAAAAAAATTGATTCGTATCATTTATTACTTTTACGTAGAATATCAATGTACGTCAGTGGCCGCGGGAGTGGGCGAGAGGGGCCATGCACACCCCCTCCCCCCCACCAACGCTATTTTATTTGGTATTTTTTTAAATTGGCGATATAATTCCTTTTAAACGTCAAATAATTTTCAGTGTTTTTTTTTTACGTGTCATAAAATAATCGATTATTATTTCTGCTAATATTCCCGTAACAGTCACGGCCTATAGATAACCATATCCGTGGAAACGACTTTACAGAACAACAGCTGTTGTAACATGTGATAATTCGTACTCCCGACTCCGTGGTCTGTGATTTATAATTTTCAGTTTTCGTACCGAGAGGATATATCAAAAAAAAAAAAAAAAAATTATGCCGTATATTTTTTAATGGCCTCCCCTCCCCCTCGAAATATTGTTCTGCGGACGTCCTTGTGTATGTCTCAGAAAAATGCTCGGTAAAGCGGTTTTTTTTTTAAATTTTTTTTACATGCATTGTGGAGGTCGGTCAGTGGCGGGCGGGTGGGCGGAGGTATAGGAGTAACAGAATTCTAAATACGTCGCTGATAATTACACAACTGATAAATATCAAACACGTTTTTTAATTGAACGCTGTACAGTAAAATAAATGTTCGAACTGTCGATTAAATTATTTTTCCAGTTATAGTTATTAAAAGTATTCACCTCAATCGCTATATCACCCTCCTCTCCCCTCGTCTGCCGTTTGACCGTGTATTTCTACCGTTTTGTACGTATGTACGTGTCGGTGCCGGTGTGTTTGTGTGTGTGCTGTTTAAGAAGGCGTAACCGCGCGCGGTAATTGCGCGTCGGCTTCATGCGGCAAGACTAACGATGCCGAAACGATACCGGGGCTCTTCTGTGCGATAAAATTTGAATCGACGATGCAAAAATGAATCGAGTGGAAAGCGAACGTGTGTTACCGTACGTTCACGCAATAGTACCGTCGGGCTATGAACGACCTGTTCGAAACGAATATCAATTTTGTTCCACGGCGTGATAGGACCTCGTGAACAACGAGTGACGTCGACTGTCAATCGTTATGAATTATTTCGCTTTGTCCAAACAAACGGGCGCGTAACGTTATTGACGGCATATATTTACTCGGTTTACGTTTGTTTACGGTTGTCAAAAAAAAAAAAATAGCCAAGTAAAAGACCGTTTTACCGTGGTGTTATCAACTGTTTGTTATTTTTTATTTATTTTCGTTTCCGTTATTATTATCATCATCGCCCGAAACGAAAAACGAGTTTTCCCGACGCGCGCGTCTGTGTTTTAATAAATTCTATAATTCGTTCTGAAGCGAACGCGTTGAACAAACACACGGTTGAGATGTGAGTGAAACTATTTACCGGGATTTATCGTGAAGTGCGTTTTATTTTGACAGACACAACAACGTACGGTGTTATTAATTCGAGTATTTGTCTTTATTCTTACGAACCTCGCCGTTATGAATTCCCAAACTTTTGAGAACCGCGTCGTTACCGACGAGAGGTGAACAATAATAAAACGGCGTCGGCATTGCCGTAACGTTGTTACCCGTCGTCGCGCGTTTATGGAAATTCAATTGGTGGTTTTTTTTTTTTTGTTCTCCTATCTTTCGTCTTACACCCGTTACCCGTATGGCGTGACGTCAACAGGGCGTTTTGAAAACCACGACGTCGTGTGTTCAGTTACCGTGAGAACCGTGAGAACCTAACCACGATTCGTCCCCGTTTTGTACGGTTTTAGCGTCCGAAAACGTTTACCGATCGTATTCAAAACGATTATTTTTTTTTTTTTTTTTTTTGATGATATTCACGATCTATGCTTTTATGCATAATAAGCGAATTCGATAACATTAAATATATATTTATACAAACGACATTATGCGTGTGAGGAGGGAGACCGTCCGGTGATAGAACCCGACGTTGATTATTTATTTCGTTTTTTTCAATTATTTTTTCTGTCTAGTTATAATTAATAGTAATTGGATGGTTTACAGTTCCGGCGGATCCCGACATCATTTTTTTTTTTTTTTTTTTTTTGGAGTCGGCGAGGGGGATTTTCAGGAAGTGAATTCGATGCAAGTTCAGCGATTAAAGGGTTTGAGTGAGATTGTAATTTGAAGTGACATTTTTTATACTGTTTTGCGGCTAATTGGTTTACTGATTCTATTTTAAAGTCATTTTGAAGCGTACAGTTGGATACATACCGTGGCGCGGAAGAGATAACACGTACAGTTATGGATTGGAATGTTTGTAACGTTCGGATTTGGAATGGAAAACGATTTTTAACGTGTAAAATGTGTTCAGTTATTATTCAAGTGACCGTTAGTGTGCTGTTGTTTGCGAGCTCGCCCCCCTCCTCCCACCCGAACGTTTAAACAACGTGTTTATAAACGCAATATTTGCGTAAATGAGAACGTGAGGTGGTAATTCTGGTAATTTATTATTTGAATATAAAATCAAAGAGCGTATCGTGGCAAAATAATTTTTAGACTCGTATGTAGTGGCGGACCGCGGACACATTTTTTACGGACCCGGTTTATTTATAGGCAACGCGGTGCTAGTGTGTGGAGCAACACTAGTTTGTTTCGCACTGTGCGTCCAGTTGTAGTCAGTATTTAGTGGTACGATATTTGGACAATATCAGTGAACAGTTTGTCGAAGACATATTAACTGTTTTGAAAAACAAGAAACGTATTTCAATAACAACAGACGGTGCGCCGTCTACGGTCGGAAGTGAAACAGCCTTCGTTCATCGTACAAATAAAACGTGCATTCGTGATGTGCGAAAAAATGTAATTAAAAGCGCGTTGGACAGTGGGAAGTTTGGTAAGTTTCAAAACGGACCGCCGTAGAAATTAGTCGGTGACCCCGGCCGTATAGTACGCAATGGTTCCTATGAAAATCACGCATAACTTATCAAATCTTGAATACCCCAGGGCCCAGGCGTGTGCCCACGTTACCCATCCGTTGAGCCGGGACTGGCTGTCCGAATAAACGTCGTTTTTAAAACGTTCATCATTACGTGTGTCCACCAAATTTGTTTGTACGTACGAGACGGCGATTTCTCGACGGCATCCGCGAACCCGATAACAATGTGCGCGCTCTGGTCGTCGTATACACACACACACACATATATATATTGATAACGTCGTGACAGGGACACGAATCACACTTCCCGTTTACGGTTAACGCGCGGAATCGCCAACCCGGTGGTCGAATCGAGGGGTGTGTGGGAGAGGGTACGCCGAAAGGCTTAGAATAGAGTTGCGTCCTCGACACGTGTTTTTGCCGGATCCGTATAAGTCCATCACTGGACAGTCCGTGACGTTTGCCGACGAGTCGAACGCGAACCGAACGAGGTGACGAGCGATAACAATGACGATAACGACGCGTGTGACCGCCCGATACCATAGTCGATATCATTTTCATGACTCGCGGGCCGCGGAAAAGCGAATAACGCCGTCCCCCAGCGTTCGTTACTAGAACGTGTACGCGTACAGTAGACGTACGCAAAAAATATTTGAAAAACCCAAACGGGGTACCCGGTCTCCGCATAAGACGTCATGGATTTGCAAAACTCGGCGTCGGGTAGTTGAAAATATGTAGTGTTTTGTTATTTTTCGTTGTTTGTTCAACGCGCGCCAGGCCAGTATGCGCGCGTGTATTATTTCGAAAGAACGGATGAAATAAAAATTCGTGTTAAACTCAATTGCGAAATTAGCCGCGGACGTGTTCGTTGTTTACACCAGGCAACCGGTCTTTAACAAATTAGGGGAAATGTTTTTTGTTTTTTTTTTACCGATTTTCGTTTTTTGTTTTGTTCTACGCGTTTAAAAGAAATCTGAAATGCAATACGGGGTACGCTAGACAATGGACGTGTTCAACACTTGCACGATCTTGAGCTGTCACGTTTTAAACTGCAGGCACGGTCGTCGGTTGGTGTGGGGAGGGTGGAGGCAGGTAGGGAGCAGAGCGAACGGACGATCAAATCTCAAAATCCTAAACTAAAACAACGGCGACGACGACGACAAAAAAACTATTGAACGAATGCGAATACGACTACTCGAGTTCGACGTGATTATGTTTCGTAATCTTCGTTCTGTTATTACGAATAATAATAATAATAATAATAATAATGATGACGGGGGAAAAAAACTCGGTTATTTTTACGCTATATTCAAACCGGATAAGATTGTTAATAAGAATCGCGTTATCGAATTCGACGCCTCTTGACGAACCGTTTTTTTTTTTTTTTACACAATAGTTGTAATTATCGTCTGGTACCGATACACGCGAACGCGCGTGAGCCCGACGCGGTCGTCGAGAACCGGTCGTTTTTGTTTCCGCGCCACGCCGCACGACGACCGGAACGCCGGACGCGCGTTACCGGACTTACCGAGCACACGGTCGTAGCACGTGTCCGGGGACGACCGCGGAACGATATCGTCGAACACGACACGGACGTTTCGAATCGGACACGCGGACCGCACGAAAAAATGACGCGCCGTCAACGTTCTGCCCGTAACGTTTGGAACGTCGCCACCGGACCGCCGCCGCCGCCGTGCGAATGCCGTGGCGCGCACGACCTTATGGCGGCGGGCCGGAGGGAACGACAACAATGGATTCACGTACATAACGACGTGAAGTAGGTATTTGCCTCTTGTTCTCGCCCCGATCCCTCTTTGTGTTCATTCCCGTGCGCGTTGTCCGCCACCTCGCGCCGTTCTACGGCGGCGCGGCCCGCGAAATAATCGCAAAGGACGAGCAAACAAGCCCAAACCTAACGTCGATCGCGCGTACGAAAACACGTAAACGCGTTTCCGCGCACGACGCGCGCGTGTCGCTCGCAGGCCCGACGGTGTCGTACAAAACTGTTAAGCGTTCCGGTGTACGTTTCGACCGGAAAATAGGTTAACATTTTGTGAGTAACAAACTCGCAACCTATAATTTACATTTCAATACGGGTATTTTTTTTTTTTGTATAAATGACGTCAGTAATAAGCATTTATATCTAACTAAACAGTGTTTGTTGTTTGCACAGACTTTTTAAAACGAAACTATTTTAGCAAGCTGGTTGTTAAACTTATAAAAACCATTTAGTGGTTTCCAAAATACGCTGTTAACACGATTCGTTACAACAAGACCGATCTGAGTGCATTTCGTACGATCGAACGTGTTCGATTATCAGCTCCAGAGTCGTGTTTCTTTGTTTTTCGTCTTGTAGAGAAATCGATCGCCCGTATTCGTGTGTGATATTCGTTTGTTGACATCCGTGTCGTCCCGAAGCGAATGTTTTGACGGGAATCGCGTCGTCGTCGGTTTCTAACGTGCACGCGTCTCGACAACAAACCGATAAGACCGTAGCTCGCGGCCGATGTGATAACGCCGAAGCGATCGCGCGCCACGCCAAAAGTCGCGAACGGTCACGTCGAACGGCACTTTCCGGACGTGGTTAACTGTCGTTAACCGGGTACCGGACACCGGGTTATCACTAGAGTCTTAACCGTGTCGCCCCGGCTGTGCGCCGCCGGAACAAGTCCGTTTTGCCGACCGGCTACTGGCGTTTTTTTGTACGAAACCGACGGACCTCGTTTGGGCAGCGCAAACAGACCGTCAATTTCGCGTAACGGCTTCTGTTGCGTGCCCGCCGATTCTTGTCGTGACACCCGTGTCTTTCTCTTAACCTATCGACCGCCTGACGGCATTTGGTGGTTATCCGTAACATAAGTTGATAATATTTAAAACTGTAATTTCGAACTAACGTTATGTCCGTAAATCGTACAGACGCGTAGTTGACTTAGCGAACGGTTTTTTGTTTTCTAACAATACAATATACACGCGTTATAATATATATCGTTGATCCAACAGGGTTCCTGATGGCTATAGTTCACGACGAAGAATCATTTCCTCTATACGTTTCGAGTTGAATTTAACATCAACGACGTTTTTCCAAATTCGTTACACGGCCGCCGGAAGTATGTGATATGCGTAATCCCGATGCAGCGACATCGCGTTCGCCCGTTATCATCGACACGTTGCTCCGCGAATCCGTAGAACACTGAGCAATCCGTATTCCCGGGTTTTGACACCCGTGGTTCACATGTCGACCGATTCGTAGTCCTGGGGACTAATGTCGGAAGACAAGCGTGCACGAGCGTTGTTCGAACCACGAGCGGCGAGCGGACAACCGCTATCACGCGCGGTTACCCCGATCCCGCGGTGGTGACCGGCTCCATCAGCACCGTATATGCACTATTGGGGTACACCCACCCTCCGTGGTCGTAACCACGCCGGTATGGCGACAGGGATATTTTCCAAGTCTCTCTTAAGGTACGGGCCGCCGTTCCGCACTCTCAGAGCTGTTCCTCGGCCGACGCGCGTGCCCGGCGTCTAGCTCGCGAGGCCGTTTACCACACAGATTGCTCCTGCTAATCTGCCACCGCGTAACCGGTCCCGACAGCTCTTGACCCGGTCGGGGCTTATCCCTCGACCGCGGTACCGGTTTGTCACCGTGGTTGAACCGCGTGTTTCGCCTACACCGTTTTTTACAGTCCGTTCTAATTGCGTGTATTGCGTGTAGTCGGTCCGCCCATCGTGAATCCGTAGAGCAGTCGAATCCGTACGGCGCTTGGTGTTCACGACGGCTAGTCAATGTCGTTTTCTGGCAATAGCGCAATAACGTTTTATGTCGACGGGCCGCGGGCCGATTTCAATAGTCGGTCGTTGTCGTTGTGGGGACGCACGTAGACGAACGAACACGATGATCGATGATCGAGGAGTCGCCGCGGTCCTTGGAATTTCCCGTTTCTCGTACCGCGCGAGTGCGCACGGCTAATTAACGGGACCCCGTGCGTCGCGCGAGACGCAGTCTGGTACACTGGCCGGTCCGCGACACGAAACCCGATCGCGGTCAGAACCGGTAAGTACCAGGTCGGAGTTTTGACGGGGGGTGTTGGTGGATTTTCGGTCGTTCGTTTTTTACCGCACCTCCCCCTCGCCGCCGCGTATCGACAAACGTACGACCGGCAAACTCGCAATCCGAACGAGTCGTTTCGCGCGTAAATACCAAAAACATCCGTCCCTACAACTCACCCGACCGCCGGATTCGGTCCCGTAAAAGAATCGTATTTGCGCGGCGATTCGATCGGTCGACACAGCGATCCCCCCCGTCCGTCCGGAACGGTCTCGGTCCGGATGTCCGGGCTACGACGCGGGTCAGGTCGGTAACGTACACGTCGTGGTCGCGATACCGTCGAACGTTCCGGGTTACATTACGGCCCGGACGTGCACGATGTGCATTTCTCAACGTAACGAAACGTTACGCGAACGTCTTGATCGCGGCCGTTGATCGTGTCCAGACGTTTCAAATCTGGTTTTCGAAATAACGCGTTTCGTCTGACGGCCGTGCGGCTGCCACGTGATTTACAAAATAAAACAACACGGACGTACGAAAACGTGAAAACTACGCCCTCGATCGTCAGTCTACCGAGCCGCTCGGCGGACTCTAGAAACAAGTTATACGGAGATTTGTTTGATCGCCGCGATTGGGCCGACGGTATTTACTTTTCTCGGATAATCAATCGGCCGTCTTGGTAAATCATAACGGAAGTAAATGTCTTGTTAAATTGACCGTCATTGGTTTTTCGCGTGAGAAAATAAATGTAAAAACGATGAAAAAGATCTCTCGTACGACGAAAACGAATTGCTTTTGAAAACAGCGCTGGGGGGGGGGAATATTGACATGTTATTATTGATCTACAACAACGTATTACGAATTTATTTACAGTTACCAACCGCATATATCACACCTAACGATAACGAATGTGTAACAGGCGTTTTTGTTATCAACGCGCAACTGTCGAATAAATCTTTATTCGGTGGAAAAAGTACCAGTAGGACAACGGTTCCGTGCGTTTTATTCGTCGAACACGCGGCTATCCGGACGTTGGAACCGCGACAATTATCAATTTTTCCTCGTCTGTCGGACAACTATCGTTATCTGACGATTGAAGCCCCGGGCCTTAGGAACGCAAATAATAGAGATAAAGCGTTTGCCCGCGCGATCGAAGTCGAAACCGGTAATTTTTCAGACGACGTCGAAATGGATTCAGTGGCGACCCGCCCGCCCAGGTGCCTAGTCGTCAGTTTCTTCACGAATCGGCCGTACCCGCACAAAAGTCCCAGCTCTCGTTTCCGTCCCAGTTCCGTTTGCCAGATTTCAAACGTTATTTTTCACCATACCAGACATGTAATAATAGTGAATGATACGCAATCGTTTTTACGTCGATTACACGGGATCTACCGACCCCGTTTGATAGGCGTCGCCGAAGCAACACTCGAAGTCGCGGATCGGGAAACGCGTACCCCCGAGGACGTCGGGACGTTGTCTAACGCGATGGTCGGCCGTCTCTCACTCGCGTCACCGGCTTGTCGACACCAGGTCCCCGTCCCCGGACGTTACCATCGTATTAGCACAGGGAGTCCCAGGAATAAACCAGGAGCGTGCCGGACGTCTCCCGTACGTGGATCCCGATTCGGGACTTTTGACGATAATCCCACACGCGTATATATTTAGTAGTCCTACTGAGCAACGGTTACTACAGGCTCCGTGACTTTAGCGCTGTAACTTCACGGGTCGATCGGAAGGCCGACGAGGAACCATTGTTCACTATCAACGTGCAAAACCGGTGTGATGTCATGTCGTCTGTGTCTTCTAGACAACGAACGTCAAAACTGTCGACAGTGATTCCGGGCCGGCCGGCGTCCCCGAGTCACTGCCGGGCGAGAAGGACCGAAACCCATCACGCGCCCCGGGGACAGCGTCTGTACTCCCCGAACTCCGTACGGAAACGACTTGCGGACAACCGGCGGACTCTCGTCGTCCACTCGGGTTTAGAGTCGCGCGTGCACACACGCGGTCGGACTGGCCTTTTCTTTTTTTTAATAATGATTTTAAAAAATTGAATAATAATCATTGTACCGCGGTATCCGGTACCCATAGACTTGTCGGTAGTCAACGTATCCAAAAAAAAAAAAAAATGGGAAAAAAAGGTGGACGAGCTGGATTTTTTTAATAATAATTTGAAGATCAGTGAAAAAAAATTGTCGTCACTTCTTGCATTCGCCTGTTAACGTTTTGGCGACACCCTTCCCGTTCCCGCTGTAACCGGGTTCGTTCCGTTTTGGTCGGGTGCCTTTCGGACAAATCGAAGCCGGTGCGCACACGCGTCGGTGTCCAGTGAAGTCGCGCAGAGGAAAACGCCGTTAGAGACGGCCGATAATATCTTATCGCTGTCGTTTACGGACAGTGTACTCTCGACGGCGTCGGTGACATTTGTTGTTCGCGCGCGACACGAAACGTTCGTTGAAAATGCAAGTGTAATGTTCGCGTTGGGATTTTCGTATTTTGTTTTTCGCTTAACGGTTTAACAGAACGAACTAACGCACGGAGTGTTGTACGGAAACGACACGGACGACACCACGGCGAGGAAAATAACTCGGACGGACCGAGAGAGTGGTGAGAGCGTGCGTGCTCAGGAGTGAACGGACGGAAAACCGAATGAGAACTTGAAAGTAATCGTGAGGTTTGGTTGATGTCGGTCGACGGGGATTGAGGATCGTAAATCTGAGTCTGAGACAAACAAAAACGTGCGACTCACCGGCGGCTGCGGCTGCGGCTGCGGCGGCTGCGGCGGCGGCGGCGGCCGAGTGGTTGGTGGTCAGCGACAGCGGCGCGCCGCCGTTGTTGTTGGCGGCCGCGGCCGCGGTCATTCCCACGGCGGCGGCCAGCGAGTTCATGTTGTGCGGCAGGAACGCGGCGGCCACGGCGGCGTGCGCGTTGAAGTACGCGAACCGGTTGGCCACCATCTGGCTGTGGTGGCTGTGATGGTGCCCGTGGTGTTGGTGGTGATGGTGATGGTGCTGCTGCTGCTGCTGCTGCTGCTGCTGCGGTTGCGGCGGCTGCGGCGGTTGCGGCGGCCTGGCGTCCCGGTCCGCGAAGCACGACGGCCCGGCGTGGCCGGACGTCGGCGGCGGCAACGGCGCCGGCGGCTGCGGGTACCGTTGCGGCGTGACGGCCGCGGGGCTCCTGTTGCTGCTGTCGGTCAGGCCCAGCAGCTCTTGTATGGCGAACGGCGACCGTTGCGGCGTCGTCTTGTTGTTATTGTCTTTGCCGGTCATCGCGTTCATCGTTCGTTATCGCTCGCCGCGATAGGGAACTACAGTGGACGCCGTGCGACTGTCGTTATCGTCGTCGTTCGGTACCGGCGGCGTAACGCACCGCGTCCACAGGGATCCGGTGCCGGTGTGCGCGACTTCACGGCGTACGTTCTGCCGGCCGCGGCGGCACACGGCCGACGTATAGGCGTGTCCGTAACCGGCGCGCGATTGGCCGGCCGGGCGTGACCGACCGGGCACGGGCACAGCGATGGGGACCGCCGCCGTCGCGCTCCCGACGACGCCGTAACACCCACTTAGGATTTTTCCAAAAGAACACGACGGAAAAAAAAAAAAAACATAATAATAATAAAAACACGCGACGACGATTTCGGTCCCTCCGCCCGCCGCGTATCTTTTCTCCGTGTGCCGCCGCGTTTTTTTCTTTTTCGGTCGTTTTCCTCTTCCCTCCGCCGGCCGTCGTCTCTCCGTTCCCGTTTTTCGTGCGCGGCCCGGTCGTGTTTCTTCAATTCGGATACGCGCACTTTTGCCGCCGCCGCCGTCCCTCGAAATTTGAAAACGTTGGACGGGACCCGGGGACGCGCGGCCGTCTTTTTTCGTGTTTTCCGACGCGGCGAACGGCCGAAACCAAATCTCGTCTGTGAACCGCGTTCGTCCGGAGGATTTCGCACCGGCCGCGGATCCGGAACTCATTTACGGGTGGGGGGGGAGGGTCCGTCTTAATCAAAACAACTGTAATTCTCATTTTGTCGCATCGAATAATAAAATATTTTCCAAAACGTTTTATTGCAAATCGTTTGCGATACGCCGAAAAATTTCATTTTAAATCGTCTTTCTATAGTATCATGGATAAGAGTTAGAATTATAAAACGATACTGATAAGTCCTGGACCGCGGGCGTGTCTCGGGAACGTCGACACCGACGTCGGGCGGTTTGCGAGCGCGTTTCACTCCGAAACTTCGCACTCGATTCGCGTCCCCCCGACGCGTTTCCGATGAACCGAACCGTCCGAACCGTGCCGAGGAGACCCGTGATCGCCGCACGTTTTTTCTTCGACCGGTGGCGACGATTCGTTTCGGACGCCGCGCACGACATTGCGATTGGGACGTTACACAAAGAAATTTTTTTAAAAAAATCCGTTTCGCGGGGGAGAGGGTCCGCGTAGACGGCCGCGCGATTTCTCAACGCGGTTCGGCCAACACGTGTTGGGTGTCGTGTCATCGTCGTTCTCGACGAAACGTCGTTTTGTATTCGCTTTTGAACAACCTGGCTCGACGCACGTGTTTTTTAACCGAATTCAAACACAATCGACAGCACACGTACGCGCGCGCGCGTACCTACAACGACTTGGTTAACGTGTTCCTAAAACGTTCCGTTCGAAAAGCGAACGTCATTTTCCGTTAAACGCGTTGTTTCGAAACCGACACGCGGCGTACTGTACTCTACAACGGTTGTGTTTAACGTCGATTGTTTTTTCTTTGGTTTTCGCCGTGTCTTGAGAATTCCGAGGATTGTTCTTGATGTTCACACCACGATGACGGCGAGAAGAGCAATTCGTAGCTCGCCTCAACGACCTTAGCGCGTAGGCCGTGTCGTGGTCGCGTGGTCCGACCGAACGTCAGCACCGAAGTCCCGAGGATTTGATTCAAACCGAAAACGTCCGATGTTCACAATTCATCGTATCGGACACGCCAGTACTGGCGTTCAAAACCGGACCGTTGTCCGAGCCGTAACGGGATACCGGATACCGGACCGAACCGTTTCGTGTTTTGGTTCGGCTGGAAAAACGAACAGCTCGCCGAAACGCTAGCCGCGCGGACGGTCTCGTCGCGCTGAAATAACGTCGAGAACGACTTCGGTTTCGCGTTTTCACGTTCACGCGCGTGTTAAGCCGGGTTTAGGTACGGTTTCCTAGACGCGCGCCACAGGCCACCGACGGTTACGAAGACGTATTTTGTGTGTTTTTTTTTTAGTTTAGTTTCAACACGAGTATCACTAACACGATTTTTCTATCGCGTCGGCGATATCAATCCGAACTTCATCCGTTGTGAATTGTTGGGTATCTTTATATTTCGGATATAACTCGTGTTTTCATTTGAATGATCCCGACAAATTTCTCTTGTTCTCCGGCGGAAAAAGTCGATTTCGTCATATTGTCGCGTTCGGGAAACCAGTCAACACGGACACCTGTAGACAACCGGTGAGTACCGCGTGTTTAAAAAGGAACCGCGCGCGGCTTACAACGATTCACATCGCTTTTCGGTTCGTCTAACTACCCACACGTACGATAATTAGTGGGCGTGTTGTCCGTTGTGTCTTCGTCAAGGGAACCGGGTCTACAGAGCTATTGCTTTACGCGCACGCGCACACACACGTACACACGCACGTGTTCCGCGGTACCTGTTTAGTAGACGACCGAGAGAATAGCAAAATATGGTTAGGTACGTTTCGTTAGTTGACGACAGGACACGGATACACACTGTTGTTAACAAAAACTTATTTTTAAATTATATCCCATTCGTTTTTGTACGTCACGGTAAAAAAAAAAAAAAAGACTTTTTTATATATATATATACGTGTGTGTGTGTGTACAGTGTTTTGCGGAACCGTGCGCCATATGTATTTCGCCTGATAACGTCGCAGCCATTATCCAGCCCAGACGGACCAGGACGTAATTGCTTCAACGTAAGAAAGATAATAGAACAAGTCTGTTCAAAAAAAAAAAAGAAGAATTTAAGACGGGAACGATGTTCGAGTCGTTTGGAAAGATTACACGATTTTCGATGGCACTTATGACCTTCAATACGGTTTGGCAGTCGGTTGAACAATCTACGTTGGTCGGGTGCTGGAGAAAAATTTGACCGAGTGTGGAAAATACTTTGGTGGAGTACGCAGAGGAAGTAGAAGACTTTGGTTTGGTTGATTTTGCAAAATCTATTACTGGATGAGAGGATGCCGATGAAGTGACGAACAAACGCCAGACGGAGCGCTAGGTGTACGGTACACAGAACAGAACGTAATGTACAGCGAAGCACGTTGAACCATTAAGCGGCTCTGAGACGCATCGACGGGATCAGTCAATGTGTGGAAGAACAAGACCGATAGAAACCGATCGCGACGATAACGTTGTTGAAAAAATTGTCAATCGCAAGTGAAAAAGAAGCGTTTTCAACCGAAGAGACAACAACTTGTTACCGATTTTTCGTTAAAGGACAAATGCACACAGATATTGTACGTCGTATCACACGGACGTTACGATAAAAATAAAACGTGTTCTAACCGAACGTTACACTAGCGTTTTCGTGTCGATCTGAATTTGGCGGATCGTCCATAGGCCAGTATTGCAACGTATGTGGAACGTCATTTTACCAGTTAATTTATACGTCTGTTGTCATATGTGTGTACATGCGTATATATAAGGCGAACGACGGCAATGCATTTAGACAACGACCGATAATTGTATTGTAACGCGCCGTCGCCCGTGACGAAAACTACCCGAGGACGACGTCGACAATATCGATCGTCCACGTGTTTGTTATTGGACATTATCACGAGGTCCCCCCCCCCGGGGGGTGTCGTGTAAGTTGTCGATAACACGTGAACACGCGAGACGATGCCAACTATCACGTGCATCACGTGACGGCCGATCTATAACCGTTTAAAACAATCAAACATCGCGTTACTGCGAGCGCGCCGAATCCATCACGTCGATTTCAACGTGCAAACGTCGAATCGTGATTTCTTGCACAACGTGAACCCTAAAATTACTGTCGCGAGCAAATATCACTGTGCGCTCGCGGCTCGTCCCGTGTGTTGTTTCTGAATTGTTCTTTTTTTGTTGTTTTCTATGTGTGTACATATACACACACACACACGATTCTCGTTGTTATCGTGACGTTACGACCGGGAAGTTGTAGTTGGCCGGCCGTCTGCAACACGTCGACGAGATATAACGGAAATGCAGATAGCGGATAGTGAACGTGACGTTATGTCAGATGCTTTTGATCGATTTGACATTCGGTCGGATCACAATTAGATGACTGGACGATCCGGATGATCACGCACGTACAACGTGTGTTTTATTATTTTTCGTGTGTTTTGAATTAATCGTGAACCGGTTTTATTTGTTACCACGTTTCATGTTATGGCAATAAAAATAATTAAAAACTATCAGTAAGATATTGACTCGGAATAAAATTTTTAAAAAAAAAGTAAGTAAACAATAAAGAGTTTTTACAGACGTTTTTTTTTTTTTTTAACAAAAGTGTTTACCTAGTACACTTACCACGTCTACTTTAAATTAAAATTATAAAATATTTTTAGAAGAGTCACTACGAGCGTTTCGGAACAATAAACAGTTTTAATCAAAATAATTGTACCGTAACGTGCGGTAATACGAACGAACAAAAACCTATAAGCTACACGTGTTATGAACGATAATGAGCAATTATGTTGTTCGGAAAATAATAACGAATTTACCGTGTTGTCCAGTGGTCGGTTGTCAAATCGGTTCGCACCGTTTTGCAAATATGGGGCTGTTCCGTGAACGTTTTCACCGCTAAACGAGTAGATTCCTGACGGAGTTTTCGAGTCGTTCGCCGTCGTACACCGTCATAAATTCAGCGGTTCGACGGAAAACGATCGGGCACCGCGTCGACGATACCACGTCTATCACGTCTAGTAGTCGATAATTGTAAAAAAAAAAAATTAAAAAAAAACCCAAACAAAAAACAGACAACATTACGCTGTGCTCGTACGAAACGTATGTGCTACAGTCGTATGGAATACACTGTATGCTTGTAGGATTAGTTATAACGAATTATAATAAACGTGATCATTATATACATAAAACGAGCACGATTGCCAAACATACCTGACGTAACGATATATATATATATTTTGGAACGGTGAAAAAAAAAGAAAAAGAAAAAACGAACGCAGAGTCGGCAAACAAATTTTTATTATATTTATTCATACAAAGAGTAGATACACACACACACACACACACACACATATATATATATTTATATTTATTTATACACGCACACGTTTGTACGTATATTGGTATTTAACAATAGACGGTGTTGCAGTGTTCAAAAAAGAAAAAACTCCAAACGCAATTTATAATAATAGTATTCACGCGTGTTGCGTGTACGTATATATACCTGTACACAGGTACAGCATAACGCGCACAGGTATATTGTTATAATGATGTTTATA
The DNA here is from genome assembly GCA_019022885.1 of Schlechtendalia chinensis. Classification (NCBI taxonomy): domain Eukaryota; kingdom Metazoa; phylum Arthropoda; class Insecta; order Hemiptera; family Aphididae; genus Schlechtendalia; species Schlechtendalia chinensis. The sequence continues at coordinate 9,935,563 of CM032339.1, read as the reverse complement.
CGTGTGTACACCGGATATAAGCGTATCATTTTCCGTGCGTTATATTCACGAAACGGCTTTCAGGCGTCCTGTGAACGGATTTATTATAGTTTACGGGTTCGAATAATAACGTTTCAATTATAATAATAATAATAATAATAAGTAAACGAATAAAATAAAATTACAGCGCGATTCGTTCACACGACCGGATACCGCGTGCTGGCTGCTTTCCGCGGTTCAGACGCGACCCCCGGCGCCGTAGTGCTCATAAACATCATAACAACCGATAATAGTAAATAGATTCGTTTGTGATTGCGCGTTTGTACGTGGATTCGCTTTGACCGAACATAATTCGTTCGGATCTTCGGTCCGGATTAACAATGAATTTTGTTGCCCTAGGTACACGTCCATTTGTCGTTCCCCCACCTCCCAATAACCTGCATGTAAAAAAAAATAACGCTTTACCAAGCAATTTTTACTAGGACATACACACAACCCCTTGCTATTTAATGTGATAGTAAATGTAATTATATGAATCGATTGTTTCATGGCAATGTTCGTAAATGTTCGTAACTATAAAATAATCACATAGAATTCGTTATATACGATAGGGTGTCGATATATTTATTTTCCAGACCGTGAAATAAAACGTCGAATATCAAATATTTCAAAAACACGTAGCAATGCTGTCCAAACAAAACCCTCGAAAATTTGCTGCTCCGGAAAACGTGACGCCCGGGGCAATCGTCCCCCTGCCCGTAGCCACCCTGAATACGCCACTGCAACGAAACCGAAATGAACTGGTCCCAACTCGCTGTATGGGACCCCAGCATCGATCCGCTGACGGCAATCGTTCGTTAGAGGTTATGCGTGGAAAAACATACAAATTCGTCACGGAGTATTTTCTGAATCGTACTGTTGAGTTGGTTACGAGAGAAATCGAGAAAACCCGTACGAAGTCATTCGTTGTTGACGTTGCGGTAGTGTAAAAATAAAAATTAAAAAAAAAGACGTGAGCAGGAATGGGTAGGAGAACAGCGGCCGGGGGGGTATGAGGGGGATATACTTCCCCCCCGTGACCTTTTTGTCATACGCGGCCGAACCAGAAAGGACGTGTTCACGTCTAAAACGGTTGAAAACGTAATTTAAAAAAAATAATATGACTGAGGTGAAATACTTTTAATTATAACCGGAAAAATAATTTTATTTTTAACGTCCGAACGTAAAACGTCTATTCTGTCGTACGATGTTAAATTTAAAAAAACCCGTTCGATATTAAATTTATGTTGTTTTAGCGTCGTGTTGACGGCTCGGCGGCCACAACGGCTGTTCGCCGTGGATACGTTCAACAACAATAACCCTGGACGAAGAAGTATCGGACGGAATTGGCCAAAAATTTCATCAAAAAAACAATATATTCAACAAAGTGATCTTGCACGTACTCAAACCACGACTTACGCGGCGTCACCGCCTCCCCGCCCGCCGTGACAAACCGACCGCTGGTTGTCCGTTTAACGTCCTGACCGGACGGCCGTTCGCACGCGAGACACGTGTAGGCGTGTTGCGATTTCATTGATAAGCGTGTGTGACATTGTTACTTTCGACTTGTCTCGCGAGAGGATATATTTGGAAGGGACGAAAAAGAAAAGTACCACTCACGTCGAAGACATCGCGTACGCTCGCGATTTATACTATAAAATGTAAAAAAAATGTAAAAAAAAAAAATAGAAACAGAAACTACTCGTCGCGTTCGATACGACGGCAACGCGACGTAATAATATTTCATTACGGTTTTCGTACGGACGTGTTCGCCAAGTCATTCATCGATCGTTAGCGCGCGCGAACGGTAAATCAAATAACGACAGAAATGCGATGCCGACCGTCGTGGACGTGGACCCGTCGAATTCGGTTCGCGCGCAACGACCGGCCCTCGTCCCCTTATCACGTCCCCGTCGTGTACACGTACGGACGCGTTCCCCGCGTGTAATACAAATGCGTAATCATCCCCCGTCCTTTTTTTAAACATTTTTTTAAAAATTTTTTCTCTCGAAAACATGCGACAACGACAACGGACCGTGTGCAAATCCTCCGGGGAAGCCTGCCCGTGTTATTCGTCCACGTGTCCACGTACAACCGTTTACGGTTATGTTTTTTCTTTTACATTAAATACGTACGTTTTCGAACCGTCTATAAAAATCAAGAAGAAAATCGAATTTTCGCAAAACGGTCCAACGGATTAATCAACGAGTTGTTTATTTATTTTTTGTGCGTGTCGTATACACACGCATAACTTGCTCGACGGAGTAACCAGGATCCCGGTAATGAAGATGGGCGGGAGAACAGTGAATAAACGCACCCTAAAAATCGGATTTTTTTTTTCTCTCCTCTCCTTCGATTCCCCGGCAACCGCGACGACCGGCCGAGCCAAACAACGCGCCGAGGGCTGAATACGACACGGGAATAACAAATAAATTACACGGCCGGACGATTAATTGATATTTATTATCAACCGAAAACCAACAAGAAATACTTGTCCATTGAAACATTTGTGCGCGACGGCATTTTCGATGGCTACATAAATACGTACATCATTTTTCATGTGTTTTCCGCGCGAGAAACGTAATTGAACGTGGACCACTCGTGGTGGTTCGCGTTTTAATCGTTTCAACGACAATATTCGTGTTTACGTTATGTTGGTCGATGTTGGTTCTCGTTATTGTTACACACGGATGCGATTGCATCCGAATATTTAACGTAATCACCGATTTATGTTTCCATTCGAACGTTCGCGAACGAAGTACGTGAACGTACTTTACGACGTTATGTGTGTCTAATATCGTCGTTGAACTCGTATGAATCCACATTTTAAAATTACGTGTAAACAGTATCTTGTGTGGCCACTTATACTCCAATGTTTCTAACAATGTGTGTTAGAATTGTACGCACGTCGAACGAGCAATTGGACGACGCGATGAAACGTTACGTTTTATGTTTATGACCGTTGATTTGTCGAGGCCGTCATTTTGTTTATAATCTAGGCATTTTTCTTTTGAGGTTCGAGTTGAAGAAAACGTCAATGTATATTGTTTCCGAATTCGTACGTACTGTGGACAATACGGAACTATTGAATAGCCGTATAATCAAATTTTGATTACGTAGAACGGTATACTATATTTTCGTTCGTTTCTTCATCTTCACAAATACAAAAAAAAAAAAACAAACGCCTACAACTATACAGAGTGCAGACAATAGTGTGTATATATTTATGTTTTGAATTGATTACGAGTGAATTCGTTCCAACGTTGTAGGTAACACAAAACGCCATTTAGGGGACCGGGATTAATGATCCTGTCAGCACGTCTCTTTGAGACACGACTTTGTTTTGTGTTCTGTATAATCTCCATGCTTTTCAATACTTGCTCGTCGCCGGCCAACAAGACAAATTATTATGTTTCCATCGACTAAATTGTAAAACGCACTTATTTCGGTTTAAACGTGAAAATTAAAACGCGTAATATATATATACGTGTAATCATAACAATTATACGTGACAAATAATCATATATAATTTGTGTAAATATAGAACATCCGTCATCTGAATTCTCGATCGCTTAATAACCGGACGAAGCAAGCAGTGGCCGAACAAAATTTTTTTGAGCCTCACGGCAACCGAAATTTTAGTGCCCCTGAATTTTCGTAAGTGATAATAGTCTAAGCCGTTTACGATTGATACAAGACAATCCGTAGGATATAGAACATTTTTGCTAAAAATCAGTAGTTGAAACATTTTTCGATAGTCGAAATGATCATAATATTTTAACAACACTTATCTTACCGGCATGATAATAAAATCATAGTGAAGAAAATAAAAACATTCTATTGATTTAAAACCAAAAGAAAAAAAATTTTTGAAAATATACAGACATAAAAATATGATAGCCATTCGTTATCTCGATAATACGAGAATGATGTACTTAGATTTCAAATTATCTGCAGTCATCTTCAGGCCTCGGATATTATACAATTGTCCTTTTTTTATGTTCTCTGAAATTCAGCATTCCAGTTACGAAATCCTATTGAAACGTCAACGCGTTTAAAAATATTTATACCATAATGCATTTTATACTGTTTGGAATTTTTTATTCCAAGTGCACGCTTTAGCGTACTTTAAGTAATTCCATACCAGCAACTATTTATAAAATTAATTTCGAATGAAAAACCGAAACGAACAGAGATAAACGCGTATAAAACAGATTAGGTAATTCAACGGTTTAACATTTTTGTAAAGTTAGTTCTTGCACATCGGCGATACGCTGCGTTCTAAAGTGATCTCTCGGGTTTTCAACGTTAACGGTTAAAACCATAACACACACCGTCCGTCACCAAAGCGTTACCAGTACATTTTTCTGATCGCGTCGTCGTCTAATGTTGTTGACGAAACCGAGTTGAAAAACGTCACCACCGTTCAAAGCTCAAGACGCGTCTTACCCAACCCCGGTTCACGACCACCCCGCAGGCACGACCACGATAATCGCAGCCGGTGGCGTGCTCAGGGGGGGGGGAGGTTAGGGGTTATATCCCCCCCCTCCATTGTCTATTTCGCCGATCTACAGAAAACAACTTATTAGTTATAAGAGCTGTTTTAGAGTCATTACTTAATACTTTGTATTGGTCAATGGTAAAAAAGTACAAAAGCTAGGCGGTGGAAATTCCGTTTGGAATGAGCAATCTACTTTCCGTGTATTTCGATTTTATTTTTAAACATGCAATACGTTTTTTTCAATTTAACGGTGTTATGTTAATCGAACCATTTGGTATTAGTGTGTTATAAATTAAATTCATTTTGATTATAGAACAATCTATACACAATTATGAGCTAGAAACGATTTTGGACAGCTCGAAACGTAAACCGTTTGATATTTCGGTATTACCATGACGATTCATCAAAACGTATTATTACTATTTACTTATAACATCGCCCCCCCCCATTGAAATTTCCTGATCGCAGCCGCCGGTTTGCAGGTCGGACGCTCGGGGACACGCACGTCGGTACATCGTTCGCCCGCCGCGCAATGTTGTCGCGCGTGGCCCGACGACCGCTGTCTTAGGCCAGAGAACGATTCGTTTAATTGTTAGTGACCGCGCGCGCTACCATAAATAGTCTTAACGTTCGCCCGTTACACGCGAGTTACGATTCGAGTCGCGATGAACCTTATGCGGTCCGTTGAACGGGTGCCGTGACCGTCGGAACTATAAGAAAACGTGTCGATGACAGTGTCTATCCAAGTCTCGTTTTGACATTTCGTGTCTTTACTTTGGCACATTAAAATAAAAAACCGTCACGAAAAGCGTTACCTTGTGTGCGTGTGTGTGTGTGTGTTTTTTCCTTAAATTCTTATCAATTTTATTGAAAACAAATTCACGTTAGGAAAATAAATCTAGACTTTTGACATTTTACGTCTTTGCTTTGGCACATTAAAATAAAAACCCGTCAAGAAAAAGTGTCCACGAAAAGCGTTACCTAAATTAAGATACCCACTGGGGATCGTCACGAAAAAGAAACCTAACCTAAAAAGACATAAAATGTCTCACTTACTCGTATGCGTTAATCATTTTTCTTGATAGGCTTATATAGAATATATGTGTGTGTGTGTGTTTTCATTCCGCGTTTGCGTCTGAAACCGTTGTTTTCCGATATGCTATCGATACGGTTTGGAGGGGTAGGAGACGTACGTTTAAATTTTCCGGTTATTTCGAGGTGACGCGACGTATACGTTCGTACGTGTCGTTCAATGGATTTGGCAACGTATCCGGATCGTTTTGAGGCCGACGAGCGGAAATCGCAATCGCCCGACTCGTCCATTCGCATATTGTTTGCGTGACCAGCCGACGCGTTCATGTTCGGCGTGTGTGACGTTGTCCGGGGAACACGGTAAAACGCGAGACTGTTGGTCCCGGTGAGAAGTTAACGTGAAAGTCCGCCGACCGTAGACGACAGACCGGGCGGGAGGTGATACGAGAAATACACAGTTAGACATTTCGATATTCGAAATACGACAAACAACGATTTCCGCTCTCAACGTCCAACCCTCCCGTTTCGAAAACCGACGGTTTTAATGATCCGAAATACTCAAAATACCCCTTTTCCTTCGTCTCCGCGCGCACTCGAAAACACGTTCGCTCAAAGGCCATTAGACGCGAACAAGTATTTATATTAAAAAAAAATGAAAAAATTCCTCTCGTATTCCGTAATAATTGAAAAATTAATTTTTATTATTATTATTTGTTTTTTGTATGCAAATAAGTACACGTGAATTCCGTGTGTATGCGGACCGGACGAGTCGTCGAAGTCTCGCGAGAACATCGGACACCTGTACCCGACGGTACGGCGCAGACGGAATTTATGCCCCGCCGCCGCCGCTCGACCGTTATTTTCAATAACCCCTTCGCGTGCAATTAATATCGTCAGTACCGTAGGGATGTTTTACGATTTTATTTTCCGTGCAATCCGATTGTTGTCGTCGTTTAATTTTCAAAACAGTTCTTTTGGGTTCTTTACAGGTTATGTAATGTATATATGTATATAACGGCTCGTTGTCGCTGATGAAGGGATCGCGACCTTAGATATGAAATAGTCAACTCTTCGAATTTAAAAAAAACCAAAAACAAATCGCTCGATCTTCCTATTGCATGGCCAGAAATGTAATGCTCTACGTACTCATGAGTCGTACAGGCCAGGGGTAAAACAATTCTCGTTGATGTTGATAGGTTGACTCCCACGTGCAGTTCGTACTACGACGTTTGCAAAAATCTACAGCTATAATAATTGGCAAACGATTCATTTCGGCGAGGTATCGATAAAATGTACACCAGAACAACAAGAACGGTAAGCGTAAACGCGCGTACAAAAATCCGTGTACTTACGGCGTCCGGTCAACCTGTTGATAACGATGTGTTATTGTTTGTAAGCGGCTTAAACGTCATGACGCGCATGTTACCGTGTGTTTAGACGTCCGTCCACAACTCGGACGACGCGATTGATCGTGCCTGTACTTAACTTAATTCGATTTAGATTTAGATTCAATTTTTCCTAAACACGTGAATATTTCTAAAGGGAAGCATGCCCGAAATCCCTCTTCTCGTTACTACGCCACCGGATTTGTTTCGAGTCGATTACGAGATATGAACCGTGCGATTATTATTTTTCGTGGACATATCACGAATCCGAATTCTATCAAACAAAACGTGCCCCGGTAACTGACCCTAAAAACGAAATAACGACAAAAATGAAAAAATTATCACCACGAATGTTGCACGACGACGTCATGAATAACGTAGCTGTGCGATCGTGCAAAACGAACGTCATCTGACGTTTAAAAAAAAAATATATTTCAATTAATTATATGTATGGTAAATAACATCTTGTTTTTATTCGTATAATTTTTGTTTTCAATATATTCGAGTCAAAATTGTATGAGTTTCTAAAACATACGTTATCAGTGGCGTACCTGTATAGACATAAAAAAATACATTTTTTTTTTTTGCAATTAATTTTTTAATCAATAACATTAAAGCAGAAAACCCGATATTGGACGCGATTTTATTGCCAGCGCTAAATCTGAAAATTGGGAAGGAAATATCAATTTCGCAAACGTATGCCTAAGCCGCAGTTTACAAACAAATGTTTAAATTGGACGCGATTTACAGCGAATTATTAAAAAAACAATCGATGAAATTTCAACCGTTTACCGGTAAATTAAACATGTCAACGAACATTTCTCTCGATAAATCCGTGAAAAGTGTACACCGCACTGAAACGCAGTGTTAATCCTCTGGAACTCGTCTACTAGCTTTCCAACGCCGTTGTAGGTTTCCTGGCAGTGATGGTTCGAACCGAACCGAACCAAGCACAAGACGGTTCGGTTCGAATTTCGAACCCAAGGAAATGAAGTTCGTACCGAATTTGTCGGAGAAAACAATCAAAAACGTTTAAATAAATAAAATTCAGCCTGTTCTTGTTTTAGGATAACTTTTCCCGCAATTCTCATTAATACGGTACATTACGACGTATTTATCCGCTTTCATTAACGTTTATCAAAATATCAATATAACATTAAAATTATTCACAAATCACGTCCTTCTGAACGGGGAGAAGTGTTTATTGTTTACAACGATTTAAAGTGTTATCGATTAGTCTGAATGTTTTTCGGTGTGTACGAATGGGCTACGAGGACAAATGATGCATTCATTCGTATACATATCCGCGGCGTTCAAGTCCAAAAATATAACGCTTTGTCGCCTTATTGGATAGTATTTTATTACTTCGTAAATTAGTCACAAAACTTCGTAATTTGTTATCGCGACCGTGGTCATAGTGGTAGTCAGGGGCAGCCGTACACCCTATTTTAAGTCGGGCGGTGGTCGGCTGTTCGGTACTAACTAATAAAAATATTTTAACTTCGTCGGTAGTTTTTACAAACTAATATCATAATTTATAACCTATAGCTACGACCAATTCACCAACACAATCGTTTTGGCAGTTATGACGTATTGTAAGTTGTAACAATGGTGTCGTTTAAATGGGTAGGTATAACAAGAGACGGCAAACAGGTCGGTTTTAAGGAGTTATAATGAGTCGAATGTATACATTTTGACGGCCTGATACAAGATAGTGTACAAAGAAGTTTAAATTATAAAACGTTTCATCTAGTTAAATTTTCTTAAACTTCAATTCAATGTTAACATCCAAATAATGCAACATAGAAATCAATTATAATAAAGTAATTCGTATTCGATCAATTCACTGTTTTTAATGCACCTCGTTATATTAATATAAGTATGCATATGATAATATAATATTACACTTATTTTATAAAACAATTTATTTGGCCAATTTAAATTTTGCGTAAATGTTTTTGTTTCAAAACTCATATCCGGTTACTTGTATTATGTGGAAATATTTTTTGAACACCGTTACGATGAAAATTGTTGGTGTGTATTTCCTTCGCAAAAAAAAAAAAAGAAAAAGAAAAACGACAACAGATTTATAAACAGTCATATAAAAAATGTAAAACCAATAACTTTTCGGTTACAGACATCGGAACGTGACTTACAACGATCCGTACGACGTTTGTCAGATAACTCGCGTTCGGATACCTTTCTGATCGTCTGAACGACGCGTTTGCTCTTCCGGGATTCGGACCGGCGGCGCTTGGACGTGATTTCAAGTGGCCAATACGAAACCGGACGATTCGGCAACAAGAAACTGTCGGTGCGCGTCGCTCAACGCAAGAGCCCATGGTCCCCCGCGATTAGAAAACGAAAACATAAAATTGTTGCTACGGCAAATATCGACGACGGGATGACGGGGGTCCGCGACGGGCATTCGAGGGGTTGTTCGGAGTGTGAGGCGAACGCGGCTGGACTTGTACGGACATTACACACACGAACGGTAATGTCGGGGGCTTGTCGTCGGAAAAATCGTTTTTGATGAAACGCGACGGACAAGATCCGCGACAGCGTACTCGAACCGTGGAATCCGACCGCGGCGGCGGTCAGACGACTGTTTTAACTTGAATCGAACTGTACCCCCCGTCGCCGGAACGATTATCAAAGAAAACGCTAAGATATCGTTTACCCGGTTTTTTCGCATAGTTTCAACGGACTAATCGTACACAACAACTCGTCATTCGACGTCTTAATGCAACCCCTCCCCGTAAAATTAAACTGTTCATGTATTTCGTTCACAACCGTGCAAACGCTGACCGACACTATGAATTGATACGACCGTTATGCGTTTTATGTTCTTGAGTGTATTTCGTTTACGTGTTGACGTTGAACATTAAATATTATTTTTTGACCGAGTGTCTAACCTAACCAGTTCAACACTTTGGTGGGATCGATCGTATACGTTACGCTGATGAATTGAAAGGGCCCTGACGTTTATGAATTATTAATTGATATTCGTTGTCAAGCATAAAAATATTATTTTTTTACTGCAACTCTAAGTATTGGAAAAACGTAATAATTGATCGAACATTGTAATATAACGTGTGTTGTAAAAACTATAAATGTTTTGTCCCATCAGAGTTCAACAGACTTGACGAAATACGCTTTGTTCACATAATCAAAATGGTCTTTTACTTTGGTAATTTCCCTTTAAACATCATTTAATACAAATACGTTTTAGAAAGTAAAAAAAAAAAATGTTGAAATATGTAAATAACCAATACAGATTTGTATAATCATATTTATTTCTCGCAATTAGATGAAAACTTTAATGACACAACGCAACATATTAGGTTGGATACGTGATTATATACAGTAGCGTATTGGTAAATAAATTCTAGGGCGTACGCACAATTTTTAACATTTAACTAACAAAAATTATTTCTCGCTCCATTCGAAAAATGAATGTAACCATTGGGTAGAATATCTTCATTTCTAATACTGTCGATTTGCAATCATATATGAAATCAAAATTGCGATGCTATCTATTATATTATATTATTGCTATGTTTACTGACGTTTCGTTCAATTATAGTTACAGTCAACCGCGACATAACGAAGCTCTATATAACGAATGAAATTGTCGTTCCATCGTTACACCGAAAGAGATTTTAGATTTGTAGTATTGTTTTGAATTTGATAGAATTGATAAATCAATGCGTTCGAAAAACGCTAGTAGTTTATTATAATTAATATGAATACGATAAAAATACAGTCCGTAAAGTTAAGATTATGGTATTATTGTTGCAATTTGTATGAAATCTGTACGTATGTATAATGTGTTAGCCAGAATAATTAAAGATATTTATATTTTATGTGAAATGATAATATTAAACTCGTATAAAGTTTTCTAGTTTAAAAACAAATAATAGCAATAAAAACGTTTTATTGTGTTGACAAGATAAAATTCCGTACTGGAAAATATTGCATCATAAATCGAAGTACTTGTGCTAAACGAAAAAATTTTCACAGACAAGAAAACATATCACTGAAAAACCAATACATTCTTATCTTCGCTCAGCGTCTACAACGAGGAAACGTTTAAATTAAATTAAAACATAATTACTTATCGTCAGTAGTTTAGTTTTCAAATCGAACAAAAACACATATTTAAAGAATATATAAATATAAATATATGTACGATTTGGAATAAATTTTCATTTTTTTCCCCCGTAATCAGACCTAAATAGAAAACTGATAACATTTTTTGTTGTAAAAAACGTATAAATATTAAACATCAGATTATTATTAAATTTAAATATTAGTTAAAAATTCGTTGACTTATCGTTAAATCAAACGGTTAAAATTATATATAAAATATATATAATTAAAAGTAATTCGTTTCCGTTTTTACGTAGTAAAATTATTTAAGACACGCTACAATTATTTTTATACATTTATATTGTCGTGTAAATATTTTATGAATAAACGATTGTTCATATTATTCGGTTATTGATGAATCGTAAAAACGTTAGTGGCCATCTAATATATAATTATATTTTTATATATGAAAAAAAAAAAGTGAAATCTGTATACAAACGGTCGCAATCGGTAGAGACACAATTAATCAAAGGCTGGAGACAACAAGGCCACCTCTTTGTTTTATCACTACCACGCCTGTCGCGCGGTTACTCGTTCACAGCGATATTGTGGTTTTTAATTTGTTTTTTTCCTTTTCTGGATCTGAAGCAGGTTCCTGCATTACGACTTCGCTAGACCCTGGAGAGACCGGGCAGAGGTTCGCGAGTACACGAGGGAGTAGAGTTCGTCGTTGAAAGGATTGGAACGGTTATGATGGGGTGGCGCCGTAAAAGTTTCATATCGATTATGCGACTGTGTTTGTTTTACCGTGTCGACGTGGAAATCTTGGTGCATTGTCATTAGACTATGACGGGTGCACACGGTCGAGCGTGTTGAAATGAAATCCATGGCCTCGAATCGGAGAGTTTCGATTTTGCCGACGTCGGATGTTGAATTCGAACTAATGGAACGAAGAATTAGAGTCCTGCGAGCCGCGTCGAATAATGTACAATGCGTATTAGCCGAAAACAACAAAAGTTCTCGTTCCGCATGTGGACTGTTCAACGGCGAAAATGTATATTGCACACTCATTGTCGGGGCTGTGAATTCGTAACGAATGCGGGGGAGGGGGAGGGGTTATTGCTTGTTACAGTTAATCGAAGTAATCGAATTTTGAATACTTTTGATTCAAATTTTCAGACGTTTTTCAATTTTTACGTTTTTCTGTTTTTCATTGCGTTTTACGATGTTTTTATCAATATCCATATTCAATACACATTTTGTTTGTGTCCACTTCATTATTGTTATTATTTTTTTTTTCGTCTTTTAATATTGTTTACGCTGTCTGTATAATTATAATTACTTTATTAATAAGTTGACCGAACCAACTTTGAAATTTCAAATGTAAAATATTTTTAATTATTACCAGTCAATAAGACACGCATTTTTTTAAAGGATTTTTAGCGTACAAAATCGACATTCGTATTCTATCGATTAGATACCAAGTGCAACGATAGAATGTGAAACAATAGCAGATGATTCGGGCAGATGACATTTTTTTTTAAAAATATTAGTGCAAGTGTTTAAGCGTGTTTCAAGAACACGCGACTGAAGCCGGACGAGACTACGACGAGAGGCACGTGCCACTCTTATTATAAATATATAAATATATGTTCTGACGTTCGCATAAGAATAACGAATGTCTAATATTTATAGTTTGGACGATGGAATTTAGTTCGTAGCTTGTTCGTTGGTGTTGAAGGGTTCTGAGGCGACTATCATTTCTCTAAAATACAAAAAAAAAAAAAAAATGAAATCGGTTTGTTTTTATACTTATGTTTTTATACCGAGTTCAATATAACGAGCTAAACCGTGTGCGTTAGTTTTGTAGAAACGAGCACCCGACTTATCGAGTTGTTGTGGGAGCGGCAGCTGACAAAAATGAAAGTCATGCTCTCTTCAGACGATTCAACGGAAACGAAATACGTTTTTAATGTAAACATATGAAATACCGGACAGATCGTATATTATACATAAGTATATATCGATTATTGATAAACACGGCCAATAAAAAAATCTCCATATTTTGATGTTTATTATATCACGTGAAATATCCGAAACACGAATATTTTCGAAGTTGATATGCTTTTGTTGTTATGATTTGTTTATTCATCGATCGAATGGTATGCATTGCGAACATTGCATTCTGTCGTTCGATCAATCGAACACGTCTTGACAACAATTAGCGTGGAAATTTCAGACGTAACGAAAATGCGAAGCAAACGTAGTCGACTGTTCAACGTCCACGTAGCGTTTTCCGTCTGAAACGGTAGGCGTATATTTCTTGCGCCGCATAAATCGCACGTCAACGAATCTGTCGGGCTTATTCGTTTTAAACCGCCGGGCCCGACAACGCCGAACACAGGACTGCGTCGAGCCGCTGTTGTGAGTCCCGAGTGGCGGCCGCGTGTCTTACAAACGAAAACCGTTGACGAACGCCAATATTATACGTGTCGTTGTCACGACGCGCGCGCGCACGAACACACGATAACATACGATCCAACGTGAAGGACCGCGGCCGGTGGCGGCACCAGACATTTTTTCTAGGGGGGGGGGCAAGATCATGGAATTTAGTGTAAATCCGTCTATACAGGTTTAATATAAATTATTGAAATACATGGAAAATACCGTATTATTAGCGTTTTATGATAAAATATAATCGATTTCGAAATCAAATTAAAACGGTGGCGTGTTCTCTGTGGCGTGTTATCTAAACGAATGCACATAAAAAACAAAATACGACGAGTTACACGGCGAATAGATAAATACTTGAAATTTGAATTTTCGTTTGTTCTTCAACAGGTAGGGCGAAGGTGGGGCAAAACCAAATTTGGGTAAGGCGCTTGCCCTACCTTGCCCCCCCCCCTAGCGCCGCCACTGACCGCGGCACAACGACGACACGCACGTACTGTAGAGATGGCAAAACAAATTTTCGACCACGACCAATTTTCGATCTCCGGAAAACAACGCACTATGACTGTTACTTCGAATATGTAAAACAAAAATGGACTGTATAAAAAGAACGTTCTTAAATTGAAATTTTTGTATATTATAAAACTCCAATCGCGATACAAGATTAAGTATGAAAAATGTTCTATTCAAAAATAAATAATTAGGACACAACTTAATTAACTGGCCAGCATAGGGGCTTTAAACAAACTGGATATATAAATATAAAAAATATAATAAAATAAACCGTTTTCGACGACGATGGCATTCGAACGGCGGTAGTTACTCCGATAGCGACTGCCGGCGGAGTCGGTAACAGTAACGGTAACAGTAACGCACGAAAAACCAAACGGTAACGGTAACAATAGGTAATAAAAATGTGTATCCGAAGACGACTCGCCGACGACAGACAGAAAAAATAACGATAAACGGCGGTAATGATGGTAATTGTAATGATATTGGGTGCATCGGTCAACGCTCCGCTAGTATGGCAGCAATACGCCCGAACAATGACGTACGACGATATTCGCATAACACGAACATGTATTGCACCTACTACCGTATGCACACATCCGGATTCGATGTCGATCCATCAAAAATATCAATGTTAAACGATAATGACGATTCGTTCGTTTTTAAAAATAAATAAATATTTCTTAACTACTACGTGCACGGTTTTAGATCAGGAATGCCGAGCAGGTCGAAAACGATTTTGATCTCTATTCGATAATCATAATAACGTCGAAGTATTATCGATATTCTATAATAATAATAATATTGGACCGATTTCGAATCGTCGATTTACATTTTCGCGAAGTAAAAACAACGTACTATAATGACGTAATAATATGTAATGATTTCGGTATATCATTTTAATCGTATGCAAGTAGTTTTCCTTCTTCTCTAGGATTGTGGAAAATCGAATACCGAACGGAACGTCGAGACCGTCAATTCCGACGTGTGTTATTCAACGCGTGTGATATACCATAATGTATGAAACCGATAGTAATCGGACACCGGTTATTACCGAGCTAACCGAAATTCGAATTGGGCAATTCGCACTATGTGTATTTGACTTGGCCTATACTTGGGCAGATGTAAAATCCAAATCGCACGATCCGTACATGAAATCGTTTACTCGGACCCGACCGGAACGTCCAGACGGTTATAATATTGTTCATAGATACGATCTGACGCCCGATTTGGACCTACGCACGTGATCGGCGTGTTCGTCCGAGCCGCCGGTTTGCCGGTTCAACGTGTTCGCGGCACGAAGACGGCGATAACGATTTCAAAAGAAAATTCGCTCGGGGCGGACCGGGCGCGCAAGTGAGTATTTTTCGCGGCCCGACGCTGCGGATGTCCGTGTGTACGAGTGCATTGAAACCCCGTCGGTCCCGGAATGTAATCACGGGCCGAATTTTGTTTTTATTTTCGTTGACGGACGACTTCAAAAGAAACTCGCTGATAACTCCGTATTAAATTTGAATATTATTAATGCCCGCGGATCGCATGTATATATAATTTCGGACGTCTTGGACCGGTCGCCCGAGATTACATTAAGGTGTACACGGCTACGTCCTTTTGACTTGAAAGTGAGCGACTCCGAAAGTTCGGACGAAACGCACTAGTCAGCGCGGTCGTGGATTATTATTTAATCTGATCAAAGGGTCCCCCGAAGTTTGGCGAATGTGTGTGTGTGTGTGTGTGTATCCGTCACTCCTTATATACATGTCGGAAACCGGGATGCGACTTCTTTCCGCGAGGGGAGGTTAGAATAAGCGGTTCACGGAATTATATTAATTTTTTTTTTCTTTCCACGATATCGTCTCGTTTCACGTCAAAGGGATTTCTTTCTTTTGACGGTTTATTTAGGTCCGGATGGAGTGCGTCAAAGCGGAATTATTATTATAATAAGAATGTAATGTATCCACGCGGCGGCGGCAACGGCGGAAAGGTGCCCGGACGGCGAGCGGCAGAGCGGGGTAGTTTATTATTATTATTATTATTTTTTATTTATTATTTTTTTTACGTTTCGTGAAATATCGGGTGACAAGCACGTATTCTCCTGAACGGTGTCGTAGACTGCGTGCGAAATCTCCGTGTCGACCGTCTGTCTGTTCGCTTTGTCTGGTCGTCCACGCGCGACCGGTACGAGCCGGTACGAGCCGGTGGTCGTGCGAATGAAAGAGAAATTCGACTAAAAAACATCCGACCGGCGCGCCGGACGAGCGTAACGGTGCGAACGCGGTTTTCTTTGTTTCCTGAACACGCAAACATCGATTTTCCGATGACCGCGGGTCGGCAACCAACGGCACGTCGAATCGAAGCCGACGACGGGTTCGTTTAATTTCGTTTGGTTTTTTAGTTTTTTGTCGGCTCGAGGAACCCGTGCGGTAAGTTCGTGTCGCGGAACGGGATACGATTCGCAACACGTTCCGCGCCGGTCTTAGCCGAGGTTCGGATTGAAAACAACAACAAAAACGATAACGTTTTAACGTTAAACGCGTACATTTGCCGTTCGATTGCATCGGGGCCCGTTTAAACGGGTCAAACGATTAGTTTTGGATCTCGGTGGTTACCTGACCGCGAGCGGTACAACAGTCGGTCACCGTTCACAGGCTCACAAGCGTGGAAACGACCTCTCAGAAACACGGGCACACATCCAAGGCCGGATCTAGGGGGGGGGGAGGGAAGTCGGGGATTTCTCCCCGGGCGTATAATTTTCGAAGGCGTATTTTGAAGGTTTAAGGTCATCTCTCCTGAAATGGGCGTAAGTTTTTCATTTTTCCCGGGTGTTAAAAAGTTAAGATCCGGCCCTGCCACACATCACGTACACGTGCACTCGTATCGCGCGTGCGCGTTTTGACACGTGTGCGGGTTTGGTCGCTTGTACTCGGACACCTTAGCCGCCGTTTCCCTCTGGCGAAATCCGTTTGTTTCGCTTTACGCCGGCCAAACCGAATACGGCGTTTGCCCGTGAACGGATCCAATTAAATCCGTATGACGTGTTTTCTTTAGATTTTGATTGCGCGAAATCGGCGTTTCGTACACCTCAAAACGTTTGCCGTTTTCCGATAGTTCACAAGACAAAAAGGTAAACGATCAAAATGCGTATTGACAAATACCTACGACGCGTTTTACGCCAATCAACGGGAAACGATTATGAGCACCGTACGGAAAAAAAAACCGTGTTATCCGCGCGAAACGAACAACCGCGTTCAGAGTAACAAGCGTTACACTGTCTCGTCACTGATTTGATCGATGATGAAAATCAAATGTTATAAAACCGATTTCGACTGGAAAACAATAACACCGCGATTCGTTTCGAAACTTTGGTCAAGATATTCGAATGGAGACGCTCATTTTTTTTCAAAATTTTTTTCGTTCACAGGACAATACGAGCATTAAATGAATTCGACATTTTAAAACGTCACGGGCCAAACAATAATAATGTACTGTAGCAGACAGAATTCTGTTTGATAATCGGAAGATCGTCACAATGTTTTGAAAATCATTGTCGCGGATCACGCGTGACGGTATTGTAAACAAGAGCGCTAAAACGATAAACTAGTTGAATTTAATTGTTGACCGGATCGACATGCGAGTGCGGCTATTTGTTATCGGATGTTTGTTTTCAATTAAAAGACACGATAACTATGAAATATAAAACCATCGAAGTCCTACGCACCGTAACAGTCAAATACGATTTGTATAGACCGTGTAATTGTGACAAACGCGTTGGGTAAACATTTAATACGTGGGCAGTGTATTTTCAATAAATTATCTTCAATGAAATTAACATACTGAAACACACATGTGTCCTGTCTGTGTGTACATTGCACATCGATACCCTGTATTGAGAGTTGTGAAAAATTATGTCTTGTTATTGTTTTAAATATTACGAGTATTCAATAAAAAAAATTTAAAAAAAAAAAAAATACCGTAACAATATAATCATTAATTACATACGTTTCCGTACGCAAATGTTTTTCACCGTAAATTTTAAACAATATTAAGTAAATTATTATCTCCTGTACGCTAATATTATCATTGGTGTTTAATTAATTGTAATTAGGAAAACCTGCTGTTTGTACTTTTTGTCATCGATTATGTTACGGTATTTTTTTTTTTATAATAATCTGTTTATTTTAAAATAATCATCGTTTATTCAAATCGTCGTATCAATATCGTGAATCGGTTGTTTTTCCATTGGGGATAACACTTGTACATTATGTCACTTAAACATTTTGAAAAGAGAAGAAATCGATACGTTAATAAATCGTCGGGCCGATTTAAAATATACACTTACTCTTATTCCTCGAAAGCCATACGAACATTCGGCGGTAATCCCATTTGGAGAAAAAACAAACAAAATAAAATAACAAGATTTTTTTCGTAAATCCGAACGCGTTCACTTTTATTCGTTAACCTGTTAACGTTCCAGACCGCAGCGATCTTAAACCTCGGAACGGTAAACGTTAAAATTTGATCGAAAACTCATTTTTAAACTCGGACGACAACAATTGAAATACGGTAAATCTTTAACGACACGCCGAAGTATTTCATACGTTTGCGGTAAAAACGAGACGGTGTTATATTACCTTTACCAAAAGGCAGACGCCTGAACACTAGTTATTCATTCGCCCAGACGACAGTCGATATCCGTTTATTTTACTGTTGGCCCCTTTATAATCACAAACCAATATATCGGCCACTTCGATCCCTTTTGGGCGTTTCCATAACACAGTCTGAGGTCTTTCTATTGTTTTCATTCATTGTTTTTTTAGTTTATTTTTTTCGTCGACTGCATTCAATTTCCCTTTCTCTCTCTCTCTCTCTTTTATTTTTTTTATTTTTTTGAATTCGGCCAATATGACATGGATTGTAGTTATAGAAAACAATATTAACAACGTATTATAAATACTACACTCCGAGTATTATCGATTAAATCACGGACAAAACGGAAAATAACAGAAATTACACGAAATAATCATTATTTCTATAACCATAATTCATGCATAATTCATTTCCAATACCTACACAAATAATTAAATTTAAAACTATATATACTTTTTGACTTACAACGTTCTAGTCGAAAATAATACTATTTTTGAATATCTAAGGTTAGGTATTCATACTCGTGTATTTACATATAAATAATGTATAATCATTTTTTGACTTCAAAAAATGATTCTACTGTTAAAATGTATATATAATGGATTTTCCAAATGGGGAAGTTCTACATGAAAACCAAAAACTGCATTTCGTATGCTCAAAACTGATTTACCGTCAATGATCACAACAAATTAAAAATGATTAAAATTGAACGAGACCTCAGCGAACACAATAATAATATAATATAATATACAGTTTCATAATTTTGATTGTATTTTATGTTTTGTAGGATCGAGAGCATGAAAAATGAAAATGTCGTACTTAAGTGACATTCGTTTTTTTCGAGCGTAGCGCGAAAACATTTTTGATAATCAAATGTTTAAAAATGTGCGTATGCCTTTAAATTTATTTACCAATAAACCGTTGCCAATATATGAACAGATGTGATTTCAAGTTCAAATGGTTAATAAGAAAATTAACATGATCAGGCACAGTATATATAATTAAGGATTGGCCGACAAGTATCAAGTGATTAGAATTATTTATTTAATTGTTTTGACTCGCATAACATTGTTTTTGTCTGATAACGGGTTAACACAATATTATTATAGAAAAAATAATAAGTTGATTACGTGTGTGTATCTATAAACGATAAACATTAATTTTGGTATTATATCGGCGTTATAGCGTTCACGTATTACACAAATCACAAGTATATAAATAAAAACATTTCATTTAACACGTATACTTAACTAATTGATCGTTTTAAACAATTAGACGTTTAAATACTATATATTTTTTAATATCAAAAACAATATCATATTTTTAATCAATAACAATATTTTTGACATTTATATTATTATCTATTGTTAAATATCAATATTTCCGTCATAAAACCCATCTAACTTTTGAACAATAGTATACTCGCATAGCGTTTATTATATTAGTATTTTTTTCGTTTATTTCACGCGGTGTATACATGGACGCCATCTATGACTGCCTGTCGGTAACTAACGATGTTTTTTGAAAAAATTACTGCGATTTTTATTTCGATAAAACATTATTTCATTTTTAATCGAACCCTTTAAAACTAAAATTAAAATGATACATTCATACGTAAAACATTTAGCACATTTTAACAACCTCACAAAAGTAATACACGCAGTTAATTAAATTTAATATAAAAGTACATTACGAGTATATGTTGTTTTTCATAAGTTTTAACGTATACAATTTCATTCAAATTTTATGTTCATATAAAAAAAATATTTTTTTCATTTTGTAAACTATACTTATAATAAATGAATTAAATATGTAAGTTGTTATTTGATTGTATTGTTTGAAAAGAAAAGAAATTTCTTCATTAGGTACCTAAAATCTAGCTTAATCAGTAGATATAAGTATACATAACTTTATATAATTACGTTGGATTTGATTTTTTCCAAAAAAATAAAACTGACTTAACTATAGCACATAAAAACCTAGTGAAGCGTTATAAATTGAATTAGATAGTAAAATAATACCCAACCTTAAAACGCTCGGTGTGATACTCGACCAATTACTTATATGGAAATATTACATTGAATATCTTAAAACCAGTGGTGTGTTGGTAAATAAATTCAAAGATACGCACATTTTTTAACATTTAACTATCAAAAATTCTTTTTCGCTCCTCTCGAAAAATGAATATTTTATGTCAGGTACAATATTTTCATTTTCATACTCTCGATCGGCATTCCTATATAAAACCAAAACGATGAAGTTATTTATTTATTATGTTAAATAATAATCGTGTTATTTTAAATTTGTTGTGATCATTAGTGGTAAATCAGTTTTGAGAATGCGCAACGCAACGTTTGTTACGTTCATCAACAATCTTTTTAATAAACATTTAACGTATGTAACGATGTGTTTAGTTTCTAGATGCTTTAACTTTTTTGAACGCTGGCACACATGGCGAGAAGTTAGTGATTTGTCGTGCGTGTATACGTTTTTCACGTTTGTTTTCCACACCAGAATTATGATATATCATAATTTAGTAAACTGCAGATATCTTAGTATCTAGCTAAGTAATTTGTAAGTAATGGAATTTATGAACGGAATATTGTTTACATTATTTAGTGTTGGGCGGTTTTGATTAAAATTCGATGTAACCGTTAAATAAAAATAGTTAGCCAAACATAGGTTATATATATTATTATAAAAACGTACAGTTTAATAATCCTAAATCATTTTGTATACCGATAATATATACATTTTTTTTAAAGGTATACGCAAACACTCGAAAACAGGGATCTGGGTATACGGCGTATACCAAAACTGTTTGAAACCATGACCAAATAATGTTTTGAACATAACAAAAAGTATCATCACACACCTTGTGGTGTGGGGACAAGTAAAAACTTTACGCAAAAGAACAATACAATCAAAACAACAGTGCAACATTGTATAGAACAGCTTTCCAATTCGTTTAAAATCATATCAGCGGTGTGAACCATTGCCGTATCTTTGGAAGGAGGCGTGGGGCTTCAACTCCGTCCTTCCCCCTCGAGATTTGTCGATATATGATAAACTTAAAATTACAGTAGTATAGAAGAAAATCAGTGTAAGCCGTATGCTTGTATTTTATACAGATCAAAACATATAAACTTTATATTGTTTTGTGATTTTTATTTTTCAAACCCTTTCCTTAACCCGAACTTTTTTTCTGAATACGGCCTTGTTGTAAACGATATCGGTCCAATATTGACGATAGAATATTTCCACAGCAGTTCAAAAGTGCACAGAGTTTTTAGCATAACTGGAGAATCAATTTCCAAAATAAATATTGAACAACAATCTCTACACATATACAATAAAGTCGACGAATGGATTATACTTCTATTTCAAATAACCGTTAGAAAGTGCAATACTAAACCTGCCTGGACGAGCATACATGTACGTGAAATGATCACGAATCTCAAAACTCAATAAAGTTCACCCGATGTATACGAAAGACGTCTTTAAATCATGCTAGTTAAATCGCCTACGCACCGGACTACGTACCAGCTGAACGCACGGATTCTCGACAGCGACGGAAGGACGCTTCATCGTGCAGAAATGATTCCACAGTGAAACACATACCAAATGAATGCCCTAAACACAACGAAGATCGGTTCAAACCCGACACGTTTCGGACGATCTCGATAGAACCGAGTGCCGCGTACAACAATTCGACGGTTATTTTTCTAAAACAAACAAATTGACGTAATAAGATCTTAAAACAATTATCCCGCGAACACTTTAACGATAATATTGTACAACTAACTGTAAGAAATGTCGTTGTAACTGATGGCAATGACGCAGACGTGTTAATGAGATCAAAAAAAAAAAAAATATGTATATATTAAACTGTACATTGTTTTACAATTTTTAAACGAAATCATTCCAGTAGATTAGTTCGTGAAAATAAATATCGACATTAAAAATATAGAAAAAAAAATATTATTGGAAAATCGATTTGTCCGTGGACATTAGTGCTCGAATGATTTTGGTACGCGTTCCGACGGTCAGTTGTTGGTATTTTATTTGACACGTTTTTCGATTTTCTCTGTAATTTTCACAAGCGTAAAAAAATCCGATAAAGTTGTCCATTCGCATTTCTTAAGAACTCAAAATGTAATATATGCTTAGATATATATAATTTCAACAATATTTATCATATTCATTAATATTAAAATAGACTATTAGCGTCGCTCGGAATCGTTTTTTGAACACAATAATTTGTCGTTGTTATAAAATAAAAAATAATAGTACAACTCTAAAATCTTTAATCGGATAAATTGAGCTTCGGCAATTTGTATGTGATAAGAAATAAACATTTAATGTAAACCTTATTACCAATGTAAAAGCTTATTACACATATTTTAGGTATATTACAATTGTTAAAAAAATATTTTATTAATTGTTTTAATTACAAAAAAAAACAAAAATACAGGAATTTACAAAGTACGGCGTTCACAAGGAATTATTGTATTAGCCAAGGGAAAACGGCACATTATTTATATGCGAATTAAGTGTTTTTAAAACAATTCAAATGGTTTAGTTGTTCAAACATAATTTCGTAGGGCGTGATAATTTGTTACTCGGACGGAAATCAAATGCAATGGATCCGTCGAATGTTTCATAGACAATCGACCGCACAATAGTATCAATATATAGTAATACAAACAATACATGTGAAAATAATAACAATCCGAGTAAACGACAAATGCGTTAAGACAATGCGAAACAACGTGTCTACACTCAGCACTCTGCTGGATGTAATATATACAAATATGTACCTAATACCGACACGGCTTTACGTAAAATATTACGGTCGAATAACAAAAAAAAAAAAAAAAAAAAAACAGCACAAAAGAATTCGCGTGATACAAGTATACGTTACATGGAATTCGTCAATGCAAGCAAACGGATATACGCGTTTGAGGTTATTCCGAGTACTGCAAAAAAAACAGAAAGGAAAGAAAGGAAAAAAAGAAACTGAAATGTCACGTTTGCATCCGCACGGGGTGCATTAATTTAATGAAACGATTTTGGGAACGACTACAACGACGGTCGCCATCATCGGTATTAATATTTCTCTCGTCGGGCATCGCACCAAAATGTTCGAACTTTAAATAAATAAATGATTCGCGAAAACTCTGAGGCCGATACACGACGACGTTGTGTATTTTTTATTTGATACGTGTCGACGGACCGTCGCAATGTCATATGCGTCGCGTTTCGTCAATTTAAAAAAAATAAAAATAAAAACCAAACTACCAAGTGGAGATTTCCGATCACGTCTCAGTGACTGTGATAAAATCAATGTATTATTGTTCGCGACGGCGCGTTTAGACAAAACAAAACGGGGAGGACGCGAAAAAATACGTGTATTAACGAATAGCCACACGAGTAAGTCGGTCACCAACTCTTTGAATATTATGTGTTAACCGTTCAGTCCATCTGCTCACGAGACAGATCTCAAATTGGTTTCGATTTCGTACGGAAAACATGTTTCTGAAGTAGACGCGGTCACACGTATTGTTTCGTAAAATGAATTGAAGTCTTTCGATATTTAGATAAAATCGTACGAATGAAGAAGATAAGGTTTCTAAACACTGTGGACGGTCGTCGTCCGACTGATTTATCTTTCCATATATTATTTCGTGTTTTTAATTCTCCTGCAAATTCGGCGGATGAACCCGGTAAATCGGAAGTACATAAAAATTTGCGCTTTCTAAACTCTCGGATAAGTCGACCACGCCTTTAAAATTATTAATGCTGTTTCGTTGTTGCAAAAACCACTGTTTCGCATTTCAGCTATTAAAAAAAAATTAAAAATTAAAAGTGAATAGAAGATCAATAACAAAACTCCGTACCGTTCAAGTATTTCGTCGGCGTGTAGTTGTGATTACGTTGTTTTTTAATCATTCGTGGTATTTTTATATCAATGTTGAACGTATTAGCAATATTTTTGAATTTCGTTGAAAACGTCGGAAAAATTGCATTCACTCGGTTGGTTTTCCAGTACAGTAGTTTGCAGAATTTATTGCAGTTTTAGCTTCGGACCTATCGAACTTAGGACGTTTCAGTTGTCTTGATAACGGCAGATGTGTAAAGAATACTTTTAAAAAGTATTTGAATAAATAAAAAAAAATTGTTGAAAAAAGTACTTAAAGTCATACTCAAATACATTAAAAAATAATTTAAAATAATTACAGTTTATAAATTATGTATGATTTATTCATAATTTTATTAATATATATATATAAATTATGAATTATATTTAACGACATAATTTGTTCAAAATGCTTGTCGGTTATCGATGTTCTCTTTTTTGTTAACGTAGCACCCCCTACAGCAAATGTCCTTTCAACGGAAGCACTGCTGTGGAGAGGTGCATTGTATTTAATAAATACATATCAACAGAAATAAAAATTAATAACAAACTTGTTATTATAATCATAAAAACTAAAATATTTATATTTACTTTTTTAAGTAAAGAAAATGGTTGCAAACATTTCAAATTTTTTGTTGTTGAAGTCCTTCGATATCGACTAATTTTATTATCTACCGATTTTGTACAATTTGGGATACGTAACATTTTGATTTCTAATAAAACAATATAACATAAGTATAAAAGTATTTGAATACCAATATTCAAATACTTGTGCTCAAATACTCTACAACTCTGAATAACGGTAATGTACATTAAATGACGTCAGCAGCTATTTGTAACGTCGTTGAATGAGTTGAAAATTCAAGCTCGAGTTGTACAATACAATTGACTTTCATCCGAATTTCGAAAAACACGTTCTAAATGGTAAAGACGACCAAATCGCAGGGAGCATTTTATCGGACCTGATAAACGTTTCGTGACGTTCTATCTAGTTCTATAGTAGTACAAAATTATAGCGAAATATCTGTTCTAACAACAGGAGTTCTTTAATTTTGTTTTTAACTAGTCCTTTAGATCGGTCCGTCACATTTCGTGCCATGCTGAACAACTACATGCATTTTACCGACGTCGAATACATCTCTAAGATGAAATTATCGTCAAACACTATTATTATTATTAGCAAGCATCCACAAGCATTCCAAACACTAAGTTATTGTTATGAAATATAATACACCGGCACGTTGAATCGACTTCTTCCTCCGCCCGCGGGTTATCTATCATATTGCAGTTGTCCAAACAAGATCCAAAATTATTTATCTAGGTAAACGCGGAAACAAATATCTAATTGTCGCCGAAGATAAAAAGTTATACCCGTCTGTTTGGATAGTTAAGATATGTGTAGATCACGGTTGTAATTTATGTCAACGGATGCCGTGTGTACATGTGTTTTTCACGTGAGGCACGCAGGAGTCGTATTACACGTTAAAAAAAAAATGCATAAAATACATAATAATCGGAACAACGACACTCGGTACGTTACCCGTACAATGAGTGAGGAACGATTGTGGCGGTCAAATATGGTATTGAAGTCGTGGCCACTTGAAAACCAACGAATTGATCCAATTATTACACGCGAACGTACGTGCTTACGAAGTACGAACCATGAACGCATACGTAATTTTTATTTACGTTCATTGTTCGACGATGTTGATAGAGGACAAACGTATGGGAATGGTAAAAATTAATTCAGGTCCTTGTATCCAGACTTATTGTAAGTGTTTAAACGTTTTTGAAACAAAACGTTTTAAATTAAAACAGTCGTAAAAAAAAAAACAAAATGTATAAGACATAATACCCAGTTTTTTATAGAACATGTTCGCTCCAAAACCAAATGCGTCGACAGTAGCTATAGATCGTTTTATAAGAGGCGGTGCGTAAAACCCCGAACATTACGCGTCTGTACTAAACTAAGGTACCATGTACCGGTGTAGTTACCCGATACTTGGTATCGGGTCATGCGCGGACCAGGACGCGAGGTGGCGGTCGCAGAGACGGTCACGAATATTCAAACAAGTGACCGCGGACTGAGCGTCTACCTCCTAGCTGGGGGGGGAGGAGAGGTTGAGAATATGAGTTCCTTCCGGGCGCAGCGTCGCCGAGGAGAGCGACGGGCGATCCGGTGGAAGCGAAGCCCCCCAGGCCGTCGGTCTAACCAACACCTGAGCCAGATCACAGCATTGGTCGAGGCGAGTGGATGGAACCACGGGTCTGCCCCAACGTCTCAGACTAAATCCCGGACGACCGTGGGTTCGTTCGGCCGTCGGTGTCGCGCTTGTGCGGACAGCCGATGGCTGGTACTAATTTAAGGTGCACATGACGGGAGAACGACGGAAGCGCAAGTCGTTCATGTCCTACCGAAGACGCGTGCGCGAAAAGTCCCCTGTACAGGGACCACCGTCGCAGCCGTACGGACACCGACCGAGCCCGACCTGGGTGGGATTCGTGCGGGCTGGGTTTCGTTACGACGGTTAAGCCGTTCGGGCAAGCAAAGCTCGGGCTCTCGGCCGCGCCTCTTAACCAGCACCAAGCGCTAACGCAAGGCGTAGTGGGCTTCGGCCACGGGGACCTTTTGGATATATCTGACCCGCGAAAATCACCCGTGAGACAGGAGAACGACGGAGGCGTAAGTCGCTCGTGGCATGTCCTGCCACGGACCGAGCCCAAAACTGGGGTGGATTCGTACGGGGGACTGGTCCGTAAAACGGTTAAACTGTTGAGCCCACCGCGCTAAGAGAAGGTGTGCGTTCATCAGGCTTCGGCCATAAACCGGGTACTCGGTATACCTAATTACTGAACGATCGATACTTGTGTGTACGAACGTATTATCGTGTGAACAATAATTGACCAGGGCTGTGAATTTGACGAAATTTCATGGTTTTTTTTTATGCTGCGTCGTAAAAGAAAACAATTTCGGCAAAAATTTGTTTTCTGTGGTTAATAAGAAAAATTAATTTCGCAAATTTACGAGAGCTCAGGTCACGTGTAAACGCAAACAATCACATAAACCATTCGTATTAAAGCTTTGTTTTTCTCTTAATAACGTATACAATTCGGTCAAACTTTTCCACCGGTTTTGATCAAAGCGTTTATTTAGTGCAAATTTGTAGTGTTACAGTTCGTGTTGTCCGGACTTAGGTTGACGAACCCAAATTCGAACACGGGCGTCACGTTTGTTCCGGAACAGACGCGGTTCAACGCCGTCCACAGACCGATCGGTCCGTCGGTTTTCGCGTGTCGGTGCTACGCTCCCCAGGCATCCGCGGCCGAACGTTGGTCGCCGTCCCTTCGTCGGCCGGTAACGTATTCACGTGGCGAACCAGACGAGCAACGACGATCGGACGGATTGGACACGGTGGAATGTACCCACAGACACGTGAAGACGTTCTCGACGTAACGGCTAAGATTGGATTTGGTGATATTATTTGTTTGGTCTGTTGTCGTGATAAAAAAAAAAAAAACGATTTTCCACCCCCCCCAACCACCACCACCACCAAAGTAAGTACGTCGTTTGCCGATTTACAACACGAAAAATATAAAAAAATTTCTCGTCGCCGAAATCCCGGTGTGCGTAATCGCTGTGGTCGCGGTGCCGTGTCGGAGATCGAACGCGATAATTATTTGTCGTCGTCGCGCGCTCGTTAAACGCCCGTGCTCCGCATTAACAAGCCCCCCGAGTACGTAACTGTGCGCGCGCGTGGACTTATGGCCGACGGCGGCGAGACGAAGGGCGGCACGCGTGTTTCATTGGGGTGTGGTGGTGCTGGTGGTGGCGGTGGTGCTGGTGGTGGCGGTGCGCGGCACCAGACACCAATTACCGGCACGGGGTTGTTATTACGGGTTTCGTCACGATCCGGACCGGGGCGATTTCCCGATCCAATTATATCCGTCACGATCGCGGCGTCTTCGGACGGCGGCGTTTATGTTTTGTAAATCGGTGCCCGGCGCGCGTTTCCGTTATTCGATCGCTTTTCCGCTCGGCGTGCTTAAATCGGGTCAGAAATATTGAAAAAAATTGTAAAACTTAATTCCATCCCCTTTCGCATTCCGTACAAGTTGTGCTCGTTATAGATCTGACGAGCGATGCGAACGATCGGGATTTACTTTTTCGCCGATTTCTTTGTGCAAGCGTTTATTCGTATCATCGAAACCCCCTTTAGATGTCCTTTTTGGTTCCCGTTAGACCCGTTCTCGGCCGAGACGCGCCTAACTACAAAAACAAAATCAAATTATAACTCTCGTCGCCCGGGGTACTTAAACGTTTTATCGAGCGCGGTGACTGACAGTCATAGTTGGTCACGTTTTAATTACGTCGGACGTGTTGAGAGCTTAATGGACAAACGTTCTTGTAACAAAACGAAAAACGCGGAACGGCGTGTAACCCTTTTTTTTAAAAAACTATACCACCGAACGCCGTCGAAAAGTAATTGGAAAGACAGGTCCGCCGTCGAAAGAAGAATGGTTGGAAATTCGTGACGCGACGACGACCCGATAAAGATCGAACGGTTTTTTCGCGTTTATCGATCTCGCCGTCCGAATCAATTGCCGGTGTATTATTTGGTGTTCGCGAGTTCTCGTCGCGCAGAACGTTATTTGTTTGTCGTGTCCGTCAACTGCGCCCAAGTCCGCCTAGTCCGTTTGGGTTCGATCCGCGCGGACATAACAATATTTATCGTTTTCGACATTGTATACTTGCTATGCCCGTATCACTTGTTTCCCCGACACTGCGCGTTGTTCATGGAATTAATGTCATCGATAAAGTAACTTGTCTTGAACATTACGCTCGAGTTAAATAACAGGGACGAGTCAAATAAAGTAAACGCTAGACGCGATTCCCGACCGGAACATAACGCCCGAGCACTAGTTCCACACGAAAATGTGTTCGCGGACAAATTTTTAAAAAACACATCGTTCTAATAACCGACACTCAGAATCTAAATGTGTATATTTTTCTATCGTATTATATAACTAAACGTATTTTGTACGCGGATAAACTATACTCTTATTCGGATTTTTGAAGTTTTTGTGATCCTGAATAGTTAATGGTATACAGTTTATAGCGCGTAAGAAAACTCTTATTTAAAAATACGTTTTGTCGGTAAAGTATTTTGTAAGTTTTTTTTATTTCATATATATATATATAACAATAAAACTTAGTTTTACATTAAGACACGGACATCTAATATATTACTGTTTTGGTATATCAATATTCATCGTGTTTTAAGTATAAACGGTTGGAATTTTGCGCGTTTAAATATTTTATCATGGAATATTTGAGTTATTCGTAAGTATACGAGTGAATCTGGTCAAATAGTCGGAAACCGAAAACAGGCAGTGAACGTATTAAATTATCTGTCATCTCTCGTTACAGTATTTTCGGTAATACGGGGGTCGTGTTATACGAGAACGCTTTCTTGTATAATACATTTGTAAACGATGACGTCTTAATGTTTTTAATTAATAAGTTTGCTAAGTTGTTTACAGACGGCTTAAAGTTATACGATACGAGCGTAAGGTCTTTGGAAGACCGTTTAATTTTTAATTTGGGTTTCGAAACGTTTACGTACTCAAAATATGACTTCGCGTAATCATAGAGAATAACATTTATTCATTCTTTATTGAAACTGTTGTGCATCGATCGCTCCAGTGTTTCCGATATTATAATGCGTGATTTTTAAAAATATAAATAAACAACCACGAAGTATCCAAATACAAATTAATCACCGCAAGTCGATTCACTTGGATGAGATACTATATAAAATTCAATGAACTATTTTACAAGATCTGATTACTTTCTAGTTAAAGAGTTGAATCCCATCATTGACACAATTAATTTTTTAATATGAAATACAACTAATGGTCAAATTGATTCATCAAACAAGATATATTATAATTAAATTCGATTTTTAATATCAAATAATCTGTTAACTGGAAGTATTGGATTCTACGCAAAAGTATTCATTTTTTTATTTCTAAATAATCAAACGAAAATCGTAAAAACGCATATAAATGAATGACATGTAATACGCAAAACGTGAATGTGATTATTAATGTAAACAACACTACTCTACACGATAGGGTGCTACAATTTGCTAGTTAGAGAGTTCGAAAATTATTGGAAAACTTTGACCGGTCATTTGTCGATATGTTTGGGATCTGCGCGACCGGCACAGATATAATTAATGAGCCTTTCGCGTCGAATTCAACGCGTTCTTAAAATTACCTCTATAAGTAAAACGAGCTATTACAAAATAATCTAAATAATTCAATTTAAAAAACAACAGCTATCTTACGTAACCGCACGACTCGCTCTGGTGTGAAATATATGTTTGTTCTGACCTCCGATAGCTGTAATATAAATCCGCGGACCGTACCAAATCTAGTCAACAACGATGACGCCGATGATAATTACGGTGACCAGTGTAATCTTGCTAATGACTTATGGTGCAAGTGAGATGTGTAGCATAGGTGAGCAACGCATAACAACGGTCGGAGTTTCATCGGAATACAATTTTTATGTGTTCGTCTACTCATTGTACGGCGGTGTAAATTTAAATCGAATAGCAAGAAGAAAGAGAATTTCAATTGTGCGGACAGTCAGTAATAGTACTACAAAATAAATGCACAAAAACGTGGATAAATGATAAACCGTTTGATCGGTGACCTGATTGGTAAATATAATTTTATACGTATGTCTAGTTTTGTGAATATTCTTTCGCGTGGAACGAGTTGGGCGTGATAAAAACGAGAACGAAGGTCACGTACTAAACGGGGCTGGACAGTACGAAAAGATGATTGTTGGTGATAGTGAGACTATAGTTTATACGAACATTATCACACGTCGATGTGTACTACCTGATATTATATCATACTCGTGTACAATATATACGAGTTACGGCTACGATTGCAGTAGGTATATTACATGCATGTATGACGTGCCTATGATAATATTTAATCGATAAAAGGTGAATCGTGTTAGTTTTTCTATGTATTTCATAGGTAATAGTGTTATATTTTAGTGAATACCAAGGGTGTTCGGTTCGATTCGAAAATCAAACTCATTATTGGAAATATTCGAACTAAAGTAAATAAAATTCGTATTAAATTTGACAAAACACAATAAAAAAAAAACATAATAAAAACAATCGAAAATGTTTAAGCAAATAAAATTCAGTTTGTTCTAGTTTAAGAAGCATAGTAATTTTTCCTCGTAATCCGCAGAAATACGAATAACGATTTATTTTTCAATTTTCTTTATCGTTTATCAATAAAATAATACGAGTATTAAAATGTATTAAAAGTTATTTACAAATTATTTGTTACTAACAGTGTTGTTTATTGTTTACAACGATTTCAAGTATTATCGATCAGCCTGACTGGTTTTCGGTGATGGAAGTAAACTACGAGGAAAATATCATACGTTATTCGTATAAATATTGGTAAAATTAGGATCCAACAATATATCGTTACGTCTACTCGTTGATAATATCTTAGTACTTGGTGAATTAGTAACAAAACGTCGTAATTTGTTATCGCGACTGTGGTAATCGTAGTACAAGCATTCATTAAATGTTCGTTCGCGTTGTCGTACGACTGCCAAAAGTTATTCACGTTCCTTTAGACGACATATTTCAAATGTTATGTAAGTGTTCATTTACATTGTATTTATTTAAATCGCCCGGTCCATGTTAGCACACACGATGCCGTGATATAAGAATCGTATTATAACGCGTTGTACACCCAAAAACGGTTGGTTTTCTTGGATTTGCCGCATAACATAAATGTATATCCGATAATAACGTTATGCTCTGATTCCCAATTTTTTTGTTATTAAAAAAAAAAATTGATTTTAAATACCAAGTACCCATATTGATAATTAATTATGTAGGTAGACCGACTTGTGAATCAAACGGATAAATTTATTAGTTTAAATTAATTGAAAGGAGTTCGGGTTCGATATCGTTTAAACTGAACAGTTCGGGCTCGAATAAAAATTGTCAGTTCGATTCGGTTCGGGTGCGTAACATCACGAACGAAATCAAATGTCGAATATGTAGGAACACAGATTATTAGCGCTGGTATGTATGTATTCGAAACGTTAAAATTTATAAAAAATTATATTTCGTTTTTAAATAACAATACGTCTCTGCACGTGGAAACGAGTTGATTAATTGGATACCATCGACAACCGACGGAAACGCGATCCGCAGGAATGGATCCTAGACCACAGTTTGAGGTGGGAAATCTGTTTGGATTTGTCGAGTTGACATCGAAACGGATGGACGATCATGTGACGGGACAAAACGAACGAGTGTTCAGACGAACGTCGTCTTTCGACCGAAGAACACCGGTTAGGTGAACCATTATCTCGCGTTATCTCGTTCAATAAATAACACTGGCGTATTGTTCGGCGTTTCAAATCGGTATTTATTGTCTACGGTGGCCGGGGGGTCGCACGAATCGGCACACAAATCACAACACGCGCTTATCGATCGATAACGATTTGTCGGGCAAGTGGTCGGGTTAGGTAGGACGCGACGATTTTTCTCGCCTTGCCCAAACACGACGACGACGACGACGACGACGACGATAAATAATAATAATAATACAGATCGATACGCGCCCGATATCGGACGCGTACACAATTGCCGCGGGGTCGGGGGCGGATGTGCGTTATCGTGGCGGCGCGTGTTATTTTTACCCCGGGGTGAAACGAACAAAGGTGTCTCGGGGCAGTCACTCGAAATCATATCAAACACGCGGTGGGCGTGTGTGCGCGTGTTTTGTCGTGTACCTCTACCTTTTACATTTCGTACAATGCGGAAAAAGAAAACGGATTGTTCTCGTTGCACGGGCACCCCGTTCGAAAATCCGAATGGATATCAGCCGAACGCCGTCGCGCGAACGACCTGTCAAAACAAACCCGCGAGAGCAAACGCCGCGCGCCCGGTCTCGTCCGCGACCGTTTCGCGTTCAAAATCGGTTGGCGACAATCAGACGGTTCGTTTCGCCAACACCGACCGGTAGACCGGCAAGACGTCGTACGTTATTTGTTATAACAAAAAAAACAAAAAAAACGGTAGAAAAAAATACGAACGCAGTGTGCAACACACACGCTGCAAGTTGACGTTCGTTGAATCGACTGTTAGCGTTTCGTTATGAAACACGTGGTGAACGTGAAACGCAGAATCCGCACGCAGTAGAAACGGATTTATTTTGCGATTCTTCAAAAAGCAGACCAGTGTAGTTGACATCGGTCGACTGAACGTGAATATACCGATGGTTTGAAATGTCAAAAAATGTTTACTGAGAAAGCGTGTTTTCCTTTATACAATATATTATCAATTGGCTTGACACACACGACTGTCATTTACCAAATCACAAAATCTACTTTTTAAATTTAAAATTTTTTGTATTTAATTTAAATGTATACAAATATATTGCAAATTATCGAGTAACAGTGCAATGTTTCGAGTGTTAATAGCCGTTGATAAACGTTATGTTACATATAAATAAAAAGAAATTACTCTCCTAAAAATATTTGTTTTTTTTTTTTAAATTGAATATAATTTAAATACGTTTACGAGATAAAAATAAAAATTTTCAAAAATCGATATTTATATTCGGCTAGTGTTATATCAGTCGTCGATATTTCGTAGAATTCAACATGAAACAGCTCGTTGTCTGTATACATAGAACACGAATACTTACGTTAATGAGATTTACGAGATTTATTTTTTTTATTACAGTTATATTTCATGTATTCTTTATTTATTAATGAAATATCCAGTACTCCGGTTTTCCAATTTAATCCACGGCAAATATTAAAGGACATATTTTCCCATTTGCATAGCACAATCCATCCTGTGTAGGTTGAGTACAATAATCATCAGTCGTCTGCGCTTTTCTCTTCTTTTTTTTTCTTTTTTTTTTTAATGATTCTTCCCGGCTCCGTTTATTTATTATTATATGTTTGGTATTTTTTTTTTTTTTTTTTTTCATATAATTTCTAGACCGTCGGCTATGCACAAAAGCACTCCGAACAGTATATACTTTACATAAAAAACCCGCAATACACTATTATAAAATATACGTAGGTATATATAATTATTTATTCCTGTAACGCCATTTGCCTAAGCATGCAAAAAAAAAAAAAAAAAAAATGGAAAAACGCCTCCGTTTCCTCCTCAGCTTGTTTATTATTATTTTACACAACAAAGCGGTTTCCCCACCCTCTTTCAGGACCGTCAGAATGAAAAACCCCCTTTAAATACGAATAATGAATATATTATAATCGTTTTTGCTTCCTCTATAGTCTAACTGAAGCTGTATTGAAAAAAAAAGAAAAAAAAGAAAAAAGGTAGAATACATAATGCGACGGGCTGCCATTGGCGCAGGACCCTCTTTTTATAATATAATATCATAAGCGAATCTTGACGACGTTTTATATTCATAAAATGTAGGATGGGCAAAAAAACTTAAACTTAAAGGTCTAAACATTTTGCAAATATCTTGTAAGGGTATTTTATAATACGGTCGTAATTGGATTGTGTCGGTATTCACGATCGGAGTGGATGAGTAATTGCGTGGAAAATATGAGTCGTCCTCGGATTCCGTCGTTTATGCATTAATTTACCGTTCAGTATCGTTAATGAGTTCAGAACTTGGGAATTCAAAGTTTACCAAACTGCGTTAACTAGTAAAATTATAATTAGACATTGTTTAACTTGCGCACACGGTTATGCCAAACTGTCAGACGAACGTAATAATTTGAGGGTTAAAAATTGATTGAATACTCTACGTACTACTCGTACAACATTCTTATTCGTGACTTATAAACGCCAACGCTTAAACCCATTACAAAATTAAAACACGTTGCGATTTTGTTTAATTTTTACATCAATTTTGTTTAACGCTAATGCGTGGCGAACGGTACGTTTGTAGGTAATAACAATTCGTTTACATATTACGTAAAAGAAAAATATTTTCAATTATAATTTGATTTAACTGAAAAAAATGTCTTGAAATCAACTGAGCTCGTTTGTTTCGGCAACAATAAATCTAACGCACAAGTAGTATGTATAACGACCGTTAAGTATGGAATGTATTAGTGCATATTACGTATAAATATTATTTATTAATAAAAGTTTCGTGTTTATTAAAATGTATTATTATTGTGTTAGTTTAACAAACAAAAAAAAAAAACTAAATTATGCAGTTAACTATACTTGTATAGGTTTTATTATTTCTGTATCATTTAATACTTAAACAAATATATAAATGATTATAAACGATTTAGCTATAGTAAAAAATTAATGGTATACATTTTTATAATTCTATTACCATAAAAATGTTTAATTTGTTTTTTACGTGTTTAAATATATATGATGTTGATAAATGGATTATTTTTAAGACGACAATGCATATAAGTTTATTTCTATTGGAATATTAATTCTTTTAATCTTATTTTTTTTTTTTTTTATCTTTAAAGAAATGTATGTATAACGTAGTTAAAATTAATACCTACGTTTTTTTAATTTATGTGAAATTGTGATTATAAATCATTTAAATTAATTTTTGAAATCCATACATGAATAGATAAGAAATCATTGAATTTTTAATGGTTTAAAATTTTAGCCTTAAAGTTAATCTTAAAAGTGACAAAAATGAGAATTTTATAACACAACTTAAGATTCTGGAAGTACGTAACTTATTTTAACCTAAATTTATAATAATTTTTATTCCATTTTCAGGAATTACACTTAAAAACTCTTGATAACCTTACAATTATTATCAAAATTACATTATTCATTTTAACGCTTCTGAACCATATAATTTTTGGGATGCTGATGCTAACATAAATTATAAATATAATTTCATTGAAATACAAATTTTGAGATCTTTGCACATAAGTGTGATGACTGACTTTTAATTTCAAAATTTTAAACCTATCACTGGTTACAATACGTTTATTTTATAAGAGATTATAATAAATTTTTCAATAATACTATACTAGTAGATAAAACTGAAATGAAATTCCAAATATTTTTCTGACAAAAAACCTTTTTTAATTTAGTAGGCGTTCACGAGTTAAATGTAAGGAAAATATGTATGGGATTTTTCAACTGTACAATTTCTTTTCTGTGCTTATTCTGTAAAAATTATATTCATTTCATATTAATATTCTGAAGTAAAATACAACTGAACCGTGAACGTGTATACATTAGAATATTTATGTTATAATCAAATGGCTCAAATACCAATCATGAATAAAGTAGTTTTTTTTTTTTTTTTAATGTATGTAGGAGTGTATTCGAATTCGATTTCCAATCCCCTTCAATCACCCTTTGGGCATACGGACAAAAAACGTACACGGAGTTACGGGTTTTAAATTTCGGTTTTGGATTGGCAAAAAACACCCCTGCAAACCACGTTTTAATATTCAGATGCAAATTAAAGGATCCCAGAACCCGTTTACTCCCAATAACATTTGAAAACGTGATATTTGCATTATGAAGTTCCGTAGGGAAGTTAGCGTCTGCATTTGTCAAATATATTTTTGAAATGATCGCATAATTTATTTACGGATTTTTTATTATTTTTACTATTTAAAATCATACGACACGTTTTATGTTATCATTAAATAACATTGAAACATTTCATATAAAAAATTAAAATTATTATTAAAATTATACATATCGAATTACATTGATCGATTGTTTAAAATATTAATGTCATATTTATGAACACTGCGGCACTGATATCTCGTGGTATTAACCAAATTTTCTACAATTTATCAAAACGAAAATGGGAAAAATTTAACATTTGGAATATGTATCTTATGTTTTATTTAAATATAAAAATGACTTTGAAATTGTGAAAAAATGTGTTTTTATATTTTTTCAGACTTCATGTATTTCAACCGCGAGAGTTTAATTTGGTTCCGTCAGATTTATAATATTAATTTTCTTTTTTCCATTGTATAATTTTATGGTAAGACTAAAATTAAAGAAATTTATAAATTGCACTTTTATTATTTTTATTTTAAAATTTATAAATAATATTTCGAAGGTGTCTCGTAGTGGTCTCGTAAAATATAAAAAAGTTACATTGACTTGAGACTTAAATTTTTTCAAAAAAACTTCTATTTGTCAAATGATATTTTATAAAAAAGCATTTTACTGCCCTCAGAAATATTATTTTCTTTAAATTAGGTAATGAATACTTAAGTGATTAAACTCTGAATTCAGCCCAAAAATTATATTTAAGAACTGCGTAGCGTTATTTTGTTATATTGTCATTACGCGTCTTAAGTATCTATTGTATTAATCTTTCGACGGTATTTACAAATATACCTATTATTATTATAACGACTATATCCAAAGGTGTATTGGTAAATAAATTCAAAATTGTACGCACATTTTTAAACATTTGATTATCATAAAATTGTTTTTGCTCCACTCGAAAAATTAATATAACTTAGATACAATATTTTCGTTTTTCATACTCACGGTCTGCAATTCTATATGAAATCAAAATTATGAAGCTATAGATTATATAATAAAATTATTGTGTTCATCTCGTTCAATTTTAGTCGTTTTTAATTTGCTGTGGTCATTGGTGATAAGTAAGTTTTGAGCATATGCAAAGAAACTTTTGCTTATCATATTGAACTTATATAGATTCCCCATTTGGACAATGAATTTTTTCATATATTTTAAAAATAGAATTTTTGTAAGTTAAAAAGTAACTTTTATTAATATAAAATCATAATTGCAGTTTAACTTTTCTTCTATTTAACTTATTTGACTTCTATTACACCAGCATAATAGTTTATTAACTCTTAATTACCGACGTTCAAATTTATAACATAGTTACCGACGTGCGGTCTACCAGACCTCGCATGTTTACAAACAGTGTAAATTAAAGAATACACAAATTAAGACGAAATAAATGTTAAATACATTTAATTTAACATATTTTAACTCATGAGAATAGAAATTTAAAAAAAAAAATTAAAAAAAATAAATTATGTACTTTTATTTATTAAAAAAAAAATATTAAAAAAAAAATTGTTTTTAATTTTTTCTTAATGCATTAAAAATAATTTAATTTATATCATACGATGTACACATGAAATTGTTATTTTTTACATTATATATGAAGGATATAACCTGAAAAAATAATTAAAATAGAGTTAAAAAACAAAAATTACAAACATTAAAAATGATGTTTTATTTTAACAAATTTACCTGTAATTTTATTCTAAAGTAACTGTTCATTCTTGACGAACTTTCTTTGAGCATCCCAGACATATTGGACTCCCACAAAAATAGCACTGATAAGATGTCTTCCTTTTTTTTTTTTTATTGGGAACGTATAACATGTTTTGTGGGGATTCAATAAGTGATCATGTAACGGAGTACTTGACAAATCTTTTCGTATACCCAATACCCGTCTAATATTTGATTTTGTTTCTTTGTTGATTCTTTTATTTTGAAGCCTTCTTGGTACATCACTCATTGTAAAAAAACACAAATAATATTATCATTCGGTAAAGCGTCCAACTTTTAGTGACGATTCACGACTTCAAACGATTGAACCACTATCAACGTAGATGACATTTTGTAAATAAAAATAAAATATTTATAGTTTATTCGTGACGAACGAGTGAAAATTCCATAAACATCTGAGTAATGAAAACCCCGTTTTGGTACAA
This sequence comes from Schlechtendalia chinensis, assembly GCA_019022885.1. Classification (NCBI taxonomy): domain Eukaryota; kingdom Metazoa; phylum Arthropoda; class Insecta; order Hemiptera; family Aphididae; genus Schlechtendalia; species Schlechtendalia chinensis. Next base: position 9,896,231 of record CM032339.1, on the reverse strand, counting down.
TAATAATATAAAAATAAGCATAAGGATCAACGGCAATATGGGACCACCCACCAACCACGCAAAGCTAATACCGACGTGCGGTCTGTCAGACCGCTATCAAAATAAACATTGGATTATCAGTTATAAAAAGATATATATATATATAAACTATTCAATACTACCAATCGAATCAGAATTTGATTATTCAAAGGTAACGTAAAGAGAAATACAGTTTAAGACACTCTATTAAAAGTAAATCGACAACAAATATTTGAAGAGGTCTGACAGACCGCACGTCGGTAGTTAAGTGTTAAGTTAAAAAGTTAATTTGACTATTAAAGTTCATAGAAAAAACTTATTTTTTGGGGACATTTTACTTGTTATTATTTATGAACCAGTTAATAAACATCAATAACGGTTAATGTAACTAATACGATTTACTTATTATATTTTTAATAAACATTTAACGTATATAACGATGTCTTCAATTGCTTCAAGTTTAACTTTTTTAGAATCTGGCATAGACGAAAAGAAGTTAGTGATTCGTTGTGCGTGCATACGTTTTTCACTTTTATTTTCCATACTACACCCAGGGTATATAATAATTCGTATTTTAGTAAACTGTAGGCGTTTTAGTATCTAACTAAGTAATTCATAAATAAATAACTAATGATGCTGCGTAAGTATAACATTCGAGCGTCTGAAAGAAAATATTACCGGGAAATTAATATTATTTGTTACTTGTAATAAAATAGTTTTTTTCGACGAGACAAAATAAACGTTAAAACCTATTACAGCTAATCGACGATTACTATAATTGAATTATTTGGAACACGAGTACGCCGTTAAAACAAAATTAACATCTACTCATGGTACAGAATTTATGTATGGAATATTGCGTGCAATGTTCAGTTAATAGATGTAACGTGATAGTGATGACAATGATTAAAATTCGATTTAATCGTTAAATAAAAATAGTTGTCACAAATACCGGGCAGGTTATATTATACTATAGAAAAACCTACAACTTAATAATGTTCGATCATTTTGTGTCGACGATAAATAACTAGTATATACTCATATGATTTTCATTTTTTTTTTTTTTAAGATATACTCAAAACTCGAAAACAGGGCTTTGGTTTACGGCGTGTCCCTTCAAAACACCACTGACTATATGTTAACCACCGAAAAGACGAAAAGTTTATTGTTACAGTGTGTTAGTCGATAAAGAAGACGAAACCGAACGTAAAACGTATTTATTTCTCATTTTATGAGACAGTCTAAGCTACACAGTGACAATAACACTTACAGCCGCAGTTTGCAACAATTTCATTTTGCACAAATTATAACTTTACCAGACTATTTTAATATATACACTTAGAAAATGATGTAGACGTAGGTGACGAGAATGATGTTTTTATGTTTAAAAAGTTTGTGAAAATAGGAAAATCGAACTGTTCAAAAATGTAAAGAAAAAAATACACCGCAGTATACAATAACATTTTCTTCTTAATTAATAGCAATGCACAATGCATCACTATAATTAAGTGACTAGACTAATTACATAATATTCACTTACTCGTAAAAGTGCATCATGAAGATCGTTTGATATTAAATTTGTCAACACGTGTATTCGTTATCCCTAGCATTTTATTTAGTTATTGTTTGTTGCAGTTACGGGATGCGTTTATGATGTATATTCATATTCTCTGTATATCGTAAAAAAATTCGAAAATTGTTATCATAATTAAAATGTATTTACGTGATATCTATCTTTATAATTATAGTTAATAATTTTTGTTAATTATGGTCATACATTATCTGCAGTTTTGTTATCGTTTTATTTTTTATTTAGAGATATTCTGCAGCGGCAGCTCTTGAATTTAATTTTGGGACGCCATAACTATAACACGATTTGCTTACATTTCTGAAGTCACTTTTTGGGGGTCTACGAATGGTTGTGTATATTACATTTGTTATATTAAGAGACTCCAATGGTGCCGAAGACAACCACAGATCACGGTAGTCTTATTAGGTACGTCACCACGATAATTGTACAATCTAGTAAGGCGAACATTTCAATCAAACAAATTATGCGGAAAATAATACATACCACTCTTAAGATAATCGACCAACGTCCACGTCCGCGCGCTCGTCTTACACAATGTCACCGCAATGAAATGTCGTGGAATAAATTAATGTAACGGCTACGAGCGACGACGAGACAACGTGGTCAGTCGTGACGATAAGAAATTAATCGAATTATAACTACAAAACGAAAATCCCAAAAGTCACAATCGTCTTTATAGGACAACATGATGCACGTACATTCGACGACAATGTTCAATTTTACATATTGCATGTGAATTACTGTAGCAACAAAAACTTACGAATTTTTATAGATACAATTTTTATTTTTTATTTTTTTGGAATTCGATGGCTTGTCCCCCTACCCATTCCCTAAAACGGTCACTGGATTACGATAATTAAAGTTTTTAAACGTCATTCGAATTTAATTTTCAATCTATATCTATAGGTGTGAACTGTAAATGAATGTTTTAGTATCTAGATTGTTAAAAAAAAAATTTTTTTTTATTCTATAATCGATCTAAATTTAATGTTATCATAAATAATTATATTGTCATTATCTTATCTATCTATATTGTCCATATTATTTTTAAAGTTTAATATGCAATTTTAATTGTATGAAAATCGTATATACATATTATGTTTTCGAAGTTTAATAGTTTATTTTAGAGAATAATTTTACACTAACAATAAAATAATAATATTTCTGTTAAATAGATACATGTATAATATACTATATTATAGTTTCGGTTCTCAGCAAAGTGAAAAATGTATTGTTAAAAAAAAAAATTATTGATCTCATTTTTTCGTGTGCACTTGGATGATACACACATGTTTACGTTCCGGTGGTAAATTGTATTTAGTCAGTACTTTTTGACACGTTTTTCAATTTTCCCAGTAGTTTCTTGAAGCGCAAATCAAAATGAACCCGAAAATTGCAAAAATCGTCAACATATTCCTGTTGGACTTAGAAAATTGTTTTATAATTTAGGAGATTAAAATGCAATATACGTTTAAACGTTCATAATATTTGAATAATATTTATTTTATTTTTTGTTAATAACTGTTGGATGTAACTAAATACCCGGTGGTATAATAGAGTGTATATGTGAGTATACGTCATATTCCCTAATCTCTTTTTTTGTGTTTTTGCGTACACTTTTAAACAAAATAAAATATTATTATTAAATTGTAGGTTTCTCTAAAATAATTTAATCTGCCTGGTATCTGTGATAACTATTTTTATTTAACGATTAAATCAAATTTTAATCGTCACCACTATCATGTTACATCTATTAATTATATAATGCATGCAATATTCCATACATAAATTCTATTCCACAAATAGATGTCTATTTTGTTTTAATGGTGTATTCGTGTTCCGAACAACTCAGTTATAGTAATCGTCGATTAGCTGTAATAGGGTTTAACGTTTATTTGGTCTCGCCGAGAATAATTATTTTATCATAAGTGACAAATATTATTAATTTTCCGGTCTCTTTATACAAATGTGCGAGTATAATATTTTCCTTCAGGCGCTCGAATGTTATACTTACGTAGCATCATTAGATATTTATTTATGAATTGTTTAGTTGGATGCTTAAATGACTACAGTTTACTAGAATACGAATTATTATATACCTTAATTGTAGTATGGAAAATAAATGTGAAAAACATATGCACGCACAACGAATCACTAACTTCTTTTCGTCTATGCCAGGTTAAAAAAAAATTAAACTTTAAGCAACTAAAGACATCGTTGTATTATTTTTATTTAAAACATATCAGGTAAACCTATAATCAACTGGTTAATTATCAACTGGTTTAGTGGTCTAAGTTAACATTATTAATAATAGGCGAAATTTCCCCCAAAAATTATTTTTTTTTTATGAATTTTTATGGTCTAAGTAACTTTTGGTGATGGCAAATTACTGTGTTAGTATAGTAGCAGTCAAATAAGTTAAATAAAAGAAAATTCAAACTGCTGTTTATTATTATTATCGTTATAAATAATAAACGAGTATAGTCATTTTTTAACGGAAACATTGATTTAACCGTTAAAATACATTAAAAAAAAATTGATTATCCAAATAGGGATGTTCTATTTAGAAAACAATAGTTGCGTTGCATATGCACAAAACTGATTTATTACCAATGACCACAACAAATTTTAAACAATTAAAATTGATGATGAACTTAGTTATTATATTATAAAAATATATAATACGTTATATAGTATAATATATATATAATCACAGTTTTGACTTTATATAGGGTTGCAGACCGTGATTATGAAAAATGAAAATATTGTACCATTTGTACCTAATGAATGTAACTAATAGATATTAGTTACATTCATTTTTGGAATAAAACGACAAGAAGTTTTTGGTAATTTAATATTTAATAATGTGCGTATACCCTTGAATTATTCTACCAATACACCACTGTAAATACCGAAACAAATTGTACATATAATAACACCAATATCACCTTTATTTATTGTACTACTTTGAAGTGAATAATAAAGAAATAGAAATACAATCGGAAATCGTATGAATACCAAGCCGACGAATTAATGTTTTATCGTTTTTTTTTTCCGACGTTCCTTTACATAAATCTAATAATAGCTAACCAAATGAAGCGTTACACATTCGACTGTCATATTGACATTGATGATATTTGTATGCGCAAATAGGATTTCAGTTTTTACCGGAGAACTTGAATAAAAGAACATTGAATTAAGTCATCAAACCTAAACTTTGAAAACATGACACATCGGGAATTATTTTGTGTTCGACACGTCAAGAAATTGACGTGTAATATTCGGTAATATTCACGTGACACATGAAATATGAATAGTTTATTATTATTATTTTTTTTTATCCTACTGCGTTTGGAAACGAATAATTTCCTCTAATTGTTATAGATTAACAGCTGCTTATGCGCAAATGGGTTTTCGTTTAAACGATGTCCATCGCCAAACGTTATTTAGTCGCCGAATGGAAAATTCTTTTTTCTCCCTCCATTTCCTCCTCGGCTGCTGCCTTCCTGTCACTGGATTTTTCGAAAATATAATTATCCGATCATACGTAGTGACGGGGAGGCACGTCAGCCATTTGCATTTATAACCAACCCCTCGAATCCCGTTTAGGAGTAATTCCCTTTGGCGATCCATTCATCCGGGCGAATAATACAAATATACACATAGGGGACAAAAGAAATTCGCGCCAAGAGTAATATGGTTGCCAAGTTCCGAACGCTGCGGGTGACGAAAAAAAAAACGACGCCATTAAAATGCTAAAAAAATATTACAATGAGCGCATGAATAGGAGGGATGCAATTTTGGTTTCCTCCCCCCCCCCCTTTTCTGCGGACAGATCGCTCCCTAATATTCCGCGATTCGCTGACAGGTAAGTCTGCTGACAGTCTATTCACTGGGGCGCACAATGCAGACGGACTTCACTCGCGTGTCAACGATTACTATTACTGTTATTGTTATTATTATTTGTGAACACATTGTTGTTATGTATTAGTATATGTATTTCGATACTTTCGTCGACGGTGTTCCCGGTAAAGTTCAAACAGCTTAACCAGATCAGTCAGAATCGACAAAGTATTTAGCGTTCACGAAGTGTTTTGATATACATTAAACAAAATGATAGTATAAAACTAATAAAGCGATACAAATCCTTGAGACTACGCACGCCTTAGTATAAAATACCTATCCTTTTTTGTGATTGAACTTTGTGTTCATTGTATACCTAACCTACTATCTAACGATTCGAATAGACGTTATCGAGATTTCAGTTCCCGTAATCAAACCGAACGTTTTTTTTTTGTACAAACGGTAACTAACCTATATAGATTAAGTTTTCACAAAATATGTATTAATATTCCGATAAAACTATAATTGTGAAAAACATTATATAACATAACAAGTTCTAACTATTGAACATAAATTAATAGTAATTTTCACCGTGTGAAGTACAGACAATTTGGGTATACCCATAAAACTGTCTACCGAATAGGTAATAGTAATTACGATAACTATGATTAAACATGGCAACTGATGGTTAATTTTATTATTCGTAAAACATGCTGTGATTACCTCAGTCGTATCCAATTGTCTTTGGTCTCAACAAATAAACCAAAATACGTGATGTCTCTGCGGTTAGTATTGAAACGCTTTTATGTCGTCTGACGTCATGTTTTGGGGGTAGCTTTGGAACGGTATCGTCACTAAAAATGATTATTTATCGCGACCATTATGCGCGTTTATTCCCGAAACGTAGCTATTGCGTTGCACACAAAAAGCAGACGATGCGTTCGGCCCTCTCCGGCCGTACACGCCGTACACGCTGACACGTTTGTTACATCTCCGTCGTCCCGGAACGCGGTTGCCTTCCGAATCGCACGACGGGGAGATGATACACGGGGCTATCAAAATAAGGACCCGACCAGTGTCAGTAAACAAATAGTGTCAAACAATTCGTCAACACCTGGTAATCGAATACATTTGACGGTGTCCGGTGGTATAAATACCGATCGTTTCTATTATAATACGATACGAGAATATAATTTATTTGGAAAAAAAAAATATTTATATACATATGTATATATGTAAATCTTTTGGGGACGGCCGTAGGTGAACAGTGGGCGACAGCAGACGGCGTGTGACATCTTCAACGCGATTGTGCTATCCCCTCGCGTCGCTAAACTCCCGGAGACCGTTCCACGGATTTTTACTTTGTTTGTTCAACAACCCGTACCGTATTATATAGTGTCTGACAACAATCATTATCGAGTTTCGTCGGATTATTATTATTATTATTATTATTGTTTGATTACATTGTAATGCTGCAGTACGGCGAACGCGCACAATCGTATATTGCAAACATCGACAGACTACATCAATAATATAAACGTTACGGAAATAAAAGAAAACTGCGCCTGTATAACAATATTCGCAAGAGCGCGTGTTTCACGTGTCACGCGTGCACGATAGAACGCTCCGCCGTCCACCCATCAGCCACTCGAACGAATACAGGAAAATAAAATCTTTTCGATCCTAACCCAACGCGTGTCTAGTGTAATCGCGTTCCGAAAGGACGAGTATCATCGTCTCGTCGGATGTGGCAGCGCTTTATTTCAACGGCGTGCCGTCGTACGTGAACAGTAAACACTGCAGAAAACGTTCGTAGCGATTTTAAAATGCATTCGGATAAATGTGTTTTGTACGTTAATAAATAATTCGTCTGCGCGACGTTTACTCACTCGAACGTAAAACAAATGTTTTCTTCGTGTTAAAAAATATTCTAAAGGCTTCGTTTGTTTTCGTTCGCGAAGTCATTTGATTCCAGTCGACCGCACTAAATCCTAGATCGGTACGGTTTAAGTATTGTCTCTTATTTAGACCTCTCGCCGACCAGTGTCACTCGTCGACACCAAACCACGAGCCGAGACGGTTAACGGTCCGAATGGTTCGGCGTCGACGGCGGATAACGGTATCTAAAGTTTTCTTTTACCGCGGTCAGTGGTGAAATTTAGAGGCACTGCATAAAGAGGTCCGGCGGACCTCGTTTGGTTAATGTGTTTCGGAGGTGTCCCGTCGAAAGCACAAAACTCCGGTTACTCCGTTACGACTGACGTGGATTGTTGTGGCCTAAGTGACGGGGCCACAAGCGTTATGCCACTCGTCTCGCAAAGTGGTCGCAAAGCTGTTTTGTGCGACCGTCTCGTACAGACCGAAAATAGACATTTGAGAGTCTCGTACTCGTCCTCGAGGTGAAAGTCTATTTCCGCCTTTCGCGATCAGAACGCCGAGGACGGAAGCTAGAATTCCGATAGGAAATCGTTATTTGTTATATAATCATAATGTTATATCATTTGCGATTAACTTGGTTGAATATTGATAGTATTTCATTAATTCGTTTAATTTTATTCAAAAAATAATATCCCCTGTCATAACCTATGATTTGAGTTCTGCCGTATCCTCGGTATAAAAGTTAGTCTTAAACATTTAAAAACTTAAAATTAAAATTAACACACAATAGATTTCACTATGAAAACAATATATTATGTTTAAGGAAAATGAAACGCAGCTTTGCGCAGAAATGCGCTTTGACTTAAGGGAAGAATCCTAATTTTCACATTCGTACAGTATTATAAACGTTTTTTTGATACCTTATTGGCGAGTCCACACTTTTTTTGTACTTTACTTTACATAAATCATATTTTAACAACAAATAATAATAATTATTAAACATATAATAAAAAATGGGAATATCGTACATACTAACAATATTGATTTCACTATAATTTTGTTAATATTATTGTTATTAATAACATTAATTCGTAAACGAAAATAGCAACATAAAACAAGAAATTTAAAAATATATTCATAAAAAAGCTTTTTTTCTTGAATAGAAATTATTATTTATAATAAATAAACAAAACAACGACAAACTATACTTGGAAATCATTATTTATAAACAAAATTAAATGTCTTGAATAATGTCACTTTAAATTTTCAACTACAAATATGAAAAAATAAATAAATAAAAATGTATTTAGAATATCTTTGAGCGAATATGTTCAACAATTATTATTTAAAAATTAAAAGTATATTCGAATCACAATAAGACTAACGAATGCGATATTTTCTCGAGTTTTCATTTGATTATAAAAGAAATAACACACAAACTCCAATCATACATATCACACACAGCTTAAATTATTTATTATTCGTACTTTTTAAGATATAAAAGTTCAATTATTATTTTAAATGAAACATAGATATTATAAAACTATATTAAACTTTGAAATAAATGTAATTGATTAAAATATCTATATGAGATTGTTTCGTTTTTAATGATTGTATTTTTCGATGTGGAGAAATGATTATTTGAAAGTATGTTAGAAAATGTAGTTGTATAATATAAATTATAAATGATAATTTATTATTTAATATTTAATAATCACAAAATATACCAACATATCAACATCGTGATTTAGCCTTAGCATTTTGTTTAAAATATATAATTTACTTTGATGAATAAAGTATTGTTGTAAATATCTATATTTTATTACTATTATTATAATGTTGCATCTCGCGAAACCACTGCTTAGGGAACAGGCTTGATTCACCGGGCTCTACAGTGGTTTCCGAGCCGAGCTCGTGAGGGTTCTCCTCTCTCTCGCCTTCGCAGGTCCGGGTCAAGGCACGGACCCAAGCCACGAGATGGCGTCAGTAGCCGGCTGATAACTGAAAGTCCTTGTCGCGGGGATAGCCACGAATACATTGAAATAAGTGGTCGTCGACCATGGGTCTCCCGCTTCGACGGCTTAGGGTACGACCCAGCTGGTCGGACGGGTCGTCGAAGTGGGACAGGGCACTCCCTGGCCGGAGGGAGTGTACCAAAAGGGATAAAAATCCTGCCCGCGGGGAGCACGGTCTTAATCGGCTGTGCACGGCCGGTCCGGCGAGACGCCACGCTTGGCAGGTCGAAACCTGCGGGGAGTGCCCGGATCAGATTGACCGTACTGGCTCGGGCGGGTGAGAGTACTACGGGACATTTGCTCGGCGATGGGCCCCAGAGTCTCAGAACTAAGACTCCTGGCTTCTCTTCCCGGAAAGGAGACGTCACGGGCCGAGAATAGTCGGAGCGCCTGATGTCACATATTACGTCAGAGACGGAAGAGCGGCCGAGGCGAAGGTCCGCTCGGTGCACGTCCGACTATTGACGCGTTAGGTTAGGTTCGTTCTGGGTTGGGTTTCGCCAAGATAGTAAAGCCTTCTGGCGAACAGCGCCCGCGGGTGCGCGTCGACGTGCAAATACGGTACGAGGATTCGGGTTAGCCCTCGGTCTTGATTGGCACTGTGTCGAATGGCGTTACCCATACGCTGGGAACGTCTTCCTGTGGCGGTCCTTGACTTGCTCCACCGAGCTAATATGACGTCCGTGGCTTGTAGCCCCTCCGTGGTGGAAAAACCCCAAGGACTACATATTATAACGTTGCAATTTTTTTGTTAGTTTGTTAGAAATGATTAAGGAATAATTTTGTGTTTATAAATTGAATGATTTGTAAAAAAAAAAAGTATGTGTTTTTTTGTGTGAAAAACGGTTCGGAATATTTCATCGACAAATTCGTTTATAATTGTTGAAAATAAATTGAAACTCAGTTGTCGGTAGGTTATAGAATATAACTAAACACATACTACAAAACGAATGTGTGATAGTGAGTGTATAATATTTTCGGAAATCATAACGAACAGCTGTCCTAGTAATACAACACCAATAAAACATAACAACTATTTTGATATTCGTTCAGATTCATTAAAGCGTCCGTCTGTTTAACTGATATTATAGAACTAACTGTACCAGCTTTTCTTACACAACGGTGTCGGCAATGAACACAATTGTGTGCGTATAGCTTGACGGGGGGTGAAAGCTAGAGAACTTTCTTTGAACACAGTGATTCTCATAAGAAAACGATTATGTACAGCTGAATATTTCGGGATACTACGTACGTTATATGAATTTTGATTTGGCGTATGAATGGTGTTTTACTGGTCACACTTCTTGTACGTTATTTAGTCGCCCATGAAGATCATGCGTTTGTTATCCGAAATTCATCGGCCTAAATAAGCTCGTCGAATTGGACGAAAGAAATTATTCATTTATAAATCACGTCGTGGGTTAAATGTGTACTTTTGCGTGACGTAAAAAAAAAATTGCGAATAAAAAAATTTGGGGTTTTTAAATGCATATTATAGTATCATGTTTTAGCTCTCTTTTAACTTAAAGATCGGTACTCTCTATTCATAACCATTACAATAAAAATAATTCGCAGTGTAAATGTTTTATCATATTAAACCGGAGATTAAATATAAACATATCTTGTAGTGAATTTCCCTTATACATGTATAATACAATTAGATGGGGTTGTTTGAAAAAAAAAAAAAAAATAAAATGTTTTTTTATTATTATTATTATTTTTTTTTTGCGTACGATCAAGTTTCCGTGTTTATAAACACGTACCGTTAATAAAGAACTGACAAACAAGGAACACGACATCACAATAATAATAATAATATATAAGAAAAAACCCGAGGCGTTTTTCATTCCTTGATATTTCTCCGTTGTTCTTAAAACCGCCGATTGTTTATTTCGCGGGATGTGCGTTCGTTTTTTTTGTTTTTTGTTTTTTTTGGTCGTCGTTATTCGTTGTCGTTTTTTTTTCACAGTTCGCCGGGCTTCTTTCAACGTTCTCGACAATCCTTTCTGCGGCTGTCACGGTGTCCCGCGTACAATAATCTCACACAACACCTCTCGCGGCGGCACCACCCCCCGACCGTACCGTACCGCGCGCGCGGGGATAAACGATTATAATAATACGCCGGGCACGTAGAACGTATGAAAGGGATAAAGGCCATTGTTGGGTGTTCTCGCGCGCGCGCGCGCGCGTGACTTTTGTTGTGCGCGCGACGAGGCCTGAACAAGACCCCGGCACGGATCGAGATGGGTTTCCGGGGACGATGCGCACGGCAGCACGCCGCACGGTCCGGCGGGCCTTTGCGCCGACATCCGAGTGCGGCGTGCACCCAAGTACGTGCCGCCCCCAAGAGCACGCGTGCGAGTGGGCCGAACGCCGTTTTCCGCAGCGACGCAGTGTCGCGCGGCCGAACTCCCGCCCCGGTACAACGACAGTGCCGCGTGAGGTTCCGGCAACGTCAGCAGCTGTACAGGCTACTGGTTCGCGTCTCGTTCGTGTCGTGTACGGGTGGCCCAATACGCGCAATTACTAGGGGTAAGCCCTAACAGCAGACCCGGTCGACCCCTCGGGCGGCTTAGGCTGTCGGGATCGGTTACGCGGTGGCAGATTAGCAGGAGCAATCTCGGCGTCGGCCGAGGAACAGCTCTGAGAGTGCGGAACGGCGGCCCGTACCTTAAGAGAGACTTGGAAAATATCCCTGTGCGCCATACCGGCGCGGTTACGACACCGGAGGGTGGGTGTACCCCAACAGTGCGTCTACGGTGCTGATGGAGCCGGTCACCACCGCGGGATCGGGGTAACCGCGCGTGATAGCGGTTGTCCAAGACTCTCCGGGGTCGGGTGGTCCGCTCGCCGCTCCAGTCTCGTGCACGCTTGTCTTCCGACATTAGTCCCCAGGACTACGAATCGGTCGACATGTGAACCACGGGTGTCAAAACCCGGGAATACGGATTGCTCGGTGTTCGTGTCGTGCGTGCAACGGCCGCGGAGTGGTTATCGGACGCAAATCGGGCCGGTTCTGCGCCGAGGACGGAAAAAGGAAAACACGCCCGTGATCGACACGTCGCGCGGGCGTCTCGCCGCTTAACTTAAAAAGCGCTAAGACTATACCTACCGCCGTCGATTGATCGACGCGGCGCTAATCAACGCCCAAGCGGCCGGCTTCGTTCGACCAAATCGATAACGTGTTTGTCGGGTGACGGGGGGGGATAGGCAGGCTTCGGACAGATTAGGTTATCGTACCAGTAATCACAGTTGTCGCATACACTGTTTCCAAAATACCTAACATTTCACGCGGGCGTGTTAACAATTCACGAGAAAATAATTGATTGTGTGCGTTTGTTTGTGTATTTTATCGATTGGATTTGTGCGCGTGTCGTCGTCGTATTGTGTACTCGTTAACGTGTATTATGTTACTATATATAAATATATATATGCAATAAACTTTATTTAAAAAAAAATTTGTTTTTTTTTTCCATTACATTTATTATTTATTAAATAATACGAAGTAAATCGTCAACGCGTTCATTGCCTTTTCGCCCATTTTTCATTCGTTTCTTTCCATCGTCGAAATCGTCTTATTGAGCAATCAAAAATCGTATTGTAAAATGGTAAAAAGAGAGCACAAGCAACGTCATTGGGAATTGGCATTTGAAAAGGTGGCGTATAAAGTTAAACGAAGCATGAAAGCAATTGCGCTATGAATAACGTTCATTTAGATTATTATTATTATTATTATTTTTTTTTCATTTTTTTCATTTTTATTCAACCCCGGAATTCCGCAATATAACACGAAAGTAAAAACTGACACTCCGCGGGAACGGCGTGTTATGGTTTCAATATTTAAATACGGTTTTTAAAGTTTAGGACCGTTTACTATGCGCGTTCGTTAAGAATTTGAGAATCGAAGTTCAAATATGGAACAATCGGTTATCAAAACACCATTCGGAATATAATAAAAATTTAAAAAACATTATTGGTCATTTGTAATTGAAAAATATATACATAGTTTCCGATACGTAGGCAATAATAATTTTTTGAAACATTGGCTTAGGTTAGGTTAGGCTATATTATTATTGATGAACCGGTGCAGAGGTGCGCACAAATATTATTATTTCTACAAAAATATTTCGTATTTCTAAATTTAAATAAGGTGTGTATTTATTCCCAAATTTTCGAGTATTTTTATTAAAAAATATGACAACATCAATTAATTGAATAATTTGAAAAATAATTACGCTATAATTATGTATTGTATTAGGTTCTAAATAAATAAATAAATAAATAAATAAATAAAGCTAATTTATGTGAATATTGAAAAATGGCAAATAATTTTATTTGATTTTATGATATAAATAATAAATAAAATACACAAATTTTCAAAAACGTATAACATTACGCTATTTGCGTCTATTTTATGTCAATTAGAAATATTATAAAATCGTCTTTTTCACTTCACATATATATTTCTATAAAACATTTCAAGTGCGTTCTTAGTTTAAAATTACATAATGTCGGTGGCAGTTGATGCCTGAATGGTTTTCTTCAATTGTAGGAATATCACACTAATGGCTCCCCGATTGTGACGAAGGGTTGAATTTGTTCGTCTTTTATTTCCTTTTTACTTTTTATCCACATATTTTTTTTTCTTTCTTATTCCGTATCTCAGAAAAGTATCTGAAAAATCGTTGGATAATTCGTAAAAGCTTTTTGGCTGTAGTCTTGATTTTCTCTACCAATAGAAATGTTCATTTTTTTTTTTTGTATTGCGCATCGGAGATAGCACTTAAACCTATTACATAACTTTCATTTAATGCATTTCATTATTACTTTATTGTAATTAACGTCTCAAATAACATAATCATTGCGTATTCATTATTATAAAATACACATTTCAAATTTTGAACGAAGCGAATAACATTTTGTTTTTACGATGATGAGTTTTCGTTTGTATTTTTTTTATTTTTGTCTGTGATTACTTTCTCGTGTAGATGGAATGACCAGTCGATCTTTACATTGCCTTATCTTCCTGCAACAAGTTCTATTTAGTTAGTACTTTTTTTGACGTTTTTTTCCATTTTCTCAATAGATTTCGTTAGTGTAAGGACAAATTGCGGACAATTTTCATAAAATTTTAAAGAAACTGATAAAATCGTCAACACATCCGTTTAGGATATGTATTCATTTGGTATTTAAAGTCTGAAAATGTATTACAAGTTTAGATATATAATAAAATAAAATAATATTTTAACAGCATTTGCCAGTATTTTTTTTTAAGTTTAACTTCTAATGAAGTTTGAATTTCGAAAAAACTACAAGGAATAATAACAAATAGAGTTTCGTTCAAAATTATTATTCGTATGCAATGAAAATGAAAACCAATATTTATTGTTGCTTTCAAATTTTAAATAATAATACAACTCGTGATCCATTCCAACCAACAATATACACCATACGAGGTTCTCTACATTTTTTTGTTAATAAATTCTAAAATATAATTCCATCTGCCGGCTATTAATAATTTATACTCAAAATGATTTATTGTCTTACAATAAAATCATATTTAATTTCTAAATGTTATAACCTGTAAATTATATATGCATATAAGTTTTTTTATGTATAAGTCTTTGTCAACCTGACTATTTAGAATGGTTCTTCCGAAAACCATTTCTTGGAGAAAAATCTTGATATAATTTTATCATATACAAGTATATTACAAATTTACAATTTTTTTAATTTATTGAGAAAAAATTGAAATTGAAAAAGTCGTACCAGTACTTACATTGTAATTTAATCAGTATATGTTTGTCCTGTAAATTTTCAACATATAAAACAACATACTATAATAATACTTGTTTGTCAATTATATGGATATTGTAAAAAATCATATTTTGTTAAATTGTTTTTCTTCCAAATACATTAATAATTAAAATTTTATAATTTCAACTCATTGAACAATATATAATTTCAATTATATTAATAGAAGTTAGACTTTATACATCTGGCTATTTAAATCCTCTAACCAATGACTGATTTTTTTATATATAATATTTGTTATTATTAAATGAGTTATTTCAGGACTTATTAATTTAGTTATTTTTATGTATAGTGAGTCAAGGTCATCCTAATTACCATATTTTATTACCTAAATAAAATAATATCGATTCTATGATGTATAATTTAAAAATACAATGTATATGGTTTCGAGCATGGTAGATAAAGAAATTAATAAGGGCATAGATTATTTGACAAAAAATAAGAGAGCAAATTATATTAATGTTTTTTTTATATAAATATTATTTGAAAAATTTCAAGAAATACATACATTATGAGGATAATTTTAATAATAATTATTACTGTTATAGGTAGAAAACACTTATGCGAAATATTAATTATAACATTATTTACATTATTAGATCCATTTGACTATCTAAACTCTGTAATAACAAAATGTAGTTTAATTTTGAACAATTTATACATACATTTTGAGTACAGATGGTCCATTGATATTAACTTGTGTTGAGTAATGTGAAAATCTAATATTGATTTTATAGTAAATAAAGTGTTTTTTCACGGAAAATGTTTTTCAAATGTTTAAAAATGATTATTTCACTGAAAACCAACAGTGAGTATATAATACAATTCACAAAAAAAACCATTGTTTTACAAATTTTTGACGACAATAAAATTGTATTAAATGTAATAATTTGCATTTACTACAGTAAATATTTTTTGATTATAATGTAAAGTTATATTTAATGTTATGCAGGTATATTATGTATATTCAAAAAAAAAAAAAATGTTTAATAATTTGATTTGTCAACGCGCACGGAAAACTACAAAGGAATATATATACATAATTCTGCATCTCGATTTTTAATAAAATAATTTTATTCATAAATAACACCATTTATTCACACACATACACACATAGTATATAACATAATACTTTGAAATCACATATTTCCAAAGGACTGATTGATGTGTTGGTAGGCACTGCATGTCCTTTCCTTCTCATTAGCGGCGTTCAAAGTATGAATAATTATTACGAGTGTAGAAAATATAAAAAAATCGTTACACCGTACTAACATGGGCGGAGCATTATGAAACCTATGGGTGAATTGAAGAAATATTTCAATGGAGGGTTAGCACTTATTACGCCGGCGGGCAATGCGTTCCATGGTGGGCACTTCCGCGATATATATATATATATTTTTTTTTTTTTTTATAGTAGGTAAAATTTTAAAAAGAAATTTCGAGTGGTTTATGGAAACCACTCAAACATACATAATCCTAAATATACATGCATACATATATATATATATATATGTGTATTTTTTTTTTTTTAATAAAATTTTAGTTTGTTAGAAAAGAAAAAACAACTGCGTCTGCGCGGTACTGCTATATAATATAATATGGACGTTTAAGGACGCGCGTAATCAACGACAATTTAACTTAAAAGCAATGTTTATTTTAAATTTATATGTACAATAATAATAATAATAATTACAACGATAATAGTAATAATAAATAATACGAAATTAATTAATAGTGCCTAAATGTCTGAGAAAAACCATGGGAGACTTGAATGAAAATTGTGGTGAATAATTTAATGGCGTCTGAAACCGATCACGGTACGTTTATCTTGAAGAAATGCGCCGGGTTGCCGGCCTTCGGCGCGAACCTCAGGTTCACTTGGTTCTTCTGGCCCTCGTTGACCGTCAGAAACGAGTTCCAGTCCACGTAGAAGTACAGCCCGTTTCTAGGCCGGCCCGGGACGGCCGGTGTGCTGGCGTCCGGTTCGTCGGTGGCCGGCGAGCTGCTCGCGGTGTCGCCGCCGCCGAACGATTCGGCCAGCTGGGACAGGCTCGGGCTGGCGTCCGCGGTGGCGGCCGTCGAGGAGTCCCTCGGCTGGCCCGCGTCCGAGGTCGCCTCCGTCGACGTCGCTTCAGACGACGTCGCTTCAGACGACGAGTCGGCGGACGACGAGGCGGTCACGGTGTCCGCCGCGTCGGACGACGTGACGGCGGAACCGACGGTCTCGTCGGCGGGCTGTTGGCGTTTCACGTCGTTCTTGTTCTTCTCCACGAGCTGTTGGAGCTCGTCGGTGGACAGCGGGTCCGGCGGGTTTTGCGCTTTGTTCAGCGGCTCGTTGCCCGCGTAACCGGACGGCGACTCCGGCAGGTCCGAGTCCGTTTCCTTGGAGTCGTCGTCGTCGAAGAACACTTCGTACCCGTTGAACGCCTTGTTGCCGTCCGCGGCGGCGGCGGCGGCGGCGGCGGGCTGGTGGTCGTCGATGGTGGCGATGGCCGCGGTGATGTTCTCCAATCTCTTCTGGAACGCGTCCTGCGACAGGGACACGGTGTTGTTGTCGTCGGTCAACAGCCGTATGTTTTCCACGATCTTCGCTATCCGGTTGACGTCCACGGTCCGCACGCTCGAGCTGGACGGGTTGAACACGTGGTCCCTCGTCGTCGACGCCGCGCTCTCGACGGCTGACGGCCGTAACAGAGACACGTTCGCGCGGCCGTTGTCGGTTTCCGCCAGGAGCGACTTCAACAGCCTCTCGTCCACCGACTCCGTGACCGCGGCGGCGACCGCGTCATGGTCGTTCCGTCTCCGCGGCGCCCGGGAACCGACCGGGCTGCCCGGCCTCGGGGCGTCCAGCAGACCGAAATCGCCGAGAAACGTTTTCATGTCGTCGTCGATTTTCACGTGTCTGGCCTCCGGGATCTTTTTGAACTTGGCGTACGCGTTTAGGTCGACCGACGGGGCGACGCTCTTTTTCGACGCGCTCCTGCCACCGATCCCCCGGGACGCGAGCCCGTTCTTCTTGTCCCCGGCCGAATCGTCCCGTTTGAGCGTCACGAACACCGTCGGCGTCGTCGACTCCGGCAACGGCTCCGGCTGTTTGTTCGAGCTCATTGGATATCCGTAGTTGAGCGGCGATTCGCCGTCCGGGATTTTCGGCCGGGAAAATGTACCCGCGTCCCCGCGTGGACTAGGCCGTGGAGTAATGGCCGCGATATCTTTTATTCCGTCGCCGGTCTTCTCCGAACGACTCACCCGGGCGTTATGCGAGAATTCGTTCAAAAAATCCATTATTTCACCGCGTGTCATTTTCGGAAATCCAGACGATTCCAAATACTTCTGTACGCCTTCTACGGCAGAATCGAGTTCTCTTCCGTTTAACGGGAAACCACGTGCCAACGAAACGAGGATTAGCAATAGTGCAACGACCTAAAACAATAAATTACAAACGTATTAGAGCTGTCGATAGTTTAACATATTATGTGGATCCGTCACAAAAAAAAAAAAAAAAAAAAACGAAAACAAAATCGAAGGTCGAAACACGGAGAAAGTAGTTTAAAAGTAACGTGAATCATTACGAGAATATTACCAGAACTCCTTGAACAAGTCTCGTGATAATAGATAATATATACAGTCGATTAAATTATCAATAATGTGTATATGTTCATTTTATTTTACGTACGTTATGATTTTTATATATTATATTAATTTAATTTAAGCAAATTATTGTGTACAGTACCTACTTCGATAAAAAAAAAAAACAGTAAACCTAATTCGCCATAAATAAAAATGGTATTCTTATAGTATTTGTTTTATATAGTTTTTAACATTTCTACGCTTAATAAAAATATATTATTCATATGAATAATAATCAACGAGTAAAAAATTTAACTCTGAATAATAATTCTAGATAGGATATTATGTCAGCAGACCTTCAATATATATTTTAAAATCTGAAATTAAATAAAACAAGTTTAGTTTTACCACATCAAATGTATAAATATTTTCGTTTCAGAGCAACGTTTAAAAGATTAATAATATTAAAAATGCGAATCATAGTTATTAAATCCAAGGCCCACAATTGTGTGCACAACGACACGTTTTGAGTAGCACGAAAACTAAAATGTGTTTGTATGCAATTTGAAAGTATCTAATGGCTACAGCATTTATCATAATATTATTCGAAGGTATTAAGTATTTAATAAATTGAATTTCTTGTTTCCAATTATACCAAAACGATTTATCTATCAGAAAAATAATGATTTGCGTGTAATGTACTTAACGTTTATTCTATCTAAATTCCTTGATTTCTATATTGAAAAAATTAAAATATTTGACTAAGATTTAATCATAATAATATACCGTTAAAACACTAATTTTTATTTTGTACATTATGAGTAAGTAGGAACATATTATTTTGCATCAGTCTTTAACAATAGATACCAAGGGCGAACGCAGGAAAAAAATTTGGGAGGGAGTGGGTTTTGAAAAAAAATATCAATACGAGTAAATAATATTCATCCAAATTTGAAAGATTTATCAATGATTATTACATTAAAATATCCATTCTTCGAGGTAATTTAGACAATGTATCAATAACTTCTTCGCATATAACCTCAACGTCACTATACAAGTTTGATAATAAAGAATTTGAACTCGTTGGAACAATGATTGTATTTTTCGGTTTAAAATGTACTCTAAAATCAAACCAGAACTCATTTTAACAAAACATTCTAAACGTGTATAGTCCACAATAGTTGAAAATACAATTATTAAACAATACACAGTTCAACAATTCACATGTATATTATGTCATAAATCGCAATGATTAAAGACGATTAAATACGATGTCCGTAATGGAATAAACGTATTGTACTTAAATCGAATAATATTCAATAACGGATAACAAATAACTCCAACGTTAATAGTTAATACGTAAATAATAATAAATGTTCGTTAATCGTATTATTTTCATGTAAAATACTTCAAATTTACGTGCATATTATATACATCATCCTAAATTTTTTTTTTTGGGGGGGGGAGGTTAACCCCCAAAACCCCATCTGCGTTCGCCCCTGATAGATACCAATAGTCACTAATATTTATCTGTCTACAGTTTGTGATGATTATTATTTACTATTATTTATTTAATTATTTTATGCTCAACTACAATGTTTAAAGCATTGAACAATAAATTTGACTTGTAATGAAGTTGAGTAAATATTATTATTTTTATGGGTATAGTAAGTACCGTGTACTTGTTACTAAATTTTCACTCATTTATAAGTAAATGATGTAGCTCACTCTATACACTAAAATAAAAAATATAATAAAATGAAGAGATGAACGTTAAATATAGCGGCGCCCTCTCGTGATGAAATACTTGCCTCTTTTATTCGAGAAAATCATTGGTTAGATGTCACGACAGAAATTGCATGTGCACTCATATATTACAGTACTTCATATTTTTGTTTAAAAATATTATAATATTATTGGATACGTAATAAAATTAATTTAAAAAAATAATAACTGTAGACGCTTTAATTTTAGAGAGTTTATCAGTTCGACGAAATAAAACTAACTTCCGTTTAAATTCGTTCGAATGAAGGAATACTATTTTTATGTTTTTTTTTTTTTAATATAAATTACTATTTTCGAATTATAAAAAGCTATGTATATACAAATTACAAACAAATTATTGTTTTTATAGTGTTATTACATATACACGAACCATTTGACATGAACAATGAGTGTTTTAACATGTTTAACATTAATATAATTGTGTTGTATTGCGTACAAATAATTTTATTCTGTATAAAGAACAGAGATCAAATACAACTAGGAAGAAAACGTAAATGATTAAAACCTAGAAAATAACAACAGATAATTCTAAAAAAGTCGTAAACACGGATGTCGTCGAATAAAAGATCATATTTGTCAATATAAATTTATGTTTTTTCAATACAAATAGATTTTAAAAGACACGACTTTCACGGTATCCATTATATCAACAAATGTCTTCCCTCAAAAAATATAATTGCAATAAGAGAAATTTCAGCCTAACCTTCTAGAAAAACAAGTTAGTCAATGAAAGTCATAACTCATTATTAGTGATTGGATAGCGTGAATATACTTATTTACATATTACGCATAAAATGCGAAAGATTAGATTTTATCTAAATATAAAATAAATAACTGAATAATAATAAAAAAATAAATGATATAATTAAATATAAATTAAGTTACATCATACATAAAGTTGAATAATCCAATTACAACAATATCAATAATTATAAAATTTTTCACATTTTATTTTACATTTAGAAATCAATTCGCATACCAGATTAAAAATCGATACAAGTGCATATATTCAAATATAATATAAAATATGATATAAGCACACACCTATAAAACATTCAAAAACTGAATAAAGGATCGATACACTACGTAAGTATTAAATAATAGAACATAAAAGCACGGTGGCCCGTTGTGTTCTGTTTTTTAAAAATAGTTTTTACATTGAAATTCCATTATTTTTTCTTTCCTTTTCTAGTTCTGAGTTATTATATTTAGTATTTATGAGTGTTATAAAAAAAATATTTGGTGATTTATATTTATATATATATAATATACCAAATGATGTAAAAACTTTTTATAGACTAAAAATATTGAAATTTAAACAAGATTGTAGATATAGGTTAAAATATTTCATCATTTTTATATTTTTATGATCTTTCATTCTACATCATATTATAATTTAAACGTCATTTTGGTATGTGCGTAAAATATTTGATACCAGTGGGAATTTCAGTTATTTTAATACACGTTTATAAATATGACCTGGAATGAAAATAACGTTATTAAAAACGTATTATGTATTTTTCCCAAATAATCAAATGATTCGTATTTAGTAAATAACGTTGTGTAAAACAGTAATTACGGTTAATAAAAACGTACGATTAAATGTTATCTATTAAATGATAAATAAATATTAAAAATATTAGTTGCATACGAGTATGAACGTATACATACACATTATACATTAAACATTATCGCTTGATAATTTGACAATTGTTCAATGTGTTATCATTATTTACACGACAAAATATAATTTGATACGTTTATTTGTTTGGCTAAATTCAAAATATCGTCTTTACCTAATTTGAATTATTATATCAGTTTATTTATTTAAAATAATAATTCGTGTTCACTGACCTACTGTGAGAATGTGTAAGATCAGATGTGTATTTGTTTGTACTTGAAGTTTATATACGTTTATTAAAAATCGGTCAATGATTTGTGTGAATAATTTACATACAATGAGTTTCATAATGTTATTTGATATTATGAAATAATTTTAAATTCTGAGCGAAGTGAAGGAATGAGTTTGCGTAAAAGATGTGCTCGGATGATCTTAACTTTCCGGTAGACAATTCTATCTAGTTCATAATATTATAAAATATACATTCGACACGATTTTCGACTTATCTTGTAGTTTTTTTAAGCGTAAAGAAAAACTATACGAAGATTGCAACGAAAAAAACCTCCCGCTGGTAAAATCGTCGACATATTCGTTTTATACACAAGAAATTTTGTGTTATTTTTTAAAAGCTCGAACTGTAATAAAATGTTAAACGTATATAATAAATAAATAATATATTTGTGGCATTTAATGATTTGAAATAAACTATATTTTCGTCGCTCAAAATCGTTTTTCGAGTACAATGATTTATGAATTATTGCTTTAAAATTCGAAATAATCGTAAAACTCTAAAAATCATTGTCTAAATAAATCACTTGAGGCGATACCCACAGCACGGCTACCTATTTTTCAAATGCATTTATTATTATTATTTTTATATATGACTCTGAATGAAATCACTGATATCAAATGTTTAAGTTTTTTAATATTTTCGTTAAGGATAAGTTCAACGTATATTTGTCGACTAAGATCATACTATTAAGTTCAATATATTCATAACTGTACCGTGTGTATTAGTTTATGTGAATAATATTGTACTGTAAATCTGTATTTTACAGATCGTTAGACCAACAACTGTCATATTTTTTATAATAAATAAACATATTAATAAAACATTCAAAAATTATGTATGATATTATATTATTTATCATAGAATACAAGAATTAATTTTAATTCGATTAAACTAACAAATGTGTGAAGCACAAATAAGATGCTTTCGCACGCGAAAATAACTGTATGAATCAACAGTTAACAGTACACACAACATAATATTCGAAATGTAGTGATGTCGCGAACCGAATGGTTCGAAAATCGAACTCGTATTCGAATCGAACTAAACGCAAAATAGTTCGGTTCAAATTTCGAACCAAGAACAATAAAATTTGTACCGATTTTCGTTAAAACTAAAAAAATGAATTTATTTAAATGAATTATTTAGGTTGACCAGCTTTTAAATTAAACGGGTATTTAGATGTTGTAAATTAATTAAAAACCCTTTGAATTCGTTACGAAGTTCTGCTTCGGGTTCGACAGTCAAACAAAAAATAGTTCGGTTTCGTAAACAAAAACTGGGTTCGTAACGTCACCGTCTAAATGCAACGGCAGCGGTGGTACAACAGGTAACCAGAAATTATATTAATACCGCGTCGCGCGCTATGCACATAGCGTACTGTTTGGAAAACGGTTTTTAACCGTTCCGTCAAACCGAACAAACGAACCAGTTGGCCGTAATGTCATTACGCCGCGCGACGGCGTGGCAGACGATATTTACTCGCGTTAGAAAGTGAAATGAGTGAAAGTATTGCGCGTCGGAAATGTTGTTGTTATTCAATTCCCAAGGATAAAACACTGGTCGGCCGTCGGTCTACCGTTGAAATTTATTGTGGCAGACGTAACGTTTTGGGAACGAATCGTCGAATTTATCGATTACGGTATCACAATATTTTTTCATCAAAACACCACGTTCCACAGATAAACATATCACACCGGACGAACGGATCGTCGACCTAATTTAAAAAGTACACACACTCGTGAACACGATTGTTGAGTTGTAAAAATAAAAAACGAACGTGGAACGAGTTGTTTGCCGCGCTTTTAATAAACTTAAGGTCACGCGGCGTACGGTGAAAGTGCCGTCACGTCCCGATGTAGAAAATATTCGTTTCAAAAGCAGTTGCGTTCATACCGCGTGTTCAAATCCACGTATTCGATCGATGGTGTTGTAGTCGATTTTGTTTCATGGTGATCTCATGTACGCCGGACGAGCGTGTCATACGTGAATCATCGAATCCGTTGGTGTTTTTGAATAGAATTTTATTTTGTTTTATTTTTTTAAAAACCCACGCCGTCTTATGTAATTAAAAAAATATATATATATTACTGACTCGTTGACCGCGAGACAATCGAAAATCGGAAAGAATATGCTTTACAGAAAAACCGTTTTCCACGCGGAACGTTAAAACGAGTGGGGCTCGTAACTCCGCCGCGGCAAACGCGCGGCTGAACACGAACCGTAATACAAAACACGAACACGTAGATGACGCGGAACTCGCCGACCGCGACGATAATGATCTACAAAACGATCCACGACGGTGTGTTGCACGATAAACGTCTACGGTTAGATCATTGTGATGTAATACCAGCGACGATGACAATACCGTGATAAACAATATTATGACAACTACACACGGTCGTCTGACGTGCGCGCGTAGGAATGCGGAGAAAGCAGTATTGAACAATCGTAAAGTTCACCGTTTTTTTTATGTCTTTTTTTTATTTTGTAATCACGTATTTCACGAAATTTACTTAAACATTTTATTCTACACATAAATAATAGATATAATAGTATTAAAATTATACAGGTGACTATTTATAATATACCAACGAAAAAAAAAACAAAATTATACAGAAATTAAACGATGATAATAGTCCAAAAGTTCAGTCTCAAGATTCCTTTAAATTATGATCGTTGGGCCCGTCCAGTTAATATTCTCTGGCTACGTGCCTGTACGTATCGCGTCGAGTGTTCGTAAATCGAATTTAAGTGATTTCGCACGAGTACGGTACGAACGACCGGACACCGTCAACGCAGTGTTGTTGTTGTTGTCGTGGTTTTTTTTTTTTCGGTCTTCTTCAAGCGATTAGCAAATAATGACCGAACGTCGTACAACGTTTATGGCGTAATACTGTGCGAATGATTTTCGCGAACAGCGCAATTTCGGACGAACGCTAACGAATCGCGACGATAATTGAAAATGTATTACAAACACCGCACGCGAACGGCAATGCGGTGAGTTGTGGTTCGGAGAGTTTTCATCGTGTCGTTTCACGTCTGAATTACATTTGATGTAATATTTGTGTTGTGTTATGCCACACAACGCGGTTGAGAAATGATATCCGCAATAATTTCGTCGACAAAACCGTTGTATTTACAGCGACAGCGGAAAGGAGGACAATGGAGTCATACGTTTATAATAATGATAACGTGACGTGATTAAAAAATGATCGAAAATGTTAAACGTCAAATGTATACGATCTCTGCGAACGTCGTTATTAAATTGTAACCGTATAATGCAGTTTAGTAGACACCGCCAATTCGATGCCGATAACATCGATTCGCCACATATAATTATAATCGTCATTTTAGCAGGAGGTTATAATTTCGCGCTTTTGTGATCAAACGTTACAACACCGTCAACGCGAAAACACGTCCGGTAAATGTCGTTTTATATTGTGCGGGATTACTGTACACATTTTAAACTTCGATTTTATTTTTATTTTTCTTTCAAACCCGATCGTTATTTACAATTAAAGTTAACTTGTGAAATAAATTGTTCCTATGCTTATATTCCAAGTCATGACTATTTTATGTATTTTACCCATTTAACCTTTATATAAACATATACGACTTACATGTTACGTTGATCTAATATCACGGAAACTCGGAGTTTAAATTATAAAAGTCGCTCGTCCAATTTCACAAATGCCGTAGCAAAGTCCTCCTCTACCTCTTTTTCGTCTCATCTCTGGGGAAACATTTATCGTATATTTTTTCGTTTTTGAAATGACATTACAAAAAAAAAAACGTTTGTAATACCGAAGGTCTGACACATTTATTATATTTATTTTGAACATCATTAAACAGCAATGCATTTATTCGCTTGAGTTTTGAGGTCATCCGTTTATTTTGTTAGAGAGGAAATTAGGTCTAGGCAAAACCTATGGATTCGTACATTACGCATTTGTTTTTTGAAAATCCAATCGATTTTGTTTTAATGTTCGATATTATATAAGCAATTGTGCTAAGTTATTTTGTTTACGTATACTATTTATAGTATGATTGTTTTCGTTTGATGTGCTATTTATTGATTTTTTCTTAAAACGTCCATTTTATATTATTCATGTAATGTAAAAACGAATTTCAATGCATTCGTCGTTCACCGACGAGTTATCGCGAACACGAGTGTATTCGATCACGAATCAACCGTTGAGAATCTAAATTAAACTAGACTTCGAAAATACATTTGTGGATAAGAAATGTCTTAACCAGGTATTATACGATATGAAAATGTTACGAAAATCTCCAATTTGTTACAACACGAATCGAGTACAACAGTTGTAAATAGTCTGCCGACTTTCTTTCTACCCATTACACCCGACTTCGTTCGCCACAGGATCTCTCTCGCGAAACCGTCGGCAATCGCCGAGCGAACGTAAATTTCCAATATGATCTCTACGGTTTACAAACATCGCGTTTCCAATTATTTCAATAGAACTTATCGTTGAAAAACCGACGAAAAACTCACCGTGTTCAGTACACCCGATGGGCCGGACGTCCTGGTAGGAGCCATGATTGAAAATCACACGGCGCGCGCGCGCGTATGTCGTGCGATCTACCGAAAATCGATCCAACCGATCCCGCGTATGCAGCTGACGCGGTCCGATGGTATGGATCGAACGAATGACGACGGGAAAAGCGTCGATCGTCAACAGTAACTGTAGCTGGCACGCGCGCGTTCAACACGTTTCGGTCACTAACGCGCAACTGGTCGGTCGGTGTACACTCTCTGTATTCAACATTCAACCGTTGTCCGTCCGATTCTTAATACGTAACACCGACGTATACAGATGCACACCAGTTACCCCACTTCGGGCACGTCACGCTACCGCTACCAGCCACACGCTACCAGCCGCCGCGGCTCTCACTCCAAGAGTCACACGAGGCGCGTTCTGACTTTCGGTCGGACTCGTGTCGCGAACCGTACGTTTCCAAACGGAAAGCTACTTTTGACGCCGTCCGCGCGAATCGTAACCGTTATCTCACGGGTTTCGGAAACGCTGTGCGGTCGTCCGACTCTTTTCCTCCGGCAATCGAACGTGGGTTTCGTCGGCACTCGAAAGTATCGAAATGTTCGGTTTCCAACGTCACCGGGAGTTTTAAACGTGTCACGAACGCACCGCATGATGGACCGGACGTTTTTCCACAACGCGATCGTAAATGTTCGGCAAGCTACCGGGAAATTTTCGTCCGAAATAACATCCAACAGACGGTTTGGCGTTGCCGTTCGGAACGTGAGCTCAACACAAAAACGAATAACCGTTAACGCGATTTTTCGCCCCCTTATGAAATAAATGTGTGGTTTCCTCTTCCGAAATTCGGATTACTCGTCCGCGGTTCTTAGTTTGTTGTAACGCCACAGGATTTTTCGGATTTTCGAGATGGTGCTGATGCGCATGTGCACAATGTACGTTAATGTACTTTTGTAAAAATCTCGGTTGGCCGTCACTGTGCAACAGATAACACATTGAACTATTCCCAGTGAAATGTTTAGTTTACGAATATAACATTATTAATGTTTATCAATATTAATTAAATTCCGGCATTTGATATTAATGCATAACG
The DNA here is from genome assembly GCA_019022885.1 of Schlechtendalia chinensis. Taxonomy (NCBI): domain Eukaryota; kingdom Metazoa; phylum Arthropoda; class Insecta; order Hemiptera; family Aphididae; genus Schlechtendalia; species Schlechtendalia chinensis. The sequence goes on along the minus strand of CM032339.1, from coordinate 9,868,194 downwards.
TTCAAATGCGTTATTCGTTGTACGATCACCATCGTGAGGTCTAATAAATAACGTAATGGTTTCAGTCATTTATTTGTAACGGCGTTTTCGGTAACCACGCTGGCATGAAATTAGAAATATTACGATGTTTTCGGTGTTCATTAAACACCAACTACGGTGATAAATGTTTTCTATGTGTTCTATTCAAAATACAACGCGTAAACACTTAAAAACGTAGTATATTATATTTATGAAATATAATCGAATACCTGTAAATAGTACTACAATCGGTGGTGTGTTTCAGAGTATCTCCGGATCTCTGATTTCGGGTTTTTTATCATATATTAAAAAAAAAAAAATGAAAATGTTAATGATCAAGACGAGTATACACGCTAATTAATTTATCGTCGTCACAAAATGATTTTAAAAGGTTTTCCTACAAAATGATAACCTGTCACTACATATTACATCTATTCACTAAATAATGCATGCAATACTCCATACATAAATTCTGTTCTATACATAAATTCTGTTCCATAAATAGAAGTTTATTTCGAATAATTCAGTTATAGCAATCGTCGACTTGTTTGTATAAGTTTTAACACGTTCATTTTGTCTTACCGAGAACAATTATTTTGTAACAAGTGACAAATATTATTCGTTTCCCGGTTTGGTTTTACAAATACACGAGTATAATATTCACTTTTACACGGTCGGATGCTTTACTCACGCAACATCACTAGTTATTTATTTATAAATTAATTACTTAGATACTAAGATATATGCAGTTTACTAAAATACGAACTTGTTATATACCTTAACTCAAATATGAAAACCGTACATATGCACATCAAATTACTAACTTATTTTCATATATGCCAATGTTCAAAAAACTAAAGCTTCAAGAAACTAAAGACATCGTTACATAAGTTAAATGTTCATTAAAACTATAGTAGGTAAACCTTACTAGTCAAATTAATTGTTATTGTTGTTTATCAATTGGTTCTGTGATACCTAAATTAATAGTAATAATAATAGGTAAACTAATTATTAAATTATATTATATATTATATATTAATATTATAAAATATTAACTTTTTTTATTAATTTTTGTGTTCAAATTAATTTTTAAAGTTGGGAAATCACTTTGTTAGTGTAATAACAGTCAAATAAATTAAATAGAAGAAAAATCAAACTGATATTATGACTATAAATAATAAATAGTCATTTGTTAAGTAAGAAAAATGATTCTACTAGAAAAATATATAAAACTAATACTATTAGTTATACTATGCTAATATATAACTAATACTCAAAAAAAAATTTCCACCAATGTTCACAACAAATTAAAATAAATTAAAATTGAATGAGATCCGAATGAACACAATTATTATGTAACATAATATACAGCATCATTTTTTCGATTTTATATAGGATTGCAAATCGAGAGTATGAAAAATGAAAGAGAAGCAAGAGAAATATTTGATAATTAAATGTTTAAAAATGTGTGTGTGAATTTATTTACCAATACATCACTGACTGTAGTACTAATAATAACCGAAAAAAAAAATAACTTGATTTTCAACTACTTTACTTAAATTGTATAATTTGAACTCACCAAATTTAATATGCGTTTTTTAAAGATAATATGACTTTATATGATTTTTTCATTATAATTTGTATAATCTATATTAATTACTTATACAATTATGTTATTATTTATCTATGGATTTTTATTTATTTTTATTATTCTCTATTCATCTCTCTATGTGGATATTACCGTTAAAAAATTGTAGTAAATTTAAAAGTAAATTATGATGGATTGTTAAATTATAAATAAACATTTATTAGGCCTCAACAATTTAAATATATATAATTGAACAACAAGCATCGTTAACTTTGCTTTTTGGGATCAATATGATAATTAATAATAAATTATTTACAAATAATAATTATTAATAGTCATTTGGTATCACGTTTCATGGTATATGCAGTTGATTAGTTATTTATAGTTATTTTAAATTTAAACATTCATTATATTATACGACTCTGTGCGAAAATTAGTAAAATGTCTAATAGGTTATTTTTAATATTAGTTCCATAATTATAATGAAAACTAATTTTGTTCAATTCAAATGCTCCATCAAATTTATTATTATTATTTTTTCTTTTTTACGAATTTTGAAATCGTATACTTTATTTATCAGAGTATTAAAATATTTCATAAGTGTCTTCAATAAGACGAAGTAATTTATTATACTATTTCTAAATGGCAATACCTTTCTAAAAAACCTACATATGATAATTGCAGACTATTTATGCTATCCCTAAATATACACACAAAAGTATTAATCGAAAACATTATTTTGCTTCATTCGGGGCGATCAGAACATGAAACGATTCATAAAATGATCTGTAACGCAAACATAAATTTTCATCTTCTTTAAAATAATGCATTCAATTAATGAGCTTAAGTCAACGACATAAAAAAAAAAACTATTTTCCCGCTAATAAAATCGGGTTATGTGTATGGTGTTGATTTTACGTCGAGATTGTATTAATGATTTTTTTTGTCGGTAAAGAAATATTATCGGTATAATCGATATAAATATATATCGTAATCGGTAAAATTACGGAGCTCTATCGACGAGTATAATAAGTTAAAATCATTATAAGCTGCACAATTATTTTTCAACGAAAAATAACGTATTTGACGAGATCGCTCGTAAATGAGTACTTTCATTTCGAAAAAGTTAATTTTCCAAACTGTTGTGCACACGAAAACCCATTTACGTGTTCAACCTAAACGTTCTCACACATAACATAATATTTATATGTTTATACGGTGCACAACTGTATAATTACAACGGAAATCGCACAATGGAATGGCGTAGGTTATGCAATCCACAATAATTAAATAAACTGTTACGTGAATATATATTAAAATAAGAATAAGCAGTTTAGTAATACGACATGATAGAATTAGTTTTATACGCGACAAAGTAACATAACGGAATAATGCGTCAGACATTTTTTGTACATTCGAACGGATATGTGCGCCACGGAGTGTTACATCATACCAATCATACCAATTCGATAAAAAGACAACAAATAATTTAAATTAAAAAAAAATAAAAAAAACCCCGATAGCCCGTTTTATTGGGACGTCGATTTTAACATATTTCGAAAATCATATAATTTATAAATATACATTGGGAGCGAATGACTTTTCGTTCACCCTTATATACACATTTTTGTTCTTTGTACACGCCGTGGAATATCATACCGAACTCGGTCGACATAAAACGTATTTAATTCACGTCCGACGACGACGATAAAAATATGACTATATAAAAAAATATAATTATATTACCTGTCCAAAAGTCGCGTTAATAATACACGTGATAATTACGTATCAACTAAGTTTAATTAATTGGTAACAATGGTTTCTCCGTTTGATCGTCTTACGACCAGGGCCAATTAATCGATTGCGGCTTAAGTATTAATTAAGGCCAAAAAAAAAAAAAAAAAAAAAACAAAACAAAGCATTAGTGTAACGCTTGTTCGGTACCCAAAAAAAAAAAAAAACATGAAAAACGTATAATCACATTCGATTAAATACAAACAACAAAAAAATCGTATTTATAGATAAAACATTTTTGTCCGGCGTCGACTCTCTCTCTCTCACCCCCCCCCCTCCGTCTCGCAGGCCTTGATCGCGTCGATCATTTGCACGAGCACGTGATCACTCTCATGTCGGGGTAGCTTTTGAGCAGCACGTGATTGGAACGGTCCATGTAGAGCAACGTGAGCGGTGCCAGCGTGTCGGGCACGCACGACGGTTCCGGCACGTCCCACAGTCGGCCGAACGACCTGGCCAGGCTCTGCACGGTCGCGTGGTTGGTCGGCTTCGAGCCCTTGCCCAGCGGGAACAGGCATCCGCCCGCGCAATAGTTCGTCTCGAACCCTTTGGGATAGATCACCCAGTCCTCCCAGCCGATGTCCGCGAAGTTCAACGACAGTCTCTCCATCCGACACTGGTCTGCGTTGGCGAACACGATCGTATCGCCCGCGTCCGTGGCCTGTAAAAACCGTCGACGTCGTTTCAATAAAACCGCGTTTTACTAACCTTCGCCCAACCCCCTCTCTTTGTATTGATTAAAATTATTCGTATTTATAAATTACGACGTGGGGGTCATGTTATTGTTTTTGATTTAACGAATCACATACGTTTTGTTTTAGACGCCCTCACTACGTAATCATCCCCGAAAATGGCTTATCCGTCGAATTCTGTAGAACGATCGAAATTATACGTTGAAATAGTTAGATATTGAATAAACGATATTATTTTTTGTATTTGAAAAAACAAATTGATTAAATTAAATTTCATAGAAAGAATGATAATTTATCAATTAAATGATGTATTTTGTACACGTATGTGTACACGCATTATGTGTTCTACCTTAATGATACAGTTTTAAATAAATAAAAAATACACCGGAATTACGGCATGAAATGTATATTGCCATTAAAATGATTTTAAAATGAAATCAGCTTTTTATACGTTCAATTTATATTTTTAAATCGTATTTTAATAAATTGCTTTTTAATAGGTCTTATAATGGATTTAAACCATAATCTTCCGGAAACATTATATTATACGCATTTTAAACCAAATTAATTTGCTAATTACTTATTTGTCCATTAAAATATAATATAATGTAATTGTCATGTCATCCACTCGTTAATGCACATACTAATACCAATTACAACGTTATATTATGAAGTATTAGCATTTTAATATTTATATATTTATATATATATTTACAGTGTATTTAATCGTAGTTACATTTCCGACGTATAATTTGACATTAATATTTATAATTTAATAACCGAATGAATGGCCGGCAGACTACTATATTTGTGTTAGCATAAATAATTCGTAACGATTCGAATAATTCTTACAGCGTATGTACTTTACAAAAACAAAAACATTCGTATTTTTTTGTCATTCGAACAATTGTGACCCACGTGGGAAACGTGCTTCTAATTAATTATCTTTGTGTAGTTCATGATTGTTTTATATCACCTGTAATTTACTGACTCTTGAACCGTTTTTCTTCTTCTTCTTCTTCTTTCGCTTCAACTCGTCCGTAAAGCTATTTCGGTTTACATCGATTTCATTGTCGATCACCGACCGTTTACGTCTGTTACTTGTTGTTTCGTACAGATACTTTGACAGCTCGTGGCCTTTCTCTAATTTACCGTAAACGGTCGTCGAATACAACACGAGCCCGATTGACGGTTTTGCCGGGCCATCCACCTGGACGATCAGCTGCTTGAGACCAACTAACAGCCGTGAGCCTAATGTGTTGCTCAAGTCCAGCGAACTTTTTATGCTCGCCGAGCCCAGATATGTTTTCGACGCTGTTTGTTCAGCCAAAGAGTAAATTGATACGTTCACGGCGTCGATGTAATGGGATTTCGGTCTGGCTTCAAGTCGAAGGATGGCTTTTTGAACTATTTCGGTGGGATCGAGTGCGTTCAAGTCGTAAACTAACTGTGTACGTGCGCCGAGCGATTCTGAAAAAAAAACATATATATATTATATGAATAATAACTAACAAAGGAACTAAATTGAAATCAATCGTTTTTAATTTTTCTTTGAATACTATTACAAACATTTTATGGTTTCGTACGTTTAATTTAAATAAATCGTGTTTGTTTTTGTATAAAACTATTAAATCATAAATAAATTATTGCACTAACATTACGAAAAATATAAATACTGAATGTACAATATCCTTAAGCGCATAAGGAAACGAGGGGTAGTCTACAGATTCCAGTCACCCCACCGTAATCGGTGTTTGGCCTTGGCGTCTGACGGGCTTAGCAAAACGTACCTTTAGGGTTTATAATAATAATTATCCAAGATAAGATTCAAAGTTATTACGTTTCGTTTTTAATCAAACTTTTTGAAGTAATATATTTAAAAATTATGATTAAATGTTCATTAATTTTGGTTTCACTGAAAAATTACTATAAATTTATGTCAAATGTATTAATTAAATGTAAGATACAGTATATATTATTATTTGTTAAATTTTCAAATGCATGATAAATATTAATTTTTACGATTAGACAAAACATTAATTGTTGTATAATATTAAAAAAACATGTTCAAGTACATTTTTAAAATAATGGTTAATACCAATTTTATGCATACGTTAAAAGTTATTCACCGAATTACCACCCACGTAATGTATTATGTTACTGAAAAAACTGACGTAAAAAACATGCCAGACACCAAATATTTTCAAAATAAAATTATTACGTTTGTTTGTCGATTCCGATTTATAACCGTTATGGCATTAACGTATGACATTTCGATCGAAGATCAAAACATACAATACATAACGGATCCCGTAACAAACGTTCCGTCTGATATAAATTACTTAAACGATAAACTGCACCGATAGATTAATAGTAACGAAACGACACGAACGAACCGAAGTGAAGTAAATCGGCACAAACGTTTCAAATTTAACGTGTACGTGGACGATGACGAATGGGTTGTTGTTATTGCTCGTTATCGACAGTCCCCTACCCCGCCACGTGAATTTTTCATCTACGGTAATGTAAATAAATCCGGGCCCTCGTTGCATTTATAATAACTTTATTTAATTTTTTTATTTTTACAAATTGTACCCTAAAAATATTGGGTACACAGCTTCTTTTGTTGTCATACGCCTCTATAAAATATCCGTTGTTTTGATTACCTTAAAATAAGTTTGAAACACTAGTTCACTGCAGTTTAATATAAAAATCAACATTTTTTTAAAAAGCATTTATGAATAATAATAATAAAAAAAAATATTATGATTACTATATTCTAACTCTCGCACACATCACACGCCTACCGATCTTATGAAATACAAATGATAAACACATGGAATGTGTTACACAGAATTATGTAATAAGAAATCAAATAATTTATATACCAATAACATCGTATAGAGATATGGTGACTGGTGTGGCACGACTCGTTCCATCGACTTTTTTCTAATTTAAATGAATAATATGTATATATCATGTTTTTTTTTTCCCCGGGACCATGGTACTCGCTGACCCCCCCCGACCCCTCCCACCTCCCTTTGTGCGGGGTCCAGGGTTATCGAACGTGCGATTCGGACGGTTGTAGCTTTACACCTCGGCCATAGCCGCCCGAGCATCGGCACGATCACGTACGTATTATTATTATTATTATTATCATTATGATAATGTACATTGTGTAGGTGCGCGCCCGCGCCAATACGCGGTACGGCGGATAATCCGTTTATCTTGTTCGTATATCTCGGAAGTCAGATGACGACCCTTTAAATCGGATTTGTCGCGACGGGACGAAATCCGGCTAAAAATAATAATAATAATAATAATAATAAAACCGAACGTCGAAATTCCGCGTTTACGGGCGTCCACCGTTAGGGATGGGTCCGGTATGCGACGTCGTTGGCGGGGGTAGTGGTGGCGGTGGTGGTGGTGGTGGTGGCAGCAGCGACGTTAGTCGGGGTACAAAGGATTAAAAATACTCGTGTCGTCCGGAGAGACACGTCTGTTGGATACGCGACGGTCTCGACGGTCTCGACGGTCGGCGGCGGCGGCGATGGCGACGGCGACGAACCAATTGACAAGCCATTAGATTAGACTGTCGCGTTGACCCAAAAGGACGAGCACCTGCGTTTATGTGTAGTTTCGTGCGGACAAAAGACTTTTGTCCCTGGCGCCACCGCCGTTTCCTACGGCCCACCGCTGGGCCGTACATTTTTGCTCCGTCTTCTTCTTCTTCTTCTTCTTCTTCTCCTTCTCGTTCACGTGCGGCGCACACCTCAGCGCCAGACGGACATCGTCGAGAGATATTTTAGGTTTTCACTTCTCTGCACGCCCCCACCCTCCGCCACCCCCCCAGCCACCACTTGTGTGCCCGAGCCCGCCGTCCGTGTCGTCGCGACGCGCGTACGCTATCGGCCGGAAACGGCGTGTACGTACGTACGTTCCGTCGTTTCCAACTGGTTTCGATACGAATAATTACGGTCGGTAATTATCGAACGACGTCGAATCCATTCAACGATCCGTACCGGTTATCATTCGTTCGGTTTATTTTATTTTGGTTTATTCTTTCTTTAGGGACCACTGGGCGAGTTCCCGTAACGACGGCGCGTCTTGACGTTATCCAGACGGCGTCGCTACGCAAATTAAACGGAAGTACGGAACGGGCGAGGCGCCAAATTCGAACGTCGCGAACGACCCTTTTTTTTTTTTTTCTTTCTTTTCCCTTCGTGTACGTTTCGTACACCGGATTCCGAAATTTATGTCTTTTTTACTGCTCGCATGGAGTCTAAACACGCCCGTTCTAATACAAACGGAATTCCAGAACCGCTGGAAAGCCATACGTAACAATAATATATTGCGACGTTCAAGAGTGGCCGGGCTATTTAAAAACAATAATTTGTCAAGTATCATGCACGTAAATGACAACGTTTTGTTTAGTTGCGACGTGATGTTTACGTTTGTTTTGTTCGGACTCGTAGTTTTTTTTTTTTTTTTTGATATACATTAAAAGAATTTTAATCATATTCTGTTCCATTCATTCGTCTATCAATAACATTTCCCACATGATTATTTTTTATCAAAGTATTTAGAAATTTAACCGTACATCCAATACATTTCCAAAAACTAAACATTAATATAAACGTTACCCTCTCTTTATGATTACAATAGTATTTTTAGATTTTCAATAGCGTTTCATCGAAACATTAAAATAATGTAATAATAAACCGTATAAAATCGAAATAATACAATTAAATATATATATATGTGTGTGTGTGTGTTGTGTGTATTTATAGTAATAATTATAAAACTGTTGTTTGATAATATTTAAATTATTTTTTATATTCAACGCGTTTTGAATTAGTTTCATAATGCGTGCATTTGTATGTGAAATAAATGATACTTCCGTTTATTATTCAAAAACATATACATGCACTACACATATGCATATATTATATACTCAAATAGGTAAATTCATTTCGTGGCATTTTGAAATAAAACATATTTCAACATAAAAGCGTATAATATACAATCGATTTTAATTATGTTATATTATTTATTTATTATAAACGTGTAATTATAACGCTATAACAGTTTTTACTTGAATGTCAATTAAATGTCAATGAAATATTATTTTATTTTTTTGTTTTAATTTTAAAATCTTTCGGAAATTATATTAAGTACCTACGGGTTTTGTAATTAATTGAAAAGAAATTTTGAAAACAATCAATCCAGCGAAAGTTTTCCAGTTGTTATTCGAGTCAACTCCTTACGTCAAACTTTCACAATAATTGGGTTTCCGGGACCGACCAACTATGGCTTAATGAACTTTTATTTTCACATACCAAGCTGACTTGACAATTAGATTCGATGAACTGGGAAAGTAATTTGGCAAAAGAGTCGTCGGGCAACGCGAGCACTCAAAACACATAATACGTTCTTATGAGAATTAATGAGTTTTAAAATACTTCAAATAAATATTACTTTTAATTAAACATAATTTAAATAATTTTATATGTCGTAAAAGTGCAAAACATTTAATGAATACCATTAAACCGTTTGAATAATATGACGAAAATATGCTGGTTATATAATTCAATTTCGTTGCGAATAATATATGTTGTAGGTTTTTTGTAGAAGTATTTTTACAATTTTAAAAACACATAAAACGAAATAAATCGATACACTAAATATTGGACGAAAATAAACAAGATAACAAATAGAAATTCATATGAATTCTATTTGGAAAAAATAACATCAATATGCAATACAATACTTTTGTGTGAGTACTCTAAGAACATATTTTGGGTCACCTGGACTGACGCCACTAGATTTTTTTTTCTTTTGGCGCCTATAACAATAGGAAACACGAAGAATTTAATGTTATGACGATCACATGGAAAAATACTTATATAATAACAACGTTATAATTAACGTTAAAACTTGTTAATTTGGAGTATACATATTCAATTAATTGAAAAAAAATTAAATGCATTCTAATTTAAAAAATACTTTTCAATTTGGATTGTTTAATCAAATTATACAGTAACTACATGTATTATTAAGCCCCAAATGAACAATACAATATAATTTATCGAATAATACGTATGCAATATAACCTCTATTGTCTAAATATATACCCAAAAATGTTTTAACAAATTTAATTATATTTCATTGCACAATTATTTTCGTAATAATATCTTACATGTTCTGTACGAATTGTTCAATATTTATAGTATACCATAAAACGTATTATAAAATTATATTAGAAATTATAGTTAGGTGCAATGAAGTATATTTCGTATGAACATAAAAAATATCGTAACTGATTTCAATGATAATAGTTTTATTACTTTTTTAGCATTAAAAACATATTTTATAATGATCAAAAGATATAATCATTTTAAACGAATAAAACATCATACATAATATAATATATTTAGATATTTATATTAAACATATTGTAAATAAAAATATAATTTAGTATAAAATTAAAATTAAATAAAATAATATTTATACAAAAAATTAAAGACAAATTTATTAATATTTTATTACACATTTTTTAAAAATATCTTTAGTATATTGGTATTAAATTATATCGTTCAAATAATGCCTTTTAAAAAATTTAATTTATTATTTGAACACAATTTTAAATTCTGATGTATTGGTTTTACAATGATGTGTTTTTTTTTTGTCTGTGATCACTTTTTCATATAATAGTGCTTGGATGATTTTTCGGTACGTTACGTTCCGGTAGTGAAAATGGTATCTAGTCGGTATTTTATTGGTCACATTTTCCTATTTCCCCAAAAGTTTCCTTAAACGTAATTAAAGACATCCCGAAAAATGCAATAAAAAAAAACAGTAAATTTGTTGACACATTCGTTTTGGGTATAACAATTTTTGTATATTTTTAAAATATATTACAAGCTTAGACATTTATAACATTTTAACAATATTTGTCGTATTAATTTTAATAACTCGCTAGGGTCACTAAGAATCGTTTTTCGAATACAACGATTTACCATTGTTTTCAAATTGAAAATAACAATAAAAACTCTTAATCTCTGTCTGTGCAATTCAATCAATGCCTACAGCATTCGTGGCTCGATACATTTTTAAAACAATTAACTGTATTACACATTTTCACTAAATAAATAATATATTATACGAGTTTTAGAACGAAAAAATGAAGTAATGTATTATCAATCAATATTGATATATTATTTAATATTTTGAATGAATGATCTATATTTTATTGGTTTCCCAACAGATAAACGCATTACCGTTTAAAATATATGTTTGTTGGAATGAAAAAATATCTGTAAAATAAACAATAACCGGAAATTTAATGTTCTAATGTTATATTAATAATTATTGTACCTATACAAAATGGTTTTGTGTGTTATATTTACACGATTGCGAAATCTATGATATTTTATCTAAAACTACCTGTTACATACAAATAATTTCTTCTGTATGTTGTCCAATTCAAATAAACACTTATTATTTTATAAACTATACGATTTCAGTCTGTATTTGCGTGTTAAATGTGACTAGCACGTATTTCTCTTGCACATCATAATTCACTAAGTATATTACCTGTCCTCGGTGAGATGCTCCTGATCACATTGTACTGTCCGTTTCCAGCGTCTTTGTATATGTCGTACATATAGCTGGGCACCTTAACGTCCGTGTTGTTTTCGGCCGTCCGTATATCGAATATTGTCTTCAGCGCGTCGCCAACATCCCCGATGATCGCGCCGCAACAGTGCGGTACGAGCAGCGCCACGATCACGTACAGAAACATGGCCATCATACACATATAAAACCTTAAACACCGACGAGCAACTGAATGGCGTACGAATTGAATTCCGTGCGACACTAGCAAGGAACCGAACGCGACTGGAGCCACTTTGGTCTACATCCCATAGGTAGGTGGACAGAAAAACCATTACCTGTTTTGGGGGCCTAACGTGTCGTTTTGCGTAAGCGTGTCAAATGGTGGTGAACCTTTTTCTCCCCCTCCGACCGTGCGCACGGCACACCCTGGTCGTCGGACCGACAATTAAATTCAGACCGGGACGTATCAAAGGGAAACGGACCCGTTTGAGCCATTAGAATAATATTCGTAGAAAACGACATCAATAATAAACAGAGAAACGTGTTAAACGCGTTTGTTTTTTTTTTCCTTTTTTTTTTTTCCCCACATTTTTCGTCGGACAATATCGTCAAATAGTCCGTCGACCGAACACTGTTGTGGTTAAGAGCACGTTCCCAAAACATCAGAGTTAAATGCTTTGTAAATATTTTTAAAGGATTAAATTCGTATACATATTTCAATATGTTTGCCGACCGACGATTGGTTTTAACACGGAATTCCTCACAACATACAACGTTAATATTATGACTAACACGAACAAATATCTCGCCCAAAAATATCGTTTAAAAATGTTGAAAAAAAAATATTTTTTTTTTTTTTTGCAAACATTACATTTAAATATGTTTTATTTTAAGACACATTTGATCATTTATTTTAATAAAACCACGTATGTATTAACATTTCATTGATTCTTATACAGAACTATGATTAATTCAATTAATTTCATCATCTTTGTTATGAGAAAAAACATTATTATAAATATAACCGTTTCATTTTTTCAGTAGAAAATATTTCTCTTAGATAAATCATATAGGAACCGTAAGATTAGAGTATTAAAAAATAAAAATGTCAAAAAGTAAATACACGTACTGCGAAACCGAAAGATTAAAACATTGAGAATTATTAAAATCTCATTTCTGATAAAATCATAACAAAAGTAGAAGTATACAGGATAATGAGTACTTCACATGCAAAACCGGAGGATACTAATTGTGTGTTGAGTATATCATTATTTTTAGTAATGATAATTTGTAACGTTACAAATTGTACGCTTTTCTCAATCTGAACACAATCGTTATTATAATACAGAAATTTTCAAATGTGCAATATTTTTCTATAAAATAATAATAATAATAATAATAGTGATAATAATAGTAATGAATGTTTTGTAATTTCGAAATGTGTTAGCATTTAATATTCTGGAAAAAAAAACAATTGCTTTTTACAGTTATTAACAAATATACACGGAATCACTGTAAATAATTACGAAATAAATAATAATTAATGGGTAATACGTTATATAATACACTTCTGTATGACATTTATGTAAAATAACGATGTGTGATGGTGTATTAGTTGTTTAAATCATAGTTTGATTTTTGAATATCTAAGAAACATTGATGAATATTTTAAAACAGTAGTAAACATTACTGTCTAGTCATCGGTGACTGATTTAAATATGTAATGATTATTATGTCGAAACAATGTTGTCGTTAAATATTTATTATTAAACTGAAAGTATGGTTTTCGAGCTATTATTAATAATGTATAATTTTGCACTCCATGTATATACTCAATTATTGAGTATATGAATGAAGTGCAAAATTAGACATTGAATAATTTAATATTAATATAGAAGCAGTACGTTTTTAGATTTAAAGTTTCAAAGATAATTATACAAAAAAAAAGTTTATAGATTATGATAAAAAACATAAAGTTATTAAAGAACCTAGTTATCAATTAAAAAAAATCCATAAAGTAAAGCGTGACGGGAAATTTAATTATAATGGAACAACCGTTTTATGAGTTATTATGGTGAAAATATATTTAAATACATATAAATTATCGTAATATTAGTAATAATAATATAGGAAAACATTTTTTAAATATTATACTTGAATAGTCATCAATAATTGTATATTTCTATTTAGAATAAATGTACAACAAAGATAGGAATTTCTCAGTTAGTTCATTTTAGTGTACTTACCGCAATAGCAGACTTGTACCCTTGTTTCGTTTTTCAAATTGTGCATGGTCATCATTTTTATCTTTATGATTTTTTTAATGTACGTGTACTATGTTCAATCACATACACAGGAGAAGGGTTTTAGGACCTTTTTCTCAAATAAAACTTTTTTGAAATATTTAATAACGACTGGCGAATATTTATAAATAGGTAAAATATATTTTATACATTTTACGAATTCTTATGGTTTATGGAATATAAATGTATTATGCTTTTATTGTACTTAAATATAAGACCAATTTAGAAAGTAATTAAATTTGATTTAATTAAGTAACAGCAACCGTTTTGGGTAGTTTTGGGTTTTGGGAAGACTGTGTCGATAATATATTTATTACCATCACAATTAAGATTAGATTGTTATATGCACTTATAAATCGCAAAATCGTGGCATCTATTATGTGTTCGATATTTGACCGTTCGATTATGTGTATAAGTTATCAAGTGTATTTATTAAAAAAAAAAAGAAACACAATGCGTATTAAAAACTAAATTATTGAATTCGATTAAACGTTTGTATCGAAACGTAATATACATGAAAAACGATTAATGTGAAATTACATTTTCTAATACCTTATATTGTTGTGTTCGCATGTTATGGAATTTTAATTTAAGTGATGAAATATACAAAGTTTATACGAAATACTTCCATAAGTAAATTTTGCATAAGTTCAACAAAATGTATTTAATTCTAAAAAGTTATATTTTGTAACTTTAAAAAAGAAGAACAATGTAAAAGAGATTGCAACAATATTTTTCTTTATTGGTATGGATCTACAGGTCTATATATTTGAATATATGTAATATTGTATACATTATTATACGTATACATTATTCAAACATTTATAATAGGGGATTTTATATTAAATATGTTATATAACAATAATTGAGAAACTATTTTTTAAGTTTAAGATAGTCCGATGTCCTTAACAACGAAGAACTACGCTTAGTTTACTTAACTCAATAGTTAAATAATTATGGAATTATCGTATGGGAAATACTACTAAGAAATTATTAAAATTAGTTGAAGTCTATATGAGTTTTTTATTAAAATATATTAAAAGAAACATATAAATGTCAAATAAATTATATAAATAAATGTTTCAATGTAAAAGAATTAAATGCAAAAGACATAGTTATATATGTTAAATAGATTTACCATTATAATTTGTATACATTTTCAAATAATTATGGAACTATATTAGAACGTCACGGGTTTAGCATAGACGTACCACTGGGCCACAAAATTTAGACTTTATAAATGAAAGGATACGTAAATATACACATTAATCGCATTGATTTTATAAAAAAAAAAATATATTCGTTTAAAAATAAATACGTTTACAATAGATTAATTATTCACGATTTAGATTTAAATTATACTGTTATAAATAACTAATTGTTATAAAACATATTCGCTGCATACTTATTAACTTATTATTAGTTATGTTACGAACCCAAATTGTTTAGGTCAATTCAATTTAAATATCAAACCCGAACTTGAATTTCATAAAAAGTTCAAAGAATTTAAATTGATTAAAAATGTCCAAGTACTTGTTTGATTTAAAAGTTGGTTAACCTAAATAATTAATTATTAATTCGTAAAAATAAATAATATAGGTATTTAGTATTTAAAATCAATTTTTTTTTTGAGTTTTCACAAAAACTTGGTACAAATTTTATTTTCCTTACTATGATAATCGAAGTGTTCGTAACATAACTATTTATTATACTTTTATTTCAATGTTAACTTTAATTTAAATCGATATGTTGCTTTTATTGCTTATGTTGCTATATTGTCGATATGTATTTATTGTTTATATGTTCATAAATATTATATTTTATTCTTTTCTTTTCGTAATAATTAACGCGTTGTACTCAATGACAAGCTTGCCTTTTAAGACATCGTCATTTTGTTAATGTTATTTATTTTATCTAAACTCAAATTATTGTAGTTGTTCGATGATAAATAAATACATATTATTATTATCTTATATTTTACATCGTTACAATATAAATTTTTACATAAGACTTGTTTTAATTTATTCTAAAGAAAATACATTAATTTAACTAAACCTTTTTAAACGTTAATTAACATATTTGCTTAAAGTATAAAATATGAGTTTCTAAATTATTATGTTCGACATCATTTCACATTAGTTGAGAATGACGTTAAAGCTTAAAAGAAAATCATAAAGTTCAGGATATTCGTTTTTAAACGTTATATAATTATTAATCATCTGTGTACATGCGTTGACACGTGCACATAAAACCTGTCGTTTTATTCGAGGTTTGGTCTATTGTTTTTTTATCGTTTAAATATCATAACAACACTGTATACGAATAAAATATTTTATCTTTGTAACGTTTTTAATAGTTTTTGAAAAAAGGAAGGTTGCTGATGTGTATTTTTTATCATTAGATAATTAATATACAAACGTATATAACGTTGTAATGACGTATACGTATATGATAACGTATATTGAATTAACAAAGGGTTTTTACAGTGTACAGTTAACGCATATTCAATATTACAAGTATTCATCATGAATATTGAATGAAATCCATATAAATATCAAAAGTATTATTTAATTTAAAATAAATATAACTAAACACCGCGTGCACGGCTTTGTCAAGAAAAAAAGAAAAAGATGTTCCAGTCTTTAGACGTCTACGCAACGTATGTCTTAGTCTCATATTTAGTCACGTTGCGGTATATTGTAATTATCGTTAATTATTGTACATTCAACAACGGTGCGTGGTCGTGCGTAATATTGTAAGTGTACGGTCGCCAATCTTCGCGGCGAGGGACCGCACACTCTGTATCCACTACCGGTTTCCTTTTATCAATGTCGTACATAATTCAACGCCAACCCTTACAACGCGACCGCGTATTAATAATTGTGCGAACTGTGTGTAGTACACCTGCCTACGTGACTGCAAGACGTTTCGAATCGTGCGAATTCGAAAATATAAATAATGCATTCGTGTCGAGTACGCGCAGACGGGTGTCTTACGCGGGACGTTTGTCTCTTGCCTCGTATCCACACGAGCGGCCGTGCGACTTACGACGTCTACTACATTGTTGTGTGGACGACAAACGACACGAAGTAACGTATCGGCAGCGATCGGTTTTGTGTACGGTTTTTTGAAACTTATCGTAGCCTAACCTAAACGCACAGACGCTTTAATTCGTTGGCAAAGGGTTATTTCTTTTCTACAACCGAGTTCGATTATGTTCTGAATCAATCGGAAACTGGACTGACTCCTAACGCGCGTCACGTTGTGTCCGACTTTCCAAAAACGTTTTGTCATCAGGTAGGGTTCATTTGCAACCCAGGATCGAACCGGAAACGTAACTCCGCGCGCGTTAGTGTGCAACGCGAAATGTATTTTTGGCATCGTTATTATATAACAGTGCTTGGCGATGCTGAGAATGTAGATAAACCGTGTTCATTGCACACATTAAACGGTAAATTATTAATTATCATGTACACCGTGTACAAACAACACATATCGCAAACACAACAAACAAATAGCGTCTCGTCTCGAGTTTCCAGGTTTTTCGTTTTATACGTTTTATATGAAATAAAAAACAAAGACACATTGAGATTTTGTTTTATCGTTACACGCGTGCGACCGATCGGACGGTTATTTTAACTGTCCAACGTACTTCTTCTATTGGTTCGCAGGTTGCCAAAAATTTTATCACTTTTATTGATTAGTTTATCATGGCGATCGTTACAGTGGCCGAGTACGTTTATTTTTTATCTACCGGCCGTATCAACAATGACTGAAAGTCATCGCCAAGTCGTTCGTGTTTACCCACGATTTAATCGTTAACTCGAATCTCCGATGCGGAGCACTCAATGGCCGTAAAACGCGAAAACATTCGTAACCAGGGGTGGATCTAGAGGGGTGCTTGGGTGCTATAGCACCCCCCTTGATCCGCGTTGATCTTTATTATTTTTATTTATTTATTTTTTTATTTTTTTTGTGAGAAATAATATAATTTACCATTGTTTTTGTCTTTGACAATAATAAACAAAAGTAATTATAATAACAACTGGTTTTATTCACAGAATTGTAGACAACTAGTTCTGGTTTGAGTGCATCATGGATTATCATTAATCACAAATATATTACTTGAGTGAAGACAGTGGAGCTAATATTAATTATTACTTATTGCCAAGGCTCGTAAGTTCATGTACTAAAAAACGTGTAAATAAACAACAATGCAATAATGCATTCAAATCTGGCAATACCTGCATTAAAATATGAGCTAAAGAGTTCAGAAATACGCATTTCTATTCACTAAAAACCTAAAACTATGCGCAGTAAAAAAAAAATATAGGAAAATTTTGAAATACAAGAATATCAATTCAATATTTTAGAATGTTATATTTTATTTCTTTCGAATATACAAATAACAAATGGCGACATAACGGCGCGAGTATTGAGATTATTGTTTACGAGCGGGTCAGAAGCATTGCACGCGTGTAAATTGTCTGTACACGAACCTACAGGTTTCGTTGCGACGAAAATAAATTGATATTGCCACACGCACTTTGTTCGGCAATATCAATATTGTTATAGTATAAGGTATATTATATAATTATTATAATAGAATATAATAATTTATAATAATATAATAATTTATACGAGTATAATAAATAAATATTATAAATATATATATATATAATATAAGGTAGTGCAATAATATTGTTTCAATGGTGCTGAGTAAAACTCATAAAACCAATACAGTGGTAAGACACACAAAAACAAATCAAACAAAATGCCAAGATTTTGTAAACATGTCCGGAAAAGTAAATAGGAATGAATTCAAGCATTTAGTTATTTGTCTAATTTTTTTTTTTTTTGCCTATCCTGAAATACGATTTTTCTGAATTTATAGGAAATAATATGCGCTAATAACGCCAAAAAAATAACTATATGCCAAACACGCCTATACACCCAAAGTATGCACTGTTAAAATTTATTACTATTTTTATTACTATTGTTATGTAACGGATTTGTACTTCACTTAGCATGTTTTCTTATGTAGCAAAAAAACATGCTGATGCATGAACTTACGAGCCCTGGTTATTACTATTTACTAATACTACCATTTGGTCAGTCGTCAGACATTAAATCCACTATAGTCAATAGCCACTATCACGTACTTCGAAAAATAATGTTATGGCACTAATAATTGTGTGCAATAGTTATATTAAATTGTCAAATTATTTACGTTCTACAATGACGGAAATACGGTTAAATGGTTTAGCTGCATTGAACATACATAAGCATATACCAATTGACGTTCATCAAATTGTTGACTCATTTTCCAAAAAAAAAAAGACATAGGAGGATGAAGTTCGAAGA
This sequence comes from Schlechtendalia chinensis, assembly GCA_019022885.1. Taxonomy (NCBI): domain Eukaryota; kingdom Metazoa; phylum Arthropoda; class Insecta; order Hemiptera; family Aphididae; genus Schlechtendalia; species Schlechtendalia chinensis. Next base: position 9,848,818 of record CM032339.1, on the reverse strand, counting down.
CTGTCAAAATAAATTTGTAAAATGTTTGAAAATTCTGTCAAGTTATTTTTATATAGATAAAAATGAAGAAAAATTAATATTTGTTTTTTTATATTGTGTGAAACCAAAAAAAAAAGTAGCGAACCGCGGGTTGATGTAGATGTCGCTTAAGTGAATTACTTAGGTAAAGTTTTAGAGTTCTGATATTAGATATTATAAATTTGAAAACAATGATAAATCATTGCAATCGATAAAACGATTGTAAGCGGAGCTTCGATGTATTATTATTAATAATATAGTGTGTGTGGAGAAAATAATTTACGATTAACTTTACAGTACATCATAATCCGCCCATAATAGTATTTTCTGTAATTTTTCGGTAGTTTTTGAATAAATATATGTATTTTTTTAGGCGCTTTTAAGAAAATCGAAAAATGAGATTTTTAAAATACCAACTAGACAGCATTTGCTACCGGAAAATAATTAAGCGTATTAAGATCAGAGCACTCCTTCTGGTAGAACTTTTGTGTACAGACATTCATTGTAAAACTAATACACTCCTCGCTCCGCTCAGAATCTAATAAAAGATAATATATGTGTATGGCTACTAATTATAATAGTATCACCCCTCCCCCAAAAAAATTATCCTAGATCCGCCCCTGTTCGTAACTCTTACTTTTGTTGACTGGAGAAAGTACATATAAAACGTCTCACACTGACGAGATTATAGTATAACTTATATATAGTGTTATATAATTATTAATAACGATTAGAAAGCTTTACAGTGTAACCTGTCGAAGATGAAACTCATTGGGACTATGAAAAATGTTCTAGTTAATACGTCATATATGTTTCCGTTTTATTAGAGATTAATACATACGTGGAATTCACTTTTGAGACCGACCGAAATTCCGTTTTTTTAACCAATTTGCTCGTTGGTTAGAGGTTTTATTACGTACGAGTACATAATTATTATTATAAATCGATGTAGATGTTTTGATTATCTCTTGATCGTCCGCGAAATCAGTGCAATCATACTACAATTGTTATTATAATGACTGTCTTAAGATATATTAGTGTTAAAGTTCAGTTATTAAATATTTTATTTCATAAATTAGTATTTAAAATAAAAAAAATGCAAAGTCTGGAATACAATAAATACGGTTTAATAAGGTACAATTTATTTTAAGCGATGATTTGCTTACAAATGAAAAACGAATTTTTTTTAGTTAAAAAAAGTTTTATCGTTTTTGAAAGTCTAACGTTGTGAGAGTCATTTTGAATTGCCAATATGAAATGCTGTCTTTTTTCTATTGCATATTTTATTTGATACTTACATTGTTTGAAGATATTCTTTTTAAGAAATATTTCCTTTAGATTTTACTCGTATTCATTATTATTCGTGTAAACTTAACATACGCCCAGCAAATTCCAAATTCCGAGATAAGTAACTTTCAATGGATACAATATTATGTAAAAAATGTGTGTATAATATATACGTGTATATCCCGAACTATTAATAACATATTCATTGTTAGACCGCCTAATTTTTATACATATAATTTAACTTGTTTGAATTCCTCGTCGAAATGCGAATTTCCTCTACCGCAGAATCAATTTCGTACATTGTTCGACAATAATCCCAACCACTGAACCACGTATTATTTAAATGAATCATAGACTACGTGACTAAAAAGAGGTTTTTTAGCGTGTCCTTATTTTAAAAAAAATAAAATAAAAATATTTTTAAGTCGACGAATTATATTATGATTTATTTTCTTTTTGACTTTTATTGCAATGCAATACATAATCGTATACCTTTTCATAAACCTACTATTGATTTATGATTTTTATTAGAGCAGCCTAAAAGTCAAGAGATATGGAAAAAACGGTTATTCCTATAACTTTTTTAAACTTGTATGTCGTGGTAACTAATTTTAATATGTTCAGTCTTGTTATTATCTGAAATGCGATAATTAATTAATATTATTATTCACTTTAAAAACATTGCGATTAAACATAATTGTATCGTATTACTTTAAATTTATCTACCTACGTAATAAATTTTACATAATTATAATAAAGCAAACCACTGGACGTGTTGAAACGCACACATACGAGTGTATATTTAATTTATTAGAAAAAACAATCTGAATACGATAAAATGTATAATTATGCAAAAGGTTTTATTTTATTAACATTAAGTGATTCGAAGAAAAGCCATTTTTAGTATTCTTACTGACATATTTTTAATTGTTTTGTATCAATGTATTCAACAATACTTTGAATTATTAAATCTAAAATAACGTATTTTATTACCGTTTTGATCGGTATAATTTGTTTGCACATAAAATTTCACTTTTTTACATTCTCATTTTAAAAACATAGGACTCAATTTTTCGATATTGATAAAAATAAATTATTGTTTTTATATTTTCACCTGAAATAAAGTTTTTCACTTCGGTTTAGGCATAATTTTATTTTATTGAGCCGAACGACGGCGGCAAGTGGCCTGGCGAGTGTCAAATCACTAAAATAATTCACATAATTCACTAATGCACATTATCAAATTTCAATTATAGAAAATAGTAACTACTATAGATTATAAACTAAATACGTTGGTCAACTATTACCTTATGAGTGGAATTGAAACTGACGATATACACATATTATTTTCGAAGTTTAAAATACTAATATAATTATAATGGTTAGATTGATATTATAATGTTTAAAATAGGATGAAAATGTTTTCAAAAGATTTGTTTCTGAGATATTTATTATGTTCTAACCAAACTAGAAATAATTAAAATTGGTTTCGTTGAAAACTGATATATCATAAATTGTACGTTATTATTTTATTTTTTATTATTATTTATCTACTTCAGTAATTTTGATACAAGTTTAAATGTAACACATAACATATAATAATAATGATTCAATTACAAATCCTAAATTTAATTTTCACGTATATATATTTAATCAAGTATTTATGTTATAAGCTGAATTTTAATTTGTATAAAAACGATTTTATTCGCTTTCATTTATTTTTAATTAATATTTGACGTTCAATTCCATTGTGATTTTATAATTTTTTTAATGCTTTTACACTTGATGAATTTTATTATAATTTCTTATATTTTACTAATTCAATGTAAATATAAACACTGTATTTATTTATATTATATATTTTAATTGCGTACATTCCGATATATGATTTTCGGCTTCAACCCGCTCTATAGAAGACAATAAATAAAACAAGACAAGTTTAAATACATTAATGATTAGATAAATTAAAAAGAAAAGAAGAATGCAATTACAGCAAACTGAAAAACGTTTATTTGCGTTATTTTCAATATCACAAATGTGTGTCAAAATTAAAGCAAATTACACAATAAACACATAAATATTTATGCCTAAGTTCAAATTCATAAATAAATAGTCCTATAAAAGCATGTTATCAAACATTTAAATTAATATAATACATTCTAGCATACAATTTTATTTTATTCATATTGTGTTTACAATACAAGTATACATTCAAAAACCGCATATGCTTTAATCTAAATTTTAATACAGAAAAATTGACTTAAAAACAACACAAAATCTAATAAATATACCAGAAAATTTAAAATAATATTTTAAATGTATATTTAGATGATTATTTAAGTTAAATCTATTCAGAAATAGCGACATCAATATGTTTATTGGACGGGTTGTCTGATTTTATGGCCGTAACACCGATAATATTTTTTTTATTTTTAAAAAATTAATTGTTAAAACTATATTTATAAACAAATAAATCGTATTTTCCACTTATATTTATAGGTATATTATTATAACTAGTTTTATGAGTTAACATTAATAGCGATTTGGTTTTACAATATAGAAATAATATTACAAAAACTACGTGTTAAGCTTTTAGGAAATCTGAGAAAATCCGAACGAGCACGCGTATGAGATACATGTGAATCACGTTTGAGTGATAAAAACCAACTCACGTATACGGATTATCGTTGGTTTGGCAATGAAAAGTATATAAAATGCAAGAAATTTACATTACACAGTTCGAGCGAATTCTTAAAACTTTAACTGAATATCCCCGAGAACTAAAACAAAAACTTTTATGTTCGACATTTTTTTCAACTTTTCTTCAAAACTTCGCCCTGCTTTAATGTTACTCGACACGTCTGCAGCTGATTCTGGCCAAATGGATTTATAGGGATAAAATACGGACGCGTGTTTAATATGCGGATGACGAGATAAAATCAATTTCCGTTACAATGTAAAGTATTTCTATTAATATTAATGTACAAATCAAATTAAATAAAAATTGTGAAATTTCCAATAAAATTATACTATGCATCGGTGTCGTTTGTAATTTTAGCAAAAATTGTTCACAAAAACGTTCTGCTATTAAAAGGAATAAAGTGCACTGTATTTTATTATAAAGTATAATTATTATTCAATTCGGTTGGCACGTATTTGATGAAACACATTTAACTCATAATTGATTTTTTATTTTTTTTTAAATTAAAGCCATCTAAATGTATTATTTATTTTCATATAAAAGGTTAATAAATATTTCTAAAACATTTTGAAAAATGCTAATTTATGAAGAAGTAAAAATATATGTCTTTTAGCCGTCCATTTCACAAAATGGAATATAATTAGAATTGCATTATTTTATTATGTTTAACAATAGAACAATTCAACAATGCAAAGAAAATAAATTACACGAAAATCAATATTTTATATTTGCTGTGCAAACTAATGGGTATTACCACGGACAAAATATGTTCTCAATTAATACACTAATTTAATGCGGTCGATTATACTCTAACAATGAAACTGACTGTACCAATTTTCTATTCACTATTATGTTATGTATAATAGGTACATTTATTTACAACATGTGTTGGTAAAAAATTTATTTATTCCAAAACTGGCAGTGAATAAAAACGATGTCGTTATCTATAAAAGTATGTTTTTATGTATGTATGTATTATTATTATTATTATTATTATTATTATTATTATTATTATTAGTATCGTATCAATAGCTATAATGACAAAAATTATGTATTTTCTACAAAAATATTATCGTATGTTTCATAAAATGCGAACACAACCATTCATAATATGATTTTATTCATATTTTTACAATCGAAATTTTAATATTATTCTATCTCGTAATTGTTTACAATTGAATATTGAGTCTCAGGTGTGCTTTTATCGGTCGAAACAATCCTTTTTTTATTTTAGTTGTACGAATTGTTTATTTTTTATCGTTAAGGACGATTTGTATCAAAATCTCTTCTTCGAATAACAGCAAAGTGTGTCGTTTGAAAACTGTTGTTTTTTGTAGATCCACACTCCAATGAACCGGTGAGACTGTAACCCATATTGAAGTCAGCCATGCTCACATTGGACGTAAGGCATAACTGAAAAATGTTTTTACATATTATAATTACATTTTAATGTATACTATATATAACTCGTTATAAATAAAACATTTTTTTTATTAGCAATATTTGAACACAAACTAGGTATATATAATACTATTAATTATTTACAGTTTATATTAATATATGTTATTAAATAATGTCATTTCTTGCGTATAAAGAAAATAGTTTGGTATTATATGTGTATGTTTGTTTGGTCCAAATCAAATAAGTAATGTTTTAAACGTTTCACATACAGAATGCTTAGTTAAGCATTCAGCACTTCCGACGTCAGTTATTGATTTGTAGTTTCATTAAAAGTCAGAAAAGTTGTTGACACTGTAGCGAACTCTGTCATTCAAGCGTAAGCATAAACGTTGAAATTCTATCTCATTAAATTTATATAACATTCAAGTACTTATTTTAGCAGCGCCACATTATTCATTATTAAAATCCACATTGATGAAATTCGGGAGGATATTTAGGATTTTTTCAATGAGATGAAATAAAATATTTGTCATAAAAAATTAAATGACATCGCCAGTTCAAAAATAATCCATGTCGTTAGGAAACGAAATTGTAAACCAATAGTTCGGTTCAAATATCGAACCAAGGAAAGTGAAACTCGTACCGAATTTGTCTTCCGATACTCAATTGTTTGTTATAAAATTTGATTATTTTAAATAATAAATAATAACAAAATTATTTATATTATGAACTAATAATCAATCTTTCAGGTTAACCTACTGTTATATCAAACGAGCATTTAGATGTTTTAAGTTGATTTAAATCTATTGAACTTCTTATGAAGTTCGGGTTCGATATTTAAATTAAATAGTTCGGTACGGGGTCAATGTCAGAAATCTGAGCTCGTAACATCACTAAATAATATTGTGTTATATAATTTCGAATGGTCCGTTTGTTCAGTTTACAATATTTCATTTAGACTTAATTCGATATAACAATCTCATAGAGAAAACAAACAAATAAAACACGTTCCACAAATAAGGATAGACTGAGACCCTGAAGGCTCAGGTGGGTAAATATTTAGGAGGCCTTAAACTAACGTTATCAACACAAACAAGCCACTTGATTTTACGATTTTCAATTTTAAATTAAATAAATAACTTGATAATGTATAAAATAAAACCTACTACGAAAAAATGGACTAAAAATTGTGAAATAATACACAAAAATCTTCTCGACGTCGGCGCCGGATTCCAAATCGACACATAGTATCTTGCTTATAACACTTCCAGACCAAATATTAAAGACACTTTATATTTGATTTTCAATTACGCATTACTCAATAATAACGCCGACTTCGACAAATTTTTTGTAAATTATCTCGCCCTTTTTAGTGCATTTTTTTTAGTTGTAACGGTTTGATTCAATTTACAATGATAACATAATAAAGCTTTCATTTAAAACATTAGGTGTTATATTATTTTGCGTGGGCCATAATAAAAATAAAAAAATAGCTTAAGGCTCAAGCACCAGATGTCTAGAGAGCCCGGGCGGATAGGCGGGTAGCCTCCTGCCCGACCCTGACAACAGCGGTCCGTAGTATTTGCCCGATTAGAAACCCGATCGGTTAAACGTTTCGGGCGATCGGTCCGGCGGCACACGTTTTTTTTTCCGCGGTCAATCATTTTTTGTTCGTCAATCACTCGGTTCGCCAAACCGCGCGTCCGTATTGTGCCCCGTAGCGAATACAAGTGCGTACGACCCCAAGCGTTCGGAAAACGGTTATCTCGGTTACAGGACGGTCGCGATAATAACGCGTTTATTAACGTCCGTCGTCAATACGCGGCACGGTGGCACGGACGGCGCTGAGGACGGAGACCGAACTCGGACGGGAGCGAATGTAAAACCGTCGACGAGCATAATAACGAGTCGCGGCGCGAACAGAGAGGAGAGAGGAGAGAGCTAGGCAACGTCACACCGTTTTCACGCAAACCACGCGGGGGGGAGACGGGACCGGGAGTCTTGGCGGAAAACTTTATTTCCCTCCTACGAAATATTATGATTAAAGTTTCGGCCGTACACGCGAACGTCGGCGGCAAAAGACGAAAAGGGGGTCGGGGGGTAGCGACGCACGGGTCCGTGTAACAGTCGCCGTAACAGGAGGTTTCGCCCCGTCGCGACGGTAACAACCGGCAATCTGTTTCCGCCGACCGCCGCGACGGTTATGAATACGGCGCGCGATAAATCGATCTTAATCTCGTTTCGAGGCGTTTTCGTTCCGAGGCCACACGCGCCTCGGCCGCGTGCGTGTTTTCTAATTAACCTATCGTTGTTATCGCGCGTCTAATTGATCGCGGGACGAAAGGTTTCGCACGAGAACGAGCCTCTCGTCAGGTCAGTAGTGTACATACGCTTATGCTCAGACACACGCGCACGCGCACATTATATCGTCACGCGCACGCGCCGTCGTCTGGGCAAACCTCTCCGACGTAACGCGGCGTGATACGAGCGAACGAGAAATCGCTCGAGTGTCCTTTTCATTCGATTCTTTTATCGTCCCCCTTCTTCGTTTACGTTCTCGATGGCCTTTTTCCTTGGGCATGTGATTCCCGGGGAAATAACGAGTCCACGACGACGGTCCTCATTTCGGGAAAACTCGAGGGCACCACTGCGTAATACGTTTTGGTTTTTGTAATCGTTTGGACCAGTTGATTTTTAATTTTTCCACGCGCGCCGTACAATTTCGCTTAGCCGAACGACGTAATATAAATTACGAACGATTAACGGTTATGAAATTACATCGTTTTTAAATTACTAGGAAATCCAATTCGTATTACTGCCGGTGTATTATAGAACGATGCCACTCGAGCTAACGGTTTTAGAAATATTTTGTGATCACGAGGACGATAACGGCTTCTCCGAAAGTGTGAATTTCTAATGTTTTGTTATCGTTTAAAATGAATACCGATTATAGTTGTATTTACTATTTCACTACGACAGTACTCAAAGACTCACTTTGTGTTTAATTCGGTTCGAATATTTCCAATTATTAATCCGGTTCGATTCGAAAATCGAACAGCTCGTAACATCACTAAATATTGTTTGTATTAATTTTTTACTTACAATTGAACGTTTGAAACGATACTCAATTCCAACACATTACATACCTCAACTGGATCGAAATAAACAAATGTATTATTACTATAACACTTTGTAGAACATTAATCCGTTAACTATGGATTACTGTTTGCGTTGAACATTGAGTGTACACCACATTTTAATCAGATTATCGTGCATTTTTTTATTTTTTAAATATATTAAGATGACGGTATTATTTATTTTGATTTCGAGATGTTTTTCATTTAAATTTATTGAACCAGAAATGCTATTTTACATCAAATACATCAGCAAAACAGCGTGACAGTTTCATTGCGTAAAAAGACTAATGGAATTTCATTAAAATAATTGTATAAAGGGACTTCGTCATTTCAAAAAAGATTTAATATTAATTTATAAACGTGATAGCTGATAAACATTTGATGTAATAAATAAATTTATTATAATCAATTTGTCAATGTTCACAAACTAATGTTTAAACGTATTATAGACTAAAAACTACATATTATATTAAAAAATACAATTAACGTTAGAATAGAATCATGTTTTAGATTCTGAGTTCAGCGATTTTATAATGTGTTTTCTTAGTTTTTTCGTCAGTGCACATTTTTTCGTGTAGAAGGAGTGCTGGAATGATCTTAACGTGCAATACGTTCCGGTATCAGATTGTATCTAGTTGGTACTATATCCGATACGTATTTTGATTTTCCCAGTAAGCTCCTTATACGTAATTCAAAATAATCCAAAAATGGCAATAAAAAAAAAAAAACCAGTAAAATGATCGAACATATTCGTTTGGATACGGACAATTTTTGTATTTTTTATGAATTCAAACCATAATACAGGCTTAGACATATATAATATTTGGCACAATATTAATCATGTTCATTAATTATAATAAATACTACCTAAAGTTATTCAGCATCGTTTTTCGAATATATTGACGATTTATCATTGCTTTTAAATTGAAAATAATAATAAAACTCTTACATCTCTATCTAAGTAACTCGCTTGAGCCGATAACCAAAGCCTACTACCTTATTTATACAACGTCTTAATTCTGATTTCCTACAAGTATAAAATGTATAACGATAAATATAAAAACAAATTATAAATGCATTATAGTAAATTTGATATATTTTACTGAAATTAAAATTCTAAACGTTCAAGAAACAATTTTTGAAATTTAAAAATCAACTCATTAAGGTGTCAAATGCTGAAAATAAAAGCATACGAGTAATTGTTGAAATTACAATACTTATACAATTACAAACAAGAACTTCTTTTTTAGATCAATCTCTTTAAAATAGCTTGTATTGTATCTAAAAACATATTTTCTTCACAGAAATTTGTTTTTTTCGCGATATTTTAACATCGTTTAGTTATATTATTCCACCATAATATACGTAACAACGGGTTTATCGTCGTTAATATTTATTATTTTTTTCTTTTTTTAATTAATTTGTTTGAAATATGATTTTTGCAAATTATCACTGCATTAAAATAACGCATTTATTATAAAGTTTTGGCAAGAAGCAGGCAAAATGGTATATATAGTGTACTGGCGGAAAAGTACGATGGTAAACACAGTGTGTCACCCTGCATTATATATATTATTACGTATAATTAAGTAAATATAATTTATATTTTATTCGTGATTAATGTCGACGGTCGAGGATGCAAAATTATTACATTCAACATTATGATATTACAATTTATTGGTACCTAAGCCTGACACATTTAGATAAATATTACATATTACGATTACTACACAATATTATTATTACCGACCATCGCTCCAGTCAGAAAACGGAGAATTCCTGATATAACTTGTATCCAAAGGCGTGCTCAGAAATTTCGAATGGGGGAGGGGAGGAGGGGTTGAAATGTTTTTTATTATTATTCATATTATGTGATGTCTTGTTATTATAAGATAAGTCAAATGTATCTTCCAGAAGCCTGAATACTACTACTACTAATAATAATATGAATATTAATAATTGTATTGATAATAGATTGTAATCTAATAACCTTAAAGGAGTTTTGTTTGAATTGGTAATGGAGTTGTGGTATAGTGGGAAGAGGGTGTACAAAAATAAAAAGAACACAGGAAGGAAGTCGAGGATTCAATGATGGAAATTAATTGGGGACAAAAAAAATTTTTTTTTAGAAAAGATGAAAGAAAAGGTGGTGTGGAATGTTGAGGGAATTTAAATAATATGTGGAATAGGATTGCTACTTGTGTAAAAAATACCACAAAAAAATTATCGGTGAGAGTAATACACTAGAAAACAAAAAAACGTGGTGGTAGTATGAGAAAGTTCAGAAAATTATAATGAGTAAGAAAAAGCAATTTAAGTATAGCAGAAGATCAGATGAAGAGAAGATTGGGTAGAATACAAAAACTTGTGTAAGGAAGCAAAGAGGGCAGTAAGCAAAGCAAAATTTAAGCAGTATGATGAGTTGTTTGATAAGCTGGAAACAAAGAAAGGTAAAAAAGAAATTTATAGATTTGCTAAGGTTGTAGAAAAACGATTCAAGGATTTTCAAAAATCATGGTGTATAAAAAGTGTTGATAAAAGAGTACTGACGAATGATGAGGATGTGAAAAAGAGATGGAAAGAGTATTTTGAGAAATACTGAATGAAGAGTATCCAAGAGAGATTGTAGAGGATATTTCGTGGAACGAAGGTTTAGTAGATTTAATTAATGAGAAGGCGGTTTGGGAGGCCGTGAGAACGATAAAAAAGAAAAAAAGCGGTAGGACTAGATGAAGTGCCAGAGGAGGTGTAGAAGATCTTAGGGGATGTAAGCATAAGGTGGTTGAAAGATTTTTGAAGTAAAATGCTAGTAAAGGAAAAAAAGCCAAAAGAATGGAGAAAGAGTGTTGTGTATCTATGTTTAAAGGCCAAGGAGACATACAAGAATGTGGAAATTATAGAGGCATGAAGCTTATGAGTCATAGTATGAAGATTCCCCTTCTCTCCCTTGAGCATGCCCATGTTTGTATCTTAAACAAATGTACGGTGTTATTTGTGTCAATAATTAATATTGTCCTATGAAAAATACACAACAATAAGAACTGATATCATCGAGGAAAAAAACTGAAAAGGAGGCGAAAAACAAGAAGTACCTACACGACCTTTTATTATGTTCATTACTCCTTTGCCAAAGAATTTTTCTCGTCATAAAAACACTAACAATGTATACTTGATATAGTAATTTGTGTAAATAAATAAAACTTATTTTATATAGATTTTTAATCATATAAAACTGTTTTGTTCTTCAGTATTCTGTATCTTTTGTTTTATACTTTGAAAAATTATTTAAATATTTGAAAAAGACATAATAAGACAACTTTGGTCTTGGTTAAAATTTAAGTGGGACGAGTTTTCTCTTCTCCCCACAATAACGCCACTAACAGTATAATTATTAATGCAAAAAAATGAATACGTAAATTCTTGCATTATAAATCCTACATCAAAGGTATTTACTTAATTGATACAAGACAATCAAATGGTTTGAAACTTATAATTTAAAACTATTTGATTGGTCTGTTGAATAAATTATTACAAGTATATTCTATGCTCATAATAGTTTATTATACTATGTAGATAGATGTTTACCGTATGTATATCAACATTCAAAACTATTCTAATGATGTATTTATGTATTATTATACATATTTATGTATAGTATTAGTACTAGTATAAGTACTAGTATAATACTGTATAGTATTTATATACATAGTAATATATAAATAAATGAATATTTTAGTATTATAATTAATTATTTCAGCTATTTGTTCAAGATAATATTATATTCTAGCTATATAATTATCATTGAAACTATTATTCCAACGTATATGATAATAGAACAATTTTATTTTCATTGTTCCAACGGCCAAGTCTAAATCAATTTACTTCTGTGTAAAATGTAATATTTGAATTATTTTCTTTCAGTTATTTGCGTAACTCTCTAATAAATGAGTTTTTCTATTACTATTTATTATTTAATCCACTCATTACTGGAATATGGTTGACCATACAGAGCTAAAATATAATAAGACGGATCCTTGGGAGTTTTGGAAATTTCGGTTACTGTTTATGAAAATTCATAGCTAATTACCAATTCGTATTTATTGCCGATACCAAAAAATGTTAATAGATTTCAGTGTAGTATTAATATGCATAAATATGTATAATTATTATGCTTAACGTGTATACGTATTTAATCTATTAATTATGTAAGTCATATTTTATATTTAAGTTTATTTATTTATATTAAAATTTTTAAAAAACTTTAGAGCGCATTACACTGTTTTACGTTCTTTGTAATTCTAATTTTTATGTTATAGTAGATGCTCAACAAACAATACCTCCGAGTAAAACTGACATTGATGGGCAATTCTCATTGAAGTTTCTATAACCTAGGAATAGGATCAGTTTGTTAGTGAATCTTTTAAACGATCAAAAAACTTAATCGTGTGAATTATAGGTAATTAGCAAAATATATTTAACGAGCATGCAACAACTTATGTAAAATATGTGACCAGAATAAAGTAGTCTATTTATCATTGAAGTTAACAGTCAAGTAGAATGTTTGCATAAGTAAATTAAAAACCTTTATAAGTACCTAGAGAAGAGTACGATATCACTTAAACAAATTTATAAAATATCAATTGTCAAAGACAGATAACAAGATCATGTTATACTCTTTTATTTTATTTTTGTTTCTATTTCATTAAATAATGTAGTTGAATTTAAAATTAAAGTATCTATATGACAAAGTTCGATGATAATGATGTCGTGCATATTTCATTTCTGTGATATATACACATATATATATCAATATTAATGATTTTTCATTAGTCTCAAGGTACTATTACATTGCTATGTTTATTGTATATTTAACATATTTAATATATTGTAGATTTAAATGTGAAATCGGCAATTATGTTATTGTCACCCATCTCATTTAGTAAACCTTATTAGTTTTCAAATATCGTTTTTAATCATTTTTAATTATTAACAATACATTCGTAAATGATGTTTACCGAGTAAGTAAACAATGCAGAGAGCTGATAACGACACGTCCATTGTAACGACATTTCCATAGAAATAAACCCTGTATAAGATACCCATGAATATTGAATAGTTACGGATCACACATAACTAGACGTCAACAAATTTTGTAGAAACCGTCGTGTAACGTCGTGTACAACCATCTAACCGAATTTATAGCTGCGGTGACGGTGTCGTCGTTAGTATATGAACACAACACAATAACTTACAGGGAGCTGTGAGTTACATAGTTTTGCAATTGGATCGCCGTTAGCGTAAATAATCTGTCCTGACGGGATACATTGTTTAGTTGCAATTAAATCGTCCAATATCGATCACCTGTTTCCGAGGAATTTGGTCAAACAATATTGTTTGTAAGCTACAAAATCGATTTGCTCGCAATTAATTAGATTTCAAAACGCAAATTGTATACATAACGGATATCATAAATAATTTAAACCTGTTTTTTCGTTAGATTCGTGGTTTATGTTTATAGTTATTGGACCTAATGGAAATTATATTTCGGAGACGTGAATAACAAATCGGTAGGATGCATTTAACAATGATATATGTTCCTGGCGTGCTCAAACAAACCAGAAAAAAGTAAGGTATAGAAAACAAAAATCCTCTTTTCATTCGACTAATTCCCAAAAGTTGTTCTGCTACGCCTAGCCCGCATCCCGAAACTTTCGCTAACCCATCCACTTTAAACACGACTTCGAAACATCTAAACCCGTACAGGGGAAAACGAAAGTAAGACTAATCATTATTTCATTACTTTGGTCCCCTTATGTGTACGGGGTTAAACGAGTTAGTCCAATCCGAGGTAGGTTTTTAGCACTATATCTGTACTCGAATTTAACCATGTATATTATAAAAAGTGCAATAATAGATAGCTATTTCATTTTGAAAATGGTTTTTCTGCTGTTTAAAATGAGGCAAAAAAAAAATGTTACAGAATAAATAAACTTAGCCGCACTATGACATTAGCATTTTACCAGCCTGCATAATTAATCAGATATTTGCATTCGATGACAGCAACTCGGTGCTGTGTAAATACTTGAAATATCCTATTTAATGCAGTTGACAGATTTGAATAAGTATTCAGCCTGCAATGACATCGGACTACAAAGAAATAGTGATTTTCATTGTTTATCCAATGTCTCAATGTCACGCTAAGTACAAGTTTCGGCGTTAAAACAAAAAAATATAAATCCAGTTTTATAATATTTTTTTTTTACTGTCTGTAAAAAAAAAAACACATTGGAATAAACCATTATAAAAATATAATGATAAATTTATAATTTTCTATAAAACACGTATCTCAATGTGAAATGTAAATATTTCCATTGTTCTGTAACATGAAGTTATTGAAAATTATGGCATGCATCAACACCAATAACACTAAATAAGTATTTAATCAAGTTAAAACTGACGATTGAATAATTGAACAATTAATAACACCATATACGAGTATATACTCGTATGTACATTTATCCAATTTAATAATAATGTGAAAATTCACGTTAAGAAAATTATGATATTTTTATTCAAGGCAATTTTATTTCAATATTAGAAATAAAAGTGAATATTTATCTAATTTATTATATGTTAATACTATTTAACGAATTTAATGTATGCATTTTTATAAAATATATTTACATTAAGTGAGACAAAATAACAATATAATATTTGGTTGATTACATACCAACTCCAGTAAACAATTCTTACATCACTCTTTACTAAATTCATTAATTTTGATCGTGCAAATAAAATATGTCAATAAATAAAAAATCATTATCAATAAAATTAATTAAAATTTTTTAAATCTGTATTAATTACCATGCAATAGTAATTATAGTAAATATATTCAATTTAAGAAACTTTGATGTTTCTTTTCTTCGATTAAAGAATTAATGATTGTGAAATAAAAACATTTTTCATAGTTATACAAAAAATGTAGATAAATAACGAACATTCATATTATATAAAAAAAATTAGTCGTATGTACATACGCTTATATTTTGAAATTATTCATTATACATATGAAATTGTTCAAATTACCCAAACAATGATATTCTATTGATAAGCCGTATTTAATGTCGTTACAAATTGGTTTATAATCAAGCAAAACTCTAGGGACTCGTACAAAAGTGAATTGTGTGAATGAAGATGGTATCAAAAACACATTTAACATATTTTATTAATCGATTTTCGTGCGAATTTCGGACTATTGTAATCGTTTCGAGACCAATTGCAGGCGGTTACAAAAACACGAAAACGTGCAAGATGTTCAATACCATATTTTATGGGAATGAATAATTCCAGAAAAAATGTACACGCGCATAATATTTTTAAATTATATTTAAGTTTATAATCGAAATAAAAGTTCATAATAAACACCATTAAAATAGTATTTTACTTGGCTCGAGTATGTTGCGAGAGGAGGTAAATAAAAATGATATAAAACTAGTCGTAATGTTACGACTTGAAAATCATTAGCAGCTTGTTGCGAAAAGTTCGTCTAAGTGTTTTGTCAGTGGTGGATCACGTACATTTTCCGAGAGAGTACAAGAGAACTGTTACGTTTTGTTGATTACACGCCTTAAGAGCGTCGGCCCATGAATAACACCTCACGTTCGTCCCTTAATACAATAAAAATAATAATAAAAATAAAAACGATAATGATAACGCCACTAAAAATAATCGCAATAAAAAAAAAATATATAAGCAACGGGGTCATTAAACAAACATTAAAAGGAGTATTTAACTGGCTCAAATTAACACAATCGTCCTTTGCGGGCGGCCGATACAACAATTACCCTAGTGCCATACAATGTGTCCATAAACTAGATTTAATCGCAGCACGATTCCCTAGTCCTTAAAACCGTCCTTCTTGTGTATATATGCGTGTGTGTGTGCGCGAGCGCGCGCGCAGTCACGAGATATTCAGAGCACGTGGCCGTTTTGTATATAGCACTGCTTCGTTTGAGTTATACTTGATAAAATTGGAAACCGTGCACCAACGTCGCGATCTTTTTTTCGTTCTACACATCGTTGTTCCTCCTCCCTCTGCTGCTATTTATTCCTCGCCCGGTCCCGTTAGCTGTGTGCCAAAGGGATTAAAACTTAATTACTACGCGGCCTTTCGTTTGGGGCCATACCGAACACGAGCGTGCGCGCCGTACAGCGTGCACAATAACAGACGCTGTCAATCGACGGATTTGTTTTTCCTTGTTACTGGACGCGATCCTTTGTTGTAAGAAACGAAAAATACAGTTACAGAACATGACGCGTAAGAAAACACTCGGATTCGCCATTTATCTGAATCGTTTCAAAGTCAGGACAAATCTAGGACTAGAAAAAGTAGCGTAATTATTTCTATCCTTTGAACGTTACAGAATTTCGTCAAATGAAAATAGTACGTATTTATTTGAGTACAGACGGATTTCGATAGTATTTTGTTCAGATTTAAGTTTCCATAAACATTCTTAAATGGTCTTTATTTAATTATTAATATTTAATATTTAATTCGAATGTATAATAGTCACATTATCATAGTGTAAAATCATACAATATAGGAACAAAAGTAATTCATAAATTTTATTGTATAATTAAATTTGTTAATTATAATCATAAATAGTGTTACTGCTTATTAAAGTAATAATATAGTTTCATTATGTAGGTTGTGTAAAAATATTACTTAGTCAACACAATGTTAACTTTTTATTCCAAATAAACGTACAATACGAATGCTTTAAATGCGTTCTTACACCGAACAACGTTTGTTCCATTTTAATACAATAATAAACTATGTGTAAATCATTGAAGGATCTCTCTAGGAAATTATTAAAAATATAATTGCATTTAAATTTAAATATAAAGATGATATTATAAATAAAAAATTTGTATTATCCATTTATTTTCGATTCTTTCTTAACAGTAAAAATTACTCTACGACTGATGTTAAAAGGTCACTTTGACTATTACCCTATCTCCGCAAATATTAAAATAACATTTTTATAACATTAATAATTATAAATATTTCAAAAAAGACTATTAACGTTAGTAATATCATATAAATATTAGTATTTTTTATTTGTAAGGCCACAGTGACATTCTTTTGTACATAATAATTTTTAAGGATTCCCTACTACAAATCATATACGTTTATTCGTATTGTTCTATTTGTAGCTTTTGACATAAGCTGGAGATAGTGGATATATTAAATCATATTTTCAACCCACGAACACTTTGGTGATTTCGTGACTCCCGACATTTCTAAAAGATTATCTACAGTGTTACAATCAGTATATTGCATTCGCAACAGTGATTTTCAATGACAAATATTTATTCATATTAGCGCTATATAATGTTTTATAAATAGAATAATTGTTTAGCTGAAAGTCACTACCAATTAAAATTTTATGAATTTACTTTATAATTCATTTTTTAATTAGTTTTTGTAATTTACATAATTAGTTGTGTGCAAATCATAAAACTCTTAGAGAATTTCAATGTATTTATATACCAGTTTACATGTGGAAGATTATGCCTAACAGCTTATGTTATAAATATATGGTTTTTAAAATCAACTTACATCCAAATTATCAAGAAACAAAACATTTCAAGTCCTCTACAGTATAGCCTAAATTGCATTATAATACGAGTATATTCAACTGACAACAATAAGTAATGACCGAAGTCATATTTAATTATTAACAAAATCATAAAAAAAAAACCCCATAAGTTTATCGGCCTTTGTAGTTTAATTTTATCTTTTACGTCAATCATCAATCTCGAAATAACAACAATTACCTATTTTTTGTGATACATATTATTAACGTTTGGCAAACGCACGCGTGCGATACACAGCAACGACGTATAGAGAGATGTGTAACATGTGAGCTCGAACGAATCACTGACAATATTCTAAATATAATGAGTGTTTTATACAATAGTATGCATTGTATAAACCAGGGGCTCCCAAACTTATTTCCCTTACCGCCCATTAACAAAAAAAAAAAAATTGAACAGAATTTCACCATAATCAATTAATAAGTATAAAAAGAAAACAAAATGCAACAACGTATTTATTTATTTTTGGATGTACATTTCAATAACTTATGTGTAATGAAAATTAAAATAAATATACATTTTAATGAGTTTTTTCATCGATTTATTAACGTTCGGCTCTATTTATGCGAGGAACATTATTTTATTTATTAAAAGCCACCAAATTGTGCGTATAGAACTATTGTCCACTTAAATCATACTAGCGCCCCCTTGGACTGTAATGTCGCCCACTTTGGGAACAATTGGTATAAACGACGAACGTGCGTATTTTTGTTTTCGATCGAACTGATGTTAATCGCTTCGAATGACGATTGCTTTCGTACAACAGTAATGCGTATATCCCGCCATCGTTTGAAGCTGGGTGAAAGTTTTTGAATTTTACGAAATCAAAAAGTCGATGTTTCACGCCGCTAAATAAACCGCATCGGAAACCGTGTTGCAATAATATCCAAGTTTTGCTGGAAAAATCGCGCAGCTACCCGTTTTATTCCGCGCGGAGACGGTCGTTCGAGTGGAAACGACACGCGAACTCGTCACAATGACGGATGGGCCGGGGGAAACGGTGCCTACAAACATTCCCCATAACTTTTTCACTTTTTTCTAGTGGTCGGACGGAACATTTATGCGCTCGCCTTTGAGTAGCTAAAAAAAAAAAAATAAAATAGAATAAAAAAAAAATGTGTATAACATACGAAGAGAAAAATAATATTCATAATCGTAATAATAAAAAGGTACGCAGTAGAATGTTTTTGGTCCTAAAGCCGAAAAAAATGTAATACGTCGGGCATGCATGTATTTGTGTACACGTATATTTTGTACACACGCAACACAAACCCACGTCCGGCGCACAACGTACCTACGAAAGAGAGAGAAAAAAAAACGCCGCCAAACCGATGGACCGCGAGGAAACGTGATTGAAAAAATGCACACGGCCGCGTAAACAGAAATATGAGAAAATAAATAGGCATTTGTTCCGTTTTACACGTGTTCCTTTCATATTTATACCCCTTCGCTTTTGGATCGGAAAATCCGTCATTATTCCGGCCAGCATCCGACTACGCTTTACCAAACAACGTTCGGCAAATCCGGATTTAGAACATTGTCCGTATACATGTACATATATTTATGTGTGTGTAGACGGTTCTCTATATTTATTTTTGAAGATTATAACTACAACGAACCGCACGTTACAAAACGCATAATTCGATTAATCCGTACGGATTTATGTTATAAACACAATTATTAATTATTTCCAAAATAAATTTAAAAATCATTGTTTATTTGTGTGTATTGTGAACGTATATACTTTTTGCACGATCGTTAAATCGATTACATGTACAATATAGGTACGTATTACAATTTAATTAATTTTTTTCGTCACGATAATGTTTCAACATTATCAATTGCCAATGTTTACGATGTGTTTTATGGTAAACAACGGAATCTAGTTGCGATTGAGAATTCAATAAATGTTCGTACCTAGCGAATGATTTCATTTGCTTGACATAGTAATATTTTATTTGTGGTGATACCTTTGTCTTGTATAATTAATTAAGTGTTCTATTGTAAATACTATGATTAACAAATCGATAATTTATCAATTACCTTTACACTACTACATTTATCACAAGATTTTTTAATACTATATTTTACACATACCAATCAAAATAGAGTAACGCTTGAAACTCGTGATTTTTCAATCGTGACATAAAAAATTGTTTATTTATTTATTTATTTGAAAAATGTAAAGTTTTAATGGTATTTTCAACATTATTAAAAATATATTTCTACTAGCCTTCGTTTCTTGTGTTGGCCACAAAATACTTTATCACAACTTTTATTTTATACATTTTGAAATTCGACAGGCTTCTTTAAAATGAGTCTGTAATAAAATATGTATACACTATATGAAATACGCAAGATATAAAGCCTCTGCTGAAACATAAATAAATTACAACTTTTACAAACAAACAAACAAACAAACAATATATATATATATATATCTTTATATTTTTCGACAACCATTCAATACTGTCACAATTGATAAAAGAAAATAATATTTTAGAAAATTAATTTAGACATTATTGCGACCTCTACATTTATATTGTATCTGCGTTATTTAAAAGTCTGAAAGTAAAAAATAATATTGATATTAACGCAATGTTCTACTCATTACCTTATGTACTAAAAACTAAATGCTTAACTTAGGATAGATACTAAAGTCTTACCAGGAAGAGCTTCTATTTTACCCTTTAATTTTAACAAGCGAAAAATCAATGTACAATATTTAGTAATCTTTCACTTATTTTCGTTTCAAAAATATATACATTATATACATATTATAACACTACGTTTCTTATAATGTTCATAATTTCCTGTGATTTAGTATAAGTACATCTTAACAGAATTTTAAATAGGTGCATTAATATTATTGAGAAATTAATTACCTAATTAGAATAAATACTTTTCGAACTAGGCAAATAAATATAATTAATAATATTAAATTATTCAACGTTATAGATTACAATCAGTCACTTCTATATGAATCCTGTACTTATTTTCTAAGTCCCTAAAGATGAACCTGCAGCACTTTTTGTAAACATCTATCAATTATGTTGCTATAACGATTAAAATTACATTGTCTCATACTTAATTGATTTTATAATTATGTTTTTTTTATTGATTTTTATATTCATTATTTTTATAATTGAATAAAAAAAGTAGTAGAAGCGAATATACTTCACGAAAATATATTTTAATTTTATATAAAATCGTGGAATGTATTAACATAGTTATTTAGTCATAAAACTTGAGAGTAAAAACAAATATTTCAAATATAATAATTTCTACATTTATTTGACACAGTATCGAAAATAATGTAATTCTGATTCCGAAACAATGTTTAAGAACGTATTTTTAAAAGTTGTTAGTATAAGTGCTTAGCAGACAAATGGAAAAAATAAAAGCACATAAATAAACTCCATCACTCTTGTTTTGTAGCGTAGCCGAGTTCTTAAGCTATTTTATAGATTTTTGTCTCCAAACATTATTCATCAGACAACTTCTTTGTTTACTGAGAATATTATTCTTGACACCTCAGCGTTGGAGGCATTCGCATTTCCGTGATACCCAGCTAGGGTGCGAATTTCGTTAAACCTATTCCTTTGTTTTGGAAAAAGAAGGGGAAAAACCATGCTCTCCCTTTGAGAAAAAGCAAATACATAAAAGTAAAGTGCTAATATTGTTCCAATGTGATTCTACAAAATGCTGAATGTGACGTAGAATATTTTGTAACTGTGTAAAAGAACAAAATCGTATCTGACAAATAGCTATGAACTACGTTAACGTCGGATTTAGTACAATGATTGTCATAGTTTCATATTGCACAACTATAAAATATTCATAACAATGTTAAAATGTACGTGAAAAAATGTATACTCACTTTAAAATCTGGATCTGTACGTTTGTTAAATGAACCGACGATGAAAAGATTGCCAGTATCGGTGTCTACCATTTTAGCCAATGTTGTATACCTAAAAATAAAATGAAACAAACTGTACATTACACGGTTATTACGGCAGCGATCTTCTATATTCTAAATACGCTTTATATTATTATAAAACCATATTCATTATACACGTGTATTTCATATACAAATGAATGGCACATCTGATTATAATGTTTGATATGTTTATTATATATATTTATATATATTATACCTATAGACTCATTGCGGCAGCTAAATGATACCAAACATCACTTCACGAATATTCCGTGAATATTGTTTATAAATAATGTATATATAATGTAATGTAACGTTGCATTTGATAGTTTGATATGCAAGCATGTGGTTTAATTTAAATGTAAAATATTTTCGTAAAACGTATAAGTACCATTCAAAGGTTATAATGCGCTCTCGTACGGTTGATTAAGTATTACACAAGTAAAGTTTTGTTTAATATGTTGTAAGTACTTACAAGTTACATTATCAAAAGAAAAAAACAATTAATGAATACTTCATAATAATATATTAAAACGAAATAATATCAATGTAAAAAATTACTTAATTTAACAACATTTTTGGATTCTGAAATACTATAGTAAATTAGTAGGTACTCAGTAAATAATGTTTTAATTTTTATAATCGCATATATTTAATTAGAATTAGATAGAACTGGAAATATAAAATATGATTCTTAGTACGGAGTAGTGTTGTGTTTAGATTTGAATGAAATATAATCATTACGTTTTATAATATACAGTGGACGTCGCTTATATAAGACTCACGGTTATAAGATTCAGTCGCTTATTATTATTAACTAAAAATCGTCTGGAACGGTCCGGACATATCCAAATACATTAAAGAAATTCGGTTATAAGATTCACCACTTCGTTTATAAGACTCAAATTTAGAAATAAATATGTAATATGTATGTATAATTAAAGTAGATTAAAAAAAAGCAAAGTATGTAGTAAAATCAAATTCATAAATATGTATGTAATTAAATTTTTTTTTCCCCACTTTGCCTATAAGATTCATTCGGTTATAAGATTCACTTTGTGATGGTCCCAAAGTGAGTCTTATAAGGGGCGTCCACTGTATTAACAATTAGGTGTATATACAGTTCTCACATCTATTTACTTTTTATTTTTACACAGATAACTTAAATTTTTTCTTTGCTTTTTAGACACATAAGTTACTAATTAAATATACATGACATCTATGATATTGACCAATACGCCACGGCATATTAATAATATATATATTACTTTTTTACCAATAAATCTATAAATATATTATTTTTTTACCACGTAATTGAAAAATAGAAAATTGTTTAAATCTTAAATATAATTAAGCAAAATTACTATAACAGTTTTATATAAAAGTTACCTTATCAATGTCAATGAAATAAGTTGATATTTAATGAACCGTTTAAAATAAAATTTATTGTAAACAATTTAAATCAAATCAATAGTTTTCTTATTAATGTTGGCACATTTCAGCTCTATCTATCTGAAAAATATATAAATAAATAAACAACCAAAAATCTTTATATTTTCTTGGGTAATAGTTGAAAAAAGTCTCATTAAAATGTCATACCAGTTTAATATACTGTTATTTTATGTTAAAAAATGTACATCAATCTAATGTTTACGACTTGAAAGTATATCGCATTCCCGTTCCTATATCCTAAAACAATATCTTGAATAATTCAACCATCCCTTACTCTTTTTCCTTGCACGTCGAAAATTATTTCCGTGCAGTAAGTCAACCACACCCCAATACTGCTTCAATAATTTTAAAGTTATGCAAACTCAAATAACTGTAATAATAAGAATAGCCTCAAAACATCTGCATATTGTCCTAAAGTCAATAAAATACGATATGTATGTATTCTTTTTAATGTTCATTCATTGAAAAACGATGATTAACAAACTCGTAAAATATTAATTTAATGACATCGAAGTATTTGTCTTACAGATGTGTGAAATGTAGTTGAATCCAAATAACATATTTAGATAAAAATTTTACTCGAAAATATTATTCGTGTCCTCTTGCATTACGCTTTTGTAGAAATGTATAATAATATAGATTTTGACTAAATATATAATATAATATTTTATATATACTCAATTTTCATATTATGATTAATATTTAACTAAATTAATGTAGTAAATTTATGCAAGTATATCGTTTAAAATCTAAAGTAATAAATAATATTCCTATTAGAAATTCAATTAACATAAATAAAACAAATGTTGCGAAGACAATATTAAAAAAATGTCCTTTTTCAAATGGTAGTTAGCTCATTATTATTTATAGTATTTGTTATTTATAATTGTTTACAATTACAAAATTACAACTTTTTATAATTTACTACTATTTTCAGAAATACGTAATTATTTTTCTTGGCATCTTTATTTAATTATCTAAGTCTCAATACCTTAGACGACTTATATCTGATGCATTTTAATTGGCATGTATTGTATTTTGATACGTTTAAACGGATTATATTCGGTAGATTTGTTATATTTTTATTTGTAAAAGTCAGTATATAATTTATTATTATGATGATAGGATATGCGAGCTTATAGATGACGTTAGTTTGGTTGTTTTACGAAAAATATTGCATAAAGAATACAATATCATAAAATCGATTTGGAATACAATATTGCGTTGTCTATGATATTGTTATTACCGTTGTTTTCAATATTTTATTTCATTTCACATTTCACATTATGATTGTCTTTTAGACGTATATGGGGTTATTTCATTCCGAGCTACGTTCATTTATCCTATATAACCGTTCAAACGGTTCATCAAATATTCTCTCTCTCTCTCTCTCTCTCTCTCTCTCTCTCTCGCGTGTGGTTCATCGGTTTCATAGTAGCAGCTGGCCCTAGGGGGTAGAAACTCAAACCAGGTTCAGCGATTCTATTATATGTATTTTGTATTGTGGATATATAAATCGACTTCGACGACGACATGGCAACTTTTAACAAGCCAATTTCCGATACTCTCTTTCTCTCTCTCTCTCTCTCTCTCTCTCTCTCTCTATTTCTATCTGCTTAGTATTTTTCCTCTCTCGTTCTCTACCCTTACTCTACAGTCCTTTGTCCGTTTTAATCTAACCGCACGCACCGGTGCGACCTTTGCGTTGTAACAAGCTTCCTTTTTCTACAAAAGGATTAATCGACCGTACCAAAAGTCAAGAATCAACCCGCCCAGCAATAGTCTGATTTAGAAAAAAAAACACGTAGGGCAAGCAAAGCATAGTAAAAAGAGTAAAAACAATTACACAACATAACGCATACATATTCAGTGAAACAATATTGCTTCGTCTTTTGAATTCGAAATGCGTTGCATACCATTCGAAATCGGCCAACTCCATTCGAAACGATAAATGAATTGCCGTTTAAGGGCTTAGGATTTATTATCGAGCCACTGGTATGTAAATTGAAACTTACTGCCAAGGTCTTATCTCGTTAGATTAATACCCTGCGATCAGGTACGTACTCGAGGTGTAGATTAATTATTCATCATATACAACACAGCCAAAACACACAAACTTGCCTTCGTTCTCGTCGGAGAAGATATTACTCAATGATGAAGCTTCTAACGAGATTTATTAATAGTATATAATTAAATATCCCTTATTGTATTTTCTTTCTTCTGTCTCGTGAACGCTGTATTGAATTAAAATTGTTTAAAAAACCAAAAAAAATGCAAATTAATTTTAAAACGATGTGATTTTGAAAAATCGTATAGATAAAATATATCTATATTCATTATAATTTTATTTAAAATCAGTAAATTATTTGTTTGATTATAAAATATTAGTTACGAAATGTGTGTTTTTGTATTTCAACTATTTCTGATGAGTACACACATTTATAATCAATCATAATTTATCAAACAAAATTAAGACAATTACTCTGAGCTATCACGGAACCGTTAAAACGATAATATATTTTTTGTACACCAATAAAATGATAAGTTACTACGTAACTTAATAGCCCATAACTTAATTTATTGTCCATAATAAATAAATTAGTTATATTTAAAAACAATATTTTGCTTGTTTTTATCGTCAAAATAAATAACTAATCAATATAGGCATGATATCATAGAAGATTACCAAACAATATGCTGCGTATGTATGTATATATATGTACCGATTTGTGTTTCATTCACAATGAACTTATATAATTATGTTTAAACAATTCGTTTATCCTACAGATTATTTAAGATTGAAAATGAAAATGTTTGAAATGATAAACAAAATTTTTTTCCTTAAATTACTATTTTCGTAAGTTTCTCTCATATTAAAAAAAGAAATATCATGTAGCTATATTTAATAATTTTTTTCGTTTCATACTTGTGACATAATAATATCTTAGACAACTATATTCTTTCATTTCGATTTGATTCATTTTACAATCTTTATCCCACCAGTCGTCTTTTTAAAGCTTTTTCAATTTCAATTATCTAGTTTGACGCTATCTCATTCGATTTCACAATGCATCAACATTAGGACTTTGGTTCCTTAATACTAGCTCTTCGGTTTAATACTATTTCCCAGTCATTCGAGATAATTTCTTACTGGATATCAATATGATATCTAGTCTAAACGAAAAAGCTTACTGAGATTGGATCTGTCATCGAAAACTGGCTATAAAATTATTATATTTATATAAATATATATATATATTTACTATTATTATAAACTACTTTTTTTTGTATGAATAAATTTATTTTTATTATTTTTATCGATTATTATTTATATATATATATATATATATGTTACCGGTAATGTGAATAATTATGGCATTATACATAATACCTAGGCATTAGGTATAATGTTGTATGATTTTAGGCAATTTAAAAAATAATTTTTTCTTTAATATTTTTATCTCATATTGCCTAGGCATTATTCGTAATACCTAGACATTATTTAAAACGCCCAAACATCATTAGGCAAAGTACAAAATAAAAAATTGTACATACATTCTTATGCATAAATATTAAATAGTATATTTAATTTTATTTATTAGTACATATTAATGACGAATGAATTTGTGAATGAATGAAGGAATTCATTAATAAATGAAATATTAAAGAATGACATTTTGAATTACAAATGATATTATTTTTTAGGCAAATATACTTTTTGTTTATACATTTATTTTTACAAGAACATTTTAAAAAACCTTGACCTGTGCCCAAGGATTGTTTGATTGCAACTGTTCTAAGAGCAACTTCTTTTTGGGGTACATCGTTAATAGCTAATAAATTCTTCTGGCATACTGTAAACTGACTCCTACTATATAATTATTTTATCACACCGTTTTTTACACTAATTAAGTATTACACTAAGCTAGTAAAAGTCATCATCCTTTACCTGAAAAACACCGAGCATTGAATAATGAATTGAACAAAATTTGTATCATATAAGATGTGGCATTTTTTACGGGCAACGAAGTGCACGGACAGCTAGTATTACATATCAATATTTCAAATTACAAATAAGTATTTTTACATTTCCTGGTTTGTGTTAGGTATTATTCACATTTCCGGTAGTATATATATATAAATTTTAATTTCTCATTGTCATTGAAATATTTTGGTAAATTCTGTATTCAGTATTTTATTAAATCATCGTGTTCGTAACAATAGATGTTATAATTGATAAAATTTTATATTCATGAAAGTTGTTGAATCCCAATATCTCTTTGAACCATATTATGTATTATTGTAACGAAATCATAACTTTTTGGTCGAATAAGAAAATTTAATGCTATAAGGTGTGATTAATTTATGGACAACTTTATGTTTATTTTTAAAATGGACTAAACTAATCCTATGGCGTAAAAAAAAGGTTAAAAAGTATGTTAAAAAATCAAAAGGATTTAATTAAAATAGCCGGAGGATATTATAAATATATATATATTTTTTTACTTTAACTTCTCAAAAGGATAATGACTATTATTTTTGTTAATTAATTATTAAAATTATTGTAGATTATATTATGTAAAGATACAAAAAACCACTATGAAATGAGTGATATAAATCCAAGCATTTAAATTTTATATTTTAAACGATTCAGAAATTACATTTTACAAGCATAAATGTTTTGCGAATGGCAAAATATATCCTAGTGGGAATAATCGAGAATATTTCGCAATTAAATAAAATTACATAATTGGTTATGACAAATATAACCTTACGGGGTCTCAGGAGGCCAGTGCTGTTTACAAGTTTGTTAACAAACACCCGACGTCAGGTCGTATTTACGTTCTTGTTCATATCGGATTGGGTTTTATGGGCTCACATTCGTAAGCTTTATAACGTTCTCGTGGGAAAACTGTATTGCCAAATGTTTGCGGTTCGATTTTAATTCGTCCCTCTTAGCGATCATTTTTATCTCGGGAATTGCGTACGTATTTTTGTTTTTGTTTATTTTTTTTGTTTTCATTATTATTATTTTGTCCGTTGTACTCGTATAGTATTTTATGTGTACATTTTTTAGTATTATAATTAATATATATATATTTTTTTTTTTAATAAACTAACAGAACCGTATACATAATATAAAAACAGAAACAACAACAGACGATGATAACATGATAATGCAATATTCACTACGAAGTCCGCCGGGTGTATGTGAAATGTGAAGGAAAAGCTTTACAAATAGCTAATGGCAATTCAGTTACTTAGCCACTACGTATCCATTATGATAAAATTTAATTTTGCTTTTAAATGTTGTTGTGACCATTTTTAAATACAAAACATATTGGCATATTCATAACGTATGTATTATTAGAGTAATTAAATAATGTCTGAATTGTACACAACGTCGTTTGCAGGGACAAAGAATGTATCCGGGAGTCTGGTGCATAAGTCGTACTCATAGTGAATTGTCAATGAAAAACAATAATAACGATTTATTTATTATTATTTAAATTTATTTAAAAAAAATATATACTATAATAAGTTTTAATTCTTTTTAAAAATAAACATTAAAGAAACTGTACAGATATATATTATAGAACTTTATTTTAATAAATGTCTTAAATATATATTAACAATATTTTATTCAACAAAAAAATGTTCAATAAAACAGTTTTGTTAAAAATATTTTCATTGACCTAAAATACTAATAATTCGTACCCTTATGTGTATATATTAGCATAAATGACCAAACTATTTTGTAAGCTGAAGGCTGAAAAAAATAATAATAATATTATTAAATACTAGTGAATTGAATTCTACGAAAAATGAATATAATTACTATAGTATTTATAAGTGATTAAATTCAACATTTTGCATAAGTTATGTAAAATATTGATTTTTTTCCCCAATAAAACAATAATCATAATAATTATTAAAAAACTTTTGTTTTCTATACTTGAGAATTATATTAGGTACAACTTCTGTGTTAATTAATTATTGTGTAATTAACTATGTAATTAATTATTCTACTGGTATTCAAACTTAATTTCAAAGTGTAAGTCAAACAGATATATCAATTAGCTAGTAATTTACATTATTAAATTAACAATTTAAGTAAAATAACTAAAATGAAACCCAGCTCTATATAAAAAATCAGCTAACCTTAAAAAATACTTATTTATAAATTAATACATTCATTATTTGTTTTCAGTTCTGTTGTTCTACACTTATATTTTATATCTACTATTAAAACTAAAATAAAATAAATCTGTTATTAGTTTTTTGTTTATTTCGTAATATTAGAGAATATTACTCACATGTAACGATTTGAAATAGTAACGTCAATATTATGTGCTTTTTAACATTGCAACAACGATTTTTTTTTTTTTTTTTTTAAAGCATTTTATAGTATAAAATTATAAATGCAGCTCATAAGCTTGTAAATTCATAAACAAATTTTAATACTCATAATTAAATATACGTGTAAAATAATCATAGTCGGAATTTATTTTCTTCTATAATTTTATAAGTTTTAAAACTGAATTTTTTTCGAAATTATTTTTATGAGAGCAAACTTTCTTCTCAATATGTAATTCAAATACGTTGGATTTGCAAATAGTATCAAATATATTAATTATTATTAAAACATATTTTGATCGTTAGCATCTGTGGAGTTTGCATGGCTCTAAAATTATAAAAAAACAACGTTTTAACTCTGATAAAATGTTGTGACTTTGGCTGGTCCAATTTTAGTTCTGTAAAATTTAGAGAATCATTGATATCGTTTCTAGAGGAGAGCAAAAGCGATTTTTTTAATTATTAATTGTCAACAACAGTATAATTTATTTAAATATTGTTATTTGAAACATTTTTTACCGGTGGTCTATTTGTAGCACGGATATTATTTTCGTAAAAACACCTTCATTATTCTCTAGACAACATATAAAGAAATCATAAGGTTTTTAGAAAATAAAAATCAGACCAGCAAAATCCTTACAATTTTTCCAGAGCAAAAAATCTAAATTACCATAATATAATATGTCATACATCTTTCCTTAAGTATCTCTATTTAAAATAGTGAGCTGTAAGTAAAAAAATGTTAACATATTCTAATAATAATTTAAATATTTTGAAAATTGTGTGATTTGTACAAATTTGTAGAAATTTTGAAAAACTGTTTAAACCCCTCAATAATACAAATAAGGGACATTTCTGAGTGTCATAAATGCGCTGAAGTTACGTTTAATATACACAACAATTAATGTGATATACCAAGAATAAAAATTGATAAAATCGACGACATTTCTGATTATTTCTGTGGGAGGAAAAAATAATTGGATATTGTTATCTTAAATAAATGGATAGCATTGTTTCAATTCTCAGTAAAAATGTGTAAGATGTATAAATTATAGTGATATTACGAACGGTTTGATTTTCGAACCAAACCGAATTAATAATGGGAAATATTCGAACCAAGAAAAATGATACTCGTACCAAATTTGTCTTTCGGTAGTTAATTTTTAGTTATAACTCAAAAAAGTTTAATTTTAAATATTAAATACCTATATTATTTATTTTGTAAATTAATAATGAATTATTTAGGGTTACCAACTTTTAAATCAAACAAGTATTTGGATATTTTAAATTAATTTAAATCCATTGAAATTTGTATAAAGTTCGGGTTTGAGTTTCATATTTAAATTGAATAGTTTGGTTCAGTTAGGGTTCGAATAAAAAATTGGAAATTCGGTTTGGCTCGACTTCAAAAATCTGGGACTGTAACATCACTAATAAATTATAAACAAAATATTGCATACATAAAAATAATAATTAATTATACGCAACACGTGAGTACGTAACATATCTAATGACTACTATGTTAAATAGAAATTTGATATCCAATTTATTATCTCCATAATAAACTACGAGTATATGAAAAGATATCATGTTATCATGTATGACGTTTGATGATAAATTATTACCATGTATAATCTGATTAATTATCAATTAAATTATTTTATAAACTAATTTTCTTCATTTTATATTTGTCACTAGTTATAATTCCTATTTAAATTTTACCAACGTTTTTAATTTAAAATAACGTCTAAAGAATATTCTTAATATTAAATTATTAAAATATTCTTAATATTTCTTAATATCCCAAAGATATTTGTAAAATATTCGTTTTATTCTGTTTTTCGTTTTAGATATTGGCATATATCTGGCAATAGTCGATAAAGTTGGTACAATTTATTTTCTTCACGGGTAACAATATATTTAAAACATACATTTTAGTTAAACATACTATTTTAATCTAATTATCATATATTGATTTAAAAGAAAACGAAAGCATAATATTCAATGCGCAATGTGAACATTCTGTAGACATATTATCTGTCCGAAAAATAAAATGAAATACATAAATAGTGAATATTTAAGTCATAATATATCACGAATACGAATATAAAATAATGTCATACCATAAATAGTAAAGGTATAAAAAATATGTATTTTATAATTTAATTGCTACTTTAAAAAAATAATAATAATAAGGATATCCGTGTATTTAATTTTGAATTATAGACTTCATCTACTTGCTGTTTAAGTAATTCACTCAATTAATTAAAAAACCGTGTACGCGAGATTAAGACCGACTCTTAATTGGATTAATTAAAACATTATTTGTCGACATATTATAAATAAATACAATTACGAGTATATTTAATAGTCTTAACGACTTTTATATTTAAATGAAAAGTTTAAATTTACAACGTTTTTTTTAATAATGTTAAAAGTTCATTTCAGTATAATTACAAAAAAAAAATGATCACTTAAGATTAAAATATAAAATATGTTTTATTATTGTCTACTGAAATTGTTTATTGGTATAACAGCTGTTTATAGAAAACTAAAAAATTACGTATTTTAATTGTTTGCATATATTGTTTGCACTTATTATTGTAAAATGGTTAATTAAAATGAAGTCCTAAAAATAATGAAAATAATTATCTATAACTCAATTATGGTGTAAAAAATATATCTATGTAATCAATATAATATGTATTTTGATTAAAACTGGACTTCAGTGTTACACAATATCTTTTCAAGTATGAGTACGCACAGATAAAACTTTATGAATTATTTTTATGTTAAATATATAGTGATTGTTTTTTCAGTCACTATCAGTAAATTATATTAATTGAAGTAAAAAATTATATTGATTTACTCCGATAAAATAATATATAAACCCTCTACAACGTAAAATAAAATTATAATATATATATTATTCATGAAATAAAACGAATACAACGAATATTAATATATGTATATATGTTAAAACTGTATGTTTATCTAAATTAAATTAATGTAAGTAAACTGGAATTTATTTTTGACTTTACGGTTAATTAGTAACCTTAAAATAGATTATGGTTGATCTTTTGTTCAAAGATTACCGTAAGGTCATTTACATACTTTTTTTCCAAAATCATTGACATTTAAATTCTCACAGTGATGTTTGTCAAGAATACAAATGTGTTTTAAATATATTTCAAACACGTGTCATCATTTCGCCGATCATTTATTATTAGGCTCATTACGATAGGCGTAAGCCTTTCAAAAATGTTGTGTATTGACGTATAACGTAGTATTAAATATGCGAACATGGTTTTAAAACAAAAATATGCCATGTGTAAAATTGGGTATTAGTATGATATTTATGTGTAGGTGACGGTGTAGGGAGAGAATCCATCTATTCTCCAGTGCACCCGTTCGACTTTATAAAATACCGTTTGGAATACTAAACGAACGTCGTGGGATATAACACCTTATATTACATTACGTTAGACAAATAACACGCTGCTGGAGTTAGCTTGTTAAAGAAACTCTGTGTACGGCAAATCGGATTACATTTTCGGTTTTGTTATGTTTCGTTATTTTTTCCGGATGACCACGTGTATCGAAACGACAAGACAACCAGCAGTAAATTAAAATCCATGCACATTCCTGTTGTTTTACACACGTACGAACATTGATAATATTATACAAGTACTACGTGTTACATACACTGCCACGTTATGGACTGAATTATAATAATGAAAATTATAATGCATCATCGAGTTTAAAAGAAAGGAATATGGTCTGGATAATGACGTGTCGAAACAAACATTTTAAACTAATTTAAATACGCGACATATGCGTATGGTAATAAATTATAATTTTTAATATTTAATATTTCTATATGGTTACCTTTGCACTTAACCATTATAATTATCTTTAATAATAATTTTCTACAAATATTATATAATTTTTTTAAAAAATCTCCTCAAAGAATGTTTTCCAAAAGAAAAATAAATACATTATCATAAAATTATAAAGACATTTTATCACATTTTTAAAATTGTATGTCAAATATGTTTATTTGCGTGAATTTTTTATCTAAAATACCAATTTATACATTTTTATACTTTATACAAAATTGTATAGTAAATATTTAATAACATACAACTAATTGTAATTGTACATTATAAAATATATTTTCAAATTAAGTTATTGAGATTTTTATTAACGTTAGAGTTTTATAAAAATCCCAATAACCTATTGTAAAAATACATTTTAAAATATTTAAACGTTAAATACAATTTTAATATATCAGACCATTAATGTTAGATAGTAATTCCAATACCTTTATACAAAAAGCCATCGTTGATTATCTTTAAATTAAAATATTATATATACTATTTTTAGAAACATAATTAAATTATTAGTTTTAAATTTCTCATCGAATTAAAGTTAAAATAAGTATCATTATGAATGAATGAAAAGAAACCATAACATTTTTTCTTTAAAAATAGTTTTAAACACTGAAACGAAGAATGCATTATAATGTTTTATAATATTTTTTTAAATTTTATCTATAAACATATTTTTATGAAGAATATGTGCTCGGATGAACTTTATATATGTGTTACTGTTTGGTAGCAAATCTTATCGAGTTGATACTTTATTTAATACGTTTTCCCATTTTCTCAATAGTTTTCTTAAATGTAAAGAAAAATTATCAAACATTTTCCACAAATTGCAAAAAACTGATCAAATTATCAACATATCCGTTTTGAACATGAGAAATATTTATATGTAAGATCTGAAAGTATATTACAAACTTAAACATTAATATTTTAACAATTTAAAAAAAATATATTAAATAATCGTTTAATATAACTTTTTAGAATGTATAAAGTTTAAATTTCGAAAAACTACAATGAAAAAAAGAGTTTGTCTCAAAATGGTTTTTTGAAAACAATGATTTATCGTTGTTTTTAAATTTAGAATAATTCTACAACTCTAAAAACAACTGATCAAATAGTCTTTTCGAACAAACTGTAAATACAGCACTTGCGGCTTCCTACTTTTTTTACAAAGCACATAAATTTTCAGCTTGTAGTTTATAATTTATACAATATTAATTATCATACTGTGAATCTTATCAACTTCATAACATGTTAATAATAATAAACTTTGTTGAATATTTTAATATTTATTACCATAACATATATTATTTAACTAACGGAGCAAGTAAAAAACGTTATTCTACAATAGATTTAAGTTCGATATAATACGTAAATTTAAATGTCCTTACTTTCTAGTCCCAGTGACTTCTACCACTTTACATTTGCTACGATTCCACCAGGTTGGGGTGAGTGTCCAATAGCTTGAAACTGCACTTCTTGCCCATCCTTCTTCTGGATATAGAAGAACCTTTAAATATAAACAGTAAAAATGAGCCTTGGTACAAAATTGCATTGAGATAACACAATTTTCCAATTGCCCGATTGTCATGCATAATGGTATAACTGATAAACAAACCGTTATGATTTCATTCGATGAATTTAGAAAATAAAATAAATTTTCAACGATGACAATTAATTTCAATCACTAATTATTGGTTGGTTATTTGGACATTAAATTTGAGATACTTATCTTACGTTGTGCATCATACGTATAACAAACTGTAATTATTTTTATGTCTATTTAAGTTAACAAAAAGAAAGCCAACAAACAATATTATTTTTGGAACGCAAAATTAATAAAAACAAATCACAAAAATAGTTTTGTAACTCTGTGAGGATTTACCTATCTTTTTACACCTAATAATTCTTGAAAGTCGAAGACATTAATTTGGAAAGTCGTATTTCTACGGTGCAATTAATCTTGATTTAGAAAACTATAAAGTGGTAGGCCAGATTTCTTGTGTAGAATTCGTGGAAAATTGCTTCAAAGCCTCGTCGGCAATACCAATACATATATATATATATATATATATATTTAATATATTAGGAAAAATGGGGATCAAATGACATTCACATTAGGCCTTGGCAAAAAAGAACTTTCGTAGTGCGTTTAAAAAGTTTGTTATTTTCCGGTTGGCTCGAACGGTTACTTTATTGTAAGATTTGCACGAATAAAAATCGTTTTATCTTTGCATCGACTACTAAACCGTGAATAATAATAATAATAATATAGATGCGATATTTGAAATGAACAATAAACATGAGATAGACCGAGTTCGAAAAATAAGTAATAACAAAAATAATAATAATAATACTACGGAGGAAAATATAATATAAAATTGAAGTTTCCGCCGGAACTGGCTGATTTGCAATTAGGAATGTAAAAGGAAATAATGTTATGCACGGAACAGACCTGAGGCGACATGACTTGATATAGTCGTCGTCGGCTGTGAACGGAGATGGGAATCTTTTCCACCAGATTTGTTTCCACTTGAACTTATCGAATATCCGATTTATCCTGAGGTTTGTAGCTACATAATTTAAGGGTAGAAATAATAATAATAATAAAGTTTAAAATACATCTTAGATGTATATACATTTTTTTCATATTATATATTTTGTCGTTCCTTATTGAATCGAAGTCTAATATTCTGATATGCACAAATTCGTAAATCAATTAATCGGTATATCCTAATCATACTTATAAAAACGGATAATAAATACATAAAACACGTTCTATTGCAGATTTTGTCATTTTTTCACTATATTGTTTACCGAAATTCGTTAACATTAAAACGTGCATATTCCAATAAATAATTTATTATACTTGCTTTGTATAAATATTGTACAAACAAATTAATTCGGTCATGTAATATTTTAGTACGAGCAATTTAAAGAATTTAAATCAATTTTGTTCATAATTTTATTTATGTTTCATAAAAACTTTATAGTTTAAACTAACGTATAAAAGCATACTATGGTTTAAATTTTACATTGCATTAATCAAAATTCGAAAGAAAAAAAATTAATTTCTTAATTCTCTTTTCTTCGTTCTTAATAAAATATATACTGTATTAAACTGTTCTACATTTTCAAAACTTATGGTTGAAATATGTTTTAAAAAATTATATTTTTAATAATTTTATTATAATATTGGCACTATATTTCAATAAAACATTTAGCCATATTATTACAACTTTACAAAATTAAAAAACGTTTATTTCCATCGTTGGTTGGTATACATTAAAAAAGATGGTATATGTGTATTTGTATTATTTTTTATGTTAGGGTGAACATTAATTCACGTAAGCGTTAATATTATTCTGATTTATGAATTCTAGAAAAACTTTTTGTCTCTAAACAACTAAATGCAAACTAGTAAACTGAAAGACTTCATAAAAATTACAATCAAGAATTTAGTGAAGGAAAGAATAATTTTCTATTTTTATTTCCTAAGCACAAAACTCCAACTTTTTTTACTCGGGTTATCGTGGAAATATTAATAAATATTAAAATTTTACCGTTAAAATTAAAATACTAGTCAAACTTAATGTCAACATTTGGTTAGATGATGTTTTTTTAATCGTCTTAGATGTTATACTGTTGTACCTCGTTCCCTTTTTTACATACTTATACCGTAACAATTTATTATTATTTATATTGTGTGTTATTTGAAATAAAACATATTTTTAGCTGTAAGCAATTGGAATTTCAATTTAATCTTACATTTTATTACATACAATTTAAAAAAAGATTGCAAATAGTTTATTTTGATTATTTTCATAATTTACCAAAATAACTTCATTCAGAATTGTTTTGAGAATGAGATAATCATCAAATTTAAATCTAATAAATTACATCACTATCATATTATAAAATAATAGAATCTGTAAAAATTGATCAATGCAAACATTTATAATAAATAGGTACCTACTGTTGTATCGTCTCGCAAAACGTATCGATTTCAACATTACGACCGTAATAAGCAATAACAAATAACAATTACGCGGCCGTTGGGAAACCACTCGTAAAGGCATTTGTCGGGGGAGCTCAAACACATAAGACATAAGCCATTTAAAAACATATTTTTGACAGGGAATTCCGAAGAAGTACAGCAAGTTTTGTGCGTGCGATTTGTCATTGTCATGGATTATATGGCCAGCGTTCTGGCGCTCTTACAGAAGATGAACTCTTCGGTATAAATTACTTTTTACTCGCTCGAAGTGTCGCCTTTGAAATAGAATTATTTATGACGCAATATAAAACACCGGCAACGTTCTCGCTTGATATTATTATTATTATTATTACTATTATTATTATTATTATTATTATTATTATTATTATTATTATTATTATTAGTAACACGACAATTCTGATTCGCGTGCATTTCCAAATCTTAACTCAAGCCCGAAATGATAATGGAAAACAAAAATAAAATTGGCTACGAGAAGCACAGATAAAACGTATTATTATTAACAAAAAAGGTTTGTCCTTTTCATTGTACGTTTGGCGATAAAGAGAAAGGCAATTAACACAAGTCATCAGTTATTTTCCTCGGTTGTCTCGCGGAAATTGGAATACTCTTATAAGAACATGTTTGAACCCCCAACGGCCCAGCCGCCGGGCGATATTATAATAAGCTATTGCATGCATATATTATTATGCTATTATTGTTGTTATTATTATTCGCGAAACGGAGTTCTGCGCGTGAATCGTGTTTATGATATTTTCATTCATTACGTAGACCGGGATCTACTTTTTCAGTGTCATACCCTCAAAACTGTTTGATAATGATAGTAATTAATTATTCTTGTTGTTATCTTTTTATGGTTTCGAAGATTTTTACTTTAAACTATACGAAATAATTTTTTTTATTCTTTGGACTGTATAAAATGTAAATCATAAAACCCTATAACTCCAAATTGCCATAGAATTTTATCAATAACTATTTTAATTATAAGTATATTTTTTAGATATTTTTATTAGTATAACTATGTATTCATTAACAATAAGAACTAAATACGTATTTTTATTTCAATATTGTCCTCTGTACTATGTGACAATGAATTTTATATAGAGATTTCTACTACAATGGTACAACTGTTATTTTTACACGAAAATAAAAAATCACTTCCTTATACCCTTCACAAAAAAAAATATCATAACACAGACATATTTTAGATTACAATACTATTAATCATTTCAAAAATTTGTTCAAATGGCAAAAATTAATTATATCAAATATATAACATCGAATCCGTAAGAATAAATCATTCAAGCCCAATTTTTAGACATATGCAAAGTAATGTTTACAAACTTAGACACAAACTTTTACACACGAAACAATTAATGGTGTTTGTTTCAAAATCGTCAAAGGCTTGGTCATTTTCAAACACAAAATATAAACCATCGAAATTTACCAGTATATATAGCTCGTTAATCTTATATTTTAGTAATGATTACGAATAATTTAGGAATAATTAGTGAATTATCTTGTTTCAATAGTCGATAGTACAAAAACCTGAACCGATACAAAACATTCAATTTTATCAAGTAAAAATATTGAACTTATAAAACTGTCACATTGTAATAAAATATAATAAAGAAAAACAAACATAAAAAATGCGCTGGGCACATCATATCACTTATTCTTTCACAGCCACCGAAATACTGAAATAACTCAACCATAAAATCTAACAAACATAGTAAACCAATTAGGATGTGACACCAACCATAAAAATAAACTCAAAAAGATTAAAAAATATATTACCGAATGGAATTCTCTAAAAAATGCACAAAGAAGGTTTTTCTTAAAGACTGTTTGTAGTCTTTCTAACTAGAAAAAGAATTGTACAGTCTTTCTGACACGCGCCAGCCTAATAAGACACAATCCCAGACATCTTCATTAAAATTTCAGTGTACACATCATAATTAAGCGTAAAATACGTGATATATTACTGTTCTTTACAAGCATCAACCTAACCTAAACTACTATACTTTAATATACATTTTCCACAAATACATTTCCATTTCTATTTAGATAAATAATTATTATAAACTTACTTTTTTTAAAAATATTATTTAGTATAATTTAGAAATGTTCGCTATGTGTCTGTATTGTAAAAATATCAATAATATACATACATATTATAAAGAATTTGTACACTAAACAATAAATAGTGTAATTCTTGTATACATGTTTTTCTTCCTTTTTTTTTCTTTAGTCTTGAAAATCAGAAAAATGGGCCTAAGGATTTCAGTGAAATGAAGTGTATTAGACGGTTTCTAGATTTACAAAAACAATTTAACAAGGTATCAACATTTGAAAACCCAGTTTTAAAGGTTATTTAACCATATTGATTTCTTTGATAAAATTACAATTCGTTGAACCAAACTACAAATATATTGATAAAAATATGTTAAATAGCCTAAATAATTATTTATTTATTTATCTACTTAATTTAAACATCGTTTGGCTAAGAGATTGTCTAATGAATTGTGATCTATGAGAATCAATACTATTAAATACTTTTTCAACAACGAGAAAGATTTTGAACGTTTTAAAAAATAATTATATTTCGAATATAGCAATGTTGGAAAAAGAACAATTTAAAAATTTAATAACAAAACATTCAAATGATGCGGTTTTCTTTTTACCAATTATCGCAAACAACCTCTCATTGGTTGAAAATTATTAATCTACAACTTTTAATGTCGACAAGATCATACCAAACAGCTAAATTCAAGATGCATAGAAAAAATCTCTTATTCACTTACATTATTAAATTTGATGATTTTGACTTGGTATTAAAATATTTGGAAATAATATGAGCAAATATAAATATAGTTTGTAGTTTGTACACACGGTATTTATTAGTCAGCTATATTCCCTTTTCCGTAAACGAAACTCGATTTCCCTGATACTTAAATAATAATTAACTTTATGATATTTTTTATCATATTCCATTCTATTCTACGTTTGGATTCTGCTTTATGGTATACACCGATTGATAAATCTATTCAATAAATAACTCAAAATATATAATGAAATATAGTCACAAACGTATACGAGTATAACCCAAAATAATTTAAGAACTTGCAAGTTTTCCTTTCCTGGATTTGAATTTATTGAATAGAATTATTTTGATATAATTTTTAGAATTTTTTTTCATAATATAATATTTCCTTTTTGTGTTCGTTGAAGTTTATTCAGAATATTGAAATGAAATGATACATTTATGAAATTACAATTTTGTTCCTTAGTGGTTAAAAATATTTCTATTCAGTCTATAACCAATAGCTGACAACTTTTGAACTTTGCATTTATCTATATATAG
Source organism: Schlechtendalia chinensis (assembly GCA_019022885.1). NCBI lineage: Eukaryota > Metazoa > Arthropoda > Insecta > Hemiptera > Aphididae > Schlechtendalia > Schlechtendalia chinensis. Next base: position 9,807,599 of record CM032339.1, on the reverse strand, counting down.
GAATAGAAAGATTTTCGATGTAAAATCGACATAAAGAATGAATAATTTTTTAATATTTATTATTAAAAATTAATATTATTAATAATAATTTAATATTTTATTTTATACCTTATTTTACTATTCTTACTTTTTTTAAATTTACATTATAATGTATGTAAAAACTAATTATAAAAAATTATAAGTTCATCATTGAACTATACAACAAATAAGTTAGTATTTTAACTATGTGTATGTAATTTCATATCAGAAACATTCCAAAAGCAAAGTCTAACTTCAACAACACATAAGACCCTTAGAACATTGTCATTCAAATGTATTCTCGAGCAAACTAATCGAAAACCACTTGGATTTCGCTACTTGAATCAAAAACCATTTTTGATTTCAATGCTCCCCTTCGATTCGTATTAGTTTTCCTATCTATAGAACCTGAGACCACTCTATGGGGACCAACAGAAATTTCGAAATGAAAATTGTTCACCTCACGGATCTTTTTTTACATTATATATTTAAAAAACGTGTCCGGTCAGGTGAATAAAAACCCCAGAGACTTTTGAGTGGCCTCTCTGTACATAATTGAAAATGTCACCCACGAAAAAGCCTATATCATTCGTGGCGTACATTTGAACGTACTCCCGAGGGGTACCGAACTATCACCAAAAACGTGCGTCTTTATGGGGACAAAATAAAAACCGCGTTTGTGTATTATAATCTGACAGGTTAATTGTATACTTTAATTCATTAAACTAGGATAATATTGCAAAAAAAAATTGTTTTCATTCTTTCGTTTAAGTATAATAAATAAATACACACATACAAATATACTGTCATAAATCGAAAATCGTTAGTACTTTTATTCCAAAATAAAATACCTATTATCTATTGTTTTTGTAGGCTTATGGAAAAAAAACATTTGAAGCCATATTGTTATGATTTATCTCTCAATAATGCTTATATATGTTATAATGTTTATAGCTTTGTGTGATATCGAGACTAATGTCACGTGGGCAATTGGTCAAATAATTTATGTCTTAGTAGTCAAGAGAAACTGAAATTATGAACAAACATTAACATAAAAATTGTCTTAGTAAATTGAAATAAATCTAATTTTAATAATTATATTATGTATAGTTAAACTTTTGCATAGGTTCATATGAAAATTATTTAAAATTGAATTGATTTTAATTTTTCTTTTTAATCTAAAAAGTATGTTTGTTTTATTAAAAAAAAAGTATTTAATTCCAAACCGAAATCCAATTAATTTATAAGTTACTAGAATAAATTTTAAACGTAATTACACAAAATAAATTATTCAATGTTAATACTATATAATCAAATTTTAATTTGGCATATAAAACAAATTTATATGTATATATATATATATTATGTATAAATTGGTATAGTGACCAATTCGATAAATATTAATGTCACAAAATATGTTTCCGTACGTCTTATATTCTATTATTGTTGAATATAGGTGCATAATATTTATATAAATTTCAATTTTTGTATAACTACGTAATATAATATAATTATTTTAAAATATTATATTCACGTTTGACAATTTAGTATATTTGTGTTAGAAATCAAAACCCTGATCAGTGATAATCGTTTTAAAGTATATACGATTATATTTGCACGCATATTTATACAGCACTTTACGAAATAAAGTTGATATATTATACGAATTTTTTTGAAATATTTTACTTTATTTTTATTTACAGTTAACCCTTTACGGATAAAAATGAATTGGGTTAAAATGTCACATTTTGACAAAAAATAATCGAATAAACATATCCACTATATTATAATTTTATTTTTTTAGTGTGCGACGGTTACCGATTTAAAACATTCACCCGAGTGACCTAATCCACACCAGTGTGTAGAGAATGTCCTCTCTCTCTGAATATTTATAATCGAACCTTCCTATCGCTTAAACTCGGAAAAAAAATATGTTTGAAACCATTCGGACGTAAAAATAAAAACGCGAGCCACTCGATTAACAATGAAATTGGCCGTTAAATTATTTTGAAGAGATTGCCGCGACGTGATGGAATCGGTTGTTCGCTTTTCGCACTCCGTGGAAACAATTCCGAACGGTAGAAAATCGTATGCAAATCTAATTTGGCCGTGAGTAATAAACGACGCTACACGTGGTAATGCGTCATCTACATAGGGTTGTTCCTAAAAAAAAAAAAATGCGTAACATTCTCTCGGCAGCTCTTTTGACCGAAAACCCCCACTCGCGGTGCATAATCGTCCCGCGGATAATGCTATCGCAACACGAATGAACGGGGAGAATGGGCTATCGACCCCTTAGGCCTATCAAGGGAGATGTTTTTTATTCTTTTTCTAACACGTTTTTTGTTTTTTGTCTTTTGTTTTTTTTTTTTTTTTTTGTATCGTTCATCGTGCCGTCGGGCGTGCGTAGCAATTTTGGAGGGCACTGGATCTATTACCGTGAACGATGCACGCGTTGATATCATATATCGAGTTTCTATACCAATATATGTACGAAAAATACAGAGACGGGTTGTCACGTGTGTGACTGTACAGAGACACCACAGACGTTAAGAAATGGCTTTTTTGTCCAACTCAGAAAGCAGTTATAGGGGTTTTTTTTTTCTACGTATTTTCCGGAAATTCTACAACTACTCAAAATAATAATGACGATACTATGTTATTGGCGCCAACGGTAACTTCCGCATTGCTATGGAACGAGAACCGGGAGAGCACGACGGCTGTCGTTCCTACAGCGTTTTATTGCTGAGAAAATATAACATTTATTAGAAAGAACCACAATAGTTGATGTTTAGTTTTGAATGAAAAACGGCATTATCAATAGAATTCACAAGTAATCTAGGACCCAAATATTTACTTGAAGAGACTGTTTTCATAATATATTCGTTTTGCTTTTCGCTTTTCTAACCAACTGAGTGAATTGCACGAAGACCCGGTTTACTTTGAACAAACAATTAATTAGTTTGATTTGATTAAATAAGATGATTATTGTTCAAACACTATAAACGTTTTTTTTTTTCGTTTAGTTTGAATTATAACGAACAATTTCTTAGTCAGAAATACTGAAAAAATCCAAATATATTATCAACCGTGCTTCTTAGAAATACAACAATAACGAGGACGATAAATACGAGGACATCTAAAAAAAAAATGCTCTCTCTATATTATTAAAGACGATCTACAAAGTACAATTTAATGGGATTACTACAGTTACTATTCACAGCACTAAGTGTACCTAACGTAATACGTGTACAACTTGTATACTTAAACGCAATACGATTATATAAATAAATTTTATTTCATTACATTACTCGTATTTCATCAAGATATTTTTAACATTTTAATTTTCATTAATAGGTATAAATAATAATATTTAATACAATTATTTACGATACAGTTTTTACCCTTAAAATATTCGTATAACGTAACCTAAACTATTGGCATTGTGTAAGAATCATATTGTATTTAATTATTTAAGTTGTATTTAAATATTTAAAAAAAAAACATAGTTTGTTAATTTAAATAGAACTTTTCGGTAGTTATTGTATAGTTATATTAGATATATGAATTTATAGTTAATCCGCTTTCTAAAACTACGGTCTTTAAAATAACTTTTAGTAATTTAAAGTTTCAAAAACACGAATGTTAAATTAGTACATTTCTATTATGAATCTGTACAGTGGTTATAAATTAAAAATTGAATGAATAGAAACTTAAGCAGATAAGTAAATTTAAATTATACTATCTAAATGCAAAACATGGTAAAGTTTAGAACACGAATTCAATTAGTGAAATTAATTAAGAAAGGAAGCTTGATAAAATAATAGGTAAGTTAATTAACCATAAATCCCAGACAAACAAAACAAATAATTTGCATGTTCTATTATTAATAGGCGGTATATAAAATAGTAAAAATCGACAATATTATTCTAGATTTCTAAATGATAATAATATTGAAATATAAGTTGTTAATATTAATTTTATATTGAACATGTTTTTACAACACATTTATTTAACGTTTCCGGCAATTCTATAAATTTAATTCTGATGTACCTAACTAACTATTGTCTATTTATTTTTAATCATATTGTAATTGAAACTTTACGCAAAAAAATACAATATTATGAGTAGCGTTCCTCTATTTCTGAATAACCATAACATCGATAATACTAAAAACGTATTATCATAATAGTCATAAATGAAAAAGACTAAACATTTTCGCACGATAAGTTATCCTCAGCTGATGGCTATGTAGTGGGCCGCTAAAATAACAAATGTCATCATCATAATACATAAATTTTAGAAAAACCAATAATTATAAAATACGTAACAGAAATTGTTTGTCGAAAGTTCGAAATTAACTCGTGAACGTGAAACGAAATGACAATCGATGAACACGCTCAGCGTTTCAGGTCAGTTTTACCGGTGGCAAATTGAATCCGACGAAATGCGCGCAATGCAAAATGTCGCGAAAAATTCTTCTTCGGTCCAAAAACAGTTCACGCGCGGACATCAAAAGAGCAAATACACTCGTACGAACAGACGATGTTGCTGACGGACGGACTGGGATTTTCGAGAACCGAAACCAGTGGCGCCGAATGCATCTGCACCACTCAAAATTATCGGTGGACACCGGGACAACATATTTTCAGGTTATCGTTTCTGACGTGCATCGGGTTCCGGTTGGTATATTATTTGTACGTACATGTTTTGTTTGGGTAGCACGCGAAACGATTAAAAACCAACGGCTTAAGCGCAAACTATATAAGGCAGTTGGTTAGTTCGTCACGTGGGTCTCGGATCGATGTAATTTGCTCTTGGAACGCTGTTTTTCCGCGTTCAAACGAACAATTGCATACAATTGTTCGATTACGGCGGGCACGTCAAACTCAAAAAGTATCAAGTGGGCCAAATACATTGAATAGTTTACTACGCGGGCCGCTCACAAACATTTAACGGAAAACAAATATATTTCATACAAAATTTTCAATGTTATTCATTACAAAATTACAAAACGAAATCATATTAATAATTTTAAATAAAATAAATTTGTTATGATTTTTTTTTTTTATTTTGTCCATTACTATTGGGTAGCCGCGGGCCGCGTGTTCGACGTGCCTGGATTACGGGTATTTCGACGTTTCGCGGACTGTGGCGGACCCGAACGGACGTTCCGGGCAACAACCTAACGCGCGCGCGCGCGCGCTCAAGAACAGTACGGACCCTCACCTTGTTCGGGTGCCCGTTGAACCGCATGATCTTCCGACAGGATTCGCCGCGGCTCTGCCGGTAGAACGCCTGCACGGAGCCGGCCGGGCTGTCGCCGCGGTCCCGCGGCTCGGCCGACGGTCCCGGCGCAGGGTTCTTCCGGCGCCGCGGGACGTCCGGGAAACATCCGAACACGGTGGTGCCGCAACAGTCGGCGGCGGCGTCGGACTCCTTCATGGCCGCGCCCGTGCCGAAACGCCCGTCGCCCTCGTATCGAAAACCCCCGGCCGCCAAACGTCGGCCGACGAACGGCGTCGTGTTCGCGAAACGTTTTGCCGGCGCACTGGACGCGCGCACCGCGCGGACGGAGACGGCGACGGCGAGCTTTTACGGTCGTCGGCCGTCGTGAGAGGAAAATCCCGGTCGGCGGACGCGCGTCGGCCGTTGCCACGGGCGACCACCGCGACGTCCCCGCGCGCCCGCCTCTTCCGCCCTCACGCGCACACGGTGCAGGACGTTATTGCCGCACGCGGGCGGCGAGAGAGACGGAGTCAGGAACTCGGATTGAGTCGTCGCGTCCGCCGTTAACGTCGTCGGATCACCACTTCCGCCGGGCCCCTTCCGGGCCGTGATTTGCCAATAGAACGTACGGGAGGCACGGGTGCTATGCCTGACAACGTATTTTTCGTTTGGTTTTTCGACTCGACGAAATTATTCATAAAAAAAACAAAACACCAGATAAATCACATCGATATATTCCGTCGGCATCGTTCCAAATCAATTAATTGATCGTCGGATCGGAAAAACGTAAGCCAATTCTTACGGACAATTCGATTCCGCGGAACGTTTGTACGGATTACGGGACGCCGCGTTAGATTTTGCGATATTTAAACGTTTACCTCGTCGATCACGTTCTCTGGTCTGTCCACGAATAAACGCACGTGACCACAGTCGAGTGTTTTACACGGGAGCTCACATTGACGAGGACTTATGACTTGAACGTTTTAAATGTTTAAAAAAAGACCCTCCCCCCTACGGTTCGATTATCAGGTGCATATAATTCGGTTGGCCTAGAAATTATAAAACATCACCTTGACAAAGCAACGACTCGGCGACAAACGAAACACTGATGATGTAGACTGTACAGAAAACGGCACGCTTACAAATCGAAATCGGTTTGCAATTATGTTCGCACGTTATTCTCGGATTATTTTAGAAAACACCTACGTTCAACTTATCATATTTATGGTCGATTTTCCATCGATTGATTGGTCTAGGTTTTTTTTGTTTTTTTAATATTCAGCTATAATAACAATATCAGACAAATCGGTGATGGCAATAATTAGAAAATGTGTAAAATGTCAATGTCATTCAATATGCCTAAAAAAAAATCATAACAGTGGGTGGAGAACCGATATAACTTCTAAGATTTACCGACGACATAGCACTTTTAGTCAAAAATGAAATTGATTCGGAAAATGCATTGGAAAAAATGGCGAGATGCTTCCAAAACCATCGTTTGGCTAATTAACGGGCAACTGACTAAAGTAATAACGTGTCGGAACAGTTGAACGCATTCGTAGGATTAATATCCGAGTCGGCAATCGTGTTCTCCTCGATGGACTGGAAAATTATAAATAACCCGGTAGTACAATTGACCAAGACGGGACGTGCATCGTAGAAATAAAACCGAGAACTGTACGTTGGGTGAACAATAGAAAATTTCTATGCTTTAATAATATAAATGTAGGTGTGAAAAAACGCCTCGTAAAATAGTGTACGTATGGAGTGTGGCGTTATACGGATATTGTGTATTACAAAAGCGAGAACAACATTTTCTTGAAAAAATGATGAAAGGACAGAACAGAGAACAAACGATAGTGTACTCGTCGAAACAAATGAGCCCAGAAAGATACACAGAACAATTAGTTATAGGACGGACAATATAGAAGGCGAAATAGATGGCAAGAGAGTGGCCGGGAACGACCGAGAACGTCATACACCGAGCAGATGATTTCCGACGTGGGACTAACAAAACTACACTGAACTAAAGAGACTGGCTTGTAACAAAAAAAAAAAAAAAAAGAAGAACAAGAAGAAAGGGTATGTGAGAGACTGCGAACCAACCTTAGAGTTGAACACTAAAGGAAAAGAAGAATTTATCTAATGATAAAATAATAACCGAAAAAAACAAATGTTTCAAAACCAATACAATCAACTTTCGTTCAGAACTTAAGATTTGACGCGAGTACCCGTCACTTTTTTAATCACATTATGGAGTTGTTCTGTTTTATTTACAACCGTGTTTTTCTATTAATACGTGCTCCCTGTTGTACAATTTATTTAGTGTAAAAATAAATGTAATCATGGGAAAATAATAATCACAATAAAACCAGTTTTTCACTGCATAAATTCACAACCCTTAATTATATTTTCTAATTTCAATAATTACTCGCGTCATTATTATAGTTGATTGTAAAATATCATTGGCTAATTAATACTCATAATTCTTTTATAGTTTTAAGAAGACGAGTAAAGAAAGCATTGTGTTAAATTCGTGCAGATAAAAATCGTATATTATAAAATGTATAAATATTATATCACCCAGTAGTTACATTTACGATCAATCTATTTTACATTATTCACTTAAAATGTTTAAATACAACAAATACGTGCTTTAAGTTTATTTTTATTTTTTTAATCACATTACTTTTTAACTTGCGTTTTCCGTTTATTTAAAAATGTGTTTGTAAACAATATTTAATACATACACTTATAATATTTTTTTACATTTAATTTACGTTATAAATAATAATAACAATATATTTTTAATTATTCATACAAATCAACAGCAAATGAGTTAAAAAAAATACTGTCTACCGTAATAATACAGTTGTTATTTACTTTATGCCCTTATAATATTGTATATTATAATTTATTTTTATTATTTTATACAAAATTATGTTTAAAAAAAAAATTTAAACAATGACGATCATTTGAATTCTACAAGTTTACAATTATTATAATCCTACATTGACGATATAATTAATAATATTACATGTTAACGTTCCAATACTATGAATAAATTTAACTTCTAGCAGTAAATACTAATATAAACTTTTTGTAAACATCCTAACTTATACGTCAAAAATAAATACAATTATAAACATCATTGGAAATTTATAATAGAAACAAATTTCTTTAATACTATAACGAAAAACCACTTAAGTTTTTAAAATGTTTAACTAACATTTAAAATAAATACCTACAAAAACTTTACTATATTGAGAATACCATAATAGTATCACCAAGTCAATACAAAAACGTTCATTTGAATTATACGTTGTAAACGATGGTATTTTCCGTATAAACTATTAGTAAACAAATTTATCGATATTCTAAATATGAAATATTACAACAAGAAATATTAATACTAATTTAGATCCAGAAAGAATACAACGTTATAACATTGCTAAGAAATAAAATTTAATAAATCGACGCTAATAAGAATTGATAAATTTTATAAGGTACGTTTGTTTTCTTTCTTTATATTCTATTGTACACGCTATATGTATATTTTATGTTACGTTTAAAAATAATTTTTACGAAATGCTTGGAAATTTAAATTACTGTATAAAATTGTTTTAATAAAATGTAATTTCAATTTATTATATATTTTTTATAATATTTTCCTAAAAGTTTAAGAATTATTATATACACTATTATGATCGATAGACATTGTTGTATTCAGGAACAAAAGGGATAAAATAATTACAATTAAAATAAAAGTATTATTAAATATATTTTAACTAAAGTTTAGTAAATTAGCAAATTGATGAAAAACACATAATGAATGCCTAATGTTTTGCCTTCACTATAACGAATACGACGTATATCCCATAAACGTAAAAATTCACGACGTATAAATTCCATAACTTTTGTAATTTTGCATTGAAAAATAATAATTATTGTTTTAAAAAACAATTTATTTTAATAAATTTTTAAATTATTATTATTTTTAATCAGAATATTTTATTAGATATGAGAAAAGAAAAATATTAATTATGTTATGTATATTTTTTTCGTGTTGATGCGTATGTAGTATATCTTATGAAAAATAACTAAATTAATGGACAAAATAAATTGAAACAAAATTACATAAATTATAAAAATCTGTGAGTGAGACGAAAATTACAATTAAACATGATAACCATATCTACGAGTATAGCTATGACCAACAATAAATATCAACATTAACCTATAAATTATAATTTTTAAATACACAGTGATACTCATAGTTTTCAATAAGAAACTAAGTAAAAAATTTTATAACTCGAGCAATTTGAAAATAAGTCAAAATCTAAACAAATCAACAACATAAATTCAAGATGTTCATATTATACATTATGTTAACATTTTTCAGATGAAGTGGAAAAAAATGTATGACGAAAATAATACAATCATAAACATGAAATTGTCAAAAATGATTGGACTTTATCAAATTTTGGATCCTAACAGTCCACAAATATTGGGTTACAATATTTTTCATGTGATCGTTACATTTTTTATACTATACGAAATTATAATATTAATATTTTGTTTATTTGGAATGTTTTGGATAAATAACATTTCACAAGTCATTCTTCAACTTACGTTTTTTGCGAATTTTTCATTTGGATGTTACAAAATTTTAATACTAATTCGAAACAGAGATAATATACGAAAATGCATCAAGGTTACGTGTAGTGATTTTATAAAATACAAACACCAAGAAAATAATATTATTTTTTCTAAATTTCGATTTAAATCTTTAATATCAACTTATGCGTACGTTCTAATAGGACAATTAACACTTTTTGCATGGTCATCAGCTCCGTTAATTTTCAACAACAACTATATACTAATGAATATAAATGGTAAAATGTATAGTTACCATTTGAATGCATTTAACACGTTTTTTCCTGTGACTAGTGCTATATACAACCGATATTTTATTATATTCTATATACTTGAAGTTTTATTTGGATTTTGTTATGTCATCTTTTCAAATAATTTTGATTCTCTTCTAATATCCATGTGTTATGCAATATCCAGTAATTTAAAAACAATTGGAAATATGTATATGACATTGGGACAAAAATATACAACTAACTATGGACATAGTAAGTTATAAATGAAAAATTGAAATAGTATTTACAAATATATTATTCGTAGTCTATTGCATAAAAAAGTTAAACTATAGTCAAATATATTTTAATATTTATTATTTTCATGTACTTGTAAGAGTATTCGATTATCTTGAAATTATAAATGATCCCAGTAAGCATTGAAAACGTTTAAAATATATGTTGAAAATTATTTTTATACCTTGTTCGCATTTAATTTTAATTTTTATTTATTTTTTGTTAAATTCTTAACATATGTTTTAATGGTATCTATAATACATTGTTATAGATTTCGAAGTGATAATAAATTCAAAAAATAATTTGCTAATCATTAACGATTTAAAAATTATAATTAAGGATCATCAAAATGTTTTGGCGTAAGTATTGTTTTCAACTCATAAAATATCACAATCTAATTAATAGTTCCTTACTCAATTAAAAACCCTTAATACTTGAAGTATTACTAAATTTATATATTGAATACTGCGTTTGTAACAAAATATATGTAAAGTTATTGATTTTATTTGTTTTAATTTTAATTTTAGTAATTATTTAAATGTACTTTTTTTTATTAGTGCGATGGAACATTTTTATAATCATGTCCGTTCAATTGTTCTTGGTCAGTTAATAGTAGCTTCACAAACAATAACATGTCTACTATTTATCATAACTTTGGTAAAATGAAAAATATATATGCGACAATAATTAATTTCAATTACAATAGACTTTTATAAAAATGATTACAGAATTTTTATGGCGGTCAAATAGAAAACCCTATACAAACAATTAAGTTATGTTTTGCTGTTCCATTTTTTATGATCGAACTATATTTAACATGTTATTTATTTAACGACATAAATAAAGAGGTATTTAGATTAGTTCTAAGAAAGTAATATAATTTAAAACCATTAAAGACATTTAAAAATATAATTTCATGAATAGTAATTCAATGTATTCATATTAATTTGTTTATCTGTAATGTTATATCTTATAAGTCCACAATAATTGTACTTTTTTATAGAATATATAAATCACCTATGTGACTCGTATATATAACACTAAATAAAATATCGAATATATTTTTGGTCAATTAAAAACGATGGGATTAACGATGAGAAAACGATAGTTAAGACTAATTTCGCAGTATAGACCATTTTGAACACATTTTACAAGAAATTATAATATTGATTAAAAATAATATTTTCCAAAAACGAAATTGTCCCCAATGAAAGTATTTTATATTTGGCTTTGTAATATTATCATAAATACCCAATGAGCTTGATTTGTTAATCCCGTCCATACTTGTTTATCATATAGATAAGTTAAAAATTTAAATAGATACCTAACCAATATAATTTATCTTAAATAATTTATCTATTTCGATCATATACGTACATATATAATGATCAAGTATATATGTTTTTCAAATTTACATTAATATATTACAAATAAACTTTTAATATTATAAAAGTAATATTAAGTACAATAACTTATATAACAATAAACATTTATTAAATTTTAATTTGTATGGCTATGATTCGAAACAAATACTAGTAAAATTTAATAATTTATTATTTTTATTCAGAAAGATTTGATCAGTTTTGCAATTTATAGTAGCAATTGGGAAGACATGGACATAAAATGTAAAAAATTGATTTTATTGGCATTGAAGATGAATAACGCACATAAATTGTACATGAAAATTACCACAACGAAAATAGTCAATATGGAAATGTTTGCACATGTATGTATTATTAATAATAAGTGAACCAATTTAAGATTAAATATTAAATTGAAAGAATTTCTATTTTTTTACATAAATACTAGTTCTGATAAGTACTTTTATTTTTTGAAAATATCTAGGTACTCTTCGATTTTAACCCGTATGGTTTGCCCCTTGGGCTTAGAAATTGAACATTTTCAAATGTTTAACTAGTATTTCATAATCCATTTAAAGTTCTATCGACAAATATAATGTCACGTTTCTAGTTCTGAGCTTATTACCGCAGGGAAATACATATACTAAAACTTTTCCATTATGTCATTTTTGAGCACGACGAGTTTAAAACTAAATTCAGTACCAATAAATTGTTAGAAAAATAACCTCAAACCCGAACAACATACTTCACATACAATACGTATAATATATTTTATGATTTTATCGTATGTTTCTACTAAATAAATAATATAAAACGAAAACTATTCTCTTTACTAAACATTTGTTTGTATTTATAGGCAATTCATATATGTTACTCTATACTGTCAGTAATGGTCAACACAAATGTAAAAAAATCAAAAACATAATAATTTTCATTAATCATCAGATTTTCATATTAATAATTGTATCATTAGAAAATTAAATTTTCATTAGTGTATAGCATGCTATTTATGTATACGTATCTAAATTGTTTAGGCCTATATTTAAATCTAAACAATAGATTTGGAGTATCACTATCTTTGTCGATGTAATTTAATACATATTTTCAACTAATATCATTATTTAACTATTAGTATGAACATTATTAATAATATACTGACCCTCTTACCGGTCATATATAATTATATATATATATTTTTAAGTTTGTATGCGTAATGCATATATATATATATATATATTAAACATACAGGATGATGTTTTATCGTGATTCACCAATTATCTGCCAAGATATTGAACAAATTTAAAATTTGTAATAATTTCGAAATAATGTTGGTGTTTCTTCATTTACCAATAAATCTTTTAAGGAAAATTTATACTTTATACACTAAACAAATATAGACATTGATTTTAAATGGCATCTCATTTATTTTTCTACACTTATCTTGTAGAAATAAAATAAATAAATAAAAATGCTCTTTCATTTGCATTTTCAATATTCCGTTTATGAATAATTATCAGTGGCAGATTGGATCGGCGAGCTACCAAGAAAATACCAATAGGCCGGTTAAGTACTTAAAAAAGGTTTTAGTGTCACCTTTTATTACACGAGTATAATTCAACTGAATACATTTTACCAATTTTTGTGTACAAGTTTTTTTTTTAGTCCCCTAATGAAAAAAAAATAGTTTCTTCCTCCAAATTCTAGATTACTTACTGTGTTGTTATATTGACCGATGTATTGTTTATTGAGAGACTGCTTGTATTAGTACTACAATATTTTTTATCCTGATCTCTATTTTGATAGATCACACGATTTTTTCGATTTTCAAGCTGGTGATAAAATGTATGTTATATACTTTAGCCACTGAAAAACGAAAATCTCAGTGGGCCGTTTTTATGCAATCCGGCACTGATAATTATTATTTATATTTGGTCATAAAAGTAACTTTTTATATAGTGTGGTAGAAAACGTAGTATACTTTATTGCGAAAAATTGTATCCAAAACGATAAAACATCAACATCTACTAAATTGTTTCACCACTATTCACCGTGTCTTAAATTTAAATGTTTATTACTATATTACCGTTTAAAATCAACATGTGTGAGTTCCCATAAAATTATATTGTATAAAAATTCATAGTTAAAATCATAGTTTCCCATGTTCAAAATCAAATGGTGATATGGTTATAAATAACTTTTAATAAATACGGGATGGATTTAAACTATTAAAATTTTAAAAAATTTAGAAATGGATGTGCGATAATCTTTTTAAAAGAAAATATAACAAAAGTGATTTACCTTTCCCGAGATATAGCATAACTCACTATAAAAAGTTCACTCTGTATGCTATACAAACGTGTTACCGTTACGCATACAGTCCAGAATTGTACACTTCGCCAATCACAATAAAATATTAGAAAATACAAATTATAATTAAAACCTATTTGTTTATTTGTATATGTTTATATTTATACGCACCATTTCCTAGCTTATAGCATATCTTACCTACACAGTAATAAATTATGATTGTATTTCAAATTTATTTATTATATTATATAAACCAACATGAATTATGTTTTTCCTTTATTATATTAACACCATAAATTTAAAAATTACATAGACAAATCTCTAGGAAAAAAATTATATTATATACGATTATTATTATTATTATTATTATTATTATTATGTGTTTTAGACATATATTGGTCCTTTTACAATACTTACGAGTAGGTAGAATATAGATGAATTATTTTGTGTAGCACATATTACGTTGAACCGTTACCACAATATAAAAAACTGTAATACGTAAACGTTTTTCAACTTAATACTGACTGCATAGATGACCTGATCCGCAAGTTGTAGTACTAATGAAAGACAAAAAAATTGTTTTGATAATATAACGTACAATTTTTATTTTGAATGAATTTATTGAAACACAAATAGATTAAATTTAACGGCATACAAATTATTAGTTGAATATCGAATTCTAGACGGCTCGTGTGTCCAATACAATGTTATGAATGCATAATACATATTTTGTGATATGTATACTAATTACTTTTAATAATTTATCAAACAAAAGGGACCTTAACCTACGTAATCACTTGTTTAATTGGAATACACGCGTGTTATAATTGGTCATTGGTCACATAAACCACATCGAATTTGACCAAAATCTATTAGTTAAGGTTTCAGTTCGAGCATAATTTGCACATTTAAATTGAACCTGCTGTAAACCGAGAACCATTAATTCTTGATATTGCCACGTACTTTGGGCGTCCATCATTTATTCACTGGCCGTGTACTTTAAATGGCCACAGTAATGGCGAAGCGAGGCTTAAGTGAATATTTTACGTATTTATAACTGCGAAATCGTCCCACGGTGGCAATAACGATATTATTCCAACCCCTTTCCGACTGCCAAGGCCGAGGTAAAAACCGTCTTGGAATACCAAAAGAATATGTAAGCTGATCGGAGACAATGCCGTGAAATGTGTTTTAGTCCCCCTCCGTCGCCTTTTTACTTCAACGGTAAAGTCGTTTAAATGAATTCTTCAAGACACGTAGAGACGTTTATTTTTTTTTTTTTTTTTAGCTTTTAAAGTTTATACTGGAAAACCCATTTTTAACCCGGAACTCTGCCCCGTGGGATTTTCGTATGGAAAAACGTTGTTGCGTACAACCAAAAATAGCGTTGTTACTTGTTAAAGCAAAAAAAAACAAAAAAATGCGTACATCCGATGCGTGTGAAAGTCGATAGAGCAACGTATTATGGACACGTCATTGGGGAATCCAGAACAGAGGCACTGGCATGTCAGTCGTTTGGTACTCGATGTAAACAGTTTGAACTCTGACGTTTATTACATTTTTCAAATTTCAGCAATCGCTTTGTAGTTTAGACAAGACGTCTCAAACCTGTTCCATAAGTGTGGTGAGTTCGAGAACGTTAACTTATAAGCTGCCCGCACTGCAACGATTTTATTGTTAAATTGTATTACTTTAAATTTAAAACTGTCAATACGTTTTTAACGTATCGTATTTATAAATAAAATACATAAATGTATAACAATGTAGTTTGTCAATGGATTCGATGAAACATATTATATAAATAATATGACACGTTTTATTTTAATTGCATCAAACATGATATTGTAGAGAAAAGAAAGTTATTAAATTCCGTTACACGTGTTCTTATATTTAATTACACAAAATATAATTATTTAATTCCGTATGGGAATTTATCTCCTTGCACCTATTTTTCTCGTTTATTACACATTGATTGCACAGGTTTTAAATAATACATATTATACTTGCTACAATAAAATTATCAAACAATTATTGTTACATTCACTTACTAATTTTAATTTAATAGTATCGTTAAGTATTCAAATATATACGTTTTGTAATTTTATGAAGTTTCTAAAAAATATAATAGCATAATATAATATGTATTCGAAGAAATAAATGAAAAACTATAAGTTTATAAATCTTTTTTTTTCAAATCATCGAATATATATATAAAAATTGAGTCATTGAGTTATTTAGACCCACTCAATGTTCAAGATTCAAGTATAAGTACACTTTCACATCGTTTTATTGCGTTTTTAGTTAATAAACGTTAAATGTCTATTTCTGCACGTACTGTTATATAACAACTCATTTCATTTCTCTCCGTATACGTAAAACGTATAACTATTAATACACTTAATTAAAAATTTACGAAATAAACATTTCATAACTTGTTTATTAAGAATTAAGCCAAGACTCATTTTATTTTGAATTTTGATAGTTCTTTAAAAATGGAATCCTGGAATATTTGATAAAAAATTACACTTTTTTTTATCACGATTTGTTTGTTATTTTCAAAGTATTGGAAATTATCAGGAATTATGGTAACAATTTCTATATTTTATAATAGTTTATTTATGAAGTTTGAATAGAGTTTTCTAAATAATATCTCATATATATAAATCCATCATTACTTTTTTTTTATTTATATTTACCAACAAGTTAAGTACTTTTTATTTTATTTTATGTGTTTATTAATTATTACCTAATAATTTTATATTTTATTATTATTAAAATTAATTATTATTATTATTATTATTATTATTATTATTATTATTATTATTATTATTACTATTATTATATATCATAATTTAAAATTTAACATTATTAAACTTCCCTCCTACAAAGAAGGGTCTTACAATGATAAGTGGTTGTATGATAGTTGTATGAAGCGTCATGTTAGTTGCTACTGGATAGTGTACGTAAAGAATTAGTATCTCAAATATGATGTGTAACGACCATAGGGTTTTTGTCTTACGAAAGTAATGTTTTGAACCAGAGAAAGAAATATTATTGTTGTACAGATCAGCAACAGTATTTTGTGTACACGTATACTGTATACGTGCCTATATGTATTTAATATATGTTTATACTTATTACCTGTACAATGTAAAAAAGTATGTATATACACATAAATATACTCGTATTATGAATACTTATGTAAATATTATATATGTTACATGAAAATGCAGAAATTGTACACTCAGTGATGGGTATAGCGACTTTTGAACACAAAAATATTGTACTAAGTAGAATAATTATTATTTACTTTATATATATACAAACTACTCGTATTTAGCTTGTTCATATCATATCTATAAACTTATAAATATTATCTGCAATTATATAATGACGGACGACTTTTACAAAATTGTTACAAAAAGTAGCATCAATGTACAACTTTAAAGTCAGAATAATTATGATGTATTAATAGAGAGCAGAATATACAGTAGAAATGACTACGATGAATGTTGCGCAGCTCATATACTGAGTGATTCATTATAAGTGCTGACTTCATCTAATAATTAAAACTTGTTAAAACTTAAAAAAGGAATGAGAACGCCTAGTATTCCGTGTAAACGTAAAAACACACTATGTACACATTTTATATACCGTAAAATTATCGATTAAAATCTTATCGTATCTTCAACATATACACAATAACCATTATCCCATAAAGTGGCTTACATACTAGATGATTTTTAACACGCATTTTAAAGAAGTAAAACTAGACACAAAGAAAATTCACAAGAAAAAGTACGTTTGAAAAATAAGAAAAACCAATGGCGTAATTACGAGAGAGGTTATAGAAAATTTCTCAAAATTACAAAGAAAATTTAATTTTGCAGTTTAATTTATAAACACAGATTAATACAAATTTTTACTTTATTGTTTTATCGGTAAAATTAATTTAATTTAATTTATAATAATTGATAAATTAAAAATAGGGATGACTTATAATGGAATGTAAGAGGTATAGTCCCCCGTGAAAATGTAAATTAACATAAAATTATATCCCGCCCCAGAACAAATTCCTAGTTGTGCTATTGTGGGAAATGACCGTTAGCATTTAGTGTACTGTACAGTATGCACATTTCGAAAGGTTCCATTGAGATTTACAATAATTTAGAAATAATATCTAAACGTACATTTTATAGTGTTATATCTTATAACTTATATTATTTTCGAGTAAATACATTATAATAAATTCGTATTGTTATATATTAAAAAATAATTTGTATATTTATATAAACATTTTTTTTAAAATAAACACTGCTAATTAATTATAATAATCGATTTATTTATTCATATGGTATTAGATGCAGCATTTCACAAAACAATATTTGATAACAAAATGTATAAAAAAAAAATAAATTAACAATTTAAATAATTTAGCTAACAAAATAAAAGTTAACATATTGTACAACATTTATAGTAATAAACTTAACTTTAAATACTACTTTAAAATTACTGAATACCCTCAGGACTTGAATATAAAACATCTTTGTTGGTGCCGTAGAATACGTGTTTGGGACATTTAGAGATTATGTGTTCGATTTTCAAGATTTATGCACCACAAACATACGACGGCTACTCTGAAACTACACAGCATATTGGTACATCGCACATGCTTTGTTCTAAGTCTATTTAAGGGAAATTATGTTTCGCGGGAAAGATTTTGTCAATTCATAGTGTTTGAGCATTCAGATATTATATTATATAATAATCATCTACTTGAAACTTGTTTTCACAGGGTCTCTTAATCAATACAGTCAATCAAGTAAAGACCAATGCTGAATTATAACGATCCTCAGGCACAACAGGGATAAGAGCAGCATTAACACTGAATTGATTATGACTAACAAAAGTAAGATCTAATTGCGATCAAATGAATTAAAGACAATGTTGATTTGGAAAAAAATTTTAACAGCAAAAGTCTCGGACACACAATGAATTAGGAGACCAACATTAGTAGAGTAGATTAAACCACTGTCATCATTGAACCATGAGATCTCTGGTAGATTGAAATTACCACAAAAAAAAAAACAAATGACCTACGTGACTAGAAATCAAGTCTAGAACAGTGTTCATAAATAGCTCGTATGATAGACAAGGAAAGTTAGGAAGCAAGTAAATACTACCAATTATAAACTTTGAACTATTAAAAATAAATATTACAAATAAATGCTTGATACTTACATTAACATCAGAGATTTAATAAGCAGGAATGTCAGAACGTATACCAATAATACCACCGCGTTTTGAACAAATAGTAGTAGAATTATTCCTATTACATCTAAAAATATTATAGTATTTTAAACATAATTCCGTATCAGTAATTCTATCATAAAGCCAAGTTTCTGTCAACACTAAAAATATATAATAAAAACAGGCAGTATTACATTTAAAATTGATTAATTTAGATCTCCTAGAAAGTCCTCGACAATTTTGGTAAAAACTAATGGATACATTATTATAATTATTTCTGCTTTTGCTTGGAACATTAATATTGCCACGGTACGTATTCAGTTTTTTGTGGAACTATTTGGATTTTTTTTAGTAAGCTGTGGAGATCCATTGAGGTACCTGATGACCCTGTCTTGATTACCTTACTTGCTTAGTAAAATATATGTCTTTAATAAGTTTAATAATTTTCCAAATGTATTTTCCATTTTCAATTATGTCCATAATGATATTCAATTTTTCCAACATAATATTTTAATTGTGCGAAATATAAACCATTAATAATATTAAACTCGTATTATATTTACAGTACCTAATATACTGGTTATTTACATATTACTTCATAGTATATCAAAATTAATTTAAAATGTTTATTTACTAAAATACGAACGTACTTGATTGATGTATATATTATAATGAATCAATTATTATATTATTAATAGCATATTATGGTTACATACTTATATATTTCTACTAAATTTATAAAAAAAAACTTATTATTATTTATTAATAAGAATCATTCGTAAAATATATTTATCTTCACAAGACCCTATGGTCAATTTAATAAAAATGTTATATGACAGTGAAAAATATAATTTATAAAAAAAAAAAAAATCATAAATGGGAATTAGGAATTTATTTTTCAATGTAACAATAGTAATTATGTTTTTAGAATAAAATTTAAAATAATTTGATGGGAAATTTAATTTCTAGATTATCGTATTAATAGATTTCAACTTACTATGACAACACATAGTAATATACACTCAATAATATACACATGACAAATGTTTAATTTTTTATGATTTTTATTTTAATTATCATATATTTATAAATATATATATTTTCAGATTAATAGTTATTAATTAATATATATATTAATATATAATATACATATTAATAGTTATCAATCAAATATATATCAATGCTGTAAATGTAAATTGTTTAGTTTCCTCAACGAAAAATAATTATTTATTCAACCCTGTAATTACGCATCATTTTTTAGCCATCTATCATTACGGACCATTGCATAACATACATTTTAAAATTTTTTACAATTGAAAAGTAAAAAGTTTCAGTACAATCTATGAAGCACGAATGATCGCATCAATTCCGTAAATACATGTCTGTCATTGTCGTTAAAAATCCTATTTATTTTTCAACTTTAAAGCTGTTATTGTAACATATACCTACAAGTTTGTTTTTGAATTGAAAAACAATAAAGTGATTTTAGATTAAGAGAATATTGAAAAAACGCGTTTAACCAGAAGAATCACTTTTAAAGTTTGAATCCGTTAATGATTGAAAAAATTAAAAACCTATATATATTTATATATATATACAACATAATTATTTTGACATATCATATTGATATAATCACTTATTAGTAGAATTTAACAATACAAAAGTATAAAAATATAATAAGTGCATTTTAATTATCATATAAAAGCATATATACTTGTATTTAAAACATGTATTGGACACAATTTTAAAATTCACTTACCATTTAATTTATTATAGTATTATACATTAATTTAAAATTTAAAAGCAAAATAAATCATCGCATTCGAAAAAACATTCTGAGTGAACCATGTTTTTAAGTATTTGACAATAACTCACAAAATAAGTATTTCGGAAGTGTCATTCAAAAATTGTATTATAAATATACAATTGCATACATAAAAACACAAAAATACCGATAAAAATCTTTATGTAATATAAAATAGAATTGTTTTGACATAATACAAAATTGGTGTAAGTATATGTAAGATCGAGAAACAAAAAAACACCGTCGTCTTAAGAGTAATGTTAATCTGTATACAATTAAAAATATATAATCTGTATTATTGAATTTAAACTTGTGTGAACGTACAGCAGTAGTTTTATATATTGTCACAATAGAAAAATTATTGTTTGTGAAATCTCCATAGATACAAATATTATTATAATTCAGTAGATTTCAATAGAAATTATACACATTAAACGGTCTGATAAGATAAGTGAGGATTAAGATTCTGACAATAATAATTGACAAGAATTATAATCAAAATAATTGAGAGTTCCCAAAATCTATAGAGATGAACGAAACATCTTATTAATATTAGAAACTCGACTCCTAAATATCATTTATGAAAAACAACCAAACAATAAACCGATTTACCAATTTTGTGGAACTATGGAACCTGGAGAAAAAACCACTTGGATTATAAAAATAAAAAAATTATCAATGCATATTGTACAACGAAAAACAATGTACTTTTAGGAAATATTAAAAAACTTAATAACTGGCCCGCGCGTTTGAAAAATAACGTATTTAATCTAAATGAACAGATTTATATAAAACACAATAACAACGATAAGTACGATGAAATAAAACTAGATTGTACATATATATCCGCTAAAATTTGAAAAATACCGAACAAAGCCTAGAAACCAAGAACCAAGAAACAAATATGAAAAAAAAAATGATTGATAAATTTGATAAATTAAAGCAGCAATGGAAGTGTGTTCGCCAAAAATTAGAAAACAAATCTAAAAAATTAATACGTAAGGAACAAAGTCAACAAGAAACCATGTTGAAATCAAATGAAAAACTTGTGTAAACAAATGTATCAAAGAAAAATATGATAATTTAAAAAAAAGTATGTACGCGGAATAAGAAATATTTAGAGAACGTGACTGAAAAAATAACTAGTACGGAAGAAAATTTAAAGGACTCGGTATTGGATTTAAATGAAGAATCCGTAATATAAATAGAATCGTACAAGCCTAACGTTAAACTAGATGACGGATTTTTATTCGCGGGCATTTTTAAATCATTATTAAAACCTTAAATTCTACGAAAAACCTCTTCAGGAAACTGCATTAATACTAAATGTATGTAACGCTTATAAATGACGAATCGAAAAAAAATATTATTAAATACTAAACAGGCTTAAACGTGCAAAAGTACAAATTTTTTTAACAAAAAGACAAAAAGCGAAAAATTGTCCAAAGAAAATGTTTATTGTTTCTTATCTATACAATCTATAAATATATACATAATTAAAAATATGTATTAAACTGAAAATTAATTTTGTTTATCGTAGTTATTATAGGTATTACCACTCATGAATCCGTAATCTGGAGTCGAAGATCGAATACGACGGACTGAGATGAAATTTCAATTCGAGAAGGAACTGAAAAAAATCAACAACATGAATTAATTTTAAAAACAATGAGTAGATTTTCAAAAGCCGATATTAGAAAACTGTCAATTTAAAACGTTGAAAAGACGACTCGACAATTACACGTAGAGGTACAGATCAATACTTGAAAATACGAGTACCATAAAGGCATGTTTTTTTTAAACAATATTCCGATTCCCATGAAAATGTTAAAATGTTGAAGATTCGGAGCGAAAATTAAAGGCGTCTCGACAAAACGACGAAATGTCCGATCATTCGTATGGGTCTACCGGCACGAAAAATTTGAGAACCACGGCCAACGGAAACGTGATAATTGTTGCGATCGCCGAACCAACAATTGGGGAAAACAATTGTTAGTGCGATCGAAAGTTCTTACCGTTCTGACAGATGAAGCCTTCAGTCGTATAAGAATATAAAAATTTGAAACAGATATCACACTCTTGTGGTTTAGATTCAGATACTCATTGACTGTCATTCCATACTCATTTCACCAGTCAGTAATATCAAAATCATTAAGGTGTTTTGGAAATAATTGATTAAAATTTGTTAGGTTAGGCAACATCGTTAAATTAATTTAATTTGTATACGCCACAAAAGCACCACTGAGAACACACTAATATAGGAACGACGTAAATAATATCAACCTCAAAAATAAGTTTATGCTTTTCTTAAAAAAAAAAGTGAGTTTTTTGTAAAAGTTTTAGTTCTATGTCGATTTTGTTTCAATGTCGAATAACATAAACTGTCAATAAAAAAAAAAAAGGAGAGAAAAATAAACGTTTTTTTGTTTGATTTAGGATTGTTCGGAAGCGTCTGTGTTCCTCGTCATTTTTTTTATTGGCTGACGTTTCATATTTGATATCGTATTGTTTCAAAGTGAAAAAAAGACGTGCGGTACAAGTCAAATATTGTAAAATCAACAGTGTTTGTGACATGCACGTTTCAATATTGATTATACGATTTTTTTTATTTATTTATTTATTATATTAATATTAAAAAAAATCGTATTTAGCTGACGAACGGTTGGTATACGATAATACATTCATTATACGGTTTTCACATTACAATGCCCCGAAACTTCCGCTTTCCGCTCAAACATATCGTACGGTAATATGGAATTTATTGTTTTACCAGTGTGGTTTTACGGAAAAATTATTTAGGACCATTCTGTCTACCTGCTTTTGTAATATAAACGAATAATATAATACGGTCCGAGGTGCAGCGGCAAGAGGAAACGAGAGGGCTGAGGGATACGTTGTTGCCGATTATTTGTACTTATAATAGATATACGAGTACATGTATATGTTTTGCACTTGCAGCTTAACGTGCAATCTGTCGGCTATTCGCCACTCGATTTGAGGGGGTGACCGAAAGTGTGGGGGGCTGATCCGATTAATGTGCCTTGGCCTAATGAGTCCTGGGGATCGTTATGCTATATCCAACAACGCTGGACCAGAACCTCGGCGATAACACGAGATGGTGGAAACAGTTTGCCTCTCTATGGAAGAAAACGAAAATTCTAGATGAAAAATCCAGCGGAGTGTAAGACTGTTGAAAATCAACAGAAATATTGCCGACATTATTGGAAAGCACGTGTGATTATTACTTAGTGGTTGTCCGAATCCGAAATTTATAGCAATATCAATTAATAATTGTCAATCCTATTTAAACTATACGGATCATTCGAAACTCACAAAATTGATTTATATATATATATATCATAATCATCTTAATATGATAGATAACGTGCGTATATAGATACATATTGATTGCTTGAATCTTACGTAACACATTTATATTCGCTCATCGAATTTGAAAGTATTGAAATCGAAATGTGTATTCAAATCTGTGCTAATTGTTAGTAGATATTCTACGTTATTTTATGGCACACAACATAACTATTACATTCAATTAATTTTGATCCTCGTTCATTCAACTTTCGATCGATTTTCTGTTGAAATTTAATTTACATTACTCGTTGTGAGAAAAAAAATATTATTTAAAAAGGCTACTCATGCCAAAATATTTAAAACACAGCATAAATAATATTTTATGATTTCTATAATATACTTCCATAGTTATAAATTTTCGACAAATTATTTTAAACCAAAAATGTATTATGTAACAAACCTCTTTATATTTGTAAACTTACTGAAATACTCGTCTATAATTTCGCAATATCTACGATATTATAATCCATACTGATTATCTATTATTTTAAAATAATAGTTTAGATATATGCCGGCTATAATCCATACAGCGTGATTTTATTAATGAAAATTAGTATCATATTATTAACAAGTATTCTTCTGTTATTATATAAAATAAAATACTGTGAGATATTACTAATTAGGGGTGTTTTAATACATAAATTGTCGATTAAAGTCGCAGGCTGTTTAAGTCTGTTAAGTGTTATAATATTATAATTTATAAGTACATTTTATACAATTATTTACTTTTAGAAGCTTTTATCGTTGAGATCATTAAGGTGGAAACGTTAAAAAATATTTTAAAATATATACCATATAATGTAATTATTCACGAAGTTCGTCAAGTCCATTTTATTATGATAATTATTAGTATTTTGTACTTTTATATTGGCTGTGCAATTAAACGTATAATGTGATAAATGCAATTTCACCATAATTTCCACCTAAAAGCTAGCTTTATAGTATGTTAGCTTAACACGACCATTGTGGGTACTATAATAAGGTACTATATATGATATCTATGTAAGTAGTATTAATAATATTACGGTGGTTCTATATTGTAAATGACTCGAAACGAAATTAACTTTTTGATTTGGTAGTGTATAAATAATTTTGATCTCCTAAGAAAACAATAGGTACATAAAAATAAAGTTTAATATGAATACTCGTATATATATATATATATATTAAATGTATTTTTCAAATTGGCAGCCGCCACGCACAAATTCTGGAACCCTCAGGTTTAATAAAACAGCGCATTAATTTATAATTAAGGTAGAATCCAAAGGGGGGGCAATACCCTTCAGGGTAAAATAACACAAAACACCACCATTAAACTAATTACAAGAATCGGTATTTATTTTTCTAATACTCCGCCGGGTGTAGTAAATTTTAATTTATACCACATAACAAAACTGTGGTGCCGCCACCACTAAAGCTGCTGAAAAAAAAACCTAATAAAATGCTTCGACTCCGCAGCAAAACGGTTTTATATTTATTTATGGCTTTTGAAAAGCATTTGTAATTTCAAATTGCCCGACCCACAGATGATATTCGTGCAAAGGTTTTTACATCAAAGTGAACACGTTAACCGATCCGTGACTTACGTGGTACTTAATTCTAACAAATGTAAAGCATCAAACGCTATTAAGTGCACACATGGCTATTATACAATGTCATTACATGTCTTTGCATACATTTTATGTTGCACATTTACTTATTTATATGAATTATTCAGTGTTAAATAATTAAAAAATATATAAAAACACGACACGCGCATAAACAATATATATGTTAAATAATATTCTTAACTCAACAAATATAATACATTTTGGAGTTTTTAATGGTTTTTTTAACATAAAATTTTTTAATTTATTGACGCTGGTCATATTTTAAGCTATTCGATTTTCTTTCTAAATACAATTCAATATTTGTGTAGGTTCTTGGAAAAATAGAATAAAACCTTTTCTTTAATTGCTTTTTCGATTAGAGTATAAAACTATGTTGTTTACAAAGTAAATTTTGTATGAATTATGAATCTTAGACATTTTGTGTTTTTAAAAATAGTTTGAATGCAATTATTTAAGTAAAACTGTCTAACATGACAATGATTTCGATTACTATCAAACAAATATCTTATATGTGTATTTAAATTTGAAGACGGCCTTATATTAATTTTTCTTGTAATTGCATTGTATAAAGTATTCGAAAAAATTTAGGGAGCCTAATGCGATTTCTTCAAGTATATGTTATTCAATTGGGTACAAATTCTGAAATATATTTGACGATTATACTAACACATATGTAACAATTAACCATAAATAAAGATCGAAACAAGAGAAATGCTATAAACCGTACGCTATAAAATACCAATATTTTACCTCATTCACACAGCATATAATAATTTTTTTTTAAAGTCTCACCCACATTTGTATTTTAATAGATAACTTGACTGATTAATTATCATATAGTTAAATGTTTTACTTGCAAATAAGCCAGGTTGTAGATTGCTCGACAATAGCATTTTCATATGTTGAATTAAATACCTATCACTTGAATATTCGACAAATTGAAACAAAATATAAACCATAAAAAACCTAATGAATGAAAGCAAACCTGACTTAACAGTCAAAATGTTGACGAACCTAGCCTCATTTATACTGTGCCGATGCTGAATAATTTATACACTTATAGATAGACGCATTCAATTTGTCACTAAAACTATTAAATAAATATAAATGGGATATTTTAAATACACATTTTCGTTACCTAATAAAAACATTTAAAATTATTAAGAAAAATGATCACTACACTAAAATGTGAATATACCAACCAACAATCGTGTAGATGTTAATAAAATCAAGTACCTACCTACAGTCTAGTGAAAATAAATACATACGGTTAGATACAAATACAATGAGTTATTGTCCGGGGGATACAGATCGCGATTACGATAGCAGTGGACCGGAATAGCTTGAAGAAACGCCATTACTCCGATCACCTTCTGAAGTGCATTTCGCTATAGTGAATTCCATCAATCGGCATCGGCTTTCTCCCCCAAAACACTTTTCCAAAAATGACCCACGTGCGTGTTCACGTATATATATATATATAGATATTATATTCGTATATATATATAAAAGCTCTCGCGTTTTATACCGCAACGGTTTCGCCGCCGCCGTAGCATTTTATAAGATTAATTGTCGTATTATGCTGTTCGGGTTTAGTGAATGGAAATCCTATTAATTCGGTTCCGTTGCAACAGGGGGAGGTGCGTGTTGTTTTCGGTGGTGTTTGTTGGCGGCGAGTGCGAAAAGCGTTTTAATTAAAAACAAAATCACGCAATGTACCGTCTATCGTATAAGCGTGAAAAAGACAGATCGAATAATAATGATAATAATTATTATGAGTTAACTAACCTACTGCAACTGGACACGCTTTTTCAATGTAAACGTCGTTTATGCATTATATTTGAATGTTAATTGCTTCATTTTCGACCGACTGTTTATATGGTTAATTAAAGTCCCTGGCGCTGTTCAACAAAACATCTCACCTGTCTGAAAATATCTCTCATATATTATGTGTACGTCGATTCATTTTTCTAAACAGTTTTACGCGTCGTAATGTTTTCATTTTTTTTTTCGAGTATAACCGACGGTTCCTTGGGAATTGTTTGCGCATTACTTCCAAGAAGCCACCAAAAAAAAAATATATATATACATAACAAACAAAAACAATGTACAAGATAATTTTTTAATACCCTCCCCTTTCCCAAGTTGATTTCTAACAAATTAATATTTAATTCTTAAAAGTAACGAAACAAAAATAAATAATGTAAAAAAAAAACCAAGTTGTCCTCCTCTTCTCGGTCCGGTTTCCTGGAGTCTAATTCAGGTTGTCCTCTTGTTAGCACACCTGCCTGGGGTCTTGTTTTGAAAGTGCTTCTGTCAGCACGCCGACCTGAGGTCTCTTTCCTATCGTCCTCTTCTCAGCGCACCAGCCACGCGTCGTACCTTAACCTAACCTAATAGTATCCCGTTAAATCATAAATAGACAATACCAGGTACACAATTTAAATTTCATGAATTAATAACAAGTAATAAGTGCGTTATATTATTTAATTTTTTCCTCCTTGTGATGATTTACCTAAATTAAATAAAAACATATTAATATATATGTTACGGTCAAAGTGTATAATCGGGCATTGTATACAATGACCAACTGTATTGGTCAATGTGGAAAATTATGCACTTCCCCCGGGCATTGTACACAATATCCAAAACACAGCGGGCAATTATAATAAAAATAATCAAACAGCTTTTTTTTAAGAGTATTAAACTATAATAAAAAACAAAATACACCAAAATAATAATATAAATGTTATGCTTTTGTTTGTTTTTCTATTAATCTATATTTATTTATTTTTACAGCTTAAACTATCATGATATTTAGAAGTACATAACTTTCCTGCAGTTCTACATTTGCATTTGCTAGTTTTGCATTGTTTTTACAGTTGCATCTATCATATCCTTGACTGCCAAGATTTGAAAATTTTCTAGCCACTTCTCTTAATGATATTAAAGTATTAGGTACCATATCAACCTGGACAAACGATTCTTTGCACACTTCAAATTGGTTTAAATAAATTGTTGAAGTTTTCCTTCAGTGGTACCAATTTCATAATTATTGTCTTTTACTGAAAAAAATAAATTTTAATTATAATATAATAAAAATAAAATTCATTATTAATAAAATTACCAGAAATAATAACTCCTAAAATGCATCGCAGATCACTTCGTGCTTTATCAACATCGGGTATTTTAATTTTGACAGTTTCACCAATTTTTCCTTCACGAAGTCGATTTTCTGAATTATTTTTCATTTTTGTAGCTTGAAGTTTCAAATTATATAACGATTCATTTCTTTTTCTTACGATTGTCTCCTGTCTTGATCGTACAACATCAGCGGGTTTTTCGTAAGTATCAATGTTTTCAATGGAAATTTCTTCATTTTCAATGGGGGTCTGTATAGTTTAAGTAAAACATATTTCGTCAAATGGTCTTAATAAACTAAAATAAACCGATAATTTTCATCAGGTTGAGCCTGCATATCTATCAGATCTACTTGGCAACGAGAATTCATTTCTGAAGAAATTATTGGTTTAACAACTAGTCCTTTCTTCACAGTTTTACCTTTTTTTTGACATGGTTCACAAAGATTTAAATATATCATTAAACACTCTCTAGTAATATTTTTATATTTTGTATTTAATTCAAACTCCATTCGATTTCTACCACCGTGTCCAGTTTGCAAATGTACGTCATGAATTATTTTATATAGTTCTTCGTTATAAACATAATATTTAATAGTATTTGGTTCAGTTACCGGTACTATTAATTTTTCAAAATTACTTACAGTCATTATATAGTAGCGTTTTAACAATTTGTAATCATTTGGTTTCAATTTTGCTCCACCTTTTAACTTTTTAACTGTTTGTAATATTTTGTTATATTTTAGTGCACTTAAACATACACTGTTTGATTTTTTTTCACTCAAAAGAGTATTAAATTTTTCATAAAATTTTATTTCACCCATTTTCAATTTTAAATGGAATTACGACCGATCGGTTAAATCACGTATTTTCCACTGACCTTAATCAAGTTGAATTCGTTGTCGTTGGCATAGGTACATTTAGATAAAATTGTTATGCGATAATATGACGTGTGTATGGTTTTATAATAATAGACCTATAATAATAATTATTGTAAATATCGAACACATTATCGCAATTTAACGATAATATACGATATATCATTAACGAGTGGTTCTCTGTGATATCGAATCAACATACACAGGAATAAAATTAAAATAAATAAAAAACAAAAATTAACATTGCCCAAACACAATTGTGCATTTTACATAATGTCCGGGCAATGTAACTAATATATAAAACAGATTCAGTTTTGCCCGAATTTAGTGGGCATTGTATACATTGCCCGGGCATTGTAAAATGGCAAATGAATAATTCGATCGTTTGATTCTCAATGTTTTATATTAGTCAGGTATTATATCGTATTTTAAGTATATAATATACTTGCACCTACGTTCAAATGTAATGAAGAACAAATGCCTATATAAAAAAATAGTAAATTTTGCAATGAAATTCACATCTGTTATATAAAACCTGTATATAATCTAACTGTTCTAACTTATTTCCGTTATAGTTAAACAAATCAATACAATTATGTGACCTAGATAACAAACTAATATTTTTAGTAAATAATAATTTTTTAAATGAATTTTAGTATAACATATTGCATTATCATAATAACTGATTAAGTAAACAAGTCAAATACGTATTTAATAAAATATGCGATAAATGTCTATGAACTCTCGTTGTTATTTAGAAGAATATATAAAGTACGAAAATCAAGTAATTTTAATACACGCATTATGTTACGCGAAGACGATATGTTTAAAAAAATTATGAAAAACCACCTATAAAAATATGTTTTTTTCTTCATAATATTTACGACAAAATTTTGTTTTTTAGCTCGTATACGAAAAACAGCGAATAAACAGCATTATTTGTATTATATTGTGCACACATGTCTTGACGCACGTTCTGAGCGTGGCACTTTGGAAGGGCTTGGGATGGCTGACCGTGTACACAGTACGTATACCATTATTTGAGAACAAACAGATTCGCGAACACACTTAGGGAGAACCAGACATGATATTATGTCAACGTTCACCTCGAAGAGGAAGGGTAAAGTGCATTTGTACCGATTGGATTAAATATTGGCCGACGAAAACGTTACAATCCATTTGAAAACAGTATTGGTGAAACGCGCATGTAACAGAGATTTCGCTACGCGGAGATAACAACGGTACCGTGTTTTGGACAAACGGTTTTTCCTTAAATACTTATCGAACACGACGACTACTACTGCCGCTGCAAATTCAAGATATTATTTATGACACGTACACAATATTGTACTTCCGAAGGGTGAAGACCCAAAACATTCTCGTTCGTTCCCCTCGATCACTGCCACGTGCATCAGATCCATCAACATAATTAACATGAACCATTTTCTGTCATATCCCTTAGCATCACTGAAATGCACTTGTAAAACACATATGGATTTCGAATGCGGCTCAAAGGATTTCGATAAAAAGCATTGTACCTAGGAAACGGCAAAAATCGTTTATTGGGTTTTTAATAAAAATAAAAAAACAAATAAACTGGGCGTAGGTTATGATATTATAAAAGCAACGAATGATTGAACATTAATGTTTTAAAGTTCATTAGAAAAAAAAACTCATTTTGTTTTAACGTTATATTTCACGTTTTAAAGTGCCTAAATTGATCAAACTCTGTTTTTCGTTACTATTTCAATGTATAAAACGATTGACTAATAATTATATAAATAATAATAATATAGGCACTTCGGTCCTTCAAGTGTTCAATGCATATTTGGTAATTTCTCTTCGAACAAGTGAAACGTACGTTTTGAAATCAATGGCCACTTGCCTCAATATATGTTTATTTAATTTATTATTAAAAAAATATATATTTTTATAACGAGAAGACGAAGCTTCTATGTTTTATTTTTGAACCCCTCCTCCGTCCAGAGGTAGATTTAAAGTACGCTGCCGCTGGTTGCCACGAGACCACGTGCCCACGCGGCGCGGCCGTCCCTCTCCGAGACCGGAGCCGGCGGCGTGCCCGACAGACGACCGTAAGAGAAGTCGACCCGACGCGTATGATTTCGGCGCCGTGACCATTGATTCGAGCGACTCCGGCGAAACTCTCGCCGTCGCCAAGACCGTCTCTGCCCGTCTCTTCCTGTCTCTACCAGCCTCGGGCGTCCCTGCGCGTACTGCCGTTGCCGGTGACAACCTCAAACGACTTCGCGCAGTAGCGTGCGCAGAATTTTCCAATGGGGGGAGGGGCTTGAAAATAAATAAATACTCAGTGGACACAAGATTATGTTTGATAAAAAATATAATATGTAATTATATAAACAAAAAAGTGGCGGACATTAAAATATAAATTTTTTTTTTTAGTCTACCCAGTCTATTAATTTGCATACGGTTAGGTGAATTATTTGAATAGTTTTGTGTAACTTCAACTACTGTCGATTCTTCTTTTTTATTAATGTTGGCTATAGCTTGTCCATCTCTGCACATTGCAACGGTTCACCACCCGGCCACCGTCTTATCAACATCATAATATAGAATTATAAATGAAACTGTTTACTTACGAACATGGTGTATTTATAATATGAATACATCTTGCTCACGAGTTACGACCACTGTAATCATTATGTAATATTTATAATATGAAACATAAAAAAATAGAATTATACGGGCAATTCGGCAAGGGGCTTCAACCCCTTAGCCCCCCCTTTGCGTACGCAACTGACTTCACGTATACGTACACCAAAATCTTTGACTCGAATCGGTCTGATCCGTATCAGTGACGTTCTTATGTAGGCGGTGGAGACGTAAGGAGTTTCCGCCGGAGGTTTTTTGGATACCACACATTCACAATTCATATTTGAAAAAATAGTTTGTCGATATATGCATATGTATGTGTGTGTGTGTGTGTGTGTGTGTACAGGGTGTATCTGAAATGAGTTTCACTCGTTAGTCGGTTATATTCTGTAGAGCGAGTAAATGGGGAAACTTTTTTCCGTTTTTCTTTATCTCCAATATTTTGGACTTACCCATTTAATCGTTAAATAATGTTCTAAACTAAAAATAACCCATACAACGTGATTCCTTGCAAAATTTTACCCTAAAATTATGGGTCACGTCATTTTTCTGCAAAAATCACGTGTGGCCAGACACTGGCGCACCTGGCGACATGATAGGTTAATTAGGACATTGGTCCGTGTACAAAACCGTCGTTGTCACGGCGAAGACAGCGCTGGATCACCGTTCCCGCCTGTTGCCATCTATTTGGTTGTGCCGTGTACGTAAACCTCCGTTCGTTTCCGAACGTTACCGCGGGGATAGGCTCAACGTGGCCCACCGTATGTGCGTCGTGATTCGGGAGTCAGTAGGTACACTTGTTGTCACTGACTCGATCCGACGCGTCCTTCCGTCCAACACAATTATCGTAAATATATTTACCGTGCTCACATGACTCATATAAATTTATATATGAACGACTATTGTTGACATGTTCACGGAATTCGATATTGTATGAATATGCATATTGTTGACTAATGTTTGCACAATTTACTTTTGAATAAATAGATAGGAACAATTACTCCGAACAAGCGAAACTATGTATTCGTTTTTATACAAGACCACGGAAACCATTCTTGCCGTCTCACTATTTAAACAATACCGCGCCGACGAGTATGGCGGTGTTGCAATATCTACTCGATCATCACTCAATTCGACACTTATTATCGATATACACCCATCCCAAAATAGGTTTTCTTTCACAACAATATTGATATAACTGATGTTACAGCGCCGAACATTAACGGTCTTCCCAGTACTTCCTTCTAGTCTTGTTACGTCCCAATGACTCCAACATTTCCCCTCACGTATGCTACAAATTTTAAACAAAATTCTACTTATTTTATTGTAGAATTTTTAATACAATAATCCAAAATCGATATAAAATGTTTTTGTAAACAATTCGCTAAATTACATTTGATACTATTACGTATTAGCAATCTAAACTTGAATTATTGAATTTCGCCTATTCAGTACAAGTAATTCACGTGTCTATAACAAATATCTCGATTACTCTACATATCTATCTGTCGTTGTTATTTTTTCGGTAGTTATTTAAATCCCATAACACTGTTTCCAGTAAAAGGAACTTATAGGTAATATTTGGAACATTTCTGATAACAATTAAAGACAAAAGAATCACCATTGAAAGTATTCTGGAACCGATCGACTCCCGATAACCAACAAATGACTTAATAAGTTGATCACAATAATAAAATACGCGTTAATAAAATAAATTATGTAGCCTAACGATTTCGAGACGTTGCAATTATTTACTTTGGTAGCGATCAGTGTTTATATAGGTGTAGGTACTTATGAAGTAAACAAATGAATTAAATATCCAATGAGATGTACTTAGGTGTACGATATTTTTTAAGGTGTTATAATACATGTAGAGTATATTACCGATCCGCGACAACTAATATTATTATAATTTTGTTATTTGAGCTCTACTAACGTTCTTAAAGAAGTGTTACTTGTTCTCCACTGGTAAATAGATATGACTATACTTGTTATAGTGTTAACACAATAGCCCTAATACTTTTTATATTTTCAGCTCCAATATGATAGCGATTGGACGTTTATTTTTATTTGGTATATCCTTGGCGGGATTAACATTATCTGTTGAAGGCAGAATCAATGATGTCGGTGAGATATTTTGTAATGATGTACAATAAAAATAAAATATTGAATTAAGAAATAACTCTTAATGTTTATTTGAGAAAATAATAATGCATTTTAGTGGTCTGATTTTTAAAACTTTTTGTTTAATTATTTGTAATATATATTGATATAATTTTTTTTTTTTTTAGATGTATTTAACTTTTTAAATAAGATATTCAATTTACATAATAAATACCGGCAGAAACACGGGGTAGCAAAATTGATACGAACACCTGAAGTAAAAAATAACATATCATATTTATTTTTCGTATAAATAACAATTATTGTCCGACGTCAAGTCATAGTTTTAAATGAATTCCTATCCAGATTGTTTACGCCCACCCCCTTTGTGGATAGGACGAAATGCGAATAACGAATGACACGTGTGATCCCAAATTAACATAACAAAATATATTGAAAACAAACAAAATAAAAATGAATGTGTGTCCCCGTCATAATTCTAATAAACATAACTACACAAAATACACATTAACAATACTGACTAATACTGTTTGGCGACTAATTCGTAAGCTCCAATTCGATACGATGATTAGCCCGTCAATGTGGTATTGTTTAGGCTGAGTATAAATATATATATATACACACAAATATACTAGGTGCTCATAACAGTAATTATAGGAATAATGATAACAAATGAACGTATCACAAGCAAAAATACATTAACATTTTTCTCGCGTCCGATATCGCGTCGACCGCTCCGCGATACGACCGGTTCCAAAGGTGGACTTCCATTATATCGCTCGAACAAACACAATACTGGTACACCGACCTGACTTTCGTCGTTACCGGACCGTGCGACCACGTATTCGATACAGTGGTGCATCGAAGGGGGTGAACTCCGGTTCCGGACACGAATAATAATAAATTAATATCATAACACTCATAAAACTTGCATAAATATTTGATTCCATGGTTATGACTTTTTGACTTTAAATTTGTAAGCTTGGAAGGAATTAAAACAATATGTGTATGCATTATCAAAGAATATGATATTATAATAAACCACCAGTAACGCTGAAACCACAAAATTCCCATGCACGCTGATAAAGTTGACACATTTGCAAGTCACCCCGTTCTACACCTTCCATCGTATCGATACCGGTCCATTAAATTTTATTTGATTATTTGAGTTGATTTTAAAATAGTATACAAACAAACATAATATTATGTTGTAGTATTAAGTGTACTAGTTCTAAATTTATATGAGTAGAGTTAATATATAGTATTCCAATTTTTGTTTGTATTATACAGGTATTATATTAATATTTTACCGTATAAAACCATGCAGTACTTTAAATTGTTAGAATTAAGATACAAGTTGCAATTTAGTTTTAATTTTTTAATTTTTCCCAAATTTACTGAAAGAAAACTTCAAAAAATTACAATATAAATAAAAATTTAACATTTCTTGATTGTACTAACTTTCTTTTAATTTAAAACCATGATAAATAATTTTAATACAATTTAATTTTAACGTATTTGTGATCTAAATTTTTAAATCTATATGAATTAAAATTCCTAAATAATAAAAATATAAATATTTGAACTATCAGAAAAAATTAAAATTTTTAGTTTTTAATTTTGAGATAATCAAACTGGTAATTAAGTGATTTCGCATTAAAAAGTAACCAAGTTTTTTTGGCTTTCTAGTTGAAATTCAATTAAAAATGTTAGAATCAATTGCCTGTATGGTTAAACTAATGATATATTAGTTACAATATACATATACTATTTAAAATTAAAATTTTTAATTTAATTAAAAATATAATGTTTAATATTGATTATTCAACAATCAAGTTACAATATTCGATAGGGTGTGTGTGTGGGGGGGGGGGGTGTTACCCTCTCATTAATTTTGTTCATCAAAGTACCTTTAAGTCGGCAATGATTGTAACAAACAATATTCGTCAAATCGGTAAGAAGGAAAAAAAGGCAAATCCGTATCACGTATGGTCGTATCATACCTATTCGGGTTATTAACAATATTGAAAAGTCGACAATTTCACTTATTTGACACCCCCTCACTCGACATTTATTTGCACCGGCCCTGATAATACTCGTACATACACAAAAATTTGTTGTGCTTAATTCGCTACAATTAAGATGGGGTGTTTTTTTTCTTACACCTCCTCCCCCATGAAAAAATCCTGGTTGTGCCACTGATTCGATGGATGTATCCGTCCACGGATAACACTAGACATCACAACAAACCAGACGCGGATCCAGAACTTATTTACGGGGGGGGGCCATCTTAATCAAAACAAGTTTAATTCTCATTTTGTCGCATCGAATAATAAAATATTTTCCAAAACGTTTTATTGGAAATCGTTTGCGGTACACCGAAAAATCCCATAGCTACAACTTCATTTTAAATTGTCTTTCTATAGTATCATAGATAAGAGTTAGAATTATAAAACGATACTAATAAAAAAATTTAATAAGTCTACGGGGGGGGGGGCGATCGCCCCTTGGCCCCCCCCCTTGGATCCGCGCTTGCAACAAACTGTTGACGACGCATCAGGACACCGACAACGTGACCACACTAAAGTAGGGATCCGTGATTTAATTTTAAAAAATACGGGACATTTTTTGTTTTTTGTAAGCTTGTAATAAATGAACATAAAACATACCTATAATATAATATTCATATATTACAATTGTTAATATTAAAATCAATAACATAAAGCATCAACAGTGTAAAATTAATATTATTTTAAGAAGACTTTCCTTAATAATTAATATACTTCATGAAATATTTAATTATAACAACATATAGTATTTATAAAATTGCAATAAAAAAATTAATAATATAACAAATAAAATAAAACTTAATATTACTTTAAGGTCGCTTTTCTTGTACTTTATAACTATTTTATAATTAAAACTATTTAATTATTATCATTATTATCATCTTGATATTTTTAATTGGAATGGATTTCTTTTTGTAATTTTTCATTTTCTGAAATAATGTTATAAAATTCCGAACAAGTTTCCTTAAAAAAATAGTTTGACTGTTAATCAACAAATAATAACAATATTATATTATTGTAATATTCTATGATATATTGTTTTTGGAAATATTATATTGAGTTTTGATTATTGATTAAAAATTTAATAAAGAGAATGGCCCATATTAAGGTTTAAGTATTACGGGACGTACGGGACTGGTATTTTAAAATACGGGACAAAAATGACATTTCCAATATTTTGTCGGGACACCGGCGGACGCTTTATCGAAATACGGGACAATCCCGTAAAATACGTAACGTCTGGGATCCCAACACTAAAACCTCGCAAAATACACGGCCAAACGCCGGACGACAACGACGACGACGACGACGAAGATAACCGCCATCGGGATGTTTCGATCATTATTTTAAATATACGATTTCGCCTACAACAGATTAAGGTTCGTGCGCGTAATCGCGGTCGGTGTATACGATAACGGAGTGGCGCGAACACAGATTAAAAATTGTATACCAATACCGATTTAAATAGCAGTTTAGTGGCGAGAATAATATAACTTGTACACAACTGATAACTTCCTCAGAGAGATGCTGCTCTGATCTCTCTTAGTAGGTCGTCAATGACACATTGTGGA
Source organism: Schlechtendalia chinensis (assembly GCA_019022885.1). NCBI lineage: Eukaryota > Metazoa > Arthropoda > Insecta > Hemiptera > Aphididae > Schlechtendalia > Schlechtendalia chinensis. Next base: position 9,769,076 of record CM032339.1, on the reverse strand, counting down.
AAGGATGTACGCGCGGTCAACTTGATAAATAAACATTAAAAGCTAAACACTCCCAAAAACATACATATATATATATTTCGTTGTTTTTCCGTGAAGCGAAGATAAATACCAAGTAGTTTACTACGGTGTCAGCACCCTATCACTCAACTTAAAAATTTTAATTTTTTCAGATGAACAGTGTAGCGAATCATGTAATAGATAATATATTTATGGAACAAAGCAATCAAAACTTTAGTGCGTATGGAATGAACATTATTTACATGGATTATAATGAAAATACCGAACTGAATACTGATGAAGCTAAAAGGCTATTTTCAAAATGGTACGAAAAGGGGATTGATTACAATTACTTTTATGAACTATTAAATAATGACTCGCACAGTACGTAATGTTCATAATATTGCTTTTAGAGTTATAAGTAGACTGTCTTATCAAATATAGATAAAAGATAACCTTATATATTTAAGTATTGTTTTAGTCTTTTAACCGTCGTTCGGTATATATGCTTTCCCGCGACAATAATTGCATTTTTATTTGTGATTTACGTGTGTCGTTCAATTATAACTCTATACATACATACTGTTTTATTATATTATAACATAAATAAAATATGTACGTAGATAAATTATGATGTAAACCATGATTTGATCAAATAAGATCAACATTTTCTAAATAGTATTACAATAATTTTAATAAATTGCCTTCGATTATTAATAACGATGTTTTGTTGAATTATATGTTCGGAAGCAAACGTACCATTTTCATAATTTTATTTTTTCGTAAATAATTTCAATGTGTTCGTAAAAATGTCTCAAAAAACGTTCAATAAAAAATTATAATTTTTCATTTATACATGTGTCTCTTTTCTAAAATGTTATTTTTTGAAATTAATAAAAGTAAAATATTTTAAATATTTAACTTTTAAGTAAAATACAATAAATACAATGTTAGGATATGAATTTTATGATTGCAGATATATTCACACGAATGTTGTGGAATAACACAGAATTATTTGGCATAGCTTTTAGAATGACAAATAATCAATATGTAGTCCAAGTTGTCTATTTCCCTCATGGCAATATACCTGGCATATATGGAATGAATGTCTTTCAGCGTCCAATTATCGCTCATATAAATAATGCTCCACTTAACCAATTAATATTCGAAAATGGTGATTAAATTTATACTAAATATTATAAAGTAAACGTTATTTGAGTTTTTGGATTTCTAGTGAATAATATAATTTCTAAAATAATATATTGTTCTTACAATTACATTTCTTAATAATTCATATTCTTAAAAACTACATATCATATTTTGTATAAATAATTTTATGGCGAATAACGTTAATTTTTAATTATTTCTTTATTATATGTATTGTTATTTGTTATTTTTTCGGTCGATAATTAATGGTTAATAATACATGGTAACAAAAACGTAATAGCAAAAAGATTCTACGGTTATAGCAAGAATTTACAAAGTTTTCACATGAATCTGTGGTCAATGACACAATTTGTTTTTTTTATCAATTAACAATTTTGGAGGCTGCTTAATTTTCAAACAGGAATATTATAGCTTATAATATTCCGAAAGAACGCGTAACAGTGGTAACGACTTTTTCGCGTTCGTCCGACGGACGGTGGACAAACCGGTCCCCACTAACGAGCCGAGAATCCATATACAAGGCATATCCAGAAAGTAAGGGTACTCAATTTTTGTATTTTTTAAAAAAAAATTACAGAACATTGTAGGTATATCGGTTAGAATTTTTTTTCCATTGTGACTGGTGATGAAACATGGATGGCTCATTACACTCCTGAGACAAAAAGATAGGCATCACAGTGGCAGCACACTAGTTCCCCATCTGCCAAAAAAATCAAGGCATCCGTGTTTCGGGACCGAAAAGGGATCATATTGATTGATTTTTTGCCTCAGAGGGAGACGATTACTGCAGCACGATACTGTGATACAGGGTCGTATTTAGAAAGCTGTGATGAGGAGGGGGGGGCACCAACAAAATTTTAAACGGGTATAGATATTCATAATCATATTTCTCTAAAAAGTTAAAAATTAATGATAAAATAAAGGCATTTCTAATAATGAAAATTTAATTTAATAATATTATTTAACTTATTATATGATAAACATTGCAAAATTATTTTATGTATTATATTAATTTTATATATTAGAATAGCTATAGACGTCTTCGATGTTTTTTGGCGTAAACATTAATTACTTTTTCAGGATTTATAATCATATCATGATGAATGTTGAGGAGTGCTAAACCGTTTAGTCGATCTTATCCCATTGTTGACCTTAAGTAGGTCTTAATTCTTTTTAGTGATGAGAATGACCTTTCCGATGTACAAGTAGTTACAGGAACTGTAGCAAATATTATTAAAAGTCTTTTAATGTTTGGATAGAAATTTATAAATGAGGAGGACAATGTTTCTAAAGCGGATGATGGCAGTTCATTAACAAATTTTTCTTTCCACAATATATTCCACGTTTTTAATTATCCTTGCAACTCATTAAATGTACCTGATAAATCAGATATATAAAATTCTGCAGCTTCTGATACCTTTGAACTATCAGCATTTATACTGTACTTTAGAATTATACTCTTTAAATTTATTATTTTATTATTTTTTGTGTATTCCATTTCTGTTGTTATAAAATCAATGTATGAATAATAAATAGATATTCCATAGTAACTTTCAGACTATTTTACTGTGATGGAATATTAGAACGGTTATATTGTGTATTTGCTATTCGTGGAATTTTTACATTGATATTAAATTCAATAGCAAATTTTTGAGCTTTCTTAAATATATTTCTAAAACCATTTTCATTTCGCTAATTTTTCAATGCAGTTAGAGTAGATATTGTTAATGTTTGTGCTTCAGAAATATCAATAGTTGGACATTTAAGTTGCCTTATAATTCGTGTCCGATATAATAGATTGATAAAATACAAAATACCACAAGAACATGGGATATAAGTGCTTTTTGATGATTCCAAATTATATACAGTATTGAATTAATAAACATTGATTTTGCATTCATAAAATATGGCAAAATGTAAATTATTATTTAGTATATAAATACAGTAAATGGGGAGGGCACGGGCCCCCTGTATCCCTCCTTAAATATGCAACTACTGTGAGACCTTACAAAAGCTTAAGAGAGCAATCCAAAATAAACGGTGAGGAATGTTGTCGAAGGGAGTGTGTTTGTTGCACGACATCGCCCGCCCGCACACAGCCAACGCCACCAAGACGCGTTTGAACTCGTTTGGTTGGGACATTTTAAACCACCCTGCATACTCCTCTGACTTAGCGTCTTCAGATTTTCATCTTTTGACCTTCCTGAAGACTCACATGGGTGGAAAAAAATGTCTAACCGATAAGGAGGTGAAACAAGAGGTCTTGAAGTGGACGAAGGAGATGGCAGGAGAGTTCTATGAGGAGGGCACCAAAAAGCTTGTGCTTCGACTTACATTGTGCATAGTACGAGAAGGTGACTACGTGGAAAAATAATTAATATATCTAACTACAATGTCCTGCAATTTTTTTTTATATAATTTTTTTTTAAAAAAATATAAAAATTGAGTACTCTTACTTTCTGGATATGCCTCGTTATTCTTATCAGGCATGATAAAAAACAAAGACTAATACGTCAAAATCGTTATCAAATATTGTGACAGTTCGCATAATTTGTCGGGTGCACTTTTTAAAAAAAAATCTTTTATGTAATAAAATGTTGAAATAATTTTAATTTAGACAAAAGGATTTTTAAAGATTATATAGTCGATTTACATAACATAGTCCGAAACAATCACAACACAAATTTACTGCAACGTAACGAACAAGTGAGTAAACTAATATATTACATTTATTTACTGTACGAATATCGTCAGACATCGTGTCAAGGTTTCATTAGTCATGTCGTGTGTCTAACTAACCTGACTTTCTCAGAAACATATTATACCGAATATAAATAAAGACATATAATCTCTTCTAGTAGCTCGTCTTTGATACATTTAAAAAAGAATCAATGGCGGTCAAATGTTTAAGTCATAGGGGGGTGGGGGAGGGTGGGATAAGGCTGATTTTTCAACACGAACTTCGATCATTGAAAACATAAGTCATAATTTAAGGATATAAGATCACTTTGTTAAATAATTTTATTATTATTAAATTATTAAATCAATTATTTTTTGCCAATTCAAAGGAGCGAACACAGGAGGAATTGGGTTAACCCCCTCACGAAATTTAGGAAGATATATAAAATATGTACGTAGTTTTGAATTACTTTACATGAAAGTTATACGACCAATGAACATTTATTATTATTTACGTATTAACTATTAACGTTGGAAATTTGGGATTTTCGGAAATATTTGTTATCTGTTATTGAATATTATTCTCTTTATGTACAACACGTTTATTCCATTACGGATATCGTATTTAATCGTTGTTTAATCATTGTGATTTACGACATAATATACATGTGAATTATTGAACTGTGTATTATTTAATCATATCTTCAATTATTGTGGATTATACACATTTTGAACATTTTGTTAAAATGAGTTCTGGTTCGATTTTAAAGTTTTTTAAACCTGATGAATCATCCGTGGGTAGTTTACCAATAAAAAACAAAAACTTGATGAGTCACAATCAACTGCAAATTATAATGTGAGTTTTATCCATTAACTTTATAATATCAACATTTTACCAGAAGGAGTGTTTCAATAGTTACAGTCATATCTTATCCGATAGCATATAGCATCTAGTTGGAACTTTAGAGAGGTTTTTTTTCGATTTTCTCAAAAGTGTCTAGAAAAAAACTGCATAAGAGCAATTAAAGAAGTTGTACATTTTTTCCGCATATTTAATAAAGCAGGTCAGGTTTTAAAGAACCATATAATATCATCATGCGTGAGTTCAAAGTAGACACGGCTTCTTAAATGCTGTGAAACCCGTTGGGTAGAACACTTGGATTCTCTCAGTTTATTTTATGATGTATACGAATATATTTGTTCGCCGTTGGAGGATTTGAATGAAAAAAATATTAACTTTGATGGAGTGAAACCTCATACCCTACTAGATAATATAGAAATATAATAACTGAGTGAAACCCATGATTGTGAAACAGCTGCAGCTGTAAGTTGGCAGTTAATTGTTTCTATCATCACAAAAAAAAATTGATACCAAAATTTGTGAATAGTTTTATCAGATTACTGTAAATAAAAATTATCTATATTATATAATTTTTTTTATTGTCAATAAATATGTAATAAACGGCATACTGTTAAAACTAATACATAATAACAAAAAGGTCATGGCGGGATATGTCCCCCTCATCCCCCTCTTGTTTGACCGCCACTGGAAAGAATGTACACGCGGTCAACTTAATAAATAATTATAAGTGCTTGCAAGCAAGTTCTCATTTCTTACAATATTGAATTAATAAACGTAATTTACCGATCTGCGTAAGCAATATGTTTTGAAATATTGATTTCATTCACTCCTGTATTTTTTATTTTTCAGTTGGATATTTTTGCTGATGATATACTACAATCAATATCAAATGACGTATATGAATACCAAGGGAATTATGGAAACAACTATTCCCTGAAATATTATGATGATTATACTATATTGAATAAAGCGGAAGCTGAAACAATATTTTTTAATTGGTACAGTAAAGGGGAAGATTACGATTATGAATCTGAACCATTAAATAACATCGCAGGTAAATTTATCGTACAGCACGTAATGTTCATAACAATGTTTTTGGTGTTATTAAGTATACTGTCACATCAATTATTCAAATAAGTTAGCTATACATATTTTAATATTGTTGTAGTCTTTAGTCGACCGTACTGTGTTAAAATATATATATTTGTAAATTATGATATATACTAAAACACGATTTGACCAAACAAGATAGATATTTTTAAAATATGTTCGTTGAAAGACTTAGTAAATGACCTTCGATAATCGTATACGAGATATTGTAGAATTATTTATTTGGAAGCAAACGTACTATTAACAGGAATTGTATTTTCGTAAAATATTTCTATGTGTTCGTAAAAATCATTATCTGTAAAAATTTCTCAGAAGACGTCTGTTAAACATTTTTTTAGTTTTCTACCTATATGAAAGTCTGTCTTTGGAAAAAATTTATTGTGACATTTAAAGAGTTTCAAGTTTCAAAAAAAATACAATTGATACAATGTATTTATATGAATTTTATGATTGCAGATGAATTCACACAAATCTTATGGAATAACACAAATGCAATAGGCATATCTATGCTAAGAGAAGAGAGATTTTATAGAATTTTAGTACTCTATGATCCTCCCGGAAATATAGAAGAACAATTTCAATCGAATGTAATTAGACCTAGAGATTCAGAATCAGGAGAGTCTTCAAGTGCTAATAATTCACCTTAGAGGAAATAAATTTAAAAAAAAAAATCTTATGTAAACGTAATTTTAGTTTTTGGTTCTTTGCGAGTCATGTAATTTATAATATTTCTTTTTACAATGACATTTTTTTTCAAATTATAGTCGTAAATAATATAATTTATATTATGTATAAATTATTTTATGGGAAATGAAATAAATTCACAATTATTTCTTTGTAATATTTATTTATTTATTTTTTATTTTTTATGTTGACGTATAATTAATTTAAAATATATATATTAAAATAAATAAATATATATATATATTATATATATATATATATATATTAAAATAAATATATATATATATATATATATAATTATATATTTACTATTAAATATAATTATTTAATAGTTAAAACAGTTTAAACTATAATAATAGTTTATAATAATATAAACTATTATTATTTACTATATTTAAATATACAAAAATTCAATGAGTATTACGTTGATTAAAGAAAAAAGAAAATATAAAAGTTGTTGTATATGTGTGTTTATTACTACTGGTTTCGACAAAATGTCATCATCAGGTTTAATACAAATAAAATACAACAAAGGAATAAATTCAAAGTAGAATTATTTAGAAAAAATTGCACAGAGAAATTAGATATAAATTACATAAAGAATATTATGAACATTACAATAAAAAGACATGGAGTTAGAAGAAAAATATATATATATATAATAAAAATATATCAAAAAGCAAAGAAATTGTTTGTATAATGAAAGCAACTATGATATGATATTAATATTATCTAATATATACTGATAAAGAATGTTATTTTTAAAATCTGTTTGTACATTTAAGATATTTTTAAATTGAATATGTATAATTTCTTTATAAATATGTAATTTTTTCAAAACGGAATCAATATAAATATTCTGTTATATTTTTATAATTTCTAAATCATTATGTATATTAAAAGTAATAAAATAATTATTTTCTAAAAAATGTATTGCAAAATTTGAATTAGGATTAGTTTTTTTAATATTATTTCAGAGATGTGTTCTTTATATCTTGTATTAAAATTTCTATTCGTTTTACCAACATAAAACTTATGTAGTTATAGTATTCTCTAAGTAATTTCTACCTAATTTCTTTATGCAATTTTTTATAAATAATTTTACTTTTAATTTATTCCTCTGTTGTATTTTATGTGTATTAAATCTGATGATGACATTTTGTCGAAACCAGTAGTAATAAACACACATATACAACAACTTTTATATTTTCTTTTTTCTTTAATCAACGTAATACTCATTGGCTTTTTTGTATATTTAAGTATACATATATATATATATATATATATATATATACATATATGTATGTATTTATTTATTTATTTTAATATACAGGGTGTTCGGTCATAAATGTAACAAACTACCGGAAATGATTTTACACCTCAAGTGCAACAAAAAAGTTACTCTTGACCCCTGTCCGACTCTCGAGTATAAGGGAAATATTCAGTTTTCTGTTTTTTCGGTGGAACACAAGTTTCTTTCATAAAAACGCTCATATCTCCCGAACTTTTGATCCTAGAGCAAATTTGAAAAACCATTGAAAAATCATTAAATTTCCATAAATATACCATACCACACTAAGTTACTAAATACATTTCTTATAATGTTGTAATGATTGCAATTTTAAAAAATTTAATTTTTTAATTTCAAAACGTTTCAATTTTATCTTACGAACTCAATTTCCTAGCCTAAGCTTGTCGGATTTCACAAAAATTTCTACTTTTAATAAGCTTTCCAACTGTATATTCCAAGCTGCAGTTCCGTTTTGATCTGTTGAAGAAATTCAAGTAGGAATGCAAAAATACGTGGGGTGAAGAAGAAGAGGAAGAAGTGATGAAAGTTTTAATCTGTAAGCATTGCGCATTTCTGGTTCCTGGTATTCATAAGTGAATTTTATTACTACGCATGTTTGACATTTTCCTGGAAACCCGTCTGCCCCGTAATCACGCTTGCCACGGTTCTAAAAAAGACTCAAAGGCCAGTGAGATGGGAAGAGAGAGCGTTTTTTCTTAGTTTTGTTTGAAATTTCATGGAAAACCATCTGCCTGTCTATCAGTTCATTCGAGCCTGACTTAATTTTCATTCAGTTCTACTGGAGAAGTCGTTGTGTTAGTGTCTGTTGCGAAGAGGCCTTTCATTATGCCAACATATCCAAACGAACATCTGGCAGACATGCACTACCTTTATGGGTTTTGTAATGGCAATGCATGAGCTGCTCAAAGGGAGTACGGTCGACGGTTCAGGGGTAGACCATTTCCTTCACCATCTACTTTTTCAAGGATTCATCGAAACCTGCGACAAAGAGGAACTTTCTTGCGTGCAAGGAAGGAGCCCGGAATGATTGAAGACGTCGATGAAGACATCCTAGATTATGTGATGAGATCCCGAGACCAGTATTCGTACGATAACGATTAGGTTAGGTGTTTCCCCATGGAGAGTGTGAGATGTTCTTCGACAGGAAATACTTCATCCATATCATTTAATAAGAGTTCAAAGGTTGGAAGGTACTGATAACCAACAACAGGTAAATTTTTGCAAGTGGTTATTGCACAATGACATCGAGGATCCTCAATTTTTTCGACGAATCTTGTAGACCGACGAGTCTGCTTTCACCAGAGAGGGTGGGTTCAACGTGCACAACAGTTACTATTATGCAGCGAAGAATCTTCACTTGATACATCAGCAACGATTCCAACGGCGGTTCAAAATCAATGTTAGGATTGGTTGTATTGGAAATTTGATTGTGGGACTTGTGTTCTTCCATTTTCCCGCAACATTAGGAAGTAATGATTATCTTCAGTTATCTACGTCCTACAACATAACTTGCCCACCCTTCTGAAGTATGTGCCATTAAATATTAGACAAAGAATGGTTTTTCAACATGATGGGGCCCCTCCTCACTTTACTCAAGCTGTCCGTGAACATTTAAATAATACTTACCCCGAATAAATAGGTTTTGGTGGACGGATTCCATGGCCCCCAAGATCACCCGATTTTAATCCGCTTGATTTTTTCGTTTGGGGTTTCCTGAAAGGTTTAGTTTACTTACAAGAGGTACATACCGTCGAGGAGTAAAGAACCAGAATCGAAGAAGCCACTGTACAACTGCAGCAAGCAATGAGCTTCGGAATAACTGTTCGGCAAGTGAGGCGGCGTGCACCAGCTTGCCTGAGACAAAGAGGTGGGCATTTCGAGCAGCAATTGAGTTAAATATTACCTCAATTAAATCCTTCAATTTACTTTCTTTGAAAACATAATTTAGACTACTAATTCTGCTTTCAATAAAGTTTCATTTATTTTGTTGTCAAAGTCACCTCAGATGTTCATCACCCAGGCAGGAAGCCCTTCCTCTTCGCCCCACTTATTTTTGCATTCCTACTTAAATTCTTCCACCAGATCGAAACGGAACTATAAAGTGAGCTACCGTTGGAAAACTTATTAAAAGGAGAAATTTTTGTGAAATCCGACAAGCTTAGGCTAAAAAATTGAGTTCGTAAGATAAAACTGAAACGTTTTGAAATTTGGAAATTTAAAATTTTTAAAATTGCAATCATTACAACATTATAAGAAATGTATTTAGTAACTTGGTATGGTATGGTATCTTCATGGAAATTTAATGACTTTTTCAATGATTTTTTCAAATTTGCTCTAGGATCAATAGCTTGGGAGATATGAGCGTTTTTATGAAAGAAAGATGTGTTCCACCGAAAAAACAGAAAACCAAATATTTCCCTTATACTCGAGAGTCGGACAGAGATCAAAAGCAAATTTTTTGTTGCACTTGAGATGTAGAATCATTTCCCGGAGTTTGTCACATTTATTAGCCTTTTTGACCCTCTGAGGGATAGAATTTGGGAAAAATCTTTCTTAGTACGTCACTGCGTCATGAAACAAAACTACTGACCAAATTTGAGACTCATAACATCAGTGGTTCCGACTAGGCAATTTTTTCTATTTTTACCCCTTTTACTCTTTTTGACCCCCTTAGGAGTTGAATTTTGAAAAATTCTTTCTTATCGGATGCCTACGTCATAATAGCTATCTGCATGCCAAATTTTAGCTCGATCAGTCCAGTGGTTTGAACTGTGCGTGTATAGATCGGTCAGTCAGCTTTCTCTTTTATATATATAGATGACGGCGATGACCAAGTTTTTTTTTGCGGGGGGGGAGGGGGGAGATCGTAAACGTATTTGACAAGAAAAATGAAATTCATACCGAATCTGTTGCAAAACAATTAACAAAAAAAAAAAAATCAGAAATATCTAAATAAATAAAATTTATTTTGTTCTGTTTTTTAAGATGGATAATAATTTTTTCCCGCGATCCGCAGTCAGTGGCACCGAACCTTATACCTAAATAGGGAAACTGCCCTACCTCATCAAAGAGATGGTGGGCGGGTCATGGCCCACCATCATTAGATGTAAGTTTGGTAAGTTCTAAAAAAATAAATAATATTGTACTTTATTAGTTATATCTATGGCCTATCCTAAATTGTTAAACACATTTAGTTGCTAGACGTCGTTAGATCATTTAAAAAGAAAAAACAATAATAATCGATTAAATTAATAATCTATGAAAAGTGCACGATTATTGATCGTATCACAATTAATCGATTGTTTATAACCGAATAACAAATTATTAAAATAATTGAATAATTGCAAAACCAATTATTCTACTTTAATTGATTAGTCCACCTCCTCCACAGAGCTAGGAGGTGAGCTAGGAGCTACCTACTGAGACCGTAAATCGCACACGACAGACCCTTCGTTCGCGGTCACTTAATTGAGTACTCGTGACTGTTTCTGCGATCAAGTGTCCTGCGCCTAAACACCTCAACTGACAGCATTAACAGTCTTGATCGGACTACAGTCATAACATATATATATATATATATATATATATACATTGTATTTTAAGGTTAATACAGTCGGTCAATGTTTCACATTAAAATCATTTCAAATATCAGTTACACGACCGACAACACGTATAATTATGATTTAATTAAAAAGATTATTTTTAAATGCTTTCATTATTGATTTTTTGTAATTATTTTGTACTTCAAAAAAACTTTTTTTTTAACACTGTGTATATATATTTAATTTCTTTTTCAACAGGCTTATAATGTAGCCCTTAGCACCACTGAGAATAATCTCTTATCAGCGATCATGTGAAGTTACGATGTTTAAAGATTTTTTTTTTATATCTATAACAGTTTTGTCAAATAATATTTTACAAACAGGCAAAAACATACACCATAATAATATTACACTTTTCAAATTTTATAATAAATGTTAAAAACTCAAACATCAAAATTTAAAGTTTTACATAATGTTATTTTGCCATACTGCCCGTTAAATAAAAGGAGAAAACAAATGTGGGCGAGATGTACTCAACAGGTTTAAGTTTCATTCAATTTGTATAAAATTTGAGTAATAATTCAGGACTACATTCTTTAATCGCAATCAAAATATATTTTGTAATTTACAATGTTGCGTTAGTAAGACAGGATATGTTCTTATTTTATTTTGATTAGAATTAAACTATTTAACTAACAAATGCTACACTAAATCAATAAACAAATGAAATGCAAAATGTTATGAATTAATATATTATTTAATGTCATCAATCTATATAAGAAATCTAATGTTACGTGTAAAATGATAAAATGTTAAATGAATTATATGAATATTTTTTATATGACAAAACAATTATTATTTATACGATATTGTGTGTGATCAATAATAGTCTAATAGATTTTATATAGTATATAAATTTAATCTGTAAATCATGATCGGTTTCTACTAAAAAAAAAAAAAATAAAAATAATAATAAAATGAAAAAAAACTGAAACAATTATACATTTTGAAGATTAAAATAATTATTAAACAAGAAACGATAAAAACATTTTATATCTACCTACTTAAAAAATAAAACAGGACATTATTAAATACTCAACAGATATATCACGATTACATTTTGACTAGTTTCTTACACATAGGAAAGTATCGTCAAACTGCTTCAGCTCTGCTTTCAGCAAATCTGCTTTATTTCTTAATAATTTTGACACTTCTGTTGATTGGACTAACATGTTCAGTTCACGATCCAAATTTTTCATTTCATCATTGAGATCCATAGCCGATTCATCGACTAACTGGCACAATCGGGCAAATGTAGTAGATAGCTCTTGCTGCACTTGATGACTACAATTTGCTGATGTAAGATCAACAATCAAACGAAGTTTATTTGTTGCATGGTCCACGTATTGCCTTTTAAATGCTCTTTCTTTTGCTTTTGTTGTCCATGACAATCGTTCATATAGATACAAACAACCATAAATAGCACCAGTAGCTATAATTAAACGCCATCCAACTGTTTTCAACATCTAATAAAACATTTTAATTGAAACAAATCAAAATGTCATTTAATATCGTAAACCAATCAGTTAACACTTACAAATCCTGCTAAAATAAGTCCTCCCATAGTACCTTGGGTCCCAATAGAAGCTGCCAAAATACGAGACATCATAGGTAAATTTTGTTCAACAACCAAACGACTATCATGGCCATTATATGATGCGTCAAGAGTACTGGTTGACTGATTGTGAGTTGGTGACTAGAAAATTATTTTATTATGAAAAATAACTCCAAAAAACATTTAAATTCTAAATAAACTAAATTTACCATTAGAACTTTCGACTGATTTCTGGACCAATTGGCTAGTGACGATACACGAGTAACCAAAGTGGATAATCCCCAAGAGAACTTAAATTCAAGCTGTTCGTGAAAATCTCCACATAAATTATCACAATGTAAACGGTATAAGACTTCGAATGGTTCACGTTTGTGATTTTTCACATTAATGTTCTTTTTATCTTCTGGCAATAATGTTGACATCTTATCAATCATTTCTCTTTGGCTTTGGTCAATATTCATTGCTAAAGCAGTAGAAAGTCTAGCCCGCAAATTGCTACCAAGACCTGCTTCCACGTGACTATGAAGTTCTTTTTTGTAAACATTTAAAACTAATGGATCTGAATGAAATGGTAAATTAAATTCATCGACTAAAACAGACAATCGGCGAATCTCATCACAAAGTGCTTTAGACACCTAAAAAACATAAATAAAGATGATTGTTATTTGAAAATAAATTTGATTAAAAACTCACCTTATCCTCTACATCGTCCACCATTTGATGAATCTTCATCTTCATTTGATTTGTTATATTTATAAGTTGTTGTTCAGTAAAATTTAATTTTTCTTGGAACTCTTTTTTCTGACACATTTTTAATTGCCTTAATTCTTGACTTCTGTTGTAAATCGTTTCCATAATTTTAAACATTTCTCTAAATAATATTAAAACATTATTTAATATTGAAATAAACACATTTCAGCAATTTCAATAATTGTTTTTCTAATTAAAATTAAATAGAAAAAAATTAAATAAAAAGTAAATATCTATTATCGTTGTTTATTATAAACTTAAAATATTTATAATTATCTTACTTGACCAAATGTTTCCCTTGTTGTGAATGATTCAAAAACTTTGTCTTAATTGCAGACTTTGAGATACATTCTTCAAATTTACGTTCAAACTCTTCAAATTCCATGTATCTGGTAGAAAATCCTTCAGCTAATGCTCCACTGTTAGGCGCTAATCCTTTACGTTCTTGTACACGAGCTTGTAAAACTTCCTTGGCAGAAACAAAAAATATTCGAGATGCTGCTTCCTCGATCGTACAAACTTTCAATTCCTTTACTAAAAAATCTGTGGCGCGCTCCATATGTTGTTTACGTACCTGATAAAAACAAACAATTAATCAGTTTGAAATAAGCGAAAATAATCAATTAATATCAAGCATAAAATGTATGGTTGTTATTTACTAAACTTTTTTTAGTACATACAAAGCAGATATTAATTTTAATAATCTGTACAATTTAACCAAAACAAGACTTTTCTTACCTGTTCTTGGTTATTAAACTGAACAGACAGATAGTAACATAAAAAATGGATAGGTATTTTAATAATAATATGTATTAAAGTAAAAAGAGACAAATTTTACCTGGTCTAAGAACTCTGGTTCATTAGCAGATGCATCCCAGCGGTTATTTAATATAAATATATTTGGCTTTGACAATTTTGTTGAAACTTTATGAAAGAAATTTTTCTCCTAAAATAAAAATTATTATTTATTTTAATAAGAATTATTATATTCTGTTATTGTAAAAAACTGTTATCCATATTCAATTTTTGTAGAATTTAAAATTGTTCTTTAATATAAATAAAATCATATTTTATAACAATAACAAAATCATTTAAAAATATAGTTAAGCCGTCAATGTATAGATATGCAATATTAACCATTCTTTTTGCTTAAATTCAATATAGTATTGTATTAAAATTGATAGCTATGATAAACCATTTAAATTACACTTGAATAATAATAATAATAATAATTAAAGATATTTAAGTAACATATACTTAATGTGTACATATTCTATTTTTTATATGAAATAGAGGACAATAATAGTTATTTAAATTTTGGTTTATGTCTTAGAGCTGTTGCTTTTGGAACCATTAAATAATATAGTCATTAAATTATTAATATTTAAATCCTAAAGGTATCAGTTAAAAATTTGAATACAAAGTTTAAAATATTAAAATTTAAAATTTATCAAAAAAATAATAATAATCCAGTATTTTAATATGTTTTTATCTCAAAAATAATAAAAACAATATGAATAATTGTTATATACAATTAAAAATCGTGGACTAACAAAATGTATAATTCACAACAATAAATTATTAAGATTAATGTATTATAACAAAATGTTGAACAGAAATAACTTTAAATTAAGTATTCTATTAAAAGAACTAAATAAAAAAGTCTGAAAACATTATTAAAAGTTGTAGTCAAATCATAAATAAAACAATTAACAACAAATAGTAAAGTTTTTAAAAGATGGACTGTAAATGAAAAAAGTTACATATTTCTAGCAATGTAATATATTATACTCAAACATACCACTTTAATTAAAGTAATAATTTAAAAGAATAATAAATATCAATTATAATTTCTATTCTAAAAAGCTTTTAACAAATTATAAAATAAATCTCAAAAAAGAAATTAAAATACTATAATATATTATATTTTACAAAAAATGAATAAATAAATAATAATAATACTTTATTAATTATTTTCCATTTTGGCTAACATAATCATATTATTACAACATACTTACACACTACAATATAATACTAAAGAAAACAATTCAATATTAGACAATTGCCAATTGAAATATTGCCATAAATGTTTAAAATACTTGAGAAGTTTATCTAAAATATATTGTTAGTTACATTAAATGCTAAAACCAATAAACATATTTTATATTCAAAATAAATATTCCAGTATTCAATACAAAATTAATTATATAATTTTAAATACTTACAACACCATAAATTATAATAAAGATTTTCAAAATGTCTAAAATAAGTAAAATAAATATAATATAATTTCTAAAATAAATAATGAAATTAACCGTATATCAAATATAAGCAATTTAAAACTATGATGTGTCAAATTATATAAACAAAATACCAAAAGTAATTGTCTGGAATATTTCCTTAACCCATCATTAACAATCACGTGTTGGTCAAAACAACTTTACTTTTCTACATATTTCATAAGCATTTAAATTGTACACTTCAACCGCCGATACTCAATATACCATTAAAAATGTCATTAAAAGCAATATAATGATATTCTAAATAAACGGTATTATTTACGCATAGATGAACTAAGATAGAACCAGTTAGAAATCATAAATTCCAGTCGTTTCGACCAACACACGACTAATGACGTTGTATATGTATATCAATGTCGGTTGAAACAATGAAATATTTTGTAAATATCTGTGTAAATTACATTTTACTTTTAATTTTTATTAATTCCTTTACTGATATGACAAATTCACAATTGTGGAACATATCTTTTATCTGCTGAAATACAACTGTATAAAACCCAATACTAAAACGTACTTTGCAAACGTGTTTTAAAAATGCACGACAGAAATTCCTAACCGAATTTAACCGTGTTAATTGACGCGCGATGGAAAACCGAAGACATTACGGGATTCTCTTCTCGAATAACACGCGTTGCGGGTACCAGGGTAACATGAGACACAATGGACAGACCGTACGATTATCAGACGAGACGCAAATGGAAACGAACAAGCGGCGGCGGCGGAGCATAAGGTCCTGGTACAACGGTTGCCGCAATATTAGATCGGACCGTCAGGTGGACGTGCCTAATGCAACGATTATTAAACACGCGTACCTGAGAATCGCCGACCGGCGCGCGGTTAATTTATTAATTATACGATAAATCGTTTTAGAAGAACCGTACGTGTTCGACGCGCGCACACCGCGGATCCACGACGCGATCGACAGCCGAACGGAACGCGTAAAACGCCGCGACGGCGCATAAGGCCCTGGTGGAAAACTTGACGCAATACCGGATCGGACCGTCAGGTAGACGTGCCACGGACGCGCGCCCGAGATACCCGAGAGAATCCGTCTCGCACGTCGTGTTGGAACGTGTACGCGATAACGCACACCGCGTCACGGACGTCCGTCGCACACGGCGGAATCGTGAGGATCAATCGGATTAAGTCAGGCACCACGGCACCAGGGACCCAAAAACATTCGGCATTCCGCGACCGAACAGCACGGGCGGCGTTTTATAGATTTTTTTCTATTTATCAGACGCGTTCTTCAAGTTTTCTTTTTCATACGTTTGTCTTTTCGATGCTTTGAGTCATTCTATGCGAGGCCGTATCTGAGGGGGGTCCATAGTGTCTGGACCCTCCCCGCCCATGACATTTTTTCAATATTATTATATAAAAAATAAATCATCACTTTTGGCATAAATACTAATATATTCTATCATAACGATCAGCAAATGAACCACACACTTATTTAATAAACAACTGTTAAAATATAAATATAATAAAGACTGAAAAGTTATAAAATATATTATGGACCCCCCCCCCCCCGGAAAAAAATCTAGACACGGCCTTGATTCTAAGCAAATTCCTTACGCGTTAACGCCATCTATTGGGTAAAGGACGAACTATATCATACATTGTAATATACTTAATAAAATTGTTTTATGTTGAACATTAATTTATGTAATTTATTAATATATTCCACTGCCCATATTGCTCTGTCAGCACAGTCTGGTAAAACTAATGGTTGTATCAGATAAACAGCCAATCACATTTTTTTTTTCGATTAAAAGCGCTCATTTACAGTTTAGTAGGTACAATACATTTATAATATATACATATGTATTTAAATATTAACACGACAGCGATTTCTTTTTAACCTTCTTGAAGGGTAGTCAAGAGCAGAGCGAGGGATGACATATGAGAAACGAAAAGATTATTTGGATTTAGTAATTTTTATGGTATCAGTTTACAGTCTGAAGTTTAGAAATGACACTTTTGAATTTCCCATCACTGGCACAAGTTTATTTACAAATTATATGGTGAAATTATAACATATTTTTCCACATATTTTTTCAAATACCTTTGTGAATGTCAAATGCACTTAGACTTTTGTTTTTACATTTTTTTGCCTAAGGGAGGGAGGAAAAGCACACAGTTTTATTTTTTGACATAAAAAAATGAATGACCCGTGAAATAGTAAGGAAACCTTCAACCCTCCATTTATGGTCTTATACGCGACCATTTTTGTTTGTAGAATTATAGAATTTATAATTTGACTAGCTGACAAAAGTACATTAGTACTACAACCGTAGTTCTCTACGGTTGCAATATGGTGGGAAATAACTAGATAACGTTTACCATATGTCTACAATAGTATCTACACTTTATACGATCAGAGAGTCAGACACAAGGTCTTACCACTCGACTTTAACACTCCAATTTGTAAAACAATACCTAACATAAACGTTATTATATTATCACATTTCTTATATATTACACCATTGACATTGTAATAAGTAATTAAAATTATACATATAGAATTATAAAATATATTATCTTAAACATTAAAAGAGAAAAATCTCTAAAAAACGCTCTGAAAAGACTACTAATGTCTGTCCTATAACATAGTATATAATTCTGGATAAACCAATAGATTTATATTCTTGAACATTTATACTACTTTCATAGTTTTTAACCTTTATTATTTGGTACATTGAACTTAAGATAAATTTCTTAAAACCTGTGACAAATTCTAATATTAGCAATAACAGTAACTATTTTAATGTAATATATTGAATAAAACATTTTTTAGACATAGTTTTCTACATCCTAAATTTATAAAAATCATTTTTATAAGGAAACGTTTAATATTAAATTTGCAATAAAATTGATTAATTTCATGTATTACATTATTGATAATTTAATATTTCTTTACATTACTTTAACTCAAAAATTGTATACCATATTGTAATAAATAAAAATTTATATTTATTCTAGTTGATGCAACACACATAAATTGCATAAAATAACCAGCTACAATACTCTAGTCATACCTTATAACACTATTCCTATCATAATTAGTTAATTATAACCAACTAAGTGTCAATGATTTATCATCGCTTTCAAATTTAGAATAATAATACAACTCTAAAATACTCATTCAAGTCATCTACTTCAACTGACAATCACAGCATCTAAAGTTCACTAACTTTTTTGTAATTTATTTCCCTTAACTTAAAGATATGGATTGTACATGCTATGTTTTTCCCTCTAAAGATTTATCTCTAAATTAATTTAAATTATTAATGAGTTTCAATAAAATTATTTAAACGATAAAACTCATATTAGAATATTCTTAAAATGTTATTATCATACAATTAATGTATTAGAACAATTGTTTATAATTAATATAATCACTAATTTGTATTAAACAATTTACTTACAGTAACCATTAATGTTGATTCAGCATTAGCAACCAACACAAACACATCAGCATCGATGCAATGAGCATCAATCCAATCATCCAAATGTGGTGTTACATCCACTCCAGGAGAATCAACTAAAGCTACATCGTCTCTTAATAAACCACATTTATCTTTAGGCCAATACACATGTACTAATTCTTTTTCATTCAATTGTTTTTCATAATTCAATGCATGCGCCAAATGACTGACAGACTAAAATAAATAACATTATTATTTAAATATCTAACTATTCATGAAAATATAATCAATATAAAGTATATAATAACTGACTTCTACATTTTGTTTTTCATTACTGCCTTCGGTGACTAAATATGCATCACCAGTTTGGGAACCTTCAACTTGTAGAAAACAATTAGTTGTATGACCAATACCACTTGGTAAAACCTTCTCTCCCAACATAGCATTCACAACTGTGCTCTTTCCATTACTTGTTCTAAAAATAAATAAATAATTAAATTTAATATTACTAAATTAATAATATACCATTGACATTAAAATAAATGTGCTTTAATTTTTTAAATTATATACATCAAAATACAAATGTTATAAATGACAAAAAATAAATAATTAGAACATTTTGAAACTGATAAAACATTAAAAACATAATTATTTGTTAAACAAAAAATATATTTTAAATATGCCTATTACTGTGCACAGCCTATGAACAGTCTATGAACAGTGGATATTGATAAATACAGAAACTGATTAAATTCAAGATTTACATTTTTCAAATTGATTTAAAATGATTTAAATTTACACTAAATATAGATTAATGAATGTCAGTATTCTCATACACATGATTATGGAAACAATTAAGAGAAACCAAAAAGGACTTAAATTGCAGGTAACATAATATTGTTAAAATAAAAGTCTTGGAATTACTACAGAAGACATTATATTAATTTCTCATATTTTAGTCATAAACATATACATATATATATATACAGTGGCATACTTAGACCTGAATTTTGGGAGGGGTTTTAATTTTAGTTTTCCAATATTATTGACTAAAAATATATATCTTATAAGAAATTAATTCTTCCATAAAAATTTTCGGGGTTTATCCCCCTCCCCCTTGTTAGTACACCACTGTATATATATATTATATATATATACAGTGTGGCATAAGTAACTTTTTTTTTGAAAATGGGATACTCAGTGAAAAATGAACCAAATTTCAAATTTTTTTTTTTATTTACATTTACAAGGATCTCCAATTTAATGGTAAAAAATCACATCCAGCATATGATCACCTCCGGAATACAACAGGCAGTTATTCACTCGTTGAAATTGATGATCAGTCAGCTGTTAATTTCGCCCACCACTCATTTCAAGCTATTGCATTGTCTGGGATTTTCAGTACCCTAAATTAAACCGTTTTGTTTGTTAATATACCCAAAGGGGAGGAAATGTGTCTTGTCACTGAAGATTATTCGTTTTGAAAAGATTTCATCCTGTTGTTATTGATCAAAAACCCATTCAGCATTTTTAAAAAAACATTACCCCTTTTCCCATGATCTACTGGTTTCGGTATTTGGATTAACTGAATTTTGTAGGGGTGCATATGAAGATACTTTTTCAGTATTTGTCAAACCGTACGATCTGACATGCTCAACTTCTATGAACGACGACAAGTAGATTTTTGAGGGCTGGTATCGATTGTTTGATTTCAGTTCGCAGCAAACATGTTTGGAACCTTAGGTCATGTGATCTGACTCCTTTAGACTTTTTTTTGGTGGGGATATGTCAGGTCACAAGTTTACTTGTACAAGTTACTTGGTTACAAACCACAAAACATTGCCAAACTTAAGACGGAAATTATACGAGTGATCTGTGAAATTAATGGAGACGTATGTTGCTGAGCGATTGTCAATTTCAACGAGCGAATAACAGCCTGCTGAAACTCCGGAGGTGGTCATATGCTGGATGTGATTTTTCACAATTAAATCGGAGATCCTTGTGAATGTAAATAAAAAAAAAAATTCAAATTTGGTTCATTTTTCACTGAGTATCCCATTTTCAAAAATATAGTAATTTATGCCACACCTATATTACAAATCATTGGTGATTTTCAGCATTCATAGTACAACATTTATTTACAGTAAAATATAAATTGTTCAATATATTACAGGCCACAAAAGGACACGACCAGGCGGCATGCAAAATTAGACAGGCCAACAACTCATTTTGCTAGCTGGTTGCGTTCTCTCGCAGTACAAAATAAAATTTTTTAACATCTGTATTTTGAATTTTTACACAAACACAAACTTAAATAATCAAATAGAATAACAAACCTTCCAAAGAAAGCAACTTTCATATGATCACGCGTTAATACTTCACAAATTCCTTTGACTTTAGATCTATAATCTAATATAGACTTTAATTCATTTCCATTGATCACATCAGGATATTTAGTATTCACATCTGTAACAAAAATTAATTATTTAACATTTATAAATTCAAACAACAAATAAAATATAGAATTACATACATTTGAATGAAAAAATATTATGTGTATGTGTCATATTATCTTGTATAATTCACATTCCCCATCACAATTAAATTTATTTTTAATAAAATACAACAAAATTCAAAATAATGTTTTTTATAATCTACCGTTTAATCCGTGGACCTATTTAGTATTGTTTCTAAACATATCTAATATCATTATGTGTCACATGCTTGTTTTTCGAGATTCCATACATTAAACCAGGTTATAGATAACAAAAATTTTATTTAACATTTTACTTTAACTTGTTTGATATATTTTAATTAAGTCAATAAAACTGATCATTCTTATCGATAAACCACATAAAATCTCTTGCATCCCCTAATTTAATTTTTAATCTATCACTGACAACTATATATATATATATATATATATATAGTTACGACCTCATCGTAATAAAATCAATATGTAGAATTGAATAATATATTCAATAATTACTCTATATAAAATTTTAATATTTTTTTTTTATACACAAAAAAAATGTTAATTTGTACTTTCTTTTTATTAATAAATAAAAATAGTCATAGCTTGTCTACCAAAAACATAAACGTATTTACAAGTATTATGATTATAAATAAGTATATTATAGATATATTTTTTAACAAATTATATTTAAGACCATTAATTAATTATATAACAATAATAATTATTATTATTAAATATGAATGGTTGACAGTCAATTTGTATGTTATACCTGACATGTTGCCAATTATTATGTTATACTCAATAAAACAATTTGATCAATAATAATTACCTATCATACGTTCAGATGCATCGGCTACATAGTCTTGTATGTCAATAAATATATTATTGATTTGTTTTTTTGCTTGGCCAAAGACCTGTAATGGAGAAGAAATTTTGTCATCTGATAAGGCTTTTCGGTGAGCGATCATTGGATCGCCAAGTACAACTGTGCGATTTATGTAAGCAGCCATTTATCAATAACTGTGAATGACGATGATAACATGCAAAGCTCAAACGCTACCTGGAAAAAACCAAAAACAAAACAAATATACAGGATAAAATTAAAAACATCAATTGGAATAATCGTCTAATTAAACGTATTAGATCAAATATAAGGAGAAGCCATTTACGTCAGTCTAGTATCCTACATGCACGGTTGAATAACTTGAATGCGCATACCTGTTTATTCCAGGACATTAAAGTATACTAAACAAATAACGAGTAATTAACGAACGTGCGTGACAAAATTAATGCCTAATGAAGTTGTCCGTTATTAACGAACTATTCGGGGCTTCATTAGACATTCATTTGTACGTATTGCACATAAATTGTTTATTGAACAGGTCAAGTTTTCGGTACAATATTTTACGACGCATCTTATTCAAACCATCATGGGTATTGGGGTACTCACGTTTATTCAGTTCGAGCAGAACGCCAATCGCCGATAACCGCAAATCGAACGAGACGCAAAAAGCATACTTTTCAAATACGACATAATAATGAAATAACTTGGTCGCAAGATTTATAATAAGCGAGATAGGCTAAACGTGATGATAAAAACGTGATAATGCTGAACAGCGCAACCGTAGTCCTAATATGATGTGCGCAACGAAAACGCAATATTCGCGTTAACTGGACACACTGTAAATGTGTAAACGCGGGATTTTGATTACGTGACGTTCGTATTTTACGTGTTAAGCCCAATAAGATCTACGTGTGGTATATTTTTGTTTCTATCGATTATTACGTAGCAAAACGATCTCTACAAACGGTACAATAAATGATGATAATTTGTTTTTACTTTTTTATCATTCAGCAACTATCAACTTGAGAAGAAGCCGATTGATCGATTGTTAGTACTGCTACGGACATTTTTATTCGTTCACCAGTCGGTAGGTACGCGTTTTTCTTCCTATTTATCTATTTATTTGTTTATTTGTTTATTTGTTTATTTATTTATTTTTTTTTTTTTATCAGGTTTTCACTCGAATTCGAACGACGTTTAAATGACGTCGACGAAGATTTCCGTGGACCGCGTACGTATATTCAAGCCGACGTCGTAGTTAGAAATGACGAGTTGTTTGGCGTTTCATCGACGTACGTTGTGTAAGCAAACTGTACGCAGTTGTAATGAAATTGGCGGACCAAATCGAATTTTTCGTTTGGCGCAATTGCGCGCAAGAAAACACGCGTGTCGAAAAAAAAAGAACCTCTTGGAAACGTTATGGATGTAAGTAACATTGCGTAATCGTACACACGGAAAATACGAATTTATATCGAGCGATAATCGCGTTTTTGTGTAACTGCTTGTGCGGTTATTGAATTTCGGTTTATGGTTAGAGCGTAACAACCACGACCGGTGGCGAACTTGGAGTAAATTATGGGGGGAAGGATGGCAGACGAGTAGTTTTTTATTTTTTTTTTAACAAAATAGCCAGAAATTATTGTAAGGGGTTCCGCCCTCTACAATTCCTCCACCAAATACATCAAATCGGAACACAATCGGTCTCGTTCGATGTATTCAACCAGTCACAAGAACCAGTAGGTGCAAACAACGCAGCATGGTATTAAAAAAAGAATAACACGCATTTTATAGTAACATTTTTTAAACGTTCATAATATTGTAACTGACGCTAAAACCAGTGATGTATTTAGAATTTTGTTGCTCTAGGTACACATTTATTTGTTGCCCCCCCCCCCATCCTCTCTGACCTCCTTACTGCATGTAAAAAAAATAAAAAATGCTCTACCAAGCAATTGTCTGTGACGTACACAATCCCTTTTAAGACATACATTAATATTTTATATAAGAGTAATAATAAATAAATTATATAAATCAATATTATGTTAATGTTTAAAAATGTTTATTTTTAATGTTTACAACGTTTATAACTATAAAATAATAACATACAATTCATCACAGGGCATATACAGGGTGTAATAATATTTATTTTCCAACTGTGAAATAAAACATAGAATATCAAATATTTCAAAAACAAGTAGTAATATTATTCAAACAAAATCCTTAAAAATTTGATGCCCGAGGCAATTTTCCCCCCCTAGCCCCCACCTCCCCACCCACTTCCCTCTAAATACGCCACTGGCTAAAACAATATTTATTTGAACGCTAGTCGACGACCACGAATTAACGCACCAAATGACTCCTGATCAAAATCGACTTCGGTGTGAAGAGTAATAATGCTACTCAGTCTTGTTGGTCTTGTTCTAAGGCGTAGACGAGTTTTTCGTTTTACTGATGAAACAAAGAAACTTCTTTTAGTTGAAGCTGTGGTGGTAGAAATTGACATAAACGTTTTTAAGCACTAACTCTCAAATTATTTTTCTTTAAAAATAACGGTTCTGTTTTCCAACGTATATTTTATATTACTACGTCTCATTTGAAAATCGTCAGTTCTCTCCGCTTCGTTTAAACTAAATCGCATAAACTTTTTAATAGCCTCCCTCGACGTGTTTTTTTCGCTTAGCGCCTCACATGATGCTCGTAGGAAATCAAGACGATTTCCAGAAAAACGACTTGTAATATCATTGTCACGGACTACCGATCGCGGCGATAACAAATTATATTATTGATGCCGGCGAGACGTTTATGTGATAATGGTCGGGTGCACGGAATATATAAGCGGCCCGGTACGATACCGGCCGTTTATCATCGATCTGATCATCCGTATTGATCGGGTCGCGATAGGTTTTCGGGATCAACCGATTTGTAGTCACGATAATGATCATGATAATGAGTGCACGTGCGTCGTCCGCGGACCGAACGGCGTTGTCTTCGGAAACGGCACGAGCGTCGTTTCTCGCTGAACGGTCACGCGTCGCCGACACCGTGCGCAGCAGCATCGATGACCGCCATGGGGTGAGTACACATATCGTCGTAGGGTCGTAACGCCACGCCGGTGTGGCGACAAGAGACGTACGGGGATGATTTCTTAGCGTCCCGGAGACGGGGGCGGGCGCGATCGATGGCAGGGTCGTGCCGCGCCGTTCCCGTACCCCGCCGTTATCTCGTACACGCGTGCCCGGTGTCGTTTATCGATCCGTGATTGTTTGGAACCATGACGCGCGGGTAACTTGGATCGGTCGCCCGGTGTCCGGCAAGCATAACTGTTGTTACTACAAGCCTGTCTCGTCCGTATCCGTTCGCACCCAGTGGCGCTGTTTGTACCTATGGCGAATTCACGTTGGCTTTGATTGGAAACGGGTATTTTGATGTCCGTGTATTGCACACGCGAAACGTCGTTAAACAGACGTTCCGTGCCGATCGATCCGGCGATGCGATATGGATTCGGAAAACCGATTTGAATTCGTCGTGAATTTCACTAAAGATCGATTTTCCCCACTTTTTTCATTTATTTTGTCTGGAGATCATCGAACACTGTGGATTAACAATTTCTTTATTTTGTTCGATTAATTTGGAGGAATTTATAGGGAAAAAATTTTAAACGTGGGATAGTCGATCTCGAGTAGACTTCACGATGAATTCAGATCTGTTATCAAATTGACATTTTTCAAGGGTTCCGTTCGTTTCACCATTCAAATTTAATCATTTAATAATTGTATTAATATTATTATTAATTAATTATTATTATTAATAATTGTATAAATAATTAGGTATTTATATAAATAAAATATACATATTAGAAGATATGCGTCATCAATTGATTTCTGTGACGCCGGACGTTAACAAACTTGGTCGCAAAAAGTAGGCACATTGCTCACATTAAGACTTACACTTCAAGACGTATACATGAACGTTGTATTATTTTTCAATAATCTTAACTAATTTTATTTTCATTTTATAGATTTAAATAATAAATAATATTTTTTCCAGTTCATTTAATACTATTGTTTTCTTAATTAATAAATATCTTATTATTCTTACTCCCGTATACATGTTGTGTGCGATATGCTTCATAGAACAACACAGGCAGATAAAATTTAACATTAAATATTTCTTGGGACTCCACGAGAAACTACTATTTAAAAAAAAGCTCTGTGGCTGAAAAAAGTTTGGAAACCGCTACACTACTTTATTTAATCGATACGTTAGAAATACGAAACGTCTATTTTCCTATGTTTCGTGTGTACAAAGCAAAGACAGAGAATGTCCGCGTCCAATCCCTTTAAGAAATACAAAAACTTAAATTAAAATTTATGACAAAGGGGGTAAAACGATACCTTTGGCCCTCAATAAAATATGTTAGGAAGGAAGGTGAGCATTCTATGACTACAACTGTTATTTGTTAAATTACTCGCAGTGTTTTTCAACCAGTGAAGTAAAATGAAAACGATAATTATTCGGATTGTTTACAAAATATTGCAGATAGATCAATTAAACCGTTTTGATATTAATTATATTATCGGTTTCCTTAAGTTGTTTTGCGAGAATTTTCAACATTATAGTAGTAACATTATCATATATTTCGTCATCTGCGTGAGCGTGTGACGCAAAAGGTGTTAACGCCTGATAAAAACCATTGTACCAGAATCGCATTTGACTTAATAATTAATATACGTAATTATAATATATGCTTTTATACGTAATGGATGGCTAATACTGAACAACAGTTATGATTTTAAAGTTTGTGATCGTGAGAATAACAATTTTTGTAAACGGGACAGGACTGTTATTGCGTTCGAAACCTTATACTTGTATTCAGTATGAAACTTTACGGACTTGTTCATTTTAAAAATAATGTGGATACCTATAAGATGTATTATTATTATTATTTATTAAATAATTATTTGTTAATTTTTAAAGTGCTTCAAATAAAAAAAGTTCATTTTTATCAAATAATTAATATATCTCTTAAAGTTTATATTTATTTTTGAAATGCTTGTAAAATATTTGAAAAAATACTTGTTCACTGTTAAAAATTATAAAATTGCCTACAAACGCACGTCAATGACAAAAAAAATATATAAATTTTTTAACATTGTCTAGCAATATGAGTTTTCATTAAAAATCTCTAATCAATGTAAAAATTTCCAGTTACTTAAACATCAAATATAACTCATATTATAAGATTAAGTATAATAATGAAATTTATTTTATTTATTTTACATGTATATTTAAAAACATTATAAATAATTGTTTTTGTTTACTTTTAATAATTTGATCTTGTTTTAAATTTGTTTTACACTACACTTTTAATATTATTAAATGAAATTCTCGCTGTCGGTATATCAAAGCAAATAACATTTTTTACTTCAGTAATATCATAAAAATTCCACACGTCTCCAGTGCTTTCGAATAATACTTAATGGATACAATTTTATAGCTATTATTATCTATAGTTATGTATATAATAATAGCATAAGGTATGTGATAAAATTTGAATACCTACATTATCGAAATATAAATAGAACCAATATCCGAAATATCTACCGAGTTTATTGTTAATATATTTATTATTTTTTATTAATATATATCTATATATTTATATATTATCATTCATCAGTTTTATCAAATTCATGACTACAAATTTTGATAAGAGTGCTAAATTTAGACCAGTGTGTAGAGATTAGATGAAATTCAAGACAAAAATCAGAAACACGTTTCTATTGATCACCATTAAACATTCTTTTGTGGACAAATATCAGTAATTACGAGAATATCGTTGGCTCGAAATAAAACCGTTGATTTCATAAAATTATAAAATCGTAATATTTAAATTCCATTGTTATAGAATAGATAAGTAACGCAGAATATTGACCGCATATATATGTAATAAAACCGTACATGAAACCTTTAATTTAAGTCTTTTTTTAAGAGATTATAAAAAACAATAAAAACAAAATGTTGTTTATCTTTTAACATATTTTTATTATACTACGTATTTGTGTAAAATTTTTACAACTGCACATAATAGTAAATATTGTAATAATATTAGTTATCACAAATCAAAATCAGTTGATTTTTAAACATTAATTTTTTATTCAGAGCAAATGTACATTAATTAACATTATAATATTTACACATAAGTAAATACATAAATTATAAAAGGTACTATCTACCGTTTAATAACATTTTAAACAGTTATATATTACCTATGCATACAATTTTTAATATTTCAGAATATATAAAACATTATATTATTACTAAATGATGAATTATGCATTATGTACTTAAATAAATAAAATCGTAATACCTGTACAAACATTTACTTGTAGATACCATGTATGAATACAGTATAAAATTAAAATCAATTTAACTTTTTACTGTTAGTAGATAAATAAAAGAAGGAAAAAAAGATAAGAAGGAGAATTGTTGGTAGATAAATAGTTAATTTTATTGTACATGCAGTTTTCATACCATAGGTTTAATCTCTTTTTCGTCTTTTGGTTCTGCATTGCTGTTCCATTTTTGTAATTTAGAACTTCCAAAAATCAAAAATGCAAATCCTGTTATTGAGCAAAATGCCGATGATACAATAAACACTTTTTTCCATTGTTCAATGGTTTGCTAACAAATAGAAATACATGTATGTTATTTAGTTTTAAATAACAACTTTCAAATATACTAAGCAAAATAGTATAATGGAAAATTTAGTTAGTATACTATAAGGATTAATACTTTCTAATTTTTTTATATGTGTACAAATTATATAATCAAAATTATTACGCATTACATACATAATAATTTATGTATAGCGATTAAGTGTATGTTCATTGTCCATTCACTATCCTTACTTGACATCTTATAAATATAGATCATACGATATACTCTCTTTAATTTTTATAGCTATTTATAAAATGTTAAATAATGAATGTTTGATATAATGTAGCATAGGTACTGAATGAAAATGAGTTTCTTAGCGGCCCTTTTTAACGGAGTATACATAAATATTTATATACAAAAAAGACGTATTCAGTTTCCAAAGTTTTTTTTCTCGTATTTTATCGCAGACCTATTTATAACACGACATTTGATACTAAATAATTAATGAGGAATAGAGCAAATAGAACTTCTGCTACTATTAACTTTTTTCTTAGACATATTTTAATATATATATATACTTTATGAATCAATTAACACAGTTTGCAATTGAAAATTGTTATTTTAGGTTGTTAAAGTAACGAAAGTCAAGACAACTTTTTACAAAATATTCATTCATAAATTATGTTTTTATATTTTAATTATGCTTCAAATAAATTCGATAATCTTAAGAATATTTAACTGTTTGAATTTATACAATTTCAATAATTTTTCTAATCAAACATGTATTCGTTTTTTCTTAGTAATAGCATATAATACCTGTTGAAATGTGATCAATCCAACGATGTAAGGTGAAATGCTAATGAAACTAGCAACAACTGATCCATTTATACCTTGCAATACCCGGCATAATTCGGAGCTAGATCTACAATGCCAGGAAGTGCTCCTGAAGAAATTGCACCACTTACGACCACGGCGGACACTAAATTGAATATGACAAGGATGTTATTAGATCCAGAAAATGAAAGTGCCAGTATGAACAGGCCATGGATTATATTGCTAAATACGCATGCCAATTTGCGAATATTCGTCGTGGTCATGATATTAGCTTTGATCAAATAATCACATGCACAACCGAAAATAAATGAAAACGGCCATAGCAACAGATGTGGTATACCCGACCAAATACCTGTCTAAAAACGAAATTTATTATTATTATTATTATTATCAATATTTCACATTTGCGTCTTTATGGCTTAAAAATGATGTTTAAAAACGCACCTGTTTCAAATTGAATCCTAACACAAATTTGAAATACGTTGGCGTTTGGAGAGACAATGTATACATTCCCCAGTTATAACCTACTTGAGACAATATGTTCACAATTAAAGGCACTGACATGACTATTGATTTCCAAGGTATTGTAGACTAGAAAAACGTAAAATTATACATTTTTATATATTTAAAAACGCTATTGGCCTACTGTTTACAAACAATTTAAATGTAATATATTTTATACATACAAATGTGTTTTTGTCTATAGAGTTACCCAGACTATCTTCTATAAAATTTCGTTCTTTATCACTTATAGTCGGGTGTTGACTTGGAGTGGCATATATAAGACAAGTCCAAAATCCATACCAGAGCAAACCAATAAACCCTGTAACGTAGAATACACTCTCCCAGCCCATCCAGTCCATAAGGTAACCACATAATATATAAGTTACAGCCGTCCCAAAAGAGCAACCTTAATAACATAAGATAACCATAAAACATTTAAAATAATCAAATAATTATGTGAAAAATACAATTTTATTATAATACATGTATAAAATATCATACAAACAATTAACATGAATGAAAATGAATAATTTCATATTAAAGTACGAGTAATTAAACAATATTTGTACTTATTCAATATGTTAGAATAAACTAAAGCACATAACTATGGAATACATAAACTAATGTATATGATAGGAATTTTGCAATATTAAAAGTGAATAATATTTAAATACATATAACAATTATACTTCAATATAAAATCGAGTCTTAAGATTTCGAGAGAAATTAGAGATACAGGTATATTTATTGTATAATTTTGTATTTTTTATTGTATAATATTTATATATTAATATTCCTAATATTTCCACACGAAAATTAACAAAAAAATAAGCAGAAAAATCTGTAGAATTTTCAACAGTACACAAATTTATTATTTCTTAATATAAAATCAAATTTCATACATTTCTCATATTTTTTATTATACTTAACGATTTATTGACTGAATAATTCTTTCCTTCATAATAATAATAATAATATGAAAAAATATATATTATATTTAAATATATATATATTAATTTATTTATTTATTTAAATATAATTTCTATATTTTTTTTATTTACGAGTATTAACTTATAATTTTTTTTTGCATATCCCTTTTACTCTTTATTTGTTTTTTATTTTATTTTCACTACTATATTAATAATAATATAGTTAATAAATTAATAACTGGTATCAGTGGCGTGGCGAATCTTTTAAAGACAAGGGAAGAACTATTTCTCCTGTAACCCATCTTTTTTATAAAAACGACAAATAAGTAAAAAAAAAAAGAAGTTATTTGCAATTTTCCCTGAATCAAACATTTTATTACCGTCATACCTTCCCCCTTCCTCACAGGAACAGCCAAGACTAGTTATAGGCTATTGTATTTACATTTACTACATGTCATCCACCAACCCACCCAATTTGAACTAGGAGTGACCGCTCATAAATTACTCCTTCGTCACGCCACTGATTTATGTGATGTGATTTAACCAAAATTAATTTCATCATCTTACCAGTTCATATTCAGTTATTTTTTCAGTTAATTAAAATAAATATATTTAATTAAAACTACAAAGAGTTATAACATAAGAAATGTTAATAGTTAATGACTAAAAATGTTAATCATGTTAAAAATATTCTCTGTATAGTGTATATTTTCAAATATCACAAGTATTTGAAATTATCAATAAATACGAAAACGCATAAACAAATATAACGATAATACAAACGCGTTTTATCTTAGGCTTAAGTACCTAGACTATATATTTGAGTATTTGGTATAAGTATCTTACATAATTCATAATCAACACCAAACAAAAAGCAGTGAGAACAGTGAAAAACAAATTGTCCGATTATACCTACCTCAATGATTTTTTTTAGCTAAACATGATTTTGTCAGTCAAATCAAACTAGTTTTAAAGTGATTTTTATTCAATATTTTTTTATAGAATGTCTTATGTCGTCGTATGGTTATAAGTAAGAATATCACAACTATATATTACAAAAGTATAATAATACAAAAATGCACTATACAATATAAAAATATTCATTCGTTTTTATTATAGTTTATACTATATAAAATAAACTAATACAAATAGCATTTTTACATACCAACTGGAAAAAAAATATATATATTTACCTAAATAAGCCGACACGAAACGACTTCTTTCGTGAGGTGGTATCCATTTACCAGCCATTGCGTGCATTGACGGCCACGTTGCTCCAGCAATTATCCCTTGGACAAGTCGTATTGTTAATAAAGCATTATAATTTAATTTTGCTGCAAATGGTATGACACAAGTGAGAAGAGCAACTAGACCATTACAAATTCCAAATATGTTGTTAGCCCCATACTTCTGGGCTAACAAACCACCAGGGATTTGCAAAATCATATGCAACCAATAGAACGCTCCTTTGATCGCATTTTGTTGATGTTCGTTCCATTCAAAACCATTGTCCTAAATCAAATATAGTTTTCCATGAACATCAAAATTGACATTAATTTAATTAATTCAATTAACATTGAGTTAATCATTTACAGTGAATTGTTATACTCCGGTATAAGTTTATACCCATTATCACAATACATAATATTTATAATTATAATGTTTTATAAAATTATTGAAAAAATACATTATAGAGTTATTTATTTGTATCTCTTCAATACATTTTTGTTATAAATAACGTTTCTTTGGACCTATATAAATGTTAAAAAGTAATATCGAATGATATTTTCCTATATACTGCACAGTATTTACACTAACTAGAAACGTTCAATTTCTCATCGCAAATTATTTCAATTTTAATTATGTTTATTATGTTGGGCATGCATAATTTTTCATTATTCGCAATAATAAACATTTATATGCAGTTTGGAAATGTCTGTAAAAATAATTTTTCCAGATGGTAAACTCCAATGTTGATAAACAATATTTTATCTTTTGTTTTTTTTTATTTTTATAAATTTCAATGATAGAATTAACTTATGAGTTAAAACTTGACTCGGTTATAGTTTGAATTTACACATAAAACGTAAGTAATTCTGACATTTATGTTTTCGTACGTTACGCGTAGAAAATATCACAATTCAAAACTGAAACGATTCGGTAGCTTTTTTAAATATAAAACATTAGTTCTACTATTGAATTTCATAAATGAATCGAAACTGTTGATTAATAAAGTTAAATTAAGCACGTCCAAAATTAATTTACATAAAAAGTGTTTAAATTATATGATATGTAACTATAGTTACTAGTTCTATGATTGATAA
This sequence comes from Schlechtendalia chinensis, assembly GCA_019022885.1. Lineage (NCBI taxonomy): Eukaryota > Metazoa > Arthropoda > Insecta > Hemiptera > Aphididae > Schlechtendalia > Schlechtendalia chinensis. Next base: position 9,735,062 of record CM032339.1, on the reverse strand, counting down.
ACAATAAAACAGACAGAATTAAAATCGAACTTATCTGTGTTCAGTTTTACTACGTTAACATACATTGGTACAATTGTTGATCTTGAAATTCTCATTGAAACAATAGTACGTAAACAGTAGTCAGACATGCTGTAACATGCCGTATGATATCATATAAAACAACAATACATACGTTATTTGTATTGATGTTAGTTAAGAAAGATTCATTCAAAAGACTGTGATTCTCATAAAGCTCAGTTTTCAATGTCTGGTTATCAATTGTTGTAGAATGCCGAACCATAGACACTATTGCTATATTGAGATTCATTCTTTGCATAAAGTTCATTGCGAACCCCCAAAATGTCATGTACCATAATATTGTTCTTTCTGGAATCATAAAACATACATATAATCAAAAAATATTACATTTACGGTTTATATATTTAACCATGTAACTCGAAAAAAAGAATATGTCCGTTTAAAAACAACAAAATATTTCGTATTTCGATACGATTACAAATTGTTCGCTATTTAAACTCGCATGATTCCAATTACAATGTTTTCTAAAAGTTTAAATTGACTTGATCCTTAATTCGAGTTCCACTTAAAAGTTAACTAATATATTTTACCAACTCTGCATGTTTCAACTATTAAGTTAATATATTGTTCCTTTAATATTTGATCTTGTAACACTCATGTACAAATAGTCACTAGGCATGCTTTAAAAAAATACGGTTAATATAGCTGTAGGTACGTACTATGAATACGATTAGAAATACAATCTTTGAATTTATTAGCGGATTACTTGTACAAATGAAGAGCTAAAACATATTAAAATATGTGCGTATCTTTAATCTGAAATTTTAATTACTGATATAAGCCTCTGAAATCCACTAAACGTATTCTAAATATTTAAGCTCATATTATTATTATTTTTCTTCTTCTGTAATTATTGATTAATAGTTGTTTATTTTACATATTTGTGCCTAAAACACAATATTTTATTATGACAAATAATATTTTTATAACTCTAAAGAATAAATATTATTAAAATTAATTTTTATCACAAAATTAAATTGTTTATAGAAATACACAATACGTTTTATGTTTTGAAGCAAAAAAAATACACATTTCTTGAAACGAATTCCGCGAATTCACAAATTACATTTGAACTTTTAAAGTAGACACCTGGACGGTAGTTTAAATGAATTATGCCGAAAATTTGCTAAAAGTGATTATCAAGAAATAAGATAAAATACGTTTATACGAATTTTTGTTATTCGCAACTACACATTCAAGACGGCCATTGCCCACCTTGAAAGTCCCTGGCCCATCTATTGACCCACCTTGAAAATTTTGATATGTTTCGATTATTTGTTCGATCTCAATTGTAAAATATTATTTCAATGCAACTACAAAAAAAAAATGCATTAACAATAGTAATAACTTGGAGACCCTCAACCTGGGATCCGATCAACATCTGCAGGACTGTTAAAAAAAGTTGTGTCCAATGGTCACAGAAACCGTGGACTTTATTTAATTAAAAAAAATAAATAAATAAATAATAATAATAATAATAATAATAATAATAATAATAGTAATAATTTTGTTTGCGTGCATCGACCAATGACAACTGATAACTCGATATTCGGCAGCGGGCGCTTAATAATCAATATCAATCTACTTTTAGATATTTCCAAATAACATGTATTATTTTGCGCAAGTGAAATGATAACTGTAATGTTCATAATCAGTGCCTGAACTGGGAAAAAATTAGAAGAGGTATGCAAAAGGTAAAACAAATGTGCGTTCCTGAAGAATTAAATGTCTTATAGGAAGATTAGAAGGATTACGTTAAAAAGACGTTTAAAAAATAAGAGGTATTTTGTCCCTCCGCGTCACAACCATAGTTTAAGCATTGTTCATAATGTCTTCAGCGTTTTTAAATTATTTTTGTCCTGTTGTATTGGCTTAAGGTTTTTGTTTCTTTGGCAAAATGCAAACGCACTTTTTCGTAAGTTAAACTAAAAACTTAACGTTTAAATTTTTAACTAGTTAAGAAATTTTTAAAATCATGACCTTATGTATAGTGTTGGTATTATTTCAAATGGAAAGTCTGAAGCAAAACGATTAAGTATTGATGAAATTATTTATTTATTTTCTGGAGAACAAAAAATAGGAGTATTATATTAAAATTATTAAAAAGAAAGAAAACATTAAACAATAAACATATGATTCATTTAAATTTGAATGTGTTGAATTTTATGATATTATTATAAATTTAACTATATAAATGTGTTATTACTAGGACTCAGATTTTGTAGCAAAATAAATCTTTAAAAACATTTATAATTGCCAAAAAAAAGGCATTTGGTTAATTTAAACATCACAAATAACTAGTTGCATCAAAAATAAAAATAAAAATTGGAGAATCCTTTTGCCACTACTGGTGACATTAAAATTTATCGTTATCGGCATATAACAATCTATCGATTATCATTAAAAATCATATATAATAATATATCACTGTCTTACGCTGAAGTGATTAAAGTAAAATAAAACAATCAATAGCGAATTACAATATTTATTTTGTAATTTTTAAGTTTGTAAATTACAATCTTATAAGTTTAATTAGTATTCTTTATACTTAGGAATTTGGAAGTTTGTAAGTATTACATGGTTTGTAACTAAAACTTTCTACTCAACAATAAAGTTAGCCTCTCAAATAATTAACCGATCATTACGATCCACTTACGAAAATTGTTCACAATTTTTGGCGATTTAGAATAGTAAGAAATGATTAAAACAGTCGTAAATAATAAATGTGTATAATGACTTTAAAACATTTATGCTGCAATCAATTATTTTGGAAATTATAATTATATTTCATAAAAATCACCTTTATATTAATTCATTCAAAAATTATGTATGATAATATCGTCTTTTTTAAAATACCTGTTTCATTGAAGATTTTATTGTTTTCAAACATCTGATATTAATATTCTGCTAAACTGTATATCACATTTAATGTCACTATTTTATCAATAACAGTTAAAACATTAATATTAAATTTATATTAACAGTGTTGTAAATAAATATAGTTTAATTTATACATAATTTTTCTTAGACCAATATTCATTTGGCTATATACTTTATATGTGTACAGACTATCAACATACTGTAAAATATCAAACTACGTTATAAAATATAAATATAATTTTACATGAATCTATGAAAGATATGTAATTGCATATTTTAATTATTCGACTAATTATTAATCAAGTACAAATAAACTTTACTATATATATAATTTTGAATAATCCGTTGAATAACTTTAACATTTTTATAATATAATGAAGTCAATTCTTTTCTAGTTCTCTACATAAATATAAATTTTTTTATCATTTACAATTTTAATTATCATTCTTTAAATGATAATTTAATGTTACTGATGGTAATTGAAATTTAAGCCACTTAAATTATCTTCAGTGCTCCATTTTTTAATCGATTAATATATCTACAATAATTTGTACAAGGTTTTTCAATAAAGCAAAGTATAACCGAAAAAAAATTATATATATTATATATATACAAGACTTATTTTTTACTGAATAAATACGTTTTACAGTTATTGAATTTTGAATTGAAATTCTTCCACATTGTATATTTGAAAGTCATAAATATATAACTAAAAAAAATAAAAATAAAGCAATAGTCGAAACAGACAATTTTAAATTTTATTAATATAGTATGCATTCTTATAGATGGTCAACATCTTGGAAATACGTATATCATATCCGTTGTTAAAATTTAATATTAAACTAAGTAGACGTACATAAAACACTTAGTGACGAAATGGTTTTTAAATCGTCAAGTTTGTTTAATTTGTTTTTCGATACCATCGTTATCAAGATATAATTTTCTAAAATTCTTTGTATTAAAGTGTTATGTATTAATTTTGGTTTCGAGTGGAATTAATAATGTATTTGGGAGAAGAAGCAGAGGATGTGAACAGAAGACCACTAGATGTAAAATTGCATGATTTTGAAAAATTGAAAAACGTGTTTTTAATAATTTGACACGAATTTAACAGATATTAGCATTAGTTTGTGGCAGGTTGTATAATATGTTCAGCCTAAATACTCAATACTTTCAAGTGACATCTGAGTGTAATCTCTTTTTAGATTACATTTATCTTAATGTAATTGAATGAATTCCTAAACTACCTATATTTTAGGACAGATAACAGATTAATCAACCATTAGAAGACATATTAAAAATTGTCATGTCGTCATGAACTTGGTTTATTTTTCAGATCTTCAAAAGTAAAACTTAAGTGTTGTCAATAACACTTAAAAGTTACGATGTTCATAATAATTATAAAATAAACAATTAAAATATATATCATGCTTGTTAAATGATTTATTATTAGTTTTTAGATAAATTCATTGATGCAATCATAAATTTTGGTATGAGGAAGTTCATAGTTCTAATAAGATTATTTAAAAAAAGGGTAGCGAGCCGCAAGTGATGTGGATGTCGATTGAAGTGAGACACTTAAACAGAGATTTCAAGTTATTTTTACTATTTTGAATTTGAAAACAATGATAAATCATTGTATTTGGAAAACGATTCTAAACAATACTAGCATGTTATTATGGTCGATTTTATTACAAAATGTATTTATATAGACACATTGATTGTTAACAATAACGTGAAATTATGAATTTTGCCGGAGTCGAGATTTTAAACATTTATAACAATTTTTCGATGAAATTGATTTCTATGAATTAATAAATTTATATAGGAAAATATATCTTTAATATTATATTTAATTTTCAGATATTAAATATAAAAATTGATTCTGTTAAGAATTATAAAAATCGTCATTTTGAATAAAAGTTATCCAATTCACACAAAACTATAAACTATAACTATAAACTATATAAACGCTTAGAAAAATATTGTGACTAACGAATTTTTACATTTATTTTACAACTATTGGAGTAACATTTTAATAGACCTGTATTAAATTTTCAGGCCTTTGATCTTAAATGTTAAAATTTCATTAGTTTGTAAAATGCAATATTTAGCCCAAAATTAAACAAATTTTTTCAACAAAAATGTTATGTGTGTATTTGTTAAAATAAATAACTAATAAAAATATCAAATGTTTGGAAATATTATTTTGGAACCGAAAAAGCAAAAGTATGATAAGGAGTATGCCACAACGACAGATAATGGAAGTAAATGAAAATCATACCCTCCTAGCTTATGTGGACGATATAGTAATCATGGGCGATACGAAGTGGGATATTAAAAACAGTAGGTTTGACTTAATGAAAGCATGCAAGCATATGGGGTCGTTGATTAACCAGAAAAAGATCATATATGAGTATATATATATATATGTATTTGACTAAAGACTTACGGAATGATAAAGAAGAGGTAGACTTAATATCGATGGAATATCCTTTCAACAAATACATGACATTAAATACGACGAGGCCAAAATAAATAACAGGAACGGTGTGCATAACGAAATTAAGCACCATTTAAAAGCTGTCGATGTATGTTACTTTGTCGTATCATATCTTTTTAAGTCAAAACTATTGTCTAAAAAAAAACAAGGAAAAGCTATACACTAAGTATCTCAGACCAGTTGTGTCGTATGCGTGTTGTACCTGGGCTACAACAGCAGGAGATGAGAATAGATGAAATATCTTTGGGAGAAAAGTATTAAGGAAAATGTATGGTCCTATCTATAATTCTGACACTCCAATGTGGAAGAGAAGGCCAAATAAACCACTGAAGCAATTGTATGGAAAAGAAAGTATAGTTCAATTGATAAAACGTGCACAAAAGATTGGAATGAGCAGGCCACATTTGGAGAGCCGATAATAGTGTAATTAAAACAGTAATTACGAACAACATAAATAGGAAAAGACCGCGCGGTTGACTGAAGCAACGGTGGTGGTCGAAAAAAACATAGTGGATCTAAGATCAGATTGGCATTGGGACTTAAACCATGCGTATAACAGGGAAAAGTGAAATAAGTTGGTATTGGTAACAAAGAGCCTGATGGTCTGCCATACTTTAAAAAAATAAAATAAAAAAATTAATTGAATTTTATGTAATTAATTATAATAATAGTAATAATAATAAATTAAAACCCTTACTTTTTGTGCAATTTAATTAAGATTTAAAGGTAAAGACTATGATATTTTAATGTTTTTATTTTATTCATAATGTATTACGCATATAAGTACTTTCACTGTAATATTCAGTCATAAAGGGAAATACATTTGGGTGTTGAATTATGACGATCATTAATATTGTTCGACTTTAACAATGTACATATTTAATTAAGATAATATTTAGACAAAAAGAATAAAGATTATACAAATGATTCTGATTTCAAAGGGAATAGTGTTTGTATTAGAAGTGATACTTCCCAATAACCACCGCCACATTTAAGCATCAAAGTACAAGACTAGCTTGATCTGTGACGGTCGATAGGACGATAATTGTTGTGTGCGAGGACATTCTTTTAGTATGTCTAAAGAAATGTCTTTTGATGGAATAAAGTTCTGTGACTGACGAATACAAAATAAATCAATATATATGTATTATGATTTAAAAATAAAAAACGATATAGATATTTGACCCGACTTAATAGTGTGTTTGTTTGTGTGTGTGCGCGCATGTGCAATGTATAAAATATTTATAACTTATTTGAATCGTAAAATAACCCATAATTGTGAAATCGATAGTTTTCTCTATATTATAAATCTAAAAGTAAAAGATTTACTATTTAATAAACAGTATTAATATATTTATTTTTGTGTTTTTACAAAAGGTATAATTTTAGTAGTTAGCCATTAACTCTGGTAGGGCTTCTTGGGTAATTCAATACTTTCGTTAATGTAGTAAACTAATTGGAATAAACTCATATACATGCTTTTATACCCTTCTGATCTTTCAGTAAGCACGTTTCTAGTAATTTCTAAAGTTAAAAATATATATAAATAAAAAGATAAAAAATAATAAAATAAATTATTTTATTTATAAATATTTAATATTTGATTTAACACCCACTGCCCTGAAAGCCTATCAAGCAGTACTTGGGGAAGTGGGTCGCGATCGTTTGTTTTTCAAATAAAACAAACAATATTTCACTGTGGTGAGTGACCGGACAATCCCCGACCATACCACCTCTTACAAAAGTATATATACAAAATTTTGTAAGTACAGGGAGAAGCGGCAGTTCAGTACCTACCGCTCCTCCTTTCACAGGTACCAATTACACAATTGAATGTGTATTTTGTAAGTGCTGTTCTAAAATTGTATCGCCTGATGCAATTCTATACCGCAGAAGTTCTCTGAAATTTTCTTCATTATACATTTTATCATGATTATCATTATCCAATAAAGGTCCATCATCTTTATGTCCACACAATGGAATATTTTGTTTTCCTAAAAATATTATGGACTCCATTATCGGTTTTAGTTGTTCCCTAGTATCTTTAATCTTTTTTAGACGATCAGTGTTTATCAATGACTGTCAGTGATAGTTCGAGATAAACTATGGGCGGTCCTAAAGGAATTTGGAATCCCGAAAAGCCTATCCTTCTGATAAAAGAGTGCTATACACATACATTGTGCCAAATAAAATTTGACAACGGTATATCGCAGAGTTTTGAAGTTAAAACTGGCTATAAACAAAGCGATGCGCTGTTACCAGACCTTCTTAACTTAGTCCTTGAGAAAGTAGTCAGGCCAATGCCAATACGCCAAGGCATGGAAATCTTGTCTAATAGTACGCTTCTTGCCTACGCAGATGATATAGTTATAATAGGCAATACGCGACAAGAAGTAGTGATCAACGTACATGATTTAATAAAAGCAGCTGATTTCGTGATCAAAGAAATATATATTGACTGAACAAAGGAAATCCGGACAGTGTCGTTTCTATTACCGGGTTTACATTCAGCGCACTTCCGCGACAATGAGTAGAGAAGTAAGCATGAAAGTGGGCAGCGCGAGTATGTAAACACGTCACTCGTGCTGACCATGCTCCTCGCACTGTCGCCGCCCGCCAACGGCGGAAAATCGAGCAGCAACATAACCAGCAACGCGAGCGTGGGTACGTGTTTACATTTTGTTCGAATGCAGTTACCACACAATGTGTGAAGAAGGACGTCGTGTGCGAGTAATTTTACACACAATCGCGCTCACGCTGGCGCTGCATAATTAGCAGGGCAATGTAAACACTCACCGCCCTCGACGCTGCCACAGAATTATTTTGGGAAGTACATATACGACAGCACGAGGAGCAGTGGCAACGGCTGAATGTAAACCCGGTATATGATGTTCTATGACATGGTCGACGTCGCAGAGGTGTAACCCAACTTCAGTTTCTACGGCCTAACCGAAGTGCGGTGTACCACTGCCACTGTCATCGCAGACTAGGGATGGGAAAAATGAATCTTTCAATTGATCCGAATCATTTAAATCAACTCACTCTTAGTGTGTATCAACGGTCGTGGGGATCTAATAACTATGTCGATCCACAGCATATTGTGATATGTAAAATATGACTCACAACGAGTCTGAGCCAGCACTCGTCTCGTAATTGATTCAGTTGATACGATTGGAAGTTACGAACGAGTCAAGTACATCGAATGAAATGAATTAACGAACGAACCGTTCTTTTCTTCTGAATCTGAATCGATTCGTTCATTGAAATGATTCGTTCATTTGAACGAATCGTTCGCGAACGACCCGTTTCTATCGCAGACCGTGGTATGTTTTTCACGTTTCATCATTATACCGTCTCCCGCCACGCGCTTTTCGCTTTTTACTTTTTGTGACCCACGACAAATATCAGTTGTTGTCTAGCCGCGTGTTATTTTGGCGTTGTATGTTTGAAACAATAACCGTCTAATTATACAATAAACGGTTCATCAATTGTTAGAATTTTATTATTTAAGGTCCACGTTGACCGTGATACTAGACCAACATATTACGCGCCACAAAACTAAATATAATACTATCATTGTTTTCTACTCAGCGCTAATATAAACACAAACATAAAAACTTTATTTCACTGTATACTTGCCCCTACTGTTAGCCTCGGCCGATCGTTTTACGATTTCGTCATATTTTCCATATATAAACGTTTTTAGTCTTTAGGAGTGTACATTCCGGTTAATATATTCTGTGGTTTAATTAAAAATATTTACTATGGTCAGGTGCAAAAACGCAGTTAGTACTTCATAATAAATTAGTATATGTTCTAGATGGGTGTTCATCACCACTCATTGTTAAAAAGTCCTAATAATTATCTAAGTTATATAACTAAAAAAAAAAAAAACAATAATAATAATCAAATAATTATTTGTATACATAGGTACGTATTGTGTGTAAAAAGATCCTAGAGAGGGTAATCGCCCCCATCGCCCCTCTAAAAACCGCCACTGACCTAACCCTACGCTTCACAACAACATCATCGTAAGCCGTGTTGAGCATAGCAAATGTTTCAGTTGCAGATTTTCCAAGCTTAACACAAAACTTCACAGCAAGTCGTTGGTCCTTCAGGTCATTCATTTTAAATTCTGACATACGAAAAAATCACACTTCACTAAAATCCACGTAGCTAATCAACAAATAAAGATATCGACAATCGGAAAACAGCGTTATCATCATCTGATCTGTACAAACCTAGCGATACCAAGCGGATCTCTTGGAACCAACTGAAGCCGCACCAATTCAAACAGTTCACGTATGTTTTGAATAGACCTCGTATCTGTTTAAAAATTGCACATTTTACTGCTATTTTCAAAATTTTGTTTGTTACATTGAAAAGTGACTATAATTTTAAAAGAATGTAAAAAATGTAATCTAATAATTTTTTATTTTACAAACGAAAGAATTTTTTAAATGTTTGAAGTATGGTGTTTTTCATGGTTCTTAATTAACTTCATTTCTTTTTCATTTAACGCTCTATTTTTGTAAGTATTCCATTGTTGTACATCTGAAGTTCCAAAAAAGATGTAAACTAATCCGGTACTAATGCATATTGTTGCTGATAAATAGAATACTTTGTTCCATTGACTCAATGTTTGCTGAAAATAATAATATAATATATTACGATATATATATATAAATATATTACTGGCAATATGAATAATTTAAGCATTATACGTAATTTCTAGTAGTTGGAGCAATATAAATAAAATATATTACCTAAACATTTTATAAAATGGCAAATTTGTTTTAGTCAAAATCAAAAATCGATTTATTATGTTAAATTAAAATAATTTGTATCTGATATTACTAACTAGTAGGATACTTGTAGACAAAATATCATAAAAGTCACCATAAACCATTACATAACATAAACTTTCACATATCTTCAGTATATTTAACGCAGAAAATTACGCTATTTACGAAACAATCAAAATGGCAATTACATGAATCATTCAAAAAAATCAATATCAATTAATTACCACTCATAAGGATATGGAGTTCATGTTGGGTAATGTAAAAACAGAATAAAAGGCAACCAGATTGCCGATGAAGTAACTGACCTAGCGACAATAACTGTACTATTATTAATTATGATTAATATCATGTATCCTTTAATGAGCAATAATTCTTTTATTATTCTATTATTTCTATCTGTAAAAAATTAATTTTAATTTAGTAAATCTTTTGGGGCCTTATAAATATTCGAAATGAATTAAAATTCATATTACATATTTTAGTATAAAAAATTGTCAATACTGATGATAAGAATGATTAATATTCAATCTTTAAGATTTTATACAAAATTTTAGTTCTTAAAAGAAAGTGAGTGTTTAATCTTCTGTTAATTAATACATTTAGAAAATATATTTCATTTTTATAAAAGATAAACATTATACTATTGTAATTTTAAAGTGTATTTATTACATTAAGAAAACAAATATTTATCGATTATAATTCTAAAATGCACATATTTTAACTCAAAAAATACCATGTATAAATTTATGAATAAAAAAATGACCTGATTTAGAGTAAAGTATCCCACAACTATAGGTGAAATTAATCCTGGACACACCCCAATGGTCCCAATGACTCCTTGGATCACTCCTAGAAATAAAATAGTTATTAAAGTATAAGACATAAATAATATAGACACACTACATCAATTATCATGTATATATGTTATGAAAGTTTTCTAGAGCAGCGGTTCTCAAACTTTTTTTCTGACGGTGCCCTTTTTTGGGCTGAATTCAGCAACGGTGCCCTGCCGTGAATATCATGAGGAACATAAATAAAAAATCAACACTAATTCTCATTGATAATCAATTTTCATAAGTTTATCGAACCTAATACAATATAAGAATTCTATGCATACTGCCAACTTAATGTTAATACATTTTTATATTTAAAAGAAATAATTAAAAATATTTTAAATGAGAAAAATGATTATTGGTATCACTAATAAATTAAATACATTCTACTTATATGATTAGATAATAAAGATAAAAATGATAAACATCACTTTACCTATAAACCTGTATCGATTAATATACTGATAAACGCCAAACCTGGAAAGTCATGTTTTGATAGCTATCTGAATTTACGTGATTATTATGAGGCCCAAATTGGAATACACGAAACAAATTGTTTTTATAAGATTAAATTTGAAATTAACAATTAATCAAAAAATAATTACAATAATTTATAAATAATTTTTAATGAGTCACAGTGCCCCTGAAAAATGCTCGCGGTGTCCCTAGGACACTGCGGTGCACAATTTGACAACCGCTGTTCTAGAGTTTAAAATCTAAATTGTATGTATATCTCTTCAGTTATTTAATGCATTTTCAATTCCGAACGAAGGGGATTTCTATTCTTATAATAAATATGTTCTTTTTTCAGTTAGTTGACATCCAAAATATTTTCATGTAATTTCGTAGACTAGTAGTATATTAATCGATTGAAAATAAAACATACATAATATTTAATGACATTTCTATTACTAGTTGAAAAAAATCACGAAAAACAAATGTTTTATTTTAGTTTAGTTCGACAAGTGTTTACTTATAATTTTTTATTAATTCTTTCTCCATAATCCTAGCTTAATGTGGATTCATTTTCGTAATTATTTTTCACTGATTTAAAATGAAATATAGGTACAAAACTGGTTTGCACCCTACTGTTGAGTAAACACTCAATCGCTGTGTGCTAATATATACATAATTACTTTAATAATTTACCTGCATAGTTTGGAGCAAGATCCACCACAGCAGCTAATGCTCCAGAAGATACTGCGCCATTTACGGCAGTCGCACAAATCAACATTACTATCGCAACCATTGAATTACATTCAGAATAACAAAGGCCGAAAATGAAAACCCTTGTAAAATATTACCTATTAGAAAAAAGAAATAATATATAAATTATTAGAAACGTAATATTAAATTAATTATGAAGTTAAACGTAGTAAAATTGTAAATTGTTAACAAAATGCTTACAGAAAGTTGTTGCCAACTTTCGAACATTAGTCATAGACATAGTTTTGGATTTTACTAAATGATCGCATATCATACTAAATCCAAATGAAAACATCCATCGAAATAAATGAGGCATCCCAGACCATAAACCTGTCTGAATAAAATTTCTTTTAAACAATATTATAGTTGTTACATTTTCATATAATACCTGTTTAATATTTAAACCTAAGATAAAGTTGAAATATGTTGGAGCTTGGGCTGCAAGGGTAAATAAGCCCCAGATGGCACCAGTTTGTGTCAGTAGATTAATAAGTAGCGGTTTAGATAGAAGCAACGATTTCCAAGGTATCGGCAACTGTAAAAATATTAAAAGAATCATGTATAATAAATTATAGGTATATCGTTCGTATATTTAGAGATAAAATAAAAAGTTTGTCACAAACTATCAGGATATACTTTAAGGTAAAAGGATATTTTTTGTCTGAAGAACTTAGATACATTCAAATAATAAAGATAAGAATCAGTGTGGTACTCAAAACTCATCAAAATTTTTGAAAAACATATTATTGAAATTAAATATATTGTTGTAAAGCCTAAAATTTCTACACGCACAAGTTGAATTCAAGTATTTTGTAAGATGTTACATATACTTAAAGTTAATAAAAAGAAAAAGCATTTCAAATAACTGTAACGATCATAAAACTATACATATATATATATATATATACCAACATTGTTTTAATCACGATTATTCTTACCGGGTTTGATCTAGTGTGAACAGTTTTGCCAATACAATTTTCAATATACGTTTTTTCTTTAATACTGATGGTAGGGTGTTTAGCTGGTGTGTCGTAAACAAACAACATCCAACAAACATACCAAAAGAGTCCAAGTCCTCCGCTAACATAAAATACACTTTCCCAATCAAATATAGCGATAAGATATCCACACATGACATATGTTACAAAAGTGCCGATTGAACTACCTTTGCACGTAGAAAAATAAAATTAGTTATACGTGATATGTCTATGATTGATGACGTTTTTCTTATTATCCAATCGTAATATTATATAGTTAAATTGAGATTAGAAATTTTAAATAAAAATATCAAAAATATCAAATTTGAATCACTAAGCAATTATAATGGTAATGACTAATGAACAATTTTAACGTTGCCGCGAAATTACAAATTACTAAATCGTCGTACTCACTTATTCAAACAGTATAATTTATAATTAAAACATTTTAAATATGTTTCGGAGATTTTCGTATAAAAAATATTTGTGGTTATTTTTTAACGAGATCCTAACATAATCTAACAATACACTGAGTTAATTTAATTATTTTTAAAACATTATGCAGATATAATAATAATATGAATATTACTTTTTTGAAATTAATGTCAATTTGCAATTATACCATATATTTACGGGTGTATATAATCATATTATTATATTAATCATAGCTGTAGGAATTGTGACTATGTACATACAAAAGAAACGGAAGAATCAATGGCAGCTGAAGGTAAATTTTATACATTAAATAAAATTGGTTATTAGTACAAAACTACTCATCATATGAATGTACTCAATGTTTAATATCTATTTATATTTTTAAATATGTATTATTATGAAATATCAGTTTGTTCGATCTATGGATAAATACAGAAGGTGAACATTTTAAATAAATAAAAGCGTCTATGTAAACAAATACTTTACACAACGCTGTATGTGTGTCCTCTACATCACAGAATTTCATACTCGACTGTTATAGGTTAGAATTTTTTATTAACATAATTAGGAATTTATTTATGTAATTTCCGATACCTAGAAATAATTATGTATTCTTGTAAAAAGCCAATGGTATTTTGATATTATTAAGTGCGGTGTTCGTCAATGAAATGGTTTTCGTTTATTTGTTTTTCAAGCATATAAATTTTTATACAAAAGCATATAAATAATTTCTCAATTTAACCTGTATTAACATAATTATAAAACTACCTAAATACGCGGAAACAAACCGACTTCTTTCATGTGCCGGAATCCAATTAGCTGTCATTGTGTGCATTGAAGGCCACGCACCACCCTAATTGAAATTATAAAATATCAAGGATCACTGAACTAAATAGAAAGTCTTACAGATATGAGTCCTTGAATAAGTCTAACACCCATGAGTGTTTGGTAATTAATTTTTGCGGATATAGGTATGGCGAATGACAATAACGCTGCCAAACCATTGCTCAGTCCAAAAACAGTTTTTGTACCATATCTTTGTGCTAAGACTCCTCCTGGTATTTGCATAACCATGTGCAATGTGAAAAATGCACCTAGAACAGCATTTTGCTGATATTCATTCCATTCGAATCGATTATTCTAGAAAATGAAGAATGTTTTCGTATAAATTGAGTGACTAATTAGTAATTAATACGATTAAGTTAAATGATAGTTCAAATTCTCAGCTACAACACGAAAAATGTATTATTATACTTACATCTAAATTCGTCAAAAGTGGTTGCAATGTATTGTTCGATTTTAATGAGATGTCATTTGAAATACACTTGCTAATAATAGTTATATTCGTACTTTTCATTGAATGTTTAATCATTGAAACAATAGCTATATTGATATTCATACGGATCATATAGTTTATAGCAAAACCCCAAAAAGTTAAGTACCATAATACTGTTCGTTCTAAATTAAATTATATAATATTATACTAAAATAATATTTAAATATTTGTTAATAATATTAAATATTATTTTGTTTATATTAATGTACTAAAAACTCAAATGATACTCACTCTCCATATTTATGTTTTCTTGAGTAAAACTAGTTTCAAATACATACCAGTAATGAACTATCTGAAATCAAAATGAGCTAATGCAACAACTACTTCAGACATATCTACCTATCGCAAAATGACTACTTCATAGTATACTGAACTATTATTATCACCAACAACCTATTATACGTTATTTACTTTGTACAATATTAAATATTATAACTATTAATAATGTATGTATAATAATATTAATAATAAATCTAAGAAGAATACCGTGCTGCACGTGTAGGTAATATGACTGTCAGTTCGTGTTGATCAATGGTTCGAGTGGTCCACGTGACCATTCGAATAAATGTCTTAGAATTTTGAATTTGAAAGTAATGTTATAAAATTAATTATTTTATTCCAAAAGCGATTCTGCAAAAAGCTCAATGTATTATTATAAATTGCTAACTTCATATAATTTAATATTAATAGCATTGAATATGATGAGTGCGACATATATTATTAAAATTCCAAGGTGAAGACTAGACTTAAATATCATAACTATGTTTTTTTTAAAATTTGTATAATATCTGTGTGCAATTATGAACCAGAATGATGACAGATTTTTGTACAATATTACAATATACATATATATTACTACCAATCTTGTATATGATTTCCGAGTTATAAACATACAAAATTATATTGAGAAACATTGTTTAATTTTATCGTGTCGATGTTATCCATGAAATCAATAAGTTGCATTATAATAATTTAAATATAATTAATTTTAAATATTTCAATTTATTATTAATATTATATTTAATTAAATGACAAAATACACATAGGAAATGTTGACATAACAATTATAGTTTATGAAACATTCTATAACAAATTTTAGCAGACATGCTAAGAACTCAACAAAACATTTTATACAAATGTACCCTCACTTTGTTGAAAATTTTAAATGCTAAAAAATCAATAACCCAAAGACAACAGGAAAAATTCCAGATATTTGTATAATACGATAATTGTTTAAGAGACTTGAAATTAATAACTAGGTCTGGTAATGTTATGAACTGTTCAATTTTCGAACTGAACTGAACCGAACGCTGACATATGACTGTCACTGGATTTCAGCTGACTTTTATTTTGTTCTATCGTGCTTTAATGTTATGAATTTACTTCATTAATAACATTAGTTTCCTAGATATACAAGGAAGTAAAAATGGCCATCATCAAAAAATATTAAATCAAAATTGTAAATAATTAGTTTATTTTACTAACGTATGACATATTATTTTACTTATCCAACGTGAACTCGGTATATGAGAGGGGCGAATGATAAGTAATGCACCATTGAAATTAGATAAAAACTTCCACTTGGTGTTATTATTATCGTGTATAACTGGGTAATTGGGCCTCAACATCACTTGATTCATTTATAATCGGTGCATGTCAAAATGGAGCCTAGTACAGACGTAATGTAAACGAGATTAAAACAACGATATTTTTAACTGCCGAAAAGGTTAATTCTACAGTCACTATCTAAATCTGGTAAAATGAATATTCTACACACATTTCGCGAATGATTATGCTTCAGTATTTTAGGATGGAAATCAAGTTTATCTTACTAATTACTTGGAAAAAGAGACAGCTATAAACTCTGTCCGGTAAATTTTGAAAAAATTGAGAAGACGGATGTGTCGCGGATCAACGAAGACCATTTTGTTGCCCGACTTCACGCAACCAGCATCGCTCTCAAACAACTGAAATTCAACACCCCCCCCCCCCACCATATTCACCCGATTCGACACCATGTGACTTCCAATTCTTCCCAGATCTTAGAAAAACGTTTTCACGTTGGATGGATAAGGAAGCAGTGAAGTCTTTGAACTTGTGTCTCTTTGAAGAAATGTATATTTGTATAATGGTGACTATATTGAAAAATAAAAGTGTTAAATTTGTAGTTAAAGAAATGTATTTTCATTTTTTTTCACAGTTGTGCATTATTTATCATTCACCGCACTCTTGTATAACCAAATACAAGTATATCTAATAACTTTACGTTAATTCAATTTTTCAAGTATTTATTTGTTTATTTATTTATTTATTTTTTTGAAAATGTTTTTGTTCTAATTATGCAATTTTCGAAGTAAGAGCTTGGTTACAAGTTATGAAAAATAAGTATAGTGACTAAATAATTGAAAAATAACTAGTAAAATCTATGCTATTTTAATGAATACAGACACTATTGCGAAATACTGCAATACAAATTACTATAAGCACTAGTTATTTGTATAGGCTTTTATAGGGATGAAAGCTTCGAAAAGATTCGTATCATAATCGCGGTAGGTAATGAAATTTGAACTCGGGGGCTTCGTTAATTTGGTAAATGACGATTATATAACTAAAGGTCTGCACAAGTCATTAATGCTACATGGAGAGAAATTATTTATCTTAATACATAATAATAGATCTTCCGGTTAGTTATAATTTAATTATTCTTATATACATTACATTTATAATATTTGTGATGAAATAGAAATTATCAATGATGAATAAGGTTAGTTTGTAGTTATTTATGTTTTTCAAATGATCGTATTGTATGCCCAAGCATACGTTAGGTATTTGAAATTAAAATATAAAATGTTCAATGCATATCGTTTTCATATTTCAACATTTTTTTTTTTTAGTTTTTAATGCACAACTTTGTGCATTTACATTTGTACAATATTTTCCGATAAATTTCAAGAAAAACATTAAAAATTCAAATGTAATTTAAAAAAAATATACAAATAGTATATCGTCGAGTTTTGACGCTAATTCGTTTAAGGAAATATTTAGAAATTAGATTGCATGTAAATGTATAATTGTCAAAAAGTAAAAATATAATCACTGTCCATTAAAAGCATAAACGTATATTTTATAACGTGTTACGAACAAATGCATAAGAAATACTAAATCGATTTCGTGCGGGGATATGTAACGGCATTTTCGGCCATTTATACATCTATTTACAACGAAAATCAACAAATTCAATTAATTTGTGTTTAAAAATCTACGATGAAACCGGTTTCGTCGAGTATTTTGATACGAGACTGGTTGGCGTTACGACCAATTCAGTATATCGAAATCATTTGATGGAAATACGATACGCCCTGTATATTTGAACAACTGGCAATTAAACGTTTCTGGAACAAAAAAAAAAAATAGTATATATATATGTATATAAATAAATCGTTCTGTAACTAGACACATCCACAACTCGAAGTGTGGTATATGAACGATTTGGACTTAAGTACGCCGAATACGTTTGAACTGCGGTTACTGTAACAGACATTTATTTATTATCGCGTTTCGCCGCCAGAAATTGTATTTGGTCCGAAATCATTTTTATTTCATAACATGACTATGACGGTCGTGCCCCGTAGCGTGGTATTACAAACGATTAGTTGTTTAAAAAAATGAATGCGATGAATTTTGCGTGTACATTTTCGACGATAAATATTTATTCACGTCATAATAATAATTCATTATATATATATATATAGTCCAGGGTAAGTTGATGATTCGAGCACCCCCCCCCCGTGTTTTCGATGTTACCTCGAGGACAGGCTGTTCCTTCGCCGTGATCGTCTACAAGTCTAGACAACACTCGGAGAACGGGTAAGAATAAAGCGGCCCGCATCGTGGGAGAACGGACTCTTGGACGTTGCGTGAAGACAACTCGTAACGCCGTGATCGGTTGAACGGTTTCTGGCCAAAAACCGAACGCCGGCGTTACACAACCGGTGGTGCGGCGTTTGGGCACGGGCGGGTATGCGCCGCATACCCACTTGCCAGTGGCGCACCCAAGGGGGTGGACTCCGGGTCCGGACCCCCCCCTCGACCTGTGTAATAGTTTTAAATTTATTGATGAAAATCCAAATTCTGATACGACGTTCATATTTTTTTGTCAAAATTTCATAATGTAGTTTTTTAGACCCCCCCCTTGAAAAAATCCTGGGTGCCATACTGCCACTTGCCCATGGCTTGAGAGACTAACTGCTCGTGCCGAACGGGAAAAACCTGAGACCGCGGTCATGCGGACGGAAGGCGTTTACGACGGCGCGGACGCGGCTTGACCGGCAACAGAAAAACGTTAAATCCTTTAAAACGTTTTCAAAAAGCGTTGAGTTGCGGTCTAACACGGGTAAACCGCGCGCGCAATCGAAACGGGGGAGGGGGGGGAAAAAGGCCGTCCGGCGGACGACGCGGACGACGGCGTCACGGGCGCGCGCGCGCGCGCGCGGTTGGCCGCACTGGCGGTGTCGATCGCGACGGGCCGGTCCGGCGGAATCGCGTTTGCCGTGCGTGTATATTAATAAACGCGCGACGCGAACTCTGGCGCGGCGACCCCATCGATCGGGGCCGGGTTGGCGGGCGGTTTGGGTCTGCGGGTGCGGCGGCGTTTTGCGGCACCCACGAGCGCCGGCGAGCGGAGCAGGCCACGGTCGCACCAGTGCGCGTTTCGCATCGCCGCCCGTATCCCGCGTCACGTCGGCCGCGCGCGCTCACCAGTCGCGACGACCGGCCGGCCGAGACCATGTCGCACGGTTCCGGGGACCGGCGCACGCGGACCGACAGTCTGTGCTGCACGGGCCCGACGTGAAAACCGGCAACGCGCGCGTTCACACCGACACCACCGACACGACGACGGCGGCGGCGGCGGCGACGGCGGCGGTGACGGCGACGGCTACGATCACGGAGGCGGCTGCGGTGGCGGTGGCTGCTCGCAGCACGCGCGCGCACCCGGTTCAGGTAAACGCGCGTTAGTGTGTGCCCGCCGTGAAAACCCGTGTCGGGTGGTGTCGCGTTTGCCCTTTTGGGAACGACGAGACGACACGTGCGTTATTGTTTAACGACAGTCGTGTCGTGAAAACCCGCCCGCGGCCGACACGAGGCGATCGTCGTGTCGCGCGGAAAAACACCCGTCGTCGATAACGACGTCGCAGACCGTTCGGTTCGGTTCGGTTTTTATTCGTTTGGTCCGTTCGTCCTGCCGAACCCGAAGTAACCGGGTGCGTATTCCCATCGGGTTACGGACGCTCACGGACATCACGTGTTTGTTCGACCGTTCGTGCGTATGCGTTTTTGTCCGTTTTTTTTCTTTCTTTTCTACCGTATTTTTGGCGCTCGAGATCCCTAATCCCCGACGGGATTAGCATTTCCTTGACGGGCGCAGGGCGGCTCTTAATCGGAACGATAACGCCATATATGGTTCACACCAGTGACGTGCTCAGGAATTCCGAATGTGGGGAGGGGTTGAAATGATTTTTTTTATTATTATTCATATTATGTGACATGTATTGTTATTATGGGATTAGTCAAATGCATCTTCCAGCAGCCTTTCTCGTAATGTGTAATTTAAAACATGATAGTGACCTCGAACACAATATACAATCGATTATAACTTATACCTGAATATAAGTATGTAATAGTTACGCTGTTATCATAGTATCATCTGCGATTAAAATTATTATCAAATACTATAGGATTGATAAGAAAAAAAATTATGTTTTGGATATTGCCTGATATCAGATATGAAATCTAGAATACAGTTAAATACGTAAAAAACAATATATTTTCAAAAGTCAATGGGGGGGGGGGTTGAACCTCCTAACCCCCTCCCCCCCTGAATACGCCCATGGTTCACACTATATGTGGAGGCGACAGTGCGGAAACGGACGATCAAACACTGAATAGTTCCATTTCACAAGCTCATAGAAAAATTGATTTTTAAGTGAATCGTAAAAGTCTCTCGGTACTTGGATACAATTATATTGATATTTTCGTTTTGACATAGTGTAACTATCAATTACCTGACAGTAGAGTTATTAAAATAACTCGGGACAATCAAAAAGGTAATGTATAGAAATCCGATTCCTGTTCCAAAGATAAACAAAATACCCATTTTTATTTTGCACTTTGCTATTTGTATTTTTGTTTTATCTTACGGTAATTGTATGTATATGAATATATTTTTTTTGATTCTTGGCGTAACGAATAACCTATCCAGTGTCTGAACAATATCTTAAAATAGAATGTAATAACAACATATTCGATATTATCTATCGATTTCCTAATTGTTTGATAGTTTTAGAAATACTGTTAAATACTATAGGGTGCTTCATGAAAAACGCCGGATTTAATCTCGTTATGATAACTATATTATAAACAATTGTTTTGAACAAAAAAGCTATATAAACATATGGTATACGTTCTCCGATTTATGTGTGAAATATTTAACATCGGACATACGTCCGCCTCGGCTACGCTGGCAAGCTTCAGTTCTGGTCACAAAATTGGCCATCACTCGCCAACGCGTATCAAGTTCACCGATGACGCGACGGATTTCTTCATTGAGTTGTTCAATTGTTCGTAGTTGGTTTTCGTAGACATGGACGTTGACGTAGCCTCAACGATAGAAGTCCAACGGAGTAAGATCGCCAACGACCTGGGAGGCCATTTCTGGTCACCACTTCGTGAAAGAAGTCGGCCCCCGATTTTCTCGCGCATTTACGTGATTGTCGCAAGTTTTTTTTTTTTTTTTTGGCACCGTCCTTCTAGAACCACATGCCTTCTGTGACACAATATTGTGCAAAGCTGGCCACATGAACTTTGTAACCATATCTCGGCAACGCAGTCGCCGTTCGCAGTCACTGCGTTCCAAATCCGACGTTCTTAAATGAACGCACTAAATTTTAGGAATGGCGTGAGAGGAATTATTCGAAAACGAGTGAGAAATTAAAGACCAAAATACAACTATAAGATCTACATTTAAACTTAACGGATAGATAGTAGTATCAATTTATTTACCTGTATGCGTATAGACAATCGAGTAGTTATCGAGTTCTTATCCTTTCATACGATAGACGGAAACGACAAATGTTGCGGTTACGTATATTTAATATTTTTAGACTAAAGTTTATATGTTTATTTATAACTAACGGTTTGAATTCATTTTAGCGACGAGAAACTTTTTTCCATGTATACGTATTATATAACCATACGTTTAGATAATTAATAATACGTATAAATAACCTATTCGGGTCAGGTTGAAAAGTTGAATATTAAAAAAAAAAAAGAATTAAAATACTTGTCATACCTATTGATTTTGCGTATAGGTAAAGAAACTTATGTTCGCGTGTAAATTAGTTATTTTCTTGAATATTTAAAGACGTTTGTTTTAGCGTTGTCGTTCGACTGTTAAATTATTCAAATGAATTGTGAAAATAATAGAAAAATAGGTATAAAATGTCTGTATGGCAGTTTTCCCAATTCGAATTCCCTAAAAACGTTCCAAATAGATTTTCCAATGAAAAACGAACTACGTCAAATGCGCGAGTCTACTTTTTTTTATTAAGTTTAATTGCATTTACAATCTATACACAAAAATAGTACAATTAGTAGGTTTGTTGAAAGAGAAAAAAATATTACATAAAAACAATGAGTAATATGAATTGGGAGATTACCCAGCGGTAATACCCAGCACTTATGTTAATTACTTACGTACCATAGAAGAAAGTCCCTACACCATTTTTTTTTTAAGTCTACGGAGTGGATTATCGGAGAGTGTGTTAGTTGATAGTTTAGTGATTAATGGATTAATATGTGATTGGAGTTTGCTGTGAAATCTGGTGTAATATGTTTTGGAAATCAGATTTAAATTTTGATTTTTAAGATCTTTGTGAAGATTGTAGTTGGTAATGTATCAGGGTGCAGAGGAAATTAGTCGAAGGCAGATGGACTGAAAGGCTTGAATTGTACGAATGTTGGAAGGTTTAGCCACTCGCCGGATGCTGTATGCCCATAGTGTGGTCTAAGTAGAAACTTGTAAATTAATAGTTTGTTATTAATATTCATTTTAGAACGCAATAGAGGCCTTAGGAGATGAAGACGGGTATTAGGGCTTTTCGTTTATCTTTTAGGTGGGAATTCCAGGTTAGTTTATTATGTAATATAAGGCATAGGTATTTTACTTCTGAGCAGATGGAGATTGAAATGTTGTTCGTTGAAACTTGAAAGCATGTTTTTTTTAAGGTAAATGTTATGTAGGAGGACTTAAATTCGTTAATTTTGATTTTCCATCGCTTTATCCAGAGGTGAATTATGTTAAGATGGCTTTGTATTATATTAGAAACTATAACTGGATTTTCATTGGAAGCCACAATTACCGTGTTGTCAGCGTAGGTGCCGAGTTTAGTAAATGATGTTTTAGGAATATTATGAGTAAATACGTTATTAAAGGAAAGGGTCGAGTCTATTTTAAACTCTTATCTGGTATAATCTTCGCGTACAATATATAATTTATATATATTTGAATGAATTGATTGAATTGTACTCGTTATGTATAATAATATGATATATCATATTTACCCGACGAGCAGGTGCCGCAATGGTTCTTCGCTGATAAAGTTAATCGCTTTCTATACCAAACGGCTTTTATATTTTACTAAAGTATCGAACAATTAAAAGTAAAATCTCGGTGACTGAATCAATAACAATTAAACGTATTGTAAATTGTACTTCGTTATTTTATTTTGCTTATTACTATGTAACATTTGGAAAATAACTCGTATTGTAAATTTTACTTTTGCCGCCTGAATGGTTCATTAGGCACAATAAAATTAAACAAGTATATATTTTTTTCAAACTCATTTATCGATTAGGAATATGTTTTTTGGAAAATGAATTTTGCTGGGAACTAATGTTTGAGAAAAATGACTAGGTCGTATAGAATCAACCACGTTTAAAATGTTGAATAAATTATTGGATTTGAATATTTAAAAACCGTGAAAAAAACTGTTCTACATAATATCAATGTCCTTTTTTAATGTATTATTAATTATATTACATAGTAAAATATGGTTATGTGCATATTATTTCACTAGTCGGATGTTTGTATTTGTTTATGTTAATATCGCTATTTTACAACTCAACAAGTTATTTAAAATAATTTATAGTTTAATTGCGAGGTCAATTATTTTTATTTACCTTCGATAGAAATGTAAAATATTGATGAATATTGGGTAGGCATAATATATATATATTATTAATTATTTGCAGTTATTTAAATTAAACAAAATGAACAAATTTGACCAAAAGATTATTGTTATATTTTATTTTTTATTTTGAATCGGGCTGTTCCCATAATCTATTAATTAATATTTTCCGTAATTGTATTTTATATTGGATTTACATTGAATGTACTTTTTATCGTAAATATTGGTTATGTATAAGTATTCATTTCAACAAATATTATCAAAGAATAGCTTTCTGTTAATCTTATAGTTTTTTGATTCCGAGTATGAAGTAATAAAAATATTTATTTTATAAAATTACGAAGAATAATTCACACATCTATTTTTATTAACTTGAAATACCCAAACCCGATTCGTGTTTGTTAACATTATAAAATTCAAATAGTTTTTTAACGAAATTGAAAACCCGAAATTTTGTGACATATTGGTCACAAATCGTTTAAATATTAAAATAACAATACAATATATTTACATACTATTAAAATATATGATTTGACACGTGTTCATGAACGTGAAGCATGTCGGATAAAGTATTTCGTCGTTTCGTCCGCTAAGGTGAAATTTACTATTTAATTTATATGTAAATTCCATCATTTTTATTTATTAATATTAAATGAATTCCTACTTGTATTTTTATGTCTCTTATGATTTTTTTTTTTTAGATTGTTGACAAGTAAAATCGTTCAATTATAGACACTGATTAGATTTAAAGTGAAAGATATTATGTAAGAATATATATTCTATAAATATTTTGTTAGAAATATTTCCGACGCGCGCGATTAAATGCACGAACATCATTCGGTTCATTAAGGTTTAAAAATGTGACTGAGCGGACACGGTCCTCGATTTTAATCGTTCGGTTTCATGAATTTGTCCACAATATTATCCAGACTTCAAACCAGTGTAATTTCAATAAACGATGAGTTACGTTATGTGTTAGAACAGAGTGTAGTGCACATGCACACGTGTACACGCACTATATATATATACGCGTTACGCACATATGTTTGTCGTTTGAACGATTTCTACCTATCGGAATCATTCGTGGGAATATATGTATATATATATATATGTACACGCATATAATGGATGTTGTTAATGATGGTATTTTATTTAATGAATTCAAAGATGTCACGGTCAGGAATTTTGCTGATGTCGTTTGAATATACCTAGATTGTGTAGGTAGGTAGGCGGTATAACGACAGTACGTACCTACGTAGAATTATACGAAAACAATTATAAAAATATAACACGTGCACGCGGTAGCAGATAAATTATAATAAATTCAAACGTAGGTCGTAGGTAAGTAGGTGTGTGTGGTTAAAAAAGAAAAGACAAAAATTTAACAAGAAAATGTTGACACAATAGTTATAACCATGATAAATTTGAATTATTATAACAAATTGCGATGAAATATTGATTATGAACAACAGCATTAAACACGTATCCGTATGACTAGCTGCAGTATACGGTTTCATTATTGCTGATAGCCATCACAACTATACATGTTAATAATAATAGGAGTTTTTTTTTTATCGTAAAACATAGACATTGCAATATCATATCGTAAATTTTATAATATATTTGTCGTTAACTAATTATTTTCGCTAGTATTTCCGTAAAAATATTCCGAAATTTCTAAAATGGCTTTGTACAGGTTTTGAGTACAGGTAATGTTAATGATTTTCTTATATAAAAAGATAATTTGAATTAAATTCAGATTTGAGCTACATTTTATTTTTTATAATAAAATATTAGGCACATTTAATTTGGTAACTATTAATTAGAATAAAAAAATGTCGATAAATAATGAAGTATATAAGTACAATAAGTCATTCAAACAATTTACCTAGTCCATGATAATATTTTTTGTACAATTCACGGGAACATACAAATAAATGGTTAAAAACATTATCAAAAAAGAACTTTCCGTTTATCTACTTTTTATTTATTTATGCATATATATTATATATAAATATTTACATTATCATAGTCTTTAGTATTTATCTACTAAATAAATTACTGTCGAATAAAAATGTATATATTTTAAATTTAAAATTCAAGCTACAGACGTTTTGTAATATATTATACAAGTGAACTCATATTTTTTTAAATAAGATGAAATTCTATTTAATTTTAGATTTTTAGGGTGTTATAAAAACATTTAAAAAAGAATGAATAGTTAAATACTAAAATGTCTAAAAATAATATGTAAATATTCCGAAACAATTAGTAGATTTACACTGAAAAAATGTTAATAGATATACACAGCTGTATAATCTCGATAAAACTTTTCTGGTATATATCTGTATGCGGAAATAAATTCGAATGAGGCTAATAAACGAAATTCTAACACGTATTGAGAGAATCTTAATGTCTCAACA
Source organism: Schlechtendalia chinensis (assembly GCA_019022885.1). Taxonomy (NCBI): domain Eukaryota; kingdom Metazoa; phylum Arthropoda; class Insecta; order Hemiptera; family Aphididae; genus Schlechtendalia; species Schlechtendalia chinensis. The sequence goes on along the minus strand of CM032339.1, from coordinate 9,708,341 downwards.
AATTTTAACGGAACAAGATCGCACGATTAAGAAGAAAATTAAATATTAATGCAAATGAAGTTGATGTCATAACTGGTTAGTCTAAAGTGTGTGAGATTGTATTGTTTTTAAGTACTGAGACGATGACATTAGACCATCTTTTCGACTTTCGTGTTCAAATGGCGCGCCAGTAGTTTCCGGTAAAAATATGTGTCTTCAGTATGTTAATAAGTAAAACTCAAGCGAAAACAGTATACAACAAGAAGGAGTTGGTCTTACAGAAAATTATTTTAATCGCTGCCAATTTTTCGCGGCATGTTCTAGAGGGATTTGGAAAAACGCCCATATTTATATTCCATATTCTGAAAGCCGAAAGCATTTTATCCTTCGACTTACGAATGTAATTAAACAACTACATGGCGCTTGTATAGTTTTTTTTATATATTTGACTTTGTATTTAATGCTAAAATGCATTTAATAAAATGAATTGTAAATTGTGTCCCGTATCTGTTGCGAAAAACAATACCTACGAAATTTAATATATTTTTTTTTAACTAATATATTTTACAATCAGAATAACATAAATTTCTTTTAAATTTTAAGCAAAATGAAGAAGTTAGTTGATTTACGATCGTATTTTCAAAGTTGTGGGATAGTAATAATTATTCAGTAATTTTTCGTTCCGTAAAAAATCTTTCGAATATATAAAAATGCTACATGTATACTTGATAAATTAAAAAAAAAACGTGAACAAATTGTAAAATGTAATGATTAAAATTTCAGGAAATCCCTTATGAAACTTTTAATTATTTATTTTTAATAATTTCATAGTGGCAAAATTATTTCATAAATTGTTTGTATAATATAATATATAGGCACATAATTATTGAATTAAATGAGAGTATATTTTATTATTTTATGAATGATCGAAAAAAAAATAGTTAAATGTTCTCATTTATATATAATAAAATTGTTATGATTTCATCGCTTATTTAGATAATCCTTAGAAACATTAAAAATAAAATAAAAATAAAACAATCTGACTTATGAATCTGTGTTTGATGCAACGATAATTATTTCCAAACCTAGGTAATACAATTCACACAATTCTAATATAATATACTCAATACCCACCCAAGTGGATATTCCAAAATAATGACCACCCAACGTGTAAAGAATTCCTGTTTTTCCATTTTTATCATATTTTATTTATACTCGATATCAAATCAAGAAAATGAAATCCATTAATTTGTATAATCAACTATTCAGATTGTCTTATTTGTTTCGAAATTATTGAAGGAAAAAAGCCATTTAGATATTCAACCGACGAATAATAGTAATAATAATTTAGAATTGATTCTACATTTTTAAGAACAATTATTAACATGATATACAAATTTAACTACATAATATATTTTATATTATTAATGCACTTAAGTAAACTTATCAATAGCAAATCATTTTCATAGTTATTTTTCGAAATGTACAAATTGAAGTATTGATAATGTCATTAAACTCGCAGTAATGCATTTATGTCTAATAAAAACGAATGTAGTTACTTAAATATTTTTTATTGGAATTATACCTACGTATCTAGAAAAACTAATTGAAATTTTAACAATTTTATTTCATATTATTATTAACACCTTTTAGCTATATTGATTAATGTCGCACAAAGTAGTTTAAATAATGTTTTATAGTATATTAAATATACCTTTTAATAATTATTTACTGTGTGGCTTAAATATTATTTCTAAGCCACGCAGTAAATACAATTATTGTAACTATCGATTAAATATTTTGTATACAAATTGATACATTTGGTTAATCACATTTTAATGACATTTTTTAAAAAATATGAAGTATCCGTGTGTAACTATTCAATATATAATATGTATATATAGTACTTATAGTTTTCGTATTTTTCGTTTTTTCACCAGTTAGGTGTATTAATCGTATAACATTTTATGCAAAAAACAAATATTATCTTGTGAATATGTATATGCATATGACCATATGTTATATATATGTGTGTGTGAATATATGGTCATATCTAATAAATACATGAGTATTTGATTTGTGACTTAGTCTTAACATTTTTAATTTAATATTGCGAGGTCAAATGAATTTCAAACAATTATTTTGATGTTGGATAATATTATACCATAATCATGTAATATAACTCTTACTTTTATATGAAATTTACATAAAGATACTTATTTATACTTCGATAAGTGAATAGCCTTGGGCGTTGTCGATTGTCACTGCAACCGCTACAAAAATAGTATATACTGTTATTATCTAGTCAATTTGAATGACAGAATAGCATCCGAGTTGATAAAAATGTAATGTGTTGAATAAATTAGATAGTGAGTTCTGTTGATGAGCTATTGCAATTCTCATAAAACAAATGGTCTGGTTCAAATCATGCAAAAAAATCACAATTGATGTTTTTTTTGAATTTCAACTTATAACGTATACGAAACCACTTGACTCATGATGACATTGAAATATTCTGGTAAGAAACTATTCATTACTTCATTCACGTCGTCGGTCACGTACAGATGAACTTAATCACTATCACCCTATAACAAGTTGTATTTTACATATTGTGGTGGGGGATTGTTTCGTCACATACTCTTATGTAAGTTGTTTTTTATATGAAATAAATTATGGCGACCCACTGCTCGAAGTATTGTTTATCGGCACTCCGGGAAGTAGGTGTAATTGCCTGAGAAAAAAATCTATTGAGGAAAAAAAGGAAAAAAAGATGAACATAACCAAACTTGAAACTATCAAGCTACTGATTGTTGTCCTTGAGCTAGTAAGTTAGTTCCGTGCTTGTGATAAGTTGTTTTGTGAATTGAGATGTTTTTCATATTTTAATGGTCCATAATGGTCCACCAGAAGTAATTTCCTACTTTGAATGTCGAGTGACATTGACTTACTTTTAAAATAACTTTTCCATAGCTATTGACAATCGCATTGTTCACATGAAACTCTCAAGTGAATGAAATGAATGTCATAGAATAGTGTTTTGAATTTTTAATGTAGATCAATAGTTGTTCTTAGATGTGATCAACTAGAATTTTATTTTAAAATATTTTTATACGTAATAGGTATTTCGAACTTTATAAACATTGCAAAAAACCTTGATTTTACAAATATAATTATGTAACAGTTTCGAAAACGTAACAACACGCATATTAAATAAAATACAATTTTTTCGACGTTTTGTAACAATGAATTTATTTTAATTATAAAAAAAAAATATATATAATAAATATAAAAATTAATTTATTATGTTAACACTACACAATATTAATTTCAATCGAAACTCTTTTGTATTTTTATATGACGTTGATACATGATATTATGAACTTAGCATCAAATTATGACAAATAAGTTAAATTAGAATGTAGAAAAATTAAGTTTATTTGTTATTGAAAAATATTATAACAGAAAATATTATAAATTAAACGGTTATTAACCTGTTTTATAATATATTATAATATTATGGTAGTTTGCCAATATTTCCATACAATTAAGTATAATAAACATCTCATATCTCTGTAGGTAGTTGAAGACTACCAGTTTTACCTTATTGTGTACCTACATATTTTTTATATATTGTATTTACATTATTATGATTTAATATATCATTAATATTTAGGATTTCAGTTCATTTTTCGGCTATATTTAAATTTATGGTAAAATTGCATCTACGCAATGCACTTTAATTGAAAGGGTCCTAAAATACAAGATTATTCAAAATTAAATCATGTGTGACCTTTGATACAATACTTTGAATATAGAATGACAGATCTCGTAAGAATAAATATTTAATAATTTTTTTATAACCTTTTTTTTACATAGTTATGCATATTAATGATTATAAAAGATAAAACAATTGTAAAAATAATAATAATAATAATTATAATAATAATTTTAAAGGCATTCAGACATGCGTGATAAAATAAAAATCGATGGAAACCAATTTGACTTTCACAATTAATGTTTTGACATTAGCTTTCAATAATAATCAATTAATCTTTATTTATGAATTTATGAAATGGATCACGTTTAAACGTTTTAAATGATAGAGTTGGTTGTATAGTGATTAATTAAATCAGTTAATGTTTAAAAATGCAAATACAAAATTTATGTTATGACTTAAAACAAATTATCATTTTTAAAATATGAAAAATCTCATGTCACTTAAAATGTATATACTTAAAGTACTTACATACTAAATTCAATATAATTTGAAATATGTATATGCCTTATATATATTAAATATATTTGAAAACTAATTTTAATGTACATATATATGCTTTGAAGAGGATATACTCGTAAAACACAGAATTATGTGTGGATGGATGAATTGGGAAGAAATGTCGGGCGTTGTATGTGATAAAAGGATTAAAATTAGGTTAAAAGGTAGATTTTATGAGACAGTGACGAAACCTGCAATGCTGTGTGGATCAGAATGTTGGACAGTAGACAAGAAAATATAACAAAGGATGAGTGTAACAGAGATGAGAATGTTAAAACGGTCAAGTGAAGTGATTAGAAAAGACAAAGTAAAAAATGAGTATATAAGAGGTAGCACAGGAGTTGATAAAATGCGATAGAATAGATTGAGGTGGTTAGAGTATGTTTTAAGGAGAGAAGAGACAGAGGCAGTGAGAGTGGCAAAGAAAATAAAGGAAAGGGAGAGAAAGACCGAACAAGAAGTGGCGTGATATCATACACAGAGGGACATGAGGGTGGCTAGTGTGCGTGAAGAAAATGTGGAAATCGAATGAAGTGAATGATGAGAACAAGAGTAGCCGATCCCATATAGCAGAGAAGGCCATGGAGATGATGATGATGATATACAATTTATTCATAGCAAAATTAAATTAAAAATGAAGAAATAAAAAAAAACAATATTATACACTAAATAAATTGTTTATAAATTCTTAATAATATATATATCATTTAAGTTGATAGCTAATATTAATATGTCTTAGCTAATATATTTATTAATGTTGCATAATAAATGTACAACTACGTCATTTGAATTGACTATAATTCTTTTAAAGGTAATTCAATTGAATATTCCTAATTCCAATCGCTTTAAATTATCCAAATACCGTGGGATAATAACTATTGTAAGTTAGGCTATAAATATGTTTAATCCCAAACACATTTTACATTTTTTTTAAATATTTTCAAAATGTTGCGCAAATTGATCATGATAATAATTTCAACATAATTCAAAATTTATATTAATTCCATGGATATTAAAATATAAAATAATATACGATGGAACCTTTGTATATAGTAAACGACAACGAACAATGATAATTAAAGAAACGTCCTTTATTAAAATAATTGAAAAAAATCTCATGCGCTAGATAAATGTCCGTTGATGGGAAAATTCCTTAAAATATAGATGCGTAATGAGGCGGATGTAATTTATACAGCTGTCTAATATAACTTATATACGAATTATCATTAATCATTCAATCATTGTGTATAGACATAATCTACCCATATATGGCTATATAAAATGTTTCATTTACATTGAATGAAGAATATAAATTCTTCAAAGTTAAAATTTAAAACTGATAACATTTATAAGTTGTAACACAAAACAGTACGATTAAATATTAAAGAATATTAATGAATTAAATCTTAAATCATAACTCGTAGCCAAAGTTCGAATGTTGTAAGCATTTGATTTTTTTATCTATTAGTCTAATATGAAGCAATATCGGTTATACATACGTAGGATAAACGCATGAAATTTTATTTTGCTTGTTTAGTAATTTTGTTATGCTTTTTGGGCCTCTTGACTTTTAAATTGTTTGTTTTTTTAAATCATTTTGATCATGATGTGTGATGGCTCAAATTGGGTTTATCTTGTAATTTGTGATTTATTGGTTTAATTTATCGATATGATCCGAAGATATGAAATTATGTGTTGTTAGTACACGTTCTAAAAGTATTCAGTTGTTTTGCCCGTCGGATTTAGAGTATATTTTCATTCATGTGATGTTGCCATCAAATTTTAAAATATTTTACAAATTTATTTTTTCTGGTATTTTTATGTATATTTTTTACATAATTTTTTTTAGTACTATTTGTCGTTATATCTTTTTTTTTTTTTTAATTTCCTGTAATTACAAATTGCGAACAAATATTATAATTTTTAACTAACCGTAACCTGTAATAATCATAGTAACTACTAATGTATATATATATTAAATGAAAAGATTAAATCAAAATTAATACGTTAAGTAGTAAACGGGTTTTATAGACATGTTTAAACCAATTTTTAGTGCTTTTTAAAGGGTTTTCTAGAGCTACAACATCCGAACTCCACTCGTATTTAATATACTCGTATTAATGATTTCCCATTGAAATCGCATTGAAACGTGTTCGATTTTTCTGTAAATTTGGTTTTATTGGACAATACGACTATTGCCTAGATAACATTGTAAATCAAGTGTTCGATGTTTTTCATCCCTGTAGGGAATATCAAATTGAATCGGCGGTGCGTACTGGTGTATAGTGTTTTACGGTGCTGCGTAGTGGGGATGAACCGGCGGGACGGTACGTGTCTTCACGGAACCTGTTTTTTCTTATGTACACGTGTTTGATACATACACAACTACAAATTAAAAATATTCCAAAGACTCATCATCATCTCGAAATGAATCCCTCGCTACTGCGCTAATATAATACGTCGTTGACGCAGTCAACATTTTACCACGATAAAGATGGAGGTCCGACCAAATAAATCTGCATGTATATCACAATTTCCTGTTCTATTCTATTTAAATAATCGTGTTTGGATTTTACTTCCAATATTCTAATATAATATATATATATATTTTTTTTTTTTTTAAAGTAAAATAAATATAAATAACAACGTGACGTATTGATGTATTGACACATCAAACAACAATTTCACACTGGTCGTTTTAAATTCGTTTTTACAAATGATAAAATATATCAATCGTGTATGTAGGATAACAGCGAACAAAATAACTTTGTATATATATATACAGATATCGTAATTTATATTTATATAGTATTTTATCGTAATTTTTGTCCATCGTACACGAGGATAGTCTGCAGAGTGGCCCGAACACAGCGCTCGTTATTTCGAATAAAATACTTACGTATAATCTTACCGTTGCCTAATTGTTTGTTTTTAAGTTTTTTCGGATCCATAAGAACGCATTTGTCTTTCTGTCGAACACGTGCAGCATAACGGTTCTTATTAAGTATCGTGAGAATTCGATTGAGGTATCGCCGAGTTGGCGTGTGGGTAATAAAAAAGAAATATAAGACATAAAACCGACCAGAAACATGTTTTCCCGTTGCGGCGACGGTCGTTCGAAAATACGTACGGACATTTCCGACGCGGCGTTCTCGAAATGAAATCAGGTCGCGGGATCACGGACGACACCGGAAAACCGTTCAGAAAAAGGCCGTTTCCATCGTCTGTCGAAAATCAGCCAGCGGGTGGTCCGTGCGGCCGACGCTCGTCCCGTTTGTTCGGATCAAGAATTACGTACTCGGGCCCCGCGAACGGCGTGTACCTACACTTACGCGATGTGTATACGTAATGTGTCTTTGTAAGTAAAATAGATTTTTTTTTTTCGGACTCTTCGCGGTCCTCCTCGACCGTATACTGGTTTTCTCCTCCGCCGCCGCCGCCGCCGCCGCCGCCACTACCACTACCGCCGCCGCCGCCACTACCACCACCGCCACCACCGCCACCATCCGCCGCCACCACCACCGTCGCCGGACCGCGGTGTACTTACGCGCGCGCGGCCTGCGTGCGTACCCTACTACAAAACCACGCGTTACGGCGAGACGGGACACTCGTGCCATTGCTGAATGGAATACTCGTGTTCGAAACGCACAATCAGTCATCCGATTCGCCGACCAGTAGCCGCGTCGTGTCCGCCGTGTCCGCCGGTCCGCCGCGTCACAACGTAACCACGTAACCGCCGTGCGTCGGTCTCTCCTCCCCGGAGCACACGCGTTTCACAAAACGTTCGCGTGAAGCGCACCGGCCAAGTTCGTACAACACCAATCGTAATGCTATTATTTCGAGTTACCCCCCCAGGCCCCGTGTGTGTGTGTGTGTGTGTGTGTGTGTTGGGCGATAAACCGTATCATGACGACTCGCCGAAACGTATCAAATTTTATTTTTAAACGCCACGGAAACGTGAACATTATACACACACACACACAGTGGCGTATTTACGGGGGGGGATCCATATCCCCCCCCCCCGTAAATCTATCTATGATAGATCCCGTATCTATGGGATAGATCCATATCCCCCATGGGATAGATCTCCCCCTTGATTTTTTTTTAGTTTTTAATATTCTTATTTACAATAGCCAATAGGTATGATTTTACGAAGTGCTCTTTAGATCAATAAAATATTTTTTAATATATATCCCCCCCCCTAGGCGAAATCCTAAATACGCCACTGCACACACACACACGTTGTGGGATTTCCGCGCGTATCGTACGATCTGAACCGTGTTCGTCATTTCGTCCCGGTCTTCAAGTACATATTCGTACGCTTGACTGTCTACATTCTCGTGGCGTTCGTTCGAATTTATTCGCGCGTGTGTACCGAAATTCATTCGAAAACGTTTTCAACGTCTACCGTTTTTTTTTTTTTTTTCAATTGCCTAACGTCGGGCTCAAACGATATTTTCAACGAACGCCAACCGAAACAACCCGGATCTGCTGCGTTTTCACCATTCTGCATACGTCCCATTATCGACCGCGCGTGATATTTAATTTCAACAATCGCAAACAGTATAAATCGTATTTCCGTTTCAGTAGTCGGTCGACTTCGGGATTCGAATTTTCATGATTTATCGACCGTCGCGTACGGCCTCCGCGACAATTACCGTTTTATTATTAATTTTTTTTTTAACAATAATACACGCCCACATTGCGTTCGTCGACGTCGTGTTATTACATTACGACGCGGCAATAAAACGTGTACGACATCATATCGCTTATCGGCGGTAATTCGGAAACGACGACAAAAATCGTCGCCCCGTCGCGAAATCAGACGTCGCGTTTATTTGACCGCGAGCCATGCGTGCGCGAGTTCTTGCGCGCGGTCGTTCCGTCGTAAAGATAATTTCGAACGTCGTCGTATCCGATGACGTACGCGCCGAGTTAAATCTTTATGGACGCGTATCCGACGTTTCTCGTACGCCGAATAACGTAACCGTATTGTTGTATCGCATGGTAACGGCATGAAATATTCCGGTTCGTTTTAGCAATTATCACTTGCGCGCCCGGCCGGCACACGATCGCGCAGCACGCGTCCGCGAGCAAATAATAATAATTATAAAAACGTCGTGCGAATCGAAATTGAACGTACGCCGAAAGATAATTGTTCGACTTGGTGACGGGACACACGGGTGTGTTGTCGTTCGGATCCGGCCAGCGTTTTAATGTCGCGCGGTAACAGAAACCCACCCCCCGTTTACGGGCTTATTTCTGGACGCCGATCAGCTCGAGAGTCGTGCGCAACGTTAACACGCGGCGTCGACGGATAAGTCATACGCGTAATTATTAATTATCACGTCGATCGTCCGTCCGTGTGCGCGGCTTTCGTTTCATTTCGTTAGGTATTTTCAAACGGTTGGTTCAGATTAGAATACCAATCGATTCGCAATGTGTGCGTTTCAAATTTAAAACCATTTAGGTACCGCCTTATTATTTCATCGCAATCCTGATCGTATGTTAATTATTGGTTAGGCGGTTATAAACTGTATTATGTCACGTTCTTTGACGGTACAATTTTAACTAGAATCTTTCTCGGCCAAACTCCCCCGAAATTCTAATTTTTTAATTTTTATCATGATTGATGTAGAAATCATTAATTTTTTAGTGTGTTTTTATGGACGAATTCATGAAATATTGTAATTTTTTTAAAAAAAAACCAAATTTACCCGTGAAATAAATATGTCGTATAATTTATAAAGCACGTATGAACGTTATAAAACAATGTTAGCATTACAGGTTGGTGTACAAAGTTAAAAAAAAATATATTTATATATATGCATAAATTCTTCATATTTTTGCATTCATACTATTTTAATTTGAAAATTATATCTTAAATTGAGTTCATTATTATTAATAATAATTAATTCTTTCATTAGTTCATTACTGTCCGTATGACACTGACCACAATTATATCTGTATTGTAAATAGACGCTTATTGTTTCTTTTTATATATAAACCGTTATATATTATCAAGTATGAAATAGATAAGTAATTTTAATACATAGTGTAAAATATATATATATATTAACTAGAGTTGTTTCAATTTACTTTAATTAAGATAGAATATTAAAATTAGATAAAAAAAGATAAACCATGTATTTAATAATATCTTGAATTTTGAATATTTTACACAGGGATTGAACAATTATATCAGCTGCTATAGTGCACACGCAATCATATTTTCATTCTTGTGATACTCATTTCGCGTATTCATTTCACCATAGTTAGATACTTATGTTTTATCGCCATAGGTACATACTAATGTGAAATAAAATAAAAGAAAAAGTCTATTAACAAAAGTTCTGCTGTATTGTGCTGTTGTATTTTAAAAACATTGAAGGGAGAATTACAATTTCTTTTGAGATTTTGGTTAGTTAGTTTCCAAATCATATCACTGGACATATGAACGTCTATTTTACTTTACTATAGGTTTGTTACTTAAATGCATTTTTAAATATTTTAAGCAATGTAAATTGTATTGTCAATATTTTTATTTGAAACGAACGATTGTTTAACTTTAAAATAAATACGATTTTCCTTTCTTTCTTGTATCTAGTATTTCTATTTACTACTTATATTCATTACATGCGTGTTAACATTATTATTGAGCTTCTACAAGTTTGAGTAAAATAAATAGATTTTACATTTTAAGACAGAGATTATTTCAAGAAAAAAAGCATAGACATCAAAATATTAAAAAATTAAGGAGTAAGTAAAAACGCTTATTTTGTAATATCTCGAAAGGGCGTTTGACAAATAACGCATTTTAAAGTGTTCAATCTATAAAAGTACCAACTACGAGAATTTTCCGAGCATGTTCTCTGAATTTCAATTAATAATGAATGGCGTGTACTTATTTATGTACATTATAAATCTTTTAAATTGACCTTGAACGCTTGAAACTCGAAAGGAACAAAATAATTGCCATACATCTATGTTGTGTAAACCTATACGTCTTATAAATGGTAGTAAATAGATTATTCTGTGGTTTAGGTAGTAGGTGACCATAAATTAAAAATAAAAGACCACAAAAGTTATAACGCAGTAAATTGTAAATAAAAATTACTTATTTATATCTTCGTATAATAGGCCTTTAATACGTATCTATGCAAATTAACTTTATAAATTTGTTAATTTTTAGAATTTTGCATTTTATATACCGTATTGCATTTGTATTAAAAGTGGTAATAAAATGAACAGTGAACGCATATTGATTATTTCTGCAGAGAAGTTATTAAATAGGAAAATAATTTGATAGTCTTTGAAAGGGCCCAATAAAAATATTTACAGTTTTACAGGTCTCTATGACATTAAGAAGTAAATAGGTATTTAAATACATTTGCATTCATTAAAATATATTAATGGTTTTCGGAATTGGCACCAACAACAATTAGGGACGTTGGGTCCTGCAAAAAATAGCATGGATTTTCTATCGGTGTTTAATATATAATTCACCTGGAATTTCAAATAATCTTTTGACGGCCATACTAAATGATATTTTGTGATTTGTTTTGTATTCAAATAATTGTACGTATTAGGTTTTTAATTAATCTAATCAATATAAATATTAAAAACAAAAAACAAAAAGTTGCGTTTGCTGTTGTAAAATATGATATAAACATTGTAGTATATATATCAAATGATAACTTACGGATTTATAATGCATTATATATCTATATGTCAAATAATGATTGAATAAAAGTCATAAAATAAAAATGATTTATTCTCTGAATAGAATACTATTTTAGGGTATACGATTTAGACACATTTTAAAGTGATTTGTATAATATTCTATATTATTTCGTTGTGTTGGTTGTTATTTACTCACTTTCTCAGCGAGGTAAAATATATGTTTAAGTACATATTGTAACTAATAATGATACGAAAATTAATCTTAGTAGATACCTAGTGTTAGTGCAGTACCTAAGTAAGGTATCTACCTACTTTTTGTGTGTTAAATAAAACATATTATGTGAATTAAAAATAATACGCCTTTGAAAGTTTTTGGATACTCGAAGAAAATAAACATATTATATAGTCATTTTTATCCGTCAATCGATTAAGAAACTTTTTTTTTACTCGATAGTTTTTTTACACTATATTTCTGGTCTTAACCGACTGTCTAACTGATTGTATAACTCTATATTATCTAATGTAGAGTTATCGAAAAATATCAACGTTATATATGTATATTATGAATAACAAATGGGTTTATAAATATTGATGTACCTAATAGAATAAGCGAGTAGACATAAAAATTAATTTGTATGTTAACATCGTATAATACATATTATGATTGATTTTGATTGTATAGTACAGTTCGAGTTTTTTTTTTTTTTTAAATAAATCATCAATATATCGAATCGAATTAGTAATTATATCGGCGTGTCAAATGGTCAAATTGTCAGATTGAAATCGAAATGATAATTGAAATATTTTAACGATACTTGTAAGAAAATGTGTTCGATTGAATAGTAAAAAGCGTTAATAAATTATTTCGATTTATAAGCTTTTAACTTGGAATCAAAAGAACCAATAACTTTTAGTAACGAATAGTACTAGTAAGCCGTATTTGTTTAAATTGCAAATTACGTCCGCCTTACCCGCAAAATGAATAACTGAAACCCACTATTGGTTTGATAATAATGATAATTTATTACTATATTTTTAGATAATCTTCACCGTTAAACATTAATCGATCGGTCCGACTAATCATGGAAGTCCCAGACGGTCAAATTCTAGGAATGGAGAAAAAACGGAAACTTTGCTTTAGGAGCATTCAAGGTATGTGCAACTATATAGTAACCGTACCCATATACTCGCGTTACCCATACCTGTACCGATATACATATACTCGTAGTTTATTTGTGTCGGTTTATTTATAAACGTGTTTTATGTTTTTTATTTTTTTTATTTTTTTATTATAGACATGATTCCGGCTCGTGCGGTATTGTATTTAATGTCATTCAGTGGCTTTTTGGTCAGCTTCATGATGCGTACCGATATCAATATCGCCATGGTAGCAATGGCCAAAATGGGATTGCGGCCGGAAAACTCGTCGAATATTACCCAGTTTTCCTGTTACACGTCGGTCACGAATGGCACACAAGTAGTCGAAAATCAAAAGCCAATGGTAAAGTACAGTCGTGACGTTTTACGCTTGTTAAATGTTTTAATTTAATGTTTTTTTTTTCACCGGACCTCCTACGTTTCTACAGTCGTAGGAAGGTACTAAATAGTTATCGTTTGCCCTGGCATTTCAATAACTAAAACAAGTGTAAATGATATAAACAACGTTGTTTGTTGTTACGTTAATTTATTGTTATACTTGATTGTACGTTTTCAGGAAGAGGGTGAATTCGATTGGGATTCCACAGTGCAATCAGCCATCCTTGGATCGTTCTATTGGTGTTACATACTGTCACAAGTAGTCGGTGGAGTTCTAACCCAACGTTTTGGCACGAAAACGGTTTTTGGGTTCTCACAATTAACAACGGCGATTGCTTCGTTGCTCATACCTCAGGCCGCTTCATTCCATTATGCGGCGGTCATTGCGTTACGATCGCTTCAAGGAATGGCATCAGTAAGTGCTCATTTAAAACAATTCGTGTATATTACCTTATGCGTAATACAACACGATTTAAGAGGATGTCGCGCCAGTTCATCTTTGGTACTTTAAAAAATCACCCATACGACCGATACATTTTATTAAAAGTTGATATGACAAAGACGAAATGAAATAGCTATTAGAAAATGTAAATACTAAGTATCTAATAATGTGAGAACTTATCCTATTCTACAGTAGAAATGTTTGCCGATATTTATTTTGGAAAACTTATAACTCGTGTGGTCGTTAAAAGTTAGTGAAATAAAACTCGTATAGGTATCGTTAGTACTCAAAACGATAAAAAATACAGCGAGATTCTTATTATCTCTCGAATAATTTTTCCTTATTCATTTCGTGTTATCAGTTTTGAACGAAACGAAACGTTAATCTTAACGATGGTGTTTTTTCAGAAAATATTTGTATGTACTTGTTTTACTTGAATTCCTCACAGGAAAGTATTTTCCAACCAAACGTTTGATAAAAATAGTACCTATAATATCGGTTAAATACTTTGTCTGGACGTTTCTCATTGGTACGATAAGATTTTTAAAATAATAATTATAAATCCATCATTATTAGATCTACCATGAAACTATTCTTTGTAGTTTTTAATCTTACTTGATTATTTAGTATTTATGTTAAATAAAAAATATTAACTTGATAAATCCATACATTTTCATAAGTATAGTATCGATAATAATATATATGTAAGATTATGATATAAATACTGCCTAACGTATAAGAAATCAAAATTTAACAAAACAACCGAAATACACGCACCTAAACGAAAAAACAGTTGTTTCTTAATACAATTTTATAACATTAAATTTGCATTGGTCATCTTGAAATGTTGCCAAGTGTCGGTCGTTGACGAAATCAAAAATGAAACACTTATTTACGATACGAATACTATTTGTTACACAATAAAACATGTATTACACAGTTATAAATGAACGAATTTCGATATTACTGTGAACTCATCAAACAAAAAGAATATATGTTCTGCTTTTACGCGCGTACAACACAGAGGTTTTGTGTTCGTTGGCGTCCGCAATCCAACTCGCCAGATGCCTGTGGCCATGGGACGTGTACGGCGGCCAATAACCAAGGGTCAGCGGATTCCAGCCATTCGTTCTCTTGATCACGTACACCAGTGTGTAGACCAAAAAATGCCAACTTGCTATTTGATAAGTAACTACACACTACAATTTCTCCGACTGAAAAACAATAGCAAACAACAACAAAAACAATAACAAAAACAATTTAAATTGCCTAAAATATTTTATTTCGTGGACAAAACAAAAATTTGATAATATGTGTCGTTCATATTGATACGGGTTTAAATTTGATAAATATACAATTCGAATATTTAGGATCAAAAACTACCAAAGATTTGTTTTTCATTTAAATATTGGATCTATGTCCCACAACTTCATCGCTATATTTATATGAAATTAGTGCGATATATTGTGTATACGTTCAGTTTATCAGAACTCGGAATATATTATTCATCATCAGACACCAATTTAACTCGTTTAAAGATTCTGTATAGACGAAATTTCTCGTTGTCTAATGACGTGTTTGTTAGACACGTATTTCGTTTTTCTGTTAAAACTTTTCAGATGTAATTTGCAGAGTGACTGGCAAATTTGGAAATAATTTTCCACGTTTGCTTTTAGAATGCGATTTAAAATATAACGTATGATTATTAGCAGTGGCGCGACTTGAATTTTGAAATCATTTCTCGATCATATCATTAAGTATACCGTTCTGGTTCACAAAACAAAAATAAATAAATAAATAAATTTTAGCGTTCCTTAATGGTTAAATATTACCAATTTTTAATATTCAAACGTCGAAATGTTCGATGAATGCAATTATATCACCATTATGAGCTGCATATTATTGCAACTATTAATACAGTTTCTGCATTTTTATTCATAAATTGTGTCCATCACCACTCGTGGCATTTCATCCCAAACAATATTCTCATCTATAGTTAGCTAAAAACAGGCGTTCTGTTGATGATGCAGCAAGTAGCAAACGTGAAAAAAAATTTTAAACACTACTATGGACATTTGTATATGACTTATTATATACATTATTTTTTTATGTTTAAACAATTTAAACTGAATAAAATCTATAATTATGTATGTTTTTCAAACTTATCCGACCATGATACTTTTGTGCATTCCATCAAATATTTGACGATGAACGAAAAAAGAAGAAAAAAGGCTAGCCGGATGCCCCTTCCGAAATTTGGTCCTACGGCCTTAATTAGTTTTGTAGCGTTCCTGCTCGAAAACGTTTCCTTTTCGAGCACCGACTAAAATCTCGTGGGTCAGGCTTTACCCCATCTCGAAATTACATTAAAAAAACTGCGTTGGGGGCTTTGCCCTCACACCCCTCCTCGTAAATTTACCTAATTCTAAATACTGAAAACCATAAGTTATAAAACAATATAATTTTCGTTTTTGTTTCATTCAAAATCATAAGTTTTTAACCGAATTAAAAAAAAATCAAAAACTATTTATATATATATATATATATACGCATAGTAAAAAGTAATAGCGTGGACAAATTATGACCACGTTTTACGTATGGGCACTTATGTTATCCTGATTCAGTGATACATAGTCATCGATCCACCTCCCGAAGTATTGTCCAACGACTTGCGGGGAAGGGGAGGAGGGTCGTATTGCCGAAAAAAAAGAAAAAAAGTGATACATAATCATACTCACCTTTCAATAACTGTTACATATCAATGAGGTATCAGCGATCAAATACTTTAATACGGTAATAACAATCAATAAAATATAAACAAATAACAACTTGTAGTTTTAACGCCAATTTGTTTTGTTGATAATTTCTTCAGAATGAATGCCAGTTGTAATATGTATTCCCACACTTAAAATTGCCAAATTCCAAAGTCGACATTTCCGCGACATTAAAGTGCCTATATTTTTAATTCCGCGCTACTTATTTATGCAAGCGTGTAGTGTTGATAATATACGCAACATTTTAGTAGCGGGCAAAAAATTCGGATGTTCTGTTTGACACAATGTCCGATCTCGTCACGTCCGATCCCAATGTTTGGACAGCATCCGGAAAGTGCATTTTTATTGTATTATTACGCCCTGAGAAGCCATACCCATATCCGGCGAGTGTTTTGTAATGTTATTAATATGTACATTTTATATTTTATCACAATAGTAGACGATGGACAATAACGGGAAAACAGTTGTAGTCGGTTTCCAAAACAAAAACAAAAAAGTGCATTTTTGTAGTTTTCCCGACGAGATAATTAATTAATTGGTTTTTAAATAATCGAGAACACTCGTGATGATTGTTATTGCCGTTTATGGGGAAAAGGAATTATTAAATTGGATACGTTTTATCGAAACCGTCGGGACGACCCGAAGCCAGATTAGATATGCGCCGCAGTCCTATATAGACGTCGAAAATACTATCTTAATTGGACAATAATCAATACGAATAATTCTTTGCGCGGAAAAACGATACGACAATATTCGACATAATAATAATAATAATAATAATACGATGGTTTGCCGATTTTTCCGAACACATGGCAACAACGAAACGCGCGTGGCGGACGATTTTTTATTACGTTCCGCCATCACCGAATATATTGACTCTTTGACTCTGCTGCTGAATCTAAAGCGATTATTTCGAGTCTGCTCGGACGGCGGCTGGCTAGATCCTATAACTAGAAATAATGGTCTCTGTTCGCCGTGCTGAACATGTCCGTTACCGTTTGCGTTTTAGCTAATTTAACATTTTTTTTTTTTGTATTATGTAAATTTATTGTTTCGACGTACTGAATGTTTTTTACAATGTTACAAATTTATCTCGAGGTAGACGTGGTTTTAATTTTGAGATTTTTTTTCGAAGTGAAGTGTTTTATCTGTCGTGGAAGTTTTTTAAAACGGTTAATTATCCGTGTCGATAGGTAGGGTGATGGACCTGTATGTCATTGTATAAAACTGCTTGTTTCCGCATGAATTAAAAGGGCTTGTAGCGACATTCTCAGCAATTTGTTTTGAAGGGTTTGTAATGTTTTTCAATTTTCGTTTGGGAGGCAGCTGCCCGTACTGGGAGCCAAACGACTGTAACTGAATACAAATAGTTCGCGATCGAGATTAGCGTAGATAGCGTATAGGTTAGGAGGGTGGTCGCCTTTCGTCCCGGACTTTCCGAGAATATCTTTCGTGACTTGGACGTTGCCGTAATAATGTCGCGAGATCAAATAATTATTTAACGATCGCGCGGATTAAAAATCTACCCCGGATAAACTTTAAATTTCTATACGCAGATTACTGTGCCAGAACCGTAACCGTAACTTTTAATACCGTCTGATGACACATGCGGATGCGTGTTCGTAGATAAATTCGAAATTATTTCAATGTTTAACCATTGATTACGCAATAACGTAAAATGTGTATACAATATAAAATTCCATGTTGGTTTTTGTTCAGGGACGGACCGCGACGACAACGACGATAAAACAACAGTATGCGAGCGCGTATCCGTGTTTTTCACGTCACATTTATTCGGATAAAATATTTGTGTATTTTATTTCGGAAAATAATCTAAAACTAAAAATTCGGCATTAAAATCGTTGCTATCACGGTAACGAATCCGTGTAGTTTTAAACTATACTATTTATCGATTGATTGTGATTCCTGATTCTTTACACCGTTTGTATGGAAAAAAATAATAATTCAAATCGTTTTACTCGTATTTGGCGCTATGAATAATTTGACGAGCATGACCAAAATAAAACGGTATGCAATAACAACAATCAATAGTGTGGTAAATATTTTACTTCGCGTGACGAGTTCATTTCAATATTTGACCGTTTCGGTGAAATCGTCGTCGTTTATTATCACTTCGTGTGTGTTACGCGTTCGAACGATCAAAACGATAAAGACGATATTAGATTGTGCGCGCGGCGAGTGATTGGACTGGCCCCCGCTTTTTACCAATTATTGGATGATATATGTTTATTTATTAAAAACTATACGGGCTAAGCCCTCTGGTACAATTATGAGTACATACAATCAAACATTAACAAAAATATAATCGAACGGTTACGATAAACAAAATTAAAAAAAAAAACACATCAAGAAATAAACATCAAACGTCTTATAGGTTCGTTTTTCATATAATCGATGGCGCTTAACGGGATGTAAAACGTTGGAATGTAACGAAAAAGGAACGTGCGGGGGAAACGTTGCGCCAACAGCCAAACAACCCTTTTGACATAATTAAAACTGATATAGCGCCTGCGTTGTTCAGCCAACGAAGCTAAACCAAGTCGGTTGGCGACGGGAGCGTTTCCCAAAAGATGGCTGATAAATCTAAGCACACGCTGAATCCTATATATTATATCGTTCGTTGTCAAACAGTGGTCGCCGTTGAATGTATGATTTAATTGTGGTATATTATCGTTCGACGGTAGAGTCACTCGCTCGTCGTTTCCAAACAACCACAACCAGTGTTCGAATCGTTTGTTGGGTACGTCTTATTTTTTTTAACGTACCCTCTTCTAATTTGTTTTCCAAATCGAACACTGGCTACGTTCGGAAAAAAATTAACCGATTATGAATTAACCAATCGACATATTATTTGACGTCGTACGCCGTCATTTATTAATTTTGTATTAATTGAAAACGTGTTCTTAACACGTTATTTATTGGTATTTCTATGGCGTCATTCGTGAAATGCGCCGAACGTTATTTCTGGAAGTGATCGGTCTAAAAACATGACTCCAAGACAGGAATATTTTATGTTTCTTGTATATTATCAATAAATACGGACAGCCGGCGGGACTTATGACCATGTGATATACGTTATCGCCGTTCGCCGTACGTATAAACAACTATATTCGTATTTTCTCTTTGTCGTTTTCGAAATGAACACTTAATCAAAGATAGTAAAACTTTCGGAACAGACGGTTGTAAGACGGATACTTGAGGTGAGTGGCGATGATGTTAGTTCATTGAACGAACTCGACGATTCCGACGAGGGACGGGCATTACTAACGAATCCGAAATCTCATCTTGTCTTGAGAAAACCGTGTATAATATATCAAATAATTGTGTATCAATTTAAACTCCAATCAGGCCAAATTTATTTTGTATAATGAACTTTTGTCGAATTTATTTTTTATATTCTAACGGAATATATGTATATTTATACATACTTGTTTATAAATTGCTCCCTAACAAGTATGAAAATATATTGGTTTTGCGGCAGCGGTCTCGTGACAGCTGCTAACGGTGTTAACGAGAACAATTATAAAAGTGTGTTTGCCGTTTCATTTCAGAATTTTGACGTTGTCCCGAATTGTAATCTGGCCGCCCTTAGTAGTATACAGGTACACGATGCGTGCGATGTCCTCTTAAGTTATGGGTCATGACCGCGGACAGCGTTTTTGTTATACCGTTTAGTCGTGCGTTTGTAATGGATTATCGTTTAAATGTGTTCAGGGACTCACGTGGCCTGCAATGTACGCACTCGTCGGCGTATGGATACCATCCAACGAGCGGACCCGGTTCATGTCATCGTTCCAAGGTATGAATTTGTTTTGAATCACCGCGATGCTTTAAAATAGGTTAAGAAAAATGATATGCCAAACGCCAAACAAAAAAAAGTTAAAGGTCACTCTTCAGAACGTAATAAACTGGCGGATTTAATTCGCGAACTATATAATTAAGAGAAAACCATACGCGTTGGGAAACTTTCGAACTGTAGGAATGTTTGATACTCCTCTGGCAATCGGCCAAGGTCTGGACGTTCGAGATGTAGTCTAGGAAGCATTTGGCATTATTCAGATTTTATCTCGACGTATTATATATTAGGTATGTGCTGCAATACAGAGATATAATATGTAAGGACTTGGTGGATTTATCAACCGGAATATAGAAATCATGTGTATACATAAAACATATTATATTGGGTTCATAAATAAAATGTAAAATGAGAGAAAGAGAGAGTTAATTTTTAACAGTTTTATATATATGTTGGTATGTGTGTGTTATAATTTGTACAAATACCGAATGTCTACTTAATAATATTATGCTACGAGTTGGTAAATGATTTGGAGGAGACGATATGTTTAACATTTTTATTTATAGTGAAGGCAACTTACAATTATTCCAGTTACTACGCATGGAGTCGTATAGCGTTATTTTCTAAATTCTATTTTAAACTAAAGCTGTCATCAGATTTCATAGTAATTACTGTACAAATATTTTTAATTTTTTATCTGTCGAGGAAATAAAGTTCTTAGATATTTTTACCGTCTATTTGTTGTACAATATTATTTATAATTAATACGTTAATTACGAAAAAATATTAAATAACTAGTTTTTTATTTGTTGTTTTTGTATAAATTAAATGTGAAATCAAACGATATTTACGTGTCATAAAAATCGACATAAAACTACTAATTAATCATTTTGTTGGCAATGTTTAATATCAATTTTTTTTCTTATTTTTTTTTAAATTTTATTTATTTATTTTTTTTTTTGCTTTTTAAAACAAATTTATGTTCGTACATAGTGACGAAATGAAAACGTAACGATAATCGATTAAACGCAATTAGATTTTTAGTGTAATGGTAAAAATAACAATAATGATAATGATGAAGGTTTATGAATTTGGTGGTGTTGATGTGCAGATGGTGGGAGGTCGCAACGGGTAAACAAGTATATTTATCTGTCTGTCTATTTGTGATATATGTGTAACTGGCGTCTAGGTTAGGTGGTAATTGAGCTGTTGCCTGGGTGACAGGGTTTAGCTTCGGGATCGGACTGACGTACATGGTGTGCGGCTTCATCATTGGCAATTACGGATGGCGAGTGGTGTTCTACATGAACGGTTCGTTGGGCGTCGCCTGGTGCTTGCTGTGGTGGTTACTCGCTTTCGATCTGCCGCACAAGCATCCGAGAATCACCAGACAAGAGCTGAATTATATCAACGCCAACATCGGAGAAAACATCATTAACACAAAAGTAATTATTACGAAAACAATACGAGAGTCCAGCGGTTCCCAACCTTTATAGTTGTGCGGACCATCGATTTTTGTAAAAAAAAAAAAAAAAAACCCTTTGAGGCCCGCTAACTAAATATACAGGTAAAAAATACAAACACAAATAAACACCTATATACGTATAGTGTATAAGCATAGTAGTGAGAAAAACTTTATTGTATTCACTTAGCTGTCACAACTGTAAGAAAACTCGAAAACAAGTGGTCAAAGTTTAGAAAAAACTCAACGGATTATTTCACGTTGTCTGTCCCCCACGCGAGAGTCGATAATATCTGGATTAAAACTGGATAGTCTTAGCCTCAAATCACTATTAACATTCGATTTATTCCTGTATTTATTTTTCGAAAAAAGTAACGTTGATAAGGCTCTCGTTCATATAGATGGGGGGTGGTCGAAAAGCCCATCAAGTGTCTCGGTGCGATTTCGACAACCGCCGGATCGTATCGCGGAACATTTATCCAGAACGGGACCATTGTTGTGGTCGTGGACCAAAGTCTGGTCGCGTGATGGTTCAATCAACGGGGAGGGTCCTCTTCACTTGAGATTTTCAATTTGTTTAGATCATCGTGTTCGATTGGATTTCTCTGATCCATTGGATTCCGCCTTCGGTTTTAGAGAAGTAGTTCCTACTCTTAGAGCCCGTCGTTGACATTTGATTATCATTGCTTCTACGTTTATGACCTGACACGAAAATCTCCTGTCCCAAAGAACAGTCGCAGTGGCCGGGGACGACACCGCGCGGCTCGTTGGTTGGGAACCGCCGCCAGTAGTCCATCGCACGGCTCCGGCGGATCGCGTTTATCGCGTATTCGTTTGTTTTTGTAAATCGTCTTTTTAAAAACAACGTTCATCTGGCGCAGGACGTGAAAGTTCCGTGGTGTTCCATCATGACGTCAATTCCGGCATGGTCGATCGGCATAACGACATTCGGTCGGATATGGGTACATTACACGTTCATCATATATGGCCCGTCCTACATGAAGACGATATTGGGCTTCAGCATACAAAAGGTACACCGGGTTCATATTCGTTTTTGGGTCATGACACGCGCGCGTGTCTCACGCGCTGTCGCTTAAACGGTTTACAGAACGGGTTCATGAACGGGGCGCCGTTTCTGTGCAGTTACCTTTCGTCCGTCGTGTTCTGTTATGCCGCCGACTTCATTATAGCTCGGAACCTGATGAGCTTGACCAACGTCCGTAAAATGTTCACGGCCATATGTGAGTGGTTCGCGTGCCGTCGAACGCGTCGCGCGCATTAACGCATACCGGTGTTTTGTCTGTTCCCGCAGCGCAAGTCTTTCCGGGCCTGTTAGTGTTGACCATCAGTTACTTGGGCTGTCAGATCACATTGATACTGGTCATTTGGTTCGTGGCGGTCACGCTCATCACTGCCTCGTACGCCGGGGCGATGGCGAACGTAGTCGACATCGCGCCGAACTTCGCCGGACACATTTTGGCGTTCGCGCAAACCATACACATGTCGGCGAGTTTTTTGTCGCCGCTCGCTGCGGCCATAATGCTCAAAGACAACGTGAGTGAATACGGCGTGTAACCGGGGTTACCGTCTATTCCGTGTTTTAAATCGTTGAATGTTTTCGGCCGTGTTTTCAGCCAACTCTGGAGAAATGGCGGAGAATATTCGCGGTTACTGCTTGGATATCGTGCGGCACCTACATCATGTACCAGTTTGGCGGCACAGCGAAGGAACAAGTCTGGAACAACCCGAATCGCAAGAACAATTCCGGTTCCGTGCGCGTGTCGCCGGAAAGTAATCGGCTAATCGTTACTAATAAAAACGACCCGGAGAGGGGAGACGGTTGAGATGAGGTCCGCGTGAAAACGGTACGAGAAGAAAACAACAACGGCGTACTCAGGCCCCCGCCCCCCCCCCCGGCCCCGGGGCAAAATTAAATTATTTTTTACGAACGTTAATTGTGATATATTATTATATGCAAAACAAAAGAGAAAACTTAGCGTCGATCACAAAGTCGGATCTTCAATAAATCTCATCATTCCAAAAAAGACAGTGTTCTAAACTTAATATTATATTTTATTGTAATTTAAAACAAATTTGAACGTTTGTAATCTTAGAATTTTTAAGTGTGCGACCTCCGTGTCCTCTAATACGAATTAAGTAGAGTAGATATATATATCAATCAGTTACTGTGTATATTTATATAGGTGTTTTATTTATTAGTATTAAGTTGTAGTGGAAAATATATTGATTTTTTTTTCTTCAAACATTTTCTAAAAAAAAAAAAAACCCCCCCGAACAAGTAATTGACAGTAATAAGTTGTTTATACCTATTCACTAACATCATTTGTTCGTCAAACTCAAAAAGCCATTTTAATATTCCTACAATCTGGTTACTTCTTCTACACTTGTGCTCATATTTTTAGTTAAAATGTTATTTATTACTAGAAATGTAGATCAACAATGTGCCTTACCAGATTCGTTTTAGAAAGATTTTTTTTTCTCCCGAAGTCTGTGTATGGTATTTTTATTTTGTTAAGTTTACGTTATTT
Organism: Schlechtendalia chinensis; assembly: GCA_019022885.1. Taxonomy (NCBI): domain Eukaryota; kingdom Metazoa; phylum Arthropoda; class Insecta; order Hemiptera; family Aphididae; genus Schlechtendalia; species Schlechtendalia chinensis. The sequence continues at coordinate 9,683,823 of CM032339.1, read as the reverse complement.
TATTGCATTTATACACATGTATACATTTGCATGAAATAAAAAAAAAAACATTTCTCATTGTTAGTATAAAACACTAAAACATATTATTGTACCTATGTAATGAATAGTTCTATACATTTTTTTTTCTTCTGAAATTGACTAATTTTTTCCTGATTTTTCAATTAATCCTCAAACATTTTCTATTAAAACAAATCTACCTCTACTCTCTGAATAGTATGTATTTATTTTTAGTATATGTATATGATGTCTAGACATTGTATTTATTGATTATTAAGTGGGCAAATGTAGATTGCATCGCCTAGATTAGAGCTGTATGCTTGTTACAGATTTTTTATTTTTATAAAATATATATAATATATATATGTAGACGGAGTTTTAATGAAATGTAATCACAATAATTTATTGTATGTCATATAATCATACTAATAATTTTAAAAGGAAAATCAATAACAAAAAACAGTTTTTATAGTAATAATAATAATAAAGCGTATAGTAACAATACGTTTTGTTATTGGTGAAAATTTAACAGAAATACATTTGTTGAGTTAGTATTTTATTAAAAATTTTAATAACACATACACCTATTCTGACTGTCGATAAAACTGATAATATTTATTTAATATAAATTATAATATAATATTAATGAATTCCTACTTAAACTAAATTTAAACAAAATAATTTTCTTTATATCTTCATTTTATTTTTTAATGACAAAAAAATTAATGAAAATCATATAAATTTTGTTAGATGTGTCGTATTGTACATGCTTATATGTGATCACTACGTGAACACTCGTTAAATTTTGCATTTATTGCTCGAAGTATTACAATATTCATAAATGTATGCAGACATAATATATTATTATTATTATTGTTTATTGAGTAATTGCAGATCGTATATTCAAAAATTCAGTATTCAAATTGACTTACATTCAAAAGTATATATTATTGTGTTCCACCTTAACATGTTTGGAACATGGCGTACCATATATGATATAGAAATCAGTTATAATATATATAACGTAAGCATTTCAAATTGATATGTGCTACATCTCTTTTAGAATTTCTACATTATTAATCATGAGATTATTTCTATAAAAAATAAAATAAAATAGGATTTAAATTCTTTGTTAATGTTTTTTTCTCCTTGGATTATTTCGTTTGCTTCATTACCTATACTACACATACATTAATTTTAAAAGTTATTTTTAATTTTCGATATCAACAAATCCATATATTATAATTTATGTATATAATCTATAATTAATTGTGCTAAATTATAGATTCATCAAATATCTATAGAAAAATGTACTTTTCGAATATATTCCTTTATAATATAATATATTCATTTAAATAATTCATGAAATATTGTTAAAATATAGTAAAGGTACATTATGAATGAATAGAATAAATAATGTATAATGATAATAAGTAGGTACTTGTAAGTAAAAAACCTACAAAATAAAAGAATTTACCAATAAAAAATAAAAATGCATATAAGTATAAAAAATGAAATGGGTTAGAACAGCCATACTCAAACTTTTTTACTTTGGCCACAACATGGTAATTAAGGTGACTAGGGGGAAGAATTATTTAGAAAAGGTAAAAATAGAACAATTAAAATAAATTTAAATTCGATTTTTTTGGGCCACAAAAAAAGCTTTGGGGCCGCATGTTGAGTATGGTTAGTTTAGAAGAATTTATTAAATGTAAAATATTTAATATATATGTATGTATAAGAGTATAAGACTCAGTGGTTTTATTTTTTAGATACTATAGATAATTAGTATAGAAGGTATAGTTGGTATACTTAATAAATTTATTTTCATAAACTTTGACGTAAATATTAAAAAAATATTTTGTTAACATTATTTTTATCTTTCTAAACAAGCTTATATTATTAATTGTATATATTTAGATTTTCTTTGTTAGCTTTGTTAATTTACTAGAAATAATAATTTATGAGTATTTAAACGAATTAATAAATTTTCGTATGCATTCTGTATTTGAACTTAACAGCTCTTTAGAGGAAAATAATAATTTTCCTTCTGACAAGAAAAAAAAATGTATTGCATTAAATATTTAAATGAATCAATGTAAAAATGTCGATGAATTTGAACAGTTCTTATTATTTTTGCAATAGTAAATTAAAGTACAAAAATCATGATCAAAGATGAAATAATCGTATGTTGTAATCTGCTTTGTTATATACTTGGCATTATTAGATTTTGTTTTTATGGATGGGTGGAGGATATATTTTTTAGTTTTACATATTAAAAGTTGCCAAAGAAATTGCAGCAAAATACAAAATGTAAATATTAAGAATCATATTAATAATTATATTTTGTTTTTTAGCTCTGCAAAATGACTGAAACTCATCAAATATATATTACTGATTATTTATAATTATAGAATATTTAATAATATTAAGTTGTAGTATATTCTAATGTTTTAGGCGTGTGTATTCTGTTCATTCTAATAAAATATTACGTTAACATTTTTTCTGCAACGATCGTCACCTGTATTCCACATATTCCAAATACAAACTTTTATGTTTTAGCGTTTAATAGTTTTGTAATTGAAAATCGACTGGTAAGTAAATACAAATTTGAATGTTAAAAACTATTATTTCTACTAACAATGTACTCTGAAAATAGTAAATTATAATGTTAATTAAAATATCAAGTATAATAAATGGTTTTAGTCATTTAAATAATAAAAGAGGAGAAATGTTTATATATTTTATAAGAACAAATAATGTTAGTTATTACTTATGAAATAGGTATTTACATTGGTTATCTCATTAAATGAATTATTGTTTTGAAATCTTCATGGTTCTTTTTTGGTATATTATATGATCCATAAGAAATTGTATGTATTTTATAGTTTTCTCAGTAAAATTTTTAATTTCAAAAATATCTTGTTATTATTTACAAAAAAATGTAATTAAATACTTTTCATTTTAGTTATTTTAAGATTACATAATAACGAGCAAACTATTATTAGGTGTACTTGGTATAACATACCAATAAAAATGCTCACAATTATTATTTATCTACTGTTTTATGAAAATGAAAAACTGACAATAACTAATAAGAACTACAATTTAAAAACAAAAAACCAAAAAAAACAGGATTTATAATTTTTTATATTTTAGTTTCAAAGTAAAACACTCATGTTTAATGCTATATGTTTTTTCGTTTTTATATGTTAAGCAAAGCTAAAACAATTCCTAATATCTGATTTTCGCATATTACCTATTCTTGTTTTTTTTTTGTTCATTAGTACTACTTAAATATCATTATTTTTTTCAGTAAAAACTTGAAGTATAGAAATATGTTTTAGAAAGAGTATATAATTAGTATACTCTTGCGTGGATACCTGCAAAATAATTTACTTGTCAAAGTAATGAATTAGAATATATCAATGATATTGAACTAAAAATAAAAAGTAACAAGCAAATTCCTAAAAATCATTATTTATCACAAAATTTAACATTCCACATTTATTTTTCACTAAAAGATACAATTAATTTTTTTAAAAACATTTTGAAATGCTACTCTTAACTGCAAACATTTTGATACAATCTTATATAAAAATTTAGTAATATTTTATGTTTAATATTAGCTGAAATATATATATATATATATATATATATATATATATATATATATGTGTATATATATAATTATAATATTGTACAATTCATAATTTCAACATATACAAAAGTAATAAATAATGGTATTTTTTTAATATAATAAGAGAATCTAATTATGAAGTACAACTTTTAATTTATAAAATATATCTAAACAATAGACATAATACATTTACTTTTAGTATGAAGTATGTATACTGTTGTATTATAATTTCTTCCTTATAATTCATTTTTTTCGTCAATAACTTTGGCTTTACAGAGAATACCTGTGCATAAATACATAATTTTTTATATTATCAATAATCAAAAACAACTTAATTTTTTTCATTAAAAAACTAATTAATTTAAATATTTTTTTTAATACCAAAATTCCAAAATTTGAAGCATATTTTTGTTTATGTAACTATGTAGAACAGTGTGTTGGGAGCAAATTCTTCTCACGGTATGATGTAATGTATAAATATTTTGAAGACCTATTTCATACAGTTTTAGAGTGTCCCTGCTATTTCCTCCTCATTCAACCATTGGACATAGGTATTACTTTATGGAAATCTTTTTATAATATAGATAACCAAAGTTAAGGTTTTGTTTAATATAAAATAAAATATGTAGTCATATTAATAATTAATGATAATAAATGAATAGAATGCAGTAAAATGAAAAAAATTTAAAAATAAAACTATTTCTATTTGATGTATTACTCTATGTATATTACCTTTTTCTTCAAATCGATCAAACAAAGGATCACTTTGTTTTACAACATAACTTAATGAAGCCTTTTGGTAGTAGTTGCTTTGCATTTCAATATTATTAATTATTGTTGTAAGTAAATGAGCTTTTTCTACATGTATTCCTATAAACAATAAAATTTGATTAAATACGTTATTCCCAATATATAGTATATATATACTAGATACATATGTAATAATAAACAAATAATTGTTAATAATTTTAAATATATGTTATTGTGAATATGGAAAAAAGTATGATATATCTTATATCATATTTATATTATATTTTTATGTATGAAAATACAATTATTAGGATAAGTGCATTTAACAGTTAAAATTAAAGTTTTTTTTTTTCAATTTATATTTTATATACCTAAGTATAATGAAAAATTACTAACCTGGAGGTTTATGCATCAAATATGTAAAGTGAACATGCAAATGATAGAATGATGGCTGATAGTGGACATAAATACGCAACTGAGATTGCTGAACTCCATACAGTTTATAAATAGCAGCCTACAAAATAATAAAATGCTAGTTTCATAAGTGTAACTGAACAAATAAATATAAATTTATTTAGATAAGTACATACTGATCCTTTATTTAAAATATTTTTCAACAGCGGTAAATGTTCGGCTGTTAAATCTCTTAGTGATTTTATATTTCTTTTTTTAACGATTGCCAACAAGTATAACTCGTTAATTTTACCAGACCACTTCAAGTCTGGCATAAGTAAAAATCCATTATTTTCATCATTTTTATCGTTTTCAGAGGCAGTATCGTATTTTATCGTATCTTTTTCTCTTTTATATTCTAAACAATTGTAAACCCACTGAATAAATATTCAAATTAGATGATATATACTTTTTTTTTTTTTAATCGAATAGTGTTAACGAATACATACTTGTAGTGACAAACTGTTATCCAAAATATAAGGAAGTGTTACAGTCTGATAAATGTCTTCAGTTTCTTGTACTAGATACAAGGGCTGATTCGTGAATTTTAAAATATGCTTGTCTGTTGCAGGATAGATTATGTCCATTTTATTAGAAGGAATATTTTCTAAAAAGAATCAATTGTTTTGGCTATAATTACAAAAACGATTAATTAATAACTTATGCGATCGGTCTAAACATTTACCATCGTACGACGGCACACAACTGTACGATTTGTAAACATCGTTTTCTAATTTTTTTTCTAATTTCGTCTGTACGTTGCACACATTTAATACAGAAGCTTCATCGAATGCATATTTTTCCATAACGACTACAGCTGGTTCTCGGAGTCCGTTAAAATTGCCCTCGACAGCAATCATTTTGCGTTCTGTATCGTTCATCAAAATTCGTTTGAGACAGAATTGATCAAACGTCGGCACTTGATCAACCATTTTAGATTTAACGTTTAAAAAATTTTAAAAAAAAGAAAAACAAGAACTAAAATCGAAAATAGTTTTCAATAACACAAGTTAGATGAAGTATAACTTAAAATATCATAGGCGAATTCAAGTTTAAACTTTGTTATTTTCACGAATTAAAGTATTGGGATAGCAGATAACGAAATTCATCCGTGCACGATTCGCCACCGGAAAGTGCGGTCCATAGATAAACACGCTGTGATAAATATGTGCTCTACAAGAAGTTGGTCACACTTCACAGGAAAAATACAAAACAGAAATTAAGTACTTACAATATTCAATACGTTTTTCACTTTGCTCAGAAGCTAAAATTTTTAGATAAAAAAAAAAATAATAAAAAAAACCGACAAAAATCACGACAGGGACGCCCTACATACTATTGACGATAAGCGTGAGTTTACCACAAAATATTATTACGTGTCGTGCGTTTGTGTGTAATATTTTCACACGGTTGGGAGACAAGTCATTTTGTATTTTAAACAAGTAAATTTTAATACAAAGTTGAATAATCCACTCGGTGAAGTCGACGGTTACTTTGGAAAATTGAAAAACAAAAAAATGTGACTTCGACGAGTAACGAATTTACGGACGAAAATTCGGTCGAAAGCCACACGAACACGCGCTGTCGGCAGTGTACGTCCGCTACGGGTTTTCGCGGACAATCATCACTGGCTTCGGTTATTATCGAATTGTCGTCAGCACGACATAAACGACTTTGATCACGACGGAATGAACGAGGAAAAATTACGGAAAAGCCGAACAATGTTGATTATTCGCGTACGGCATTGTATTAAACGAAATCCAACCGTTCTATGCAGTAGCGTAGATACAAGTAGTACAAGGGGTTTACAACCCCCCAGAACTCTAAAAAAGCTTGTTCTCTTCTTTTAAAATTTCGAAATATCATTTCATTGATTTTGTGCACACGAAGCTAAAATGTAATATTCATAAATACATTTATTGTAAATATAAATTATTGTTATAAAATATTTACTATTTGTAGTAATCTTTTATTCATACACGTTATTATTGTAATATAAAATCGCGGGATTGTCGCGATAACGACGACGACGACGTCGGGACTGCGTGTGTCTTGTCTTGCCGTGGTCGGACGTTTGATTTCGACATTTGTATAAACGCATAAAATAAAAGTTCATAGACAATATCGTTCTTATTGTTTTAATTGAATACACCACCCACTGTTCGCTCAGTCACGTCTACGACATATTTATTCACTAAAAATTGCATTCATTCAATAATATTCTAATTTTTAAAAGTTCCTTTGAAAACCCCACCCCGCCCCCTAGAAAAAAATCGTATCTACGCCACTGGTTCTGTGTTACTCTGCGAATTCCAGTGTCGAGCTGAAACTCACGGGGAAACGATAACTCCAAAGACCCGTCAAACGATCGCGTCCCGTGGCAACATTTTTTACGCGGCGCAGACGAAAAACAACGAGAAATATACGACGCGAAAATACACGCGCCGGAACGACGGTTACCGCGGTCGCCGCTGGTTGATCCGACGATATACATAACGGACATCGTAGCTGTTGAAATGTCCGTGACGGTAACCGGCTGTTGTGGCCGATTCCTTTCACATTCAGACGTAAAGTGGAATTACGATTAGAAAAGTTGGAGCGACAGGGAATTATTACGCCATTAGAATCAAATGAGCGGGACGATCCGTTAGTACCTATTTTAAAAGCAGATGCCGACTATAAAATAAGAAGTGAAATACCCGTTGCCAAGGATTAGAAGAGATATTCAATAAAATCATTCGAGGTAAAGAATTTAGTAAAATTGTTCTGAAGAAGCTTGAATTGTAATTGACGACGAATATGCGAAAATTCTAGCTTGGAGCATTCATAAACGTGTCGTCAGAAACTTGATACATAAAAACGGCCCGTTATTATTGTATATAATATTTATAATTTAATTTACATTTTTATTTTTTTAAAAATAAAATTAATAATTATTAAGACGATACTATCACAGATAACTTCAAAAGTTTTCATCTGTGATGTAATATAATAAAAAAACCATCACATTGTCACATACCTATTTGACAGAAAATCATAAAACTGATGATTAGAACGAAGACGGACGGATGGAACAAATGATTCACCCGTTTCGGTGTCTCGGTGACTCCGGTGACGATCCGACGGCGTTTGGCGATTATTCGCTCTCTCAGCGGTCTCACGTATCGAAATGTACTCCGAACACAAAACATTTCATTCGTAATCATATTTGCCGCGTTACAACGTGGCGCGTCGTGTGTCGTTCACATACGGTTGTTCACACCGTTCAATTAATAAACGGCTTTGATTTTCGATCGTCCACGGCGAAATCGTGTTATTGCGCTTGGACGATTCGACGTTTTCGCGTGTTGAACCCCGTGTGATTGTAAAAATGTAACGCGTTTCTCGTTAACGCGTCGCGGGGACTTGGACCGGTCCGATTAATTATTAACGGCCGTGAATAGAAACGCCATTTCGGATCGCCCGGTGTGACTTTTCGAGAGAACGAAATCCACGATGCACGTACCATTCCCGTCCCGCACGCAGGTAAAAAAATAATTTCTGTACGACAACGCGAAAAAAAAGATCATCGACACATCGGTGGTTTGTTGGTCGCGGTCGGATTCGCCGGGTTTCGTTCGTCCCCGGGACCGGGCTGCAGCCTCCGTGGCAGATTTGTTCGTACCGTGTCTTTCGTAACAATCGTTAATAATAATAATAATAATAATGTTATCACCGCGACACTCGACGACGCACTCGAACGGGCCGCGGGACGGTTTCTGAGTAACTTTTGCGGGAAAAAACGCGTTCTGTTAAAACAAACGCCATGTCTAATATCCATGTATGTATAACAGATATTGACTTGGGTCATCGCCGTTATCGATCGGTAATGGATGTCCGTCCTTTGGAAACGGTGTCTCGTTCAACTTGTGCAGACGTTCGATTAGAGTTTTGCAACGTTCGTACCGTGCCAACACATCGGTCGTTAGAAACGAAGTACAACGGAATTCCGCGTCAGATTTGTTTCAATGTGGCCAGGGGCGGACTGAGACTCTGAAGGCCCAGGTGGGTAAGTTTTTAGGAGGCCTTAAACTAACGTAATTAATACAAACAAGCGACTTGATAAAATAAATAACTTGATAATGAAAAAAATGAACTAAAAAGTGTGAAATAATTCACAAAAATTTTGATTTTTCGATTTCGGTTATCGACATTTGGCAACGATTACGGTGTGATATGTGAAAGATAACAAATACTCGTGTTAAAAACCGTTTAGAATATCGTAATAATTTTTCTATTAGTTATATCGTTTTGTGTAAGCCAATAGGCCATAATAAAATAAATAGCTCGAGGCCCGAGTACAAATGTCTAAAGGGCCTGGGCGGGTATGGCCTCTTACCCGCCCTGCCAGTCCGCCCCTGAATGTGGCCGTCGTCGTCCGAGCTCGTTCGTTCCCGAGTGTCAATTACTAGCTAATACATTTATACAGTGTAGAAATAAAATACGAAAATAATAAACCATCAAATAAAGTAGTATGTAAAAAGTAGAGAAGGCACGCGTATGCGAAAAAAAGCGTACATGGATCTTTTGTTTTTTTAATGTTAGGAGGCCATACCCGCCCGGGCCCTCTAGAAATTTCGTACTCGGACTTCGAGCTATATTTTTTATTATGGCCTATTGACGTACACAAAATAATATAACGCCTAATAGAAAAATCATTACGATGTGCGAAACGATTCCGTAAACCGCTAACCTAACGCCGTAATCGTTGCCAAACGCCGACAGCCGAAGAAGGTTTTCGCGAATTATCTTTAGCGCATTTTTTCCGTAGTCGGTTTTATTTTTTTCCAAAAATTCTTTTACCTTATACATCATCAAGTTATCTATTTTATTCAAAATTGAAAATCGTAACATCAAGTCGCTTGTTTGTGTCGATCACGTTAGCTTAAGGCCTCCTAAAAACTTACCCGCCCGGGCCTTCGGGGTCTCAGTCCGCCCCGGGATTCGTTTATTTTTCTGTTCGGCCAGTTGTTGTAAAAATACGAATTCGAACGGATCGGATACCGGCGTATTGTCGTCGTACACGTGCAGGGAGAAAGCGCGGGGTTAATTTTTTTTGCGCTCTGATAACCCCGGCCACACACGACGGAAACACGATAAGTACATCCCTTACGCGTTCTATAAACCTAACCAACTGTACGAAAACAAAGATGGTGCATATGTATCTATTTCCTTCGGGTATAATCATTTAACTATAAATATCAATTTTGTATTATGTTAGAGGTCACCATCACGTTTTTAATTACATATTACGATGAGGAAACCTTCATAGATTCTTCGTCGGGCTTCTGGAAGATGCATTCGACTTATCTTATAATTACAAGTCATATCGTGAATAATAATAAAAAAACATTTAAACCCCTCTCCTCGTCACCCCATTCACGTAATTCCTGAGCACGCATCTCCGTATTTGGAAACCCCTGGGCTTTCTTATCAGATAATGTCGGCGGAACGCACTCGCGTAAAAAGAGAAAGATTTTCATAATTTCAATCGCGTTGTATTTCACTCGCAAAAACTGAGTGAATGTCGTGGTCCACGAATGAGGTAATTATGAATATTGACGATTGCCGAAGTATGTGATCAATGCACATGTTTGTGTTCGAGTTTAAATAAAAGTCGATTTCAATTAATGCAATACGATGTTAAACAACTTGAGATTTGTCGTACGAAGCTTTGCAAACAGTAAGTATTAAACAATTAACGCAATTAAATACCAGTAAAACGTTTCTACACACTTTTAACACTTTTAAGTAAATCTAAGTACTAATCTCTAAACTTGTGACTTAAATTCAATACTAATAATAATTTATTTTTTATTTTTTTAAATATGTTACTTAAATGTAACGTGTCCTATGAAAATCTATTGGAAATTTTAACAGAGTTGTGTAGATTGTAGACGCATCAATGTATAATGTTATGTCTTGGTTTGATTAATTTTTAATAAATTATATCTTTACAGTTACAATTGCTGCCGACAGACATGTCCGTCCAACAATACGATCTATTTGTTCTTTGAATCAGCTTCCTCTAGGTTCACCCACATTACCTATTTCTATAAATTTGCCCCCCATACCGACCATAAAAATTACTGACAAGCCAAGTCCTTGTATCCCTCTAAGGATTCCTCGACCAACAGTATCTCTTCCATTGGTTGATCCAGTAGTCGATGTCAATGAAATTCAAGCGGCGCGTTTGATTGTTATTCGCCGTAAAAAAATGAAAAAACACAAGTTGAGGAAATTAAGAAAACGCATGAAATACGTATGGGCTAAAGTGAGACAAAAGAGAGAAATGAGGAAAGAAAAAGCTTTCCAAGCTGAACTTTTGGCACAGGTTAGTTTATGGATATTTATCGTGTGATGATTTTACATTTTATTCGCGGAGACTAGAATAAGGAGACCAAACTTTACCCACTTATGTATCCGTTATAATTGTATAACCTATAAAATTAATAATAGGTCACAATTAATCGGAACACAGCTCTTTTTACATGAATGTTCTATAACATATCCAAGAGTGCATGTATTCATTTTGGAATTGAATTTGTTTATTTTGTTATTTTTACACATATCTATGTTGTTTTCTTTACATGTTTATAATATTATTTTTGTGATTCAATCAATTTGTTTATGACACTTGTGTGTTTCTAAAGTTAACATCATTCTGCCTTGAAGACATCAATGTAAAAGTCATATTAATTGTCAGACCTATAGACGACAATATTACCGTGCTCGACAAAATCAAAACGACCAAAGCACATCTAATATTAAGCAAAGAATTAATCAAGATAATTGCAATTTCGTGATTTACAATTTCTATTAGAATGCGAGTTGGAAAAGTATAATTTTCCAATGGACGAATGTTTCTCCCCATCTTTGTCTACATTCACGGACATGCCTAGTAATATTGCATATATTTTTCATAAAAACTTCATTGACTTCTATACTCTGCAGGTTATGTAGTAATTACAGATAGTTTTTTGGATTTTTTTTAACAGAGCGGGTCTTCTCATTCTAATCTTCATGATTATATTAATAATATAATTTCTTAATATTATCCATACACCGTGCATAGGTAGGTGTACTCGTGTACTTTACTGTATTTAGATCCTTTATATTTATACCAATTGGTTTTATATTATGTTATAAGAGTGAAACATTTTTTATTTATTTTTTTTGAAATAACCCAATTAATTTGTTCGACATATAAAAATATATCAGTTACAAGCAATTCATAATTGTACACAACATAATATAAAAAGATTGATTTAAAAATTGTGGACAAATAAAGTATTCTTTTAAATTGATTATTATTGTATTAAAATTGTATGTAGTACACAGTATGACACCCACTAATACTATTGGTCCAATATTTATATATAATGAGTAGTATGTGCAAATAATAAACATTTTTAAAGATTACAAAAAACAAAAAATAACTATAAGCCTATAATAGAAAAAGTATATACATGTATCATAATACATATTTTAATAAAAAAAGAACTACTCTATGCTTAATATTGTATTTTTGTTACTTTTATAGGTAAAAGAAGCTGACAAATTTACTGCGACCAATTATGTACAAGAAAAATTGAATATTGTTAATATGACAATACTGCCAAACAGATGGAGAGGAAAACGACTACCCGAGTTTGTTATTAAAGATTTAATAGCCAAAGCTGAAGCTAAAAAGCAAGCTAAATCAGAAACTAAAGAACGAAGAAAAAATTTCTTGGCTTCTTATAAATCATAGTTTTTTTTTTTAAATTGTAAGAAATTTAACATGAATAGTAAAATAAAATCGTATGTTTTGAATAACATTTTTTTGTATTGTATTGACGTCAATGCCCTCAACACCATAGTTAAATTACATTTAATACTAAAATACTATATTTATGTATCAATAGAGATCAGATTGTTATTCACTTGAAATGATAATAATAAATAGTTTTATACTCTAAAATCTTTTCAAAATATGCGTTCTTAAATTGAGAGATATGATTTTACATTGAAAAAATTAATATACACATAATAATAATAATAATGCACATGTCAGCAAAAAAATTAATTATTTTAATATTTGAATGTATTTTTATATATGTTGCAGTTATCACATAAAAAGAAATCGTATCGTAAAAAACATGGTAATAATTTATTTTTAATCGTTGAAAATGTATTTTCTAAAAATATGGTTTGCCGGATTCTAAAATTAAATTTACTCATTTATTACTTTCATTTAAAAACGAATTATTTTGTGTTTTAGTCCCGAAAGAGTTCCCAATCATAGATAGAATTCTGGATTTATTGTTATTGCAAAATATATGTAAATACCATAAATGATTTCTAAAACACATGTGTAATACTATTAAATATTATTTAACTTCAAAACACTTCTTTTTTAAAAACTCGATATAAATTTGTTGAAAACAAAAAATGAAAACTTCCAATATTGAATTAATTTTGAGTATGATGTTTAAATGTATTTATATTAGTTATATGCTTCTAATTTGTATTCATATATTAAACATTAAACACTTAATAGAACCTAAACCGTGAGTACCAAATAATTTAAAAATAATAAAAATCGATAAATTGTCAACAACCAAAATAATATTAATGGAATATCAATATACAACAGTATATAATATAATAATAATAATAATAATAAATAATAAACCCTATCTGGCATTAAGGCCGTGTTCTTTTGCTAAATTGTCAGCAATAATCAAATAGTGTATATCCGTCGGACCTGCATATATTTCAGTTATTCTCGCATCTCTGTAATGTCGTTCGGCCGGCATATCGGCAATGTATCCCATTCCGCCAAGAATTTGTATGCAATTGTGTGTGACATACGTGGCTGTTTGTGACGCTGCTAATTTGGCCATAGACGCTGCCTGAGTAAACGAGTGAATATTACTTTACGTAATAGAGAAAATGAAAAAAATAAACAAACTATAATTACTTTAGTGAAAGGTTGACCGTTATCTTTCAACCAGGCAGCTTTCCATGTCAGGAGTCTGGCAGCCTCCAGCCGTGTGGCCATTTTAGCAAGTCGTCGCTAGAATAAAACATTGATTGGATCATTGACAGCGATTCAAAGCAAGCGATTTGGCTTTATTCATACCTGAACGGCTGCCATTTTAATAATGGCACTACCAAAAGCAATTCTCTTTCCGGCATAATCAATAGCACAGTCCATTGCTGCTTGCGATATGCCCAACGCTTGAGACGCAATGCCGATTCTACCCATATCTACAATATGCAAGATCAAGTTTACATAAAATCGTTTGAAAAATTACAACGGGCGATCGTGTTAAAATTGACTAACCAATTCCCGACATAGCTATTTTGAAACCGTCGCCCTCGTCGCCCAACATATTTTCAGACGGTACAATAACATCGTCTAGTATAATATTACAAGACGACGCTGCTCTAATGCCCAATTTATCGTCTTTTTTACCCTTTGACAAACCTAAAACAATAACGAATATATTTACAAAAATATAATCTATTATAAATATTTTAGTGATACAAAGAATTAGTAAAAAAAGTCCCATGTTCTGTTACTAATGGCTAATTATAAAATTTTTTCATTAGACATTTTTTTTTTCAATAATACAGTTTAGTTTAATCAATTTAATATGAACAATATCTAAAAAGATATATTGAATTATTTATTTTTATTTACGTACTCATTGACCTTTCACTATCTACCACCGATTCAAAACAGTCCATTTTCACACAGAACACATAAGAAAAATATGAAATAATTTTAATAATGGAAAAAAATTAGTAAATATTTATTTGAATCATTTGTACAACAAATGTAATAATAATAATATAGTAATTATACAATTTAATGTGATTCCTTGAAGTTGTTTGGCATCACTAAATTTTTTTAATCTTTGGATCAGCAGAAATTAAACAAAGCCTCAACTTAGGTCCATTCCAATACTTATTTTTTAATTTTTTTTTTATGCTTATAAGACAAAATATTTCACAGATAACGAACCGTTTCAAATAAATTGAATTCTAATTTATTCTACCATTACCCTTTTTATTTTGTCCACGCTAGCTCACAGATCCACTCGCAAACTTCCTGGTAGTCGAGAAACGCTGATTCAAGGGATAACAAAGAAATAAATTTATAATAACGTCGACAAACGTACCTGGCGTATTTGTCGGGACAATGAACGCCGAGATACCCTTATGACCTTTGGAAAGATCGGTACGAGCTATTATAATAATTGCACCGCCTTCGATGCCATTAGTTACCCATGCTTTGGTACCGTTCAGTATCCAACTATTCCCTTCACGTTTCGCTACTGTATGCATGTTGACGGCGTCGCTACCGCTGCCTAACCTTAAAACAACACACTTGTATTGACTTCGATCATAACGGATTTCCTCTTGAAACAATTACCTGGTTCGCTAAGAGCAAAACAACCGACAACACCGTTTTGAATGAAATCTGGTAGGAATTTCATTTTTTGTTCGCCACTGCCAATTTTGTTCAATAAGCCCGCGTACAAACCATTATGAATACTCACAATCGTACCCGTTCCGCCACAGCACCTATTTTTTAGCACATTATTAAACATTGGCGAATAATTGTTTATTTTATTAACGAATTACCGAGATATTTCTTCCACAGCCACCGACAGCGCGAGAGAGTCAAGTCCTGAACCGCCGTATTTTTTATCGACCATTATTCCCATAATTCCTAAATCGGCTAATTTCTTTATCTGTAATACGAACACAAAATACGACAATATAAACGAAAGACTTAAAAAAAATGTTTATGATTTTATATATTTTCAGAATATTTAATTCATAAATTGTTATTGAATAGTTTAAAATGATTTTATATTTCAATTCTAATTTAGTTTTTACAAATAGCAGATATCGGTATCAACGTTATGTGTATAAAAAAATGTTTTTTCATTTTAGGTATAGATGAAATATAATTTAAATTGTTTTTCGTTTAACAAAACGACGATATACGTACGAATAGCGTTTAATCTATTTATGTCTGATTCACCTGTTCGGCGGGAAACGTTTGCTGCTTGTCAAGAAAAGCGGCGACGGGTCGTAATTCGGCTTCGGAAAATTCCCGACACAAATTCTTCAATTTCACATGGACCTCGGGCAATGCCAAATTAGACATGTTCCGAACTGCTAAATACGATCGAAATAAGTCATCGAGTAACCATAAGAAATTTAAATGTACAACAATGACCCAAGACATTACCGTTCGTGCGTCTTAAAAGCGAGTTGAACGGGCGCATCGCAAGACGTGCCGGCAAACGTTTTTTATCGCGCGATATGTTTATCGAACCGAAAACGACGGCCGGCGAGATCTCAACCGCACCACCGAATTGACGAGCGCCGACGGGGTTAAATCAAAACTCGGCTTGGAAAACAACGGCAGCGCGACGTCGAACGCAAAAACGATAACCTCACCGGTACTCGCGCTACGGGTCGCCAAGAGTTCCGAACGAAAAGCGTCCGCGCAAGACGGGTTTCTGCTAATTTTTGTCGAAAAACACGATAACGGCGGGGTCGGCGGCAATCGCGTGCACGTGCGCCGACGACATAGAACAACATAGAAGCGACACTTAGAGTGATAACAATTTGCGCTTACAAAAATCTTGAGGCACGGCCTTGAAGTTAGTAACGTTTACTCCGCTATGAACCGATTAACGGACGGACGATATCCGTAGCCGGTTTGAAACGATCTATACGTAATAATTTAAGTTAGCTGAACCAACAAAAATAATTAAACTCTGTACTCGCAGGCGAAATCAAGACTGCTTAGAAAACTTCTTTGGTACGGTTCGAATACAGAATGGCAATTGTGTTACAATATCTTGTATACAATTCGAACGTACTTTTAAAAAACTCTTCTGTATTAATTACTTTGAATATTTTGAAGGAGCGAATTGTTCAGATGATTTAGATAACGTTTTGAATGGTCTTCACAATCTGATGATTTAAAAATAATTTTCCCGGAAAAAGTACATCCTGTAAATACTTGTCCAATACCATTAGAAATATTATTCTATGGAAATACGTGTGGGGATATCATAAACACGCCGTGGTGATGATAAGACAATCGGCTGATTTCGAGGTCAACGAAAAACAAATCGACCGAACAAATGGAAATCCGGAGAGTGTCGCTTCTGTATTATTCTATGCCGGTGGTTCCCCGACCTTTTCGACACCACGGACCGCTTGGATAACTTTCAATACGTCGCGGACCACCATCGTTTTTAGACATTATTTTTTCTCATAGATAAGAATCGATTTTTTCACAGACATTAGAATTTAGGTGACGATTGTCGGTACGTGATATTCGTAACACGCCCAAAGGAAAATTGAAATATTTTAAAATTTTATAGGTAGGGAACCGCTGTTCTATGCCGACGACGTACGAGAACGGTCGAGTCAGCCGATAACGGCGCGCGATACAGATGGCGTTATCACCGCGAATGCGACGGACCGACGGTACCGGAGTGACTTCACGACGGCGCGGCTCGTTTACCACGGAGGCGGTTCGCCGGGAAACCGGCGTGACGTGCGCAGAAAAAAGTTTCGTTTTTTTTTTTTTTGTTACTGAAAATCGGTACTTTTTTTCTCGACAAACACGCGAAATTCGTTTATTTGTTTGGTGTTAAATTTTCGTCTCGCTTCGGCCGGTGCTCCGGTGTAATATTTTACCCGTTTATCAAAAGTATAATATAACATCGAAATCGAATGAGTGAATAACCATATCAAAAAAAAAAAACCCCCCAAACGTGTTTGAACACCAAAAACGTCCCCATGAGCGGGTTTGTAAATGTTTGTGGCCCGTTGACGCAAACGTCAAATTAAACGACGGCCGTGTTTACGGCAAAAGACCAGTGCTCGAATTGGACGGGGGAACGGAGTACTATTGCTTTTTAAAAAAATTTTTTTTAACGTACCCCTTTAATTTTTCTAAACGGGTTCTTCAAGAACGTCCCTCCCACAATCCTTTTACCACCCGTTGGCGTCCCTCTTTTTCGATTTTTTCTCAATTCAACCGGAGGCTAACCGGGCAATTTTCTACCGTGGGCCGAAATGAATGTTCGAAATATAATTTCGATCGACCACTCTTCAAATCAACGATCACAACATTAGTTCTGTATACGAATAAGATTCATAAAAAATGAATTTCTCTAGAAATTTACGTTTTTTAACGTACCTCTTTTAATTTTTCTAAACGGGTTCTTCAAGAACGTCCCTCCCCACCCAACAAGTCAATAAGACATTTAATTCTTCGGGGACGCACAATCCTTTTACCCGTTGGCGTCCCTCTTTCGATTTTTTCTCAATTCAACCGGAGGCTAACCGGGCAATTTTCTACCGTGGGCCGAAATGACCGATCGAAATATAATTTCGATCGACCACTCTTCAAATCAACGATCACAACATTAGTTCTATACCGAATAAGATTCATAAAAAATGAATTTCTCTAGATCATTAGCGTCATTGTTACTTTGTATCTAGGTAATACCGGTGGCGCGTTTGAGGTGTAGATGATTTTACGCTGCGTAACAGTGGCAGTTTTGCTTGTTCACAATTACCAACGGAGATGAAAGCACGCCTCGTCACTCATAGACAACAACATGTCGTCATTTACCTCCAACAAAGAGAGGATTTCTTATGCACATTTTGAACGCTGATGGTAAATCAGTAGGTTTTAACTGTTGAACGATTGCCAACTTATGTGGATGGGACTTCAACTCGCGATCGATACGTTGAACGACAGAACGATCAGTTTGAACGGCCTGAGTATGTTTGTGCACCGAATGTCGTGGACTTTAAAGAACTGCTGCTCTTACCCTCTCCGTGTTCTCGGGAGTTGTTGCAGTACATTTGGGGCCTGGTGGTTTTTTTTTTTCGTAATTATTCCTGTTGTCCGAAAAGCATTGATCCACCTCATAATTGTTTTCCGATTGAGAACAGTATCGTGACGTTCGATGTTCAAGTAAATTCTGAATGCACGCTGCACCTTCACTATCGGTTCGTTGTTTTTCACAAATGTGTCGTACACGAACATACGATGACCGACACTCCACTGCTCTATAGTGGTAACTAAACGGCATTATCTGACGGATCGAATGGGATTATTTAGACGTTCCTATTGCTAATCTACGTTAAGAAAACCCAACTATTTCTGGCCTTATTCCCGTGACTCACCTCGTATTTGTTGCAGATTACTTTACTTTACTTTAAAGTTACTTTTAAAAACACGCTTCATAAATGTCAGCTGCAGTTTTTATGAATCAAATAAAAATAGCTATTGTACTGTAGTGGTAATGATGACTACTACATTTTTTTTTCTGCTACTTACGAAGCCCAGTAACGACGGGGAGTTTTTATTTGCACGAATCGCTTAAGCTGGAGAGACACCCGTATCACACACATTTATCTATCATTTTATGTACGTTTATTGCAATTTGTTTTCACATTTAACACGTTTGTATTTCGTTAAATCAAATGGGCTCAGAATGGGCTGTTCATCTGACAAGTTAGAACTTTACGGTCACGTGACCTTCATGTAATACAATTCACCACGAATCGTACGTGATTCAAGACATGTAAACTTTCAATAAAAAAATCAAATGAAAATAACTTTTTGTACTAAGATATACAATGTGTATGTTCGTCGTTGTTCATCGTGTTATTATTATTAATACGCTATGATATTGAAAATATCGAAATGATTTTTGGTCAATTTATATCGAAATATAAACAGTAAATTTGAACGTAAAGCGCGTTTTTTGTTAGGTTAGTTATGTCTTAAATGAAAAGTTCTAAGAAAGGAAACCAACATGTAATATGTATAATTGCTCGTTATTACGTATAATATTCTTGGTTGTGGTGATCGTAATAGCATCGGTTTCTACTTTGTACATTTGTAATGCATATAAAACAGAGTTGGATTTCTTTATATTGACTGGGCATTGAATTTAGTTTAAGAACGATATAATTTGGAACAGAATTCAATGATATACGCTGCAGGTTAATACAATATTTTGCTAAATATTCTGAAGCCTTTTCTCTCGAAATTTAATCATTAAGTTCCTTTAAAATGTCCTCAGTTTCTCTAGATAACATCCTTACATTGTACATTTCAAATTATCAATACAATTGTTACATTTGAATTTTTTTTTGTGATTTTAGATGAATTGTTTGCATCAAATTCAATATAATCAAAACGAAATTTTGTATTATTTTACTAGTTGAATATTTTCATACAAAACGGTTGGGCAGAATACTTTAAAACGAGTATCTCGACACTCGATAGACACATACAGTGGCATGGCGTACATTTTAATGACAAGGAACGTACTTTTTTTTCTAACACCCACCTCTTCTATAAAAATGACAAATAAGTAAAAAAAAAAATATGTATCGTTTTTTAAATACTCTCTGGCTTTTGTTTTCTTCCAAATTCTATCTTTTAAATTCTAATCAACATTTTTCAATAGTAAGTCGAGTAATAATAATTTATTTTTAATCATTTATTACACGTCATCCACCGACTACTATTTACCCACTCAATTTGAACTAGAAGCGGCCGTCCCAAAATTACTCCTTCGCCACGCCACTAGATGTAACTACCAATTCGACTATTTTTTAATTTTGTGAACCTCTAAAATTTAGATTAAATCAAACCACCATAAATCTGATTCTATGATTGAACAATTTGAAAATTATTCTATCTAAATTGGGTTTACTGGTAGCCTAACAGATGTATCAACGAAGTTATTAACATGGATGAACTACTAGTTGAACTTCTTGAGTAATTATTATTAACTCGTAATATAAGTAATACAACACACATAATAGTTCGTGGTATAACACATACATTTTGATAATGTACTTAAATCCTCTGTCCCCCAAGTGTAATGTTCAATTATTAATGTTTATAAAGCAAGGGTAGCCAATATGAATATGTTCGCGAACCGCACCGATAAATACAATAATGTCAAGAGCCAAAAAAAAAAAAAATGTCAATAATTATTGTAGTTGAGATCATCATTAGTAAATTTTTGTTTTAGTTAATAAGACGCAAGCCGCAAGTTGGCCACCCTGTTATGTAGCATAAAAATAAGAATTAAAAAAATATGATATTTGAATTTTTTATCAATAACTAGTTATTTTCATTATCCTGTATTTTAATAATTTGCCTATTATTATAGAACATTATAGAACATATTATAGAACATAATTTTATAAATTAATCTAAATTCGATATATCTTAAATAAAAAATTCGTTAATAGATATGTATTATTTATTTCTCATTTTTATAACTAATATTAATATAGGTTAAGAATTGGAAAGTTAAATTAAATTTTGAAATTATTAAATTATATAACGTACTAACTATAATTCATATATAAATATCCGCAGTAATATAACTGAATTCCTTAAAAATAATATAAATTAATTTCTATACAAGATTTATTCGAACACAGATAGCTAAAACTATCCCAGAAAATAAAGAATCAATAAAGTTACAAAAAGAGTACTCTATCATTGACCAACAAATTGCTATAATTCTAAAGATAAGACCGATATTACAAACAGACTAAGGAAATATTAGAATTATTTAGAACCTACAAATGAGCAATTGAATTTCAAACTACAATCAATTATTATCTTAATGACTAGAAGAAAATATTGTAAAAACAACTATTTAAATAGCTCCAGAAACATTATAATTTTCTTAATTTTCCAATCTTTCTAAGCGTGAATTTAAAGGTAGTTCCTTCCAAAATTTATATTTTTCTTGGAATGGAAATTTTAAGATTTCGGGATTGACCGAATCTATGATGTGTAGTAATGATGAGTCTTCTATTGAAGTAAATTCCGGCCAAACTGTTCCATTTTCCATTCCATCAATAGTAAGTTGTCTAAAATATCAATTAAAATGTATTAAATCGATATATTTGATAATTTCAAAACATAGTTATAAATATTTTATTTATAACAATACGCCAAATTTAATTAAAAATAAATTGACATAAAATAAACAGTTTTAAAATATTAGATGATAAAGTGTGTTTTTATAAATAATAAGTGTCTACTAAACACTACTACTCACTTAGATGAAGCGAACATGACCCAAATATTGACCATGAGTTTGGATATTTTTTCATCCTTTTCGTTTAATCCTTTGGGATTGACGGCCTTCAGTGGAAAAAAACTTAATAACTCGTCGCCATGGCTCACTCCATGAGGCTTTCCATTCTGATCAAGCAGTTTGTTAAATGAGAACTCATATTGATAATCGAATAGATATACGTAGGAGAGCGGAGATAGTTTTATAGCCATGTCCATAATACACGTTAGAAATAGGCCTTCTCCAATCATCTAATTTATAAATACAATTTATAAATGAGCGTAAATGTAAAGCTTGATTTTAGATATGGTTATATTAAAATATATATTATATACATCTACTGCATTCGAATGTGGGTGGTCATCTATCTTTCCAGACGGGAAATACATTTTTTTAATTTGATCTCCAATTTTGTCCCAATGTTTCGACAAAGAATTTGATTTGTAGAACAACATACTGGCCACTAGACGATTAAAGTCGGTTTCCAGTTCTGGATATTGTAGGGACGTTTCATTGAATAAAGCTGAAATGTTTAATAAAAATAATTTTCAAAAATATATCGTAAATGTTTTTGAATAACAGGGTATTTACAATTGTAAAATGAAAATCTTGTATTTATAAATATATATATATATATATAAAACTTTAAAGCTTACATTAAATTTTTATAATTAAAATAAGGGGTTAAAAAATAATTTTAAGAATGTTAACGATGTTTAATGATCATTCAATTAAAGAAAAGTATAAAGTACAATATATACCTAACCTACCTGAAATGCCTAGATAATATACATTTAAGAAAAAAACGAGTTACAAAATGAATGACTTACAATAATGTATTTCACCAATTTTATGTCAATATATTATATTGTGTTATGTAAATACTAAATAGAAATACTATGATAAATACATAAACATAATATACATTTCTAAAATAATCGTATTTGGACTTACATGCAGCAAATACACCTCCTTCGCCAGAGTTCAAACCAACAATAGTAGGTACATTTGTTTTTGAATCGAAGTCAGTAATCGGATTTTTACAAATGAACGCATCTTTCCCACACTTTTCAATTACGGGAGCAAATGGAATGCACGGATGCATCATCCATTCCTAAAATACAAACACAAATAAATTAGAGGAACTGTAATTTATATACAAAACACACTTGGATGCCTATCACATATTACTTACGAAAAATTTATCATGAAGTTCAATTAGAAAATTGACGGGAAGTTTTTGCAGACATTTCAATATATTTTCAGACGTATCCGCATGACATCCGGCTATAGTCGAAACTGCTTCGGCACGTTTACGAGCTACTCCAGCAGTTGTTGTAGCCCAACGGCATATAGGCGTGCCACTTTGGAGTATGGCTTTATGGAACAAACCTTTACTCAACGGCGATAACATATGATATCCTGTGCTGGCACCACCTGCACTTTCACCAAAAATTGTCACCAGACCGGGATCACCCCCGAATTTCGAAATGTTTTCTTGAACCCAATGTAACGCCAAGACTTGATCTTTCAATCCGTAATTACCCGGTATCACGTCGTCTTCCATGCTAATAAATCCTAAACATTTAAACTATTATTAAAAATCGTTGACGTTTTGAATAAATATTACCTAACAATCCAAGTCTATAGTTCAATGATACAAATACAACATCTTTGTCCATAAAATAATCAGCTCCGTAATAACTAGATCCACTGTGGCCGCTAGAAAATCCTCCACCGTGTATCCAAAACATAACTGGCAGTTTCTTAGTTACACTCGGCGTGTACACATTTCAATACAAACAGTCTTCCTGATCGTATGTTATGTGCCTGGGTAATGGAAAAAACAAACTATTTTGTGCACATATGTTCGATTCCTTTGTAGCGTTCAAAACGCCCTGCCATGGGTCAACTGGTTCCGGAGGCTAAA
This sequence comes from Schlechtendalia chinensis, assembly GCA_019022885.1. Taxonomy (NCBI): domain Eukaryota; kingdom Metazoa; phylum Arthropoda; class Insecta; order Hemiptera; family Aphididae; genus Schlechtendalia; species Schlechtendalia chinensis. The sequence continues at coordinate 9,659,855 of CM032339.1, read as the reverse complement.
ATCAATCATTAAACATTTGTGATTATGGCTTCAATACAAAGTTTTTGATAGGTTATGTTAGTTAAATATTATTATATAATTTACCTTAAATCTGAGATCGCCGACTGGTGGTCTTGCATATGGTATGCTAGTAAATGCGTAATAATCTCGACCATTTCTTGATTTTAAAGTCTGTCCTCGTATTTCACCTTTCGAGATTTTTACCACCTGATCGCATGATACAGTACTCAAAAAAACGATACATGCAATTGACGCCCACCACATTTTGAGATAAATAAAATAGGTACCTATTATAATATTATTATTTCACTTTATTATTAATTTCAAAATTAAAATCGTATTGTATAATTGGATATGCCACGTATTTCACAATATTCAACACAAAACTATTATTATAGTAGTAGGATAAAAAAAAACTACTGAGCAACCAGAATTTTCTGGACCAACTTACTTTAGATGTTATGATTAAAAATTCCATTAATTTTTGTTTTTTAACTTTAATTGACTTTCAAAAAAAAATTTTTGTTTTCAACACATGTGTATTCTAACTTTTGAAAAGATTTTAAGCTCAGAAAGTGCATATTATACTTAGTCATAATACATAAGAAAATATCGTTAAAATTTACTTTATCTATTTTTCTATATGAAACATTTTTTTTTTTGTATATAGAAAAGAAAAATAATTATATATTCTATATTGTTAATAGTTATAATAAAATTCTCATTAAATGTGTAGAATATGCATATAGTATGTAATTTTATTGATAAATCATCAAAATTTGCAAAAATATTAAAAAAAACAATCATCTTTTAACTGGTGAGATTTGATTAGTTATAAATTAGATACTAAAAGAGAAAATCTAAATTATATAATAGATTTTTCTAGGTAATTTTTTGATTAAATTATTCGTGGGGTTTTTCCAAGCAACATTTTATTTGAATAAAATATTACTTCAATATTTGAATTACTTACTTGGAGTTGTTGTAATTTGTTGAGCTGTCACGTTTGTACTGACATCAATAACATTAGTTACACTTATGGACGACAAGCTGCGTGACTGTATGGTTGAAAACCTTGGCCTTACCCACCACATCTCGATTAAAATAACAGCCGCATAAATATAGTATTATTGCAACAGAAGTATTGTGGGCGAGTGAGTAGAAATCATGAAAACATCGATGTGGGTAATTTAGGAACATTTTAATTGCCTGTGGAAAGCGAGTTTGTTTTTGAAAAATCATATGCAAATTATTGTGCGGTGAGGCAATGGGACGTGCATATGAGACGTTGGACTTTTTTGTTAAAGATAGGTTTTTCTATGTGACTTTGACGTTAAAAATGGTTTACTCTACTATGAACACCAACCACTTGAATATGATCTATAGTTTCGGAATTTTATTCGTAATTAACTTATTTTTTAATAATCTAGTACTTTATTGAATTGACAAATTCAACGTTAAATACGAATTTAAAAAACCGATACTTTAGATTGGAACAACCCGTAAATAATTTCTTGACCCATTTACCGTACAAGAGTCCGGTCCTTCAATACATATAATTTTATTTAGTCTGTCTCAAACATAAAGAATTAAGTAAACAAGTTTTAATGCTTCAAATATTGTGTACTAGACAACATTTTATGATCGACTTTTAACTTAAGATATGATAAGTATATATATTTATTTATTGCAGATACAAACAATTTATACATTTTCTCATTCTATTTTTTTTTGTATATAGATAATACGTTATGTTTTCTTTAATTGTCATTTAACATATATGATATTCCATAACACAGACACACATAAGGATACCGGATATAAGGTTACCGACGGATGTTGGCGACAAATGCACTTATACGGGCCAAACGAACGTAAATATTATATTATATTTACATCTCACATCGTTTTATTTGTTATTTATGGATGAGAATTTTAAATGCATTTTAGAATTAGATAAGCAAATTATTAGTTATTACTAAATGAAATGTATTATAATAACGTAGAATATGATTTCTCGGGCAACGCGTCACAGGTTAGTCACTTGGTCACAACAGAGGACAGGCCAACCGGTGGTCGCCGCCCCACCACTTAGACCAGTCCGGGTCTTGAAAGCTTACGTAAAATGAATCCACTGTAATTGGAACAATTATTATTTTGCGTACTAGAATCAATTTTTGGGTAATTGAAATTGTTTTACGATCATGGCATTGGGCCGTACTCGTTGGGTTGTCACTATATCCTTTTGTTATTCAATTGAAATATATTCTTATATTTTAATGTAAAAACTAATGTATATTATATGTCAGAAAGAATACTGAACTTTTTTTTTAAAACTCTCTTATTAAATATACGATTATTCAAATTGAAAGTACCACATGATTTATTATTGGTAGGTATAGTCGTTCAAAATAAATTAGTCTCAGGTTAGCCGTTATGGTTATTGTACGAGATGTTATTTGAAGAACGTACCAACATTAAGTTTTGTTTAAAAATTGGAAAATCTGTTGCAATAACGCTGGAATGTTTGAGTATTATTTATGGTGGTGAAGCATTAAAGAAAACTGCAGTAGTTTGCGATTGATTTAAATGTTTCGAAAACGGCCAATATACGTATAAAAATGAATAAAAAATAACTACGGCAATCAATAAATAAACAATAATTTCATTGTTGTGTTGTATAATGAATAAATATTTATAAAAAACATAATGATTTGTGTGATTATTTTGGTTGGGTAACGGATTTTTAATTAAATTTCAGTTAGCATTTGAAATAAATACACGCGTACGAATAAAATTTAAATATATTGTGTTGTCGTTATGGATGACTCCAATTCAAAAAATCATCAAGTAAGTACCTTAGGGATATCTTAGTTAGCAATAGAAATAAATACACGCGTACGAATAAAAACAAACTAATCTGTTTCATCGTTATGAATGGCTTCAATTCAAAAAATTCTTCAAGTTTGTATTTTAGGGATAAATTGTTTGAAAACGAACAGAATATATGACTCATGTGTTTAATATGTATAACACCATATCTTAAAAAATCCATAGCTTAAATTAACCTGACTAAACAATAATGAAAAGTGGGAAAATATGAAACATGAAAATATTTCGAGGTTATAAATAATCAGGGACGGACCTTTTACGTCTGAAAACGGGAGAAATTTCCTTTTAGGTCTTTATATGAATTTTTAGCAATCACATTTTAACTATGTTTTATTTTTGTTTACATTTTTGAACAATGAAAATTATTCCATTAAAATTGATTGGACTTAACAAAAAAATTATCTTATCACCTCGTGTAAACTACAGTAGACCCGCAGCGCGCAGTTGTAGCAAAATTCCCTACTCTAAGCGCCGTGCGATCGTAGATCGAGTCGTAGACAATTTTTATTTTTTAGTGACTCACTCGATCAATACGTTACAAAAAAAAAAAAAAAAAGGTATCGTAATGATTGTTGTAATTTAAGTCGTTATAATAAAATGTGTATAATATTAAACAAATATATATATATAATTAAAGCAAATTATGGGTGGAAGATTTTGTCAAGTCGTCGTAATTCTCATTTCAGTATTGTTAGTTAAATATTATTGCGATTTGCGATTATAGACGTTTTTAAAAGATTGTACTTAAAAAAATTAATTTCACGTCAAAATTAATTTCACATAAATGCCAAGTTACGAATACGTTTACTATTTAATAAAAATGTATTTGTGTTATTTATTTTATTTCACACTTTCGAACCAAACACTGATGTTACTACCAATTAGACCATTTGTTAATTTTGTGAACTCCTAAAATTTAGATTAAATCAAACCACCAGATATCTGATTCTATGATTGAACAATTTGAAAATTATTTGATTCAATTTGGCGTTACTGGTAGCTTATCAGACGTATTAACGATGTTATACAATGTGGATGTAAAACCAATCAATCCGTTTGAGTAATTATTATTAACTCGTTAATACAAGTAATACAACACACAAAATATTTCATCATATAACAAATTTATTTTGAAAATGTTTTTAAATCCTCTAAGGTTAAAATATTTAAGTTTATATAGCATAAAAATAAGAAATATAAAGAAATTATATTTTTGTATTGTACTAATAACTATTTACTGTTATTATCCTATACCTTAACAATTAAATTATTTTAATAACTATACGGTTAGATTTACATTTCGATAAATTCTGAAATAAAATATAATTGTTAGTTGATAGATATTTATAATTAAGTTTTAGATTATTAAATAATATAACTTACTAATTATAAATTGTATATAAATATCCATAACAATATAGTGGAAAATGTAATAAAAAAAAAACGCAATGATAAATCTTAATCCTTTAAACGTGATATAAATGATTTTTTATAACAGATTTATTCGCACACATATGGCCAAAACTATCTCAGAAAAAGAAGAATTAGCAAAGTTACAAAAATCGTACTATATTATGAAGCAACAAATGTCCATAGTTCAACAGGAGAATATCGATATGACAAATAGACTAAAGAAATATCAGTCTATAGAATCTACGAGTACAAATGAACCGTTAAATTTCATATTCTGATCAATCATTAACTCAATGACTAAAAATACATGTTGTAATAAAAACTATTTAAATTGTCGAAGATACATTATAATTTTTTTAATTTGCCAATCTTTCTAAGTATGCATTTTAAAGTAGTTCCTTCCAAAATTTATATTTTTCTTGGAATGGAAATATTAAGATTTCCGGATTGACTGAATCTGTGATGTGTAATAACGATGAGTCTTCTATTGAAGTAAATTCCGGCCAAACTGGTCTATCGTCCATTTCATCAATAGTAGTTTGCTTAAAACATCAATTATTATTTGTTTAACTTAATTTGATATTTTCGGAATATAGCTGTAAAAAGTTTTATTTCTAATAATACGCCAAATTTAAATAACAATAAGAATTTGTTTTATTTAAATAATTTATTTTAAAAATTAGTTTATAGTGTATTTTAAAATTGTACAAATAATGAACTACTAAACACTATTACTTATTTAGATGAAGCAAACTTGACCTAAATATTTTCCATGATTTTGGAAATTTTTTCATCCTTTTCATTTAAATCTTGAGGAATGATGTACTTCAATGAAAAGAACTTAACAACTCGTTGCCGGGGTTCACTCCAATAGTCTTTACATACTAATCAAAAATTTTATTAAATGAGAACTCATATTGATAATCGAATAGGTATACATAGGAGAGCGGAGATAGTTTTATAGCCAGGATGTTGGTCGATGGGTTAATACCCGTCACCGTCAAAACACATTGTTATGAATTTCTAAACATATCTCGGACACAGAACAACACAGACTACCAGAAAGGAATTGGAAACGGAAAACTTGGAGATATAATTATTGGCACTTGGAACATTAGATCCCTTTTGAAAGCAAGCCTATGAAAATAATAATAAATGTGGTTAAAAGATATAAATTATCGATTATAGTGTTACAAGAAATAAGATAGCCGGAAAGTAGTATGTTACGATCATAATGATCGTAGATCATATTCTACAGTAGAGGTATGTGTACTAGGCACGAATTTGGCGTATGATTTATGATCAATGATCATACCTACCAAAGACATGAAGGTTTGAAATGATAAATGAACGATTATGCTACATACGATTGTCGTTGCTAAATTACGATCTAATAATAATCAACTGCCACGCACCAACGGAAGAAAAAGAGGAAGAAGTTAAGAACGAATTCTATGAGGAGCGAGTATATGATACACTTTCTAGACATAGTGTAAAAGTAGTAATTAGTGATATGAACTAGTGGTATTCGTGATGACGACGTCGTGGGTCTTCTTGATGGGTTCCCAGGTATAGCATTGGAGTTTAGTTTGGAAATTAAGGGATTATGGTGGGAAGAGAGTCGTGTAGAGAAGTTGTATCAAAAACAGTGGTTATATGAAGGTCGGAGTGGAGACGTTTTCGTTAGAGACTTATTGTGGTGCGTTAGTCGGAGAGTTAAGGATTAGAAAGCTTGAATTTTGTTGAGGTTAGAGGGTTAAGCTGCACACCAAATTTGGATACCATTAGTGAGATCTTATGTAATATGGTTTTCGTTCGAAAGCCGAGAAGAGAATAAAGGGATTCACGGCGGTTGTTTAATAATAGACGTAATATTTAATACAACGACGAAAATACGTATACGGAGCAAGACTACAAATTTCGTCGTACGCGCGTTATTCGATCGGTCCATATTTTTAATTGATATTAAAAAAACAATATACAGAGCTCTTTGGTTACGCGTGTCCACGTATATGCAGTATTGGTTTTATTGATTGTATATATATATTTATATCGCACTATACGCCGGTCAACAGGTACCTAGCAACGGTTGTTGTTGTTACTCGCGATGCTCCTGCAACAGGTTGCTATTGATAGTATAGTGTGTGCTTAACGTTAAATAATTATTGTTTAACTTGTTTATACCGTATGCAATACGAAGCGTGTCTGTTTTCTCGCCGTGTATTTTTTATTCCCACTCTACATCTCCTCCCTTGGATACCTTCCGGCGGTTTTCGTGCACAACGATTAAACATAATTAATTAACCTAACCTAACCTAACAGTGAGAGAGCCCCTTTGTTTTTTTTTTTTCGATTTCTACTTTCCAATACTTTGAACAACTTTGAATGCGGTGTGTGCAAACAACTGTTCATACAATCGAACTTCATGGTGCGTATTCGTTGCGAACCCGCTTTGTTGGCGCGTCGTTGACATTTCTTCTATGTTCATTTGTTTACGTATTAGTAATATTGTTTTTGAATTTCCATCCATCCAAAAAGATGGCGCCCATAAAATACTGGCCGAAAAGCACACTGCGCAATTGCCGACTGTCAGTTGAAACGGTTGTCGCTAATGCGTGGCCTGTTGAAACGCTGTGCGATGTGCTATGCGATGCGCGCCGACCTTTCGGAAAACTTCTGAAATGTTCGGTATGCAAAAAAACGTTCCACCGCCTTTGTGTCACGAAGGAGGTGACGTGCAATCCAGCGAACCCGCTGGTGCTCGCCGGAGTGTGCGTGGATGGTGCTCGCGAACATTTTCCCGCGAACCCAGATACTATTACGACGGCGGCAGCGGACGTGAACAGTCGCGAACACGTGACGAAGAACGCAACCGAAGCGCAGACGGAGGACGCAACAGGAGCGCAGGCGGAGCACGCAACAGAAGCGCAGATGGTGAATGCAACGGAAGTGCAGTCGGAGGACGCCACGAAAGCGCGGGCGACGAACGACACCGGTTCGCCTGAACAGATGTTGTCGATCGAATCCGCGCCGGTCGTAGAGTGCAGTCGTGACGAAAAAGTCACGTGGTTCGAATATTTCGAATATCTAGTGGGACAACACGTCTGAGGACGAAAAGACACGTCTGAAGGTGGCGACAGCGCGCGACTCGCGGCCGAGTCCCATGCTCAACGCACGCAGCTCGTCGACGCGAACCGATTATCTAGAATTGAGCGCGGCGTGGAACGAGGTGACATCGAGAAAGTCGTCAAGCCGTAGTAAACCGTATAAAATGGTAGTGCATTCGATGACGTTGCGGAACACGGCACACCACGGGTTGAAAAGGGTTCCGATAAAGAGCGTTGCCGCGCGAAAGAAATCAAGCAGTTGCTTTTTGATTATGTTTTTGCCCTTTTTTTTTTTTTAAATTCATTGTTTTTGTTTTTTTTTTTTAATAATAATTTCTTATTTCGGATGTTTATAAATTGTTTTTTTCTAATTATCATATTATTGTTCATATCGACTAATTTCCTTTTGATTTTTTTTTATCGATTATGTAAACAATATTTCTTTAAATAAAAACATACAAATATTCGATTTTTCGGAACACGGTGTATTATTATCAAAATAAAAATAAAATTATATATATCGAAACCATAATTCGTATAATTTTTATATACCGCTACGGTTAAAATAAACTATGAGTGCGCCACTGATCGGAAGAATTTGTTTTCCGATCATCCGTACTGGCCGTGTAACTGTCGAAAACGACGTCATTCGCGTAAATCCTGTCGACCTTTGAAACTCGGTCAAATGTTTTGCTTTGAATTTAAATTATAAAAAAAAAAAAAAATCGGACGTTAACCATGAACCCGTACTTGGGGCACGCGCATAAATATATTGCACGCAGAGATCGGAAGAACGTATTAGATCCCTCCCCCCCTTGATAGTTTTTAGTTTTTGATATTCTTATTTACAATAGCCAACAGGTATGATTTTACGAAGAGCTCTTTTTTAGGTCAATAAAGTATTTTTTAATATCCCTATTCCCCCCCTAGACGAAATCCTAAATACGCCACTGGATAACGTATATATATATATATAATATAAAACTGTATATAAAATATGTATACTGCTGTATATAAAACTATACTGCCATGTAGGAAAATTTCCATTTTGAATACCCAAAAACAATTTACCATCAATGATCATAACAAATTATATCCAAACCGGATATCTGTTGAAAAAAAATAATAATAATAATACGTGTGCGATGTAATGAAATAAAATTGAGACAGGTATTCACATGGTCGGATATCAGTGTAATTTATAGGTACTAATGTATAATTAGTTAGCCTATAATGTTTATATTGTATAGATAATGAACATTATCATATAAACTATAAGGCTATACGACAATATTTCTTTTTCAAACGACATAAATATAATTTCATGAATAGAAAAAATATTATGTGAATTGACATGTGTTTATAAATAATGAAAGAAGTGAAGAATATAAATTGTGTTTCACAATGATTTTTTTTTTTTGTAAACACTTTTCGGGTAGCAAAAGTGGTTTTATTTTTACGCGCATACCTACCAACTTCCGATGAAAATTCGTGCTGAGATAATACTTTATATTAAACACGTTTCTCGATTCTTTAAGTGGTTTTTAACTGGGAAATCTGATGAAAAATTGAAAAACCCGCTGGTAAAAATATTTTAAAATTTACAGAATTTTGTAAAATCGAATTAATATTGTCATTACAACTTCATACTTCTAACTTTTAAGAATATTTTTATAAACTATATTTTGTTAAATCATAATATCAACAACAACAAGTAAATATTCATAGACTGTTATTTAATATTAACGTTTAAACTTGTATTGAAAAAACTTTAATTATTTTCCTACTGAATATACGTTTATTCAAATATACGAACTCGATCCAAATATCGAATTGAAAGCTTGTTTATATTTGTTGTTTATTCCTTAGTGATTGACGGCCTTAAATGCTCACTACAAAAGGTTTTTCACACTGGCTCTACATTATACTAAACGTGAACTGTTTTGATGATCGAATAAATAAAAATTATACTGATTGAATTAGTTCCAGGGTTATATTCACAACACACGTAACAAAACCGGCGTACCAATCATCACATAATTTATGAATATCAATGAGTGTCACCGTTTATAAAGTTCAAGGTCTGTTATAGAATACAATGTTCGAGTGCGTGTTGGGTCGTCCACCTTTTCAGATAAAAGATATTTTTTCTGTATCCGATTTCCAATTTCGTTCCAAAAGATAAGTGTTTGTTGTTGGAAAACAGACGAGTGAAGTCGATAGTCACTTCCGGATATCGCAAGGACGTATCATTGTGTAACACTGAAATTATATATTTTTTAAATTTTAAAAACGAACGACAAGTTATATAGTAATTAATGAGTTACGTAAAGGACGTACGTGTACTATTTATAAACATATATTTATAAGCATATATGTATCAGTATACGTGTATTATATCGTAAATATCGAATAGCCAACCAAACTGTACTTTTTTAGTTTAATTATGATAAAAAATAAGTTATTTAATACAATTTTAATTGAACAATGGCTTTAAAATGACAACAAAATAGAAACCTGTTTATTGAATAAATCCATATATTTATAGTTCAAATTATTTATATAATTGGAATATATAATATATACATATTGGTACGAAACTATGATATTTAATTTCTTTTTAAACTTTGATGAATTCTTTAACGGAGTTATTGAAACTACAGTCATATTCTTAGTGTGACGATACTAACGCAACAAAATCAATTTTAATTTCTGAAGAGGAAACACGAAGTAGATGATTTAATTATCAGTAAGACTACTCAGTTCTTTGAATTACATGCACTAAGTCCTTCCAACTATAGATTCCAATTTAAAATCTGAATAAAAATAAAAAAAAATGGATATTTTTCGACAGGTAAAGTTATTAAGAACAGACCTGTTTGGTACTCCGTTAATTCTAATTGGAGTAAAGTTTGTGTTGCATTGATTATTTTATTTTTTTTTATGAAACTTTAGAGTGTCGAATTATGAAAGGTGACACGAGCCAAACAAAAACGGTACGCGGTATCTCTGTCGTAATTATACGTTCGTTTTATTTATCGTCACGCGAGATGGCGTCGAATAATAATCGTTACCGTGACGTGACATAACAATTTATTGTTTCTTACGTACAACGCACAAATAATTTAATGAGTAACATCCAATACAATTGCGTGTTTTCGTAATGGAAAACGGTTGTTTTTTCACGTTTAATTTGCCTGCCGAATTATAACCGACATGCATGTATTGAATCGGGTTAAAATTGAATTTCAACATTTATTTCTCCTGCCGGTGGTAGACACACATGATATTTCTGTCGGTTATGAGCGTGTTATGGGTTTACGATTATACTCTACCACGTTATTCATAATTGTTTCGCGTTATCTTAATATAAACAAGCGAAATAATAAGTTCTTGAGCGTCGTAGAATGTATGTATATGTAAATCCATCATTAATAATTTTCATGATTCACTATCGTCTGTCGGGGGACACGCGAAACGGCCATTAAAAGGGTGACGCGACGTCGGGCTTGGCCGAAACAATTGCACCGCCGTAAAACAGTTGGTTTTATAACAACTATAAAAAAAAAAAATCCTCATGACCGTGTACATTAGAGCTGTAACTACTCATTGCAGGGCCGTCGACGCGTGTCCGAGAGTATAAGACGAAAGCGGCCGATTTCTATCATCGTTCGCCGTAAGAGCAAACACGTGGTGTCGATCGACGAAGGCTTATACGCGCGTCACAAGACACATATACTCGTATACATTCATATGCAGTCGTCGAACTATCGATCTGTCGATAATAACCAACAGGAGTTTACGCGACAATGTTATTTTATGCGCCACGATCATTTGATGATTAACGAGAATTGTTAAAAAGCCGACTCGCGAATAAATATCCAACATAAACCGTCGTTTCTCCTAAAGCGTTTCAACGAAATAGATTTTTAGTTTAACGAAATTACGATTGGATCAAATTATACACTCGCACGTGATAATTTTGGAATACGCGTAAAACCGTTTTTTTGTAATGAAAATAGTTTGCGGAGGTAAACGAGCTTCGTCTTTTGTTTTTTCACCAAAGAAGATAAAATAATATTGTATGCTTTTCCGTAATAATTATCGCGATTCGTAGTTGAAGAACATCGTCGTTTTTGAAAATACGTCTAACGACAGACGTTCGTGTGAAATAATTTGTCTATAATTCGAAAACGAGGAGCTACGAGTAGTAATATGTTTTGTTTGTATAAAAACACAATCGATAAACTATAATTGCGTGGTTTAAGTTATGAAGAACAATTGAAAGACTATCCTAGACATTACGTTTGTTTGGATGTAAATAACGATAGAACATTTAAATATCGATCTCTATTTCAATTTTTTATCATTGTCGATTATATAAAACAAATAAGGAGCTTACAGCGTCGTTTGTTAACGTGTCACGCATAAGTTTAGCGTTGTATACGCAGAGACAATTTTAAGTGTAATTTGTTTATAAATGCATTGTGTACATACTTTGGCGTTGTATACGCACGAGTCGGTGTCATAACGTGTCGAGTGAGACAGAATAATTCATCATATCGTCAACTCAAAATTAGTGTTCTCGAATTTTCGATTTTATTCTCTTGAACGTCATAGATATATAATTAAGCACACATACGTTTTCGATATTGTCTTTGATTTGGATTTTATTTTATTTTTCGGCAAATCTCAACGCATTTAAAATTTCAAATACGTTTACATTTCTATCGAGATAATATGTCGTTTAGAAAAACTGAATAATTTTAGTAAAAAAAAAAAATTAAAAAAATCTTCTAATTTTCTTAACGTTAAACTATCAAAAAATATAATACTGGGTTATTATAATGGTAATACGACGGATATAGCATAAACTATACAATTCTATTTGTTTAAAATATAAATATTCGTGACATAAGTTTGATGATGAGAAATATAATATTAATTTGGTTTATTTGGACAAATTTTACCTTAGTTAAAAATATTTCTTATCCTATTAAAAACATTTTGTTATCGATACAAATGTATATGAAACACGCATATGACATTTCGGCCACATAATTTCTTATTGTGGAGTAACTGCAAAATAAAAAAAGTAATATACCTATTATAAGTATACAATTTTATCAGCATTAAATTTGCTTAACAATTTGAGAAAAATGTTTACGCATTTCAAATCTAAAGTATTGGATGATCGTTAACACAATGCTCGAGAATTAAACTATAACATAATTTGATAAAGTAAATTATTAAAATTAATATTTCAAATTTAAAAAAAAAAATTTTAACTGAATGTTTTTAAAGTTAATATTTTTGGTAGCTACCGAACGTAAAATATTTTATAAAACTAAAAACATTGTGTGTTGAAATTCACATTATACCCAGCACATGGTTTTTGAATCGTTAATATTTTGTCTGCTTAGGTTTTAGCTTCGTGATTATCAAGAATATTCGTATACTTTATAATATACACATGCCAAGAGACAAGGCTGGGCAAGTTAGCTAGTTTTTTTATTTATTTAATAATTTTTTATTAATTTTTAAACTCGTCGAATTAAATTAATATAAGCAAATACAAGTTAAGTTAAAATTTACTTATGCTTTTCTTTTAAACTTCAAAAGTTAAAAGTTAACTTGAAAACGATTAACTTAACTCGGTTAAAATGTATTAATTAACGTTAAAAAAAATAGCGTGCAAATAAGATTATACTACCCAAAGTGTTATGTAATCTCAGCACTATTAGGTTTATGTTATCAAACTCTATAAGCAATACTATAGTATTTGACGTTACCTATATGGTTGCTAATTTAACTTAGCTTAGATAATTTCGTATAAATAATTGACTTAAGTTAACACGTCGAGTTAAAAAAATTCATTGAGTTCAAAGTTAATTAAAAAAAAATAAACGAATGCGTTAAATAACTCTGAATAACTGAATTTAACGTATAACTCCAATGAACGAGAAAACCTTTTTGTTTTATTTAGTACAAAATATAAGAAAGAAAAAATTAACCGATTTAAAAATTATCATACATTTCCATTTCATTCCCCCCCCCCTACCTGAATGAAATATAAAATATAAACAAAACGATTTTCCATCTTTGAAATTACGTTTTTATCACTGAACGTACAACATTATTTGTATATTATTATTATCATCACGCGCGTGAAACTATTTGTTGTACGTCCGAAACCGAGAATAACGATGGTGGTCACGCGTAACGAGCAAAAGCCACACGGCGTTAGTGCGAAAAATAATATTTATACGTCTCACGAGCGAGTCGTATGGCGGCCGAATCCAGTACGTTTCCCCAAAACGCGCGTCGGGAAGTAAAGCGGGAAACGTGCCCATGTCATTCAAACGTATATTTTCCGTTACGCGTTATCTACGTACGTCACGCCAGCCCCCCCATTTTTGAAATTCGGTATTTTTTTTGCACAGATATTTAGTATGGAATTTGTATGAATTTGTATGACCATTTACAAAATTTGTATGTGATTATTTTAACCAGAATAACTAAAAAACATTTGGGGGGCTGGCGTGACGAACCTATACTAATATAATAATGAATTGAACACATTTCATACATACATAACACTAACTATATTTTTTAGATAACTTGTGGTTTAAGGGTTAAAATGAAATATTATTGAATATTAAAAAAACACTTGGGAGTTATCGTACTATCACACTTGCAGCCATCCTTTATTAGTATATTATAAAACTATATTTTAACAACTCGTATATACTTAATTTTGTTTTTCTTATTGTGTAATAATATTCTTCTTGTTTTCAATTTAACATTATAGTATACATAATATCTCACTGTGCACTATTGTATTTAATTTTTGAAGGCAATCTAATAGGTTAGGTTAGGTTAGGTTAGTGTTATGTATGTATGAAATGTGTTCAATTCATTATTATATTAGTATAGGTTCGTCACGCCAGCCCCCCAAATGTTTTTTAGTTATTCTGGTTAAAATAATCACATACAAATTCTGTAAATGGTCATACAAATTCATACAAATTCCATACTAAATATCTGTGCAAAAAAAATACCGAATTTCAAAAATGGGGGGGCTGGTGTGACGTCACGCCAGCCCCCCAAATGTTTTTTGGTTATTCTGGTTAAAATAATCACGTACAAATTCTGTAAATAGTCATACAAATTCATACAAATTCCATACTAAATATCTATGAAAAAAAAAATATAAATTTCCAATATGGGGGGGCTGGCGTGACGTACGTGCGTTATCTCGCTGCCGGACAAGTCGCGCGTGTGACGGTCGTCTCGGTTTCGATTGTGTGACGAGCCGACGACAATGTATGCCGTGCCGTTGTTGAGTTATACGCGGTTCCCTACTAGACAACAACGGCGGATGTTTTGGAACGATATTTCCCCACCAACACCACCCATCAACCAAACGACCTTCGTGTTAATAGTTAATTTTCGCGTCCACCGCGATGTGACCGTACCGCGCTATCAGCCGACGCGTAATTCCGACCGTGTTCTCCACGTAAAGGCCTGTGTTGCACTACCGGTCTCGGTTCGGTCCGGTCACGGTCAAGTCGCGGTCAAGGATCGCGATGTGGAATTCTCACTGCCGGTCACAGGCAATCAATCTAGTCCGCTCGTCGCCGCCGAGTGTTTTCGTCGAATTCTGTCGTTATCGGTATTTTCAAAGCGTAATCTGATGAAAATCGCATTTAATTCTCGACGGGGAAGAAGGATTTTGGCTTCACCCGTTGGTCCGGACTCGCCAGGAGGAAGGAGAACATACAACACCCTATCACTCTATAAAATCACTCTGTTTTATTATATTGTTTTTTAATAAATCAAAACTAAATAACTCACCTTGTTGTAGTTTTTCTACAATTTCTTTCCATGAATTTAATTTATACGTCGTATCACAATAATTTTTATGCGAAAAGTCATATAAAACATTATTTGCACGTACAGATTCAATTAAAATTTCGTCGTACATTTCACAAATTTTACAACAAACACATGTGAATACGACCGAGTAGCGCGGTTTCCATTCACACTAGGCGATCTCGACCGGAAATCTCGTGACTTGACCGTGACCGGACCGAACCGAGACCGCTAGTGTGAATAGGCCTCAAGCGGGGACGCGTGATCGAAACGAACGTGTGTCCGGTGACACCGGTGCACGTTCACACGCGCGTTGTTATCAGTCCGACGATAACGCGGCTGCGTTTGAATTTACGAACCGAATACAAACGCTGTGACACACGTCATAAACGTCGTCGCGCTCGTTTCGGTGTCGTTGTTTATTACGATTTTACGAAAACACATTTTCATTTTTCCAAATAGTAAACCGGCGAAACGATTACGGTCAGCCCAGCCCCTAAAACATTTTGAAATTTTTTCCACGTCAGCATTTAGCGTGTATTTCGCGTGCACTTGCACGGCACTGTTTCACCTCCGAAATCGATCTTACGTGATTTGCCCCCTCCGCTAGTTAAACAATGCGAATATTGAATTTTTTTCGAAAATCATACGAGTCATTCGAAAACATGTAGAATTTAGTTTCCATAAGTATACAACATACTACATGTACATGATATTATACTTATGCCGCCTTTGAAAAGTAAATAATTATTTTATAAATTAAGACGTTAGACAAAAAAAAAAAAGTGGTTATTGACTCAAATTTGCTTCCAGACTGGAAAACACTATTCGCAAAATAAAAAATGTGTACCTCACTCACGCGTGCTGACTAAGGAAATTACCACTTTTCTAACTAATAAACGCTATAATACAATAATTGTTTGTTTAAAACGTTCAATGTTAAAAACGGCCAAGTTCATTTGGATCGTCCGAAGTGTATGTTTTCTTGGTGTTCGCGCGTACGTCGGGGACAGTGCCGGGGACGTCATATATATTTCTTCGATACGTTCTTGAAAAACAACAATCGGCCATGTAACCGAGTGATTTATCACTGACCCGACTCGGATTACTCGAGTAGGACACCGTACCTTGTTCGGAACGTTTATTTTTATGCCCGTAGTCCGAAACTCCGTCGACCAACATAAACAATAACTATTATATCGTTTCGCGAGTTATTTGTTTTATTGTTTTTACGACACGACGCTAACTGGATATCCGTGTAATTTTTTATTGCACGATAATCGTCATGCGAGTATAAATTTATGCACTCGTATATTCCGTGCGTTATGTACGGGTACTGTAAATTATATTGAATTTTAAACGTGTGTTTATAAAGTGACCGCTATAGTTTTGAGACGTCCTTACAGACGAACATTCGTCAATTCGTACTCCAAGCGTGAACAGTCCGATGTTCAACGTCGATTTGTAAATAAACTTGATTTATTTTTTTTTTAAATTTAAATACGAGACCCGACCAAAAACAACCTAAAAATCTAGATTACATGATTTTTTTAGAACAGTGATTTAAATTTGTTTTAATAATTCTCGGTGGTGTAAACGATTCGTTTTCAAACCGTTCGGTTATTCGTTGTGTCGTGCGCATAGCGTGGTTTTAACATTTCTAGCACGTGTCATTTATTGTCGGGTCAGAGGTAGGATAAAAAAATAAAAAAGAAAGAAATTAATCGAGTTTATTTATTTCGTCTCGATATTGATTGTTCCGGGCGATCAGGGACGTACGCAGGGGGATGTTTTGGGTGTTCAAACACCCCCCCAAAATGTTTGGTTATTTACTTATTCAATTTTAATATTATATTATACAGATTATGTTATATTATTAGACAGGTTCAATACTACATAATACTGTTTGTGGACCACTGGCTAAAGCAGTATAAAAATTCGTATACTTATTAAAATAAAAAGTTCTGACTTTCAATTAATGATTTTCAAAATCACCCCCCCCAAAAGTCTTTTTTCTGTGTACGTCCCTACGTGGTCCGTTCGAATGTGCAAAGCCGTGCCGTTTGGATCGGCGAAACGCGGACGGTTTCTCGTGCAGACAGACAGTGGCGGCGCTTTAGGGGGTGCAAGGCAGGGCAAGCGCCCTACCCAAATTTGGTTTTGCCCCACCTTTGCCCTAACCCGTTGAAGAACAAACGAAAATTCAAATTTCAAGTATTTACGTATTTGCCGCGTTTATCTATTAAAGGTATTGTTTTTCATAATGTAGTTTTTTAGACCCCCCTCTGGGTGCGCCACTGCCGCGTGTTCATACGTTTCGCCCGTGTAACTCGTCGTATTTTTTTTTTTATGCGCATTCGTTTAGATAACACACCGCAGAATACGCCACCGTTTTAATTTGATTTCGAAATCGATCATGTTTTATCAGAAAACGCTAATAATACGGTATTTCAATAATTTATATTAAACCCGTGTAGACGGATTTTCACTAAATTCCATGATCTTGCCCCCCTAGAAAAAATGTCTGGTGCCGCCACCGCAGACAGACACATCGACACGCGAACGCGAACGAGTCGTTTAGGACCCCGAGCCGGCAAAATGCAAATCGGTCCGGAAGCGGACCGCCGGCAAGTCGACGGAAATCCGGCGGGGGTCGCGTGTGATCTGTTGACACAACGTCACGTCATCGCGTAACCGTTGCGTTTCGTCCGGCAGAGCGCGTCGTCGGTATTGTCCACGATAACGACGTTTTGTGGGCGGTTTGTGCGGTCTGGCTCGTCAACGCGCGTTCGCACGGAAACACGTTTTTGAGCACAACGCGTACGTTTGGCGCCCGGGAAATCCTTGTATCAATTGCAAATCAAATTTCAAGAGTTCTCGCGTGTTATATTGTTCGCTTGAAGCATTAAATATATATATATATATTGTATGCGTACTAAGTGACCTAAACTTATCGAGAAAAAACCTTTGAAGGGGATGATGGGTCTTTTAGGTTTTTTTTTTTATGCGCAGTTTAATTTAATTTTTTTCAATAAAACTCAAATCTACTCTACAAATTTTTTTATGTGTCCTCAAAAATATTCAACTTTTTATCGTACTATCAAATAGCACACATGATCAAACCGAAAATTCACAAAGGATTTTTACTGAATAAAAAAAAAAAGTAATTTTTTTCAAAATTACCATTTCTATTGAAATAAATAGCGTTTAACCCGAAACGGTCCAAACCTCTTTTGTTTTTGTTCTTATTACACAAGAATGTATTAGTTGTATTTTCGCATCTTTCATAATTTCCGATGATAATTAACGATGTAAGTTATTGTAATCGTCTATGAATATCTTTTAACACCGATAGTTCGGCACCTTTTCGTTTTATTATTTAGTACTTGTACGATTCTACGAGAAGTATAAGCTTATTACATTTTAACTGTCCATACCTATTGTCTATCTGGTCTCTTGCTCTAACTTACTAATAATAATATATATGATAAAAATAAATCGTGTACGTATTTAAATTATTTAAAAAATTAATTTCCCTGCTTTTCTGCGGCGAAATCATTGATTACGCATATTAGTCGATCTGTCTTACGATTTTCTGTTGTATAGGGATGACTGATGGGTTGTTTAGTCTAGGTTTTCCTATAGTCTGTCGATTATTAAAAACAAGTAACAACGATGATAATACGAGATGGGTACAATGGTTGAATTGTTATCATTATAAAAGTTATCTCAAGTTCATTACTTGTCGTTTATTATAATTGTTTTTCAATGGATTACATATCCATCCTGACAGCGGTCACCATCACCGGAATAATCCATAAAAATACGATTTACGATATTGGGAAACGGTGTTTTTCCTATTTCCACACGTGATCGGAGTTAGGTTAGGACAAACAAATTTCTGTTCGCGATACAATTAGTGATACCAATTAGAATAATACACAACCGAAGGTGAACATTTTTTTCATTTTGCCGTTGTTGTAGTCGGTCCGGGAAATCGTTCGCGAGTACTCGGGCTTTGCGTTCGTCGATAAAATTTCGATACGCCGTCTAGACGATCGGGGTACATAAAATCGAAAAACGTCGAACCGTCCAGACGGACTTTGACGCGCCGGTTGTTGTCGGTTGACGCGGTCTAGACCGTTACGGCCGACACGTTGACCGGATCGGATTGCGGTGTTCGCGCGCCGGGGTGGTTGCGTAGCGTGCGAGACAAATTATGGATCGACGGACGATTAAAAACGTGGATTTCGACGGCGCGATCGCGTGCTCCGGACGGCCCGTCGATCGCGGGTAACATGCGGATCTGCGGAGAACCGCCGCGTCCAATATATATGCTAATCGGACGTGTACCGAACGCCCGTAATTTCGTGGCCTCGTTTCGGACCGAAGGCTCACCTAACCTCGCGTGGCGTGCCGACGTCCGAACGTACGCTGTTTTCCCGCCCTCGCCCTCGCCGCCACAACACCGCCGCCGTCGACCCCCGTCGTTTCGTTGGGGGTGCGCGCCGTCACTGCGGTCTGACACGGAACGTACTCGGCCAGAAGTCGCGTATACGCGCCGATTTTCTTTCGTGAATTCCCGAACGACGTGTGATGGACTCTTGTTAAATTTTTTCATTTAAAATGAAGTCGTGGCCGTGGGATTTTTCGGTTTTAACGTTTTCGACAATCAAAGTACACGTAATCGTTTTCGCGTATGTGTTGCGGTTTAATTATTGAACGATACGTGAACCCTATTGACGGGTATGGATCTTAAATATCTCGAACGTCTCCGTGGAGGACGGTGAATCGTCCCGATAGCAGCCGCGACCGCCACGCGATTCGACATTTGATAAAGATATAAAGACAGACTTTATTGTTTTAGTTCGGTGTATCGCAAACGATTACCAAGTAAACGTTTTGGAAAATATTTCATTACTCGATGCGACAAAATGAGGATTGAAGTTGTTTTGATTAAGCTTTGGCCCCCCCCCCCTCCCCCGTAAATGAGTTCTGGATCCGCGCCTGGTGCGATCGTGATCGTTTGCGAGGCGTGCACAAACGAGTGAAGAAACTCCGAATCGAATTGTTTACAGGACAATGTATATATATATAAATATATTGTTTTAAATTATTTTAGTAAGTCACGACACCGCCGTCCGGTCAATCTTTTACGAGGATTACCCGGGATGTTTTCAGACGCAAGTTCTTTAATACGACGATTCGGATGGTTTTTGAAGGCGACCGTTTGTAGCGGGTTTCGGCTACTTCGCAAACTGGAGAAATATTAACGTCGTCGTGTATAGTGCGGTTCAGTGGCGGTCAAACGGGGGGGAGGGGAGGATGAGAGGATATATCCCCCCCCATGACCTTTTTGTTATTATATATATTAGTTTTAACAGTATGCCGTTTATTACATATTTATTAATGATAAAAAAAAAATTATATTATTGTAGATAATTTTCGTTTACAATAATCTGATAAAACGATTCACAAATTTTGATCATATTATATGGTTCTTAAAAACCCGATCTGCTTTATTAGATATGCGGAAAAAATTTGTTTTCAACATGCAAAACAGTCCAGACTTAATTCAACGCCGGCTCGTAAGTTATCGCGCCTATTTATAATTAAGATATAAAAACTTCAAGCGATATTATTAATTATCGTCGGACGACGCGCGGCGCCCCGCGGGTCGGGGTTACCTTTTTTATTATTATTTTTTATATATAAATATTTTTTGCGCGGCTATTGTTTCCTGAACACACCATTAAGGAGGTGGGTTCGTGTCCGAAAATAATGTTCACCAACGTGATTATGTAAAATAAACGACATACGAAAAATGAAATTAAGGCCAATAAAAATCATAATCGCCGGCTAATCATTCCGGTCTTTCCGGACAGTAATAATTGAGTGGACGCTTTAATGAGTCACGCTATATCCGCAAAAGAAAAGCGTCTCCTAGTCTTATCATACGCGAAACATCGGCGCGTATGATTCATGGACGAATTATGGTAATACGCGCTAGGGACAATATGCATAAACACGTACGTACCACATTGTACACTTTATATACTCGTTTTATACATTTTTCTTTCCCCGTTTCGCCGTTTATTTCGTTTATTTCGTTTTTTTTTTTTTTTATTCCTTTATTACGTCGTGCCCGAGCCGTGATCGTATCGCACCGCCGGGCTACCTGCCGACCAGAACGCTGCCCACCGGCTAACGACAAACTCTCACACACGTTACCGCGTCACGCGCGGCCATTGTTCGGTTCGTTTTGACGACAAACCCGTGCGCCGGAAAACCTTTTGCCGGCGCGAACCCCCTGCGCCGGCCTTAGCGATCGACGGCGATAAGTCTTTTCGCATTAAACAAATAAATACTGTTTTTGTCGTCCGGCTTTCACCTGCGGGGGGTGGGAGGTGAACTGTTGACCGCCGCGTCCGTCCGCGACACGACTGCGGATTGTGTAACGTCTGTTTCGACTGACCCCGCCGAACGGTTTACGACGAAAACGAGATGCACGCGCGAACAATAATCGAATTCGTCTAATCCGTGACGGACATAAACGCAATCGGTTATTGCATATTATTCTTGTTCGTGTAACCGGGCGAGTCGTTGCGGCCCGATTGGATCCGGTGTCGCGCCGCCGGTGTTGCCACTGGTTCTCAATAGCTAGTTGCTCGGCTAGCGGAACGTCGTTAACCGTTCGCAGTCAAACGGGACGGAGTTCGTCGGACACCGTGTGCGAGCAATCGTCCGAAGTCGGATGAAACGAAATCGCCAGTACGAACACACACGTACACCGGCGCGTGGTACGGGGTCCAAAGACAATTAACCAAAACAAAAGCAGTTTTTCTTAGCCGCCAACCGCTTTTACCGTCCCCTCCGAACTTTTCGCTTTCAAAAGTCCGTGTGCCGAACATAAATACGGTTTTTGGCGCGTGATCGGAAAGTTTGATGGCAGCTAAACAGAATGGTCTCGTCCCCCGAATTCCAACGGCTTCATTATAAAATGTTCTCAAAGAAACTAATTAACTTTTACGACTTTCGAACATTTCATGACAGCTGTGGCCATTTTGGGATTTCTTTGCGAAACTATTTTTTCCTTCGTACCGCTGTAATTGCTTTCCGCTTTGTCCTCGATTCAAATCAATAATGCATTTCAATTTCCGCGGCACAATGTGTTCGAATGATGGACGTGTAAACGAATTGTACGCCTATTAATATTTAATAAATATTTTAACAATCGACAATACGTGAAATCTGCAAATACGTATAAACACATTCGGAACGAAACGTTAATTTAAAAACAGTATGGAAGTCGTGAACGAACGTGTGTTGCTCGGAGTGGTTGATATTCTGTTCCAATTATTGAAACGGTTGTCGATAACGCCAACTGTCGGAGTGATAATAATTTTATTAGAACAATATAGTGTTTTTATCGTGTATCCCAATTCAGCAATGGACGTACGTACACAGAACACACAAAGTAAATAACCGTAGCCTTGAGATTCGATGTAAAAATATTGTAAACACGTAATTTAATTTCGATTTGTCACGAATAAATTTAACGTTCCGTTTTATAAGAATAAAAAAACCTTTAAGGTTAAAAAATAACAGTTATAATGTTTAATAACACAGATATTTTTTCATTTCCCTTCATTTATTGAGTTTCTTCTGAAATTTTCTACGCATTTTGTAAAATCGTTTTGAAATCAACTGTATCAGATATTATACGTTGACATATTTTGTACGACGCAATTAAATATAATTAATGTTACGAAATTGACAAGTGCCCATGGTGATCGATATTACAGACCGTGTATTTCGCACAATGTTGAAATACATGAGTTTTTTTTGTTTTTGTATCTTCCAAGAAACAAATCAAAAATCTACGTGTCGATTTCGTACGACAAACTTGAAAATTTCACACGAAATAAATAATTACAATTTTGAAGCGAAAGTGTTTTATTTAAACTAAAAACAATGTGAGTTATTAATGAAATTAATATAATATATATATTATGTTAAAATTTGATCATATTTCCCTAATTACAATATATCTATTATTATTTGTATGATTTGATTTTTCGTACGTTTTGATCGTATTGTTTGTTTTAGTACGTATTAGACTTGTTTCGATAAAGTGAATGTACTAAATAAAATTTATATTTTCAATTAGAAAAATATCATCTAATTCTAATTATTTTATAAGCGTGTGTTACAGATACTTTTATAATGCTCTCTTTTTATGAAGAGGAATACGGTTAAATGTGACGTGGGTTTTAATAGTTTATCACTGTTCGCATCACAAATTTATCAAGAACACGTTTCCATATCATTAAATCTTTTTAACTTGACCAATGTATTGGTATAATAAATCATATAGCTGTTTAAAATGGAAATAAATTAGTACATCAAAATCGAGTAGGTATAAACATTACCGTAACTGCCTGTAAAAAAGCTACAACGTTATAGTTTATAGTATTCGATAATAATAATGATACGTTTCTGTAAAACTTTATTAAACGCAAGAAAAGTGTCATTAAAACAACGATAACGTTTAAAATGTATTATTAAAACCGTTAAAAAGCCGAAAAGTTAAGCGTATTGCATAACCAAGGGTTAACGTATTATTCGACTGAGAATTGAACGCTTGTTTCGTCTAACGTAATACGCGATAGTTGTATAATTAATAAATTGATTTGTTAGGCGATTAACAATAATTATCAAATCACATATTTGTAGAAAATCAATACATTTATCCTACAGAAAAATTGGAAGTTTTACATAATGATGTTATGGACTTAGGTTTTTGATGTTGAACCAACCTGTTCAAATTACAATGAACCCGATTTTAACTGCCAAATTTTTATTCGAACCCGAACGGAAAAAACTCATAAAAAATACAGAGGATTTAAATGAATTTAAAACATCTGAATACTCATTTGATTTAAAAGTCGATTAACCTAAATAATTAAGTTAATTAACTCATAAAATCAATAATATAGGTATTTAATATTTAAAATCAATATTTTTTTTTTTGAGTTATAATAAAAAATTGTGTACCGGAGGATAATGTTATTATCAGATATACATTTATATAATGCGGTCAACCCAAGAAACCAATTGTTTTCGGTGTATAATGTATGATGATACGTTTTTTAAATCGTGGCATCATATAATATGGATCAAGAGGTCAAGATCAATATAATGTAAATGAATTCTTACATAATATTTCAGTCACTTGTATGAGAAACGTGAATAACTTTTGGTAATTGCACAACAACGCGAATGGACTATCACTATAACTACAGTCGCGCTAACAAATTACGATGTTTTGTAACTAATTTTCCAAGCACTAAGATATTATCAATAACAAGACAAAATCATATATTTTTGGATCCAAATGATTCGGATATTTATATGAATAATGTATAATATTTTCCTCGTAGGCCATTCGCAACATTGAAAACCGTTCAGGTTAATCGATAATACTTTAAATCTTTGTAAACAATAAACAGCGCTTTTTATTTAGAAGCAAACGATTTGTAAATAATTGTACATCATATTATATTATTATATTGATAAACGATAATGAAAAAAATCGTCTTAATATTCGTATTACTGCGGATTTCGTGGGGGAAATCACTATCCATCCTAAAAACAAAACAAACTGAATTTTATTGATTTCAATACTCTTAATTTTTAATTTTTTTATTGTTTTTCAACGAATTCGATACGAATTTGGTTTTTCTTGGTTCCGAATCGTTTTGTGTTTAGTTCGGTTCGAATGTTTTCAATGATGAGCTCCCCCGGTTCGTATGACCTCGTGTGACATCACTAGTTTTACATTATAATTGTTGACATAACGTTTGAAAAAACGTCGGTACAGTCTTTTTGGTCACGTGATTTTTCAGTTCTATTTTTATCAAACGTTGACGGTTCGTTCGGTGGTCGTGTGTCTGCACGTATGTACCGTTTATGGACAAGGGGAATACGACGACCCGAACGCATTATACTCGCTGGTATATATTGCAAAAAAAAAAAAAAAATAATAAAAAATAAAAACCCCCTTGAAATGAACCTCCGTTCGAGTGGACGTCGTGGCAGAGAGGTCTCCTCCATTGTGGTCGTTGCCGAGCTAAGTTTGTACCAGCAATTATATATTATATTATTATATAACATTATGTACGTACGGGGACGCTCAAGTCTCTGTTAAACGGATCGTTTTAACGCGATAATAATTATTTCTATGTATAGGACGTCATGAATGATCAATCAGGGTCAGAGGCAGGGGAAAAAAAACGATTTTGGAACGGGGCGCGCGCGTTCTAATGACACCCGTCGCCTATAATGCGCACAGATAAGTGCTCTTATGGTGGTTTTTTTTTTTTTCGTTTTTGAGCCACGCGACATTACTTTATTCCCTACGAACTTTCTAAATACGATAAACGAAATAATCGGTACGATTTTGTATAGGTACTACATTGGTGCTCAAAGGAAAATTCAAACCGACGAGGTATTCGTTAAAACAATTGTTTGTCTATGCTATTTGGCCAAATAAAAAATAAAAAAAATCTACGGATTACACGAAGGGCCGAATATTATTGAGTTCTCGAAAATATTTAATTCTAATGGACGTCCATAACGTCATATATACATATATATACGAATATACGTCGTTAAAAAAACAATAACTGTAACGCATGTAGACCATAGCGTGAAAAAATATTTATTTCTTCGTTGTCGTCACTCGATGTAATTCAATAAAACCTAAACGCACGTACACGAGAGAAAGCGTGATAATTATACCACGTAATACGGAACGATGAATAGCGTGCGGAAATACTAACCGAGGATTTTTAACGAACGAAAAAAATTTCCAAGTGCTCCCAAGCACACGTAAAATCGAATTTTACGCGATATTAATGATAAACGCGTTTTCCCGACTTCTCCGTCGATAAACTCGAATGCGCCGTATCACCGCGATGCCGATTACCAATACTGTTGAGCAAATAATTATTGTCATCGGATGAGCCGCGTCACACACATACTCAATACATTGTGTTCGATAACACGGCGGCGGCACACTTGTCTCGCGTGATCGAACGGAACCCGACGATAATTTTGGATTTGCATTACCGATGCACGTGCAATTGCAATAAAACGACGAACTGACGGGTGCGTACAGTCAGTGGCGTAGCCAGGACTTCTTCAAGGGGAGGGGGGCCCCCCAAAAAAAAAATTAAATAAATAACAGGGTTTTTAATTTTTCAAATAATTTTTTGTAATATTTTTATTTCGTCCAGTCCAATGTTTGTGTCCTTCTTGGAGATCTCTTTATAAAAGCTGGTGAAATGTATTTTTATTTGTAAAAAAAAAAAGCCAATAGGGGGAGCATGGCCCCCGTGCCCCCCTTGGCTAAGCCAATGCGTACAGTACGTTTCTAGGATAAAACGAGGACTAGAATCAAGTCGGGAAAACCAACGGATTGACCGTACAAAATAGAAATAGAAACGAAAAAACACACGGTTCGAACACATAAGTACGCAGTGAAACCTCTGGACAGCGAACACTCTCGGTCACCGAAAGTTTGTCCGTTATTCGGAGGGGGTAAATTTTTGAAATTCATAAAGCGTAAATTCGTAAAAGAAAAACAATCAAATAATTTACCGAGTACGTATAACGTTATTATTGGAAATCATTGCATTTTTACATGTTTACAAATTATTTTTTCCGAAAAAAATCGGCGAGCCTCGTCTTGTTTACGATTACACCGTCTGCGTGCAATCTCACTGGTGATATCGTTCGCCAATGTTACGGCAGAAGTGAAAACAAGCACTGCCGTCTACCTCTATGGAGGAGATAAAATGACTTACGTTCATTACGTTTTCTTAATGTTGCGTGTGCGTGGTGCAGTGTGACGTCGGAAAACGTCCGTGACCGTTGCCGGACCGTATTCGAAAAACGACAAACACGTGCGGTACAATAAAACGATCTGTACGCGTGACGGTCGTCGTCGTGCGTCGCATTGATGACCTAAAGCGCATTACGACGACGGGATTCGTCGTTTGAAAATTTGTCGACGCGACCGAAACCGGGACGCGTTGTTTTCCCGCGCAGTCGCCCGTACGAGCCGTTCTCCCCCGACCGCCCCCGCGGCAACAGGTTTTCGTTCGTTTCGGCCCGTCCGGGGCGGGGGAAAAACCCGTTTCCCCCCCCCGCCCCGGAAAACTCGAACCGGTCGATGAGCCGGTCGGCGTGTCGCGGCGCGCGTTCGGTTCGCGGGGCCGACGGTCGTCGACGCGCGCGCCGAAAAGCCGACGGTCGGACGAGGCGGAGACCGCGGACGGCGGCGGGCGGTGTATCGATCCGAAGATTTTACTGACGGGCCGCGCGGCGGACGGCCACGGACACGAAGGGGGAGGGGGGGAGAGCGTCCGGGATACCGGATACCGTGTATCGCGTTCGGCGTTGGCGCGCTTGTGCCGACCGCCGCCCCCGAGACAAATCAATGTTCTCGCGGCGCGGGCACCGTGCGGGCACGCGCGCGCCCCAGACGTTTTCCTTTTCCGCGTCGCCGCGGCTATTGTTTCGCGGACCCTGTGGTGGGGGGGGGGAGGGGACCGCACGAAGTCGTCGACGGGATCGGGCGAAAAACACGTCCCGACAACAAACGGGAAAACGATTTCAACAAACACAACGCGACGCGCCCGCGGATCTACCAAATGCGTGTGCGCGTCGCGGTCGTCGTCGTATCGCTGTTTTCTCCGGGCCGGCGTTATCGTAATCACCGGATCCGACGCGGCGACAGGGCGGCCTAACCTGAACGCGGCCTCGGAACTCGATCCAGACCGTTTGTTTCCAGACGAATTCGACGTTTCAAAAATCGGAACGAACCGGTTGACGTTCCGATCGGTTACGTCCGTCGTTTCACACGCCCGACAACGATTATCATTTGCGTTACGAACAATCGACAAATGTGAACCGTATTTTTTTTTCCGTAAATAATTTTATTTGATTTTAAACTATTCTATCGAAGGGAGTTTTGACCTGTATCGTCAGTTTTTCATTGTCGTAGCATGCAGGTGTAAAATATAGATTTACGTGAATTTAAACAAAGATTTTTTTTTGGAATCTCTTAAATTTGAAGAAATCCTTCATGGAGTGGTCCAGCGTTGTACCGTGTTAAAAAAAAAGGCGTTGATAGAACCAATATTTTTATCGTATCGATTGTTGATCAATGTTAGTCTCGTTGAGGCCTCTGAAAATATTGTTCCCCGGACCGTAACAGAGAGCTGGCGCACGGCGATAATTATATATAATAAAAAAAACTCGCTTTCGTTTGAAAGTCCCATCGTTGTTTCGTTTTCCGCTTTACAAAGCACTTACAAACACGCGCCGATGCCCGAAAACTACAAAACTATCCCAGCCGGTCGATAACACACCAGTGTTGACGTTACGTCGCGATTTCGATATTTCGCTTACAGTTGTCGAAGCCAGTAGCGCAACCAGAAATATCCCTTTGGTGGTGGGGAGAGTGGGGGGTTAGGTAACTTAAACTAAGTTTAAACATAAATAGTCATGTGAATAATATTTTTATTTTTTATTTGTGCAATCGTTTAAATAATAAAATGTAAAATTTGAAAAAAAATTATAAAATAAAATCCAAACGACGCGTCGAAGGCACCAAACGGTATATGTGTAATATAAGGTAAAACGACGACATGTGATAACGATTTGTTATCTGCTGAAAACCAGGCCAAAACAAAATCATTATATTATTGTATTACCGAAATGAATAGATATTTTTTACTGTAAAATATGATTGGACAATAATTGAAATTACCCAGGCCCGGCTCAAGGGGTAGGCAACACAGGCACACGCATAGGGCGGCATTTCAAGATTTGATACTATACGTGTTTTTTATGCAAATTATTACACATTATATTGTTTGATAAAAAATACGAATCTAAAAATTATTTCGCTATAATGTTTATATCAAATGACACATTGAACTTGTATAATATGCACTTTGATTTTATGTTCCAATAATAAATTACTACTCCCTCATTTACGCTTAAGAGAAAATATCGTATTTATAAACATGTGAAGGGCCGGAAAATCTGAATTTCGCCTAGGCGTATTGAAACGTCGGGCTTGAAATCGCCTTACACGATTGTCCACTTTAGAAATACTTCGTCGAAATTTAGAAAAATCTTCATCGCACTAATATGCCGAAATACTGTCTTGTCGTCGATAAGATATCGATTAAATTTATCGTGAAATTATTTATTGTTTATTCGTTAGTGGTATTCTATCAGCAAACATTACGCATCAAGTCATCTGAAACGCTAGAAGCATTTACGCAAACTAGAAAAAGATCAGGAGAAGTATCTAGTGAAGTAGGAGTCGTCATTCAGCGAAAATTCAGAAATGTAGTGGAAAAAAACCGCTGACTCGAGACTATGACGGAAATTTCTACGATACTGACGGGAGACAGCGAATCAACGGATGGCCGGCCGGAAAAGTTGACGGGCATTGATTTAAAGTTTAACGAATGTCTATTTTAATAAATTGTCTAACCGATGACATCAAACTGACGCTGAAAGAAGTTTTTCTCGCTGTAATTATCTTCTGTCAAATAATCGTCGGTCATTTGAAATTGAAAATATTAAGAAGATATTGGCGGTTCAACGTAATGACTTTACATGCACTTCGTATTCAACAGCACGAATATCGAAAATTCATTTTTTAGACTATTTTTTCAGTTCAAAAAAATGTCAGAATGCCAACCAGTTTCGCGCCATACTTTAAATGTCATACATTTAGTTTTCCTATGTTATACATTCTGTTTTATGCATATTAATAACAACATTAGAGGGGGGTTTTTTCGGAACTTAGACTAACTTTTTGCATATATATATATATTAATTTTGCGAGGATTGTTAAATAACAATTTTTTCGTGCGAATTTTACCCTTTTTTAACTCCTATGACTTCCGAGCGCTATTTATAAACAACGAACGTCGTAGCACCACACGATACCGGTTTAGTCGGTCCGCGTTCGGCAGTTCACTAGTGTACGTCGAAATTAAGCCAGACGAACGAATCGAACATTTGAGGCCAATGGTTTTCGGCTGTCGGCGGACGCGTACGGAGACGACCACGAGGGCGAGTAAGACCGGGTCGGTTTACGGACGGACCGTCCGTCGACGTTACCGTTGACCGGCCCGGACCACGGGAATCGTGGGAAAAACGGCCGTCGGATCGGGACGACGCGCTTTGCCAACCGTCTCCGGCGGAATGTCGAACAACAACGACGTTCCGTTGGCGGTTTCGATGGTCGAAAACCGATTCGACACGTTTCCGGTCGGCTGCAGTCGTATCGGACTCATCGTTGCCGTCGACGTTGTGCCGGTGACCGGTGACCGGGGGGAGGAGGAAGAAACAGTCATCGAAACGTCAGCAAAGTGCCGGACGGCGAGAGTGTCCCGTCGCTTAAACGGGCGCACGTCGTCGTCGTTACGGCGACGGCGGCGGCGCGCAAGCGCCCGCGGCCGAGGACGAGCCGGGCCAGAGGATTCGCAGACAGATAGGCCGCGACGATCCCGCGCCCGCCCACGACGACCGTCCGACATCCCTCGCGCGCGCGTGTGCTCAACACCGCGAATACATATATTACCGCGGCGACGGTGATCCCCTTTGCGCGCGTCCGTCCGTCAGTTCCCACACCTCCGTCCTTATTTTAGAGATTTAGGACGTGGTTTCGAATCGGTTCACATTGACCAACGATTTATTTTACGGATCGATAATTGATTGTTTAGATCAGTGGCTCCCAACCTTTTTGACGCTACGGACCGCTTGGATAACTTTCAATACGTCACGGACCACCATCATTTTTAGACATTATTTTTTCTCATAAATAAGAATCGATTTTTTCACAGATATTAGAATTTAGGTAACGATTGTCGGTACGTAATATTTGTAACACGCCCGAAGGAAAATTGAAATATTTTAAAATTTTATAGGTATGCCTCGCGGACCATAGGTTGGGAACCGCTGGTTTAGATCGACCGACTTTGGAGTACTTTTACAAAAGTCCGGTCCGATGTGAAAAATCCGGGTTCACCAGTAGTGTAGTCGTGCGTTTTTTCACGCGGTTGTACGACGATGTTCGTGTAAAGAGTCTATAAGTCCGAGGGGTTAACACGGTTAGTAACGGTCGCCTAATGAAACGCTCAAGTAATCGTTGAGTTTGTCGAAAACGTAACGACAACGTCATTGCGAACAAAACAATACGAATTCAAAACACGCGACTGACGATCGGCACGAGAACGGGTCCGTCCGAATATGAACGTCCAGAGAATCACGACCGATGACGAACGCTGGGCAGGTGAGTTTAGAGTTAACCCCCCCCCCATCCCCCCGAAATTTACGATAGTGTACATACAATACGTACGTAAAATTACGTATCAACTGTGAACGTTGGAAATATTCGTTATCTGTTATTGAATATTATTCGGTTTACGTACCGTACGTTTATTCCATCACGGACGATCATCGTATTTAATCGTCGTTTGATCATCGCGGCTCACGACACGATATCCGTGTGAATTATTTTGGAACCGCGTACTAATTAATCATTATTATTATCTTCGACTATTGTGGGTTGTACGCGTTCGCATAGTTTTGTTAAGACGAGTTCGCTGGTTCGATTTTAAAGTACGTCGTAAACCGAAATATACAATCACCGTTCCGACGACTTCATGTCCTGATCCTGACGAATCATCCGTGGGCAGCTTACCAATAAAAGAGTAAACATTTGATGAGTCACGACCGACTGCAAGTTTTATCCATTAATTTTATAACATCAATGTTCTGTCAGAAGGAGTGTTTCGATCGTTGCAGTCATATCTTCTTTCCGATAGTAAATAGCATCTAGTTGGTACTTCAGTGAGGTCTTTTTTCGATTTTCGTAAAAGCGCGTAGAAAAAAAAATTCAAAAACTACCGACGGATTACATAAAAATCGCGTAAACGTGATTTCGTCGAAAACGATTATCGTTATTTCTACGTAAGTTTGAAACTAATGGTTATAAAAACTTGAAATATTCACCAAAAATCAATGTATAACTTTATATTATATTTGGGAAAACAAATGTTCAAATTTTAGACGTACGTTATATTCAAAAAATCTTAAGAACGTTAGTCACAATTTTCTTTTATAAACATCTCAAGTTTTTTGACAAAGTGTATTCTATTTTTCGTGCAAAATTACATTATTTCAAAACTAATGGCCTAAAGTTTTGAAATTTTTGCTAAATGTATAATTTTATTAACGAAAAATTTTTTTTTTTTTAGTTTTGGGTTATTTATAGCAATTATAGGTTTTAAGGTATTTAGTTCATAAAAAGTGGTAATCTTTGTTTTTCAGACTTAAACATTTAATACAATGTTAGACGTACGTAACTTCAAATATATTTCAAAAAATCTTAAAAATCATTAGTCATCAATAAAACTTTCAAATTTGGATGAATATTATTTACACGTATTGATATTTTTTCCACCAATCCCCCAATTTTTTTTCCTGCTTTCGCCGCTGATCACAGTTACTATAGAAGTAACAATAACAAGCGGTTACCCAAGTGGTGATTTAACAGTGATTGCTATTTTCAATTCATTGTTAATGGTGACATTGAAATATAATCTGTGAAAAAATAGTTATCAGATTTCAAATGTTATTGTTATAGTAACTGTTGCTTGTTTACTGTAGCTGTGTCATTGAGTTGTAACGTGTTATTATTTGTTATGTTACTTCAAATGTAAACTCATAAACCATCACATACACATGTATTATAGATAACGCATTATACATATTACAATAATACATAATCAGTATAAAACTGTAATCAATATGAAGTTTATTCATATAACATGTGTATGAAATAATGATTTATGTTGTTGGGTGTTCAGATAGGTATGTAATTATATTACTTAAACTATAACTCAAATAAAATTATCTAAAATATGACTAAGTGTTAAATTTAAAAAAGGAGGTATTTCATTCCATTTCTAAGAGGAAAATGTGTTTAACAAAAATTTACTGTTACATTACGAGTATATAATTACTTCATATACTATTCAAACCAATTGAATTCACAAAGTAATATTACACGAAATGTCCATAATTTATATTTTTGAATAAAATACATATTTATCATAATCTGTTAAAAACCCTGGTATTTATTTATTCAAATATATGAATTTTTAAAACATAAAACTCGTGTAAAACTGTGTTAAATATTTTTCTATTAGAAATTTTATTGAAATTATATACATCGGAACATTGAAAAGCCAACAAGATCATAGTTTTTAGTCAATTTCACTCATAACTTTGGTTCTGTATTCCGGAAAAATGACATTTACTGTATGCTACACTATAAGTGACCGTCTAAATTTATACTTCTTATTTTGTGGACTGGACTCAATCTCCCCTCTAGTGACATGTAAGTTTTTTTCCATTAAAACGCAGTATGTTGGAAAAATAACAGTAGCCGGGTATTTTAATCGTAATAGTAACAGTTCATAACAGTTATCAAAACCGATAACAAGTTGCCATCACTAGTTTCGATGGCTGGTTCGTTTTTTACGAAGACGTGATCGTGCGCGCCGGACGCGTTCGACTATTACGTTCGCGTTTGTTCTGTTTCTCGGGCGTGCGTTCGCCGTCCACACATTTTTCGTAACTTTTTTACCGTTGCGCGAGGAAAATCACAACACTTAATTGGATATATTCGAATCGAACGTAACATAAAACAGTGCGGTTCGAATATCGAACCAAGGAAAATGAATTTCGTACCGAATTTGTCGGAAAAACAATAAAATAGTAACTTAATACTAAAAATAATAAAATGGATATCAGTTTTAAATTTTAAACGATTGAGATAGATAACATCATTTGTCGCCTGTCTTAAAATGTTTGAAAACGTCGAAATAACGTTCTTATGTGATCATAACTATTACTTCTAATATTTAATTTGATCAAACTATGATATTTATATATTGATAGATGAATAAAAATAAACATGCATTAAACAAAAGAATAAAGAACTTCTCGTGGTGTGTAAGGGGGGGGGGTGGCAAATGCTCCTATTGCCCCCTTCCCTAAAGTGCGCCACTGGGTTTTGTCTTGTTATAGATAACATCTTAGTACTTGGTAAATTGGTTACAAAACATCGTAATCTGTTATCGCGACTGTGGTTACAATGGTAGCCATAGAATTAGTATTCGTTAAATGTTGATTCGTGTTGTAGTACGATTACCAGAAGTTATTCGCCGAAGTCATTTGCGTTCGTCAGACAACAGACTAAAACATCGTGTTTCGAATACATTTACCTAGTATTTGTTTGAACCTCTCGATCCATAATTTAGCACGTATGACGCCATGACATGAAAATCGTATTATAATACGTTGAACACCGAAAACGGTTGGTTTCTTGGGTTGACCACATAAAAACAATGTTCGTCTAGATAAAAAAAAAAACATTATCCTCGAGTGGACAATTATAACTCAAAAAAAAAAATATATATGATTTTAAATACAAAATACTTAAATTATTTAATTTATAGATTAATAATTGATTATTTAGGGTCAACCGATTTTGAAGTCAAACGCGCGAGTACTTTTTCAAAAGTCCGGTTCGGGGTTCGGTCGTTGTGTGTTTTTCACGCGGTTGTACGACGATGTTCGTGTAAAGAGTCAAAAAGTCGGGGGGGTTGGGGGTTAACACGGTTAGCAACGGTTGTTTAATGAAACGCTCAAGTAATCGTTGAGTTTGTCGAAAACGTAACGTCAACGTCATTGCGAACAAAACAATACGAATTAAAAACACGCGGCTGACGATCGTCCACGTAGAACGTGATTAATAAACCTGCACTCAACTGGTTTGTTTATTCTGACGGCATAAATTGCAACGCGACAGCTACAACGTCGTGTGTCACGTAAGCGTATGAGCTGGAACGAGATAGAGATTCCGACAAACGTGTGTAAATGAGAATAGACAAAAAAAAAAAGATGAACAAAACCGTAATGCAATGATGGTAAATGTAATGGACGGATAGAAGCATCACAACGACGCGACCCGATGTCTGGGTCGGCCGGCCGAGTCAACGGTTTTTGGTGTTTTTTTACGGTTTCGTTCGGGGCGTTTTTTTAACACCACGTGCCGGACGGACCGCGGAGTTGTGAACGTGATCGAATGGCCCCGGGCCGCGCACAGTGGACCGTTCCGACGGGCGATTGTGGGACTGGCTTCGCGGACGCCGTCGTGACTTCTCGTCGGACAAACAGTTTTGGCGCGCGTTCCGAGCCGGGGGATGTCGGGTCCGGACTGCGCCCCCCATCTCCCCGGGGGGGGGGGAGGGGAGGACGGAGGGAGAACGCGTTTCCCACCACCATCAACACCACCACGTGTGCATACGTCCGTTCGGGGTTTTCGAACGCGACAAGACCATGACGACGACGACCGAAAAATAGTCGTGGTACTCTGAAGGCTCGCCAAGTAATGGCGTCCGCGGCTACACTTCAACATGAACGGGGCTGGGTTACTGGAGAAGTTCCGTTCG
Organism: Schlechtendalia chinensis; assembly: GCA_019022885.1. Classification (NCBI taxonomy): domain Eukaryota; kingdom Metazoa; phylum Arthropoda; class Insecta; order Hemiptera; family Aphididae; genus Schlechtendalia; species Schlechtendalia chinensis. The sequence continues at coordinate 9,623,950 of CM032339.1, read as the reverse complement.
TACGAATTCGAGCGCGGAAAATCAGGCAACGGGTTTGTTAACCATTCGAATACTTTTGACATTTTATGTCTTTACAATGGCACGTTAAAATAAAAAACCGTCACGAAAAAGTGTCCACCGAAAAGCGTTACCTAAATTAAGATACCCACTGGGGACTGTCACGAAAAAGCGTTACAGAAAAAAAAACCTAACCTAAAAAGACATAAAATGTCTCACTTAACGCGGACTCGTATGCGTTAATCATTTTTCTTAATAGGCTTATATAGAATATATGTGTGTGTGTGTGTGTGTGTGTGTGTGTGTGCGCGCGCGCGTGTGTGTGTGCGTGTATGTTTGTATGTGACTCATCAAGTTTTTTTTATGGTATTGAACGCTAATTTATTTTAAACACTTTTACGCTTACGTCGTATTGTTTTATTAAAAATCGAAATGTTACGTCTCGCAAATTGTACCAAAATCGGCAGACAATGAAATTAGCCGATATTTAAGGACAACACGGACAAAAAATAAACAAAAAAAAAACTTGGACTGTATCAACTTGTATTTCCGTCGATAGGCATTTATTAAATACAATACACCTCTCCCCGGCAGTGCTTCCGTTTGAAACGATATTTAGTGTAGGGGGTGCTAAAAAAATAGAACGTCAATAACCGACGAGCACTTTGAAGAAATCGTGTTTTTGAAACGTCATAATCATTTTTGGTCATACAAATCAATACATTTCAAAAACACAACTTGTTCGAAACGTGTGTTATGTATAATTGATATGTTTGTATTGATAAAATTATGAATGAGTTATACAGATTTTTTTTAAGTATTTGAAATTCGTTTTAAACACGTTTCAAACGTATCATTTACAGCTCTGATAACGACTAATAACGTGGAGTTCGTCTTGTGACTCGACGAATAAAATATAAAAAAATGTACAAGTGAGCGGGCAGTTTAAAGGCGGACGGTCGCGTTTGTGGACCGACAAATAGCGGGAATACCAATAGGCCGTGATCGGCATGTGCTCGCGGCGACCGTTAAACGACACACGTTTGTTTTCGTCGGTAAATTTTTTGTTTTTCTCGCGTTTCGTCGGCCGTGGAAAAGCGAGTGTTGTTAGCGTTCGTGAAAAATAATGGAGTTACGTACAGATATTCGCAAAAACATAACGGGCACTCGATCCCCCACCACCAAATTCGACCGCCGCGTTTACAACTCGAAAACACGACCGTCACGTACGCCACAGGGAACCGGCGGCGCACGCGGGAATTTTTTTTTCCGGGATTTGTTGGGGAGGGTCGTGCTCGTGACGATTACCCACAGAGCGGAATTCCGTATAGCCTCACGCAGTGATACGATAACACGTTCAACGGTCTATTCGTACGGATGGACAACAAATAACATATCGTCCATAAATGTACAATTGCAATCATTCGTTCGGTGATTTCGTCTGGAGATTAACACGTCCCTGTGAAATAATACTTGTCCAGCAGTGTTTTCGTGAATAAGTCCAAACGCGTCGTGCCGTTGAATGTCGACCGACTCCTGTGGCCGGGATCGACTCATCAGCACAGCATTATCACCGAACGAATGATTTTCGATGAAACCAAATATTTCGCATTGCGTATTTCGATTGGAAACTATTGTCAACGTCCCGGAGTATTATGGACGCGTTATCCAAACCCAACGCCCGTAACTGGTGTTCAGTGGCGCATCCACTGGACGGGGGTTAGGGGGTCGTACCGAAAAAATTGTCGCCAAACAGCCAAACAATATTATTATTATTATTGTTATTATCATTGTTATCGAATACGTACGAATAAAATTAATATTAATCGTTCACAAGTAAACTAACCGGATTAGCACGTACCGTTTGATTATTGTGATCGTCGAACAAAATCGTTTTCAGAGGCAAACGTTTTCGACAGCGTTGTCATGTCAACGCTGTGTTTTTTAGTGATTGCCGCCGAACAGAAGAGCAACAGTTCAATTTGTTAAATATTCCATTTAACCCCGTCCAAAAATAAAAAAATTCAAAATTCAAAATTGCTCGTATCGTGTCACGACAGCTGCTTACTGCCGACAGTGAAACACGGTGAAAATAAATTGAACGAACGAAGACTTATACTCCTTACCTCCCCACCGTCGTGTGCGTCGCTGCCGGGAACGCGATGCCGGTTCACACATAACGGACACCACGACCGGTTCTACCAGGGACGCGTTTAGATTTTTTTTTTGTTTTTTTTTTTTTTACTGAGACGCATACCGTCCAACACTAAATCTTAAAAGTAGAAAAAAATTTACCCAAAACTATCAAAAACAAATAACACTTCAGGAATTCAGTAGACGATTAAAATTGTTTTTACAAAATTGATAATAACTACGTATTATCGGCGTTATCTCGGGAAGAATCGTTGCGTGCAGACAGGACAACAGTGTCATCGATCGACTGTTTTCTTTTGAATGAAAACTCAACAACGATTGTCGATGGGACTATTGTCATTATATATATATATATGTGTGTTTTAACGGAACTGTTTCGTAACGGAAACAAACGTTTCGTCACACGGTACGCGCAATATCGATAGACCGCGGACACGAAAACACGCGAGCCGCCGCCGCCGCCGTCGTACTTCGGACTTCATGCGGTCCGTGAACATACCAATGTTTAGCGTCTTGTCGATTGTAGACGATTTCCCCGAGGTCGTCGTGTCAACGGTACGAAACGTTGTCGCAACGTCCCCGCGGCCGGCCGTAATATGCACAAAGAAACGACGTGGCGTTTCGGGCCGGAGACCGCCGAGTCCAGTTACAGTCGCGAGGTACGCGGCGTTCGTCCTTCGGAACAACGTTATTGTGAAACGCCGCGCGGTCGGGACGCACGCGTGTTGACATAAGTCGATGCCGATGCCTCCCGGAAGCCTCCGCCCGCCCGGATCGCACCGGTTATCGGTTTGTCGATCGCGCGAAACAATAACACGACGATAACGGTCGTGTGTCGCCCCGCGGTTTTTGGGCCGCCGGGGACGTTCCAACCCCCCCTATGACCGGGTCCGCGCGTTCGGATGACTTCCGGCGTCGACTCGACGTCGCGCGGGACGAGAACGAGATGTCCCGCGGCGGAGCTCATCGACGCGAACGCGATTAATAGCGGTTCGTCATTATTTTACCCGGTGAACACGAAAAACGAGGCGAGCCGGTCGACACGCCACTCCGTTGGCGTGTCTAGTCGGCAGTTCTAATGCGTGGAACGCGACTGCACGCTGAGTTCCGTCGATCCGAGCCGCCGGCGTACCAGTAAAACGGTTTTTTTTTTTGGGGGTGAAGGGACGGGTAAAACACCTAGCTTTTAAAACGTCCAATAGCGACAGGACGAAATACGACAAGAATCGATATCGATTTTAAATCTCAAACGATTTCAAACGTCGAAGTTCTAACGAAAATCTGTGAATGAATACCCCCCACGCGATCATATTGCGGAAAACATGTTATATAATCAAAGAATAAGAAAACTTCTCGCGGGCCAAACGCTCTCGTTGCCCCCTCCCTTAAAGTACGCCACCGATCTGATTTCCATCGTACCATACCTGACCTACAGGCATCCGATGTCTGCTGCACGTGCTTAAATGTTATATTCGATTTTCTCGAATAGAACATTTGCTTCGTGAGTTCAGATGCACGGACGGATTTATCTGAAAACAATCACAGAATCGTGTCGAGGACTCGTTCTGAGCGTTTCGACTGTTTGATGGGTTCGCACTGAAACGTAAGAGTGCGTCCGCACGTCGTCGTCGACGATTTGTCATGAACACGTGACCGATTGCGCGTGTTTTGAACGTCCTCGTGATCCGGCGGCATAGACCAAAAATCTGATTTTCGGGAACGCTCGAATATTGTCGTCGACGGATATTTACAGTTCGAACAACAATCGAATCGTCCGTTCCGTTTTTCTCGGACGATCCAACACGGATTGTCATGGATCACGGAACGCTATGGCGAACGCCCGAATTCCGAACCCGATTCAACGTTCGAATGGCCAGAGCTCGTCCGGGACACAGTAGCGATAAGTCATCCTTGATTTGCGCAACCGTCGATTAATATTTCACGATTTACCCCGCACGTCCCGTCGTCAGCAACACAACGGCAAACAGACCTCACACAGCCTTCTCCCCCATTTGTCCGCAGAGTACCGATAGTTATATATAACCAAACGCACACGCACGAGCGGACACAATGTTTTTGAAATGAATTTCGAAATTGAACGTTTGTAACGTTTCGAGTTTTCAAACTTATTACATTATGCAATCGTTGTGTACTGTGCTGATTTTTTTTTTTTTTTTAATATGAATTGTAACGCATCCGTTATATTGTCTTCGACAAACGAAAATTACTTCTTGTAATTATTTTTATATGCCTATAGACGTTACTTTTGAATTTTGTTAAATCTCGTACACGTTCTATGTTCGTATGTGTCGATTATATTTACATTAGTACCCTACAAGACTTTTTATTATTATTTTGTTCGATTATTAGCTTACTCGCCTTCAGCAATCCTCGACTACACCCATAAGACGTTTTTTCCTTAGCTTTGAAAATCGACTGTACCTCGTTAAACCGCTTTCAAGGTTCCCCAAGCCAAAGTTTACGCCAGAACTCCGTTCACAACAGTTTGAAGTAGGCGGGGGATCACTTTGTGCTACCACAGTCATGACGTTTTACAGCTTGTTCGAGTTGTAATAATTTCCGACAACGTTCGCCAAGTTTGACGCGCGTTATTATGTACCCACGGCCGTAGCAAAATATAGTTTCGTAACAATTTGCGGCTTTTTCGATGTCCGATTTCCGCCGGTACCGTCAACCTTTTATCACCGCGGTCGCTCCTAACACGTTCGCGGCTCGTGTTCGTTACTGGAAAACGTGAATAATTACGGGCACTCGCCATCGACGGTTCGAACGAACCCCAGAACGGGATTACTTGTTTTACAAAAATCAATTAAAACCGTAGTTGATCTCACTTTTTTGCCCGTGCGTTTGATCGACCTCGCGTCACACGGAAATATGTTCATATCGTGTATGGAATTATTATTATTAACCGCGTGGCTATCTATGACGTGGACGTTCGACTGTCCGTTTGCCCGCGGCGAAGTATACGACAAACGAAATATATAAAAATAATAAAAACTCTAATTTTGCTGCCCCGTGATCGGGTACGCGATCCGTTCGGGTCAAGAACTGGCTTGGATTTTAAAATCGTACCGAATAAGACCGGTGTAGGTTAATTATTATTATTATTATGAACTGCTAAACAACACGCGCGCGTTTCGTGAGAACCGTACAGATTTTCAACGGGCGACGACGGTGCAACGTTTTACACGCGTATACACACGCACACGCACACGTACACGCATACGCGCCGTTTTTACGGCGTTGCGAGAACGCTGTCGGGGATTTTGTGTTTTACGACCGCCGGTTATTGTTTTTTAACGTTCCCGAAACAATACGGGAGTGTTTACGCGGGCGAGGTCGGTTTTTAATGCTCCGGAAAAATTGTCCCAAGCCGCGGTACCGTACACACGTATACACATACACATATATATCACCGCCGCCTCCGCCGCCGTCGTCCGGACGTAACGCAATAATAGTCCTCTGGAATGATGGTTTATCGTTTGCCCGTTGGCTCGGAAACTTATCCCGGGACGGCCGACGATAATTCATCTCTGTGCCCCTGCAAATCGGTCTACGGACTACGGGCGCGGTTCCCGTTCGCCGGGGAGGGTTATTATTTTATTTTATTTTTTCTTTCTTTGCCTCGGGTCCGGCACGAGTGTTGTCGATCGACACCGAAACGGTCCGTCCGAAACGATCGTCGTTGCGTCCGAGTGCAATGGACACAGATGGCACGCCCGTTAGTTTGTTGGGTTTTGACTGTCGCGCGTTTTCGTACGGCCCGCGATCGAACACCGTGTAAAACGGACGGTTCGGATTCATGGTAACCTTGCGAACGGCCCGCAGACCGCCGTTGCTCGGGAGTCAACAGAAGATTAAACGCGCTCCGGGGATTACGACAGGAGGTCACGTCAGAGATCGAGATCGGCCGGGGCGTTTCGGCTAGATCCAAGACAACGATCTTGTTGCGCGCTCGCGTCGTGCCGATATCGAACAAAAAATAATCCAATGATGATGTCGTTATTCTAATTCGATCGCGCTGAACTTTGTTACGAACTCTATGGTGTTTTCATTGATTTCGGTTCGTTAACGACATAAATACATTGGCAAAATAACAAAAAAATTTTTAATGCGCCGCAGATAGCGTGACGCTGCAAGCACTAGTGTAATAACGTACGCCTAGAAAAAGTATCTGGACAATTATTTTTTGTATCTCTATTTTTAGGATTCTAATTGAAAATTTACTGCGCAACGACAGTGACTGGTTTATTCTTCGCGCGTACGAATTTGTTTTTTGTTTTTTTTTGAACGGCGTCGGTCGTAATATAAAACGCGACTTGTGAACCGTGACGGACACGTGCATTATTTTCTCTGAAACAATATTGAATTCTTGGCGGTTTTCTGATGCCCGTCTGAATGATACGACGGAATGATCGTAGTGGTCAATAACGACGTTCTGATCAAATGTGTAAATACTTACGACGACGTTCAAGCTCTGAGCGAATTTCGCGATTTGTTTACTTCGCTTATGGACAGTGCCGGCGGATCTAAGTGGTGGTGGTGGGGGGGGGAAAGTGGGTATCCTCGCACCGATTATTTAGGGATGCGTCGAAATAACGCGAAATTCAAGAACGTACGATAGATTTCCGAACAGAATATGAGAAAAAAATCGATAATAGCGTACGGTTCACAAAATTATACAATACTGCCGAACAGAAACGTACTCGTCCGAATCCTCTCGCGTATCAGACAACTGCGGTTTAAATCGAGAGTTTATGGTAAAACGCGGTCTCGTGATATGGGTGAACTGTATTTTTTACGGTGACGGTGACGTACGTGTAATGCAAATACGTTTCGACGAAAAACGATAATAAAAAGCGATAAGTAAAACAACTAGATAACGATAGCGATACAACGGTACCGTGTTGTCCGCGTGGTTACTCGTTTTTAATAACCAATAGACCGCTGAGGTTCTCAAGCGATTGTTTTTTTTTTTTTGTTTGGCACGATCCTTTTAATGAACAATGACCAGGACAACAAAAAAAAAACGATACAGTCGCAGTAAACTCGTAACGGTCACGGTCACAGATAACGATTTATGATAAAACCGACTCCGAACATCGACAAGGTGTAACGACCGACGTATAGTGTTGTGGAACCACGGCAAACACAGCGTGTCTAGTATTGAATCGACTTGAATCACAACGGATTTCAAAAAAAAAAAACGAACCGACGACGGAGAAGTGGACGAACGCAAACGGGGCGCAACTTTTTTTCAGTAAACCCCGGGGTGCCGGATCGCGTCTTCGCGGGTAAAGTACTGTGCGCGAACCGAACGCGCGTCGTCGCGGAGGTCGGTCCGTTTAGGTCGGTTTGTCCGCGCGCGGGTCGGTGTGTCGGCGGGCGGACGCGACGGTCGTCTAGGCGATCCGGGCGTAACGCGACCGCGGTGACCGACAACCGCGGTAACCGACAACCGGGCCGCGCAGGGGTGGGTTAGGGGGTCGCGGCACAGGCGCGCCGCCGGGCGAAGCCGACCGTTGTTGTTCGCGTTCTTCTGTCCGGGCCCCGGGACGTGCGCGGCAGTTCGAAACGGTCGCGAGGCACACACGCGCGCCCGGAGGCACACCGCGAGACTATGAGGTCCAAGTCCGTGGCCAGGCGTCTAGTGACAGGTAAGAGGCGGGGACGCGGGTCGCGTCGCCCACTCGTGTTTCTCGTCCGGGACGTCGTCGGCGACGTGGACGACACGGCCCGGGGACGGTTGAAAACGTAAACGCTGCCGACAGGTTCGAACGTAAAATAACACCCGACCTGTCCCGCGATCGAACAATATACGCTTTCGATTTAACGACTCGATTGAACTGTTAACATTTTCATCATTTTTCAAATCGAATCGAAACGCTTTAAACGTGTGTCGATTGCGTCGTCTCGGAGTCGTACGTAAATAATAGTCCTGGACGAATTGTAGGGGGGGGGGGGAGGATCGACGTGAAGATTCGTGTTGAAAAATCGCCCCCCCCCACCACTTTTCACATCGGCCAAATCGTTTGACTTAGGCCCGTGCGGCACACGTTATCGCGCCGTTGTCAAACGCGAATTCCGTGCGTTATCGTAATCTGTAACAACGACGAAACGGCCGATCACCGAACGTACGCGTCGTTAAACGGACCCGGGTAGTCGTAGGTTTTCGGGAACTGGTAACAAACGTGCATTTTTTTACGGTCCACAGGCGCGCCTAGACGTCCCGAATAAATCATACGGTCGAACCGTACACAACAAATTTGTCGCGGGTTCGTGTTTTTACTACGCAAACGTTATTTTATTTGTTTTTAAACCGTCGCCAGGCGAGCCGATCGCGTTACACGTCGAAGCGAACGCCGTTGGTGCACGGACGATAAATGATTTGAGTTACGCGAGCGGATAATTTTCGGTCGAAAACTCACGGCGACGTTATCCGCCACAACGGTTATTTCTCCGTCACAAATGTTCCCAGCGGTTACCGCGAAAGTCGTTGTCAATGTTGATTATTCGCGTAACGTTAAGCACTCGGCGTAACCAGTAACCAGTCACGAGGACGTTCGGCCCCGTTCACACCGTCGTCCCCCCTCGAGTTCCCCAAATTTCGTAAACACCACCGGGGGGGGGGTCGTTGATTTTTCGGATTTCGTTCATTGTTGTTTTTCAATGTTCTTCGTGTTATTTTCTTTCCAAATTTAAAACGTTAGACGTTTAACGTCTTCGACACTGCCACCAGAATAAAAACGTTTAATTATTATTTTTTCAAAGCACTCGTATTTCTCCGTGGAAATGTACAGAGTTTACGTTGTTTAACGTTTTGATATTGGCGCGGCGCAGCGTTGCGTTCCCGTGATTACATACCCGTGGATTATATAACGTTATGACTTGTGACACTCGCGAATAATTCTGGTGACGTATTTTTTCTCTCGTTATTTTTTTTTTTTGGCCCGTTTATCGATGCGTTTTGTTGCTCTTGTTGGTGTTCGATCCGATGGTCAAACAGGCGGCAATTATTAGCGATTTATTTACGAGCATATTACGAATATTCAATGGATCATGCACGCAATACGATTTTTTGTTTGCTATTCGTACGGTTTTACCGACTTGAAGTTACAGTATTAGCATTACACGTCTTTATTGAATTGGTCAACTGAATCGAACTCAAGTACAAATAATATTACGACTTGATAATAAAAACGTAGGCATTTGAGTCGTTTCGACATCTGCTACCGAACGTGGACCGTCCGAACCGGTATCGTTCGGTGCGACGACATCCATAGTTTACGAGTGTCAAGGGTGCAACCAGGTTTTTTTTTTTTTTTTGAGGGGGGTGGGACTAAGTAAAATTATTTTGAGATATAAGTAAGATTTTTTTTTTGATATGTACAGAAATCCGAGAGCACACACCTGTAGTGTAATAAATATATATTCTTATATATCCTGATATTAATGTTTGCATTTTAGGTTTTCATCTGGTCACGGTGAAGTTATACCTGTAAAAGATTGTTATTAATTTGGTGATTTTTTTTCTCTTTTAACCAATTGAATTAAAATCAATCGATAACGTTAAGCCGCCCTGATCCATTTTTCCCTAATAATGATAATACTTCTGATGTTTCAACATCAGTTTCTCTGATCGGTCGATTCTGGCTCGTTGTGTTCCTTGAGCATGTTCTTATCTTTCTTACAGGAAATGATCTTCCTGTCGTACCGATCGAAATGTTAAAAATTAAGGTCACATAGTCGGACTGGCCGGAACGCTAGTCCGCATTTGCGGACGAAGCCGCGGTCAAATTAGTCATGGGCTTTAAATCATAATACTAATTCGAAAAATTACTAGCTTACGCGCGCACTTAAGAAAGGGCTGAAAAATTGTACCGCGCTACCCGATCCTCAGATTAGTTGGTAGTCCTTCCTATTGTGATCTCGAGAATTAGAGTGGAGCTAGATTTTATAATAATAATAATAATAATTTGAAGATTGGCAAACCAGTGAAAAAAATTTTAATCTCTTTTTTTATTATTATTTGCTTATTAACTTTTTGGTGACGCCCTCCCCTCTCCCACTGTAACCTAGTTCATTCTATGTCTGTCGGGGGCATTTTGAAGCCAAGAGGTCAACAATTTTTTTCGGCGGTGGACGTACCCGTCTCGCCGACGGTTTGGACCGCCTCGTCGTTCGACGTGAACGCGTTTCGCGTCGATCTTATAAACCGTTCGGTTTTTTTTTTTTTTGGGGTTACGTAACGCGGAGACGCGTACAGGACAACGGGCGGGCGTGCGCGTGTGCGTCTCCGGTGTTCGGAGAAATCGCCAGCCCAGCGTACGTCAGTCGACACGTCTGTCCGGCACCGGGTTTTCGTGCGCGCGCCGTCCCCGCAGTCAGTCGTACACGTGTCGGCGACGCGGTGTCCGGCGGACGTGTCCGATTTCTTCGCGACGATCAATCCCGGCCGGGGCCGGCGATCGCGCGAATTCCGGGAAGATCGCGCGATCGTAAGAACCGCCGACACGTGTGCGTGTCACGGTCCCCGTTCCCGGATCCAATCAATTACGTAAACGGGCGTGCGGGCGTGGCGGGGGAGAAAGAGGACGCGGCTCGTTATGCCCGCGCCGCGTTCCCCTGCAACGGCCGACGGGTGTTTCGGCGGACGGTCCTCCCGGAGTGGAGGGACGCGCGCGCGGTTCTCCACGCGGATCCCGTCCACGGCCCGCGAGTCCCGGGCCCGTAACGAACGTTACGATCGTTCACCAGTGGACAAATCGCGGTGTTCGTTGTGCCGGTCGCGGCGACTCGCTTTACCGTCCGTCTACGAACAACTCGATCGGCCGAACTGTTGTGTCCGTGTTTGCGTATCGACGTGAACCTGTGGAAGAAACGACGTTTAGGCTTATTGGGTTCAGGCGCCCGACGGTTTCTACGGAAACGAATCGACACCGTCGTCCGAGTACAATCCGTGCGGTTCGAGCTTGGGTTCCAAACACGCGGAAATCGTAAAAACTCGTTTCATTCGACGATCTTGCACGGCGTGTACAACGGTCATATTGGGAACGTATTATCTGTCACCCTCGGACTACACCGGGCATGTCAAACACGCGACCCACGTCCAATTTTTTTGCGGCCTGTGGCTACCAATAGTAATTGACAAAATAAAAAGAATTATAACAAATTTATTTAATTTAAAATTATTAATATGATTTTGTTTTGTAATTTGTAATTAATTTGTAATTTCGTAAAGAATAAAATTGTATAAATTTGTATAAAATATATTTTTTTCCATTAAATGTTTGTGAGCGGCCCGCGTAGTGAACTATTCAATATATTTGGCCCACTTGATACTTTGAGTTTGACATGCCTGCACTACACGGATACTAACGAACCGGGCCCGAGAACCGTCCGCACGCGATTCCCAAAGCGGCTACGTTTTCGCGATACGACGATCGTATCGAACGGAACCGGACGGACGTTCGCATTCGCGTTCGTCTTCGGTCTTATCACCCCGCCACCGGGCCCGGCGACCCGATCGTCGCGTTGCCCGGAGTCCCGGGGATTTTTCAAGCGCGCGCCGACTTCGGAAACCGACCGGATCCGGGGTCGGCGCGGCCGTTCGGACGGCTCGCCGTACAAGACCTAACCTCCGAGCCGTAAACGAACGGCCGGATCGCAGTAATAACGCGGTCGACGGCGACGGCTCACCGACGTGTGAAAACATGAAAACGAACCGTGGCGCTTACGGTCCGCCGCGAAACGTATTTTACACGGTCGTTATTTTACGTCGTCGTGCGCGAACGTTTTATGCTACGTCGTCCACGAAACGATTTGCCGGGCGAACGTTATTATAGTTTCGTTTGACGAACGCTAAGAGGACATTTTTTCTAATAAAAAAAAAAAATTTAATTTTTTTTTTTTTTAAAAAAAATTTTAATAGGAATTACACAACCGCACCAAGCGAAACGGATCGATCGTTCACCGTTTTGCCTTTTAACAGCCTTTGCTAACAGTACGTTACGTCACGACTGCATTTCATTTCTCTTGTATAACGATAGAACAACTCGGAATCGAGCGATCGTTCGACAATTTTTTTCAATTTTTTTTTTTTTTTTAGAATCTTTGCATTTTTCACGAACCCGCTAAACGTGAAAAAATCAAATGACGTATTGATTTCGAACGTTAATCGTCGCCTATCATTTAATCAGCTCGTTTAAGACGTATCGTAATTTTTGTTTTGCTCGTATCCCACGAAATCGAATCAGTGATGTGACTTATCGCTAATTTATTCTTCCGATTTTTCGAAATCTCTTATCACTAGTGATGTTACGAAACCAGATTTTTTTTTTTTAGGTCGGCCCGATTCAAAAAATCATTACGAATCCTTCATTTGGTTGACGAATTAATTGAATCAACTTTAAACGTCTAAACGCTCGTTCGACTTAAAAGTCGGTTGACCTAGACGATTAATTATCAATCCGTAAAATAAAGAACATAGATATTTGGTGTTTAAACTGCAGTTTGTCTGGGCCGTAACAAAAAAATCGGCTACCAGCGGATAACGTTAATGTTTTCCGCGTGTTCCGATACGATTTTTATATCGTGGCACCGTATATATTGTAATCTGTTGTCTGTGGAACGTGAACGACTTCCGTGAACACGACCGTTGGTAACCGTACACGACGAAACGAGTGCACATTTGACGAGTACTGGTTCTGTAACCACTACTAGGATAACAAGGCGAAACCAAATATTAGTGGGTGCTTCGAATATTCATTGGAATCGTGTATGATATTTTCCGACGCGGGCCAACCGACGATACTCCAAATCTGTTTGCAAACAATCGTTTTTTATCCGTAACGAAACGATTCGTGAATAATAGTAGGGGTAGGGGTAGGGGTTTGGGGGTTAGGTTGGAGACACTGTATGTCAGCCCGCATTCAGACACGACATAATCTAGTATTTAAACCTGGCGGTCGAAAATATACGATTCGGTCTTAACCTCTTTGGGGCCCGGACCCCCAGAAAACGTGTTCCGTCCCACGGGCGTTGATCGTATCGACGAACGACGTAACGTAGACGGGCGACAACACGTGGTTAATTATCGCGCGGAGGGCGAGATTTCGTTATTCCGCAAACCGAACGGCGCGGTCGAACAAACGGTCACTGATCGCCGCACGAGAGAGAAGCGAACGGTGTCAGCGCGGACGACGAGCGGCGTTCCCGGTCGGGCGCAGGTGTGGAAATCGCGGAGACGTCCCCGAAGCTCGCGCGTGTCCGACCGCAGGAAGTCCGGAACGCGGCCGCGAATAACAGACACGTGTGCGGCGCGCAGCTGTCCCGGGCGGACGACGGAACGAACTGGTCTGCCGGCCAAATGACCGCGCGCGAATAATTAACCGGGCCGGGTGTATCGTTTTTCGTATGACGACGATCGCCCCCCCCCCTCCTCCCCGTGACGTGTAAAGGCCTGTTCACACTAGCGGTCTCGGTCCGGTCCGGTCACGGTCAATTCTCGACCGGTCGATGCACGATCCAAGTCGAATCGAGCTTTCCGGTCGAGATCGCCTAGTGTGAATAGAAACCGCGCCACTCGGTCGTATTCACATGTGTTTGTTGTAAGATTTGTGAAACGGACGACGAAATTTTAATTTCGAGATTGTGTGCCCGCTTTTCTCAAATCTATTTCAATTTTTGACGGTATATTCATGTGTTCTTCTTCACGGGACGTACGAAAATATTTATGAAATTTCACGTCATCATCCACTGACTGGCGACAGAGTGTCGTATATTCTCCTTCCTCCTGGCCAGTCCGGACCAACGGGTGAAGCCAAAATCGTCTACTTTGTCTCGTTCCTTCTTCTTCGTCGAGAATTAAATGCGATTCTCATCAAATTACGCTTTGAAAATACCATCACGACAGAATTCGATGAAAACACTCGGCGGCGACGAGCGGACTAGATTGATTGCCTGTGACCGGCAGTGAGAATTCCACATCGCGATCCTTGGCCGCGACTTGACCGTGTCCGGACCGAACCGAGACCGCTAGTGCGAATAGACCTTAAACGGGTCCGCACGTCTGGGGAGCGGAACGCTCGCGAATGATCGCGAGTTCGAACGCGGCCCGGCACCGTATCTGACCGGCCGGGTATCACGGTCCGAGACCGACTAAGACGCGTCGCCTCGAAATCGATCGGACAACGAAACGTCCGAAATGACGAACTCAACGCGTCGTCAGAAAACGTCGCGCGTTCGCGGTCGGCTGCAACCGTGAAATTCGTTCGTCCGGAACGCTCTCGAAAATCGGACGGCCCCCGAAAACGCGCTTTCGTCGTATCGTGAATTGTATTTTTATCGTTTGACGAAAATACGTTTGGCGAACGTTCAAGACGGATTACCATATGAAATTTAAGAAACCCCCCCCTCCCCCGTTGTTTTTATTAATCTTTAGACCGCGAACAGTGGACATCAACTGCGCGTAACTCGCGTTCACTTTTGCCTCCCGCGCAGGTCGACGCGACTTCACGAAACGAGACTCGGCGTTTTCCGCACCGTGTCCCAGCTCCCGTCGTACCGACCTGGCAGACGTTGTCTGCGAACAGTGTTCTCTCTCTCTCCAGCCATCGGTCCGAACACGTTGAAACCTCCGAATAGCGGACACTATTTTAATCTTTATTTGAAAATAACGACAAAATGACGGCACCAAAACGCGTTCACATTCGTACGCGTTATCGTAATAATGTCATTACGATAACAAACTCGAGATTACGATAAATTCGATTATTGGTGAAACGATTATGACAAAAATATACGTCGAAACGTCGGTTGGTGCCGGTTTTTGACGCGACGACTACGTCGAAACGAAAGCGGTCGTCACTCACACGATTATTACCGATGAGATTGCACAGACGAAGCTCGCCGATTTTTTCGGGAAAAATAATTTGTAAAAATGTAACGATTTCCGATAAATAATAACGTCACACACACGTAGTAAACTATTCGATTTAACCCGGAACACAATGTTTTTCTTTTACGAACGTACGCTTTATGAATTTCAAAAATGTACCCACCCCCCTGAAAAACGGACACCTCCGAGAGCGTCCGCCGTTCAGACGTTTCACTGTACATACGTGTTCACCATACCATGTACGGTCGGTTCGTCTTTCGGACGGTTGAAAAGACGGCGCGATCACTCATTAAAACGCACGGTCGCGGGGCAGACGTTTCGAATTGCGGAAACGTCTTATGGGGGCCGCGGTGCTCGGACCGTACGGTGGTCCTAACCTAACCATATGTTCGCGATCGAAAACGTATCGACGCGGGTTGGGCACCGAGGGACGCGTGCAGATCCGACGACGTCAGCCGGCGCGAGGAGTCGTCGAGCGTGTCGGATTTCTGGCCGCGTTCACCGCCCCGGCAACCGGCAAGACGTGCGGCGTTGGTCTCGGCATCGGCTTTTCCGGGAGACAATCGACACGTTCTCAACGCTTTATTCCGACGCGAAGAATTTCCGACCTTTTCGTGTAGGCTCACGAGTCGTTATCAGGAAACGAACGTCGTTATTAATTTAACCGCGTACCACGTAACGACGGTTATAGGTTAGGCACCGTTTATTTACAACCGTCGAGCGTAAAAATAATTGCCGCGCTCGTATGATAAACGACCGGGTGAGAGGAGTGAGAGGAGGGGATAGAAAACCGTTTTCTCTGTCTGTTGTTCAGCTCGGCAAACAATGACGACGACGACGACGACGACGATATCGAAATAATACGTTTCGTCGGGTGTACGATATTACGTCAAAATTGAATTATTTCTCGACCCCCTTGACCGCACGTCTAGTGTGACTCGTACACACACGCGCGCACGTTTTCCTTCGACCGTTTTCTGCTTATCACGTATAATACGCGGCGAGAAATAAATACGTATAATAATAGTAATAATAATAATAATAATAATAATAATGCATTAATAACTGCGGCGGACACGAAACGTAGTGCGTGACAGCGTGTCCCGGCAATAATTTCCCGTCGATTCGGTCGCCAGGGGACGGACGGGACGGCGAGGGGGTGCACTGTGTCGTCGGCCAATCATTAGTGCGCGCGGCCCGTCCGGAAGGGACTTGGTTTCCCGAGGAGAGATAACACGGTCGCGACACGACACTTCACGTGCGCGATTATGACGTGAGAGGTAAGGAAAAACGACAACGCCGAAAAATAAAACAAAAAACATAAAAAACAGAAACGGTGGGGGGAAAAATGGGAAATTTATCAAACGACCAGATCTGGCGTTGTCACACAAAGTGAAATAAAAAGAAACGGAGCGTGAGGACGGACAGAGTGACCCCGATAACAAAAAACAAAAAACAAAAAACAAAAATATAATATATATATATATAAAGTAATCGCCCGAAATCCATTAAAAACTCGTACACACGCGCGCGCGTCTACATACACAAGAACGAAACTTTAATAATTTCGTTACGGTTATTAATGCAAAATAACGTATTATCACGGACGATCTGGGTTGTCGTGTCCGCGACTGAAAAAAAAACAACATTCTTACGGTTTCCATTTTTTTGTACTCGTACAATAACAACGTGTACACATCATAAATGAATAGAAATTATAGAGCAACAGTCGTTCGGAGTATTTTCGTTTTAGTTTCCGAACGGACGAGGAATGTGGTGCGTTGTTCCCGTTTTTTTTCCGCGTAGGCACAACGTTTCCCGGTGAAAGTTGCGTTTTATAGTCGACGCGCCGTTCAACGCGTATTTCCAGCAGTCGAACTACCCGAGGGGTCGCGACGAGAACGAACAAAATGGGAATTTCGTTTTGTTCCGAAGTTGGCCGTTTGGTCATGATGTTCACGCGTCGATCAACGCGCGTTGAAACGATTTCGGGCTGATTTGAAAATCTAACCGTTTTGCATTTGAAGACCAGCATGTACAGTGGCGCGTGTCTGAATATGAGGCCGACGGGCGAAACCGGACTAAACACGAAACGCACGCGGTTCGAATATTCGTTCGTGTCTTCGTTGCCGACGACGAATAAAAAAATTCACGGGAGTCGTTCGCGTTCCGCGGACAACGGACCGCGTGAAAACATGACGCCAGTGAACGACGTGAAAATCGTAATCGTCTTTGAAACGTTATACCCGGTAACCGGTCGGTTTCACGGGTTAACCACGTCGTACGAACGTGTCCTACGGTTTTTTTTTCTTTCCGTTACGATTCGACGGAAATTCGAAATACTTCGGCACGCGCGAAGTACTTGTCGTCCGACTAGCTCGTAACGGTCGTGCGTGGTTCATCGGACGACGACGACGACGACACCCGATTATCGCGTGAAACGACCAAGCGTTTGTTCCGTCGGCGTTCGTGTACGCGGCCACGCTTTTCGACGTGACGAACGCGTCTGGAAATCGACCAAGACGAATAGTTTCGTTCGGAAATTTCCATAATCACAATGTTTCCGTACAGCGTCGATCGTCGTTCTCGCGTCACGTCCGTCGAGAACCGTTCGAACCGGTTACGGGGACTCTCGGGTCCGCGCGTACGTCGTAATTCATTGTGTTTCGTTTCGTTTTTATCGTGACGGGTGATTTACCGCGCGCACCGCGAGCATGTGGTCAAAAGGAAGTGAAGAGGTGCTCGTGCACGTACCAATATACGATTACGACTAACACGCGCACGCATTTAAATACTGTAGCACGCGCGGACACAATGATACTGTGCGTTTGGGATTTTATTGTTTCGAGGCCGACTCGTACGCGTGTGCAGCGTGAACTGCCCTTGGGCGCGTTATGACACGACGTCGCGTTTAACGGCCGTACGAAAGCGAACGAGTGCGATCGAGTGTTGTTGCAGACGGGGGGGAACGATTTTTCAAAACGTGTTACGTCCGTAGTTGGCCGCGTCGGGCTTAAAGGACGATTTCCAAGTCGCTCTGCACGAATGTGTTTAAACGCGTTTACGTGCCGTTTATACCGTTGCCGTTCACAGGGGCGGATTTCGAAGATCATTTAAGGAGAGGGGGGGGGAACGATTTTTCAAAACGTGTTACGTCCGTAGTTGGCCGCGTCGGGCTTAAAGGACACTTTCGGCACGCGCGATTTCCAAGTCGCTCTGCACGAATGTGTTTAAACGCATTTATACCGTTGCCGTTCACAGGGGCGGATTTCGATAATAAATTGCAATTTGGCGCTAAAAAAAGTAAATCCTAAACATAGAAAATTCCTAATTATATACCATTATAAAATTATGTAATTTTAATATATTTAAAGATATTGAAAAAAGCACCCCCTAAAATCCGTGCGTGTTGTTCGAACATTCCGTCCGGTTTCGTCAAAACTGGTTCGGTTTTCGTGTTCTCTAAAACCGAGGAGAAATACGAACACCGGCCCGCCGACTTCACATTCCGACGCTGACGCGAATCGTCCGTGGACGGCTTACCGACGAAATAGCAAAAACTCTTGATGCGCCACAGTCCATCTCGTATAACATCTAAATCCCGCCGGACGGAGTGTCTCGGCCCATTACAGTCGTTTATTGTTTTCGATAGTACATGTCATCTAGTCGGTACTTTGGACGGGTCATTTTTCGATTTTAACTGACGAAAATTTACGTACGAATGGTACGAACGTGATTTCGTCAGAAAACGATTATTCGTCGTGATTTCATCGTCATTCCGAAACTTAATGGTTATGGAAACTTGCGACATTCACCAAAAATCAATATGTGACTTTATATTATGTTCGGGAAAACAAATCTTGAAAATCGTTTCGAATTTGGATGTATTTTTTTTATTTGTATCGATATTTTTTTCACCCCCCCCCACCATAATTTTTTTCTCGCGTTCGTTCGGCGTGTTTTCGAAACGGCCGGTCGACACGGTCGTTTTTTATACACGTCGTCGGCGTAGTGGCGTGATTACGAATTTGTTCTTGGGGGGGGGTGGGAATATAATTTTTTATAATCACGTTATCGCCCCCCCCCCTCCCTTTTCACTAGTCTAATTTTTCAAATCATCTGTTATTATAAAATACGTAAATCGTTTTCACTGATAACTAATAAACAAACAACGATAGTCTAATTATTTTCGATAGTTAATATTTGTTTTTTGTTTTTAATAAACGTACGATACAAATTCCATTTTTCTTGGTTTCCGTGCTAAACCGTCAACGGTTCCATCGGGATTTGATCTGATATCGCGACGTACTGTCACCGTTGTTAACCCGTTCGACCGTTCCTATTGAGCGTCGTATCGGTCATTAGCATATTGGAATTAATTTTTATGCAAATCACAAAATTGACAACGGTTGAGTATTCGTTTTTTATTCCCACTCCCATAGCGCTTCTGAGTTATGGCATAGAAAAAAAAAAAAAAATGCTCTTTTCGGGGTGGATTAGATGTCCCCCTCTCCGATAATTACGTCACCGTGCCGGCGACGTCCGCGCGTTGCTTTTTTCGTCGGTCGTCACGACGTCTGCGACGGCCCGAACGAAACGGAAAACGATACGCGCTAACCGAATGGCCGGCGGAATTATAATAGTCCAAGCACTCGTGTGGGTCGCGCGCCGTAATGACGATGGGATTTTATCCGTTTTGTGTTGTTACGAGTGGAACGCAATTCGAATTAACTACGCCGTTGCCCCGGAACCCCGACCGATCGTCGCGATAAAACAACATTATTCGTATCGTTAGTTACCCGTTTCACCGTTTTCGTATAGGACTTCGCCGATGGACGATAAAACAATGTTATACGTAATATTAGTCATTATTATTATTATTATTATTTTTTTTTTTTTTATTAACAACGGTTACGTTCGTCCTACGTGCGTACACTTAATTTTTTTTCTTCGTCCCAGGGCAAACCCCCGTAAGGTAATTTTTTTTGAGTTCAAACGAACCGAGAATGTATTTTCAACGTTTAATGCGCGCGTACAGTTCACGGTGATACGGTCCGAAATGTTTTTGGCGATTCGTGCGGTTTTGCGAACGGTTATACCGGTTGTGCCGGATCGAAACAAACCAATATGCAATTTTTGAAAAATTCGAATGTAAAACATGTTTCGAATCGTGACCAATCGGTAAAGTAGTGTTTTCCGCAAATTCTGTGCAACCGGTAGCGGATTTTCAAAAATTTTCTAGGGGAAGAGGGTCCGAAAAAAAAAACAGTACGTCAAATTAACAAATAAGAAAAGTGTTGTAGTGTTTTTGGTGCTGGGATCGCTACTCCGTAAATCCGCCACCGCGTGCAACGTAACGCGGCAAGATCTGGTCGTCCACGTCCGGGCCGGATTTTTTCACACCCCCGACGACATTAACGCCGCACACGAAATCATCGTGTACATTTATTTTGTTTTATCCTTTTGGTCGTTCAACGCGGTACGTATCAAACGACGACGACGACGACGATCAGTGGCGTGCTCAGGGGGGGGGGGAGGTTAGGGGTTATATCCCCCCCTCCATTGTCTGTTTCGCCGATCTACAGAAAACAACTTATTAGTTATAAGAGCTGTTTTAGAGTCATTACTTAATACTTTGTATTAGTCAATGGTAAAAAAGTACAAAAGCTAGGCGGTTGAAATTCCGTTTGGCATTTTTAAACATGCAATACATTTTTTTTAAATTTAACGGTGTTATGTTAATTGAACAACTTGGTATTAGTGTGTTATAATTTAAATTCATTTTGATTATAGAACAATCTATACGAATGTACACAATTATGAGCTAGAAACGATTTTGGACAGCTCGAAACGTAAACCGTTTGAGATTTCGGTATTACCATGACGATTCACTAAAATGTATTATTACTATTTACTTATAACATCCCCCCACCCCCATTAAAAATTCTTGGGCACGCCACTGACGACGATATCCCGTCCGGGCCAAGACGATCCGTTCCGACGTCGACCACCCGCGCCTCATTATTCGCGAAGGCCGCGTGCCGACCCTATCCGCGTTTTCTCGTCGTGCCCCCGGCGGTGATTTATCATCGTCGTCCGGACGGCGCACTGTCCCCGACAACCAACGGCGCGCCATCAATATCGTGACGGCCGAGAGGCAATCTCGCGCGCGCGCGCGCGCCGTCCGTGAATCCCGCGGAAAATCGAAAAACCCATCCGGACGCGCGCAATCGTTTCGCGGGGGCCTATAAACAACAGAAATGTTCCTGTCGTCGACGTCTTGCCGGAATCGCGGCTGTTGAATCCGGACGTAAACTCCGACGATCCGTTATCGTCGGAAACGTTTGAAACGACAACGACCGACGGATCGGTGCGAAAACCGTCGGGATTCTGTGTTTCCGTAGGGGGTCAGGGGTACCTGAGCGAATTGTCCGCGACGACCCCGTACGACAAACGGTGAATACACCGACGTGTGTTTGTGCGTTTGTGCCCGTCGGATCGCGTCCGTCCGAGCGCGTACGAAGTCGTTTGGTACAGTGTAGGTCATTTCAGTTCTTGAGAGGGGGTGGCAAAAGTTTTGACCGGCCCACATAATGTACATTTGTATCGAAATACTGCACAACTCGGTTTATCCTTTGCACAAGTCCAAAATTGTGGAAAATCGTGTGCAGTGCAGCCACCGTTGACCGCGTGAACTACTACCATGCTCCGTCTATTGGTATAACATGCATGTTCGGTTCACAAAAAACAGATAATAAAGTCTAAGCAGCCTTCTTTAGTCCTACTCTCCATCACTGTCCCAAAATAGCAGTAACTTGTTCCGCAATGTTATCAGTGTAGAACTCATTACTTTATTTATTCTATTAATCTATGATACCGTAATCAAGGCGGATTTACAAAGAAAAAAGTTCACTTTGTTCATAATAATTAATATAACAATAACGAGCCCGATGTCGGACACCGGCCCACTGTTAACAAGGGGGGGCCAAATGCCCACCCTGCCACCCCCCAAATGACGCCCTGGTTTGGTAACAAACAGACGATGTCGCGAAATCCGATCGATAATGGACGTTGGGCGTTCGCTCGTAGCTTTTTGTACGACAATCGTTCATCGTTCATCGCGCGTTCGTGAACGACCCGATCGTCTTCCGGTCCAACGCGCCGGAATCGGCGAGCAAAAGTAGACACTTCGGTTTAAAACCGTTGCCGTGAACAGTACCGCCGGCGCATACGGTTTTTCGTAACGAAATCATTTGGATTTTCGCGGGTTTTTTTTTTTTTTACATTTAGTACGTTGTCCGTGCGAATTCGTGTTACGTCCAGTCCCGGAGAACTTAAGTTTTGGTACGGGTGGCGCTACGAAAAGGGGAGGCGGGAGGACGCGAGCGGACGGAGCTCATCTATCACATTGAAAAAATAGTCGGCGTCCCTTCACTACGGTTTATTCGACGGAACGCGGGCGAGCGCTTAAAACGTGGCGGCACCGTAGATGAAAAAAAAAAGCCATGAACAAACTGTATATTTGATATTATTGTTTTTTAATATTATCGACGCGTCGTTGACCGTCATCGACTCGATAATGGCGATTCCGTTATCTTTTGGTACGTCACTGGTCACCGAATGTTATTCGTACGTTATTTGACGTCCTACGTACGTCCGTGGCAGCACAAACCGTCGACGAACAACGATCGTGATGATAATTTTTTTTCTTAAGCCGTGATGGCACATTGTCGATTTTCACTTGTATTACGAGTTTCACTCGAATTCAGACGGGTTCGTTAGTTGTTTGTTTGCATAAAACGCCGTTCTATTAAAAATTGCGCAGAGAAATGTTTTCAATTGAAAACGAATACGGTCAGAAATCAGGTCGTAACTGGCGGGTGTGGGATTTTTCGATTTCCACCGGTTTCTGTTTTCCAATTCGAATAAAAACGACAATTCCGGGGTCGGGTGGTTACAACATTTAGCGCGTTCCGGTTCGTCTGGCCATTGCCGGAAAGGCATGGGGGGGGGCGGAAATCGATTTCAGTTCGTACGGATCCGGTGGCGGGTCTTGCGAAAAATTTCCCGGGGCTCCCAAGTCGTCATAAAAAGTCCGGAACGTTTGTCGACGTGGTGTGCACGGTTGACTAGGTAATTTTTTTGTTAAACAATCGTCGCGCGGTCCACGTCGAAAAACGGATCCGTTCGGCCCGCGCAGTTACTAACGGCCGAGAAGTGACGGGCGGACGACGTTTTTCCCATCGGCGCGCGCGTTTTAATTGCGCACGTCACTGCGCATCGAGATCCCCGAAGACAATTGCGCGACGGTTGCGCCGGGGCGATATGAATACGAATCTAATTGATACGGGACAAACGCGAACAATCGTCGTCGTCTGGGCACGACGTACGAATACATAAGACAACGGGACAACGGGTTTCGGTTTAGGAAGGCCGGGCGCGCGTCTCTCTTTTTCGTCCCGCTCGTACCCGGTGCGTATATACGAGACAAAAGGCGTCACCCCTAAACCGCCGCCGCCGCCGCCGCCGTTTCTGTTTTGTTCGCGACGCGCTCCGCATGACTTTGCCAATCAATCGGAAACCGTATATTACACGCACGCACGTTCCGAACCGACAAAAACGGGTTTCGTATTTGTTTTTTAATCGATCGACCGGGCCGTCGTCGGGATTTTTACGTCGGAAACGACGACGGGAACCGCGCCGCGAAACAATAGGCAAACGCGCGCGCGCCGTTATTTCACGACGGCGATGATTATTGTTCGTAAAACGAGTCGCGGCGGGTTCATTTGACGAACGAACTAATAACTGTATTCGCCCGGGGCGAGTAGTGGTACGACGTATTCAAATGTCCGCGCGCCAAAACGCGACACCGTCAGACGCTCGTGGTTTCTCGGCTCGTTTTCGTTTCGTCCGTTATTGTTTTGCGTCCAACCGACGGACGGGTACGCACGCGACGGTCACAAGAATCTTCAATGGGGTGGGGGGGGTTCGATAATTTCTAAAAAAAAGTATGCGGTTAGATTTAATACTATTTTTAATAATTACAATATAAAAATAGTAATATAATATTTTTATTTTTTATAATACAAAATTTGACTTTCTTGGCTCTTTTGCCAGATCATCTATCCCTTCCTCGACCGTTAGTGGAACCTCTCCGTGAATTGCTAATATAGTAAGTCCATTAAACCGGGTTTAAAACAAATAAACAGATACACTTTACTAATAAATTTAACTATGTTTTCTGTTTGTAAATCAAATTCAAAAGAGGTACCTCTGTCATTGTACTACGCAAATAACTTTTGAGTCTTTTAAGACCTAAACATAACGATAATAATTAATAAACGTTGACCAGTAACCACATAGATAATAAAAAATCAATGAGTTACCACTATATATATAATTAGTAAATCGTAATTTATCAATAGTGTTTTGGTACGAAAAAAAGCAAATTATACGATGAGACAACGAATATTCACATTCTTTACAAATATAATACGAATTGGTCGTAGTTTTTTCTTTTAATACGGCAAATGGGGGGTTGGGTTTACACCGTACCGTGAGTACGACCGTGGTCACAACGATTGTTGTCACTCGTCGTCGGGCTTTCGTTTCGGTTACACGCGCACTTTGGAAACGGACGATTTTTAACATCGTTTGTTACATATCCGTACGAGGCGTATTTTATTCGTGGTGTGTCTTCGGGGATGGTCTCCGCAAGGGTTGCGTAGTCACATAGTTTCATCGTATTCAGTTGTTGGTATTGGGTTTTTTCTTCTTGTTTTTCTGTTCGTCCGCACAATTTAATTACAGCGTACACATAGTCGTCGGACGTGCAAAATAATCCAACGAAATACGTTTAGAAAACGGTACGAAACGATACGTTTATAATAACGAGTTTTCTGTTTGGGAACGGGTAACTCCGGTGGTAATTTTTCAATTGCGGTTAGTTATGGTTACGAAATTAGTCAAATACACACACACACACACACAGACGCGTTCACTGAAGTTTACGACACGCGAACAGCACGACGGGTTTTAGTGCAAAATCTCCAAAAGCAAATCGTACGTAAACCAAAAAAAAAACGATTTAAAAATACAATAAATAGACACGTTCGTTCGTCCGTTGTCATGGTGTTACACGTATACGAATGCACGTGTGAAATTCGTGTCGAACCGTATGTCACGACCACGTTTTACGACCGAAAACGGGAAGTCACGGATGTATGCGACGGGCGTACGTTGCGTGCGTGACGTTTGCGTGTGCGAAAACACGGACAACCGGAACGAAAACAATAACGTCCGGAGTACAGGAAGAAGAAGAAGAAAAAGTAAACGACGAAATTGAAAACGAAGTCCCCGGTACGGTCGGCATCGGTCGCGTGGACAAGCGGGAGCTGTGGCAAAAGGCCTCGCGGGACACGCACGCCGGCCGAAAACGACTGGGGGCGCTCGGGGAAACGTCCTCAGCAGGCGCGGATCCAGAACTCATTTACGCGCGGGGGGGGGGGGGGGCATCTTAATCAAAACAACTTCAATCCTCATTTTGTCGCGTCGAATAATAAAATATTTTCCAAAACGTTTTATTGGAAATCGTTTGCGATACACCGAAAAATTTCATTTTAAATCGTCTTTCTATAGTATCATAGATAAGAGTTATAAATTATAAAACGATACTAACAAAAAAATTTAACAAGAGTCTACGGGGGGGGGCGATCGCCCCTTGACCTCCCCTTGGATCCGCGCCTGGTCCTCAGGACTACAGATCGGCCGCCACCGTCAAGGACCAAATGCCCGTCTTCGCGTCGTCGGGCTACGCGATCCCGTACCGAACACGGTTGTCGACAATTCCGTGGTTCGATGTTCATACGCGTACGTATTACACGGGGGTGGGTTCGGAATCCCTTTTTAGCCGCGCGACACGTCGGTGACGGAAGGACCGACTTATAATGTGTACGAATGGTTTAAAAACGTGAACGACGGGTCCGCGGGGGGGAGCTTTAGGACGACCGCGCGGACGGTTTTTAAGGTGTTCGGCGGGTCGAGGGGGCGTTTCGTATTGTGTAAATTTCTCTCGGCGGACGAGCCCCACGTGGCGGCACCGGACGCGGTGATGTGGTTGTACAATACCTAACCGTGTCGTACGGGCAGATAATACAAACACGCGGCGGCGGCGGCGGCGCTAGGGGACGGTTACCGGGAACGGGGTATGAGCTTAGGGACGCGAGGGGGTAGTCTGACGCCGTTTGCACGGGGCAAACAAAAGTGACACGCGAAACGCTACGGCCAAATGGATTTATTGAAGGCTTCGTCCCATTGTTCCTCTTTTCAATTAATTTCACCGGCTTCCTCCTCCGCCGCACGCTTAGTTTATCGTCGTCGTCGCGTACAGAACACCGCCGCCGCGCAACAATTATTATAATACGTATACTCGGGCGCGTGCGTTGGGTAATGTGTGTGTGTGCAAACAACGCGCGCCCATGTCAGACCGTTCGGTCGGGGGTTAAGGATGACGGAGAGAAAAAAGCCGAACCGACTTCTTTATAACGTATGTACGTTTTCACGCGCGGCGGCGGCGGCGGCGGCGGACTGACAGTGGAGGGTAGGAGAGGGTAGTACCCGCCCGGGCCGTCTAGAATTTCGTACTCGGGCCTCAAGCTATGAGCTTCCTGTTATGGCCCGTCGGCCTACACGAGACAATGCACTACGCGGTGTTTTCAATCGAAGCTAAATTCTGTTATCGCGTAAATTGATTCGAACCGTTACAACTACACTTGTCAAATAAAACAGAAAAAAATTGCACTAAAAAGCGTGAAACGATTCACGAAAATCTTGTCGATTGGTCGACGTTAGTTTTAAGTGATAATGAACTATGTGTCGACTCGGAATCCGGCGCCGACTTCGACAAGATTTCTGTCGAATTATTTCACACTTTTTTGTGCATTTTTTTTCCGAAGTCGCTTTTATTTCGTTCCCAAAATCTATTTTTACATTATACATTATCGAGTAATTTTTTTCTATTTAAAAAAAATAAAAATGTTAACATCAAGTCGCTTGTTCGCGTCGGTCACGTTACTTCGGGGTCTCGGTACGTATCGGCGGTGCAAAATGGTTTCGCGCCGACTTGTTGCTCGTTAAAATTTCAAACATCTGAAAAACGAACAGACAGACAGTCAGGCAAGACGGGTCGATTGTGGTTTCCGACGTTGAAAAACGTCCGTCGGCTTTGGGGGGGCCCTGTCGGAAACGTGCGACGACATCGGTTGCCCGCGTGAATGCGTTTCGGTACGCGAGCACGTGCTCCACCGCGTTTTCACGTGCGTGGCCATTTATTTGCTTCCGATCAAAACAACAAACGTCGGCGACCCGGGGTGGTGGTACTCGAGTCTAGACGCGCAGACACCGAGTTAAAAAAACGTTCGATTTTATTATATTATAGGTTATATGTATATATATTTGTATTTATTTACTTATGAATGTCCATTGTTTTAACGACGATTTCGTCACGATTTTTAACGTGATTTTTTACAATTTCCACGACGATGTCGTGACGCATACATTTTTTTTCGTTTTTTTGTTACGAACACTTGAAATCTTATGAATGTCTTATGGACACGATCGACCTACAACGTTCCGCGTATAAATTATAAACGTTTTTCTGAAATGTGTAACGATTTACCGTTGTTTTCAAATGTATAACAACAACAATAACGACATACCGGGTTCGCGTGAATGCAAAACAAGCATTCCCCGTGCCCGGACCGAAGTCTCATTTTGTCGGTCTGTCTTAATTCCTCACCTCCCAACGTGCGTTTTACATCTCTAGCGCGCGACAGGATATTCGATTCGCTTCGGTCACCGTTTACGCACAAACAATTACTTTAAATACGTTCTAACGCACAGCAGGACGTTCGACTTGTTCATACATAAGACTGAGCATGTTTACGGCTTTGTTCAATCAAGTCGATACAACGATATACAAGTTAAGACAGGTTAAAAGTCACGTGTATTTTTTCTTTTCACCGAATTTAAGGAAAACGTAACTACAGTATCCGACCACACCGAGTTCGGGGATAAGCGAAAGTTCGGATAATAGAAATTTAAAAATATATTATTTGTACATTGGAATACGGAATTATTATCGACTTATTATACTTATTTTAACACATTACGTATTATGTTGTCACGTGCTTATTACGAAGAATATTATTATTATTATTATTACGTATCACGACGACCAGTTTTAACACCGGATAGAATGAAAATGTATACACAATACAAAAAACAATATAAACGTCCAGTAGACAATACGTATCGATAAGCTAGCCGCACGTGAACGTCGTTAACATAAACGTTATTGAATCACGTACATGCGCGTGTTATCGTGTACCAATAATAAACTGCGACCGGCCGTGATATTTTACGCATTGAGTATTGACGTTCGGATTAGTAGAGGTTCAATTGTATTCTTGAAATTCAAAAGGACCCATGAATAAATGTCTTGAAAAGCGTCGGTTTTTCACGTGACGTTACAATTGAAATTAAACGTTAATTTCATATTGACTACTTTACAAAATGGACATTTTCAAAACCTAATCGTATGCACGTCTGAACGAAAATGTAATCTAATTTTGGACGAATTAAACTCGGAAAAAAAAAACCCCACCCACTAATTAAAACCGACCGGATATTAACTTTTAACTCGTTCGAACACACACATGTATATATCACGCGTGCCGTGCACACTCGTAAATTTTCCGTATACGCGTAAACGCGTTCGCGGTGAATGGCGCCCACCCGCCGATCGCTACTGTGTTTGTTATACGCGCACGCCCGAAACGTCAAGACTCTCTAACCTAACCGCGTACGCGAATAACGACGACGACGACGACAACGATAATTATTCGTCACCCCTCGTTCCGACTCGGACGGCGGTACGCAGAGGGCCTCGCCGACCGACGATTCGCTCGATCCGAAACAACAGTCGCGCCGCGAAACCGTACCGTACGATCGTAAAAAACGTAAAAAAAAAACGACCGCGGACAAATACACGGACCGAACACGACGAGGACATGGAAGAACCGTACGCGAAAAACCGAACGGGGGGGGAACATCGCAAAGGCGCAGCGGTCAAGGATCCGGAAGGAAGGAAGCGGCGACAGAACGCCGGTCGGACAATGTCGAGGTCGGGTACCGGAACCGTCGTCACATCCGTCCCAGCGCGTAGCAATGATAACAATCGTGCCGCCGGTCGTACGATCAGCGTAACGTGTCCGACCGGTCTGGTTTGCGGTGTGAACCGTATCCGAACAACGCTCACGTCGTCTTGTTTCACACAATTACTACTGACGTTCGACGGCAGATCTGCTTTGTGTTCTCGGACAACGGACACGCTCTTCACCGAGCCCGTGCGTTCGGCGAGTGTCCGTCGAACGGTATGATTCCAGTTCCGAACTGGCGATCCGTCGGCGGCGAGCCACGTGCAATGAGACGTACGGTTTTTAACGATTCCCGACGATCCCGCTGTGGACCCTGTCGACGGTCTTACCAGTGCCGTATCCTCTGGGAGGGGAGGGGGGGGCCTATGTATCCGAGATAAGTAGATTAATTTTCAAACACGGGTTTTCATTAATCATTTTTATATTTTTGGGATTTCGACTTGAAAATCTTAATCTGTTTGTACGCATTTATTACAAACACGTATATTGATAATGTTCACGTCGGAACGTATTCAGGTTTCCCCACGATATCATTATAATCGGATTGCGCTATGACAACTCTAATCGATTTGTCGAATCGGCCAAGCGATATAATGGCGATAAAGTGTCTGTATCCGAAGTTCATTTCAGATATTTTTTTTTCCTTTACACTGCTTAGAGACCGGGAACCGTTTAATATTCATAGACAAATTAAAATTAACCCCGAAGAAGTGTTGGATCAATTGGCTAAGAAAAAAGAAAAATCGATTTCGTTTTGTAAAATAAAACAATGTAAAAAACTATTTTAACTATTGTATTTTTATAATAATATTTGTTTTTTAATTTTATGACATAACAAAACAATACAAATGTAAAATATATTCAATTAAATGTACTTTGATAATATTTATGTTATCAATCGTTATAATATAAATATTTTACTTTAATTAAAATTTAAAAGTTATGTCGTTTTAAATAAACCCCCCCCTCCCATAAAAATGTCCTGGATACGCGACTGGGTGTTACGTACGACAATTACCGATTGATAACGCGGTCGGTACGGACTAAGAAAAACGCGGTTGGAAGAGCACCGGAAATCGCATTCGGCCGGGTTAGTAGGGTTCGCGTGGTCGTCGGCCGTTCGCAGTCTGGTTACGAGCATTATTGGTCTACGCGTACGTGCGCGTTCCCGCGAGGACAAGTCAAAACCGTGTTCTGCACGGCTCGTCGTCAGCGGTATGCTAGACGGGTATACCGTATTTTGTTCGTGATGCAATCGTTTTTCCAACAACGCCCAGATAAGTTTCCAGACGACTTTACTGCCCGGGCGATTTACGACTCGCGTTACGCGCGCGCGTGTGTTTTTTGTGAACGCGTTCGTTCGGTGTTGTTGTTGTTTATTTTTTTTTTTTTTCCCCCCGATATTGTTATCGCCAGTACGTGTTTTTGGATCGGTTCGAGTTCTGGAGACCATACAGAACGGATAGTGCAGAGACATTGAGCGGAGAGAGACATAACAAACAGTGGCAATAAAAATAAAATAAAAAAATGCCACGACGCGACGTGCGTTCCACGGGGAAGGGAGAGCACCAAGTTGACCTACCATGAACCAGATGTTCGAGTCGTTTTCTCGTATTATTCGCATAATATCTGCACACGGACACCGGCGACAATGACTCGTACGCTCGTTCGGTTCGGTATTTATTTATAGCACACGCGCGCGCACACACACATTTGTAAGATGCACTTAAAACGACAGAATAATGTTGGCATTTTTTCTTTTCTTTAATTTTTTTTTTATTGGATTTAGACATTTAACGCTTTTAATGAAAATCGATTAATTGTCATCGAATATTTATAATAAAAATCGCCAGCGTTGTAAAACGTACAAAGATAAAACGCAAACTGTTACATGATTTCAGATCATTTATAATTTACTAGGTTCGGTGTAAAATATCATACTGGATTAAAAAAAAAACGAACACATCAAATTTAACGATGAAACACCTAGAATTAGTTATGTAAATACTGGACTACACATGTACTTAAATACACGTCACTGTTACGTAACGATTTTTATTTGTCTTACGAAGACAAAAAACAAAATCAATAGTTTTATACCGAATTCGTATAATATCGTTGCTATTAATATATATATATCTGTGGTCCGGAGAAATGTAATGTTACGAACTGTTCGATTTTCGAACAGAACCGAACTAAACACAGAATAGTTTGATTCGAATATCGAACCAAGGAAATGAAATTAGTACCGAATTTGCCCGAATATGAAATAATAATCGATTATTTGTGTTTATCAATTTTTTAAATCAAACGAGTACTGGGATGTTTCAGATTAATTTAGATCCTTTGAACTATTTATGAAGTTCGGGTTCGGTTCGGCCTCGAATGGGTAAACAAAGACATACGTGATCAGTGGTGCCCAACTCTTCTGTATAAGTATGTGGTTCAACTAGTTTGAAAATACCACACACTCGCTCAAAGACAGAATGGAAAGGTCTAGTCCTCCCCCCCTCCCAAAAAAATCGTAACAATTTCATGACATTTTTGCCATATTTTCTCATAATGATAATATTAAAATGTGTTTTAACACGCTGTTATAAAAATCATAATTTAGGACAGACATATCACGAGGAAAGCACCACGCCACGATTTACCTGGTTCAATTGAATCACCTTAACCTCCATTTGGGCGCCACTGTACGTGATTGTAGTGTATTTCAGTCGGGGACTGAAACCGAACCCCCAAAACGTATATTTCATGTTTCCATGACCATAGTTTCATACCACAACCGTATGAAATTAAAAATTGAAATTCTCGGTTAGAATTATATTTTTTTTTTTTGGTTCAATTCGATAACTTGAAACTGTTTTAAAATTATCGGATTTCATTTCGCGGGTGTCATAAATCATAATAATAATAAGCAATCCTTTTTTCAGTGGACATAAAAAAAAAAAATATGTTTACTTACCACTGACTCATGTGGCGGAGGATTTAAGAAAACAAAACATACATGCACATACACACACACACATATTCTATATAAGCCTATTAAGAAAAATGATTATCGCGTACGAGTCCGCGTTAAGTGAGACATTTTATGTCTTTTTAGGTTAGGTTTTTTTTTCTGTAACGCTTTTTCGTGACGGTTTTTTATTTTAACGTGCCAAAGTAAAGAAATAAAATGTCAAAAAATTATTAAAACGTATGCGTTCCTCGTCGATCCGAGAATCCAAAGTATTCGAAATCGGAAAATTATCGAATCAATTATCGCAATCGAAAGTCGCGCGAAAAGCGTTGTTGTGAATTTCTCGAAAAAGTACGAGACCCGGTGACAATTTACCGGCAAGCTGAAGACGGCCGAAAACAAGTTGTTATAAAAAAAACCGTTAGTCACACCAACCGCATGGACCGATGGTCATAACGACGGGATCGGCCGGTCGAAATCGGACTAGGTTTTTTTAAACACAAGGCCAACAAAAAATAACAAAAATGGAACGGAACGGAACGGGACACCACGTGCGATACGAGCCGGTTCGTCATCGACCCGTTGGCGCGCGCGTGATGTGAATCATTCGTACGTTTTCGTGTTACGGCTCGCAGAACGGACGGGCCCGACGACGGACGCGTCCCCAAGGGGCGATCGTCCCCCCCGTAGACTCTTGTTAAATTTTTTTATTAGTATCGTTTTATAATTCTAACTCTTATCTATGATACTATAGAAGACGATTTAAAACGAAGTTGTAGCTATGGGATTTTTCGGTGTATCGCAAACGATTTTCAATAAAACGTTTTGGAGAATATTTTATTATTCGACGCGACAAAACGAGGATTAAAACTTGTTTTGATTAAGATGGCCCCAACCCCCCACCGTAAATAAGTTCTGAATCCGCGCCTGCGCCGCCGAACAATACCGTGTACCCGATCGCGGTCGTCCGCGATAACGTCCCGCGGGTATCGTTCCAGACGAATGTTTTCACCGGGATTCGGAGGGGTTATGTTAAACCCGAAAAACAGTTGGACGCCTTTGATTGCGCATAATGACGGCCGCGAAAAGATGTGTAAGCCGATACGGACCGGATGCGTATGAAAAACAAAAAACAAAAAACGAAATACGTACGACCGCCCGTCTCGGACGGAGACAAGAGAAACGAGATAATTATCGTCGCGGACGGCGTTTTCGACAGGTGTTTTCCAGCCGGCGGCACGTAACGCGGAGCTCGACAAATCGCCACGCGGCCGTCGGCTGGTCCGGAGCGACCGTCGTTCCCGGACGACCGGACGGCGTTTCGCACGGGGACGCGCGGTTTTTCGAACGGATTAGGGGGGGGGGGGGGGTCCAAGGGGCGATCGCCATCCCCCCCACCACCGTAGACTCTCGTTAAATTTTGACATTTTATGTCTTTGCTTTGGCACGTTAAAGTAAAAAACCGTCACGAAAAAGTGTCCACCGAAAAGCGTTACCTAAATTACGATACCCACTGAACATAAAATGTCTCCTTATTAACGCGGACTCGTATGCGTTAATCATCACTAATGGGTCTACACAGACTTTTTTTTTTTTATTAGTATCGTTTCATAATTCTAACTCTTATCTATGATACTGTAGAAAGACAATTTAAAATGAAACTGTAGCTATGGGATTTTTCGGTTTTAAACGTTTTCGATAACCGATAAAGATACCAATACCTCTTTTTATCAAAGTACATATGATCGTTTTCGTATATGTATTGCAGTTTAATTATTGAACGATACGTGAACCTTAAAATTGGTGGGTTACACATAATAAAATATACCTACGCAGCCGCGTATCCAGGACATTTTTATGGGGGGGGGGGTCAACAAATTTAAACGACATAAGTTCTAAATTGGTTAATAAGCAAAAAAAAAAAAGGTGTTTTTTAAAATTGTATTAAAGTAAAATATTTATATTATAACGATTAATAACATAAATATTATCAAAGTACATTCAATTGAATATATTTTACATTTGTATTGTTTTGTTATGTCATAAAATTAAAAAACAAATTAAAAATTTAAATATTATTATAAAAATACAATAGTTAAAATAGTTTTTTACATTGTTTTATTTTACAAAACTAAATCGATTTTTCTTTTTTCTTAGCCAATTGATCCAACACTTCTTCGGGGTTAATTTTAATTTGTCTATGAATATTAACCGGTTCCCGGTCTCTAAGCAGTGTAAGGGAAAAAAAATATCTGAAATAAACTTATAGATTACAGATACGCTTGCGATTCGACGAATCGATTAGAGTTGTCATAGCGCAATCCGATTACAATGATATCGTGGGGAAACCTGAATACGTTCCGACGTGAACATTATCAATATACGTGTTTGTAATAAATGCGTACAAACAGATTAAGATTTTCAAGTCGAAATCCCAAAAATATAAAAATGTTTAATAAAAACCTGTGTTTAAAAATTAATCTACTTATCTCGGATACATAGGGTCTATGGTACGCCACTGTACCTACGGCATGGCTCTTAAATATCTCGAACGTTCCGTAGAGGACGATGAATCGTTCACGCGATTCGACATTTGATAAAGATATAAAGACAGACTTTATTGTTTTATTTCGGTGTATCGCAAACGATGTCCAAGTAAACGTTTTGGAAAATATTTCATTGCTCGATGCGACAAAATGAGGATTGAAGTTGTTTTGATTAAGCTTTGGTCCCCCCCCTCCCCGTAAATGAGTTCTGGATCCGCGCCTGGTTCGCCGACACCGGTTCCCGGCGTCCCGGCCGATCGAACCCGGGGGAACCGACGACAGCTCAGGTTCGCCGGATCGCGGGTGCACTTGTGCGACTTATAACGCGCCGAGTAAAATTTAAATACGACCGAAATGCTCTCGTGTTCGATACGAGTTCCGTGCCGCCGAACGATCGATTTGACGGTGTGCAATCGTTATTGTTTCGATTTACGTTTCATACGTGTTCTGTTTTTTTTTTATTGAGAAAAAAAAACAGAGCTTTGGCCGATAGGCATTGTAGCTCAACAATTACGATAAACAATGTTTAACAGAAAATTAAACGAAATCAGAAACAAAAATAAACAAAACAAAAGATAATATTAACAGTACTAATCATGCATTATGAATATAATAAGAAAAAGAGAGAAGAAAAAAAAGTGTGTGTATATATATATATATATAATGAATAAAAAAATAAAATAATAGAAAAAATAAAAAAAGGATTTTAATATTAAATAAAATTAAATAAAAACCTGATTAAACAAGAAATCCAACTTTGGAAAAATATTGTAGTACGGCGGAAATTACATTGGGCGAAGCGGATCCTAAAATCTTTTCCAGGTTCCATGGAACTCCTCCCACGTGTTCTGTTCAAAACCATAATCGTTCGAGACCGTCGTTCTCGTATGTTCACGTTACGTTAACGATACATCGGGGAACTAACAAATCTTTTTTTTCTTTGATTTTAAATTATTATTAACAGCGGCGTGTTCGCGGGGGTATCCAGAGGTACTGGACCAGCACGGAACCTAAAAAAAAAAGATATTGAGATAAATGCCGAGATTACGAGCAAAAAATAACGTAGGTTAAAATACTTGTTTTAAATCGGCTCATATTATTTTTAATATATACGTCTAATATAAGTATATATATATATCGCGTTGGGATTTGAAAACAACGTGATTCCCCTCACCCCAGACAAGAGTCGAAAATACGACGCTGATTACCATTGTTATTACTCGTACGATTATTATGCCGACTATGGTCGAATTTTATTTGTACATGTTTTAAATTTTTTTTTTTAACCTTTCTATTGTCGTATGCATATTGTAACTGATAATGTTATTGAATCTAGCAGTTCTTATTCGTCTCGCGTTACGTATATATATATAGTTCACGAAATTTGTTTGATTTTTTTCAATTTTATTATTAACACATTAAATCTTTCACGATTATCGGTTGGGGAAAAAAACTAAACGTAATGACATAGCGATTTTAATACGGGGGATTTTTTTTTTGTAATGTTTTCAGTTTTTACTTCTTACAAAATTCGTTGTTTTCTTTTTAAATTGTGATCAATCAAATATAATTACAATATTCATAAATCTATGTATTTATAACTGAAAAAAATTGATTACATTAGATTAGAATGTACATTCAATATTTCAATGCTGTAGACGTTCCGGTCTGTTTTGCTACGTTCTTTTGTTTTTTGTTTTTTAAATAGTTGTTCACCGGATAAACCTATGGAAAAGTACTTAAACGTTTCGTGCGCACAGTACAACGATCGTATAAATAAAATACATTTAAAATATCGATCTTCAATAACGTTAACATAACACGCGTCCAGTGTTTTTAAATCATTTTCGATTTATTTATAATATAAAAATAATTACTACTAAAGTCGGCGTACCGGATACAGTGATAAAGTTCTGACAAGCGGCAAACACCGTTTCTATGCCGACGCACGTTCCGAGCATTGTCTTTTATTGAACTCATACGAACAAACGAACAAAAACCACCGAAACACTCACCGCGCCGTTGTCGTATACGGTCTACACGATAAATCAACGCTTGTTTAGACGTAACGTTAACGGCGGCCGATTGTCGTCAATCGATAATCACTAAATCGTAAATTATGTTTCCAATCCGTGTGTCTGTACACAGGGGGGGGGCCTCGTTTTTTCCCCGGCGAGCACAGACGTACACGCGAATGAAACGGAATAAAACGCGTTTTGGTCAGTACTAGTACGTGAATTGACGGTGCGTAATCACGCGGGACACGTGAATTCGTATACGTAGTACGTCCGATAAATACGCGAACTAAGTAGACGACATGAAGTCACTCTTGCAAGAGCAAGAATTGGACATTCCTTTTTGACCCACTCATTTTTAATAAGCGAAAATCCAACGCCCATATGTGATAAATGCCAAGAAGACCTAACCATCCAACACTGTCCAGAATATCAAATTATCCGAAATACCCTATCAATACCAAACAGACTAGAAGAAGCACCGAAGGAAGAAAACTCAATCAAAATCTTAAACTTCCTCACAAGAATTAATGTTGTAAACAATTTTTAACCAATATGTAAACCTGATTTACAAATTTTTCTTTTTTTACAATGTAAAATAACATATACACCAGGCTAATAACCTCAGATGTTGAAGCCTTATATAATAAAAATAAACTGATTATCTACGGCGGTCTTATGGGTGAAAATAAGAAGACGTGTTATAATATAAGACCTAACGATGTAGAAACCATAAACTGAGATAGAACTGAATAGAACCGAGGAGCCTAACTTCTGAAGACTTTGAGGGACGTTTCGAACGATGGAAACGAAGATGGGATAAATGCATTACTACGGACGGAGACTATTTCGAAGGGGATAAAACTGATTTATAATAAAATTATGACGGATAAAAGTTTTATTTTAAGAGTTCGCGTATTTATTGGACATACTACGTACTCTCACGCGAACAGGCGCCGTCGAATGAACATTTGCTTATCTACGTCAAAAAAAAAAAAAAAAAACAGTTATTGTTCGCACGGAAACATTCAATTGCTGTTGTGTTTTATTTCTGTTTATGATTTATCGATCGGCTTTGTTATCTTGTATTGGACTTTCGTCGTACTCTATTACGTGATAATGACAACAAACGTCAACGGTTATCGCAGTTTTTTGTTTGTTTTTGTACTCGTTCGTATAAAACGGGAAAAACGAAAAAGCCGGGCGCGGGATTATGTCAAGCGCAAATTGAATCGCGCGACGACGAACACGACGGATATTAATTCGTCGTTCGAGTTCTACGAGAACGATACGCGGCTCGTTGAATTAAAGTGTGACCAAACGAAGCCGCGAGAGCCTCCGTGCCGAACGCAGACTGACGGGGAAGGGATAGGGTCAGTTCTCCATGCTTTTGATAAGAGAAATAATTTCAATTTTTTTTTTTTGAGGTTACATACCACCACACAAAATTATAAAATTATACAAATATAAATTTAGTGCATTAAATATGTGAAATAATGTATGTTATTAATGTATTTGACTATTTGACGTGTAACGGTTTTTAACGGTCATTACAGTGATACAGTAATAAAATTTTTTTTATTATACCTATAATATTTCATACGTTCGTGTAATATAAGTTTTTAAATCTTTTATGATTTAAAATTTTGTTCAAAGTGAATTTCTATTCGGTCAATACTGTAATATTGTATTGTCTATGTAATATTACCATTTATAATAAATCATTATTTTATAGTTCTAATTGTAGAAAAAGTTAAACGTCAATTGTTATTTTCGACTGATTAAAAGGTTAGTAAATTTATTAACGAACATTAGGAACGTGGGATTTTAGTTATCCATGTTGGTGTTTCTACATCCGCGAAAATCGGTTATCAAATTTTTCTCTTATCGAAAGTATGGAGAACCGACCCTATCCCGACGGGGAATTTCAAACCGACCGGTCACCTGTAGATCGAACGCGTGAAGTACGCAGGCTCTGGTCTGCACCGGTCGACGGTCACGCAAACGAAACGAAACGGACAATTACGGCGCGATCGTCCGATTTTTTTAGCGTAGCGATCGAAACGAATAACGAACAATCTCGTCGACGGACAACGACACTCCATTGTTCGGACATGGATCGTCATTTATTCCGTTATTTTTTTCCGTCACGTCGTCGTCGTCGTCGTCGTACGGTTTTACCGAACGGCGCGGCCACTTTTCGGCCGAGTAAGCGTATTCCGCGTAACGCACCACGGACAATATCGCTGTACACGTGATAAAGTAGGTTGTTGTTGTTATTAATAACAATGATGATAATAAAAAAAATCCGCGTACGATCGGCACGCGGGGGGACGTTGTCGAGACGGATCGAAAAAAAAAAATTAATGATTAACGCATACGAGTCCGCGTTCAAGACGTTTTATGTCTTTTTAGGTTAGGTTTTTTTTTCTGTAACGCTTTTCGCGGACACTTTTTCGTGACGGTTTTTTATTTTAAAGACATTAAATGTCAATAATGATAATACATATATATATATATCGTCGAATGTACGCGTGTACGGCTTACTCCTCCGTGACTCCGACGTGACAGTCGTGGAACAAGTACAAACCGGTCATATCCGGAAGCAACGCGAACATAATAATGTCGCACGTTTACTCGCCGTGACTGTTATACGGACCGTCTTGAATAATAATAATATTAGAAAAAAAAAATGTAAAAAATTCCATTTAGTTGTTTTGTGCGTACGAAACGTCGTGGAATAATGTGATCGCGACCGGGAAAACGGATACGCGGGTAATATCCGTGTGCGCGGTTCGGGGCTGGCAGAGTCCGTCTTCGGAGCGTGGTCGCTCGGTCGAGTCAACTATTATACTCTCGGCTCGGCTCGCGTCTTACTGTCTTCTGTACCGGTAAAACGACGTCAGGAAATCAACAGTCCACACGGTGTCCCGGGTCCGGCGGTGTTGTTGTCGTCGGTTCGCCGCTCGTCGGGACCGAGACGGGAACGCGAGGGACCCCACCCCACCCCGGACAAGTCACCGGAGTGATCCCGACAACGCGCGACGCGTTTCGACCGTTGTCGAGTGTCCGGCGACGGACGCGTTCCCGTTTTGTCCCGGGGGCCGGTTCACGACGGGCGCGCGCACGTGATTGTGCACGCGCGTCGCCTCCGTCCGCCTAACTCGTAGTGCCGTTCTTACGGCCCGGAAGCCGCCTGCCCCGTCCGTCCGTCCGCGTCCCGTAGGAAATGTGTTCCGCCGTCAAGTGGCCTTGTCGACTGACGACGGCTGTCCCACGTTGTCGACCCGGCACTTACAACACTCTTATTGTTGTTATGAAAAGCGTGACGTGCGGCAGCGTCGCGGAGCGCTCCGGGTGTGGTCGGCTGCCGTGAGAAAAACTGCCCCGCGAGACGACGGTGACGTTCGCGGACGGCAATCCCTTACTTACCCCCACCCCCACCCTCCCGACGGAAGCCAACGTGACCCGCGCTGGAGGATTTTCGGAAAAACGCCCGTCAAGACTGGAACATGCGTCTCGTAAGACTTGTTGCACTCGCCGATCTCGGACACTAAAATGTTCAACGTCAAATTAACAACATCGACGGACGACGTGAAGGATATTCTCACGAGTGATCGTGTCTTAAAAGTCTTATGAATTCCTTTAAAGAAAAAAAAAGTACCGGTGCCGTTACTCGTAAGCCGAATACGGCTAAACAGATTATCAACCCTAATTTCAATAGTTTTAAGAACCGACAGAATCATTACGGCTTTGTTCGTTTGTTCTTTTCTTCTTACCAACATCGGTCCGTCGGTGCACGTCGAAACCCACATTTGTGGTCCGACTCCGGCGGAACATCGACGGACAGGAACGTCGGAGTAAATTTTTTTTAAAAAAAGTAAAGAAACCCGTGGGAAATCGATTCCTTGCACGCCGAAAACGAAAACGGACGAATAATCGAAGAACTAAAAAAAAATCCCATCAACACTCTGGACGGAGATCGTGATTAACGGATTGAACGCGACGCGGGCCGGTGGAGAATTCGTTGGGGGGGTCGCAGCATACGCGTTGCAAGACGTTACCGTTGTGTACCGTACGTGCGTGCACGTGATTTGATCAAGTACCGTGTTTTGCTAGAAGCTCCGTTCTGAAATCCGACGTTTCGAAAGGGCGACGAAAGCAGCGTCAGAACGAAATGGAACGGGTTGACGCTATAAATCCGTCGTTGTTTGAATGCATTTTTCGTTTTAACGTAACGGGTGTTATTTATCGGGCCGCTGTCGTTTCGAGTAGTGGGTTGGATTACGAACGTTGTTAGTCGCCACACGAATCCGTTCGAGCACGCGTCGTACTCGTCTAAAGTGCAACGGACGCGGCGGTGTTTCGAGAAACCACTTGTTTCGTTTTAGTGAGCGCCCGTAAATCGACCGTTTCGGCCAACTCGACGCCGCGAGCACGCGTCTCGAGCCCGACGGACGTCACGGAAATCGAGACTTCGTTCGGTCGCTGCAAACGTGTGCGGTGTCTCTGCGGACAAAGACCAGCGGCATTGGCGCCCGACGAGAAAACGATAAGGACGGTCGGCCGGTGTGTGAAACCCGCGCGGACGGCAAGAGTCTCGGGTACAAGAAGCGGGGCGGCGGCGACGGGGGTCCCGGCGAACCGCGAACATAGCTAGCCGGCCAAAATCCGGAAAACCGTTTGTGAAGACCGTTTGCGAACCGGTCGCAGCAACGACGAGACTTGGCGACAAGGCGGGAGGAGAGGGATAACGACGCGAACCCGTTTATACGGGGACATCCTACCGGAATGCCGGCCGTCATCCACACCAAGGGACACCCACGTGGAAGACCGTCGGCGGAATGCGATCGGAGAGCACTAAAGGGGAA
The DNA here is from genome assembly GCA_019022885.1 of Schlechtendalia chinensis. Classification (NCBI taxonomy): domain Eukaryota; kingdom Metazoa; phylum Arthropoda; class Insecta; order Hemiptera; family Aphididae; genus Schlechtendalia; species Schlechtendalia chinensis. Next base: position 9,582,267 of record CM032339.1, on the reverse strand, counting down.
CGGGGACTAACTGCTGCAGACGCAGACCGTGTTACAAACATCGAACCGCCCAGTGGAATGTCCGGCGCCGGCGGAGGAGAAGGATTTTTTTTTCCCGGGGAAACGATTGAAAACGGACGCGATCGCCACGCGTTGTCGATTTTCGGGCGAAGAAAGGAATGAAATGAAAAAGTATCTTGTCTAACTTGTTGTCGACGTGTATTTATAGTCGGTTTTTTAAGATGTAGTATGCTTCAAAAAACAATGAACGCGTGAAAATTTTACAAAAAAACCCCAATCGCGTATTATATTTATAGATTATTATATCCGTTTTCTTTCCCAACACCCGCATGGGCTGTTGTAGACTGCAGTTATAAAATGATACGAGTCCGCGTTAAGCGAGACATTTTATGTCTTTTTAGGTCAGGTTTTTTTTTCTGTAACGCTTTATCGTGACGGTCCCCAGCGGGTATCTTAATTTAGGTAACGCTTTTTGGTGGACACTTTTTCGTGACGGTTTTTTATTTTAACGTGCCAAAGTAAAGACACAAAATGTCAAAAACGTAATACCGCGACACGGACACGCGAAGTTGTTGCGCTGCTACGCGACGTGCTGTTCGAGAAAATACTCATAACCATAGGTAAACGAGTTTCATTTCGAGACGTCATTTGCGTTTTTCAAGAAGAGATAAAAAAAAATCGTCTCCGTATAGAAATCAAATTCGCCCCCGTAACCGTATTGACAAACGATCGGATCCATTTGGCGCGGATCGAAGTCTGCTGTACCAGCGTTAACGAACCGAGTCCCTACGGCGAATGCTATTCCCTCCACCCCCAATACATACCCACTACACGGTTTTATTCGATATTTGTTTGAACAATAGTTGCTTTTAAACGTCGAACGGATTACCAGTGTTTTTTTTTTTTTATTTTAATTTTTTTAAACAGTCACGGTTACAGACATGACCGTGCCCGTGAAAACAACTCTGTAATGTATTTCTGCTCTCGACGAGAGTATATTAAAAAAAAAGGGGGCCGAAATTTTTTAATTTTTCTACGGGAGGCCTTGTCTCTCTCGTCTTAACGTCCGCCGCGATTGCGTGTCGTGGCGATTCTTCACGGACGCTCCGGTGTTCCAACAGGCTTACCGATAATCGAAATACGTGACGCGGTCACGCGTTATTTACACACGCACACCCGACGACGACGGTTTCGACGGTCTCCGAGGGGGACTGCCTATCCGCGACGGATCGTTAAAACCGTATTGTATTACGTACTGTCGGGCCGCGGACCCGCTGCGAGAACGTTTCACGGGGACGGGACGGGACGGGACGGGACCGCGCATCGCGTGTCCGGGGACGGGGACGGGGAGGTACGCGACGTCGTTATTCGGTGTTGTTTCGTTTTTCGTTTTTATGGACCGAAAACAAACCGCGACGGGTTCGGACGGGCACGTTCGCCCCCGCGTAACGAGTTCTCTCCGGTTTCACACGAGTACGTGTCTTCCGGCCGGTTTTCTCGCGTTTTACGATATCGTCGGTGGGGGGGGGGTTTTTTTTTTTCGTTGTTTTGTCGGGTTTTTCGTTGTCGCTTTGCCCTCCCCTAAAACCCCCCCCCCCGCGCCAATTTCCACCACCGCGAGTCAACGTTTGCCCGGATCGCGTCCGCGTCACGTGAACCCCGGATCCGTTCGATCAGGATCCTCGATCCTCGTACGATCGTGCCGGGGATATTCGACGAGAACACACGACCGTCGTGTACACGGGGTCCATCGTTCGTTCACCGGCGTCGTCGTGCCGCGTGCACCGGTCAGGTGTTAGGAAGTCGAAATAATAAAATCTTCGGGGAGGTTTTTTTTTTTTATGTACAATGCGTTTGCCGTCGATTACCCAAACGGATTTTCCATCTGTAGCGTTTAGTGGAGTACGATTTCAATGTTCGGCGAACGTAAATGGCGAAATACTCGTTGAACAATTGACTGCTGATGTTTTCAATCAACTACACACGAGTCCAAACGGCTCGATAAAATCGATGTTTCGTTGAATCGTCCGAACAGCTTCACGTCTCCCGTCTGATTTTTGTTCCGAAGCGTTTCACTCCAATAACTGTTCCAAGTGGCATGCCGAAGGAAGTTTACCGATACGTGTCGTCACAGAATTGGTAAAAAAACCGCCGACTCTGCCGAACTTCGCGACGAGGTGCCAACGCGAATGGGTTCTGTTCGTTCTGTTTCCATTCGAATCTGTCGGTTCGATACCCGGGGGACGTTTGATTGCGCGGCGTTTCCGTCTTCTCGCCTAACGCAGGAAAAAAATTTGGAGGGCGTGGTATTATCAATACTCGTAATAGATATTCGTCCAAATCGGAAAGGTGTATTAACGATTATCATGTCCAAATATCCGTTCTTCGGGGTAGTTTAGCCGTTATGTCAACAACTTCTTCGCACGTAACCTCAACGTCTCTATGCGAGTTTGATGCTAAAGAACACGAAGCCGTTGGAAACGGTGATCGTATTGTTCGGAACTCGAAAATCGAACCAGAACTCGTTTTCACAAAACATTCCAAACGCGTACGATCAGGGCTACAGCTAGCGGTGGCGCAGGGGGTGTCTTTTGCCCCGGGCGGCAAAATTATAGACACATTTTAATATTTTTAAACTGATTTCAAACTTAGAAGAGGGTTATCCAAACATTACAACAGCTTTACAAATATTTCTTACTTTTCCTGTCACTATTGATTCGGGGGAGAGGAGCTTAAACTAATCAAAAATTATTTAAGAAGTACGATGAAACAGCAAAGGTTCACCAATTTAAGTTTAATATCGATAGAACATCATAAAGCGTCATCAATCTCATTCGAAGAGATAATCAAAACGTTTGCGGCCAAAAAATCAAGAAAATTAAAATTTTTATAAATCTTTAAAAGATTTTAATGTATTGTATTTTTTGGAAATATCTACGTTTTTTTCGTCCGATTGCCGTGATTGTACTTAGTGACAGTCGTGGCAGTTGGACAGGATCGTGTTACTCTGTAGATGAAACCTGCAATGGGTCCGAAACGTCAGTATAAAATTAAAAACGTAGATATTTCCGAAAAATTCAATTCATCAAAAAGCTTAATGCATGAAAGTTTCAATAAATTCGTTAAAACATACTTTTAGTTTTTTGAAGAAATTTTATGCGTATCGTTTATTTAGTATAATAAAAATATTTTACATTAATTGTCTCGTTCTCATTTTCATATACGAGTGAACTTAGTATATTAAATTATGTTATAGTTCCATAATAATAGTACAAAACATCCTAAACATTTACCTATCACATATTTCAGAATTTTTCACAAACTGATTAGGTTTTAGACTAAAATGTTATTTGAAAATTGCCGGTTAAGTGGTAAAAGGGGGGAGGGGCGGAAAATTAGAACTTGCCGCCCCTGTCAAAATGTGTAGCTGCGGCCTTGCATACGATCCACGATAGTTGCCAGACATGACGATTAAATAATTCACGCGTATCAAGGCCGTCCGCAGAAAAATATTTCGTTGAGGGGGGTTGGCATAAAAAAATACACGCCCTGATTTTGTTTAATACGCTCTCGGCGTAAAAACTTAAAAATTATAAATGACATAATTATCACGTGTCACAACGGCTGTTCATTAGAGTTGTTTCCACGGATAATGGTGATCAATAGCCGTGCCGTGTTTCGGATTAGTAGAAATAACAATCGATTATTTTATCACACGTAAACAAAAAAAAAACAAAAAAACACACAATAAATTATTTGCATTTAAAAAGATTTATAAAAAAAACAAATATCAAATGAAATAGCAGTGGGGGGGGGCATGGACAACGTTATTGAATTAAACAACGATTGATTCCTTTTTCATTTCCTTATATATTCCAAACCTCAAACGCTTTCCTGATCCATTCCGTCTTAAATTTTTTTCTTTCCGTAGGATTTTCAATTTAATCTGTATATATTTTTTTTCTTTTTTTTTTCTCTTCTCGTTTCCTTGTTTTATTTTGTTTTTTGCATGTATTTAATTGTTATTCTATTATTAATGGTTGAGATAAATATTTTTTTTTAATATGTCTCTAATAAAAAAAAAAAAAAACGATTGAATACGATACCGGTAATGGAACGACGGATAACAAATATTTCGGGAAATTTCAAATTTCCAATGGTTAATGCGTGGATAAACGTATTATTTTCGTGCGAAGCATACCACCCCCCACCCCACTCACGCTTTTGCGTTCGCCCCTGTCGTACGTATTTACGTTCGAAGACAAGTACCTTCACGAGCGGAATAAGAGTCGGAATGCATAATTTCGCACCGATAGAGGGATTCAAGGCGAACGCGAATAGCGGTGGTGAGACAATGTTTTCGCGGGGTGCGTGTCGTGGCTAAATTTCGTTATTTTGCGTTTGGGACGTGAAGAAGCTTCGATAATATTTTTTTATTTTATTATACGCGAAAATTCGCGCGCGCACGTGTTTCAGCGCGAAGTGGACTGTACGTTCGATCGAGTCGGCGAAACCGGTGCTTTCGTATCGCGAACGCTCGGTCATTATCATTTATTACCTATATATATTGTACAGTAGATAAATCAAATATCTCGTGTGTTTTGTGGCTTAAACGGTATCGAACGATCGGCATTGCAAACAAAAAGCGACGTTTCGGAACCGATCGCGACACCAGACATTTTTTCTAGAGGGAGGCAAGATCATGGAATTTAGTGAATACCCCGTCTACACGGGTGTAATATAAATTATTGAAATACACGAGAAAATACCGTGTTATTGGCGTTTTCTCATAAAACATAATCAGTTTTGAAATCAAATTAAACGGCGGTGTGTTCTGTGGCGTATTATCTAAACGAATGCACATAAAAAAAAATTACACAGCGAAACCGCATGAATACAGTAGGACCTTCCGTTATACGAACCCTCCACTGTCCGAACGTTGTTTCGTTTCGATCCGTGTATCCGAACGTCGACACTCAATATCACGTGAAATATCACGCCCGGTCGCAGTTTATTAATGGTACATGATAACACGTGCATGCACGTAATTCAATAACGTTTGTGTTAACGACGTTCACGTGCGGCTAGCTTATCAAGCTATATATTTTCGTTCTATCTGGTGTTAAAACTGGTTGTCGTAATACATGATAATAATAATAATATTCTTCGTAATAAGCACGTAATAATAAGCATAATAAGTCGATAATAATGATAATAATTCTGTTTTCATCGTACAAATAATTTTTATTTTTTTAAATTTTATGTCTTTACTTTGGCACATTAAAATAAAAAACCGTCACGAAAAAGTGTCCACGAAAAGCGTCACCTAAATTAAGACGCCCGCTGGGGACTGTCACGAAAAAGCGTTACAGAAAAAAAAACCTAACCTAAAAAGACATAAAATGTCTCACTTGACGCGGACTCGTATGCGTTAATCATTTTGTTTTTTTTCTAAATGTCTATTATCCGAACTCGGTTGTGGTCCCGCGATGTATAAAACTCGCGTGGCGTCGTTTCATCTCTCTCTCTCTCCCTATCGTCCCGGAGGACACGCAGATACGTCGATTTCGTCGTCGCTCGCCCGCGTCCAAGACGCAACGCGGCCGCGGTGCGCGTGGCAGGCTTTTCTTCCGGTCGGCTAAGAAAACAAAATATGATTAACCGCCCCCGGGCGGAACGGAAGTCACAGTCGGACGGTGAACATGACAGGAACAGAGGCCGGAACACGGTGCAATCCAAGCCGCCGCGATAGCGACAGATAAATCATACGACCCGAACGGGCCGCCGCGCGGCGTCTGGCGCTGACACGGCGGCGGCGTGCCGACGCCTCGAAACCGCGCGCGGTCGCCCCTCCCCTCCCCCTCGCGGTCGCCCGTCCGCCCGTCCACACGGCCCGTCCACACGGCCCGTCCGCGTCTGGCACCTGTTGTTGGCGGCGCTTTTCGATCCGGTCGCGCGCGGCGTCCCGACAATCGGCCGCGTGTCGGCAGCGCGCGCGTTACGCCCGTCCGGAGACCGCCGCCGCACCGCCGCCGGGCGAGACGTCCCGAAGGACGCGACCATCCCGAAGGACGCGACCATCCCGGACACCCAGACAGGTACGTCGTTGCGCTTTTTACGTCGGACGCGTTTAGCCGCCGTCGAACGGTCGGGTTCGGTTTCGCGTGACGGACACGCGCTCGGTCACGGCGGCGGACGACGTCGACAACGATCGCGCTCACGGGAGCGTTGTCGTTCGCCGCATCGCCCTATTGATTACGCCGCGCGTTTATGTCGCGAACGGCGCGGGACGCGTCGTGATCGCCCTCGGCGGCGGGGGGGGGCGGGATTGTCCCTTTTGAAATCAGCCCGATCCGTTGTACGACTTCCCGACAACGACCCCTCCGCGATTCCGGGGGCGTAAACAGGAAGATGCCTGTCGGATCTGGACCCGAGGGGGAGACCGGAACACGTACCGCGTCGTTTTCCGCCAAACGAAATCCAACGGCTTTGACGAAACGGTAAATTATAGACTTTTTCAGACCGTGTTGTCGGGCGGTGTGAGAAAAAAAAAAACACGAACGTTTCATAATTAACGTCCAGACACGTTGTGTGTGACAACACGGACAAAGTCAATCGTCCCTCCCTTCGCCCACCACGTCCCCCACGTCGGCGGATAGGCGTGTTCGTTGATCGCCCTCGCCGATCGAATTCAAACGCGGCAAACGTCCCCGTGAATAATTTAAAAGCAAAAAACCGTGCGGTACGACAACGAGAACCGTCGACCACGACACGTCTTCTCACGGACGGTCCACGAACACGTCACGTAGGTTAACGTCGTTGTTTCACCGATGTGTGTTCGAGTCGCGTCACTCGATAATCCGAAACACTCCATAAATCGAGCTAAACGCCTCGGCCGCCCGAGAAAACCTCTGAAGTTAGAAGAAAATACATGTGATCCGGTAGCCTCGATAATTCGAAATGTCTGTCGGCGGGACGCACTCTACAATTTTCGAATTTCCTTAAACGCGATTTCATATGCGTGTTCGTGTGTATAGAGATTTATGTACGATCTATTTGACGTGCTCGTAACGAAACTAATAACGACGGCGATTGAATATTATCGTAACTTACCTACCTAAACAGTTGAGTCGTTTGCTACCAACACAAATTTTCAAGCTAGTGACGGTTGATTGGAAAAATTAAAAATTTGAAAGTGAGTGCATGTGTTGACCCGAGCATTTCACTAGACTTGGAAAAACGAGTTAACCAGTTTATGATGCTAGGGATGTTTTTAATGCCGACGAGACCGGACTTTTTTACAAGTGTTTTTACCGGATTTATGCCAACAATTTATCACGGAAAAAAAACAGATTTCTTTAATATGTATAAATGTAATACATATAATTTTTCATCTCTCTTTAATTCGAATTAATTTTGTTTCCCTCGATTATTCGAACGCTCGGTAAATCGAAAACCTCTATAAATCGAATTTCAAGCTCGGTCCCCTGAATTTCGAATTATCGAGTGACTACTCGTGAACGGATATTTTTGGTGATGTCGCGAACCCAGACTTTTGAACAGTCGAACCGTACTTGAAATCCGTTTGAAACGTCTAAGTGATCGTTCGATTTTCAACTCGGTTGATTAGTTATCAGTTCGTGAGGTAAATGACGTTGGTGTTTAGTATTTGAAGTCAGATTTGTTCGAGCCGACCCGAGAAACCAACCGTTTTTCGGCGCATAACGTGATTGTACAATACGGGTTTTTTATGCCGCGGCGTCGTGTGGTGATCGACGGGTGAAAATGATCACGTGACGTTGCAGTCGGTTTCGCGAGGGACGCGAACGACTACAGCGAATAGCTTTTGGCGATCGTATCATATAACACGAACGAACCGTCGACGGACATACATACAAATCACGATGTTTAATTTACCGAGTACTGAGGCGAAACGACGTGTTTTGCCGATCGTAAACCTACCATACTCGATCAATACTGTCTTGTCGCAGTAAACGTCATTACTTATTCCGGAAACGAATGATTTGCGAACAATCGGTGATAAGTCATATTGTTCTATCGACAACGAAAAAAAAACCGAAAAAACGTTTCGCATTCGCCGTTCGTTTGTGTACGGTTCACGAGAAAGTTGAATACAAGTCGTCGCTATCGCTCTCGCCGATAGCCGCTGGGTCGAGAAGTCGTTTCCGTGGCCCGGACTTGACGGCCACGTGCCGCCGGGGGGTGTTGGCGGGGGGGGGGTACGTGACCGGCTACAATACCGCGGTTGTAACGCGCGCGTCCCGAAGTCCTCGAACCCGACAACGCGTAACAACGGTGTTTAACGGCACTTAACAATAAAAGCCATGTCGTGTCATCGGTTTATAACGTACGATTTCGTTACGCGCGCGTGTCGTCGTGTGCGTGCACGCGGTTTCGGCGGCGCGGCGCCGGCGGCCGTCGTTCGAAGGGCGGTGATGGGGATGGTGATGGTGCCGGGGAGAGAGGACGAGAAAAAAATAGAAAACGTTTAAACGACGGGAAGCGGAAATTTATGTGCGTCGCGGCCCGCGAGAATAAAGGCAATAAGCACGACGGCGACGGTCCCGCAAACAACAACGGTCGTCGTCGTCGTCGTACACCTCCTCTTCGTATAAAATACGAACGCGCGGTAATTACCAGAGGTCGGAGAGGGGTCAACAGGACAAACCCATCAAAAGGCCCGGGAGCCGTGTGACGCGACGCCGTAACACGTGCGAACGCCATTAAACGCGCGCCGCTCCGGTCGAGTAGAGGGTCGCGTAGAGGTCCCTTTGTGTCGTCGCAGGTACCCGTCCGCCCGTCCGATCCGTTGCCGTTGCCGTTCCCGACTGATCTGTAAAACGGACGTGCACGTCTCAAAGTCGGGGACCCTGTACGCCCGTCGATCGGATGGCGGATCGGATCCACGGGTAAGGATCGCCGGACGAACGGTGCCGACGCGTTTCGCTATTGTTTATTTTTGGGGTTTTTTCCGCAACATTATGCGTTTATTTTCGTTTACACGGACGTACGGAACGCAAACGAGATCTAAATAATTTTGACTTGCGTTTTTAGTAAAAACCGATATACGTCTCAAAGTTCAGCGCCTCCGGTCGCGACGTCGCCTCGGGCACGTACGTACGGTGTGTAATGGTCGAAATGGCCGACGAGATCGAACGGGGAAAAACACCACCAGGAAGACCGTGACCGCGGTCGTCGGCAGGAACGTCGCAGATTTTCGACCGGACCGGCCGGGGAAAAAGCGAGACGGGCCGAGACAGTTACGTTTGGTCTGAAAGGGCCGTAGAGGAAAAAAAATGAAACGCGCGCACGTCTAACCACGCGTGTTGTTTATGTACAAAATACACGTCCGTATTATTCGACGTACGCGGACGTTTTTTTATTTTTTTTTTTACCTCTCCCGAAGAACAATAAGTGCACATCTAATGGCCGGGGGAGGGTACGGCGGGCGGGGAGTCGGGGCGAGGGGGGGGGGGGTTTTGTTTAACCAGACCCGTTATGTAAATGCAAATATATAATGCGTTTTTACTACTTCCGCTTTTTTGTGCGCTCCGCGTACTTGATGGGGTCTTTACGACAAGCAATGTTCGTGATACTATTCTGTGGCTTCTCGTCGTTATTGAAAATATAAGGAGCAGGCTGGAACGTTTAATGTCTTTAGAAAATGCGAACGCTGACGGCCGGAACGGTGACCGACTGTTTTTTATTCGTGCGTGGTAACCGTGAAATACGCACACACGCGCACGTACTTGCGTACGAAAATAACGTTATGCGCGTGTACGCGACGTCGACGGCACCCGAACAATAACGATTTACCTACACGCGTTGTTTGCGGACGTTTTCGTTACGCGCAATATCATTGTTTCGTACGTCAAATCGTTATCGCGAGTAAGAGTCGTTATAACTTAACTGTACGGCCCTTGAGTCGGTCTCCGGCGGTTTCTTATTATTATTATTCGATTTCGCTGCTCGAAACGATTGCGGCCTGTAAACGGCGGGACGTTAAGAGGATGTTTACGCGTAACGAAACCGCTCTCGTGAACACTCGTGGCCGAACGGACCGGCGTCGTCAGACCGAGAACTACGCACTTACGGCCGATCAGAAACGGAATACGAACGCTCGAAACGCCGAAACCGCTCGCCACTCGAACGCGTTTGCCATTCGTACTTGGGTTTGTTCGTCGATACGAGTGTAGGCTCCAAACGTAATCTAAACGCCACAGTTGACGTCTAAAGAAACCGGTAGTAGCTGGTTATTATATAAAAACGAAAAACAAACAGTCAAACCCACTAAAACGATAACACCTGCAATAGTATATGTATATGTATATATATAATTCGACTGAAATACCGGAAAAAATGTAAATAGGTCGCGACAACGACCGCGCGACGTGCAAGTCAAACATTGGTTTTCGATTTTTAACGTATAAATTTAAAACGCGTGTCACGATAATATGGGGCGAAAATAACCGCAACGCGTTCTCGACTTAACGTCGACACAACCGACGTACCGATCGAGAAAAAACGATAGATATTTTCTCACGCGTCGGTTTTTTACAAAAATAAGCTTGGACGGATACCCAAACCGTAACGTAACGTGGACGCACGTACGCACTGCGAGGGACGCAAGTGAAGGGACTTGGAAATTTTTGGGGACAAACCCTCGTCATAACATTGGGTCGTCGGCCGACGAACACGCATATATTTGTTTGTGACGATTTTCGTTCACCCTTTCACCGTAAAAAAAAAAAAAGGAAGAAGGAAAAAACCTCTCTTCCACCGTGACCCCTTTTCCTTATTGTTTTTCTTCTTATCATTGTCGTTGTTATTATTATTATACGATTGTATCGACAATTATTTCGATATCCGTGGAATTGAAACATCAGCCCGGCGGGATAGGGTGGAAAAAAAACCCCGAAAAAAAATAATAAAACGAGGGAAATATATCGTTTTTTAAACGAAATGCCTACACGTGATTTAACCCCTTAAAACGTGCCGTAATCCTTTCAAACCGTTTCCACACGCGCGTAAAACCTTCGCCACAATTGTCCGGTAATTATATTGAGTGCGAACCCTTTGACGGGCTCGTTCGGCAAAGCAATGATATAGATGCGTGGATAATAACAGGAAAAAAAAAAATTACAAATAAAAAAACGTTGCCCGGACGATTTTTTTTTTTTTTTTTAGACATCTGTCCGTGGCGACCAACCGTTCCCACGGATCGCGTCGTGTCGACGAATATCGCGAACTTGGAAATCCTACACTTATATCGGCCGATTCGCGTCTGCGTGATCCGCGGCACGATCATGACCGATTCGAATGAATAATCGAACACCAAACAATAATTAATAATACCGATGAGACCGATCCGACAAGCGACGTCTGTCCAGACATTACATAAACCCTTCTGCTGTTTTTCGTCGTTGTTTTTGTCGTCCACATTCGTACTTTCTAACAAAATATTTGTCTCGCGCCGTTTTCACGTTCTCAACGATTACTGCAAACAACATCTATATATCAATCAACTCGGTCTATCTAATCTTATCGTTATATCGCTTTTATTTCATTGTGCGCACGTTATCAGTAGTAGAACCGATCGGTTCATTCTGTTGGTGACAAAAAAAAAAAAAAAAATGACTATTCAATTCAAACATCAACGCCAGAATTTAACAAGTTAATATACGATTAATTGAAATTTGAAATATTTTCGTCGACATTTCGCTAAAAAGTTACGATTCAATTTTAAGATATCTATTTTCTTGTTTTCATTTAGACAAAACATATATAAATGTTTTGTAAAAGTATCAAGTTTTTTTCGGGTTTTTCGATTTGTCGATTTCAATATGAAGACGCTCAGTGGAAAAACGTGTTAACTCGATTCTTTCAAACTTTTCAGGAGAGCAATTTTTGTGTTTATAGACTCGCTGCATCGTTATTATCGATCAGAAAATTACCATCCTTGAATTTTCAAATTCCCCAGTAGACAGATGATTCATAAATATTACTAGGTTACGAAAACCGTTTATTAGAACATTACATTTAGTTAGTACCGACATTTCGGAAAAAATCCTAGTTAACACGTTTTTCCCCTGCGGTCTTCGTGTCCAATAAAACAAAAATATCATGTAACCATATGAATAATACTATAATACTGTTGTTATTCTAACCGACAGACACTTCATTATTATCTACCACTCGCGAGATCTGAATCCTGTTGTCCGCCAATTTATACTCGATTGATGGTGTCTTTGAATGATTATATTCGACCGTTTTAGACGTTTTAAGCGCCCCAAGTCCAAAAAATGTTAAAAAAAAAAAAAAATCGCATCACGCGTTCGTCCGCACGCACATTCACGCGATCTCATTCTTTTGATATCTAAAACATAAACACGTCTATTTGCGCGTACAAGAGGCGAATAAAATATATTCTCCGGCGTATCGATTTTTCGCTCGGCTCGTTTTGTATTCTAAAGGGCAAATGCACCAACCGTGAGTCAGTTGGGTGGTGAACGAGAAGGCGGGTTTCTGGGATATATATATATATATGTATGTATTATTTTTTTTCCAAGCTTTGCGACATTATCATTCCGAGATTTCCGGGCGTAAAGAGCAACGCGCAGACACAACGTTTGCCGGGCGGAGTTAGGTTCTGTGCAATGGGGTTTTTTTTTTTTTTTTTTTTGCCTTTTTCTTTTTAATATATCTCCTTAAAAGCTTTTTTTAAAGTCTTTGAACCGTTACGGCGTGTTTTTTTTACACGCGCACAATGCAGCGGTTGCGCCGCCGCTCCCGCAGTTTTTCAAATTACCGACCGCGCGTTTTCCCCCCTCGCAATGACATTCGCGGCCGAGGAACGCGAACGTTATTGCTATTAATAATTTTCCGCAGACACCTTAAGCCTTGCCGCGCGCGCGCGAGTTAAAAACGGAAAACGCCGAAAAACCACAACGCGGCGTGTGATCGCGTTACGCGGTACCACGTCGTACGGCCCATTTGTATCAATATGTTTTTTCGCGACGGCGACGGACCTGAAAACATTTGGTTTTATTTTTTATCGTCGTCGTCGTTATTATTATTTACGGCGCGCTGTTATTATTAGTTTTATTACGTTTCACGGTTCCGTTTCGTTTTCGCGTTAAACCTAAAAACCGGTGGTTGGGGGGGGGGGGGGGGAAATAAACGCCCGACGTTCCCGCGCGATTTTCGACGTCCGCCGACGGCCCGGTCTAGGAATAAAAAACGACGCGGCGCGGCGCGGGAAAATCGATGAGACCGGCCCGGGTTTATTTTTACCGTCGCGGGATACGTGCGAGAACAAAACGGTCGGCCTGCGGTCCGTTTATTCGCCGTCGTCGATCCGGACCTGACCCCGGGCACTCGTCAGCCTTGGCCGAGATTCGTGTCCCGTCGAAGCCGATGGTCGCGCCACGGTCCGCTGTCGTAGGAGGACTCACACCCTCTCCTCCTCTTACCGGTATGCGAGTCACTTCGGGGACAACCGAGAACAAAAAACGGGCCGTTTAAAAAACTTAGGCATGGTTTTTTTTTGGAAAACAAACACGCGCTGCCGTGAATTCGATTCTCCGTTTGTTTTGAACATGACGTACCGCGTCCAGAGCGGAGACGACGTAAACGTGCTAGTTTTTTCTTCGTTTTTTTTTTTTTTCAAATCGTCACTTTCCAAATTGTTATCAAACCCCTGGACTAATTCACGACCGACGCGTGACCGTTTGGCCGGGAATTCGCGCGGAGAGCGTCGTCGGGCCATGACAACGGATTTTTTTCTTTCTTATCCCGTTTCCGCCTGATAACGGCACGGACAACACGTGACGCCGCGGCTCGTACGGCTCGAGCTACGAACGCCTGATTTCGAACGAAACGACGAGGTCATTTCAAGTCCAAAGTTTATGTCGACAAGCCACGGACCGCGGGAAACGCCCGGAACACGTCGAAAAGTGACGGAAAATTCCGAAAAACCGAATCGCGCGGTATCGTAGGTTCAAAAGCCGAACAAGAACAAAAATCTACACGGTTCAAAACAAACGTAAAAACAATTCGCGGCGAACAACGTGTGCGTTTTTTTCCTTCAAAAAATGATCACGAACAAAAAAAGCATAAACCGTGTCATGTGGCTATTTACATTCGTCGTCTTCGCGTCGCGTTCAAAACCCCTGAGTGCGCGCTGACGGACGCGAACCGGACGCGAACCGGATGAGTTGTACTGCTCGACCGCCGCGGCCGAACAATCGATCCGTATCGTTCGGGGCGTACCCGAAAACGCGTTATCGTCGTTGTCGTCCGCGCGCCGCGGTTTTCCCTCGAAACCGCGTGTTCACAACAAACCGGCCTCCCCACACGGGTGTTCCGACCTCTCATCCAGTCTCTTACGGTCTTTATTATTATTATTATTATAACCGTACCCGACCCTTCGTTTCGCTACTCGCCCGCCATCCCTAGCAAACATTGTCGACCGTGGGGGGGGTTGGTGATTTCTTAATTTCGTCTTATTTGATTTACCGTTCTTCGAGGCGGCCGATAAATGGTTCGCTAATTTAAAGGTCATATCGGAGTCAAGTGCCCCGAACGTTAATCGTCGTTGAAAGGGGTTGGAAATAACGCGTGGCGTAACTCTTTCGCGCGTACGGGCGAACGCTACGAACACTGCGATTATTGCAAACAGAAAAAACGGGAAAAAAAAAACCCCCCCGCGGTTTTCTTGGGAACCGTACGTTTTGGGGTAAAATAAAAAAAACAGCTTTCTCTCGGAAAAAAAAATAATAATAATAAAAAATACACATATCCGTATTATACGTATAAAAGGGTTTGGATACGTTCGTTCGGTGGGGTGTGGGACAGATGCATCAGTCAAGACACACCGGTCCGCCGATTATAATCATCGGAAACTAACTGTAGCGCGCGCACGGGTGTGGAGTGTTCGATTCGATCGTATAGATCGCAATCGCGATGATAATACACATTGCACGTATATCAAAGAAAACGAGAATAACGACGCGGTTTCCAAACGTCCCAGAACGCGCAGAAACGTAATAAATATATTTTTTTTTTAACGCGTCGGCAATAATAACCGGGGAAAAAAAAAAAAAGCGTCTCACAACTGTACACTGCCGTCTGTACGTGGGGTATGTTTACCGTCGTATAATCCCGTGAACAATGTTTGATATCGTGTGCGCGATGCACCGGCCACACGTGTTATCGTTTATTGTGATTACGGTTGGTGTACATAAATATATGTATAACGGTGTTCACGCTTTCGTTAATGTCGGATGCGTCGTTTTGGTTTCGTTTACCGTGTTCGTTTGTCGAGTGGGTGTATTTCGTCACGGTTCGGACGTGAACATTTCGCCGTGTGACGATGACGATAATTATTATTGTTATTATCATCATCATCATCATCGATTGACGGGGGCCGCTTTGAACTCGAGTCTCGAGTGAGTTATCGTGTTTTTTCTCCCCTTTTCTGCTTCTGATGCGCGACCCGACGGTAATAACCGTGTTCCCCGCTCGACAACCACTTTATCAACACTATCGGGTGATAGATTCGGGTTTCGAAAATACGGTCGAACGCGCGCGCCCGGGCTTCGGACCGTCAGTTGATGGTCCGTCACGACGTCGGGAACGATTCACGTTTTTCGCCCGGAACCGTACGGAGAAACGTTCGAAACTCGATCGTATTTACGGTAACGTCACGAACTTCACGGATGATTTAAAAGTCGACCGGACCGTAGACAACGAACGACAAACGCGCGCGACACGTAATACGGTTAGGTTAGCGTTTCGGAACGGATATTTCTGAGTTGTTATAACAAAACGTCGGCGCGAGCCGAATATCATTTTCGCCGGTTCGGATATTTCCAGTCACAACACGGAAAACCGAACGTCTCGTCCCGTCACCGGGCGTAGGACATAAGAGCGGACGTGCCGAAGTCTTGTCTCGTCGTCGGCCTAACCTTGTCGGCGCGCACGCGGAAACAACGGCCGATGGAATCCGTCCAACGCGAGTACAGCCGAACCGGGTTCATCGACCGATCCGTTCGGTTTTGACTTTTCTCGACTGTATGACGATCACGGGGTTACTAACGTACCGCGGTTCAAGCAACTTATCTATCACGGCTGTGATGATAACGGTGAACGCCGGTGGTTTCGTTTTCATTTGTCGCCGCGTTCAATTAAACTCATCGATGTTTGTAAACAGTTATCTGACGGATTTATGTAAAATTGTAAAAAACGAAAGTTTCGTGGGATCGGCGTTACCCGTAGCTTTCACACGAGAACTCCGAATTGTCGTTTGTCATAACACGAGCGTCCGTCATCAACGCGTTAGTTAATGAACAATCGCGTCGAATTGCAGATCGTCTTCTCGAACTCGGCGGATCAAGTAGACTTCGGTTTAAACGCTGAACCGCGCTCGAACCGTTATTGTAAAACTGACGTTATGATTGCGGTTACGGGAACGGTGAGGGATTTGTCGGGATTTGTGACGTAAATGAATTGGGGGGGGGGGGGGGAGGTCCGCACACGCTGCGCGACGAGCAAACTCATGGTCGTGCACTCGGACGCTGTCCGACAGACCCCGACGAGCCGAAAGAGATTTTCACGCGGGACGGCGACGAACTAGAAAAGACCGTAACGCGTTCGACGAAGAGAACCGGCGTGTCAGGGACTGGATGATTTTATCGGTTCGGTACTTGAAAAGAGAATATTCGGTTCCGGTTAATACCGGTACTAACCGGTTCTTGAAATTACAGAAATCAGGATTAAAAAGTGATAGCCTATCGACCAGAAATTAAAAAAACTAATAATAAATGTTTTTTTACATTTTTAAAATTTAAAATAAAATAAAATAACCTAACCTAACTAATACTTCAGCTGACGAGCTTACCAATTATTACTTGGCCTAAGACATTTACACAATCATTCGCGAGAATATTTTTCCAATATCCGTCCGTTATCAATATATTGGATTCCGTGAATAGCGATTTAGCAATAACGTGTTATTATTATTTTTTGCTGTTTTTATTTGATGAAAAATTCATTTTTGGATTCGATTACGCGTTGATACTGACCGCGAAACGAAATCTGCCGGTTTCAAAAACAGTGTTGGCGAAAAATCACTTTCGAGAATCTCAATCGGCAATCCGGTACGGGACCCGGGGACCGGTTCTATCGGGTTCGGGGACGGGACGGCGGCGATTGTTCGGGACGGGACGGGACGGGACGGCGGCGGCTGTTCGGGACGGGACGGCGGCGGCGGCGGCGGGCACGCGCCGTTCGCGAATATTAATTTGTCCGCGTCTCGCGAACGAAGACGGCGACGGGCGCCGCGACGCTTCAAGCGGCCGCGCGCGGCTTGACGTCTGATTTTCTAATTTCCGCGGACAAAGTTTCGCGCCCCCGGCTGCTTGCGAATGACAGTTCCGTCGTCCCGCGACGTTTCTCTTTGTAAGTCCCGGCGGCGGCGTTTCGCGAAAACACCTGTCACAGCGGCGCGCCCCCGGCCGCGCGACGTTTCAAAGCGTCCGGCGGACTCTCGACCGCAACGTGCGCCCGACCGGGTTCGTTTTCGGTGGCGCGACCGCACCGGGTCTCTGTCCGCCCGACGGCTCGCCGAAGCGGGCGCGCGCGTCTAACCTTTTATGTAAAATTTTTTTTTGAACGCCTGTAAACCCCTCCCCCCCACCGTTTTGACGAACGCCAAGGACGCCGAGAAGCTCCGCTGGGAAAAACGACATTTTTCAGACTGTCCGAAACGACTTCCAAACGCGTAACAGCCGTAACTGGACGTACGCGATTCTTGTGGACAACGATTAGATTTCATTCTAAATCGGTTTCTGACACGGTCCTTTACCTTTTCCGACTTTGTCAACGTACAATGTCGATTGCACGACGTTTGACGTTCTAACGTGTGACTACGAATACAATTTGAAAAACATGCGAATAAATAAACAAAACCTCGAAATATGCAATTATACGCGGCGAAATGAAATTTCGTATCTGGAATGTCGTATGGGTATAATTCAACTTTGTAGCCGATACGGCAGTTTTTTAGTCCGTTCGGTTAAAACGCGCGAACGCGTGAACACTAACCTAGTCGTTACTATAAGTCACATTCGTCGAATCACGTTGTTCGGTCGACTTCAGTTGGACGGAACTCGTTTCGCGCGTGACCAGTCGTTGAGACCATTTTTTTTTCGCACTAAAAATATTCGTCAGTATTTTATTTTCGGCAGTCGAATCGAGAAAAGTACGATTACGATCGTGAACATCTTGTCTGCTTTCCGTGCGATTCGTTCAGTATTGATTGTTGTTGTTGTTGTTATTATTCTGTACGTCCGTAAAAATACACATTAAAACAAATAAACACGTTTCCGTCCGAAATCCCGACGAATCGAATAATAGTTAAACGTTCTGAAAAAGGGTAAAACAAATTTCGCGGTCAGGGGTGCGCATATATATACGCTCGAATCGCCTCGGGCGCCGGAAGAGCTCGTTCCTGTTCGACACGCACAAAAAAACAATAATTAAATAAATAAATAAATAAACGCACTCGGGTCAGGTGGGCGAATCGGCCGAAAATCGATTTGCGTTCGGCACAGAGGCCGTGGCTGGGCACGGCGATCTCGCGAATCGTCCAGTCGGCGCGGTTCGTATCGGATGGCGAGAAAAAAAACCCCCCGCGTAAAAACAGTGACCTAGTGCATGCCGGCGTGGGTATTGAAATGTGTCCTTTGTTAGCGTTTACGCCGAATTGTTTTGTTCGATTGTTGGTCGGGAGCGCGCGCATTCGAGTAAAAAACTACCGTTTGAATGTTGTGTCTCGGGCGTTCGCCGTTCGCTCGCGAACAGACGAGTGCGTTTTGACGTTTTCCCTTTCACAACCACCCGGCTGGGTGATCGCACAATAATAAGTGAAATTCGATTATCCCCGAAAACGCGTTACAAGAAGAGCTCTGGCACTTCAGGGGGTATGGAATACAGTTATACGATCTAATGACGGCAGAATGTGGTTACGTTGAAGTAGATGTCAAGCTGACCGAACGCGGCCAGAGGAACAATTGGACGTTTTAACTGTTTTTGCGTTGTCGTTTCCGTTTGGTTTTCGCTGAGAAAACAACGAGTAAACGTGTTATTAGCTCGTACGGCGGACAAATACACGTGACGGACCCGGTCGGTCAGACGTCAGTTATACCGAACGATTTAAGTCGTAGCGTTAATGTGAATCGGTAAAATTCGACGTTACCACGGGTCGTCGCGTCGTTCGCAGGCGAGTTGTAAAACGGAAAATTACGGTTTTTTTTCAAACGTAGTTTTATTGTTTCGAACAATGTTTTCATACGTGTATATCAAATGAGTGTACGTTTTAAATAGGTGTATTGAATCAGCGTGTTGGAAAAAGAAAAAAAACGAGAGAGAAATATATAAAACATGTGATCAAACCCCTTTTTTCATCACGTACAAAACAAAAGCTAAGGGTTTGTACTGAATTAACAAACGGCAAAAAAAAAAAAAATATGTGTAAAAATTGTATTTACTGCCGTCGGGTTTTGAATCCAAAGCCGTGAATGTTTACACGCGACGTATTTTACGAGCGTAATATGCGTTTTTAATAAAAAAAATATATTAAAAAAAAAAAAAAAAAATAGTTGTTATTATTATTAACACTACTGTTTTCTAATAAATTATGTAAAAAAAAAAAAAAAATAATAATTAAAAGCTATATTTGTTCTGCACACAATACGTTTTTCAGCGTCGTATAATTTGTTTTCGACACGATGTTCGAAACGCGCGAAATCTATGCGCACAAACCGACTGCGGTCGACGATTTTATGTATCGATCGAACCGGTGGTCCGTTATGTCACGAAAACACGGACTGGAGGCAACGAAATTCGCTTTATATAAATGTATAAAAAAAGGAGAAAAAACCAGCCGATCCGTCAACGACGTCAAGTCGAAAGTTTTCCCAGGTCTCGGGGGAGTCATTATTAATTAAATTTAATCACACCGTCGGCGATCGCGCGTTCGTGTAATCGCACGGGCGTTTCGTCGCGTCGACACGTTATCATTAAATATTCGAATGCAAATCTATAAATCACGTGGGCGCGCTTACCGTTTTATTACGTTGTACGGGTACCGTTACATGATTTATTTCCGGTTTGTCCCGCGGTCTATTACACGATCGTTTTCATCTCGGAATAAACGCAAGTACAAAACGGCCGTCGAGTACCCCGGTACGGTCAGCATGATGTTTACACGATTACAATAAATTGTCATCCGCCAAGGACGGGGTACACGATGGCCGACGTCAGACGATCCGTTGTCACGAACAAAATACAGTTGACGGTGTTACGAGCCCGGATTTTTTTTGAATGCGTTTTAATTACGTCAAAGCACTCGTGTCGAACCTGAATAGTTGATTCGAGTGGTTCGTAAAATAAACACCGTCGATATTTAGCGTTTGGAATCGATATTGTTTTCGGGTCATGGCATTGAACAACTGGGTACCGGCGTATACCTAATGGCGACCTAACCCAAGCGATCGACCGTCCGTCTTTGGCGTACAGTGCCATTTAGAATGCGATTTTCATGTCGCGGCATCGCATGTGCTCGAAACGGTCGAGATCGAATGAACGACTTTTGGCAAACGTATGATAATAATACGAATGAAATTGTCTAACGGACGCTAGTTCCATGACCACCGCGACCGTAGCCGCAGTCGCGATAACCGATTACCGTGTTTTGTGTAAACCAACTTACCGAGTGCCGAGATGTCGTCAACAACGAGACGGACCAGATATACTCAAACGTTTTCTTCGTAGCCCGCGGTCTATACTTCAAATCTCCGTGGACAATCGCTGTTCGTTCAAAACGATTAGTGAGTAATTGTTATTACATCATAAACGATAACGAAAACGGTAAACATACGTCGTAAAACCATTCGTATTGCTGCGGATTGCGGGAAAAAATTATTATTATCCGTTCAAAAAAAAAGAGAAAACTGAATTTTATTTATTCAAATATTTTTAGTTTAGTTTATTGTTTTTCGACAAATCCGACACGTTTTCGTTTTGTTTTTTTCCGGTTCGATATTCGAGCCGAACTACTTTGCGTTTAGTTC
Organism: Schlechtendalia chinensis; assembly: GCA_019022885.1. Classification (NCBI taxonomy): domain Eukaryota; kingdom Metazoa; phylum Arthropoda; class Insecta; order Hemiptera; family Aphididae; genus Schlechtendalia; species Schlechtendalia chinensis. The sequence goes on along the minus strand of CM032339.1, from coordinate 9,561,112 downwards.
GGTCCGTAACGTCGCCAATTATTGTTGACTATTTCATTGGCCCATACGCGAAGCGTTACAAACACGGTAGTTAAAGCGCCGGTATAACGAAATGTTAATCTGGAATCGATAAAATGTTTTAGAAACGTTGTCCGTCGTTTCCCGGGGCTTAAGTACAGGCGATAAGCAGGCGAACTAAATCGCTGTGACGGTTTATCAGTTTGGCGTTCGGCCGTCGTCACGCCGCGTGATTTTGTGTTTGTCCGTACGGTTTCAAGGATTTCGAACGGTAAAACGAACATGTACACCTAATGGTTTTACATATTTCAAACGTGCGCCTAAATCCTAAAGTCAGTGGATCGACTGTTTTGCGTTTTAGTTTTTTGACAACATTCTATGCGCTTTGCAGATATCCCAAGAACAATTCGGCGTGATACACATCAAACACAGATGTTTTATACGAATTGAACAAAAAAAAAAAAATAACAATTTGTTTTCGATCAAATCAACTGGAAACGAAAGCAGAGCGTTTGCGTAATTTACTTGTATTTCATTCGATTCACGCTGCATTTATTCGATGTTTCGACACGTTACAGAGGTTATGTTAGAGATCCGTAGTGCGTTGACGTCCGCTCTTTACCTTCACAGCGTATCAGCATCAGCATTGATTCCCGTCAGTAGTTCGGCGAAATCGACTGTAATTCGATTAACAATTCGTTTTCGTTCTCGTGTACGCGTGTATTTGTGGGCTCCGTGTTCGTGACGGTAACCGCGGTTGTGACTCGTAGCGGCGGCGAACGTTTGCATTTCAACCGGTGCTCGAATCGGGAGGTTAGGTGAGCTATTACATTTTCAAAAAAAAAATCGGCGTCCCTTCACTTACGGTTTTCAGCGCTTATGACCTACGGTACACCCGGACACCGTAGATAAAAAAATCGTGAAAAAATCGTACGTTCGATATCATCTAACAACACGTTTCTTGTTATGAATACGTTATTTCTACATCAAGTGCTCACTCCATTATCGCGTACGTCGCTTATCACAGAACAATAATATCCGTATGCCATTTGACGGTCGTTTTTTTATGAGTCGTCGTCGACGTCGTCGTCAGGTCGTTTATTTGCGCGAAACGTTGTGCGGGACACGCCGTTTTCGTCGGTCGGCGACGGGTGTGCCGCCGGGTCGATGTTCTCGGGGCGGCGGCGGCGGCACGACGACGGCAAACGTCGCGAGAGACGTGACGGCGCGTGCCCGTGCGATGGGCGTTTTCTCTCGTGTTCGTACGACCGTCGGTTTTTTTCATTTTGATCCGTCGTCGACGGGCGTCGGGCGTCGTTGTTTCTCCGCTCGTCTTTTTCGCGTCCGCCGCGCGACGACAGCTGCCGCGGCGCGCGCGTCCTCCGCCGGAAACGAGACGTGAAAAACTGGTCTTCGTTTTCATCCACTCGCGACGATTCCGTATTGTGTTCGCGTCTGGGCATTGTTCGCGGCGGGCGCGCGCCGCAGTTCTCGTATAACGGTCATCGGAAGTCGGCGGAAGCCTTACACACTGTACCGTTGCGCAATCCTCGCGCGCGCGCCCGCTCACACATTGTTCGGCTCTTCCCGTCTATCTCCATTGTGAACGGGAGACGCGCGCCCCCTCGGGAAGCGTGCCGGGCGCGCGCGCGCGCGCGCCCCCTCGCATGGGCGTACCGCGGAAGATCGCGTTTCCGCGCCGAGCCCGGTACCCGGCGGCCGCACTCGCGCCAGTCTCAGTCGTTTCCCGCGGTCGCCGGGCTCGTGGGCGCGCGACTGTCGGAACACGGCCTGCAAACGGCGATGGGTTTGTCTTTCCACATTTAGGTTTCGTACGTTTCTCTCTTTCTTGTCGGCGACGACGTGCGATTTATCGGAAGAAAACAATACCTGATCGTTCACCGGGGAAAACAACAATGGATCATGAAAACACTTGAAAACAAAAAAATAGGTAGTGGCCGAGGCGAGTTAGCTTAGACAGCTGTTTTGAATTCTTTTGCACGTGAACGGCGACGATGAAAAACGATTCTAGTCGTTTGTCGTAATTAATGAGTGTATTGGTGTATACACACACATGTCTACGCTCGTGGTTTTCAGCTCTTGAGAAATACAAAAACCGTCCGTGTCCAGAACAAATACGTCGACGTATTTTAGCCGAGTGGGGGCGTTTTTTTTTTTTTTTTTGGCAAGTTTTACGTCGTTCTGTGAACCACGCCGTAGGAAGTCGGCCCCACCGATTTCGTAAACCCGATTCCGAAGAAAGTATGGAGTTGCCAATTAGTTGCAAAATATCGACACCGGTTTGGAGACGATAAGACAAACTGGGGGGAGGGGGGGGGGCCAACTACTTCACGAACGTTAGGAAATCGCCGAGAAAACCGTTCGTTTCGCTCGGAATCCAACAACGCACCGCGTCCTCCACCATGGTCTCCTCGAACTGGTATTGCCTGTATAGTTATTAATACGTTTGAAAACAAAAAAAACCATTTAAATATTGCCATAGCATTATATAGGTCACAAATACAGTACACATGTACACGTACGTATAAAACGTTCGACGTTCAAAAACAAATGTATAAATACACCTAAATAAATACACGAAAACGCGAACCGAAAAAGCTCCGACTCGTTTTTGTAGACGCGTCGGTTACGATAAACGCGCCACGCGCGAAAGACGATCGCTTTGTTTCTGCGGAGCGCGCCGGTCGTTCGTGCGCATCCCGGCGTCCCGGCGTTTTCGCGTACGACCTGAACTCAAACCTGAACGGTCGACGCGCCGCCGCAGTCTCGGGTGGTGGTGGGGCCACGCGGACAAACGGGTTAGAACCTAACCGGCGGTCGTCCCGCGTGAGCTGGAATTACGAAACGATCCGTGATGGTCGGAAAACGCTTTTGGAATTGCGTTCGAACGCGGTCGGACGCCACGGCGCCTTCGACGACAGTCGACGGGAACGCCGTTCGAATCGAAAGCGCTCCGGGGCGATTGCGCGGCGCGCGGTCGAGCCTAACGCGGTCGAAAACGAAAAGGGGTCGCGTGAAAAATAAAATAAATAAAACGAACGGTGAATCACGGAGTACGCGGCGCCGGACTTTAAAACGGTCGTCGTATGCCGTTCCCGAGATAAGATCCTTTGAAACGCGCGCGCGTGTATTGCGGAACGTACGCGACACGCAGGCTTCTGCGCGAGACGAGAGGGGTCATTTATTGCCCGTGCTGCTTTACAAAAGCCGGCTGACCTTATCGGTCCGCGTGCGCTGACAAAAGAGATTTTTCAATCGTAACAGTCGATTCCGCCGGGCGAATCGAAAAAAAAAAAATAAAACGAAAGTAAATAAATAAAATGAAAAAGTCGACCGGGAAAATAGAACGACGTCGTGTCCCTTGTGGCGTGCGGCGCGAAAGTGCGCTCCGTCGCGACACACTCGAAATACCGTTTACGGCGGTCTTCGCTTCCGGTCCGTTCGACGGGCCCGCAACAACAAAGTCCACGAATTCAAAAAAAAAACAAAAAAATCGTTTCACCTGACTCGTAACGAATCCGTGACCGCCACACTCGGAGTCCGTAACTTAGTAGCCTTGGCCCTAAAAAAACGTTCGTTCCACCCGAAATTCAAATCTTTCGGTTTGCGACGACGGACCGTCCGAGTGAGAATGTTCTATCTGGGTTTCCAACATACAACAACGGTAAGGATTTCCGTAGGATTCGTCATCGGAAACGTTCCAAGCTCGACTTGTTCGCGTTCAAAACCATTCGATTTTGACATTTTATGTCTTTACTTTGGCACATTAAAATAAAAAACCGTCACGAAAAAGTGTCCACCAAAAAGTGTCTACGAAAAGCGTTACCTTGTGTGTGTGTGTTTTTTCCTTAAATTCTTATCAATTTTATTGAAAACAAATTTACATTAGGAAAATAAATCTAAACTTTTGACATTTTATGTCTTTACATTGGCACATTAAAATAAAAAACCGTCACCGAAAAGCGTTACCTAAATTAAGATACCCACTGGGGACTGTCACGAAAAAGCGTTACAGAAAAAAAAACCTAACCTAAAAAGACATAAAATGTCTTAATCGTTAATCATTTTTCTTAATAGGCTTATATAAAATATATGTGTGTGTGTGTATGTGTGTGTGTGTGTGCGTGTATGTTTGTATGTGACTCATCAAGTTTTTTCATATTGGTTTGCGGTTATGGGAATCATTTTGTCGACAAAACGCGTTATTAATTCATCGTTTCATTTCACCAATTCAGTGTGTTGTTAACGTGTTGGGCAGGTTAGCGTGAAGTACGTAACGCAACAATATTTGTACGCTTACGTTATTTACAGTGCAGCTATTTCCGATGCATGCGAGTTTTGACTAAAAATGCGCATAAACGTTGAATATTTTGTAATGTCGTTGTATTAACTGGTTTTAACGCAATTCATATCAACTGTTTCAATTCATTCATTGTTGGCCGTTTGATGATCGACCCACATTACGTTGTCCTATCAACGACACGAGTACACGCGCCACGACGGTCGTCGTGGACAACTCGGATAAGAAGACGTGTAAGCTCGATACAAGACAATTCTCACTTCATTTCGTCAACTCCAGATAACGTGTTTTGTAATCACCGGTAATTTGCTCGACAGTGAATTTCAAATCTTCAATTCACCCGGAAGTGGCCGTACAAAAATCATGATTATCGGACGACGATGGGTTTAAAAAGAAAACCCCCCGCCCCACCATCGGGTATTTAGTGATAAGCGTTGTATTACGGATTCCGAATTCGTGGTTACGAATGGTCACGGGTTAGTCGCTCGGAAATAATTTTTCTTAGGAGTTGCTGGACTCAGGGTCGGCGCGCCGGCAAAAGCGTGTGTGCGACGTTATCCGACCCGGGCCCGCGTGACTCCATGAGAAAAACCGCGCGACTTCTCTGTCACCGACGCGGACCCTTTCAACGCGGTTAGGTGTCGTGTTACCCGGCCGCGATGTGCGTGTACGTGTCACACGTCCGCGTGTCTTCCGTCCGTCCGTGAATGGCTTTTTGATTAACGCGATTGTTCGCCAGACACCGTGTCAGACGTCGTGTCCGTTACCTAACCGTACGCGCGCCGTCCCCGCGACGGTGGGGAAACCACGACGAGGGCACCTAAACCTAACCCGAACGAACGAACGCGATAACACGGCCGGTTGTTTTTTACCTGGCTCGCCCGGGGCGTGGCGAAGAGGTCGCCGGATATCGATCGGCCGGCGATTTACCGCGCGACGCCCGTCGCCTCCGCCGCAGCCGCCGCCACGAATCTTCCGTTCGCCGGACCGGACGAAAAGTATATATATAAATGAGTGTGTGTGTGTGTGTGTGTACTCCGGAGACCGTTTGGAGAACTACTTTTCGTCGGACAGAAACCGACCGTGCGGTTTGAATAGCGACACGCGGACGCGGGTTGCCGTAACCGCCCGCCCAGGCCGTCTGGAAATGTCGGGAGGCTATTGTTTTGTTATTATTTTTCCCGTCGGAAAACAATGAAACCGAAAGCCAATCTCGTCTGAGTCGGCGTTCGTTTGTAAATATATATATATATATCGTTCGGTCCGGCGTGTTACGCGTCGGTTTGGAATCCGGCGAGATTTTCGCGAGTTATCTCACACTTTTCAGTGCATTTTTTTCGGTCTTATGGTTTTTTATCGTATACGTCTATCGAGTGATTTATTTTACTGAAAATTGAAAATCGTAACATCGACAAGTCGCTCGTTTGTGTTGATTACGTTAGTTCGAAACCTCCTAAAAACGTACCCGCCCGGGCCTCCGGGGTTTCGGTCCGGCCCTGACTCCCGTACGCGAAACGTCTGTTCTAAATTGCGTTTTATTCGCAAAAACACGCTGTCCACCGCGACTTCCGACTGCGAACGAGGGTTATCCGACGTGCGATAACACGGAGTCGACGGCTCGTTTGACCGTTGATAACGCGTGTAAAGGTTCGGCCTCGGCTCCGCGCGGTCACGAACGGAAAGAAACGGACGAGTGACGAGACGAAGTTACGAACGAATAATTGATTTTTATGATTCCGCAAGGGAAAACGTGTACTACTGCAAAACAGTATCGATCGTAAACGATGGACAGCGGGGTATGCTCTGGACGAAAATCAACGGGAACCGACTGGAATCGCCAAACACGGTCTATCTCGCGTCACGTCGATAAGGCCGTATTTGGAGTGGGGTTGCCCCAATATTTTTGATAGTTATAACATAAGTGGATTGCTTGAACTAAATCATTAAGTCGGAGACACACTATTTGCCACGCCACGTGTTAACTCGCGTTTAGTTAACAATTTTATCGTACACGACATAATCTAGTGTTTAAATCTAGTAGTTGAAAACATATGATTCGGTTTTAAACCCCCCGAAAATGTGTTCCTGTTGAGACGTCGGACGCGATCGTCCACGGCAACACGCGCGAGGCGTGTGAATAAAGCGACGGACGCCGACAGCGTGGCGTGCACGCAATCCGTCGACATCGGGGTGACTCTCCGTTTGTGAAAAGGTTTGTAGACAAACGTCTAACGAGCCGACAATACGAGTTTGAACTCGGTACGATTGTCTGCGGTAAGCCGGTTTTTTTCCAGTGCGTGTTAGTGAAAATGAGTGACCACGGTTTTCGCTACGGATCCGGGCACAGGTGCGACGGAACGTTTTGAAAAACTTCAGCTAGCGTATGGAAGCGTAGGGTATTTTTTCTCGAGGGCCCCGGGTTTTTAGGCGGCAGAGATTCGACTGAAGATGGACCTCGCAGTGGAAGCCGTTCAAAACATCGTCGGAGCTCCCGGACTTGTATCGGTTTGTCTCCTCGACCCTCCCGTATTCTCCAAGACCTTGTGACTTGTCGTTCTCTCCAAGGGCGTATTTGAAGTTAGGGGGGGGGGCGATAAACTACAAGAATCAGTAAAAATAAACAACAAAAAATTGTATAGACAGCGCGATATTACCGCGTCGGGATTTCAGGCTAGTCGCGTCTCGTGTTTGGCGAAAACGATCGACGCAACGCGGAAACAATCGTCCTTCCGGCCGTCAGTAGGAGATAGAGTCATTTTAGCCGTTCACCGCGTCCGGGATCGAACGGACGACGCGTGAATTGTTCCGGAACCAGTCGGTTTGGCGACCCCGGCGGCGGACGATCCGCCCGCGGAAGGCCGACTCCGCACGAGTCGCGTCGTCGTCGTCGTCGTGATCTCGCGGAAGGCCGCCCGGTCGGGTCTACGGGTCCACGCGCCTCTCGGATTGACTGACGTATGAAAGCGCCGGGCGGTCCCCGGACAACAATCGCCTTCGCGTCGCCCGCCGACAGGACCGGCCGAGACGGGCGCGCGCGCTGTTATTATTGCGCGCCGATCGCTTCCGGTAGCGCCGACATCCGGCCGTAACGGATTTTCGTTGTTCCGCCACGCCGCGATAACGACGCGCGTCGATCCGCCGCACACACGCGCACACACCACGCGCACATTATTGTTATTATCGTCGTCGCGAGGCCCGCAATTATCGTGCCGGACGACGCCGTGGGAAACGGGCGAAACGCGGATTCACGCGCGCCGTACATCGTATACGTTTTCTCCGGGTTTTCAACGGTTGCCGCGGGTGGTGGCGACACGGGGCTTATCTATTTCTTACGTTTACGCGTTGTCCACGGGTTTCCGTTTCCGTGTACTCGAAGTCCGGGATGTCGCGACGCAAGTCGCAATGCGCCGTTCGATACAAACACCACGGCGAAATAACTTTTCGTCTTTTGTGTACAAATCTTGAAACGCCGCAACCAGAAACTACCCCTCGAGCTCGGTGGACCACGCTCGAACGGAATGGTCGCCCCGTCGTTTTTTTTTTACCCTTTTTTCGATAAATGTTAAGACAGATGTGTACTAAGATCGGTTTTTACAGACACATTAAACCCTTTACTTTTCACGATTATCACCGACAAAGTTCAAACGCGATCTGCTAAAACCGGGTCGACCAAACGGTCGCCTGACCGTCGCGAGTGTCCGTGGGACGTAATCGTTTTCGGCCCGGGGCCCCCCGCAAGTATTTGCGAACGTCCAGTCCGCCCGTACATACGTACGTGCGGTCTGTCGGCCAGAACTCGAATCGCCGCGGAAACCTCGTGCCGGGCGCTCACGGCCGACGAGAATCAGCAGTTCGGTCGGTCTCCGGTCGAGCCGATCGCCGTTTTTCTTGTTTCTGTCCGCGTGCGCGACGCATAACGAATCCGACCGTCGGGAAAATAACGTTTAAACGACGACATCACGTAGTTCGGGGACGTGAACCTCGCGAGCCTAACCGTCAGGAAGACGTTTGAAGGGTGTGCGGGATTAACGGCGCGTGCACTCGTACGACATATCGGACGGACCTAACCCCCCGATTTCGAATCGCTTCGCACGAGTGGTATGTACGTAGTACGTTCGTGGCCGTTTGAACGTTGGCGCGGCGTTGTCATCGATCCGTTGTGGATCGCGTCGAGTTGGAAACGCGTTAGGTACTCGGCCCACGAGTAAAACAGAACTCCAACTCAATGTTTATCGTTGTTCACTCGGTTTTGCCCGCCCGACAGCACACCCTCGCGCGTCGTACGTTTGAGCGATCCGATTGCGCGGACCGCGGGTGACGGAACGTGAGCGGCGATACCGTCGACCACTTGTTCGATTTTCAATCGATGCCGCGGATAACGCGAACGGCACCGTTTCGGACGACGTCGTTGACGAAAATGGAAACGCGGCAACAAACAAACAAAAAAACCCAATACGTCGCGCGCGATAAAATCGATCCGTCGTCGGAGGGCGGTGGTAAACGGCGTCGGACGGCGGGCGCGCGGATTTATTTATAAACCGTCTTCGTCCGACGAACTCTTTGGGCGTCCAAAGACGCGGCGGCGGCGGCGGCGGCGGGGAGACAGCGGCGAGGGGAACGGAGGCGCGGCCGCGGATGACCGCGACGAGCGACGGACGAGCGGCCGCTCCGCCGGTAGGGGGAATCGTCGATCGCAGCCGGCAGGGTGCCCCGGCCCCGCCCAGAGTCTCCGGCACCGGCCACGCCCAGTCGCGTCGGCGCGCGCGTGTGTGTACGTACGAGCGGATCGTCACGACGTGCGCGCGGCGTGCGTGCGTGCCGCCGCACCCCCACCCCTCGACGCGGGGACGCGCAGCTTCGGCGACGTCGATCTCGTCTCCGTGCGCGCCCCGGGGCCCGTCGCCGCGTCAGTCCGACAGTCCGATCGCGACGATCCGGTTCGCGGTCCGCCGAACGCGCGCAGCCACCGCCGACGGAACAGCACTCGCGACGTCTACCCGCCGACACGATTTGCTCACTAGCCGCGCGTTCCGATCGCCGCCCGGCCCGGCACGACCCGTTGGAATCGCGACCCGCGTCGTATGCACCACCGTCGCCCGGCCGCCACCGCCGCCGCGGGCACCACCACGGGCACCACCACGGGCACCGCCGCCGACACCGCGTCGTCGACATGATGAGCAGAGGTAAGTCGCGGACGTCGGGACAACAAGTAGTTCGGCGCGCGAGACTTGTTGATTCCGTCAGACGTTCGACCTTTTCGGGACCAACGGCTAGGCGGACGAGATAAGCTCGTGAACGAATTCAACGGAAATCACACGTTTCAAAATATGACATGCTCGATGGACCCTACTAGTTTTTCGAATATTCGAGCGCGTACCTATACTGCTATTTTTTTTTTAAACAAATTGACGAAACGATAAGTATTATTTAATAGTCGCCGTGACACGCGGGCAGATGCTGATCGTGGCTGTCCGTGGGTTTCCGCGCTGTCGTCCTTTAAATCGCTCGTACTCGTGCTCCGAGTGGACATGAAACTCCACGTCGTCAGTATATTACCGGGGCTGGACCGGAACACAAGCGAAGAGATCGTGTCGAAATTTACAAACCCCATAGATTTTGTGTTGTACAAGTTTCGTGGCGCTTAATTATTTACGAACACGGTAACGATCGGTTACATCGGTGGTTGAATTTGGTGGTTGCGGTGGGGAATGGAGACCGAGTGCTCATACTGCTACTATTATTTTTTAAACAAATTGACGAAACGATACGTATTATTTAATAGTCGCCGTGACACGCGGGCAGATGCCGATCGTGGCTGTCCGTGGGTTTCCGCGCTGTCGTCCTTTAAATCGCCCGTACTCGTGCTCCGAGCGGACATGAAACTCCACGTCGTTACTATATTTTACCGGCGCTGGACCGGAACACAAGCGAAGAGATCGTGTCGAAATGTACAAGCCCCGTAGATTTTTTCGTTGTACAACAAGTTTCGTGGCGCTTAACAGTGCGATCGGTATAATTTATTTTGGACGTGGGTTTTGGGACCGTCGTTTTTCGCCCGAGTGCAGCGGGCCGAAGACCGAAGGCCGGTCCGATACATTCCGACGGTCGGAAGCTGTTTTCCGGTGTCCACGCTCGCGCTCCTAGGTATGTCTCTATGATCCGGACGGGCGCACGTCCGACTCGATAGAACGGCTATAGACGACGTACGTACGCGGACGGGCGCACGTCTCCCCTAACGCGCGACATTCGATCGGGACGGTCGTTCGCGCCGAACAGGTTTTGCCGCGAGACGATTTCACGTGGTAACGCGCGAGCGCGCACACCTACCGGGCCGCGTACCCGCCGCGAACGGTCCCCTCGCGCGCGCGCGAACCGTGAAAATCCGTCAAAATATTGAAAACGATATTTCACGGGACCCGTCGGCCGGGAACGGTGTCGCGGTGGCGGGGATACGAGCAAAAAACCAAAAAAAAAAACCCGATCGTACGCGTTCGAGTTCGTCGCGATATCGTCTCGGCAGAGCCTACCCGACGTACCGTGTACATGTACGTTATTGTGCTGTGGTGGGTGTTTTTTTTCGGTTTAGTTATTTAGATCGGCACTCAACCCGACGCGTCCGTTAGAAACAATGGCCGCGCGTATAACGTAAATATTATTGTTTATGCTGTTGTCGCCGATATCGTTAACGCCGAGTAATACGTCTTTGTGCACGTCGTTATCGTTTTGTCGAGAACGGTAATCGCGGGGGTCTCGTGCGTCGTGCGCATCGTGCACACAGGTATTGTTGTTATTGTTTTGTTGTTTTTTTTATCGTTAATTGCCTGCCGCCGCGAATGCTTTGCCGGTGATCGGAGTAACGCGACGAAAAAACGGAAAAAATTTATCGGTTCGATCGATTACCGCGTAATAACGTGTTTATCGGAAAACATTTCCATTCATCGTGCCAACCGCCGTTGAACGGTTGCCGTTAACGAGCCGACGATAACGTCAGAAAATAATGAATAATATTGATGATAACGTAACGAAACGCGAGCGAACACGGCGTTATCGATCCGGGTACGAGTTTTTTTTATTCGTTTCTTCCCGTGAGCGGGACGCTCGTCGTGTTCGGTATCGATTCAACGACGACGACGTTGTTAACGATCCGCGCGATAATCGATTAGTCATCGGCGTTCGGACCCGATAACGGCTGGCAGCATCAGCATCCTTAATTCTGTCGATTCCGTCAAACGCGAACCGTTCTCGCGATAACGGTCACCCGAATCGCGGTTCGGTCCGTCGAACGCGCGTCACACGGTCGAGTCGAACGACGAAAACGAAATGTTTAACAACAATCGGTCGCGGTTGTTTTTGTTTTACGCGAACGCGTGACAAAACGGCAACTCCATTGTTGTTCACGTTTAAATAGATTTGTATATGTGTATGTGTATAATTCGTTTGTTTCGACAAAAACTGACGTGCGAAAGTCGTAACGGACCGGAGGGCGCGTTTCGCCCGGCACTTTATTTCCCGGCCGTTTCCCTCTCGGCCGAGTCTACTCTGGCTGTGAATCGTGATAACGACGAAATCCTACGCGACGATTAGACGGCGGCCGAGGGACCGAACGATGTTTACCTCTTTTAATCTCGACCGGTGTCCAAACATCATGTCTCCGAGGGGCTGTGTGACCGTGTGGAAAGAACAAAACAAAAACACCCCCCACCCCCACCGCCCGGTCGCTCCGGTCGCTCCGGTAACGCGTGAAACGTGTTCGAGACCGCAAAAGAGCAATAAACGACGTCATCAACGAGTCGAGTATCGGGCGATAAATCGGCGGGGGCGGCGGACGATTTGTACAAATATTTGTGCTGTCGGCCTTGAGAGCGCGACAAAAAAAAAAAATCCCAAGATAGCGAAAGACGGAGATTTTTCGTTTTTGTTTTTTCGTTTGTCGTTTTACGGTGTCGCACGAGGGCGGCCGGCGACGAGACGACGTCGACGAACGTCGTTGCGTTTTATTTGATCAAACGTTTCGACGACTCCGACGAACAACGTTTATCGTCACTTATCACTGTTCGTTATGTACGGTACGGGTACGAAAAACGAAAAACCGTGTTTGAAATAATAAATTTTTTTATTTTTTTTTTTTTTTCAATAATCGCCAACGAACTCATCGAGTCGATCGGGTAAAATGTTCGAATTTTTATTCGGTGGCCCGTCCCTCCTTCCCTCTCCCCCCCCACACGTGATTTGACATCGGTTACTGTGTATTACAATTAAGAGTGTTGGACGGCCGGAGGGAATATTGCCGGGCGATGTATTTTTATTGATTTGTTGGCGCCTCGCACAAAAAATACGTCGTGATTAAAAAAACAACATAAAAACGCGTTGCGATACCCGTTAAAAAAAAAAAAAAATTAATTACGCGAAAAATTACACGCCGTTCGATCGATCGCGACCGAGTACGCGAGGCGCGGCTAATCAAAAAACAACGTGACTCTCGCCCTCTAATCGCTTTTTGGCCGACAATCTTCACCTCGTCCCGTTCACGATGCAAATACATCGTTCCCCGTCAAACTCTACAAGCCTTTTTGAAGACGACGGGCGGCCTAAGTGTTCCCGTTGAGAAATCCGGTCCCCTGTCCGTTCCGTCGGAAACAGCCGCGGCGGGACGAGATCGTCCGGTTTTTCGGCGCGACGACAAATCGTTTCCCCGCAATTCCCGGTTATCGGCCGGTGGTCGGTGTTGCGCACGTGGTCTCGCGAACTGTTCGACAATATACGACCGGCGGACGTTCTCACGATTTTCGCAACAAATTTTTGTCGGTTAGGTTCGTCGTGATCGACCGTCGTGTCCAAACGCGTCCGAACGGCACGCGACGACGGGGATAGGGTCAGTTCTCCATACTTTTGATAAGAGAAATAATTTCAATTTTTTTTTTTTGCGGTTACATACCACCACACAAAATTATAAAATTATACAAATATAAATTTAGTGCATTAAATATGTGAAATAATGTATGTTATTAATGTATTTGAGTATTTGACGTGTAACGGTTTTTAACGGTCATTACAGTGATACAGTAATAAAATGTTTTATTATACCTATAATACGTTCGTGTAATATAAGTTTTTAAATTTTTTATGATTTAAAATTTTGTTTAAAGTGAATTTCTATTCGGTCAATACTGTAATATTGTATTGTCCATGTAATATGACCATTTATAATAAATCGTTATTTTATAGTTCTAATTGTAGAAAAAGTTAAACGTTTATTGTTATTTTCGACTGATTAAAAGGTTAGTAAATTTATTAACGAACATTTGGAACGTGGGATTTTAATTATCCGTTTAAAAAATCGGTTATCAAATTTTTCTCATATCAAAAGTACGGAGTATAACTGACCCTATCCCGCGACAACGTTCACGGTGAGACGCGTCGCGAAGTTTCACTACTCTCCTCGAGGTCCTCTCGTTCGCCCGCGCGGGGCGGTGGTGGCCGGGCCCGGTTTTCGTTCTCGTCAACGGACTATCGCCCCGAGCCCGAGCCCCGCGTAGGCGACACTCACTGACCGACGGCCCGACGTTTCCGCAGGCAGCAGCGACGATGGATGCGCCGCCGACACGGACGCCGGCCGCAGCGACGACGAGCGTTCGTCGTCGTCGTCGTCGTCGTCCGGCGACTGCGGCGACGGCAGCGTGGACGGCAGCAGCGACCGCGGCCGCGGCAGCACCAGCAACAACAACAACAACAGCGACAACAAGACGGACGGCCCGGTGACCGGCCCGGACCGAGCGGCCGGCCAGCAGCGCGGCTTCGGCTTTTTCGAATCGCCCGGGAACGCGGCCGCGGTGCCGTACGGCCTGGAGGTGCGGGACGCGGGCGCCGGCGGCGTGTGGACCAGGGCCGAGTTGCCCAAAGGCGTCAGGTACGGGCCGTTCCTGGGCAAATGGGGCGCCCGGCCGGCGGACCCGCGGTACGCCTGGGAGGTGAGTGTGGAACGAGAACGACGCGCGCGACGTCTGTTTTTATTTTTTATGTCCCCCCGCCGCCCCTAGATTCGTTTTAACCGAATTCCCCGCCGGCCCCGGATTTTTTCTTTTTCCCAACTTCGTCGTCTCGCGTCGAACGTAAATAACAGTAAACAATGTGCGGACCGCGGTACGGAACAATACCGGACGGGGGAAAACCCGCGAGATATCGGAAACGCCGTCAACGGAAACTCGCGGCCGGCCCGACACAATAGAACAGAGCGGCCGCGGCGAGGGGGACGAAAAAAAAGACGAAACAGAAAAAAAACACGTCACCCTGACAGTCGTCAGAGGGACGGGCGGCGGCGAATCGACGGATACGTACGCGCGCACCGCCGGTATCGCCGTCGAGGTGTCGGATGACCCTGCAGGGGATCTCCGCGAGATTAGCTTCGCGTACGCGTAAGATACGTGCGAACGCCGCCCCCGTACTCTCCCCCCCCCCCCCCGGCCACACCCCGGCACGGCACGGTACGCGCCGGAGAGTTTAACGCGTAAGACCTCCCGATTGTCGTCGGCCGATCCCTTTTTTTCGACACGGTTATTTACACGGGTTCGCGGCGACGTGACACGCACGCGCGTGACGGCGACGGAACAATCGACAGACGACGCGCGACGGAACCGTTCGGGTTTTTTCGGTGCCGAGACGGTTTCTTTTTTGAAGGGGGTGCAGGCAGCGACCTCGCTTCGTAAACGTGAAGCGAGTCCAATAAACTCGATATCGGATGAAAACGGTTATCGATCACGCGATATCGATTTCGTGACATTATAAACTGTACGTCGAAAAAATCGATTTATTCGGGAGAACGAATAAAGAGTTTCTCGGGGTTTCCGTATCAAACACGGAAACGGCAGAGCACCCAGTTTGGCGATGTCGTGAATTGTATTTTAACGGATTCGACGAGCGACGAAAAACAATAACCGAGAAACTCGAGGATAATTCTATCGTATGATAACAATCAAACCATTGTGCCCATTGTGTTATCGTCGCGGTCACGTGTTTTTTTTTTTTTTTTTTTTTTAATAGTCAACAGGTCGTTTAGGCGCGCGCACACCGTTCGCGACACCGACATGCCGTTTCACGTGCAAAAATTAATCGACCAGTATTTCTCCGCCGGACAAATGCGAGTAAACTCAACAAAAAATGAAAGAAAAAACCACTTTCGTCGACACCGAACGCACCCGACGACGTGTTCGTTTCGAACGATTTTCGGTGTTTCCAGTTCTCGTTTCGAGTTTGAAAACACACCGCGGCGGCGGATACAACGGTTTCGCAGTTCTATAGTATTCCGCAGGTTGCTCGTCTTTATTTAAAAGGAAGTCTTGCAAAAATCACATTAAACGATTACAATATTATCATTAAACTTAGATAAAATGTACAACAATTATGCCACGCTATCAATCCTAATTAAACTGTTCAACAACAAGATAGAAAATATAAAAGTAACGATTCAAAGAAAACGGAATTGAATTAATAAACAAATGAAAAGTACTGGGTTTACACGAAAAAACCAGCTGCACGATATTGAAATCCGACAATTAAGACCGAGTGGCGGAGGTCGCAAATCTCCTCTCCCACATGGGAGAACGATTCCGCACCCGAAACTCAAACGCCGTGTTTAAGTCGATGTCCGTGAAACCAAGGGCTACGAGGAGGAACGGGAACTATTTTTCTACGGTCCGCCGCCAAAGCATCTGGCAAGGACGTCCATTTCACGTCGACGAAAATCAGAGCGAGACGTTTTCAAGGCGGGATGATTTTTTTTTATCGAATGAGATGACCTAGCCGGACATTGTCTGTTTTTTCGTTACCCGTTCCGCAGGCTTTTCGACACGTCGTTTTCGGCGCTCGCGGCGGCGGCAGAGGGCGGCGGCACGCGAAAACCCCGTCGAGACCGCGACCCGACGGCCGGTACAATGCGATTTCACGTGGCCGCCGCGCGCTGGCTTCATTAAAATCCGCGATGCTCGGCGGACCGGAAAATTCGCGCGGGCCGACCGACCGACGTGACCGCGAACGCGCGCACGGAATCCGCATTGTCCGCGACGAGGTGTGAACCGATCGAATTTTATGGTCGGTATCATCTGCCCCGTCTGCCCGGCATTGTTATCATTGTTGTTATTATTGTTGTCGTTGTCATTGTCGTACGGCGTGCACGGAATAATAATAACAACGGCGACGAAATCCCCGTGATAACGCGGGGGAATGCGCGCCGGTCCGCGCCGGAGATAATTTTTTCTGGAGACGCGATTCTCGACGGTGTCCGCGGCCGTTATATTGTGCCGCGCGTGCAGTTTACACCTGTTCGTCGTAACGTCCCCCTTCTTTTTTTTCTTTTTTTTTATCGACACCCTCTCCGTATCTCACTCTGTCAGGCGTGTGTCGCACAATGACGACTCTATCGGACCGCGCGTCACGTTTTTTCTATTTTTCGCCCGTCCTGGACGTCAGAAAACGCCGCGTAAATGGATCGTTAACGCCTTCGTGTCGGTCTCACGCGTTTCACACTCGCGCCCGGCCAATAGGTTCGTTCGAGCGACGTACTTCGAAACGGGCTCCAAAACCAATCTGATCGAAACGGACAAATGCGTGCCGTCGCGTTTGAAATTCGCTTACGTCTCGTCATGGCGATGAAACGCGGACGTATAGACGACAGTAGTACGACTCGGACTTGTCACTAGAAACCGAGTTTAATCGAATGTCGAACTGTTCAATTGAAATTTATTCGGACGTGGACGCTGATATTCAGGATAGTATTTACGTATTCGTTTTAATACACGTTAGTTTTACAACACAAAATTATTTTACCGCGCGTTTTAAAAGTTTTGACACACGAGCGTTGGTTTTTTTCGTTTTTTTCTAAACATAACGTTGCTCCGACAATTCGTTGAAAGCGTTAGACAGCGGTAATCGGGAAACGAAATGGTCGCGCGTTAATTTCACAGCGTGTGTTTACCGAACGCGCTGTTAAAGCGCACGCGTACACGTGATTTTCAATCGGACCAAACCGTGGAAATCCTCCGCGTGATTGACTTGAGGTTTTGTTTTTACGTCCGCCGCCCGTAAGACGTCCGGACGGGACGCAACGAATCTAACCTCGTGCACCTGCGTAAGACCCGGCACAGGTCGCGAAAACGGGAAATCGCGTCGGCCGGGACCGTTATCGATTTCTCCGGGGACCGAGGCGGGGCACGTCCGCGGTCGTTAGGCGCGATCGCGCACTCCGTTCTCGTAACAACGCCGTAGGGGACGGGGCACGGGGACGGGACGCGCGTGATATGCACGCGGCAACAACGGGATCGCGATCAATCAAAAAGCGCCCGGGCGTCATCTGCGTGTTATCAGCGTTCACACATCTGTAAAAACCATTCGGAGCGTGTGATGCTGTCCGCGGGCCCGGAACGATTTCGTGAAAAATCGCCGCGTCGCGCGCGCGTTCCGCGTTATTATTAAAATCCGGCGCGTTCCCGTCGCGCGGAGCGCCAACAACGCCATTCGTCTCAATCATTTCCGCGGTGCGAGTTCCCGGGCTCGACGTGACGGAAAACTCGGGCGCGGGCGTTTTCTTTTTTTATTGTTTTTGTTTCGTAACGTTCTCCTAACCGTCCTCCCCCGCAAAACCCGGTATCTCGACGGTCCTCCGCAACTCCAAGCGCCCGTTCCGGTCTTTATTTATCGGAAAAAATCTTATCACGACCGGCCGAGCGGACTCGAGAACCGAGAAATCCGGTTTAGTCGAGTTTATTATACGGTTCCGGTCGTCGAAAACACCGTATGCGCGTAAGGCGAGTGGAAAAGTTCGTCGCCGCCGCGCGTCGCGTTTACCGACGATTCGCGCGGGTGGCACAAACTTACGCGGGCTGTCCGACGAGCAAGGTACAAACGTATACTGAAAAATGAATTTCTATTATTTTACGTCTTTTACACGATAAATTAGCTACGGTTTTCTATTTTTCCACATGGTCGTCATTGAAAATCCAATGCGTTTTTACCGACGACGGAGTAACTTGAAAACGCCATCTCGGAAATACGCAACACATTTTCCATCGAGGTGTTCAGTAACTGCGTTCATGACCTACTTCTCGTTTCGAAAATGAGTTCCTCATAAGTGTTTTTTTAACGGACCAAACAAAAAAAAAAATCTGAATGTGCCAGATCCGGGGTATACGGTGGACGTAGGCATTATATTTGGTTATTCCCGACGGATGTGGGGTTGCATTGTCATATGCAGTAGTCGCACGTTTCCTGACCGTAATTGCCTTCCTCTCTTGAAACGAATTTTAATTTTTAATTTTTCTAACGTTTCAATGTAGCCGGTCAACATTTATTTGTTTCGTTTTTCGATAAAAATTCAATCGGTAAAATTCCCTGCGCGTCGTGCTCAATGGGTCTTGTCTCATTTTCAATTGCATGCCGAATTACATTTTGTACACCAAACCGACACGCTTCGGGCACGGACTTCTCCTACTGTGCAACTTAAATATTGGTATTCCGCGTTTATTATTATTATTATTGTTATTATTACGTAGCTGACGGAACACCGAATCATAATAGTTACGACACGTAGAGTGTATAGTTTCTTGCCGATACGGTCCGTTGTCGACGTTAAAAATAACCCTGTACCCACGTGAAAATAAAATGAGTCGCGTCGTGACGGACCGGCGCGAAACCCTACAGGCGGGTACACTACGGTCCCGGGGGAAGAAAACGTGATACGTGTGCGAATTATCAATTCAAATCAGACACAAATAAAACGAGTCGTCGCCACCCCGGTAAACCGTACGTGTATGTTGTTCGTACTCGACGAGGTCAGCCGGCTTACGGGAGTTTTACGTTGTTCGCAAACGCTTTTAGAACGGAGAGCAAAATCGCTGCCGGATACTCGGGGCGCGCGCGCGTTCTCGTAAGACCCGAAACGAGTCGAAATTTCGGGATTCGATGCACGTTGAAATCGTTGTGAACGCACCCGCGGGGCTCCGCGTGTCGGCCGAACCGTGTTAGGTTAGTCGGCAACGGATGTCCCTAACCTGACGAGGCCACGCCGGTGAGTGACCGGCACCATCGTTACCACTTTCTAACCACTAGACGCATTTTCCGAGCCGTCTTACGCGCCCTTCCGCCCTACGAACGCGGTCGGGTCGGATGCTCGAAACGACGCAGCCGCGTCTCCCGACCGTTCGGGAGGGCCGGAAAAGTCCCGGGACCGTCCGGAGTTCGTCGAGAGAATAGGTCTTAAGATTTTCAATGCTTTGTTGGCTGTGTGCGTACGATATCCGAACGAATAACTTCAAACACTCGCCGATCACGGACCGAAACCAAACGCCGTTTAACGGTGTCAACTCTTAGCGACCGAGCCGGTGCGGTGTCCCGCCGACGCTTCCCGGCGGCGGCGGCGTCGGTGACCGCACGATCAACCGCGCCGGTACGCGTTTTCCGGCCCGCGGTGACCACGCCTTCGTGACCGCGAAGACCCGACGTCGGGCTAATTGGCCCCGGGCCCGCCAAAGCCCCGCCCATCGGAACGTCACCGGAGCGGAAAAACGCGATCCGTTTTTCCGTCTCCAGCGGTCCCGGACGACCGCGAGTGGGTCGCGGCGAGTTACGGTTTTTGTCGTTGCTCGTCGGCCCGTGCGCGAACCGACCGGGAAAAACTCATCCGGGCCGACGAACCCCCCGGGGGGGGGGGGGTGTGTGGAGGGTTCGGTTGATGGTTCGAGTGTACCGCGCGGTTGGGGAGACTCACAATCAACGTTCGTATTATGTGCGTTTCAATTATGTACGCGTTTTCGGTTTTCGGTTTTCGGTTTTTTTTTGCATAATAAATCGCGCGAACGTAAAAAATATACGGTGCCTACCTTCCGAGGAAACAGGTAAAAAACCGCCGCCGCCGTCGTCGTATTCAAATCACTGTTATTGTTATTGTTGTAAAATATACCGTCGGTGCACAATACGCCGCGATCTCTGCCGCCGCGAACAGATGTATTGAAATTGTATGCAAAACGTCAAGTGCTCGCCAAACCGTGACCGTACGCCAAATCAAAAGTCAAAAATCAAAAAAAAACGCATTTTTAAAAAAGACGTTGAACCGTCAAGATATCCTATCAGGGGTGGTTTTTTTGCTTTCCCTAACCGGCCGATTCGCGCACGGACCGTTATCCGTACCAAAAACGTTACGTAAGGACTTCTCGTTCCCCTCGGGCGCGTGTAATACTAAAAAAATAATAATAAATTAAAAAAAAAAATAATAATAACACAGTACGTGTTTATCGTGTTGCCGATTACGAGTGGGGCGGAAAGACAAAAGCGAGGGGAACCGTACACCCCCCCCCGTCCCCGAGGTTCCCGTCGGCAAAACAAACTACGTATGTAGCACGTGACACCCTCAGGCCGATGTACAAATTAAACTCCACTTTTCCATTTATTATTTACGATCGAACGTCGTCTTCCGGGAGAATTGCCGGTGTGTGTTTTTCGTTTTTATTTCGCGAAAACTTTCGGGGTGCGGGGGGCGGTTTCTTTCCGTTCCGTTATTAATTCCCCCGACGGTGCACGCGCGCCCGTGCGGGCGACGCTTTCATACACGCGCAAAGTTTGTGACGCGAGAGAAACGCGACTTGGTCTTCGCCGTCGTTGTCATTATTGTTATTGGCGGTGTCGTTCGATTTCCCGACCGAAGAACGAACCCGTCGCTCCGGTAAATCGAAAAACTAAAAACCTAAAAAAAAAATCTATACGACTTTGTGTTTATTTCATTCATAAAAACTGTACGACGAGATGTTGGTCTCGGCGAAACGAACAAACAAACAATACAAAAAAAAACACATTGACGTGCCGGAGAGGATAAGGTTTTTTTTTTTTTTGTAAGTTAGACGCCGCGTTCAGCGGAAATGTGTTTTTGGTTTTTTGCACACGGCGTATTCGTATATCGAATTTCGACGACGTCCGCCTAAAGGTCATTGAAATTGATAACGTATCACGCCGAGCGGCTCGAACCGTTTTCCGGACGTTACGGCATTTCGACAGTTCCCGTCGTCGGTGTTCGTTGTGGAAACGCAACAAGGGGCCTTGGAAGACGAAACACTGCCGGTCGTACAATATGGATGGCAGATACGTGTGGATTTTAAGACGCCGCCCGCACGCGTTGTACGAGATCAATTGCGTTTGGGATTTTTAAGAACAGACGACAGATTACAGGAAAAATAAGAACAGCGTAGCGTGCGATGGCCGGCGAACGAGAGAACGGCGAAGACGATCGGCAGTGACGGAGACGTGAAGAAGAATACTCACGAAAAACATACGAGTACGCAATGCTCAAATATGCTTAAAAATATCAATGTACACGTGTACATCAAAATTATAAATAATATTTGACGACATAATTTGTTCGAGTTATCGGTGTACACCGAACATACCGGTGAGCGGGGGCGGACTGAGACTCTGAAGGCCCAGGTGGGTAAGTTTTTAGGAGGCCGTAAACCAACGTAATTCACACAAACAAGCGACTTGATAAAATAAATAACTTGATAACGTATCACATAAAAAAAAAAATATTGGATCAAAATAAAACCGACTTCGAAAAAAAATGAACCAAAAAGTGTGAAATAATTCACAGAAATTTTGATTTTTCGATTTCGGTTGTCGACATTTGGCAACGATTGATACGGTGTGATATGTGAAAGATAACAAACACTCGTGTTGAAAATCGTTTAGAATATCGTAATAATTTTTCTATTAGGTATATTATTTCGTGTAAGCCAACAGGCCATAATAAAATAAATAGCTCACGGCCCAAGTACAAAACGTCTAAAGGGCCTGGGCGGGTATGGCCTCTTACCCGCCCTGCCAGTACGCCCCTGCCGGTGAACGGGGTGTATTGTATTTGATAAACACCTAATTTAGAATATAAAACGATCCCGGTTTGTGGGCGAACTTCTCGAACTTGATTTCATTGTCACCGTTTTGATTTTCGACGAAAGACACCGTAAAAAAACGTATCGTTTCGATAATTTCGGTCGTCGAGTGGATTGTTCGCGGACAGATGGTTTTGTCGCGGTTCCGGAAAAGCGTGTGGATTTAAAACCATGTCCGTCGGACGACGCGACCCCGGCAACACCGTGTCCGTCGGGTTGGCCGTGGCCCGCCGAGAAACTAATCCCGGGTACGGATCGCGGGTACGGATCGAACTAATTACGGGTTTTTTCGCCCGGCGTCCGACGAAACCCGCAGCAACAGTTCGTCGGCCGCGCGCGCGCGGGGGGTTTGATTTACGACCCGGGCCCGCCCTTCGCGCGCACGTTCCCGGAATTATTTAATTTCCCGCATCATTGACACATGTTGTCTGCCCGTTAGCCCGTGTAGCCGCCGCGCCGGAAGGGTCGGCGGCAGATAACAAGAGGGTCGTCCGCGCCCCGCGTGCGTGCGCGCGTCACTTCGTTCCGCGTAAAATATCGCGCGCGAGGGTCGCTCCTCCTCGCGCGGCCGTATTTATCGCGTCACTTCTTCGCCGGCGCGCGTGTTCGTCGTTTTGACGTCACGCATGCGCGCCCCGGGACGAGGTCAAGACGCGCCGCGGTCGAACGCATAAAAACGCGAGAATCGCGCGCGCGCTCGCGGATGCGGATGGCGTTCGATGAGTTATTACGGTCGTCCGGGCACGAAACGTCCGGTGTCCGGCGCGCGCGAGTTACGGCCCCGTCGGCACGTGGGACGGGGGCGGCGGCTGGGACGTTTCGAAACTCGACCGCCGCCGCCGCCGCCGTGTCCCAATTAAAACGGACGCCGTGGAAAACCCGCGTTAAACACGTCGCACGTGTTGCCGGACACACGTTTCGTGATAAATGGGGCCGTCCCCCGTCCACGCCGTGTAACCGAAACCCTCGTTGCGACTATCCGCGACCGTCGTGAGTAGAGTCACCCGGAAATCCGTCAGAAACGCGCGTGAACAACGAATCCCCCGTTTGACGAGCGCGAGGCGACGGTGCGTTACGTCCTGGAAAATTCGCCCCGGGCCCTAGCCTAACCGTGGCCCGTACGGATCGCGAACGCCGACGTTCGTCAGTTTTCGCCGGTGTCTCCGGTCGTCTTCACGCGCCCGTTCCCGAGTCGACCGGACGTCAGCGCTGGGGTGTCGGGGGTGGTAACGCGCGCTCTCGGGTGTCGGCCACGCAGTACCCGATTAATTCGCGCTCGCGGGGCCCCGCCGCGTCCGGCCGAGCTACCCCAAGTCGCCCGCCGCCGGGCTTCGAGTCGACCGCGTCACGCGGCGGCCAACGCTATTCGGACGGCCCGGCACGCGTCCGTTTTGAACCGGGTCCGGAGACAACAACGCGCGTATTTGCGTTCGTACAGTTCCGTTTCGACGACTATTTTTTTATTTTGCATTTTCTCGTTGCTCCCGTTGCGTTTTATTGACCGTGACCTACGCGTGCTTGGGGAGCCACACACACACACACGGAGTTTGTGTTTACCGCGCGCGGAAAATAAAACGTGTTCTTCCAGGATGAAAAAGGAAGGAGAAAATCAATAACGTTTTCGTTTTTCATTTTCAAGCGCGGCTTTCTCGTTTGCTGTCGTCATTGTACTAGTCGCGCCGTCCGACCTGTCGCGTGGTTTCGATCCCTAAAAAAAAAAAAACACTAGTTATTTTTTATCCCTGTAAACGCTCGCAATCGACCAAATCGGACGTAATACCGTGTGATAAACGTCGGGATAATAGTGTCCAATCAGTGGCGTAACCAGGATTTCTTCAAGTGGGAGGGAGGGGGGCCAAAAAAAAATTACATAAATAACAGGGTTTATTAAATTTTTCAAATATTTTTAATAATATTTTTATTTCGTCCAGTCCAATGTTTGTATCGTTCTTGGAGATCTATTTATAAAATCCGGTAAAATGTATTTTTCAATATCTTCAAAGTCTATATCATCATTAATGTTGTTGTATATGTTATTGTAATTACGTCTTGTACGAGATACTTACCTAAGGTATCAGATATATTGTTTATCACGTATTCTCATCATAATATCATTTAACTTATACCGTTGTAAAAAAAAAAAAGACCTACGCCACCGTGTCCAATCAAAAACCCAGAGACCCCTTTCGAATGATTCGACCGTTATCGCGTTGATAACGACGTACGTGCTGTTGTACGGTCGTTTCACCGAAATCGTATCGCGTCGAAATAGAAAAGTCGCGTGTCGGTTTTGTGTGTGTGTTAAAAACAAAACAACCCACTTCGGGCGGTTCTCGCGATCCGGTCCGGTCCGACAAATAGCGTGTCGTCTTTTACGCGACGGTCCGCGCCGATTTCAACTTCGACCCGAAAACCCACTTCCGACGGGGCTCGATCCGCGAACCGTGGTCCCTGCGCATTGCGCTAAGGTGTCGCCAAAAAGTCAATAACCAAACGGTACTAACAACACTGGTCCGATCACATTAGTGGTGGGGTGGAAGGGTTCGACGACGTGTAAGCCGACGATTCGTGTGCGTTTAACGAAATACAAAAACGATTGTTGTTCGGTCGTTATTGAAAATCAGTATTAAAACGTGCGCTTGGTCTGCGGACCGCGACGACAATGACGACACGCGCGTGTACGCCGGAAAGGTCGGCCGGGGCTCGCGGGGCTCGCGGGTGGGTACCTCTAAACAACGCGACCGCGTGCCTCCGGGCCCGAGAAGGATTTGACGAAACGCTCGCGGACCGCGGCGGTCGTTTTTAATTATTCATCGGGTCGGTCGGTCGGGCCCTTAAACAGCCGCGGGACCGTCTTACGCGCGGACGTCCAATCCCGTCGCCACGGCGCCACCGTACGTAACGCGCCGCGTACATTATTCATGTCGGCGACTCGCGCGCGCGTATCCGTTGCTGCACGTGCTGTTCGAACTACAACGCCACACGTGCGCGGCGGCACGACCGTCCCCGGCGCGACGGGGGTGGGCGGCCCTCGTCCATGCCGCCCCGAGCGCGTCTTTTTTCCACGACTATTCACCTCGAAAACTCGTTTTCCCCGGGCTTTCGCCGCGGCGGTAGACGGAGACCGATTTTTCGGTTTGTCCGTCGCGCGTTTGCGAGCGCGATTCGTCCGAATCGGCTGAATCGGGTGCGTCTCACGTCGGTCTTTGCAAGCGCGGTACGGACTGATTTCGCGTCCCGACGATCCGAAGAATGTGAGTTACCGTTCCGTCGGATGCGTTCGGAGTGGAAAACGACACGAACCGGTGTCCGTTTTTTCCACCGTTTTTTTACGAATTTTTTTTTTTTTGTATCGAAAGGTTTATTTTATACGTACGGTTTACGGTTTACGGGCGGACAACAACAAAAAAACACTGAGAGAGAGAGAGAGAGACATCCCGCCGAAACACACGCGCGTGTACATGCGCGTGCGGACGGTTCGTCGGACATCTGCCGTCGGGCGGCTACCGAATATAATAATAATAATAATAATAATAATAAATATAGATGTTCGCTATTGTGTTTGACACTCGGACGAGAAACGGCGGCGGCGAGGTGTCAATGGGACGCGCATTATGTTTATCGCCCCAATATATAACACCGTCGTATCGTGTACAACGAAGTAGTTTTACATATATACACACACACACACACGCACGTTCATAACGTCGGGTGGAGGTGGCGGGAGGGAGGGGGGAGGTTTTTCTTTTTGTGACGCCCGTGATAAGTCCGCGCATCGATCAAGCCGGTTGAATGAATTATTAATTGCGTGCGAAAACGAACGTTTAAAACGGGGAGAAGAAAAAAAAAGAGAAAAAAACGATGCAAATCTCCGCGAATTCAAACGCATTGACGGATCGACAGACGAAAATAATAGTAATAATAATAATAGTAATAAAAAACAAACGGACGAAAAAATTCGTCCCGCCCCAGAGCCGCGTGCGCTCGAGTCGAACAACAACTCAAGGCAAGAACAACAACGCGGTCCGGTATCGATTGTTCTGGACGCTCGTTATAACTTCGGTCGTCACGTACGTGTGTCGTCTTGTTAACCCGGTGTTTTTAAATCCAGTGGTCGAAAATACACGATTCGGTTTCAAAACCCCTCAAAAATTCGTTCCTGATACGTTCGAAACCACGGCCGGGGGCGGACTGGCTGGGCTTCGAGTCACATTATTCATTACGGTCTTATTATTACGTTTTACGCTATCGAGTCATTTGTTTCATTTGAAATCGAACACAAGTAACATCAAGTCGTCGAGTGTCGAGTGTCGAAAAACGTTAGCTTTAGACCCTCATAAAAACTTACCCGCCCGGGCCTTCAGGGTCTCAGTCCGCCCCTGACCACGGCGGTCGGTTTTTACGCACGCGTACCGTCGCGTTTTGACGTTGTTCTTTGAAATTCACGTCTCATTCACGTAACTCGCCAGCGGACAATTTTTAACGGAACGCTTTAGTACTTATGACACGTATATTTTTGGTCGATAATAACTAACATGTTTTCACAACGTGTTCTAATTATGGATAGCCGTAGACCAACTCTATTTGAAACGTTGAAGTTGTACTCGAGGAATTATACTGAAATAATACTGAAAATAATAGAAAATTTAGATTTTTAAAAAATTATCCAAATTATATCTTTACATTTATTTATTTTATATATATATGGCTAAGTTAAGTTGATTTCAGACTTCAATACACATTTTATATGTTATGACATGTTAATTAGAAATTTAATAATCTGTTAATTACCCGTTGTTTTGTTCGGGTAATCCAATTTATTTATTTAAAAATTAAACCCCTCCCAAAAAAAAAAAAAATCAGGTCTAAGTACGCTACTGTAATCCGCAGAAAAATCATATTGTAATTATTTCTGTTCAACAAATATAATAACACATTAATTTTGAATGTGTTTTCGTGGTAGGACGTTTGAAAACCCATGTTTGTCACCTACTACGCCGTCGAAATTTAGACCTAGACCGTTGAAAACGGTGTCTCGTATCCACCGTGTTTCGTAAAAAATTCTTCGAACCGTCTTTGAAAAATAAATAATACAGTTATAAACATTCGTTTTAAATTTTACCCTATGACAATATATAATAATTGTACGATATGTACACATATATATATATATTGCCGTGAAATGTATAAAACGATTCTCAAGTAAAATATTACAATCAATGAACGCCAAATGCGCTGTATAAACGATAAAAACGAGTTAGGTTAGGTCCGTATGCTTATTATTCGGTGTTGTAAAAAATATTTTAAAATGTATTTAAATACAATATTTTTAATACTTACTAAAAAGTATTCAAATACACATTTCCAAATATATTTGAATACAAATGCAGATACTTTTCAAATTGTTATCATACCGATACCTATTATTTACATATTATTGAGTTCGGCTGATTCAAATGTCAGATACTGAAATGTACAACAAACATTAATAATTCATTGACGAAACTGGATTGGGGGGGGGAATGTGAACATTTCATATTCATAACTTGATATTTGTTTAGTATCGATATTAATACCATATTATATATTTGACCACGGAACAGAAAAATATTCGAATATTCGAAAAATAATAGATTGAATTCAGACGATGACAATAGTAAATTAAAAATAAAATTCTCCGCTTTGAAAAGAGTACTCGAATAAAATTATTTGAATTTCCGCAAAAACACAAAAAAAAAAAAGATTCAAAACACGTTTCGAACACTCGCTATTGATTGTATTTGAAAAGCAACGTACTGTAAAACTGGTTGTAAAAACACTTTTACTCAAACGTGCTCGCCAACGCGTCTACGCGTTTTGTAGACTTCCGCGTGCGTTTGGGCCGCGTGGCTTCGGATGCGTTCGTCCACGCCACGACATCGGCCAACGGAGCCGGACAAAGCAGCGCAGCGCCTGAACGCGCCCGGTGACCGCCACTAGTCGTCGACTCGCGTTTCGCGGTTGCGGCCGCTCGCGCCTCGGTGCCGCCGACCGTAACGCGAATTCGGAATCGACTACGTTTTCCTCTCTCTCGACCCCCTAGTCGCGAACAATCCGCGTCGCCGGCTCGTGCCGATTGCAAAAC
This sequence comes from Schlechtendalia chinensis, assembly GCA_019022885.1. Taxonomy (NCBI): domain Eukaryota; kingdom Metazoa; phylum Arthropoda; class Insecta; order Hemiptera; family Aphididae; genus Schlechtendalia; species Schlechtendalia chinensis. The sequence continues at coordinate 9,532,749 of CM032339.1, read as the reverse complement.
CGTACGCATAAAAAGGCCGTGCCCCCGAACGTGTCACGTTTAATTAATAAGGTCCCGTCCCCACCGCCACCGCCACCCCGTCGGCCGGGTTCGCTCGTCGGCGATCTTTTCCCGCGCGACCATCAATTAACCCGCGAAGGGTTCATCTTTTTCTTGGTCGGAGGGCGCGAAACCTCGGCCTCTCCTTTCGTACGGTTCTTTTCAGCGCCGCTGACGGTGATTTATGTCTGGCCGCGAACCGGAGCGCGACGCCGTGTCGCGGTGGATCGGCGAAGGCGCGGGAGGGCGGGAGCCGTAACCGCCTAACGACCGCGGATACCGTATTGTGTGCACTACGGTTAATGGCCGAGTTGTCCTCGACGGTCGCGTAATTAATGGACCGATCGCGCGCCATCTCCGACCTCCGACCGACCGACCCACCGACCGGGCGGCGGAGGTGGTGGCAAGCTTTCGGCACGGCCCGATACCGTCTGCTTAGCCGTCGTTGTTCTGTCCGCAGGTTCGCGTCGCCGGGTACTCCGGATATCTGGACGGGACCGTCGAGATCTGTAACTGGCTGAAGTTCGTCCGGTCCGCCGACGACGGCGGCGGCGGCAGGCAAAACGTCCGGGCGTTCTTGTTGGCCGGACAGGTAAACCGTGTGGTGCCGGCGACCGCATAGCATCGCGTCCCAACTGATTGATCGTCCGCGTTTTAGATATTCTACGAGCTGACGCGGACGGTCCGGTCCGCGGAGGAGCTGCTTTTGGGCAACAGAGAACCGCTGAACCTGGACGCGGCTTTCGGAGAATTGATGGGCACGTCCGAAGATCGGAGCGAAAGAGATTCAGGTACGAATTCGATTATGCATCGGACGCCGTGCGAGACGTCGTTTGGTCGTTGCCCGAGCACGAATTGTTCTCGCAACGGTCAAGCCGAAATTATAGGTATCGAGAAATGGGGAGGTTTTTTTTTTTTAAAAAAAAATACACTGTTCGTTTGTCGAGATTGCGGAATATCGTTTCTTACGTTTCTCGTAGTCTTATTGCGAAACGTACAAATATTTATACTTTCGCTAGGCGGAAAACAACACGACGTCCGTGCGATCGAAAAACAATAGTCCTCTCTTGGCAATGCTATTCTCTGGGGGTTCTAGCCGTCACTACGACATCCCGCCGCTTATTGCACTCTGTACGATTTCATGCCGATCTTCTATCGGTTTCACGTCCTCGGCCACCGCGTTCATCCATTTCTTTCCGCGTGATCGTTCGCCTCGAGGTTTCCGGGCTAACCATCGGATTCTTCGGGCCTTGACGAAGCCTTGACGCGAAACGGTTCGTTCGAACCGAGGGACCAAACAGGGAAGTTCAGTTTTGCACCGGTTACCGGTGTCGGTAATACGTTGTCCATTCGATCTGTTGGGTTTTAAACACCGAGTAGAGCGGTACGAATCAATAACCCACGCCGACGGAGAAACGCGGACACCACCCGGCGTTTCGGAAGCCGCGACAAGCTCGTATCTGTGCGTGACGACTCGGCGGTTAATCCGCGCGCGCGCGCGTGTCCGTTTCGGTGGGCGGCGCGGACGGGGCGACCGCCGCAACACAACACACACAACAATACGTGCGCACGTACGTAATAAAAAAAAACCGAACAAAAAAACAACGCGTTAAAGTCGCCGGCCGAAAAGGGGTAACGCGCGCGTCGGCCGACACCGCCCGTCAATAATGATCGGTAGCGCGCGGGCGTCGTGCACGGTATCCGTCACATTTCGGGCGCGCGTCGCACGCAACGGACGCGCCGTGTTCGCCGGCCGTCGTGTCGTACGCGAAAAAAAAATAAAAATAAAAACATCCCCCGTGCGTGCGTGCGTGCGTGCGTGTGCCGTATAGGGTCCCGTCCATTGTCATGAATCATATTTCTGGGCGGTTTATATCGTCATAACTCAACCTTCTCTCTCTCGGTCGCGCGCTACCCGACGACGACCGAGAACAATAATAATAATAATAATGCTGCGAGCGCGCGCGCGACAAACGACGCGTTAGATTATCTGTGTTCGCGAGCGCGCGCGCTCGTGTTATTGTATGTACGCGCGTATATAACTTTAATCGCGTCCGACATAATAATAATAGAGACGTCGGCGGCGAGGGGCGCGGAAAACAACCGGGGAACGAGTATAATGGGAAATTAGGGTAGATAATTTGTCTTCCGCCTGTACGAGTAATAAAGACCTAATAGCTTTGAATTGATTGAATGGGGTTTCAATCTCTCCCCGGCTAACCGCCCCGCCCGTCTCACACCGCGAGTCCCGATCCCGTATCCCGATCACGTATCCGAACGGACTTTCGCGGTTCACGCTGGAACCGGTTGTCACGTTCGCGTTCTCGACCGGACCCCGATTACACTGAATCGCAACGAACACGGGGAACATCCGCAAAGTCGAGGCACCTGAACGGACGGCCAACGCTCTCGGACATTCGCCCGTGTCCGCCAGCGGTATCGTTCTGCCTATAACCTTGTCAAACGACGACGTTTTCACGATCCGAAACGTCCGCTCGTCGTAACACGTAAACCGTTTTTTGTTAACCGTTTTTCGGCTGGGGAATAAAACCGTCCGTTTTCAACTACTACATTACGTTGTGTCTAAACGCGCGTGTAAATATTACGTGCCCGTCTTAATAATTCGGTTTGACGAATTCGATTTATTATTACTATTAAAAAGACTCCCGGGGGGGGGAGGGAAAGGGGTTTGAACTCCCAAAATAAGGCCTTGGGCTCCGTGCGATTCACCGGCTCGGCGACGTTGTACGAATGAATACAATTCAAACGTTTTTTTTTTTTAATTTTTTTTTTTTCTTGTTGGGGAGGGGGCATTTGAACGTGCTGTCGTCGTCATAGTCGTGTAATCGTTGAAACTCGCAGGTCGGAGTGTGTTTACACGAACAGCGTACAAACGCTTTAACCTGATGCGAACGGTCGATAATTCGCGATAATTAACCCGGTCGCGTTGTATTACACAACCGATCGAAATCACCGCGAAATCGATAACCGGGCAACGGGAACGCCGCGATCACTGGCGCGCGATAAAAAATAAAAAATTGCTCGGCAATCGCCCGATACCGTTGTAACGAAACAATAAAAAATGAATACGTGTTGTTTATATGTACACACACACACACACACACACACACACACACACACTTATCGCAGTCGGTCCCGATCGAATTCGACCGTATTCAACGGCTCTCGCGAAATGGCGATAAAACGACCGAGCGCATTTTCACGGTAGCTCGGATTACTCGAGTAAGAAGGTACCTTGTTCGGAACATTATTTTTATGTCCATAGTCCAAAACTCCGAGCAACACGAATAACTGCTGTTGTCGTTGTGCAAGTTATCGTTTTATTATGTTTAGACTACGCTTTTCTGTATATAATTTTAGTTTCACAATAAACGTCATATACGAGTAGTATATGCTATAAATATGGCTAGGATTCCTACGCGATGAACTAACATAATAATATTCAAAAATATCACATGAAAACAATGATGTGGTGTTTGAAATTTTCCAAAATAAAAGATTTTCTGTTTGATCTTAGTATGTGTTTATACTTGCTGAAGCTACATTACATGACGTAATTTTTGCGTTTTTAAATTTTGTAATTTCACGTAATGTGTCACGTATTATGAACGTAGATTGTAGTCCTCGATTTTTTTCAAAACGTTTTGGAAGTTTTCGTTTACTTTTTCAGCAGTTTTCCCCTTGTTTTTGGAAAAGTTTGATTTTGGTGTTTTCTAGACTTCAATCACGTGAAAGTGACGCGATTTCCAGTTTTCGAAAAGAATAAGTGATAAAGCTATCGTATATTTTATAGACCTCGCAGTGTTTCCGTCCAAAGACAAAAGTACTGATTTTATAGAATTGAAATCATCAGCATAGTATTCTTTTATCGACCACCACGGCTAAAATATACCATAAAACATGCATTTTAAATGTTTATTGTTGAAATATGCAATACTATGCGTTTTATTCAAAACATGCAAAATATGCGAAATAAAACAACCACCATTCACTCCATTGCGACATGATTCGTGGACGTTTCAAACAAAAGCAGTAATCAGAAGTTGTAAAAAAAAATATGCCAATGCGTATAAATCCCAGCCCTAACTATAAACATACCGTCAAATGTTTATAAATATATGCACTCATACACTTAATGCACCATATGCGAGCATAATAAATTATATTTCATTTTAAATATAAATCGTAAAGTGACCACTGTTAACATCTTTATAAATAAATATTCATTGATTTGTACTGCGCGCGTGAACGTTCAACGCCGGCACTCAATACCTATTCGTTGCGAATAAACTGTGATTTATTTTTTAAAATTCAAAAATGAGACCTATCGGTAAACAACAAAAGTCTAGATGACATCATTATTTTTTTTAAAAACAGTAATTCGAATTTCGTTACGATCCGATCGAGTAACCGTATGAATCGAAACTTTCGGGTGACGACTCGATCGCGGAAACAATTCGATTATCAATCCGTCGCCGGTAAACGGCGGGCGCGAATCGCTTTCGTCATACGCCACGCGACGGTGTGGCGGGCACGTTGCGCGGAACGATAAGACCGATTGGTTTTGTCGGTTTCGTTATCGTTTGTTATTGTTATCGGGGTTCGACGACGACGACGACGATATGTGCTGTCGACGCGTGGGCGGGTAGCGTGTGACAAAATTAAACAATTAAACGGCGTCGGGCGATAACCGTTACGGCGTGAGTCACGTTTTCTCGCGAACCGTGTACAATCTGGAAAACGAGAACGTAAGACGTGCACGCGGCCGGCGAACGAAATCGTAAACACGTCACGGCCAAACGGCCTGGCCCCGGGGATACGCACAAACGGGCCGGACAAAAATCACGCTGCGAGGGTGTTTTTAATTAGCCCGTACTATTTTCGCGAGCGCGCGACACTCCGGGCAACACCGTTAGTCACATCTGATGCAAATGTTAATTAAATTTCCCGGCTCCGTGTCAGTCAACGATATCGTTATCGTTGGGGCCGACGACTAGTCCGACTACTACGGTCGTAAAAAAACTGCGCGGCGCGGCGCTCGGATATGTACGTCGGTCACGGTCTTGAACGCGGCGGAGAGACCATTAAACGGCATCGGGTCTACGACGGTTGTCGAGAAGTTTCCGAAGTTTCTCAATTGTCGCCGCGGTTCGTTCGCATCGGCTATAAACCCCCGCCGACGACGATTGACGTTTGATCGGAATGCGATTTTTTTACGGTCGACACGAGACCGCAATGTCACGCGATCGCCCTAACCGGTTGGTACGCGAGCGCGCGCGCGCGCAGATGTTCGTTTTGACTTTCCGTGGGTCACGCGAGACGTTTCGGACCAGACCGGATCGGTGGGGTACCGGTCGACAGTAAACGGCTCACGTGCGCGGCGGGGAAATAAAACAAAAACAAAAAACACACTCGCGAGTGTTGTTAGGTTAGTCTGTTGTTGGGTCACGGGCAAACAACGGCCGCCGGTACGCGCATAATTATATTGTAATCCGTTACCCTCGGTAACATTCTCAGGCCCGGGAACAAAACGAACACTCACGTTCGCCTTTGGAGTGTCGGCGATTCGTCGTCGCCCGTAACGTCCGCGGCCCGAACCCGTTGAAAAGTCACTGACGAAGGCCTCGGATGAATATTCTAGTGCGCTTTCAGCGCGAAATCTCCCGATTTCATTCACCTAGCCGGCGAGCGGGCGACCCTTTGTTTTTTAACGGTTTTCACATGACCGGAAAAGATTCAAACTCCCACTTCCTGGTGCGAGTCACAGACACCTGGTCGAACGCTTGCCCCGGCAATCGGTGAGATTTAACCCCTATTACACGGTTTTTTTTTTTTTTATTATTATTTATTCCCGAGTACCGTTCACGGTCGTCATGGACACGTGTGTTATATGCGTCGCACGCATTCACCGACTATAATGACTATACTTATGTACGCGCGCGCGCGCGTATAGTAAAAAAAAATAATAATAATAATCGTAATCGTAATAACAATAATATACGAATCGACGGCGCGGCAAAAAAATAAAAAATAAAAAAAAAAATTACTCCGACGTCGATGTCGTTTCGCAACGTCGCTCGTTAAGGTCCGTCCCCAGCCGCGCGTCGTTCCGAACCAGTTGTCTGGCGTTTGTCTTGCACCAACGAACCCGCGCCCGTCGAACGGCGGGGTGGCTAAGGGGAGACGATCCGTCCGGTCGGTCGCCTCGACCCCCGGGTCCACCGCGACGTCCGCGCGTTTCTCACGCGAATCACCGGAGTCTGTCCGTTGCACGAAACGACGGTTGGCCGTCGTTAATTCGTCCGCAATTAGCCCATCTGCGTCGGTCGGTCCGTTACAGACCCGTGCGGAACTACAGGAAGCAGGTGGCCCGAGGCGGCTCCGTGCCGGCAAAGGGAACGGGAAAGACCAAACCAGACAGAGTTGTCGGCTAAAACGTGCACGGAAAAACCGAGACCCGAACGCGCTCCGAAGCTTTTGACTTTGACGATTCGAAACTTGCGTACACCACGTACATAGTTTTTTTTTTTTTTTTTATTTTCGTCGTGTACCTTAGGGGTGACGGGGAGCATATGTTTCGGACGCCGAGGGTGGCCGAAAAGGGGTTTGTTCGTGTGAACTCAAACGAAAACCGAGCATTAGTGGGCGGATATTCGATTACACGCGTCAAACGTCCCCTTCGCGTTGTCCTGCACAGCTTTAATAGTCCGTCCGCGAACAATACGTCTTTCGACTTTTCGCGCCCGTAACACGTGTGCGATTCGCGTTTATTACGGTTTGTCTGCGTTTGTGCCGTTTTTCCCGGCCCGTTTTTTTTTTTTCGGTCTTTTTCCCTCGTACTCGATCGCACGGAACAGGTGTGACGCGTCGGTTGAAAATCGCGATCGCGCGCACACCTGACGGGCCCCCCCCCCCACCACCGGGGTTCCGATGATACGGCGTTTCGGATCTGCCCGCCCGCCCGCCGGCCGTGAATTAATTATGCCCCCTCGTGCGCCCGGGTTTCCGTCACGGAAGGTAGCTTTCATCCCTCGGACGGCGGGCGATCGGGCGAACGGGCCAACAGCGCGGGACGGCGTCGCGTAACGGCGCGGCTCAATCACGAAGCGACGCGCCGACCGTGTACGTCCGTTGCGGCCGCCGTTATTGACCGCGCGGCGTTCGTCGTCGGTTTGTTTCAGTGGTCGCGTCGCAGAACTCGTCGGGCTCCGTCGACGACGACGCGGACGGCGACGCGGAGGAGCCGGACGAAGACGACCAGAACCGATGCATCTTGTGCGAGAAGTGCTTCCCCGACATCGAACAGTAAGTGCGTTGGGTATCTGGTCTGCGGACACCGAAGTTCTCGCGACCGCGGGGTCCGCGCGCTAAGTGCTTAAACGTGTTGCCGGCGGTCACGGTCCGCAGACCGCCCGCCGGTCCGGCACTTCGTTTTTCAAGACGCCCCGTTTTTCTCCCCGTCCGGGAGTGTTTTTTTCCCCCGCCGCCCGCTCCCTCTCGCCCCGGACAATCGTCGGCCTCCCCCTTTGACAGGCGAAGACGTGTGACCGACGACGGCGATAAAAACGTTACCGTATCGATTTTCCCCCGTTCGGCCGGACGGGCGCGTCTGACTTTTGCCGACGTGTCGCAGGTGTCCCGAAATAAAAACAAACGCGTGTCCCGCCCGTCTAACGGCCTCTCGCGTCCGCTTCTCTTGTACGTCGTTGTTTTTATGCGTTTCGTCCTTTGCAGACTGGACGATCATCTGGTATCCGGACACCATTACAAGGCCGGCCAATACGGCTGCGAGCTGTGCCCGCAGTCGTACAGCTGGAAACCGTGTCTGATCAGACACGCGGCGCTCGCGCACAGCCGGAAGTTCACGTGCGAGACGTGTTCGAAGGTGTTCAGCGACCCGAGTAACCTGCAAAGGCACATCAGGACGAACCACGCGGGCGCCCGGTCGCACGCGTGTTCCGAGTGCGGCAAGACGTTCGCGACGTCCAGCGGGCTCAAACAGCACACGCACATACATTCCAGCGTGAAACCGTTCCAGTGCGAGGTCTGTTACAAGGTACGTGCGTCTCGGTTAGGTCATGTTCGTTCGGTGATCTCGAGTTCTAAAACACCGTGTCCCGTTTCCGCGACGACGACGACGACGACGACGACGACGACGGATAGGCACGCGTGGATGGTGCGCGCGGTTACTTATCAGCTCGGTCAGACGGCCGGCCGTCACGTAAACGAGAAGTTCTCCGATATACGTGGATTATCGTTGGCCGGGCGCGTACTACGTGCCATGGGCGATGCACGCGACAAAGATGTTTATTGTCTCGGTCGCCGGCCAATTTGTTGCTCGTTGATGATAATAATAATAATAAAAAAAAATAAAAACTATATATATATATACACGCGGTCTGGTCGCGATCTCCGTTTTTTTTTTTTATTGTTTTTTTTTTTTTTTTTTTTTTAGACAATCTCGGTTGTTTGTGCTTAACGCTAATCGAACCCGTTGTTGTTATACAGGCGTACACTCAGTTTTCAAACCTCTGTCGTCACAAGAGGATGCACGCAGACTGCCGCATGCAAGTGAAGTGCGACCGGTGCGACCAGTCGTTCAGCACGGGCACGTCGTTGTCGAAACACAAACGGTTCTGCGAGTCCAACTCGTTGCCCACGTCCAGCAGTAGCGCGCCGACGTTACCGTCGAACATGTCGCAGCACCAGCACCAGCATCAGCACCAGCACCAGCAGCACCAGCAGCACCAGCAGCACCAGCACCAGCAGCACCAGCAGCAAGGCCCGTCGCCGTTCTCGGTGTACCCGAGGTTCCCGCTGTACCCGCCGCACCCGTTGCACTCGTTCTACTTCCCGCCGGCGAACGGGTCGCTGCCGCCGCCGTTGTTCGCCACGCCGTTCGGCCCGTTCGGCCAGTTCGCGCCCAAGCTGAACATGGACCTGTTGTCGTTGCCCGGCGGCGGCCTGCACGACATGAACCGGTTCAAGCGGATCAGCGAGTCGGAACACAACGAGACGACGCCCGCGAAGAACGCGAAACCGTGGAACGACGGCGCGGCCGGCGAGAAGACGCCGTCCGGCCGCGCGCCGCCGTCCACGGGCTCCAGCAAGACGTCGCCGCTGGTCGGCGAGGAGGCGTCGTCCAACCAGAGGCCGTCGCCGGCCCGGCCGAACGTCACGTACCCCGACCCGAAGGTGGTCAAGCGGGAGCCGTCGTCGTCGTCCGCCGCGGACGACGAGGACTGCGGGCCGTGCGACCTGTCCGTGAACACGGACGTGGACGCGGACACGGCGGCGGACGGAACGGGGTCCGCGGACCGGCAGCGGCAGCGGCAGCAGCAGCAGCAGCAGCAGCAGCAGCAGCACAGCAGCGGCGGCGGCGGTCCGCGTCGCCTACTGCCGTCGACAAGTCGGAACAGCCGCTGGACCTGTCCGTGGCGAGGGAACGACGGCGGAAGCCGTCGACGGCCGGCCCGGACGCCGCGGCACGCAGCCCGGCACGCAGCCCCGGGCCGTGCGAAGAACAAGCGGCGGCGTCGCGCAAGGGGTCGGACGCCGCGGGCCGCAGACGGTCCTCGAGGGCGTCGCCCGCGCCGTCGCCGTACTCGGTCAGCAGCCTGATGGCGCATCCCAAGCCGCTGTACCTGGACTCGATTTACCCGGCGTCGTTGTCCACGTTCGCCGAGAGCCAGCTGATGCGCACGTACCAGTCGTTCGGCCACGCCCGGCCGTTCCCGTTCTTGTTGACCACCGGTTCCACGTCATCGGCCGCCGAACACTTTCTCCGGCAGCCCGTGTCCAACTATCCGAAGGCGTACCACGACATCGTGCAGCAGCACCACCAACAGCAGCAGCAGCAGCAGCAGCAGCAGCAACAGCAGCAACAGCAGCAACAGCAACAGCAGCACCAGCACCAGCACCAGCAGCAACAGCAGCAGCAAGGACGTCAGGGCGGCGCGGGAATGTTGGGCGGCAGCGCCGCGGTCAAGTCCAAGGACCGGTACGCGTGCAAGTACTGTGGCAAGGTGTTCCCGCGCAGCGCCAACCTGACCCGGCACGTGCGCACGCACACGGGCGAACAGCCTTACCGGTGCGCGCACTGCGAACGGTCGTTCAGCATATCGTCGAACCTGCAGCGGCACGTGCGCAACATCCACCGGCAGGAGCGCAACTTCAAGTGCAACCTGTGCAACCGGCGGTTCTCGCAGCAGACCAACCTCGACCGGCACGTGAAGAAACACGAGGCGGACGACGGCACGACGGCCACGGGCGCGGTGACCAGCAGCTCGACGAGCAGCGTGGACGACAAGGAGGACCCGCGGCTGTTCGAGATCCGCAGCTTCATGAAGAAGGTGACCGACGGCTCGGCCGCGGCGGCGGCGGCGGCCGCGGCGGCTGCGGCGGCCGAGTTGCAGAACAACAACGTCGACCCGTGTCTGCCGGACGACGGGCTGTACGCGGCCCAGTTATGACCCGTGGCCCCTCCACTGTACCTGAACTGGGCCCGTTGACGTCGGCCCGTGCAGGTCCGTCGCGGCTCGTCATCGGCGACGATCGGTAATCGATAATGTTAACGTTCATCGAAATAACGGTTTTCGTCTCTCGGGTTTTTTCGGGGAGTTTTTTTGTTTTCATTTTTTTTTTTTGTAAAAGTCGAATAACGTTTTCGAATTCGAATCCGGGCCGTGCCCCCCTCCTCGTGTCCTATTGGATTCCACCGTCTCTCTCTCTCACACACACGCTCACCTCTCACACGCTCTTTCTCACTCTATCTATACTAATTCCCCCCCCCCCCCCGATCGATAAAACCCCGCTATTGTACACGAGCTGCCGCCGTCTGTCGACTACCGTTCTTTTTTTTTTTTTTCTCCTTTTCTACATTATCGTATTGACATTAATCGTAGGCTCGCACCAAAGTAGATTTATCATTCGATCGTAACGTAACGTTTTTTGATGATTGTCTAGAAAATTTATTATTATTATTATTATTATTATTCATCTATTATATATATATATATACATATAATATGATTACGTTGTAATTGTACGTTAGCTCGTAATGTTGTAAAATTTAATTCGATTTTAATCTTGTGATAAAGTTTTTCTTAATATTAGTGTCAACCAGTGTAAATTCGTTTCGTTATTATTATTAATATTAATAATAATAATAATTATTTATTTATTTATTTTATTTTTTTTTTTTTAATCAACATAAAATATCACGTTAATTAGTCATCGCAACGATTGTGTATTTAATATAAATTTATTCGTACGCAAGTTTAGTATGTATTGAAAATCATAATGTATTCTTTAAGTTCGGTTGAAACGATTTTAAATTGTACTCTGCCAATTACCAAAACGTACGCGATCGATATGAAGTTGTTTATGATCCCGTGATTCATTTTCGAGTACACAATTCAATCCTGTTATAACTTATAGTTTGTAATTAATTTTAATTTATTTTTATCGATAATACTTTTATTTATTTGGCTAAAAATTCATGTTAATAGTAATTTACGTGTAAGAATGTTTTTTTTTTTTCCAAAATAAATCAACGTCATATTATCCTCAATATCGTTCCGTAGTGTTTTTTTTTTATATTATTATTTATACGAGTAGTTTGTATTGATAAAAAAAAAAAAAAAAAAAAAAATACTTAGGATTTCCGATTGTCTATGTCATATCTTGTTGTTCGCGCGCGAAAGAAACATATTTTGCGATATGTCGAGCGTATCAAACTACGTATGTTTCAATTCGTTTTATCGCGTCGTCGTCAATCGGTACGTGTTCGACGTAAACATTCGAACCGTTGTGCTAATTAATCGACGAGCCCGTCAGATTTTAGTGTTCATCCGGACGTTTTACGTCGAGAAACGTACGGATCCCCCCCAACGTCCCCTACCCGTCCCCTCTAAGTCACCCCCCCGTATGCGTTTTCGATATGTGGAAACCGGCCAACGCACTCGCGATTGTTATTCGGTCGAACAAAAAAAAAAATGGTACGTCGTATCGAGTAGTAAACTATTCGAAATGCACACGACTCGAACGCTGACGAGTTGAACAAACTATTGTAATGATAATAACGTGTAGTGACTGAATGTGCGATTTGCTTACTAATGTAATTAGAAGTAAAAAAAAAAAAAAAAAATAAAAAATATTTCAAATATACTTCTCTTTTATTCAAACGATAGCGCACGTATTTTATTCGTGCAATACGACTTTGTGAAAATATTGGTTATTTCTAATCAAAACCGTCACCAGATGTGTGTTCGTTTTCGGTACCGTCCACAACGGTCTTGTTTTTGCGATTGGAAGAATCAAAACTATTGATACGCGGGCGAACGGCCACTACGGGATATTTAAAACCGTTTTCGTAAATATTTTGTTTAGTCATAAACAAGTGTATGTAGGAGAGTGGCGTAATCATTTTTTTTTTTTATTAAACGTGTAATACGATTCAAATATTTATTATTCGAACTCGACATTACGGTTTGAAAACAATCAACGAGATAATCATGATCAACAGTTTTTGTGATTGTGTTTAAACATATTTAGATATATATATATATATAGTTTTTTTTTTTTTTTTTGTTTATCCCATGAATTTCGAAATATTATTTTGGTAAATGTTTATGCCTATTTATAGCTTTTAAATTATTATGATAAATACTTTTTTCTTCTTAAAGTGTAAATTCAATTCGGATTTATGGAACTTCTTTTAATTTGCTCGCGTGACAGGTTTGAATTACGGTTAAATCACTATAGGCGGCCGCTCGAAAAGCAGGTCGGAAATATCGTAAAAAATATTTTTTCTAAAACATTTTATTTTTGTTCGTATCAAACAATTAATGTGTTACACGTCCGAAAAACATGGTATATGTGATTTAAAACTTCTCGGTGGTGGGGGAGGGGAGGGGAGGGGAGGTGTTTTAAATAGTCGGTGATGTGCGCCTGTTATTATTATTATTTTTTTTTTTTGATATAGAGACCGATATGACCATGTGCTCTGAACGTTTCAAACGTAATCGTCGCTCGTTAGGTGGGTTACACGTTCGATTAGATTAGGCTCGTGAACAATGAATAAATCGTCGGGTGTTTTTTTTTTCTTTCCGTTTGCGCATTTGATACGCGATTCTATTCCTTACGTGACTGTTACCGTACGTACATGTTCCTGACCGCTGTAACCGAAAACCCGACACACACCAAGCGGCACCGATAATGCACTGATATCGGCCCCGTTTGTTCCGTTCCGTGCGTTTTTACGTCACTGCAAGCGGCCGATTCGTATGGCCGGTGGACACTACGAGCGCCGCGACCACTGTATTGATTTTCCACGTGAATTCAATGGCAGATGATCTCACGTGGGAAACGATTTTTCTGCAAAACATTACCACAAAAACTGATCATAGCGTATATTGATCGCTTGTTCGAGTTTTTTTTTTTTTTTTTTTGTATATACTTCTAAAAGAACACCCGAGGAAACCGTGAAATGAAACCTCGTTTTAGTACCCAAAAAAAATGAGTGTTGAAACAAAAATCAAATTATTGTAAAACGTAAATGTTTTATGATTCGAACAAAACGCGTGGAGAAGGATAATTTTAAATTAGATAAGTAACAATTTATGTTATTGAGATTATCGCGAATATTCAACGTTGACAAATAATTTTTTTAAAAAAAAACAAGCAAAGATTTATTTATAAAACTAATTTAATGAAAATTAAAAAATCAACTATATCAAATTCAATATATATGTATCAGACTTTGTTCATTAACACACAAAAAGCGTCAACGACGGAAATATTCAAGTTGGATTAAGATCTTTAAATGTTATCCCTCCTAATGATATGTTAATTGACATAAATTATTTATGTTTTAAATGGAAATCAAACAATTGATTTTACAATAGCCATTAAAATAATCAATAATATTTTTAAAAAATAACAAAAGCAAAATGTTTTTTTATGAATTAAGTTTAGCGTACTTGTTATCCGATACGCGGTTTCACCTCAAGAGAGAGCGAAGCTAGTTTCATAATTCATCGATGTTATTATAATTTTAGTATTGTAAACATTCTACTAGCAAATAAACTACGTATCTAAGCATAAGTATATTCAAGTTAAGTAAAATGAATATATATATATATATATGTACACTTTCATATATCGACTTGTTATTTCAATTTAAGAACATTTTGTTGTCTCCGTGTGTCCAACGTAGTTTTAAATTGCGGAAATTTCGTAAAATATCAAAAAAGCTCGAGCTTTTTGAAAAAAATCCAAAATCCCGAAATATTGTAACTTCTTTGTCAGACGATATTTTTACGAAAAGGCTTCGAAAAACTTCTTCTCTTCGAATTCGCTCAGACATGTTTGAACTCTAAATTCAACTCAAACATCACAATTTAAAATCTATATTGAGTGATTTCGCTGTGTTGTCCGTTAGACTGACGCAGACAGGTAAGACTATTATCCTGATCTCAACAGTTTTACAATTTTATTTCAATACGAAAATGGCGTATACAATAACAATCTATTCGGTAGTTTTCTCGACGCGTTAAAATATAATAATGATACCATCAAAGAACCGTTTGTCGTTTTCGATACTTCTGGTACGTAGCTCTTTCTAATTTAATTCTCCAGTACAATAACATACGTTGATACCAAAACGAAAAATGTCCGTTTTGAACGAAAGTTTTAATGAAATCGTAATTACATTATTTACATTCAAATAAACGCCAGTTTAACGTCGACAAACACGTCATTTTGCTTTTCTCCGATTTACGACTAACCGTAGACGCCGTTGTTTTGTTCGGAACTAAAAACAATTCCATTATTGATGTTTTCAATGTTTGGCACGGACATACGAATTCCATTCCATAAACATTATTCAACGTCGGTTGGAAAACGAAACGATTGATGACAATAACGGTCGTCGGGCAATTATTGTTATCTCGGTAGGACGCACTGAACCAGGTACACAATGCAGTGGCGATTGCGAATGTAATCGTGATATTTCCACGAAATAATATACAACAGTCGGAGACCCGATACGGTACGCAGTCCGACGCAGGTATGTACCCACACCGTATAAACGTTGTACGTTACGTGTTGCGTTTTTTTTTTTTTTGCTATTACGCAGTATCGATATACAAAAAATATATAATTATACTGATTTTTTTTTTTTTTTTCCATTGCCATTTTTATAGGAAATGACTACAATGTATATGGCGGGTTCGTAATTCGTATCGACGACCAGTGAAGAATACATATTTGCGGCAAACGGTTTTGCAGCCCACTGGATTAACGACGTGTCCTGCGAAACGGATAAAAACCAAATATGTTTATATTTCGAGATAATATTTTATATAAATACACGTAATATATATTTTTTAATGCTATTCAAGATAAGTATACAATTTTATTTTTTTTTTTTTAAATTCGTAGTTAGTTTCTCAGAGTTCTATAAATAATTTGAATGATATGAGATATTTGATTTTTATCATTTTATAAATATTTTTTTTTAACACTGGAAAAGAAAACTGCAAGAGCTTAAATGCAACGTTCATTTATAAGTTATTAATATGTAAATAAAAATATATATGTATATATTTATAAGAAATACCCAATAGGATTGAATTTTTAACTTTATTTTCAACTTTTATTAAGATTTATGTACGTAACACCTATTAATACGAGAGTTAAAAATGTAACAGGCGATTTAAAAAAACTACTAAATCAATTATCATGAAACGTCTACATTTTACTTCTTTATCATCTTTCCGGACGAACAAAGAAATTGGTTTTTTTTCCGATAACTCTTCATCGTAAGATAAAAAAAACCCCAGATTAGTCGTTTTATGAACATACACAAGTATCTATGATAACAATTACTATTTCCAAAAATAAATATACACATATTAAGCTGAACCATATTATCTAAATGGGCACAGGTATATAAATTATTTTATTATGTTAATAAGTAATAATTGTATTGAAGTCGTATTTTGGTCAATCGTACGTATAAACGTAAATAAGTACAATTTGTAAAAATTTGTAAAAATGTAACGAATTGTTCGATTTTCGGATCGAACTGAATTTGTCGAAAAACAAAAAAAAAGTTTAAATAAATAAAATTCAATTTGTTCAATTTTAGGATGGCCAATAATTTTTTCCCGTAAGTCGCATTAAGACAAATATTAACGGCTATTACGTTTTCGTTATCGTTTATAATAGCATAATATGATGTATTAACAATTAATTAAAAATCATTTGGATCAGCTCATGACTGGTTTTCAGTGTCGGAAGTGTGATACAAGAAAAATGTCATACAGTATTCATATAAATAATCAAAGTATTTGGATCCAAAAATATATCGTTTTGTCTTCTTATTAATAATATCTTTGTACTTGGTGAATTAGTTACAAAACATCGTAATTTGTTAACGCGACTGTAGTTATAGTTATAGTACCTAATCATAGGATTAGTTATAATCGGACTGGCCCGGACCGCTAATCCGCATTTGCCAACGAGGCCGCAGTCAAATTATGGTCATTGGGGGGGGGGCCTTTTTTACATCCGTTAATACTAAATTTAAAAAATTAAATAATAATAATAATAATAATTATTATTATTATTAATATTATTATTTATTGAAATATACAAATCATTAGCATACACGCGCATTTAAGAATGGGTTGACAAATTTTACCGCGCTACCCGACCCTTAGATAAATTGGTAGTCAATGTCCACTCTATTGTGATCAGACTAGTATGTCCCGAGAAAAAGGGGAGCTGGATTTTTTAATAATAACTTGAAGATTGGCAAATTAATGAAAAAAATATCATCTCTTTTGTGCTTATTAACTTTTTGGTGACACCCATCCCTCTGCTTCCCCCTTCCTCTCCCACTGTATCCTAGTTCATTCTATTTTGGTTGGGGGCATTTGGGAAAAGTCGCGGACGGGGTTTTTTGAAACCAGTCCGACATTGGAATTAGTATTCGTCAAAGGTTCATTCGCGTTGTTGTACGATTACCAAAAGTTATTCACGTCTCTCAGACAACAGAATAAAATTGTATGTAAATTTTCATTTACATTGTATTTATTTTAACCTCTTGATCCTTATTAGCACACACGGTGCAACGATATAAAAATCGTTATAGAATACATTATACGCCAAAAACAGTTGGTTTCTTTGGTTGACCACATTACATAAATGTATATCTGATTGAAACTATAGTGCGTTTCACGAAATTAGACTCGATTACAGCGCGACAGGTAGGCAAAAATCAGTAGAGCTTCTCAAAATTTTTGGTCGATAGCGCCGGAAATTTGAAATGTTGCGTACAGTCTGTGCCACAGGAAAAGTCAACCTGATTATAATTTATATTTTTTTTATGCTTATATGTGTTAATTAATATTTGTTGTCTTTAATATTGTTTTTGATTTTGAAATTGGGAAAAAATTTGATATTCATAATAAGTTCAAAAAATTTCACATTTCCCGCACATTCAATGAAATCGGTATACACTTAAATTCGAATTCTTGCCCACCTGTCGCGCTGCAATCGAGTCTCTAATCTCGTGAAACGCACTATAGTATCCAATTTTCATCTCAAAGACATTTCATTTTAAATACTAAATACCTATGTTATTTGTTTTATGATTTAATAATTAATAATGTAGGTTAACCGACTTTCAAATCAATATGAGTACTTGTTTAAAAGTGATTTGTAATCATTTATATTCGTCATGAAATTCGAGTTCGGGTTCGAATAGAAAACTGGGAAGTTCGGTTCGGATTCGTTTTGACATCAAAAACCTTGGCCCGTAACCTTATTACTATTATAATATTACTATTGTTTTAAATAGTTTATATTCGCGTTTATTTGAATAATTGTCCCGTAAAATTATTAGAATTACGTGTATAAACATTTGTAAAAACAAGATTTGATGGGCACGCCTAATCATATTATGACAATAAAATACATTTATGTGTGTTTAAACACATTGTATAATTTTCGAACGTCAATACACAAATCGAGTTCAATTTTGAATAGGTTTAATAACGGAATTGCTATGAAAGATGCTCTCGGACAAGACCAAGAGAAGACATATTGGGTTTACAAGCAAATCAATATTGGTTTTAAATATTAACATAATATATATATAGTGAAATTCCCAGTGAACTATCGCCACACGGTAAATGAAAAAAAAATCGATTAAATTTCTATTGAAATGATTTAAGAAAATAGTTTCTTCCAATCTGATTTTGGACGAAATATACAACAAAAATAACTATAACGTAAGTATAAACAGGTCAAAAAAAAAAAAATGAATTGCTTAAGTGGTAAACGAATGGATTGAATTTGAAAATGTAAGGATTAAATTTCGCAAAAAACGTTGTGTTCGCAATATAAAACTAAAAAAAAAAAAAAATCTAAATCACAACGTTACCAAACGTACGAAATCGCAATTATTATTAAGTACCACGACGAAAAACGTGTAGACGTTTCATAAATATGTTTGGAATATCTCCGAGCAAAAACTATACCTATACGATAAGCGTGTATACACACGTACACAGGCTGTAGGTATTTAAAAAATATTTTAAATTCTAAAAGAAAAAATAGTAATAAGAAACTATTCGAACGCGAGTGGCATTCGAACGCCCGACGACGATTTAATCGCTGTAAATATGTAATTGAACACGACGACGACGACATAGCGCACGATTGTAATAATGGTAACGCGTTAAAAAAAAAAAAATTTCAACGACCGTCGTCGATTTCCTCGTGTTTTGTTGTTATTTTTGTTTTGTCGCTTTATCCGCACGACGACGACGACGACGACGACGACGACGACGAGGACGACGAGGAATATCCGCGGAACGCTACGCGCGTCGTGCACGTTGTCGCGCGATAACCGGGGACACCTGTGCGCGCGCGCGTCCCGTCGTTGATAAGCCGTTGTTTTTTTTCCCCGTTTCTGTTGTTGCCCCGCGCACGTACATTGTACATTCCTCTCACGGCGCGACGACCCCGTGCCGAAAATATCCCGCCCGGAAAGCCGGAACAAGGAACAAAAAACCGCCCTCCCCCGGAAAAACCGCGTGGATAAGAAACGCGGACCGGCTCGACGGACGGCCAGCAACGCGGGGCGCACCGTGTTTTCGGATTAATCATTATCGCGTAACATCGCGTGCCCTTTGATCTTACATGCCAACAACAAGGTTGCTGGAAGTCACGCCGCCCTCACCACCACCAACACTCCCCTCCGGAGTCCTAACCATCATCTACGCCCAAGGGGGTAAAATATTGTGTTACGCACAAACACGCGAGTGGGCGGCAAACCGTACTATTCGGCTGGGCGCGTTGAAACGCTCGAGCCGGGCCTGCGCCTATAAGTAAAAGGATATGGTCAGAAAATTTTTTTGGTGTTTCGTCTTTTGCGACGTAATTTTTAACCGTTATCAGCTCTGTTCTCGATACAACACGAAACGTCACGGCTAGTATTCTGTAAACACCCGGGCCGAAGCCTACTCACGACCCGGTACAACTTCTACTCCGGGCAGTGGCGCCGAACCAAATTCAAATTCGAGGGGGCAGAGTTGACTTTGGAGTATCCACCACACACCACTACACCATAGACGTTAATTTGTAACATACATATATATATTTTTTTTTATAAAATAACTATAACATTATGCATACTTATATGATACAACGAGACACACATTTAATTAGAAATTAATTATTTTATTAATATTCATGACTATATCGTATTATTTGGACATTAACATTTCATTGAAATTTAAAAAAATTTAACTTAATGAAATTATTTGAATTCCCATGTATATCATCTTGTATTTAGACCATCAAACTGTTATACATTTAACTCATTTTAACTCGACTTAGACCGACCTGTTCACAGTCTCTTGTTATACCTATCTTTTCATCATATTCTTTTCCGTCATAACACAACTTATAATGCGTTATAACTGCTACACCGATTGTGTCGATGAATCGATAATAAAATGTTATTAATCGATTACGCGTGCTATAAAAATCGATAGAAACTACTTTTACACGAATTTCGGCGAATCCGTACGATTTCAATGAGACACGTGCAGGATTTAGTGTAAAAACATTCTCTTTAAATGCTTTCTATTTCGTGCATTCCTATTCTAATCCAAAACCGACGGTAAGTCACGCACGTAATATATTGTGTACAGATTTCTCACGATTTGAATTCTATTTTTATAAAACTAAACGACAATATCCATTACGTACCTGCCGATAACATTTTAATAAATTAATATATTACGATAGAAATACATATAATAGACGAATAATAATAGTTTTACGTGTAATATAATCGGTGATTTTTATTTTTCAGTTACAACCATGGACATTAGTCTTCCAACGTACCGAACATTACAGACGATAAGATCCGTGTCTCTGCGGCTGCGAGGGTGGTCCATGCAGCTGGACCTCAGAGACACTCGTGATACTGTTCGTGCACGAGTTACCAGTAAGGACATGCCTCGAACAACTTGCGCCTCTGTTGCTCTCCCGTCTCACGAGCCTTGCAGCAGCACCGGCCAACAGCTGCCCGTGAGCGTACGCTCCGCAATAGCCACGGTCGAATCCGGGACTTGGTCTAAGACGCTGGGATCGCGCCCGAGTGGCAGACCCGTAGTTCTGTCCGCTCGCCTCGGTCAGTATGGTGACCTGGCTCCGGCACCTCACGGGACGTTAGCTGGACCGACGGCATGGGGCAACACATCGCCCGTCGCACTTTCTATATGACAGACGCCGCACCCTTAGGAGGAATTTTTTTCTCCTGGTCCAACTCGCTGCAGCTAGGAGGTGTCGTGTCCCGCGGACCACTCGTCCGGCAACTACAGCCGGAATCGCCCCCGGGAGACCCTTGGTCCGCGGTCACTAATTTGAGTATTCGTCATTGTCTCTGTCGCGCGGGCCCGCGCTTTGTCCGGTCTCATCCCCGGCGGACAAGGCCGGCGGCTCTAAAGGCCGATTACCGAGACGCCTGGTAGACGCGCCCGACTACGGTAACCGTCTCGATACGAAACGTTACCGTAAGATACGCGGGAAGACCAGACCGTACGCGGAACAAATCGAATCGCGGTAAAATGATACCGTGTATCCAGAGTTAAGAGACTTTGAAACAGCGTTACAGAATAACGTCGTCGGTTATCTTGAATACACGTGCATACGTATAGGGTATTTTCCGCACGTACCGCTCTTTCGGACGAGAACAGTGAAAATGTAACCGAATAAAACTATGACCGTAGCTCTAGTTTTGAAAGCGACTTTTATAAATATAATTTCATTTGAAAATCGTCGACACGAAATTGCAGCCGGTGGACGAGCATAAACCGCGCCCGACTAAATAAAATGCGATTAACCGCTCACGTATATTACAAACGTCTTTGGAAACTCTACCTTTAGACGGATTTCTGCATATCCATGCGATTTCAATAAGATAAGTGCAGAATTCAGCATAAAAACATTCACTTTAATTGTTTTCTATTTCGTACATTCCTGTTCTAATCCAAAACCGATAGTAGGTTACGCACGTAACATATATTGCGTATAGATTTTTTACGATTTGAATTCTATTTTTATAGAATGGAACGACCATATCCATTACGTACCTGTCGATAACGTTATAATAAATTAATACATTACGATTGAAATACACATAGTGCGCGAGTAATAATAGTTTTGCGTGTAACGTAATCGGTGATTTTAAATATTTCAGTTACGACAATGGACATTGTGTCGTATCGGAACGTTCCCGACGAAAATACGCGCCACGTGAACTCGCGCCCAACAACGGTGTTCGGATACGACACCGATGACGATGGCCGAAGACGATTGCGGGTTACGACACGTTTCGCAACCACACGTGGACACGTTGGTTTTCGGACAAAAATGCGAATAGAATTCCGTTTATCGTCATTTGCCGGATACCGCAGCTAGATAACGATTTTGAATATTACATACGTTCGCTATGGTTCTGTCACGTTAAATTGTTAATGGTATTTGATAAGGCGTGTCACATGTAATGATATTCACAGTCCCGAAATAAAAGTGACGCGATGACATCGTGACGATATCGTGGAAACTATTTACGGGTGATATTAAATAACGGACGTCGTGGAATTAAATTGATAAAAACTGCACGGGAAATTTATCAGTCGCAGCTATCTAAACAAGTGGTTTGCTATTGAACATAAAAATATTTATCTTCGATTTTTTTTTTTTTTTTTGATTTTTTCTAACCGCTCTGATTAGTTTCTAATCGAACGTAATTGTATAGCACACGCGTACGAAAAGTACGTACGGGACTCGAGGTTGATTTCGTTTTTCAATGAAAATGAACGAATGAGTAAAAATATGGTAACAAACGAGTTTGTCGGTCACGTGTGTGCTGTCTTCTCTTCTGAATACGTTCCCGTAACACCGTCGCGGGAGTTACGCACACGCGTCGCAGCTCTCGCCCACTCGGAAAGCTCGTTAATACGGACATGTCTGGCTCGGTCCGTCGAACTTCCAACTGTCTACCGTAGCCAGGATATTCGCGCGGCGCGGAAGGGAATATAATAGCCTTGGAAATTTCGTACCTCCGGTCATAACGCACTAGTTTAATATACTAACCCGATAGGAATTCCCTTATTTTTTTTTTTTTTTTAGACTGCCCGAAATAAAATGTATATATGGGTTTTTTTATTTTTTACTGTCGGGCAAGTTGTTAATGATACCGGGGACGTTTCCGCCGGAGGGTTGTACAGTGTTACGCACTCACGGTGTAAGCAACTTTACGTTTTTAATTGAACGATATAGACGGGTAATATTCCAATTAAAAAAAATTATTCGTCATATTACATTCAAACACACACGCACACGTTTTTCACAGTTTTTGTTTTTTTTTTCCTAATGCTTTTCTCATAAGTATTCCACGCTGAATTTTGAATATTTTAAAAGTATTTTGTTGTTCGAGAAAAACAAGTTATTTTTATTCGATTTTTTTTTTTATCAGTTCGTGTAATATTCACACCGTGAACTGTTCAAAAACGAATATAACGATATGGTTCAAACCACTAAATCCGGTACTAAAATCGAATTCGCCGCAGTCGTGTGCATAACATTTTGGGTATCAACTACCGCATTGTTCGACATTTGTGTTGGATTTGGCGAATGAGGGAGAGGGACATAAAATCGTTTTGGTATTATGTTTTACGTTTCGCTACATAAGCGCAATTAACGCAATATATATTTACGACAAAATGTTTATATTGTACAGGTCGATATCGATTCCTACATTTTTGAAGGAGTTGTAGTTCGACGAGATTGATTAGGCGAAGGGAAATGCCAATTAACTATGTTGTTTCGTTATATACTTTAGTCTCTTTCAGTATCTTAACTAAACCGTATGATTTCCACGAATTAATAATAAAAAATAAAAAAATCGAATTTCACAACTACGGGTTTTCAAACTATTGTTAGAATTTAATTCCAATTCGAGCTATACTCTACGTTTCGAACCGTTACGGTTTTATGAATATGTCGCGATTGAATCCGAGCGAAACTCAATGCACTTAGAAATGTACCTGACGCGGTCGAATTTTATTCCAAACGTATGAACGGAGTTTCACTCAGCAGGGATTTTTCGTACACAACGATTTATCGTATCGTCAATAAGTTTAAGATAATTATAAAACCGTCAAGTTCCCGGTCTTCGATGTTCCTTCGCTGGAAGGATTTTTCACTTTTTTAGGCGCGTCATGTAAATAACGATCACACTCACTTATTGTTCGAATCAACGTAACGGATTGTGAAATAAAAAATTAACAAATTAAAAAATACCCGATCAAGTGATCCACACGAACCGACGTCTGCGGCACTTGCGACTCGCTGTCTTTTTTAAATATCACACGACACGCAGTGACTGGCGAAATCTGTCGGCGTCAACGTGTTTTGTGGAGCAGTTGTTCAAGGAACAATAGCGCTTTACTGTTTTTTAAATCAAAAGTAAACCGCGAACACGATACTTCCGGACGATAATATTACTTGTATTGATACGGATAATATATTTTCTGTACGTTCAATGGTCCGTCATGTCTTTTAAGTTTTAATTGGCATAGTGTTTTGGTTTTGTTTACATAGAAATAATGAAGAAAAAAAAAAGTTGAAATACCAACCGTATATCGAAAGTAAACGTTCTTTGTGATAATACAAAAACGAACGTAAATAAGACGAATATGAATGGCGGGGTTGGGTTCCAGAATTGTTTAAGAAGGCGAAAAAATAAAATATGGCAAGAATTAAATAAAACGAAGCGAAATAAGGTAGAATTGTATTTTCTTACATCGCTACCCGTACTTGACTTTCTACATCTGTAAATAAAACTGACCTTGCACGAGGATCGAAAGAATATTTTGGGTCCGGTGCCTTCACTTCAAAGTTGAATTCCTCGACAAAATGAAATAAGCCAATACTCTTATACGACTACAACTCGTCTGCGCACATTTACCTTTTTTACCACTCGTTCGTGCAAAAAACACAACTCGATTGCGCACACATATTTTACTTACCTGCGACCGAAATAGTCTAAAAGAAGGACATGTTTGTGCACACATATTTTACGTAGCTGACCACCTGTGGTCAGGGTTTTGGATACTTCGATTTATACATAATGCGCATAATGTATATAATGTATAAAAATTTTAATTTCCTTTCATGTTCCATATAATATTTTAGTTTAAGTACATATTAAAGTTATGCATGTGTATGCGATGTATACACGCATATCAGTGGCGGTCAAATGATTTAGTCATGGCGGGTGGGGATGAGACTGATTTTTCAACATTGAATTTCGAACATTGAAAACACAAGTCATAGTTTAAGTATATAAGATCACTTTATTAAATAATTTTATTATTATTTAATTATTAAATCTATTTTTATTTTTTGCCAATTCATCCAATACTTCATCTAGGATTATATTTATATATCCACGGTGAACAGCCATTGTGGCAAAGTCATTAAGACGACTCTAAAATAACATAATTACACAATCGATAAATATTAAAGTGTTAATATTATTATAGCAAACATGTTTTTAATTTAACATTGTAGAATAAAATAAATGTTTTATGTTTAAACTGTTAGTTAAGTTATTTTTCCAGTTATAGTTAAGTATTTACCCCAATCATAGTAATCCTTAAATACGTTTTCAACCGTTTTAGGCATGAAAACATTCTTTCTGGTTCGACTGTGTATAACAAAAAGGTCATGGGGATGGTATATCCCTATTATCTCCCTCCCCCCCCCCCCGTTTGACCAAAACTGACGCATTTATGTACCTATGTATACTATAATCTATATATCTATGTATTTTTATATTTTATTTTTATAACTCTGTTGGATTTATTAACAATAACGTTAATGTTTTTTATTTGTACATCTAAAATTCGCATCGCTACTTTTTAAAACTCGGAATTCACTAAATTTATAATTACTAATGTTAAAACATCGTTTCCCTCTCCGCGTTTCAAAAATATTAGAAATATCAACGTCCATGGTAATATACGTGTTCATACTATTTACTGGCCAACGACTAACGATTCAACACAATCACCGACGTGTGAAACTATTAATTATTTCAAAGTTTGTATTGATAATTTAGGTAGGTAGCCGGACGAGCCGCCAATCTTTCAGGAAAACAATTTGAAATGTGTGCAAACGAACCAGCGTCAGCGCTGTCAACAAATGTCAGCGCGCAAAACTAAACGTGTCCTGCGGACAACCGGTTTCGTTTGGAGTAGAGTGGCTCGCAGCTGGAGGGTGCGCACACGGACGAGGAGTCGAGATCACCGAAATGTCTAGTGTACAATTGATTGTGTTTACGACATTTTTTCCCTAGGCCGTGGCTGTGGTCCGGCCAAATGGCTATTCAAGCAACCACATCTGGCCGTCGCAATACGCGCGTGATGGTCGGCGTTATGATTGTTCAACTCGGGCCACTTCCTACGCGTGTATGTATTTTGTTTTGTCTAACTTGTGCGCGTTCTATTCAGAGTGTGAAATTCATTTTATGAGGGTATTTCTTCTTATATGTGCATATATATTTTTTTATTATTCCACGAAACATATTTGTTTAACCGAACAGCCCTTGAATGAATAATCGTTTTATTCGTTATTTTGTTGCGTTATGTTCTTTCCAAAAGTCATGTAACGTTTGTCTATGGTTAATTTATGTGTTTGGCCTCGACGATCTGCATCATCTCGTGCGTGCTGGTTACTTGTTGTCCGTATGTATTCGAATAAACACACATGTGTTATGGCTTAAATATTGTAATAATACAAAATAAGAGAAAAAAAGGAAAGTAAAAATAAAATAACTAATAATTGTTTTAAGTATTTTAACACGTGGCGTTGGTCCGAGAATTCGCCCAGGTATAAAGGATGTAATATAAAAATGAAAAAAAAAATAGATCAAAAAAATCGAATGAATTATAAAGCAAAATAAGATAAAATAAAATTATACATTTTATGTTTTTGCTTACCTTGCTTATCTACAAAACACTGTTGACCGTATAAAAAGGATAGGTTGGGTCGAAAGCGAATTCACCGACGAGGCTAAATAAACTAACACTCACGTAAATTGGTTCGCGAAACATCGATTTCGTTTAGAGTACTAGCTCGTAGTTCGAGTGTGCGCATACTGGCGAGGAGACGAGATCGTCGAAGGGTCTAGGGTGTAGTTTTTTCTGTGTTTTATGATTCTTTTGGTATGTGGCCGACTATGGAGGTGGTCCGGCCGACTAACAGTTCAGTCGCCATTCAAAAATGACGTTTTAGTGCTATTATAGTACGTGTGACAATCGGCATTATGATTTTTCATCTCGGGTCAGTTATCACGCACGTGTACTTTGCTTTGTCTAAGCTGTGTGTGTTCTTTTCGAAGCGTGAAATTCGTCCCATAACGGTACATTTTTTTCTTTTTTTTTTAAATTTCTGTTAGTTCAACCGACTAGCCCTCGATCGAATGATCCCTTTATTTGTTACCCTGCTGCGTGGTGGTATTTTAGAAAGTCGTGTAAAACTGTTCGATAACGGTATTCTCTTTTCTTGTTTATTTTATTATTTTATGTTTTTATTAGCTCAAACGAGTATTCTTTGATAAAATAATTCCTTTATATTTTATTCTGCAGCGTAGTGTTATTTCAGATAGTCGTATGTAATTCGTTATGTCTAAGGTTAATTTATGGTTTTAACCCCGATGATCAGTATGCATCACACGTGTTGGTTATTTGTTACTTCGTTTTGTGTTCGGCATGTCCGTGAAAGACTTATTTGACGCATGTGTTATGGCTTAAATATATTTATTTTTTGTATTATACATGAAAATATAAACGGTGTTCCGAAAGAATCTAATATCAATATGTTTTTATTTAAAGAAAATATAAATTAGTTACGTAGGGTCGGATTTAGGGGAGGGTTGAGCCCAGTGACTGCAGCCCAGGGACTCCTTTTAAACTTGGGGCTCTCACATTTTTGTAATTGTTTGACGGTGAACATAGGAAAATCAATTTTATTTAATTGACAGATATTGAACATATATTGCAGTGATTTTCAAACTGGATGCCGCGAGCATTTTTTCGTAAATTCATATTCATAGCTAAATAAGTTTAATAAGTAATATAATGTAATAATATTTAAAACAATTTTTAATGCCCATAAATTTTGTTCTTAGTTCTAATTTAGTGCAAAATATTAAATAATGACTTTTAAACAAAAAAATAAAAGACGCCGTGAACATGCTGTGAAGGACAAAACGTACCGTGGTTAAAAAAAGTTTGAAAACCACTGATATATTATAAGGAAGTTTATTTTTCTGTAAGAAAGTAGTAATTAAATTTTCATCGAAAAAAATATTTTCGTATTTTAAAAAGAAAAAAAAAGAAATAATGAACGGGTTTCCAGAATCATCTAGCAAAAAATATATTTTCCCGACACGCCTGTCAATTTA
The DNA here is from genome assembly GCA_019022885.1 of Schlechtendalia chinensis. Taxonomy (NCBI): domain Eukaryota; kingdom Metazoa; phylum Arthropoda; class Insecta; order Hemiptera; family Aphididae; genus Schlechtendalia; species Schlechtendalia chinensis. Next base: position 9,504,629 of record CM032339.1, on the reverse strand, counting down.
TTTGGGGCGACGGAGCCCCCACAACACATTCCGCCTAAGGGCCACCGCATAACTAAATCCGGCACTGTAGCTGCGTATGATATCGCACATAAATAGATCAATACGTGAAATGTTTGTATCAACTGTGATTACGGTAATGATGTGTGTGCACGTCACTATGCCATCGTATGCTTAAATAGCCTAAGCTAGTGGTTCTCAATATTTTTAGGACCGCGACATACGGGTTTTACATTTATAGGATACAAAAGTTAAAAAAACGTTTCTGATCCGAGTCAAGAAGCCAGAGTTAAAGAAACCTTTTCGTTAAACATGACCAAACATTTTTAATTTCCCACGTCACCGCCTGTTGTGCAATAAACAGTTAATCGGTGTTCATGTTATCGGCTATATCAGTGATTCCCCCCCCCCCTTGTGGGCATATTTAATTTTGAGGAGAGCGTTTTACTCAAGGTGGCGCTAAATGGGGCGATATACAAAATAACGTAGGTATAATGTTTATATACACACAATAATAATGAAACCGTAATAAACATTTTATTGTTTTATATGATTTATTTATTTTTAATTTTATCTTATTTTTTTCGATTATCTTCAATTGAAATTCAATTCAATTCTTATCGGACTTATCATATCGATTAGCTTCGTTAAGCCCCATTGATATGCGGACATTTCTGACAGTCGTGTACACGTATTTACTACGCGAAGACGTGAAGTTATTATTGTGTGTGCATGTAAAAGTCTTATTTAGGTATATATAAAGAAAAAATTAGTCGACGTGAATTTAATTATTTTTCTAAATTATCAGGCTCAAAAAACATTTTAGATTTTAACTTAGAAACATACTGTGCACACCTTGAGTCCATCAAAGATAATACGATAACTACATTTAAGGATATCAAAAATCGGATTATACCAGAATAGATATTAAATCCATTTTTAGCAGATATACAAAATATACAATCATTAATTCAAGAAGAACTACTCGAAGTGAAGAATGACAAAAAGCTAAAATTGATTTAATGGATATAAGTTGTTTCTCATACTAAATACGTATCTTAAACTTTGGAAAGAAGTGGAATTATTAATTAATAATAATTATTTAATTATATAATAATAATTATTAATAATTATTAATAATAATTAATTATTAATTATGGCTTTTCCATCGACATACCTAGCCGAAAAAGGCTTTAGTGCGGTTCAACAACTACTCACCAAATCAAGAAATAGATTAGACATATGTGAAAAATGAGATCTAAGACTGATGCTGACATCTTATAAGCCAGATATCAATTCATTAATGGGAAATCATCAATATTAAGGCAGTCACTAGTCATAAGTATTATTTGTGTAATTTTTTTAATATATTTTAAGTAAATTTGAAATTATGTTTAAAACATTAATATTTGTAGTAGATATTTTAATTTATAAGTAAATATTATCTATTCTTCAATATTTACAGTGTTACATAAAATTGTTTTATTTTAGTTTTCAGCTAAATGACTAATTATAACAAATTGACATGGAAGGGGGGGGGCAGTGTGAGATTTTTTTGAACATCAAAAGAGGTGTTGAATAAAAAAAAGTTAGGAAACACTGGGCTATATGAATGACGCAGTCATTCACGTGTCGTACATATTGCATAATGCCGACTAGTTTTAAGCAATGTGAATAAAACAATGTGTGCATAAACTTTTCTGGAAACGATAATCACCCACCATATTGAGAATTCAATCCAAGTCTCCGTCCATTATTACGAGTTAAAATTAATAACTGAATAGAATACATTACTTGCTATGTACGAACGGGTAGCTGATGGCCGGTGCTGCTAGAACACTCACGAGACGGCAGAGCAACAGGGGCGCAAGTCGTTCGGGGCACAGGTGTCTCTAAGGTCCCACTGCAGGGATCATATTCTCGCAGCCGTAAGAATACGGATCGTGCTCGATCTGGGTTGGATTCGTGCGGGCTGGGTTTCGTTACTCCTAAGTCGATTGAAATGAGGTTGCTGGCCATTTGGCCAAACGTTTTGCTAGTCTCATATGCCCCTCCGTTACGCAAATTCCTTGGACAGATTTTATTCCTAGTCTACGACGTTATTTAACCAATCTTTAGGTTACCATCTGCAAAAATTTAACTGGTAACTTTGCCCCCAGCTTCAAAAATCTTTCCCCTAGAATCTCTAACAAAGTTTGGTTCAATAACTTAAATTCGTCAAGACGTTCCATCGTTTATTTTAATCGGTTACGCATAGGACATTCACTTTAACCCGCCCACGCATATAAACTTGATCTCAACGACTCCCCATTAAGTACATTACATTAAAATGAATATATTTGTGACCTCCTCCATATTTTATTAAATTGTCCCTCTCTATTCATCCAGCGCTTATCTTTATTCAATTCTCTAAAATCTCTAAACGTTTCAATCGATCTCCCTTTTATTCTTAATTCTAAATCCGAACCAATTATTAATTTAATTATTTCATATATCTTGGAAGCTGGCTTTATCCTATAACCGCCCATTTTGTCTATTTCTAATTCCTATTGTTGTTATTATTGTTATGTGAACGTATGTGTATATATATATATATATATATGCATATGCCTTAACTGTCAATAAATAGTCTGTACTAAAAGCTAATAAAAAAAAAATAGTCGATTTCGTCCTCGTCCGGCTCTCGACTTGCTCTCGACAATAGAAAGCGTACGGTCAGCAGGCTTCGGTCACTAGGTTCTCGTTCTACGTTATACGTCGGAAACGTATATCAACGCGATATCAACGCTTCGATATACCGACAAAGTAAACGAAACAACACTGTCAAAACCAGCTGCTTCCCAGTCGTGGTCCGTTGTTGTGAGCTCCGATGCCACCAGTTGTTGGGTGCACGTCGGTTGGGTCCGTTGGAGCTCAAGTAACGTTTTAAGTTCGCTCTTCAGGTCACAATCAGAGGAAGATGGATCGATTTACTCGACGGAAGAATAATAATAGATTAACTAATTATTATGAACTTTATTAAAAAAGAATAAACGACAGTGTACACGTGCATTAGTTGGTAGACCACTCAATACTGTTTTTTTGTGATCGTCGTACGTATTCGTACGGCGGCACAGTCAACTATCCGCTAACTAAGCATTTCTTATTCGGTGGTTCTACTTATATCATGCTCATAATTATATGTTAGCGTGTTCATAACACCGCGCCAATCACTCGGGGACGACCAGAGACGTCCGAAACGCTACCTGTTTACCGGTGCACGAACAATAATATTTTTTGAATGTAAATAATCCGTTCGCGCGTTGAAATTACAACCGTGTTGCAAAACAAACAAGCGAATACGATATGTTTTTGGTTTGGATTGTTCGGCAAATGCATCCAGACGGATGGCCAGAGTTGAACGCGTGTCATCGCGATTGATTATTGTCGTCGGATCAGCCGTATAAACAGGGATAAAACAGGGTTGTGACGATTGGCCGACTTTTGGTCGTCAGACGAATGTCATATGGCCGGTCGGTCATCACTGCACGGACGATGGTCGGCCAACCTCGTGCCGAGACTCGTAGGTCAGAGCCACGAGGATTTCGGTGTTTAGTTCCGGATGATAGTGATACATAGGAATTTAAAAAAAGAAAAGAAAAAAGAAATTGTCTCGGCCAAGTTATAATATATTCACATAGGTTCAGCCGATACGTATACACATAATTACCAGGTCCACCACTTGCCCGTCGATGGATTCGAACGAAAAAAAAAAAGAAAGAAACGATGTGGTCGCGACAACTACATATGGTCGGACCGACTAATCTACGTAATCAAATGAGGGGACGATTGAATTCATGATAATATATATGAATAATAATAATAATTGGACCGATACGGTGGCCGTACCTACCCGACGATAATGAGTGGCGTCCATTGAATCCGATTTGACACGGTGTTCAAATCTAATCCGCGAACCGTTACGGACTTATACATGTTTTCGATTCGGTTGGTGGAGGTGGGGAGAGGGGAAGGAAACGAACTCGAGTACGAATAAGCGCGCGTCACGAAATACACTAACCTAACCTAACCTAACCTCGAGGAAGCAAACAAACAAAAGGAACAACTCCCGCGTGCGAACGACGCCGCACAATAAAATACGATCGGTACAAGATATCATCCGCGTACGCCATACGACTAGCTTGGAAATTACGCTGTACAGATGAACCAAGGTTGTCGTGCTGAGGTTGACTACCGGCGGACTAAACGTTTAAATTAAGTTCAAATTTTAGGCGTTAATTTTAAACGAATTACTTCACGCTCACGTGTTTTGTTCGGTTTGGAAAATACTCAATATATAGTGTTGTTCGACAACATAAACCTAACCTAACCTAACCATATACGTATACGCTATTTTTATAACGTTCATTAGAAAATGTTGACTTTCAAATGAGTCAAGTTATTATTTTCAAAAACTAACGCTTAAAGTGAACAACACAGAGATTGATTTACGGTACAAAATATACACGTGTTGAAAACGTTTTTATCACAGATACACACGGAACATCATAACAATTCGTACGATGACAATGGTATATTTGTAATTAATTAATTAATTAATTAAACAATAGAAAAGAAAAAGAAAAAACCATTAAAAAAAAAATAATCATTTCACAAAAGCAATTTCATAAATATTTCACAAAAAAAAAAATTGTCATTTAACCAATTAACATTTCACAAAAACAATTTCACAAATTAACATGTTACAAACAAAATTTCACAAAAAAACATTTCAAAAAACTATGTCAAATTCAACTTAACATTCGCTTTAAATAAAAAAAAAAAATATTTATGTAGCAACGCCGCTTTCAGCGATCTGATTTTAAAGATGGATCACATCCGAACCGCACACGTTTTAATTTATGATACGACGTGTTCCGCACCGTCATAGAATAGACTGTCCTGTGCATTTCCCTTGGTCTGTTTCTGTTACTTTTGTGTATGGTTAGATCGTCCCACGCCGCGCTCATTTCTTGATAATCTGTAAACACAACCATTCGGTTTATCACAAACGTACGTAAGGGTACGACGGTAAGGCGACGTTACACATCGTACACGGATTGTTTACCTGTCCACGTTAATGAACTGCGCGCGGGGCTCGGACGCAGGGCGCGCGCTATCGCTGCCTTTAGGTGCATCACGTGTTCTTCGGATAACACCTCCTCGAACACGTGTCTAAAATATTCTGAAAATCGAAAATCACCATATGCGCGTATTACATTACTTCTTTGATACCGCGGTATCGTCGTCAGCGGCGTAGTTCGGGGTAAATTACAAGTAGGATTAGTCATCTTTTTTTATATTTTTTATTTTAACAAAATAACCAGAAGTTATAATAGTAGCGAGGGGGGCTTGGTCCGTCCTCCACGCCTCTCAAATATCAAATAGTACAAATAATTGCATAGCATGGTATCGTACAATGAATAACATACAAAAAATAATATTTGTTCAAACGCTTATAATATAATGTCTCGTCTTGTATACAACTGTTCTTAAGCTGTCAGTTCACCTTTCACTACGGCTTCGTTTAAACCGTACCTGGCACACAAACAACAAACAACGCTCGCAGGGAATCGAAATCGTTTTCAGAAAAAACCACTTGAGATTTGTCATTATCACGGACGACCGATCACGGCGATAACAGACAAAGTATTATTACCGGTAAGAGATGTTTGCTAATAGTCGGGAGAGAGCACGAAAAACAAACACTGTCCCGCGATACCATCGCTACCTGTTAAGTCGGCGGCAAATACATACACACCTGTCTGTCGTCGGGGTGCCGCCCCCTAACCTAACCTTATTTATATTTATGGTTAATGATCGTACCCATCGACGTGATTTCTGTTCGCCGTGTCGGCGGAAGGCAGTCGGTGGTGGTCGAAGCGATAGTCGCCGCTGCTGCCATCGTCATAGTGTCCGGGTTCGCGGGAATATTTTCGCGAACACTGGCACCACAAACTTCGGTCGGCGCGTCCTCCATTATCTGTCTGTAACCCGTTTCCGTGAACGTCGTCTCCGGGTTCGCACGGGGGATTTCGCATATCCCGTCGCCGCGATCTCCGGCCGACGCTTGCGACCCTTCCGCGGGTTCACGACTTTCCAACGTCTTCATGACGCAAGGGCGATGATACACGGTTTTACAGTCTATGCGTGTGCACCAAAAACGAAATGTCAAAAACGCGCTCGTCCCCGTCAGTAATTATCGTTTCTCATGACTTACCAAAACATTTTAGCATTTGCCGAAACGGGCGACGAGCGTCGCAAAGGCCGCACCGTTTCATGTATCCGTACCACCGCGACAATTGTTTCGCCTGGCCACAACAAGTGGCCGATACGCAGCACACGTTGATAAGGGTAGTCGTCATCTATCCGAATAATCGGGTTTGAAATGGAAAAACAATGTTCAAAAATACTTATGGATAACAATTACGATGTCGATAAGTAACGAGTCAACCGGACAGAACCAAGTCGTCCGCCAGTTCGCAACGAGAACACGCAAATAGTTAACCTCATATATATAAATATATAAACATATGGGTTGTTCAAACTATTGGAAACTTTAATTTGTAACAATAACAACACGAGGTCCGTTGCTACGTACCTGTTGATCGGTGCACACCGAGATATGTTTATATAGTAAAACCACATATTAAATAGTATTATATATACCTAGATACGCGAAACTAAGGTGCTGTGTATTATTGTTATTTATTGTTTTTAAAATAGCATTTACGGATTGAATTTGCCGTATACGTATTTTTTCATACTCGCACATATCGCGCAACAATTTTTATCCCTAAAATGATTTATATTCTCTATTATTTTTGTTGTAGAACATTGCAATATTTCACAACACGCCCCGTAAGCAAATAATACAATGTCTATTGTCGTAATAAAATGCAATTTTTTCTTTCAGTTTGCAATAAATAAATACATTTTTTAGAAAAATCGCTATTTATAAACTGTGACGGGGGGAGGAGAGCAAGATATAACTGTTATATAGTTATATACTTGACATCTAAGTATACGTATATAACCAGAACTTATAAAAGTACAAATACAGTCTAGGAAGTCGATCGTATTAACTTATAATTATGAATAACAAATTAATAAAGTACCGACAACACGATTATTTAACACTGATATATTATATTACCTCTACCGTTGTGTCGGTCATCCTGTTAGTAATATCTTCGGTTAACGTAGTGCAATGAAAGCGACGAATGAAAAAAAAAGTCGAAAAAAAAAATTAGAATAGACAAATTTTATGATAAACACGAACAGAAAATGAATGTAGAGAAGACAAGAAAAAATTGTGATAATCGAAAAAGATTGACGAGCGTAAATAAAAAGTAGAACGTTTTCGGGCAGTCCTAAGCCCGCAATGAGACCCGTCCGCCGTGCGCGAGATTTATAGCTTACGTTTGTGCGGTAACCACGGTGACTTGTTTACGTCGTATTTGGCCATGCGTACCGAAACGATAACGAACACGTGTGAAGTATCGTCGCGCGCATTTAAAGGGATGACACTGGGAGCCATTTTGTAAGGCGATTGAAACTTGAACAGCCATATACGGATACGCGGTTGATTTATACACAATCGTATCTGACCGAAAACCAATTTTATAAAAATAAAGACGGTGTTAAAATGCGTTCAGTGTTTACGGTGACCGTAGGCAAAACTATACAGGGTGGGGGTTGATTATAGAGGCTTCGGTTGCCTCCAAAAATTTTTACGTGCACTTGCACGAAGTTTTACTTAAGCCGATATTGCTAGCGTGACGGCGTATGCCTGTTTACTGGTTTAGACTAAAAGTCCGTTCAAGTTGTAAGGATAATTGTTGAGTGATTTCTTTTTATTATGATTTTCGTTACATTGTTGTGGTGATGGAACCGGATTGTTGTGATGCGTTTTCATTGCTGATTGGATGGGTCTGTTGGCATAAGTTTTAGGACTTGGAATAGGCATGGTTGACCTTGGAATAGAACGTGTAGTTAATTTGGTGTTTATGTAGAAGATGTGGTTGACTTGGTGTTCATGAGGGTGGGGTTGATTGACTGCGATGTTTTTTTTTTTTTCATTGCTGCATTGCTTGATCGGGTGGATGGAATCTGGTGTTCCATTAGTTGGCACAAGTTTCGGGCCGTGGCTGATAACTTGGAATAAAAGGTGTGGTTGACTTGTTGTTCATATAGAAGGTGGTGATATCTTTTTGAGTATTACGTCGGGTAAACCATAAAGTATAAAGTTCACTGTGAAATCAAAAATTATTGAGTCGAGATGTTATCGTGAGCTGATAGATTATTAGAGGTTGTTCGATTTATTAGTACAGTTATTAATCTCCCAACTGCTGTTCTTAATCTGTTAACAGTTACCCAGTCCAGACGTGAAAGAGAAGACCCTGCTAACGGAATGCTGGGATTAGAGATAAGTTCACTATTTCTGAGCCTCACGTTTTATTACATTACATTACACCAGTCCGTGGTTCTTCTGAAATTAGATTTCAATAGTGTCCTCCCTGTTATCCATGATGGTTTTCTAGATTTTTACCTTTTATCGGTCGTGCGGGGTAAATAATCTCCCAGCTTAAATATAGACGTCAGTACAATTTTCCCATAAAAACTAATATCTACCTAATATCTCGTATAGCCGTTGATAACATATTTATCTAAATTTACGAGTCAACCAAAACTTGTTTCAGTGAATCAGTTAGTTTGAACCGTCCGCTAAAGTTGATTGTGTCGTGTTTGGAAAATATTTACCCCACGCGACCAAGTATTTTAATGATGTGCACACATGTCATCATTGTATTCACAGCTAACACAAATGTAATTAATGTATGGATTTCTTTGTGTAAAATACCATATATAGCTATGAGATATTTTCTTTAAATAAAACATACTAACGCTTGATCTTCTCGGAACACAGGTTGTATTTTCAAATAATAATACAAAAAAATATAACGCATATGTCTAAACCAAAACAAATAACCGACACGGACGAGAGATGTTGATCATCGGAATCGAAATTATAAATCAATCTTAAACATATAAACTCCACACGAAATTATAAGACGAAACTACGACGCAGAGGAGTAAAAAAAAAAGGGGGTCTGTCCGATCAAAGAATAGTCAGTTGATTCGAATTAGAAATATATAAGAAATAACTTATAGAAACGCATTTTACGCATACAAAAAAAAGAGAGGAAACCCACATATGGTTGTGATAAATGAAAAAATATATACACGAAAATTTACCCAAAACGAAAGGTCGTAACGCCGACTATGCGCATATAGAGACGACAAAACATCTATTGTCACTATCAATCGATTGGACTGTTACGTAGTCAGCATATTAAAGATATTATAATATACAAAATGTACGTCCTAGACTACCCGATGATCTCGTCTCCTCGTCGGTGTGTGCGCACACTCCACGAACCAGTATTCCAGACCAATTCTGTGTTCCGCGGGACATAGTTAGTTTCGCGAGACAATTTAATTCGAGCATTGGTTTATTTGACTTTGTCGGTGAATTCGCTTTGAAAGTGAAGTCACCGATCCAACATTTTCCTTTCTTTTTTATTGTTTAAATCTCTTTATGCGATCGTTCGTCTCTGCGGATACCAGTTAGACTTCGAGCACGAGCATAAGGTAAGAAATTTTGATATTTGACAATTTATTTCAGTGTTTTGCCTTGCATGTTTATTTTATTTTTTTTATGATTTATTTTTTTTATATATCTTTACATAAAATAAATCTAAACGATTCTCGAATTCATACCCCGTAAAATATTCTCTTTTATTCCCCTTTTTTTAGCCTTTTATATTATAACCTTTTTTTGTATTATTACAGTATTATTTTTTTTTCGTTTTAAAAATTGTCGAATTTAATCGTAGGCGTATTCAACACATGTTAGATGAAGCTAGTGACGAGGAAATTTGGGGTGATATTTCCAGCGATGAAAATGAATATGGTAATCAAACAGATATTACAAATCACGATACAAATACTGGACAGTCATTTTGGATGAAGAAAATGATATTACACAACACGAAACTATTATAGTTCCTGATGAAAATATCTATCACGAATCTGATGACGACTTACCCTTAGCCATGCGGTTTGTTAATTCATATTATGATAAAGACGGTACTAAATGGAATCGTCAAAAACTACTTCAGATAAGAAGAAAACATGCACAAAATGTAGTTACCGAAAAATCAGGTGTAAAAAAATCCGCGAGACAAGAGAAAACTGTTTTAGATTCTTGCCATGTTTTTTTATCCAAAATATATATTGGAAATTATAATTAAATGTACGAACATATACATTGAAAAGGTACGCTCCGAATTTTACAAGGGAACGAGATGCTTCTGACACGAATGTTGCATGAATAAAAGCTGTCATTGGAATTATTTACATGATAGGTAAATATCAAAATTGTATAATAATATGATGTAATATTTTATTTTCTGATAATCATAATTCGGCTTCGGCCGGACCGGGCGATTGCGTTATCAGTTTTTATTGGCTAAATAATTTCTATATATGGTTGTACTGTCTAAAACTCTATTATTTTTATTTCAATTTGCGATGAAATGTGGACACCGAAGTTTGGGGGATTTATAGAAAAAATATGGTACAGGGGCAGAACTATTTTCATGCATAATGACAGAACGGAGATTTCGGTTTATTCTCGCTGCATTAGATTTGATGACGTTCGAGGTCGATGTGAACGACAACAAATTGATAAAATAACACATATACGGACAATATTCGAAATGTTTGTAAACAGTTGTAAAACGGCATATTCCATGTCTGAATACATCTGCATCGACGAAAATTTACAAGCGTTCCGTGGAAAATGTTCATTTCGTCAGTGTATACCGAGTAAGCCAGCAAAATGTGTGATAAAAATATTTGTTCTCTGCGACAATTTAAATTATTACACAGGAGATCTTGAAATTCATACTGGTACACAACCAGATGGGCCATTCAAAATTGATAATGGAGCCGCAAGTGTTGTCAAACGATTGATTCAACTAATAACACCAACTGTTAAAAATGTTACTACCGACAACTGGTTTACTAGTGCTAATGAAGCAAGAAAGTCGGAAATAATTACTTTGTATAATGCCACCAAAGAAGTCGTTGACAACATGGATCATATGACGGAAAATTATTCAGCAGCTAGAAAAAGTTTCCGTTGGCCATTGACAGTATTTTATTCTATGCTAAATATCGGAGGTGTCAATGCTCGAATAATTTACCAGGAAAACTGCTAACAGAATAAAACAACAAGTCTGGATTTTTTTGAATCTTTGTCTCGAGAATTGATGAAGGTGCACATAGAATATCGCTCCACCATCCAATCATTACCAACAGAAAAAAAAACAAAAATGGTAAAATACGGATTTACTGTAACAACTACAGAAGTTTCAACGGTTTTCACAATCAGGGAGATGTTCTTTTTGCGACAGAAATAAGGATCGAAAGACTACAAAAGTATACAACATTTGTGCAAAACGTATATGCCGTGACCACCTTGCAGAAATTTGTCCAGACTGCTGTGAAGAGATGTTATAAAACTAGTATATACTAAAATAGTAATATAATAGTTTCCAAAAAAAAACTTTTTTCTTAAATATAACATATACATATTTAATATATATTATATTTCAATTAAATATGCAAAAATATGCCATCAAAAAATTGGCCATAAAATCTACGTATTACGAAACGTCAATATTTCGTTTTAAAACTGTTTATAATCGAATATATTGAAATATGCAACTATATAAAAATCTGACTCTAGTTATTTCCTAAAATTAAAAAGATTTAAAAATTTTGTTTGAAGTTTATTCCTAAAGGTACAAACATAATAACTGTAGTTAAAAGAAAATTTACGTAATTTTTCAAACCAAAAACGTGTTTTTGATTTTCTATATTATCAGTATAAATATAGGTGTTTAAAAAAAAACTTTTCATCAAATACATTCTTGATTGCAATGATAAGTTATTAAATAAATAACAAATTAAATACTTTTGGTAACTCTTTTTTTTTAAACTACCTATATGATACTTTCAATTTGTATTTTTAATAATCTAAAAAATTGTTAATAACTTAAAATGTTAACTTGTTGAGTGGCGCAGTAACGGGCGGGGGAGGGTGAAATGTTATTAATCTTAAAATTCGTATGTATTCAACACTCCACCCTGACAATTTGTCTTACTACGTCACTAAACTTGTTGTTATTTTAAATATAATAAATTATTTTTATTACCAACTATTTTTATATATTTTTTTTTTTTAGAGTCAAAAGAACTTAATTCCTTGTGATAAAAACTTAAATATTTTTTACATACACACACAATTTTAATACTGAAAAATAATAAGAATTATCAAATAAATATAAGGAACATTTTTTTAGACATTATAATAAATTATATTATAAATTAATTATAATATACACAATTATAAATATAACATTAAATAAAACTTGAACTTTTCTATAATCAATGATAATCAATAATTAACATAACGTTTAAATTCGATAATATAATTGAAAATGCAATATTAGTTAAAAATACCTAGTTGTCACATTGAGTATATATCTATTTTATTTTCTAATTGCTTTTTTTAATTATTTTAATTTAGGAAATTAAAACTGTAAAAAAAGTGTCGTGACCGGACTAACGACAAAACTATGTTAAACGTCAACATATTGTCATAGAAAAACTCCTGAATTCTGATTAGAAAAAAAAAACGTTTCATGCTGTTCACGCGATAAATGAAAACAAAAAAATTAATTTGAAAACAATTCTAAACGTAAAACATCCTGCATCCTGCAAATTATCTAAACTATTATTTAATGATTAGTTCACTCGATTCGAATTTCCTAATGCAATATAAACATTTTAATGTACTCGTATACTAAAGAACAATAATTTTACTATGCTTTCATAAAATATACAAATTTATGTGATTGAAAACAATCGTATAAACACTAATTCAGTCACATTATAAATTTAAATTCGATAGATTATTGTTAAAATTTAGACGATCCATAAGTGATCCAATATGTGTACATAATTAACAATTTTCAACACATCTGTAAAATAATCATATGATCAAAAGAAAAAAATTCTTCACACTCAAATTCGTCACACTTTAATTCTTTGAGACTTAGCGAAAAAGAAGCTTCAAATTCGTTTATATTTACGATTTCTAGTGTATCTACTATTAATAGTGATTTAATCTCACACTTATTTTATCGTCAACAATAGAACAAGAATCACATTTAAAAATGATTATGACCAAAATTTATCGTTGGGCATAAAGACGATGAACAGTCCCATAGATTCGAGAATATATCATCGGTTTTACGTTCGTTGTCATTGTGAAATTTTTATAAAGTTAATTCGTATCTTTCATTTCGTCAATATTTGGCACTCCTGGAAAATTAATTGATGAGGTGGACGTGGTGGTGGATGGTGAGAGGTGAGGTAGTGGACTCTGTCGTTGGGAAGGTATGAATCCTTCTTCATCATCTGACCATGTATCCAAACTACATCCATCAGAAATAAAGTCCGATTCATATTCTTGGAGCGCTGTCCAAGTATCCTGAATTCTAATATTGTCACTATCCAATGATTCTGGACGTGCTTGCGAGAAATCATCGGTAACGCCTTTATTTAACGTTTACTGGCAAATGTGGTAATGGCTTCCTAAGTGGCGGTGGTATATATCCCTTCTCATCTTCAGGCCAATCGGCTGATTGGTACGAACCGCAGTTTCCAGAAACAACGTGCGGTCCGGTATCTATGTGCACTGTCCCCGTGTTCCAGATTCCAGTTTTTTCGTTACCTAACGACTCTGGACGGGCTTCTGAAGAAATTCCAGTTACGTCATTATTCAACGTTACTGGCAGAGGTGGTAATGGTCTACAAGGTGGTAGAAGTATATATCCCTTCTCATCTTCTGACCACTCATCCGAACTGCAACCTCCAGAACCAACGTGCTGTTCGGCATTTAGGTGCGCTGTCCACGTGTCCTGGATTCTAATTTCGTCATTATTCAACGATTCTGAATTTATAACATTGGTATTGCCGTCGTCTGAAAAAGAACGTGAATTTTATTCACTGAAGGCTAACTCCAGCTTCTTGGAGCACGTAGAAATTTTCATCGATTTCAGGTTTATTATCATTCAACAGTTCTACGAGGGTTGATGAATATTTCATATTATTAATACTTGTTTTCCCTAGTAAGTTTGCCAATGATAAGGTGAACGAATTATACCGATTTCAGAATTGTCTTATATTTCAGTAACGTTTTATTGTGATTTAATACGTTATACAAATTATAATTACTTGTAAATTCTTCCGTTTTCAAAGCCATTATCTCGTCGCCGATACAGTCCACGTGACATTCAATTTGGTTGATTCGCAGTCGATCATTCTCTGTGTCCAATGCAACGCAATAAAACGATAGGTTAGCAAATAAATCAAATACTAATGTTGTAAAATAATTTTCGTATGAACGAATATTTAATATAGTCATAATTACCGTTCAAGTTTTCCATTGACGTTATTTTATCTACAAAAGCGTCAATGCGACTATCAAACTTGTTCAAAAGCAGGCTAATGTTCTTTGTATTCACTAAAACACGATTACGTCAAACAAACTGTTACGTCTTAAGCATTTAAATCAAATACCTGTGTAATGTTTTGTTCCATTAGATTTAAAACAATTACGACACGAAGGAATATTGAATAAAATCATAATTACCTTTCGAGTTTTCCATTGGCGTCATTTTATATTCAAAAGCGTCCATGCGACTCTTCAAACTCGTTCAAAAGCAGGCTAATATTCTTTGTATTCACTGTAACACGATTACGACAAACAAAATATTATGAATCAAATATTAGCGTAACGTTTTTATTCGGTTCTTAACAATTATCACAAAATAATATTTTACAAATGTCTGCAGAATACACTCCCCCGGTATTTGTGTAGTGCGTAAAATATAGATCACAGAAAACGTATTGTAACTTCTCGAGCCTATTTTAAATGCACGCTCTTATCTTATATGCGTGTGAAATCAATGCCAATAATAACATAGTTGTTAGCCCAAAACAAAAAACATAACCAGACTACGTAGTTTCTAGGGTGATCAACAAATCATTACAAATTCATAATAACAGCATAATAAACAATTTCATTCTTGTAAACGGTCTGTTAATAGGTCTTTATTAAATAAAATATAGAAGTATTTTTATTTTGTATCTAAAAAAACACGAAAAACATGTTTTATCTAAGATTATGGCTCCTATCGTTTTGGGCTTTATACTTGGGGCTGCAGATAATCCGTTGGGCGATAAGAAAATTTATGTTTCCCGACCACTGTAAAAACTTGACGAACAATGTATCGGCAGCTTTTAAATGTGGTAACGGCGAACGTTTCAACCTAACTGGTAAGTCACTGAAAACCTTAAAAACATGAGTATGTGTACATTTAAAACTATACGAATTATGTATTCGTCTTTTTTTTATTTTCGGAATTTTCGTTTGAAAAAAAAATATATTATATATGCTTGAACATGTAACTAATATATATTATGTCATCGTTAGTGCGAGCAGATGTTTGCGACAAACACGAGGTCGGAGAAGTTGATACGATCTCAGCGACGGACTCCGTCAATGCGCAAATAGACAGATTGGAAAATCACGTGCGCGATATCGGATACAAGATGACGAATTTGGAAGCGGAGAATTTGAAATGTAACTGTATTATTTCCGTATCAACGTTAATTATATTAATACTTTACGCGCCTCGTCAATGTTGTCATCACATTTTCAAAACCAGTATCGGACTCATAACGAATGACTTTTTTCCCGATAAATCGTCGCGTATCGAGCGCATTATCAGTAGCTCGCGCTGATGATGACAACGTAGTTGTCGAAATACGTATATAATTTTTGTGATTTCGGATTTTAAACATTTGTTTACAATATTATTATGTATGTACTGACCGTAACTCAAAAATACCGTTGAAAACGCATTCGAAATTGTCCATTATTTTAATGGTTGGACCGTCACGTGCTAATCGCATAAGACCAACCACGTATTATATTGTAATAGAAAAAAAAAATTCGGCGCTCCGACACACTTAAATGTAAAGATAAACGGTATCATATTTCTTTATTCGCCAACGAGTTCCTCCAAAAATTGATTGCAGATTGTTTTAGTCCCCATCAGGTATTATTTTTGCGTTTCGAAGACACGAAACCCGGTCATGTTCAATTAAATCTCATGCAGTTATAATAATATATAGTTCGGATAACATTTTCAATTTGAAATTAATTGAATAAACGCAAAATGTTTAAGTTTACATTTTAACGGGAGATTTTTCAACTTCGTTTTTGTAGCTGAAAAAAGGATATTTGACTTCTTTCACACGTCAGTAGAGAAAATTAAAAATATAAAGAAGTACAATATGGCGACAAAAAGTACAAACGAGAGTATGTATTTTGTTTTTTTAATATATTCAATACGTCTGATAAATATTCACGAAAACGATACTTTTTATAATTATTGTTCCTTGTGTTTTAAGATACCAATCATGATTGCTGTTGTCGATCGACAGCATTGACGACTTGTACTGATAAGAATGAAATGTTCAAAAATGTACTGGATGCCTTTAAAAGTAATATGCGCTTCCTTCTTTTTTTTTTTTTTGGTTTTTTAATTAGATATTTAATAAACGGAATCTTCTTTAAATATTTAAATGTGTTTTAATTAAGCAAACCATTTATAGAAATAGTTTAACATACCATATTGCGTTTTAAGAAACAACACAGTTTTAATCGATAGTTCATTAAATATTTGGAAATAATACAAACATGCGTGAAATAAAAAAATATTTACTTTTAGAAATCAGTGATGAACTTAGAGATAGTATGAACAGGAAAATAGACCAATTAAAGATTGACATAGCTACTATGCAAAGTAATTAAAAAAATGTAATGTATATAGGTGTAAATAAAATCAATTGTAATAATCGAAACCCTCAAAAACATTTTAATGTTTCACAGCGAATAACGCAAGAGATCATTTGCCGCGACCCCCAGCCATACCAATACCTCGGACTGTTAGCGCCCACACTGAAATCACATCTCCGGCTCAATCACCATCAACGATTCTACTAGCGATAACGTCCCACGACATCGGGACTGAAGCACCACAGCCCACTCCTGCTGTGTCAGCTACACTGGCCTGTCCAAAGTCGTCGATTAGTAACGAGACTGGACATCAGAGCACGTGCTGTATACTCCAACAGTACGGATCGGACGTTATTTTCAATGAATACAGTTCGGATGATAGTTGGTCAGAAGATGAAAATGGATTCATATCTTCGCCATCTCAGAGACCACTACCACCTTTACCGAAACTGTTGGATGACCATGACAATATATTCCAACGCTCGCAGTCCTGAATATTCGTTCCTGAATAATTAGGGGCGATGACGAGGTAAATTTATAATTTGTTTTAAATGATTTTTTTCTTTTTAGATTTGAATGATATTTCCATTAACAGGTACAGTAAACTTCATTCAGCTATGAGGTTTTTGTTAAAATTTGTAAAGTATAATCATTAATGATAATAATAATATTAATAAATACGTTCAATAATCTGTATTTTTTTTACAATTTTATTTGATTTCTGAATTTTTTTACTCAAATTTGATTTCTTTTCAGGGATTTAATTATGTCGTCGTCTAATGAGAATAACTTAGAGACTGATAGATGATGCTTACGATCGCGATCGGAACTCAGGTGGTATGCTAATGAACTATTTTAAAAACTTATTAGATCGGATGATGAAGTATTAATTACTTTTAGATAAAATTCCAACGATCGAAGACGGGTTCGTCATCGACTTTAAGTATTATTTTATTATCAACATCATCAAGAAAGATCGGGTAAGACAGTTATCACACAGAAAAATTATTTTTTCCTGACCGTGTAGTCTTCATTGTTTTTAATAATTCTATATCGTTTTTAGGTAGTTTGATTTCCGTATAAATTATAACTATGTATATAGAAGTCGCCAAAGGTCTGAATGACCTGTTAAGCAAAAAAAAATTATATTTAAAATTCATTAGGTTATTAATATATATATATTGATAACCTATTGAATTAAAAAATAGAATTATTGTTGAATTTGCAGATCATTCAGGCCCTTTGCGACTTCTACCAAGAATATCCAATATTCTCTTTTGCATAATGCATTCTCGCTCCTTAACTTATTATTTTTAAATCGTTGTTTTCCTACCGGTTGATTATTATTTGGCTTGCTAGTAACTAATCGTTTTATTAACGCGCTATATACTAGTATACAATTTGCATATTATATATGTTAATATTTTAAGTTTAACAAGTTTATACACACACACATATATATATACGAAATTAAGACTACTTAAAAAGATTTAAAACGTATACATTTTTATAATAAAACAATATACAGTATGTATGTATGTGTATATATGTACACTATATGTACATATATTATATAACATTAATTTTTAGATTTAATAGCTCATATTGAATATATACAAAATTAGTATAACGTGAACATTTTTTTCCGTAAGAGACAACATGGTGAAATTGTTTTCCAAAAATATTCTATATAATTATATAATATTCGTTTGATAATCGGTCCGATCGCCTACATTTTCAATTAATTTCGACAAATCATTTTAAGTCCAATGACATCTAGTATATTTTTGTTAGTGAATCAATAATGAGTTTTGAATGATAATGTAATATAATTTTAAATCTAATATATCGAGACGAGATTAAAAAAGCTTAAGAAATTGTTTTTTATGGAATAAGTGAGAATCTAGTTAATACATAGGTTATGAATCTTTATTGTGTGATTTATTTTAAGACACCAAATGAAAGAATTTTTGTTTTATACAAGTTAATATTAACTTGTAAATAAATTGTAACAATAACTTGTTAATGTAAGTTTAATAAGATAATAGTTTATTCTATGGGTTCGCTTTATATATTAACACATCAGATATATATTTAGAGTTTCACCGCCAAAAAATAGTACAATTTGACGCTTTTATCCAAAAAATTACAAAAAATTATAAAATTTATGACACTATTTAAAAAAAGAACATTTTTTTCCTCCACAACATTGAACTCAAATTTATCATCAATAATCTATTATGTATCATTTATCTACTGTCGTAAACAATTTGAAATATAGTTAATTTTGGTCTAAATATTGCATTTTTTAAATTTGAAATACCTTCTTATGTTTTTTATATTTATTTGATCCAAGTATGAAATCGTGTAGATTTACACGATTCTGGTCTTAAGATGGTTTCATCCATCGAAACCTATATTTTGTGTCCTGCAATGTTAGATCTGATTTTGATCATGATTTCTACTTCAATATCATTCACGTAATTTTTACGCAATATGCTTTCGTCAGAAATTTCCCTGTTTGTATATTTTTCCATAAACAAACGGAAATCCTTGTTGTTAACTTTGTTTAGTGTAATGTTTGCAAATAAAAATGCTTTAATTACAAAGATTTTCAAAAAACATAGATTTTCTTGTATATAACGCAAGTTGTTGCTGTACTTTTGAGGTTGTAGCGTTTTGATGGCGATTTACTCAGTGTTTATCAGTTTTTACGTGTTGCGTCACTATGTATCTTTGATCTGCAGATACTCGAATTTCACATAACTTGCAAAAAAGAACTGACCCATCACTCGAAAATGCCTTTTCACCCGAACTCACTGACGTATTTAGTTAATACGCTAGTCATCGACGGCTTATTTTTCGGCATCTTTAACGTGAATACGAAATGAATGGATGGCAAATGTACTATAACGAAATACCCAACGACACTGAACCATAATTCTATAATATACTACAATAATACAACACTACACACTATACGTTTCGAAGAAATATCTAATAACCGCGACATCGTCTTATCGCATTTCCGGGTGGCGGTCACTACTATAATTACAAAACCCGAAATAACCATCAATACGCATACAAACTCTGACAACCCACTACGTTTGTGCTCCGTTTGCGCCATTTATGCCCGAAGGTCCCACGTTTGTGCTAGCTCCCCTTCTTCGGTTAACCAATAGGAGGCTAACGAATTTATGATTAATTTATAAATATAGGCAAATCTAGAAATCCCTAGAATACTGAAATTAGGATTAAAGTTTTTATAATTATTATTTTTCAATTGGTCAGTTAAAAAACTGACAAGAACGGTGTGGGTTTTCAGAATTTGGAATTTTCCAATTAGGGGGGGGGGGGGCTGTGGAAATGGACCAAGTTATGATCAACGGGTATACGGTAACGCCATACAAATGATTCACTGACAAAACGAATTATTTGGAAAAAAATCAATGATCCGTGGAAGATGTGGATGTAAATTCAAGGGGGGCACAAACTTAGATGTTTTATTATTATGAACTTGAAAGCAACGATAAATCATTGTAGTTGAAAAACAATTCCAAGCGACCCTTGTAATGTTTATTATAATTAATGTGTATGATAAATATTGTTAAATTAAAGTATTATTAAATATTATATATGTCCAGTTTATACGTATCATACATTTTACTCTTAAAATAATACAATAATTATCCATATCCAAAACGAAAATGTCGACAATGTCACAGGTTTCTTTTGCAATTTTTGAGTTGGTTTTTTAGTTATGCTTAAAAAACTACTGAAAACAATGAAAAACATGTCAAATAAGGTATTAGATACAATTTTCTAACGAAGAATAACACATGTCAAGATCATTTGAGCACTTTTACACGATAAAGTATTCAAACAAATTAAAATAAAATAATTAATAATAAAATAATACATTATTCGCATCACTCAGGATCTAAAAAAATAAAGAAAGCGAGCAAAGGAGAGTTGTGGACGTCGGTTCGTTGGATTATTTCGCAGGTTGGTCAGGTTGGACGTTGTTGAAATTGCAAGGGAAATTAAAAGTCGCACAATATTTATAACTATATATATTTATAAGATGAAAAAAGGTTAAACAAGTGAATAATAAATATTACTATTAATTATCTACGATAATATGAATAAAATATATTTAAACGTTCTTATTAAATTTTTTATTTACGTATTTCAAAAACCGAATCACTGTTATTAATATAAAACGAACACTTATTATCATTCAGCTCGTTAATTATTCTCATTACAAATTACAACACAGACTTTACGGCCTGTAAAATAGGATACTTTGACGAGTCGCAAAGACCTCTGGCGTCGTCCAAGGACAGATCGATTAACGCTATACCTCCCAAGTTGTTCTGTTTCACGTAAGTAGCTTTTTGTTTGGCCGTTTCCGGTTCCTCGAAACTGATCCAAATACCCTTCAAGTTGTGCTTGGGTAAACGGAAAGCGTACGTTCCGAGGTTTTTGCTCGTGTCCGGTACGCGTCTATGAAAAATAAATATCTTTAAGTACCGATTATGAACAATGAATTAGTTGATAAATAAATGAATTAATTAGTACCAAGAAAAAGAAATTTCATAATAAGCTATTTTCTTCTTGTAGTATATAATATATTTTAAGTAAATTTGTAATTCGTTCGCTTAATCTTTCCATGTCCATTTTTTAATTTTTATTTAATTAATTTTTTAATTAATTAATTTTATCTGTTTATTATATTTAATAGCAGTACAAACATTAGTCTATTAAAATATGTTTGTAAATTGACAACATTGTCGTACCTAATCAACGTTTGGCGGGAGGAGAGGAGGCAAGATTTATTTTTAGCATAAATGAAAACGTTACCTATTAATATACGTTAAAAGCGTTGTTATTAAATTAAATAATTTTTTTTTCTTATGATTTTTCATAGAACGAGGAAGCAAACTGTTCGGCATAGTTAAAGCCTTCAAACCAACACTATCGTTAATATGCTCATTTCGTTTTACAAGCGACTGCGTCACTCGAATTTTTCTAATATACACATTACGCGTAAATCTAGGCTCTGACGTCGCCGTAGTGGGTTATGTAGATATAGATGTACAAAAATGAAAGAAAAAAAATAATAATAAATTCAAATTTCGATATATATTAAACAGTATACTTAATACCTGTATAGGGTTAAAGAAGTCGTAGCCGTAGGGCTGTCGACTAGGTGAGGGCAAATCTCGTAGTATGCCAGCAGACCGTCGGTTTTGGTGTACGTCCCCCCTTCACCAGGACCGTCGGCGTTTAATGGCGGCAAACCGGACTTATCGCTGTACGCGTTAATTTCCCAAGTCCGGCCGAACGTCGAAATTCCCAACACCAATTTATTTCGGTCGATCTGCTGGTCAACAGCTGTTTTCACTAGCGATTCGATATTTTGCCAGGCCGGCCGACTGTAGCTCACGAATTTCAATGGCGACGCGTGATCGGCTAGCTGGCGCGCGCGGTCCGGGGTGCGGAAATCGTACGACATTAGCGTGAAGTGGTCCACGTATTTTTGTAATCCCGGATAATCTATGTACACTGCGCGGACAAGATAAAATTCGCCGCGTTAAAATGTGTCTTTGGACCGTTACCGCCATGTGTCGCGTAATATAAGTGATCAACATATAATTATATTATTCTACGTTTTTTGTTTGTGATTTCGTAAAAACAATTCGCTTGGCCATCATGACATGACCATGAGCGTAATATCTGTTACATCAACCAACCGTTTTTGTAAGAATCGTATGAGTTATATCGTAAAAATATGTGTTTTTAGTTCACCTAATAATGAACGAATTTTCATCGCAACATCATTGTAATAACAATGAAATATTTCATATGCATTATTTGTTTGCATACGTTAATTTTTTCTTTTTTCTTTTTATTAGATTTATAACTTTTGACCGTTTGTATCTAATATTTCCGTCATTGTAGGAACTTAAATTCACCATCAAAACAATAATTATATCATGATATACGATTAAATTTTAATCAATTATATTAATTCTCATTAGATCCAGTTTTATCGCTAGTTGTGTAGAATTTTTGCTAACTTATGGGAAAAGGTTGTTGTCAGCGATATATTATATTGGAGATAATTTTTACTTCATGCACCATTCAGCAAACATTAACCTAATGAACTTACTCGAAAACATAAAAGAAAAATTGATGTTTTAAAGTATCACAATAAACAAATTACTCCAGGATTCAGTTATTGCCTCATTTTTCCATTTATATGCGTAAAGTCAAACAAATTTGTTACGTTGAATGATTTAGTAAGTAATTGATAGTCAGCCAAACATTTTGAAAAAGAGGAATGCATACATTTGACAGGAGCTTAGAGATATTAAATTAATATTATTATAAAAAGTGAAGACTATGCCAAAATATTTACAATTTCCAAAACAGAAATTAGTTCGTTTCACTAAATGTTCAAACAACTGAATTACGAAGAGAAAATTACACGTCACCTTCTGCAGGAATATACTTATCCACAATCATAAATAATAATCAAAAATATATTTGGGTCATTCTCAGTAATCAATTTTCTTTAGAAAATTTCAATTAGAAACACTTAGAAACAACCGAGCAAAAATTAATTTTAAGAGGATCAACATTATCGTGGAAATGACAGAGTAATATATGTTTTTGTATGCGTAGTCACTGAGTATTGAACTACATGGAAAAAAAGCAGTCAAACAAATGAAATAAACGCCAATTTCAACGATGAATACAAAGAAAATTGTTCAAAAAACTTTCAAAAGTTCACCCCCACACCGCGGCTTCACATTTTGTCTATCATTTCTCTTTCAATATAAATTTGTGAATGGAATATAATAAACTGCCAAATAACACCAAGAGAGTTTTTAATCGATATTATATTAGACTCGGACTGTAACTTCAGGCTGAAATCTAAAAAATATGTTTGGGACCATACACCGCTATCCTTTAACCTAATCAAAAAATGTGAATGTGAAAATGAACTTCCACTGGTCAACAGCAAACGTAATTCTAAATACAAAACTTCTATGGAATTTCTGATTTTCATCTTTTAGAAAAATTCGGAATAACATTTAATAGACTAAAAATAGATCACTCGAAGACTAAATTAATCATTTTCATGTTGGATTAGCGGAAAACTCACATTGTGATTCCGATGCAATATAACTAGAACAAACTATCCAATAACTTTGTTTAGGAATTCCCTTGAGTAGAATCCAAGGAACTAAGAATTAAATATTTTCAGTCTTTCTCGAAGCAATTATAAACATTCATGCATCATTGTACTTAGAACTATTAAGTCATCTATAAATAATTAATGTTTTAAAATCTTATTTAAACTTATTATATAGAAAAAACAATAAATTATTATAATTTGTATTATGTCTGGTATCATATATTTTCTCTAATATATACTCTGTAGCAAATACCATCCGATTAATAAATACGTCAATTATTTTGTATAAATATATTATATATGCAATACTCGTATTTTTAATTTTTATATTATGACATTAATTACAATAATATGTGTTGTTTATTATATTATATTGCAAATGGAAGTTAACGGTCTAAATTTAACTTCAAATGTGGAGCGTGCAGTTATATGGTATCTTGTTTTATAGCAAAATGGTTCTATTTTCAAAATAAATAATAATGTTTTGTTAAATAATTACCGGAAGAATTGACATGTGGCAGAATGCTGATAGATAAATAAGGACAATTATATGCGTTTAACACTCCTCTAACTTCGCGAATCAACGCAGTGAACTGTTCTTTGTGTTCGGCTTCCGTTAAGTCATTGCTAGTCATCCCTAAGGTCTTGGCCACTTTGTGGATAAAAGAACCTTAAAAACAAAAGCGAAACCATAATATGTATGTATATGTGTGTGTTCCAACGTCCCAACAACACCCGCAGTCCAACGACACTACAATATAAACGACGGCTTACTCCAAGTGTTTTTTTCATATTTCTCGGTGATCACCGGAAATTGCCAAGCCAAATCTATGCCATCGAAACCGTTCGCCTTCGCCATTTCCGAAATCGTAATAGCGAATTGGGTCCTCGATTTTGGCGTCTCCAGCTACACGCGTAAAATATTTAATTTTATTACTGAATTTTGCTCACACTCGTTCTCCGCTACAAGTGTTTATTTATAGGTATTCTATCTATAATAGATGCAAAGTTGAACCGGTGGAATAATCGGGTTAATGTAAAAATTGTAACCCTTCGAATAGGCCGTTCAAACGAATGTTCAATATACATTTCGAAAATTTGAGTAAGACCACTAATAACAAAACAATAATTTTCTTCTTATTTGTGCCAAAGACTGATGTTATAATTTATAATTGTTTCCAGCAAAAAACGGCATTGTAGGATTTAATACGAGTGGAAAAAATTTACTTAATGTAAACTAATATAAAACAAAGTAAATTTCCGTCGACACTTGATTTTCACAAACTCAGAATGATCGGTATTGAATTATTAGTTTCGGAAAAGTACATACTTCATAATAATTTACACTATTGTCTTTGGTTTTGAACATTATACCAGCATGAAGTCGATTTCTGTTGGCCAAACGGACCGCTAGTTTTCAAATTAAATAATGTCACTTACACAAATGGCACTCGTCGTAGGCACTGCAATATTACTGGACGATAATTAATAACAACACTTACAGCGGTGAGATATTTGTTGGGATATTCGACATCTGCGTTACCGCCAACCGAAAGCAGTATAGTGAGATTGGGGTAGTCTTTCTTCAGAGCCGTTATAGATCTAAAGTTTCCTTTTCCGCCCTTCACATCATTGCTTTCGGGAAAATCCAGTTTGGGATCCAGCGATTTAGCTTGAAACTCGTCACTGTCAATACCAACATAACCGTACACTAGATGCGTACAATTGTTTAAGGCTGGTCTTAGCTCGTCGGCGCTTATTTTAGCCACATCTGAAAATAAAAAAAACCTTCAATCAATTCATTATTCGATTAATAAAATAACTTGCATGTTGTACACAGGCATTTGTAATTATAACTATGCGCGTATAAAAATGTACGTATTATTTTTAACGTTTGGCACCAATGTAACTTTAATTTTGTAAACTATAAATAATTTTATACGATGTAATGATATGTTCCATAAAAAAAAAAATACTTAATATTTATTTAAATATTAATACTGGCAGAAATAAAAATCTAAATATCAAAAATTCAAATTTATTCAACTTTTTATTATTTCTATTTAACAATCAACCCGGATTTGTGTGGTCATAATACAGAGTGTAGCAGAAAAACTCCACAATTTGGAAAGAGTCTGGTCAGGAATGAGGCGTGTGTACAGCAGTGTTAGATAGCTGTTTTTATGCCATTTTCAATTTATACTTTATATCATCATTTGGTCTGGAGAGCATTGTGCGTTTCTTGTCGAGAGATTTATTCAAAAAAGCGGTACACCGATAACGGAACAGCGTACCAATGGAGGCTTCCATTTGACTGATGTAATTTTTATGACTGCATTATGTATAGTGTTAAAGAATAAAAAAAAAAATTTTTTTCCATCTCGCTTGATTTGATTTTCATTAGTTTCTCAAATCAGATTTTTCTTCAGGAGTTTTTTCTGTCACACACTGTAATAGTTTAATGTGAAAAAAATATATATTTTAAATATATTTTACATTAAATATTTTAATATAATATATATATTGATAATAACTATGGATATAACTGAAGCTACAATATTTTATTTAGATAAACGCACCGATTTTATAATGAATTCGAGCCTGTTAATATATTATATCTACTGTCTGCTGTATATAAAGTACAGATAGATACAAGAATATAACGATTAATATATAACAATTTGTATCTACTATTTACGAGTCACATGAATCAACTAAAATCTATGCACTTGTTTGAAAATATTTTTAAACATGTGCCAAAGGCTGTTGAAAAAATTCTATTCTATTCGATTATATATGAGTATTTATAATTTATATTCTAACATAGACAATAGACACAATATTATAATCTATTACCTTTTCTCCAAAATGATCTGCTATCGTAATAGCAAACTATTCTGAATGTCGACGATACGTCTACAACGGTTAAAAGACCACCAAGTGCGATCGTAATGAAAAATTTTGCACCCAACATTATACTACCGAAAGTATACTCAATCTGACAAAATGACCAGACAGGTAGACATGCGAAATGCGATTATTGATTATCAAACAATATATTATTTAAGAAATGTATTATTATCATCGCATAAACTTATCTCCTGTGAACATTGGCCGAGGTTTTTTAAATTATTTTCTCTCTTTAAATCGATTAATGGCTAAATGTTTATTTAAATTGAAACAAAGCAGAAAATACAGTTATAGTTTTATAACGATATGTTTTTTCTTCTTTAGATAACATTTTTGCGGATAATGACGTATTTTAAAAAGTTTTCTGTAGCTATTTCTATCAAATGGTTAATGAGTACAGACAGTGGAGAATTCATTTTTTAGTTTCGCAATAATTTCTAAATGAACATTAACAACCGCTCAAAAAAAAGCAATGAAAATAATCATAACCTGAGTTTTTCTTTTTTTGAAAAACTGAGATTTATTCAAAACTATTATTATTAAAATACGATGATTTATAATAATTACTATAAAAAATGTAATACAATAATGCGACCCTAACACATCGATGTAAATGACTTGCCAAAACCAGTGAATCATCAAAACTGATAATATAGCATGTCCGACTTACCAGGTATTTTTTTGGTTATCTGAAATTGCGAACAGATATAGCAGTAGTTCAAAGTCAAACCCTATCTATAAATTGTTTACATGACACAAATTGTATATTTCTAAGAAATATATTTCCCAGTAGCTTGTATGAATAATGAGAAACTATCCGAAAAATTATGAAATTCACTCTCTAGTTTCAACACAGTAATAAACATATTTTGGTTATTTTGTTTTAAAATTATATATTATAATAGTCCTAAAAAAACTACTATATTAATATAAAGACGACATAATGACGTTATGTCGACTGTTTGGAAATAAAGTATCTATACAATTTTGAATATTTGTTTATTTTATTTTATAAATTATAAATCCGTTATTATTCGATATTACAAAACTATTTTTCCGAGAGTTGTTAACTTTCATCCAGTAGTATTCAATGTCTAGCATTACATTGAACAGATTGTTTTGTTTATTGTCATATAGAAATAATGAACATTTAATGTATTACCATTATTTTCATCAATTGGAAACGTGTTTATGAAATATATTTATCATGATTACAATAATATATTATATTTAATCGAAATATAATAAGATAATGTTTCTCAACAAAACCTCGTCTATTGTAAAAAAAAAAAAATGCTTTGAAAATAAGTAAATCGTAATGCGCATTTTTTTTAAATAATTTATATTTTGAACTTTTTCGTAGAAATATATACACACCATATTTCTGGAAATAAAATTGTTTTTTAATTTAGCTGTGATATTCACGATACGGCGGATAGGTATGTGATGCATCATTAATTCATTAATGAGCGACTTGTTAATTTTTGTTATTTATTTAATAAAACAAATCACGACTTTTAATGAAAACTTTTCGTTTAACAAACATTTAAATTAACAAAACATTATACCACAGCTAGTTAATTAGCTAATTAATCGTTATAACAAATATACTATATTGAATGTTATACTTATATATAATCATCAAACCGAATAATTATTGAAACGATACTGGCGTAATGATGTATGTTTATAAGCAAAAACGATTAATGAGAACTTATGTCCTTATGTAAAAAATATATAAAAATTTATATACTGCAATAAATATGTACACAACTTATTGAAATATCAAATATCCATAAAATTATTGAGATCACCGATTGTTAATTAATAATAAATTATTTCTAACGTTAATGAGTATTAAAAGTAAATTACTCTTTTTGAGAAATTCGATTATTTCAAAAGGATTTACAAACATTATAACTCATTGAGACTGTCGAAGAGAAAATCGTTATGAATAACAATACAATTCTCAATTCATAAGTATATATGACTCAATTGGGTGATGCTCAATATGTACTTTCTTACGTCAAGACCCATTAATATCAGCTATTGTATACATTTGTACTATTTTAAATGTTCTCTCAATAACTTTTTATACATTTTTGTATAGTTTTAACTTAATAATCAATAAAAAACTAATTTACTTTATGCTTAGTAGTTATGCGCTTCTACCTAAAATCTAAGTATTGGGATTTCGTTTATAATTTAAAAAATTTAAGTTACGAAATTCCTGTTAGGCACCAGATTACCAAGAATATTAGAAACGTTTTTAAGCAACGTTAAAATGGTTTGTATATTAAATAGTGATGTTACGAATTGTTCGATTTTCGATCCGAATCCGAAATATTCAAACTAAATACAAAATAGTTCGGTTCGAGTATCGAACAAAGGAAAATGAAATTGTTATCGAATTTGTCCTCCACTGCCCATTTTGTTATTACTCAAACAAATTTGATTTTATACACTAAATATGAATTAACACTTAACAATCAAAGTTAACCAACTCTTATATCAAACGAGTACTTGGATGTTTTAAGCTGATTTAAATCCTTTGAACTTTTTATGAAGTTCGGGTTCGGTTCGAAATATCATTAATATTAAATATACAGTAATTCCATCGATGTTTAATCATTACACATGTAGTTTTTTTTAAATTAATAGAAAAATGTACAAACTGTATACAAAAAAATACAAGTAAATGTGATTACATTTACTAGATGTGATGACGTGAGCGAAGAGAACATCCATCGACACTGTTTCCACACATTACACATATAGAATAATAATTGATAAGCAATTTTGATTATTAATTCTAAAACTAGTTGAAATTAATCATTACAAACATAACAGTACTTTGTACGTGTAGTCATTATTAGGCGTGTACAATTAAATCGAAGTATAAATTGGATGTTATTTAAAAACAAACAGCTGAGTTTTACTTGCAGAAAAATACATTATACTTATATACGGTCGCGTAATAGGTATTATCAGTTAGACGATTGTTTTTTTTTTCAATATTTAAGATTAACAATTTATAATAAAAAGACTAATTGCGAAACATTGTTGAAAATAAATGCTTAGTTAATTAAAAGAAAATATGAATTGCAGCTGTTGAATAATGACTAATATGGTTTTTATTATTGAAATCAATGACGCAATGCGTCATAACGCATAACGCATTGTCAATTTATAAAGATTTTATGTAAATGACTATATCGAAACAGATTACAAATACTCGTTGTGAATTGTTTATTATTATTAATAGTTGGTAATGTTCAATATGGATTACCTAGTGGAACACGTGCGTTATCGAAATTTAGGCGATGGTGTTAACAACAAACGTGAACGTGGGGTAAATAGAATAAAGTGTACAGCGTAGAGAGCATAGATTTTATAATGTTATGAAATCAATACTGGACCAGTGTTAGGATTATAGGTAAAATAGAAATTTGTAAACAATTTATCGAACACGTGTCTGAATCGTGTGCGGTTTTATAATAACTATGGAATATTAGAGTGATTAGAAAGAATTTTATTGATCAAGAACTGAAATATGATAAAGTTGAAGTCGCCAGACATTATGGAGGGTAAGTTATACAAATACAATTATACGATGAATGATGAGGGGAAAAAATACGTATACAATAATCGTTTGATAAAACGATTTCCAATATTGATCGAAATATGTACGAGTAATAAAATGGTTTTAACTACTTTTTGATGATAAATTTACAGTAATCTAATATTATAATTTGTAAAGTCCAAGTAAAATGTAATTGTAAAATAAACGGCCCCACTTTATCATTATATTATAATTTAAGTTAAAAATTTAATTGATATTCTTTATTTGTTTAAATTTTATATTTATACATAAATATAAGAATATTTTTAGATGTCAGAATCTATCATTTAATGCCATACGTATTATTTAATTATTTACTTGAATAATAAAATAGTATTTTATTTTTTTATTGTTGCGATACTTAAATATTATAAGCTATGAACAACACGACGTTGATACCAAATCTTAATTTGAAAATTACATGTATTTTTAATGATACGTCTTTTGAGTTTTGTTGCACCTTATTTCACAACTTTATCGATCAGCACTTTATCAATGTACGTATATTCTTTAGCGCGTATAAATTATGTAAGTATTATTGACGGAATTTAAGAACGTACCTAAACAGTTAAAATTTGCATTTCATGTAAGTAAGTAAATATAACGTAACTACACAACAGTCTATACATTATAGTTACTTGTTCACTTCTTGGACTTTGTATTATAGTGGCCATTTACGTATATAGTCACACGTCACGACGATATTAGTTTACTGAAAATAAATAAAGCTGAAGATAAATGAGCTTAGAAAATTATAGTATGACAAAATATGTATAAGTTATATACAATACACGCATTCTTCGACTGTTGTACGAACACTTGGGAACATATTCAAATGTATAAGTTTGGAGTGGATACAACTATTAAAAACAGTTTAACAAATTCATCTTACTTCTTATACTTCATTATGTCCACCGAGACACTCAGGGACTGTAACCGAATCCAAAAAAAAAATGTTCTCGAACCAGTGCCTGAGGTATTGCAAGAACCGGAACCGATATCGGAACCTATATTTCATATTCCATAGAACCTGTACCGGAACTAGAACCATATCAAATTATAAATTAATATTTTCGGTTCTTTTGGGTTCCTAACGGTTCTCAAGTTGGAAATTATCTAGATTTTTTGAAGATTAATTTCTATCTGTTGGTTCAACTCGATACTTTGAAACTGTTTTAAAATTCTCAGATTTCATTCCGTGGGTGTCATAACTTATAATAATAATTAATAAAATCTAGAATGAGTTTTTCATCAATAAACCTCATTACCACTAAATGATTAGAACAATCCTTTAAATAAAATGTTTGATATATACAAAAAAAAATTTAAATAACACATTATTGTAAAACTTATACATTCCTCGCCAATCTCAGAATCTAAAATATTCAAAGTCATATTATCAACATTGATGGACGATAAGAAGAATATTACAAAAATATTCTCACAAGCGATTGTGTAAAAGTCTTATAAATTTCTCAAAAAAGTATGAAAATGTATAAAACTTTATTGATCAGTCATGCTAAGTAATAATTGATATTATTACTTGTAAGCTGACGATGGTTAAACAAATCATTAACGTCCGTCACCGACAAGCGATAGCATATCTTTCATACGTAACAGTTTATAATATAGGCCCTATAATATAATAATTATAGGGGATGCATTCGATAACTATACACTTGAGACTGCTCAATTATTAATCAGTAAATATTCATAGTTTTATTTGCCAACATTTATCCACAAAATATTAATTCATGGAATAAACATTATTGAAAATACCATGTTGCCAATTGGCCTATTGTAATAAGAAGCACAGGAAGCTAGGAACAATGATATGAAAACGTTCAGAGAGAATAATATAAGAAAAATATCTCGAAAACATACGATGGAAGATTTGTTTCATAACTTACTTATTTAATCAGATCCATTTATTTCAAGTCTAATAAACAAAAAAATCAACTCCATTATGTGCAGAAATTAGACTATTTATATTTAACAAAGACTATATAGAAGATGTTGATAACCTTGATGAGGAAAATCGTGACGAAGAACTTATGAAGTACCAAAAAACAGAATAAGAACTATCGTATAAACATTTGATTGCTATAAAATGACTTAATTATTATTGATAAATTGTATAAAAATGAAGTCTAATATTATATTGCTTAATAGAATACTTTTTTTGTTTTCTTATGTCATAAATAAAATAAAAATTATCATTTAAATACTTTTAGATTTTGGACCACTGTGCACCGGCTTCGGACTCAGAAGTCCGTGCCCTATTCTTGAACTGGGACAACGAGTGTTATTTGGGCCCCAATCCCCACCGGGTGAGTAGTGTTGGGATTCTAATATCTAGCGCTGCTACCGTAGCCACCACGTTTCAGCAAAGGTAAGCTCCTCAACTTTGTGGAGCACTACTTCCGGAGCGGCAAGCCGGTCTGGCGTGTAGCAACTCCCGCGGTACCGATTGGGTTTTAAGTTGATGTTGGTGGATCAACCCGAAGCGAACTCCTCCCGCTATTTTGTCCCTACGCCGGCTAGCGGTATGCCTAATTCCACCTGGCCAGTTACAATATTCGTTATTGATACATTAAGCTAATCATTGTTCAATGTACATAATAGTGTCAGTTTAAAAACGAAATATTTTTGGAAAACTTTGCATAATCTGTAACTCGAGCGATTCATGGTATTCACGTCGGTTTAAAAAAATTTCCATTTTCCACTTTTCAATTATGAGATTTTATATATTTTTTCTTTTTTTTAAACATTTGTTCCTTCGATTTATGAACAACCACCATATTATATATGATATGGTATTTAATATTTCGCGTAAACTCATGAAAAATAAATTATTTTAAAAACTGATGAAATCATGTCGTTATTTGGCGGAAATGGGAAAGTCGCAATTTTGGGGGAAACATAATACGCTCGTTTTTCGGGTATCCTCAATAGTTTTCGAATTATTGGACGACGTCGTACAAAGCAATCGAAATATAGACATGCCATGTAACGTCGTCAATTGTTAATGTGTCAATCTCCCTGAAATATTCTGTGAATCGACAGGTTTTTACGTATCGTCGAATTGTTCTATTGTATTATATTTATTTGACAAAATCATATTTTTACCGTAAAAGTAATTTGTAACCTAATGGCTTAAGTAAAACTTCGTGCAAGCGCGCGTAAAAAATTTGGAGGCAACCGAAGCCTCTATAATCAACCCCCACCCTGTATAGTTTTGCCTACGGTGACCGTAACCACTGAACGCATTTTAACACCGTCTTTATTTTTGTAAAATTGTTTTTCGGTCGTATACGATTTTGTATAAATCGACCGTGTATCCGTATATGACTTTTCAAGTTTCAATCGCCTTACAAAATGGCACCCAGTGTCATCCCTTTAAATGCGCGCGACGATACTTCACACGTGTTCGACTCGTATTTTATCGTTTCGGTACGCATGGCCAAATACGACGTAAACAAGTCGCCGTGGTTACCGCACGAACGTAAGCTACAAATCTCGCGCACGGCGGACGGGTCTCATTGCGGGCTTAGGACTGCCCGAAAACGTTCTACTTTTTATTTACGCTCGTCAATCTTTTTCGATTATCATAATTTTTTCTTGTCTTCTCTACATTCATTCTCTGTTCGTGTTTATTATAAAATTTGTCTGTTCTAATTTTTTTTTCGACTTTTTTTTTCATTCTTCGCTTTCATTGCACTACGTTAACCGAAGATATTACTAACAGGATGACCGACACAACGGTAGAGGTAATATAATATATCAGTGTTAAATAATCGTGTTGTCGGTACTTTATTAATTTGTTATTCATAATTATAAGTTAATACGATCGACTTCCTAGACTGTATCTGTACTTTTATAGGTTCCGGTTATATACTTACAGTTAGATGTCAAGTATATCAACTATATAACAGTTATATCTCGCTCTCCTCCCCCCGTCACAGTTTATAAACAGCGATTTTTCTAAAAAATGTATTTATTTATTGCAAACTGAAAGAAAAAATGGCGTTTTATTGCGACGATAAACATTTTATTATTTGCAAACGCGACGTGTTGTGAAATATTGCAATGTTCTACAACAAAAATAATGGAAAATATAAATCATTTTAGGGATAAAAATTGTTGCGCGATATGTGCGAGTATGAAAAAATACGTATGCGGCAAATTCAATCCGTAAATGTATTTTTAATAACAATAAATAACAATAATACACAGCACCTTAGTTTCGCGTATCTAGGTATATATAATACTATTTAACATGTGGTTTTACTATATAAATATATCTCGATGTGCACCGATCAACAGGTACGTAGCAACGGACCTCGTGTTGTTATTGTTACAAATTAAAGTTTCCAATAGTTTGAACAACCCATATGTTTATATATTTCTATATATGAGGTTAACTATTTGCGTGTTCTCGTTGCGAACTCGCGGACTTCTTGGTTCTGTCCGGTTGACTCGTTACTTATCGACATCGTAATTGTTATCCATAAGTATTTTTGAACATTGTTTTTCCATTTCAAACCCGATTATTCGGATAGATGACGACTACCCTTATCAACGTGTGCTGCGTATCGGCCACATGTTGTGGGCAGGCGAAACAATTGTCGCGGTGGTACGGATACATGAAACGGTGCGGCCTTTGCGACGCTCGTCGCCCGTTTCGGCAAATGCTAAAATGTTTTGGTAAGTCATGCGAAACGATAATTGCAGACGGGGACGAGCGCGTTTTTGACATTTCGTTTTTGGTGCACGCGCATAGACTGTAAAACCGTGTATCATCGCCCTTGCGTCATGAAGACGTTGGAAAGTCGTGAACCCGCGGAAGGGTCGCAAGCGTCGGCCGGAGATCGCGGCGACGGGATATGCGAAATCCCCCGTGCGAACCCGGAGACGACCACCGAGACGACGTTCACGGAAACGGGTTACAGACAGATAATGGAGGACGCGCCGACCGAAGTTTGTGGTGCCAGTGTTCGCGAAAATATTCCCGCGAACCCGGACACTACGACGATGGCGGCGGCGGCGATTGTCGCGACGACCACCAACGACTTGCCTTCCGCCGACACGGCGAACAGAAATCACGTCGATGGGTACGATCATTAACCATAAATATAAATAAGGTTAGGTTAGGGGGGCGGCACCATGTCATGTTTTTGCCGCCGACTTAACAGGTAGCGATGGTATCGCGGGACAGTGTTTGTTTTCCGTGCTCTCTCCCGACTATTAGCAAACATCTCTTACCGGTAATAATACGTTGTCTGTTATCGCCGTGATCGGTCGTCCGTGATAATGACAAATCACAAGTGGTTTTTCTGAAAACGATTTCGATTCCCTGCGAGCGTTGTTTGTTGTTTGTGTGCCAGGTACGGTTTAAACGAAGCCGAAATGAATGGTGAACTGACAGCTTAAGAACAGTAGTATAAAAGACGAGACGTTATATTATAAGCGTTTAAACAAATATTATTTTCTGTGTGTTATTCATTTTTGTACGATACCATACTGTGCAATTGTTTGTACTTACTACCCATAAAAACTGATCGGATTACGTTGAACGAAAACCGATCGTTGATTATGTAGTGATTTGAAACAATATTTGAGAGGCGTGGAGGACGGACCGAGCCCCCCTCGCTACTATTATAACTTCTGGTTATTTTGTTAAAAAAAAAAAAAAAGACTATCCTTACCTGTAATTTACCCCGAACGCCGCTGACGACGATACCGCGGTATCGAAGAAGTCATGTCGTGTAACGCGCGCATATTGTGATTTTCGATTTTCAGAATATTTTAGACACGTGTTCGAGGAGGTGTTATCTGAAGAACGCGTGATGCACCTAAAGGCAGCGATAGCGCGCGCCCCGCGTCCGAGCCCTGCGCGCAGTTCATTAACGTGGACAGGTAAACAATCCGTGTACGATGTGTAACGTCGCCTTACCGTCGTACCCTTACGTACGTTTGTGATAAACCGAAGGGTTGTGTTTACAGATTATCAAGAAATGAGCGCGGCGTGGGACGATCTAACCATACACAAAAGTAACAGAAACAGACCAAGGGAAATGCACAGGACAGTCTATTCTATGACGGTGCGGAACACGTCGTATCATAAATTAAAACGTGTGCGGTTCGGATGTGATCCGTCTTTAAAATCAGATCGCTGAAAGCGTCGTTGCTACATGAATATTTTTTTTTTTTATTTAAAGCGAATGTTAAGTTGAATTTGACATATTTTTTTGAAATGTTTTTTGTGAAATTTTGTTTGTGACATGTTAATTTGTGAAATTGTTCTTGTGAAATTTAAATTTGTTAAATGACAATTTTTTTTTGTTAAATGTGAAGTTGTTTTTGTGAAATGTTTATTCGTGAAATGGTTGTTTTCTTTTTTTCTATGTTTTTATTTTTTTTACAATATTAATTACAATTATACCATTGTTATCGTACGAGTTGTTATTGTATTGCTTAATAAACTGAATTCGTAACACAATGTCTTATTTCATTCGAAAATATTATTATTATCATCACACGTGTTATTATGTATCGGTGACGAAAGGGATTCGCACATATCTCCCCGGACGCGGCGGACAATGGTCGAAGAAGAGGAAGTAAGCGCGAGATTGTAAATGTTTATTATATGTTGCCAACAACTTGTACAAATTATACGTCGGCGTTGGGTCGGTACAGATTCCTCTGGATTGCCTCTAGGTTTCGCATATCTAGGTATATGTTATATTATTTAACTTGCTGTTTTACTATATAAATATATCTCGGTATGCACCGATCAGGGGCGATCAACCCAGTGGTGTGGTGGGGGGATGAGGAGGGATATATCCTCCATCATGACGCCAGCACCACGGTCAACGAAGTTGGTTTCGGGAAGATCAGTCCCAAGACCGGGGAGACCACCATACCTCCGACAACCACTCCGTCAACCTGGACAAACAGGTCACCCGGCCGTACGCAGACCGACAGTACCCTCAGCAGATCAACGACCATCGCGTCAACCGGCATCCACCACGCGGAGGCCGCAGATCCGATCGATGCTACCTGTTCCGGTCGACAAGGTCCTCGCCAGAGGGAGTTGAAGGTGTTGACTCGGAACCATTTCAAAGCGCGTCCACGCCTACGTCGGGCAACGCCGCTACCGGCCGGCGGGCGGTTCGGTCACGTCCGGGCCGGAGAACAGCCCGGATGGACGCCGATCTGCTCGCGGCCGCGAAGGTGGTGGCCGAGTGGGCTGGCTCGTTCGACTGACGACCGCGGTCTGCGATGTGGCCGTCCCATCGAGAAATCCCCCTCTCGGTGGGAGACGTCCGGTCTACTGGCGGAACGAGGAAATCGCCGCGGCTAGGACGGAATGCGTTAGGCGGAAGAGCAGGCGCGGATCCAAGGGGTGGGGGGGCAAGGGGCGATCGCCCTCCCCCCCCGAAGACTCTTGTTAAATTTTTTTATTAGTATCGTTTCATAATTCTAACTCTTATCTATGATACTATAGAAAGACAATTTAAAATGAAGTCGTAGCTATGGGATTTTTCGGTTTTAACGTTTTTGATAATCGATAAAGACAAATACCTCTTTTTATCAAAATACATATAATTGTTTTCATATACGTATTGCAGTTTAATTATTGAACGATACGTGAACCTTAAAAATTGATGGGTTACACATAATATAATATACCTACGGTATGGCTCTTAAATATCTCGAACGTCTCCGTAGAGGACGATAACCGCAACCGCCACGCAATTCGTCATTTGATAATGATATAAGACAGACTTTATTGTTTTGTTCCGGTGTATCGCAAACGATTTCCAAGTAAACGTTTTGAAAAATATTTCATTACTCGATGCGACAAAATGAGGATTGAAGTTGTTTTGATTAAGCTTTGCCCCCCCGCCCCCCAGTAAATAAGTTCTGGATCCGCGCCTGCGGAGGAGGACGGTTACTGGACTCGGCGCTCGTCGCGACGAAGCGCAGCGTTGATCGTGCTTAGCGCGACGCCGGGACTTCGTTCGGTTTCCTCCGGGACTCGACTACACTGCGCACGCGACCGTTCGCGGCCGTAGGTAATGAACGACGGGACGTCTGCGTAGCTGGAGACGGATGCGGATATAACGAATGAGCAGCCGCGAACCAAACGGGGTCTCAGGTCAAGCCGCGGGATATTGCGGCGTCCGCTGACGACCGACGCCAACCGGAAAGCCCGTATGACGGCAGAAGCGAATGCGAGGCGTGTCCATTGCCGACGACGCGTGCGAGAACGGAGGCACGGGCGTCGCCAAAGCCCCGGCGCAGGAATCGCCCTCGCGGCCTGGTCCGGCGGTCCGGGTTTCGTTACTTGACCTCGGCTTGGTCGGCCGACGTCCCCTCCTGCCCGCGCCTCTTGCTAACAGCGCCCGCGGGCCAACGGAGGGTGCACGGTTAGCATCGGTTCCGGCCGAACAAAACCGGGAAAACACGCGCCGATACGAGTTATAATGTAATCGTCAAAACGGTGATGGGCGGAGTTGTTGTTACGCGGTTAGAGTTAGAAGTCGAAACGAATCAAACGAATCGTTGTGTTGGAAAAACGATCCGGAACGACGCGTGCGAGAACAGTAGCACGGGTGTCGCCGAAGTCCCGTCCTCGCGGCCGTAGCGACTTTTTTTTGGATAACATAAACCGTTCACATGCACAACTAGTACGGACATCACATTTCGTGTCCAGAAATTTCGTGTTCCTCCGGCCTATACGATTCATAAGCACGTAGCGCATTATTTGCGGCAACGCAATGGCAAGATCAGGCGGTCGCCGCTAAACGATTAGCCGTTTTGGGAGGGGGTTTGAAGTTTAATTCAAAGACAGAACTATTTCACGTTTTAAGACGCACTTTATCGGTTACCACGAGCCGCCACCGTTCAAAGGCAATTGATATAAAACTATAAAACGTTTTAAAATACGAGTATCTTCTGTGTCCGACTAAAAGCAGACCCGGTCGACCCCTCGGGCGGCTTAGGCTGTCCGGATCGGTTACGTGGTGGCAGATTAGCAGGAAAACGGCCTCGCGAGTTAGACACCGGGCACGCAATGCCGGCCGAGGAACAGCTCTGGGAGTGCGGAACGGCGAGGCATGGCTATGGCTATCTCGATCACGCCGGCCCGTACCTTAAGAGAGAGACTTGGAAAATATCCCTGTGTGGCCCCTGTCGCCGTACCGGCGTGGTTACGACACCGGTGGGTAGGTGTACCCCATAGTATATCTACGGCAATGATGGTGCCGGTCACCACCGCGGGATTGGGGTGACCGCGCGTGATGGCGGTTGCCCGAGCGGTACGAGCGGGGTCCCGACTCCCAGGGGTCGGGTGGTCCGCTGGCCGCGTGACCGTCGTTCAGTGAGAAACAACGCTCATGCGCGCTTGTCTTCCGACATTAGTCCCTAGGACTACGCGAATCGGTCGACATGTGAACTATGGGTGTCAAAACCTCGAAATACCGATGTCTCACTGTCCGACTGAAATAACAATTCACCACCCACATCGATAAGATGTTCAAATTGTCGACTTGACGGTTCGACGTATTCGCGTCGATTTCACGTGGGTCGGATGAAGTGATGAACTTGGAATGAATTTACCGTCGCAGAAAGTTGTATTCGCAAATCGATTGTTTTTTGCCACGCGCTAATTCACCGAGTTCCAGATAAACTTGGGTGGACTACTTGAATTGGCCATCTCTGTGCAACATTCATTTAAAGATGTACGCGATTTCTAAAATGTACCGACAAAGTTCGAAACTCTTGCGAAATATCGGCAAACGTTCGTTTGTGTGTTGTAATGAAGTTATCATAAGGCATGCTGACAACTTAACATACCACATACGTTTTATTATTTTGTTGACAGACCGAAATTATTTTCGTATTGAATGTATAACAAAATACAAAAATGATATAATTTCCGTTTCAAAGATTTGTGTACACTTCCATAGTATTTAAAATAAAGCGACAATAACAATAATCAATGTCGTTGTGAATGTCCGTCCAAGTATGTTACTTAGACAGACGTTTTGGAGTTGTATTATTGTTTATAAATATTGTTAACATGATAGAATATGTCTTAGTTTGTATTATATTTTGAAATCTAAAATACAAAAACATGTCTAATGTCCAAAACGGATATGTCAACATTTTTTCCAATTTTCGGATAATTTTTCTTTATGCTTAAGGAAGCAAATGAACAAGTGTCAAATAGAGTAACAACTAGATACAATTTGCTAACGGAAAGTAACACATATAAAGCACTCAAAAAGCGTTGACGGAAAAAAAAAAGGCATTTTTACAAACCAATATATTCTTCACTTTACTCAAAATCTAATAAAAAAACAAAACGTTTAGATATATTTTGTGTACATATTGTATTAATAAAAATTTACTTATTTTAAAATAACGAATGAAAAAACCACTAAACATTTATTAAACAATTATTAAAATTGTATTCTGTAAACATCCAATAAAGTAATTTTTTTTTGGTTTTTAAACTAAAAACGACAATGATATGTACGTATTCTGGTACAAAATAATTATAGTTATTAGTTTTTATGGTTAGATATGAAATGCGCTTATAAATAAAATCTATTTTACGCCATGCGTTTTAATGATTACAACACACTCCTAACGGCCTTTAAAATAGGATACTTTGACGAGTCGCAAAGACCTCTGGCGTCGTCTAAGGACAAATCCATTAACGCTATACCCCCTAAGTTGTTCTGTTTCACGTAAGTAGCTTTTTGTTTGGCCGTTTCCGGTTCCTCGAAACTGATCCAAATACCCTTCACGTTGTCCTTGGGTAAACGGAAAGCGTATGTTCCGAGATTTTTGCTCGTGTCCGGTACGCGTCTATGAAAAATAAAAATCTTTAAGTACCGGTTATTAACAATGAATTAGTTGATAAATAAATGAATGACTAGTACCAAGAAAAAATTTTTTTATAATAACCTATTTTCTTCTAGTAGTACATAATATATTTTAAGTAAATTTATAATTTGTTTGCTTAACCTTTCCATACATATTTATACATAATAATTAATAATCGTAAGGCGTATTCTACTTAATAACAATACAAACATTAATCTATTAAAATATGTTTATAAATTGACAACACTGCCGTGCCTAGCGGAATCAATGCCTGTGGAGGGTGGACAAGATTCATTTTTAGCACCCCACTCCCACCAAAAAAAGGTGTACTTCTAGCTATTCAAAAATCATGCAATTTGTCAAATAAAATTATGAATTGAAAAATTCGGATAGTTTATTTATAGTTGTATCCTATATATTATAGAATGGCTTTCGGCACCCTCATAAGCACGGGGCCCAGATAAATAAACCCTCAAATTCTTACAAATGAATATTAGGTATTGTCTAGTTGATATACAAGCACTATAAAAGGACTTCAATTTCATGAGTTGTGTAGTACATTACACTATTTACAACCAATCAAGAAAGGATTTTAAACTGCTGGAAAGTAATATTTCACCTAAATACTAATAATGTAATAAAATACTAAAGTATATATTCGTTTGTACATTATATACACATACATCATACATATATACATATGTATATAAATGGTGGTAATGTCAACTGTTCGAAAGTCATGCATTATAAAGTCGACTCTCATTAAAAGCATGTGTTATAAATGAATTTTTCATGAGAAAACACGTTAGGTTAGGTTAGGTAAAATAAGTTAGCGAGACTTCCACGAATAATATACTTGCCAAGTAAACCAATGTAAGTATATTCGAAAGTAAACAAGAAATTGGCAAATTAAGTGTTCCAACAACTGGCACGTTTAAAAACACGTCAATGTAGAAGTACACCGGTAAACTGTTCTCGTGGTCGGCAAAGTTATAAAAAATATTAGTCATTTGGACACATTTTTGTATATCTGTATTGTGTCAATTTCAAATGTTAGTTTGATTTGGTCGTTGTGTTTTTGCAATACATTGTTTGATCGTGTTTTCCATAGAACTTTTGGTACCATAGACTACCAGTGGGAATGATTGGATACTAGTTCTGTAGCTATTGTAGAACGCCTCATAACAAATAAAATATGTAATATAATTTAAAAAATAAATAAATAATCATAATATCATGTAACAAAATATTTGTAAACGACTAGAAAGACAGCCCGGAAAATAATATTTCAGAAGTGTCAAGGGCAATTTAAATTTAACGATTTCATTTTTGTGTATTTTTTTATATTACCTACTAGATTTTGTAATTGATATATATATAACATATGATTTATACGAGACCTGATTTTATGACACATAACTTTCGAACACAAGACTCAGAATATCATATACATATAAAACATATATGCTATATAAATTCCGATTTCATACCAAATACATGTTTAGATCGTAACAGTATTTAAAACAATAATATTGTTATTGATTGTATATACCTGTATAGGGTCAGAGAGGTGGTGGCTGCAGTGTTATCGACCAGATGTGGGCAGACCTCGTAGTAGGCCAACAGACCTTCGGTTTTGGTGTAAGTGCCTTCTTCACCGGGACCGTCTGCGTTTACAGGCGGCGCGCCGGACTTACCGCTGTCCTTGTCCATTGTCCAAGTTCGGGCGTACGTTGAGATACCTAACACCAACTTGTTCCGGTCTGCTTTCAGGGCAATGGCTCTGTTCACCTGTGATTCGATATTTTGCCAGGCCAGACGATCGGCGTACACAAACTTGAAAGGCGACGCGTGATCGGCCAACTTGGGCACACGATCCGGTGTGCGGAAATCGTACGTCATCAGCGTGAAGTGGTCAACGTATTTTTGTAGTCCCGGAAAATCAAAATACACTGCGGAGACAATGGGAAAACACTGTGGATTAGATGTCTATGACTGACGACAAATATTATGTATAATATATAATATCAAATATTATAGCTAGATACGATAATAGTAGTGGTCATTTTCATTCATAAATGTCATTCCAAGTTTTCT
The DNA here is from genome assembly GCA_019022885.1 of Schlechtendalia chinensis. Taxonomy (NCBI): domain Eukaryota; kingdom Metazoa; phylum Arthropoda; class Insecta; order Hemiptera; family Aphididae; genus Schlechtendalia; species Schlechtendalia chinensis. The sequence goes on along the minus strand of CM032339.1, from coordinate 9,460,850 downwards.
AAGTCGGTAACATTGGTGTTTTCAAGATAATTTTTTTTAATATTTAAAATTAAATTTATAAAATTTGTATAACTTATTAGTAACAATATATACAGTAACATATATAGTGACAATATGGCATACGCCTAACATTTATTTAAAGACATTTTTATTTAAATGAATATATATGTGTATATATTAAATAAAGCAAATGATTATTACAAAATTGAAAAAAATAAATGGAATTATTGTATAAAATTTGTTTATTGACTACTGGTTTTGACTAAATGTCATCGACAGTATATATATATATATATATATATATATATATATATACATATATATACAATTTTCTTTATGAATTACGGGTATTCATTTACAGTTTTCTTTTTTATATTATTATTTACACTTTAAATTATAGTTCACATAAAACATTTACTTAATCAAAATAATTGAAAGTTCTTCTAATAACGATACATTTATATTTTGACTTTTTTATATATACCTATAGTTGTCTAATGTTTTTTGAAATTCTACATGTGCTATATTTTACCATATAAATATTTAATTAATTATAAAATAAATTATTTGAAATAATTAGTTATTATTTATATACAGTATTTTAATTTTTAGTTGCCAACAGCATTTATTATTAATACGTGGAATTTTTGATAGAATTCATTTATAGTATTTACTATTTTATACTTCAGTATTTTTTTATATATCTACTTGGAAAGTTAATATTTGTCAATAATTAGATAAATATGGACACCGAAAAAAAAATAAAAATAATAAGCTTAGATTTTATTTTTTTGTAAAGTGAAATAAAACAGTTAACTTGTTTTTACCGGAAGAGTTGACATGCGGCAAAATACTGACTGACAGGTAGGACAATTGTTGGCGTTCAAAACTCCTTTGACTTCGCGGACCAATGCTGTGAATTGTTCCTTGTGTTCAGCTTCCTTAGAGTCCTTGCTAGTGATGCCCACAGTCTTGGCCACCTTGTGGATAAACGAACCTTAAAAATAGAACGATCATAAATACGTTTATAACTTTGGCTTCAAAGGATTTGTGATTAGTTTGATTACAATAATTGGAGTGATTAGTTACGTCAAATTTTTGTGATTTAGTTTATATATTAATAAATAGGTATATTTAAAATTATTATAAATGTTTAACATTTTTTTTTTCAAATGTATTCATTAAGACAACCCCAAGGTCTTTGTCAATGCTCAGCACAAGTGGGTAGTAGGAAAATCATTTGATATATTTATCTATACATAACTGTATGTATGAAAATTCTCTCTTTCACTTGCTCTTTTGGTAGAGTGGGTCCTAGAAACTTCTAACATAAAAATTTTTTTGTAGCAATCTTTTGGTCGAGAATATAAAATAATTGAAATAAAAGTTTTAAATTATTACATTAGAGGCATGTGAAAAGAAACCAATTAAACTATTAATCTGTAGTTAAAAACACAAATGAATCGAATCTTGTGTGTTATTATACAAGGTTTAAACTTGACTGTCACTAACTTCGAAAAAAAACATTCATAATTACAAATCGTTATTGGAATGGTTAAACCTTTCAATCAATATTAGTAAAAATAGAATTGATGATCATTCAACTTCATTTATCAATTTATGTCATAATCCGATGCATTTGTACTTGCATTTTAAATACCAGAATTCTAAATAGTCAAAGTGTTTTATTACGTAATTATATTATGTATATCGATATTCGAGAAATTAGTTTATACAATAGGTACTGCACATGATTATGGTTTTAACAAAAATGTTTGAATAATTAAGATTGGCATTAGATTTTGTTTACGGAATATAAAACATAATAGGTGTGAATTACCTATACTCTTAAGATCAAAATATGAGGGCAATATGTAAATAAGGTGTTAAGGCATACCCAGTACGATATAACAAACTTGGATAAAGCATTATATTGACATATAATACGTTATAAGCAACAACTCACCCCAAGTGTGTTTTTCCTTTTTCTCATTGACCACCGGAAATTGCCAAGCCAAATCTACGCCATCGAAACCGTTCTCTTTTGCCATTTCTGAAATGGTTGACGCGAACTTTGTTCTCGATTTTGGAGTTTCCAGCTATAATACAAAAGGCCAAATATTATATTATTATTATTTATTTCTTATATATTAAGTATGATATCGAAGGACGATATAAACTTACAGCGGTGAGATACTTTTCGGGATCGTCGACATCGGCATTGCCGCCGACCGAGAGCAGGATGGTTAGACTGGGGTAGGCTTTTTTCAGAGCCGTAATGGATTTGAAGTTTCCCTTTCCTCCCTTGACATCTTTGGATTCAGGCAAGTCCAGTTTGGGGTCCAATGATTTAGCTCTATACTTATCATCGTCAATACCAGCGTAACCATACACCAAATGCGTACAGTAACTCAAGGCTGGTTTTAGCTCCTCGGCACCTACTTTGACGACATCTGAAAAGACAAATTTACTGTGGTTAGTATAGATTTTAATACAACGTTTATAAACCGGTTCTAAAATTCATATTATTATATTGATAATTTAACAAAAAGCAACTTCATTTTAAATTATAATTTTTATAAGGACGCCACAACCAAATTTGTTATCTCTGTCTAACGGATAAAAATCACGTTACTCCAGTTCAAAATTATAGTGTTTGAATGGAGTTTAGAGCTTAAACATTTTTTACCGAATTCGAACAGATAATATTTTCAATGACATCACGTAGTGCTTTTGTAAAATATTACTTGACGAAAAAGTTACGATTTTTTGAACAAATAAAAATCTCAAAACACTAACGTCTCTGTCAGATGTTACTATTTTGTGAAACTCTATGTGATGCCGTTGAAAACATTCTTTTTTTTAAATCTGGTAATAACTAATAATTTTTATAACTAAAAATTTAACCCAAACATTATAATTGTTGAATTGGCGCATTGCGATTTCGCTATGTTGTCCATTAGACCGACGGACACAACAAATGTGGGTGTGGTGTTTGGCTGTATATTATAATATATAGTAACAATATTTCTTATTAGCATTTTAAAATTAATTCATACGATTTAAATAAAATAATAATAAATAACAATTGTAGCATAACTGGTATTTATTTTTTAAATTACATTATAGTAAAAAACGTCACAATAAACATCTTTAAAATGCATATATGATTATAGGTACCCAGTTATTTTATACAAACGCGTATATAGAAATTTATTCAAAATTTTAAAATATTTTCCAAAGATAATATCACATATATTTAATGTTTTCGTTGCATTATATAAGATATATTTTATATACATATATAGGTACCTGTACTATAATACAAATAGACAAATTGTAGCCTGTAGATACATAAATTTAAAACAATAATGTTTTTTAGTAATGCTTGTTTACAATGAATGTTATTTAAATTTAAATATAATATCTAATATAAATTGTATATGAGAATAACTACAATCGATGAATTTATCTGGTCGTTAATGACTAATGTGAATTTTGGACATTGGACAAATAATATAGGTAATTTACACGAATAATCTTAGTTGAGTACTAATACGCAATAGTATTTAAATACTTGAAAATAATAAATTGTTAATTTCGTTTCTTACAGTTGATTGTACATGTAATGTGTATTTATTTTACACGACAATTTTATATTTATTTAAACCTAAAATAGGTTTACAGTATTTTATTAAAAACTGGGACAAAAATTATATGTTTCATATGTTCGAACAGAAGGTTTTCAATACTTTTTTGTTTTTTTAATAAAATGTTAACGACAAAATACATTTCAGTTCAATTTGTTTACAGCTTATAATTTTTTAGGTATAAAATTGTTGGTTTTAATTTACACATATTATTTAATGTCGATATTCATAGAAGAAAACTTACACTGGCAACCAGTTTGCCAGTTTTATGCTTTTAGTTTTTCCGCAAAAGAACTCTAACAAATAATAAAATAAACATCGTAATTGATTTTAACTTTTTGAAGAAATCCAAATTTACTTTGCATTGTTTCCGGTATATAATAAAATCGTTATTATTGCACAAACTACTAATGAACACACACAAAATGCATACTCATATGATACAGTGATACATTTACGATTTTCACAACGATCAAATCTTTGTGTTTTAATAAATTACGAAAATTCCGGAGGTAGATTAGAGGCAAAAACAAAAATAATAGAGACGGTCTGTTAGATCAATCACCGTCACGTTTGGAAAAACAGTTAAACATAGATCCGGCGGCGTTACAATTGCTATCAAATTATTCAAATTTTTTTCTCCTTTTTTAAAAAAAGAAGAGAAATCTTAATATTATAACATGAATTGGCTCAAAACCAGAACACACGGTAATCCTTACCTAAATGAATTCAAAAATATAATTATTGTATGTCATTAAGTCCGATTATTATCTTAAAAAATGTTTAAACGAAAAAAGAAGACGTATTAAATTATATGATTAATTATCATTTTTCAATATTGGTTTAGTATTTATCAGATGAACACATATGATCGAAATAATTCAACATAAAGGTAAAATTAAAAGCTACCGAGGTAAAATAGTACCTATTTTGATTTTATTTAACAGGATTTTGGCGGTCGTAATAATATAATTTTATGCGAACAATGTATGCTCCGACCGATTTATTAAGATATTTAACACAAATTAATTTCTATAGAAATGTAATGAAACTCGAGCCTTATACTTACTAGTTAGGTACCTATAAGTATATTAAATATAAGTAATATAATATAAGTATATTTTTATATTAAAAATAAACAATGGCTATTTCAAAGAGAACGTAAAAAAATTGTACAGAGTTTAGTTGGAAACAATCAAACGATTCGATGACGGACGTATGGTATTCATAATTTCGGTGCATCGAACAACTCGTCCAGATCGAATATAAAAAGTCGAATCCTGCAAAACGGTCGGTTTTATTTCAACAAACACGTGTCTCGGGGAGACTTTCCGTATCCGTCGGAGTAAAACTGCTTTTTGTAGAATTTATCACGAACGCGAGTTAACGACATTGGACGGGAAACGTCGTTCAAATCGAAAACCCACACGGCACGCTGGAGTCCAGGGGCGAACGCGGGAAACAAATTTTGAAGGGGGACGGCGGGGTGGGTTTTAAAGAAAAAAATATCAAGACGAGCAAATAACGTTCGTCCGAACCTGAAAGTTTTATTAACGATTACTAACAATAATAAACGTTCGTCGGTTTCGTGTAAAGTGAATTCAAAATCTCGTACACATTATACACGTATATCATTTGAACCCCCCAAGAAACCCTCCCGCTGCGTCGATGTTACCTTTTCTCCAGAGCGCTCGCCCGTCGTAATAGCACACCGTCTTAAACGCTCGTGACACGCCGACGACGGCCAACAGACCGCAGAGCGCGACCGCGCCGTGAAAACGTACGGCCAACAACATCGTCCAGCCGCGGCCAGCAACAGGTTCGAACTGACGCGTCCGTATTCCGCGTTCGCGACCGTCGTGTCCGATTATCGTCGTTGCCCGCGCGCGACCCGTAAGGCCGAGGTCGACGTCTGACGTTTCCCCTACACCCCCCCCCCCCTCGGTCGTCGTCGTTATTTATTGATATTAATTTTTTTGTTTTTTTTTTTTTTATTTTAGCGACCGGCGGCGCATCCGATTTGTGTTCGCGATGACCGATAACCGTGTTTTCGGTGTTCGTCGTCGTCACGATCGTACGCGCGCGCCCGGCGAACAAGGCCGAACGAATAAACACGGCGATCGAACAAAACGGGCCGGGGCGAGATTGTCAGGTGACCTTTTTGGGTGCCGGTGTACTCCCGCCGTCCGGAGTATCAATATCAATTAGTATTTGTTTACGCGAATCACACAGTCGCCCCCCTCCCCCCCACTTGTGTGCGGTATGCGTGTGACATCGACACTGGCAAGACGGAGATTTCAATTGCGTTCAGGGCCGTACTCAGCTTTGCCGGGCGCCGCCCTCCCCCCTCGTCGTTTATTTATTTTTTTCAAACGAAAAATTTGTCTCGTCACACGCGAATACTTAATAGTCGAATGGTTGTTTTGACATCGAACATCATTGCAACCGTACTGTTTTGTGGTACGTCGTCATTACATTTTTCAGAGAAAATTATTATATTACTTTAAGACACACACAATAAACAATAACTATAGTATTATTATAGTAATACATCGCATGTGATGTAAACATTCAGTTTCGTTGCAATAATACGCGGATACGGGCCCGTTACCTAAGCTCCAGCCGGGGGCCTGACAATTTTTTTAGTTTTTTTTTGTAGGCCCGGGCCAGTGGCGTACTTTAGGAGGGATGGCAACAAGGGCACTTGCCCCCTCTCCCTCCCCCAAGTTGCTTTTTATTCTTTTGCTCAATGCATATTTTTTTTTCTTGATTATATAATTTGTTTTCCACAATATAATCGTGTGGATATTTAGTTATACATTTTTGATATGACTTATCGCTCTATAAATATCATAATTTGACCAAATTAATATTAAAAGTAATGGTTATGATCACATTAGGACGTTATCAATAACTAATTTATCGATGTTTTCAAACATTAAGACAAGCGACATGATGGCTGATGTTATCTTTCTCGATCGTTTAAAATTAAAAATTGATATCTATTGTTGTCATTTAGTATTAACTTACTATTATCTATTGCAATAGGACTTTTACATTTAAATAATTTTAAAGTGAGGTATTTAATATTTGCCCCCCCCCCTCAAAAAAAAAAATGTTTCACATGTACGCCACTGACTCGAGCCCCTTAAAAATAGGTTTAGGACCGGGCCCCGGAAATATGACCCGAGAAAATCGGTTTGAATACGGCCTTGGTTATGTTCAATGACAATTTCGAACAATACTTTGTTTTCATACCTAACTGATTATTTATTGTTTCACGATTTTATATATTCTATACATAAATTATAATTATAATTTTTTCTTTTAAATACTTATCAAATCTTATCTTTATCAAATACTCTCTGCAGGTCGTTAATCCATTGTGAAGTCAGTTTAAAAGTTTATAAATACAAACAATTTATAAATTATATTTGACTTAAAATAATCTTACCTACCCACTTATTTTCGACAAAAAATATTTTATTTTAATTTCTCACGTCGAACTATTTGTGTTCGATTCCATGTTTTACTGATTATAAGTTTATTAATCGTTAATTTTGCTACTTAAATAAAACAATATAATACAAACAAAATAGAAGATTATAAGACACGCTTCTAGAATTGTTATTTTATAATTCATTTCATTAATAAAAATCATGAGTTGATAATAATATGAAAATACCTGTGTCTTTTTTGTCTAATTTGAAATATTGATAACACGATGGCAACAAAAATACTATACATATTACAAGACTTAAACGTTATAATAATAGTCCCATTTAAACATTAATTAATTTAATACATCTTACAGACTAGTCGACCTCATCGAAAATATTATAATTGCACAATTATTTAGGTCACTGCGAAATGTCCATAATAGTTAATTATACTACAATAATATATACATACACGGTAGTATTAGAATCTTACCAAGTATAGGTATTTTTTATTTATTTTTTAAAATATAAGATATAATATTTACATATTGATACAAGTTTAAACAAATATTATTGCCTACAATGATAAATAAAAAAATATATGTATTAAACTGAAATAAAATGTTATGTAATAGATATATCACTTTTTTAAATTATGTTTGTAGCAATTAGTAGGTATCGATATACACATGTACATAGATAAGTGTATTAAGAAACGAATAAGATAAGATAATATAAAAACAATAAATGATGTGTGTGTATATAGAGAGTACCTAACCTACTATTATCTATGACTGCATATTATTGTTAGAAATTCGATAATTAAAAAAAAAAAAATTAAAATCTCCATTTTTCATCTTCATGTAGCCCTTATAATTTATAATTTGTATACAGTTGAATAATATAATTTTCATTACTCCTACTACATAGACAAGCATTTTCAAAATTTTGAAAAGATAAAAACTCAGAAATAAAAAAACCCTTTCATTATTATTCAATTATTTTTAGAATATTTAAAATAAAAACAGAACATAGGCCAATTTTTAATCAACCTACTTAATTAATGGGATATTTAAAAAACAATTTAAATGAATAATGAATTTTAACTCTTGAGCAAATCAAGAATTAAAGATAAGTTTTGAACAGTAAAATAGAAATGTCCATGAATTTTAAAAAAACAATACAATATATCTTACATATATTAATATGTACTATACTATCAGCCTATGTTAATAATAATATTAAATACTTTTTTTTTTAATTACTTACAACTGAGATTTGAATTTTTTTAATTTTCAATTATCCTTTTTGAATATCTGAAAAACAAAATAAATATTATCAAAATTATTGAAAAATTTGGATAAACTATACTCAAGGGATAGTGTGAAATTAGTGTTGAGGGTTAGACAAATTATATAAAATAAATAGATATCTACTATATGATATAAACATATATATATATTTATAAATTATCAAAGCGTAGACTGAATGGATCATAAAGTCCATCATTAATATTATCATAATGTAATAATTATGAATTGCGTAAATAATTTGATTAAACATACAAAGAATAAACTTCTAAGAAAAAATTGTGAATAATCATAAAGGGTAAATTATACAATAAAAGAAAAGCCTAAATTCAAGTTATTATGCTTTTACCCTGTAGGTTGATAAACGAATTTAAAATAATTCTTTTATAATCTATGTATTATTTAAAAGTCAAAATATCAGACAAAACATAAGTATTTACTTAGACAGACAAAATACATATAAAATTGAAAATACAAAATAACACATACTAAGTTGAATGGAAAATAATGGATGGAATTAAAAGAAAATTTGTTTGGAACGGACGAACTAAGGGAATTGTTATGAAAATTTAATGTGTTTAGAATATAGTACAAGATTATCATGATAAGAGTTGGTACGTTCAAGACATTTGGTTTCATTATAAAAATAACATTTATTTTATTGTCTACAAATATTATTTTCTTCAATACATAATATTAATACTAATAACAATATTTAACATGGGTGATGTGCACAACTATACTAAAGTATACATTGTTTATTTAATTATAAGTTATTCTCTGTTGGCTATAAGACTGATACTTTCATTGAATTGCAGTACACGATAATAAATTTACAAATTACTCATAAATAATAGCATAAATAAACAACGATTAAAAATAATAAAACATAATTTGGAAATTATTATTACTATGTCTACACATTTCAAATAAGTATAACTTTCTATAGCAAGAGACTAGTTCGTTCATCATTCAATCGGAATACGTTTATGACTTACTGCAGTTGCGTTTAGGTATTTAACGGTCAAAGGTACATATTTCATAATAACATTAACAATGAGATAAAACTAAAAACATAATTAGAATATATTAGGTCATATAAAAGTCGAACACAAACAACGTACATAAATAAGGTAAATAAAATATTAAACCTAACCATTTTTCCTCCTACTGTTGGTAGTTCATTGAAAATGAAGTAACAGTTGAATATTAAACACCACTATAAAATATTGACTTGTAGTATTGTCGTGCACTTGAAAGCTAAAATAATAATATCGTATCCATCTTGTTTATAAAGTTTCATAAATCAACATAATATGTATGCACACCATGAAATTAAGAATTAAACGGTTTGATCAAGTGAACCAACTATAATGCCTTGTATTATGAAATCATAATACTGTATAAAACAAGTTAGGTTAGGTTAGGATACACACTATACAGACAATGAGATTAATAAAGTAAATCATTTACAATGACATTATATTCGATTAAAAATTATTACGTTATTAATAATTTTGGTATATTTTTGGAAACGCTTCAACATTAAATAATGAACGCCATCTAGCGGTAGAAAAAAAGGCGTACAGTTTAATATTTTAATACACAAGGCAAATTATTAATTTTTTTAGAACATTAAATAAACAGTAAATCAAAAACATATGAGGTTTGATACAATAACAACACAACAACAATGTAGTTTTGTTTATGGTTTTATTATACTTTTAAACAGCTTTTGAACAATTATTAGATAATTTTCAATTTCAATAACCTCCTATGTGATAGAAAACTGATTGAAATTTAAAATTCACACTAAAAAAAATTGTTCGTAGGTTTTCGTTAGTATTAGGTAATAAATTTCCATACGATTGAATATTCAGCATTTAAATACTTATAGTAATATTAAGTATTTAAAGAGGACTACTAATCATTATTAATATACATATAAATTATTTTATTTTGTACTTCTGTACAAAATAAAAACTGAATAATCAAAATTTTTATATTACAGAATTAATCAATCATTTATACTATTTAATTTATTTTTATTTCATAAGTCATGCGGTCTTGTTTTTACTGTACATTTTGGGACCTTACAAGAGAGTATCTTACACCTAAATTTTATAAAACTGCATGAGGAAAGAAATGAAAAAATTTGAATATTTTCAAACTTAATTCTAAGGTATCTGATTGTACAATCAAAAATATACAATTTCAATTAAAAAACAACTATAGACTGCAATTGCAAACCGCTTTTGAAGTGAGTGAAGTATAAGCACAGCGTCCAAAATCCAATTTATATGTATGAACAGTTTTGAGTACCCATTTTATTATTTATTGCGGAGATGGCCAAATTTGGGTATGAATCCACTGAATGAGACAGTATGTTTAGAATTTTATTGTGAATACAGGTATAATAAAATATAATAGTATATAAATGTTGTTACTTCAATGTTTTTAATCTTTATGCATTTTGAGTTTTTAAATGTATGTGTATAATATTAATGCTCAAACTATAATAAAATCAGAAATAATTTCATAAAAAAAAATACAATAAAAAAAAAATACTAATTATATTAGTAATAATAATAATAATAATAATAATAATAATAATAAAGGGCAAATCAATAACAAAGCATATTATTGTATCATTATCATGGATTTGTAATTTAATCAGCATAATCTAACACTATTTTCGCTCAAAGATGAATAATTTATAAAGAGCCATTGTCTGATAATTAATAATGATATTACATTTATATTATGCATTGAAATATAAACTATTCAATAATAAGAAACAAATATAATTATTTATGTTATTCTAACAAGATAAATTATAACCACCACAATTAACTGTATAATGTATATTATTTATCAGTCAGCTCTAAATAAGTTTAAATAACGGTAACCATTTAACTTAGTTTGCATATAAATTAATTAAAAATATTGCTTTAAAATAATACTTAATTAATATTCTAAGTACCTTTTTATAAAATTAAATACCTATATTCGTTTAAAATTAACAGAGAATAACTGGAATGCCTAATGATAAAACCAATTCAATAAATTATTAAACAAGTTTTCAATATGTATGTTACGGTCAAAGTGTATAATTCAGGCATTGTAGTACGTTCCCCATCAAATTTGGGCAATCCGTTTCGTAAATTGGTTTTCACATTGTCCGATTATCATATGCAATGCATATTCTATAGGCAATGTAAATGTGTTGAATAAAAAAAAAAATGTTAAATGTGAAGTTAAATCTTTAGTATTAGTAACAGAAAAATAATGAGTTATTAAGAATATAACAGTTACACAATTTGCTATATTTATTTTTGAAAAAAAAGCAGAACTAAAACATAGTAATGCAACCAGTGTGTAAAAAGTGAAAACCCAGTTTCACATCATCATCATCATCACATATTTATCGCTCTGAAGTTAGTGATTTACAATTATTATATGACTGATGATCATCAAAATAATTTTATCAGTCAGTTGTAGATAATTGAGATCAGGTCAGACTATTTGTAAGTTAAATTGAACAATGCGAAATCTATAGTTCCAGATCAGTTGAAATTTACAAAGAATCGTTTGTCCAGAAGTTGAGATGATACCAAATACATTTCCAATTTCTATCAGAGGAGCGGCTCGATAAAAATTTTTCGATTGTTGGGGGCCATGTAATTACAAACAACAATACAAGACAAATGAATTCCAATATAGGGCTGCAGAAAAATGATTTACATTTCAATGCTATGGTGGTGTTAGTTGTAAAAACAAATTGTTACAAATTAAACATTGAAAATAAAAACAATTTTTTTTATTTATCGTTACAATTGCCTACTATATTTTGGTCATTGCATACAATGCCCAGGCCAAGTGTATCATTTTACACATTGACCATAACATATCTATCAATTTATAGTAAAATATGTTTCAATTTATTAATCATAATATTATTGTATATGAATAAATATTACAAAACACTTTTAGTATCAATGTTATCAATCAATATTTTAATATTTTAATAACAACTCAATGTATCATTAAAAAAAAAAAAAGATACATAATTAAACTAACTTATTTTGTATTAGCAATATTTACATCAATCATTCAGTTATGAATACTTACTAAATTAATTAATATTGAATACATACACTACATATAAATTATAACATTAGTGTTAAGAAAGTTTATATTTGCAGACATATACAACACTTTACTAATTTATGTGAGGCAGGCTAATACTATAATATTATACTGTATAATATTAAGGAATTAATTATTTACAATGAATGAATTTTGATACAGAAATACAGAACACATTCAAAATAAAAATCGCACTAATTTTATTTTTTAGAATGGAGAAATATTGACCAATTCATATTTGACAATAACATTTTATAATAATAAAAAAAAAAACAGTCTGTTTAATTAAATAAATCGTATCACATTTAAAGATAACATAGTAAAGAATATTTATTTTTTTGAAATTTAAATACACATTTTTAAATATATTTAGCTGATAATATTATATGTATCTAATAATACTTGACAAATCAAATACTTAAGTGCATAAACACATAATAATTTGAATTTATGATGTAATAATAACTTATCATTTTTGTTTAGTAAATGCTACATAAAATAATATTTATTACAAAGATTGCAGAAATAACATCCACAATTGAACATAATATTTAATATTAGAAAATACATTTTGTTAAAAGTTAAAAATGTTGCAATTTAATAGTGTATGTCTTCAATAAAATAAAAATCATAAATATATTTTGAATCTGAATAATAAAATATGTAATTTTGATTGGATATTATTGTGTTTTGACTTTTGTTTTTGAAAAATAAACTAATAACAAAGAGATTCGAAGTTAATTAAACAGGCGACAGGCATGAAACATTACTTGAAATAATATTAGTATATATATATATAAATAAATAAAAAAAATCCTTTCTTATGTCATTGATAAATATCGAATTTTGGTTAATAATAATCAACTTGGGTATACAATAAATAACAATGAAACAAAAATGTTCAAGAAACATTGAAAAAAGATGAAAGTGCACTCTTCATGTATAAACAACAATCTTATTGATATTAGATTAAAAAAATATACATTTCGTCATTTCAGTATTAAATCTAACTGAAAACAATTCACTTACCAAGGTTGATTCCTCGGTCCAAAACGGGGCTCCTGATTCCATCGATTACTAGGTCTTGAATGTTGATTGGGATCTTTAGGACCTCGTGACCAATTACTATTGCCTCTTTTCCATTTTGGTCTGAAATCTCCTTGTGGTTGGTCTCTAAGGTCTTGTTGTGACCATTGCTGTGGAGGTTGGTTATTAACAAAGTTTAAATCGCTTTGCTCTTGTTCCCACTGGTTTGAATTTTTCCACTGTTCAGGTTCTACTGACCATTGGTTTTCATTAAAACTTGATCTTTCGTTATTCCACGGTTGGGACGATTGTCCCCATCGGTTCGTCACATCAGGTATATTCTGTTGGTCAAAGTCAAAAGGTATTGGTGGTGGAAGAGGCGGAGGTAAAAGTATAGGATGTTTTTGATCATGAGTTGTTTTAGATTTTTCATCATCGTCGCTCAAATCCATATCAACACTTTCTACGTTATCTTTTGGTTTGTTCACTGCTTCCATAAGTAAAGCTGGTGGTGAAGGTGGCATAGGAATTCCAGGAAATGATCGGTAGTCAACATCTGCAGAAATGACTGGTGAATTCATATGAGGAGAATGTGTCAAACTGATTAAATTTCTATGGTCTATATCTGAAGTTTTAGGTATGATTTTTTGAGAGATAATTCGTTCATCTCTATCTTGCATTTTCGATGCCAACGTACAGTGATCTATGTCAGGTCCTTCATCAGTTTTACTAATAATAGGAGTGTCGTGGTACGATATTTTTTCATGAAAAGGTGGAGATGCTGGTGTATCATTAGTTGACCAATCATTAAGTACAACTCCCTCCCAAGCTGAAAATATTGGATTTATTAATTGCCGTTTTTCATAATAATTTGAAAAAGTTTCCTAAATATTTTATACAAATCAATTAAAAACATATTCATACATATTAGAATAGTTTTTAAAGATTGAATAAAATAATGCAAAACATTAAACAGAAACTGTTCTATTAAATTCTAAGTTTACCGGTTTGTTGAACTTCAACTATGGGGATAGTATTTTCATTTACAAGTGATGATGAATTATTAGAAGGCACCATATTAGAGAACTCAGAAGTCATATTATATTGTTGACTAGAAGACATTGGAGTAGGTACATATGCTTCAAAATTATCTACAGAAAATGGTGTGATTTTATTGATCTGGTTGCCCACCTGAAATTATGAAATAAAAAAACAACTTTTAAAATGTTATTAAAATTATATAAATAAAATAAAGGTATATACTTCATTGTTATATGATACATTTGCATGATTAGAAAATTTTGAGTATACAAAAGTCTCGTCTGGAGGTGGTGATGGAGCATCATAAGGAAACTGGCTGGTTATTGCTTGTTGATCTTGATGTTCTATTGCTGGAAAACTCACAGAAGCTGGATCATACAATTCTGAATAATAGTTAATTTTTAAATAAAAAATATCAGTAAAAAGTCTAAAAAGATAAATTGAACATACCTTGAACAGTATTAAATGTTTCAGGTGTAATAAACGACTTAGTATTACAGACAACTGTAGTTGGTACATAGATATCAGTATCGTTTATACTGTTTTCCATTGAAGAATTTATCGTATATTTATTAGCACTTGATATATTGTCGAAATTTATATTTTGTACATTTAAGTCTTCAATAGATACTGAAGATGTCGAAGGTGATGGTGCGTTAATATCAGGTGAAGGCATTGGACTATCTGTTGGCATTGAACTAACCATTGTTTCCAATTTACTCTGTAGAAGTTTTACACGTTTGGTGTAGTTAAAATATGCCTGAAATATTTAAAAATTAGTTTTATTAAATAATATAAACATATATTTCTCTGCATACATGTGCAACAGTTTTAACTTCTCCAATTTGTTCATCATAATAAGATGTAGCTACTTCTAAGGCATCTATTAACTGAGCACGATCGACAGTTTCTCGCTTGAGGCATTTAATATAACTTTCAATCTTTGACATACCATCATTTAACTCATTAAGAAACTCATGACTTCTTGTTCGGTCTGAAAATTTTTTGTTTAATATTATCTAAAAAATTAATAAATAATAACCTGAGAAATAACAAATTATAAATAATAAACTAGGAAGTTCTTTATAAATCCGTATGAAAGATTGAATAAGCTTCACATTCGTTAATAAACAAATATGCTATGCCATAAATTGATTACCAAGAATCCATTTAAAATCCACATTGGAGAAGTTGAGAGCTTCCAAGAATTTGAAGAGAGATTTTTGGGAAGTTCACTCTTCCAATAATGTCCCTATTCTGACTCAATAATATTACTTATATTTCAAAGTTTAAACAAATATATCTTTTATTAATTTAACATCCACACATTCTCATATCGATAAAGTAAGTAAGTTAATATAGAAACATTTATTTTAATGTTATTATTCATTTTCTTTTTTCTCTCTTCTATTTTTTTTTTTTTTTATTGTATTGTAAACTATTTTATTTGTATTTTTGTTTTTTTTTAAGTTTATTGCTATAGTAATTTTACTCCCTATCTCATATTGTAAATTTCAATTTATAATGAACGGCAATAGTTCTTAAAATAAAATATTTATAATAATAATATAAAATAATAAAGTATTTCATTTATATATTATTATTATTAACACCATGTATATTCTACTAATAATTATTTTAAACATTTAGATTTTTTATCAACAAAACGTAATTTAAAAAAAATTAATGTACATATAAATATATTTTAAAAAGTATATACTTCAGTAATTTTTCATCTATGTTTGTTATTCTTGAAATTATAAGAAAAGTAAGTTTAAATCCTAAATGGTAATTCAAAATTATCATAATTAAAATGATAATATTAAATATTTTTATTGAATATAAATAATAAATAATATATAATATATTATTTTTAATGATATTACCTTTTAACATATTCTGTATAGCTTCATTATTGGTTAAAGGTAAATTAGCTTCTCTTAATGTTTTCATTTTCAAATCTGTAATCTGTTCCAGTTTTACAGAAGAACGTATTTTAACAGCTAATGCATGAATCTAGAAAACAAAATATTTAAAACCATAATATAATTTTATAAAACAATCTTTAACAAACATTTTTTTAATATTTTAGAAACATATTAAACATTTGTAGCAAAATAAATAATAAATATAGTTAGTGATAGATATACAACATAAAAAATTATGTAATATCTATCAAATATCTAAACAACCATTTACATATACTATACTTTAAAAAATATCTAAGGATTTTATATATTTAAAATAATTATGAATAAAAATATATTAATAGTAAAACTGTACTTAAAACAACTTTAACACACACACACATAACATATATATACTATACATATACTATATTCCAAATCCTTTAATAAAAAATGTAACTTGAACATCCCTATAACAGTTTCCAAATAGGTAAGATTGGACTTCATAGTAACCATGGTAGGCCAAGTACTATAGTGCAAAATGTGTACATTATTTGATATATTATATTCTATATTATTTTATTATACAGAAAACAATAGTTGTATATTATATAAAAAGTAATGAGGATTTTTATGAATAGGGTTGAATAGATTTTCAAAGATGAGAAAGTGATTTAGTCTTGAAAAGTAGAAAAAAATCATTTTGGTAAAGCATATATGGAAAAATTTGATTATATTATAAATTATAAAAACAAAACTACTCCATGATAAAAATTTGGCTTGGTCAGAATGGTTAGTTCTTTCAATTTTGAATTTGTATTGAATATATATATATATATGTATCATTTTATATGAAAAATAAATAATGTACAAATTAAAATAGATCAAATCTAGCTATTATTTCTGCGTGCTTCATAAAAAATAATGGTTGGCTGAATAATGTAGGGTTGAACAATACTGTGTTGGACCATAGACATAACTCTTACTTGAAACTCTTGTACAGGATCAGCTAATTTTAATTTTTGAATAGGTGTAGTTAACAGACCAGTTAGATCAGCCAAGTAGTTATCATCATATACAGCACGTTCTTCCCATATTTTAATAATTCTTGAAATTTTAGATTGTATTTTTTCATCTCTAAAAAATAAATGAAATAAAAAAATATATTTACTAAATAAAAAATACCTATATTTGTGAAATAATTTAAAATTATTATAATTTTAGTATAAACATATTTATAAATATACATAGAATAATAAACAATAGTTTTATTATAACTTGGCTTTTACAATAATAGACAATGATTAGTAAAATAACCTGTTAAAACATTAGTTTGTTACTTATATATTTGTTACTTTTATCTATTGTCACTAAGCGTACAAATATTATCGACTCACCAAGTCTTAAGATATTATTTAAATTATAACTAATAGTTAATTATAACAATCAAGTGTGTTATTGATAATTACAATAATAATACAATTTGGACTACAAAAAGGCCTTTGTGAATTTCAATAAAAAAGAATATGACTGATGTTTGAAATTCAATTATTGAATGTCCAGAATTCCAACTTAATTATTGATCTAGAGATTTGATATAAAATTTATATGGAGAATCTGTATTAATGGAGATTGATTTAAAAGTTTTAAATAATATGTTAGAGTTTTTAACTCTAACTTAATTATCTAATATTGTATTTGACTTTTTATATTATTATTTTAAAATTGAATACTTTTAAAAATTATAAAATTGATTTATTGATAGGTAATGATAAAACTATGTTTGTACATTACAACTATATCGTTTAAAATTACTACTTTTACCTTTACTCTAATTGAAATAATATAAAACATAGTAAAAATATGTAAATATAATTAACTGGCCATAAAGTATGTAGGTAAGGTTTAAATTACAATATCATAAGTTTTAAACAGGTGATAAAATGTGGTGGGTTAATAAAACAAATACCATAATTTTAAATAGGAAACTGTAAACAGTACTTGCAATTAAATAATAACAGGTATAGAAAATACTTTCGATATATTACATTGATAAATAATCTGGTTGAAACTTTTATTAAAAATACTTGCTAATAATAAAACTTGTTAAATACATAAAAGGAAATC
Source organism: Schlechtendalia chinensis (assembly GCA_019022885.1). Classification (NCBI taxonomy): domain Eukaryota; kingdom Metazoa; phylum Arthropoda; class Insecta; order Hemiptera; family Aphididae; genus Schlechtendalia; species Schlechtendalia chinensis. The sequence continues at coordinate 9,442,200 of CM032339.1, read as the reverse complement.
TTAATAGGTAACAACAAAATGTTACATAGGTAACTTTTGAATAATTATTTTCATAATAGAGATGTTTGCTGGGTCTTATTGTTGTTGAATAAGTATGTGGAAGTTTACATAGAACGATCAAAATTATTTTTGTTGTTGAAGTTATAAGTATTGTAAAAGATACTCACCTAACATAAGGTATAGCTTTTTGAATAGCAGTTGCCCATCCATCGACAAACTTGTAGTTCTTTTTCTTACTATATTGTATGACGTCATTGGCCAAATAAAACAATGTCAAACGTTTCTCAATTTTCACCTTTCTAATAGCTTTCAGCCAGATAGAAATGATACTTTTGTAGTTCTCATGTCGTTTTAAGCACCATGTAGACAATGATTGAATCGCGTCCTGAGTGTCTTTCAGAAGCATTAGCTTCTTTTCAAATTCCTGGTCCGAATATTCAATCATTTTCACGCCTGTTGTAATAGCATAATACACATCACTCAGGTGAATACGAGTTATACAAAATTCGGCGGTAAACTTATTTCGCTGAACGATAATGAATTATTATTGTTTGATAGCAACAACCCACGTTATTAGAAATCCAAATTAATTGGAGAAACCTAATTATGAAAATAATACTAGAAACATGTTCCAGACAACCGTAAAAGCATTGTCTACCTATGGATTTATACTGATGAATCAATCAGGGTTGAACAATTGGAAGAGCCAAACGTCTTACTTTATTATACGAATGTTTAATAGGCACCTTAACACAAGTTATACAATTAATTGTGTACGTTATTACAATGTTACAATAATATTATCGACGGAATAGTCAGTGGGGTAGAGGCACGATAAGTTTAATCAAAATCCATGGAGGAAAATATTGTGTTTATAACAGCTGACATTTTAATTATGTGGGAACGCAACGATCTTTGTGTGTGGCGGTAACAATATTTTAAAACATTGTATTAGGATTAATACCGAATAGATTTATCATTTGCGTTTGTTTTTTTATATTATATAGATAGATATAATGTGCATAATGATTGTACATCGACATCATCTACATTACAATGATACCTAATTGTTTTATATTATTTTTTAAATAACAAATAATTGAAAACAAAAAAAGTTACATACTTATAATGTAAGCTGTATCAAACGGGTTTTTATAAAATATTATAATGCATTTAAATATTATTTTACTTTTAAATATGCTTATCATTTCACAGAGTCTGGACCGTAACCTGCAGTGTGTAAGTATCTATCGGGTAGTTCATGTTTCTGGATAAATATAAAATAATAATTACCTAATGATACTACTCGTATTTATTTGAGTAAATATTATTAATTTATAATTAAATTTGTTCACGAACATTTAACATTGGACAACCCAATTTTTTTAAATTTTAGTGTGTAATTTCGCAATTTTGTGGCAGGTTAGTCCGCTTTAAGTCTCAATTCCTACAAAATGAGACTCCAGGAAACTGAGCCGAGAGTAGGACAAATTAATTTTTTAAAATTTGTTGTAATTTGTGTTATAATATAGAACTAATTTATAATAAAAAATAATTTGTTAAAATGTACTTATGAAAAGGAGGAAGGTAATTTAAATGTATTTTGTATATTTATATGTTATGCATTTGAAATAAACGATGACGATTTTTTGGAAGTAATGTGTAAGCGATTCCCAAGGAGTCGTTGGTGACACATTGAAAAAAATAGTATCTATTTAACCATTGAATTACTTTCGTCCACTCAACGCGAAACAATTTTAACAAATTGAAAAAAATATTTCCCACCCTCCCGCCCACCGAAATTTCAGGAACATTTTTAAAAATAATTATACATATTGTATTTATTTATACTAATTTCCTAGTAGCATGTGAGTTGAGGAAGTTTTACTAATTTTTAAGGTCTAGTTTTGAGTCAGAAATAAATAATAACTTAAAGACTCTTTTACTGAATGCCCCTTTAACAACAATTTCTAAACACGCCTCTGGTTGTGGCACTGTTGGCTATTAACTATAAAGGACAGTCATTTGATTGTAAATAGAAGTACAAATCGTTAGTAACTAACGTTTGATTCCATATCCAAATAATATTAATAATTACAATAACAAATAACAAATAATTACAATAATATTAGTAAATAATTATAATTATAAATGTATAAATAAAAGTCAGATGATTATTGATTTCAAACGCAAAACCTTTACATGAGACAATAGAATCCCTATTTCATAGTAATAAATATTTACTAACTAGTTAGTAGTAAAAAGTACTGTCTATTAATAATAATAAAACCGCATTCAATACTAATAATAATTTAATCAAACAAATAAATAATAAAATAAAATAATTTCCAAATAATAATTTCAATAAATTTAATTTTCCTGGTATATACAAACTTAAATGTAGTTGTAATAAGTTTTATGTTGGTAAAACGAATAGAAATTTTAATATAAGATATAAAGAACACATCTCTGAAATACGATTAAAAAAAACTAAATCAAATTCAAATTTTGCAAAACATGTTTTAGAAAATCATCTTATTACTTTTAATATACATAATGATTTAGAAATTTTAAATGTGCAACATAGTATTTATATCAGTTCCGTTTTGGAAGAATTACATATTTATAAAAAAATTAAACACAATAAATTTAAAAATATCTTAAATGTACAAACATATTTTAAAAATAACATTCTATATCAATATTTATTATAAATATCACACCATAGTTTATTTCATTATATACACAATTTCTTTGCTTTTTAATATATTTTTATTATATATTTTTTTTCTTTTTTTTACCTAATTCTATGTCTTTTTATTGTAATATTCATAATATTCTCTATGTAATTTCTGTCTTATTTCTTTATGCAATTTTTTCTTATTTACTTTACTTTTAATTTATTCTTCAGTTGTTGTATTTTATTTGTATTAACCTGATGAAGACATTTTGTCGAAACCGCTAGTAATAAAAACACATATACAACAACTTTTATATTTTCTTTCTTTTTTCTTTAATTAGCGTAATACTCATTGGCTTTTTGTGTATCTAAATATACATATATATATATTTATATATATATATCTATGTGTGTGTGTGTGTGTATGTCTGTTTGGGTGTATATATGTAGATATATATATTTTTTTGTTTATTTACGAGTATTAACTTATAATTTTTAATTTGTTTATATTCGTTAATTCTTTTATATCCTTCCATTTTTATATCTTTATTTTTAATTTTTAATTTTTTTTTCCTGCATACCTTTTTACTCTTTATCGTTTTTTTTTAATTTTTACTACCATATTATGTCTTAAATGTCTTAAATTTAATAATATATAATTAACATATATTAATGTCAATTTAGTATTGCTAAAACCTATATTATAATATGTATTATATATAAATTATATGTTTCAGAGGCGCCGAACCTGTACTCAAAGAGGGGCAGCCGTCCATCCTATTTTAATGTGGGTGGTGATCGGCGGTTCGTTACTAACTTATAAAAATATTTATTAACTTCAGGTGATATCATTTTTGTTAGTTAGTTTTTATAAATTAGTATTATAATTTATAACCTATAGCTATGACCAATTCACCAACACAATCAGTTAATAATTAATAACTGATCACTGTGTAATAATAAGATATGGCGAACAGGTCGGTTTTAAGGAGTTATAATGAGTTAAATTTATACATTTTGATAGTCTTAATACATAATAATATACAAGGAAATTTAAATTATAAAATGTTTTATTAAGTTAAATTTTCTTAAATTTCAATTAAATGTTAATATTAAAATAATAATAAATATAAATAGTAATTAATTAAAAAAGTAATTAATATTTAGTTAAATGTGTTGTGAATGTACCTCGTTGTATTATATAAGTATGCATAATAACATAATTTTATACTTATTTTATAAAAAAAAATGAATATATATATATATACATATAATGTCTATGGTGTAGTGGTGGGTGGTGGATGGGTGGGTATTCCAAAATTAATTTCACCTTTCAAATTTAAATTTAGTTTGGCGCCACAGATATGTTTATTATTTTACATGATATGCTGACGACACATTGAAATTTGAATAAAGGAAAAGAAGTCTAAAACATGCATATAAGTTTTAAATGTCTTCGCACAAAAGTCATTTAAACAAATTATTATGCATAGTTATTGAATGAAAATATTTGTTTTCACTATTTGCTCGAAAGTAATATGAAGTGAGCCACGGATGCTGTGAATATTGGTTTGAATGAGTCATTTGATCGGGTGTTTTAGAGTTGTATTCTTATTTTAAATTTAAAACTAACAATAAATCATTGCATTAAAAAGAAAAAACGATTCTAAACGAAACTCTGTAGGTTATAATAACAATTTATAATAATAATCAAATATGAAAAATAGCATTTCTACAGGGTATACGATTAAAAACCATAGTTGGTTTTTAAAAACTATGCATGTGTGCGTCCCTTCGTCAATTAGAATAATTATAGATTTTTATGTATAAACATTAATACTAATAAATATTAATGTCAATTCTGTTTACAATTTTTAAGTCTAAATGACATAAGAAGCTATTAGTATAATAATTATGTATGTTATACATGCTGTATGACGTAGTATTAATTTTCTTTATTATATTATATTAGTCGTGTAATGTGTGTGTGTATATATATATATATATATAATTTAAATAAATATTCCTACGTCACGACAGACTACGCTATTGACAGATTTCACTAACATAGCTATTTCCGGATGCGCCACCATGGTGATGGATTGCGAGTCAGTCGGTCATTCGGTCTGAGTACTGAATACATATAATATATATATATATATATTACACGACTCCTCTTACGATTTTGTGAGAGATTCTACTCTGGTCAATTAAACACCAGATCTTTTACTAATTCAATACTAAAGTATTGAATCTTTCATTATGTTACTTTAGATAGTTAAGTATAATTTAGTCTTTTTGAAAACCACCGTTTATTGTGAAAACTATCTCTTTATTTGCTATCACCTATTTGCATAACAACAGAGCACGAAGCCATATCGCTGGTGGTAACGTCGGCCTAAGGATTCATCATGTAATATCAATAAAACACTTAAAATTAATGAATTATGCTGTAAATAGAATTTTAAATGTTTATAAAAAAATATGTCTTTAAGTTGATTGTTATGAACGTTTTAATATATCTAGAAAAATATGTCCATAATCTCATAATTTATTTTTAGCTTTTAAATACAAAAATGACCCTGTCTTGAATTTAAATTAAAAAAAAATTATGAATACAGATTTTTGAAATTTTAAAAATATTGTGAGTATATTATGTATCACATCAATCACTTTTGCATCAAATTTTCAAATCATGTGTATTAACATTCCAAACGTTATTAAATTATATATATATATATATATATAAACCGGAAGTTTATTAAAAATTTTTAAAATGTTATGTTTAGTTTAAAATTTTGTTAATATTTATATAATACTAAAATATATAACTTGTGTTTCATTATAATTTTTGAAATTATAAAATAAACTACGGGAATAGGGGAATAAATTAATTTAATAATGATATCTTGGGGAAAATCATACCTAAGTAATTTCCCGTTGCTTTCCTGGGCTTAACGTTTAGCCATTCTGGGTCAGACGTTATTTGCAGCCGCATCACTGAAGTCAGTCGATATATTAGATGATGTACTTCACCAATCACCAATAATTGAATATTAGTTAAGCAAGAATTTAATTTTTGTAAATAACCATAACTTTAATTTTAATTTTCGGACTTACTTGATACATTTTTAAAAAATAATTGAATATTAGTAAAATAATTTTATTTAATAAGTATTTGAGTAATATTTTTAATTGTAAAAAGAAAACTATTTGCAAAAAATTTTAAATGCTTTTGAACAGGATTTTTACAACTTTGAGTTAATTCAGACATAACTTTGTAACTCATTAAAAATGTTGTTTTTTGATACATCAATGTGTGTATTGGTATATAATAATAATATTATGATTTTTCACTTTATTATACGTATAATTATATATTATAATTATATATACATTATAATTATAATTATCCGTGGTTTTTCTTCCGATAAGTTTTATATAATATTTCCATATAAATAACAATACAGACAAATGTCAAAGCGGACACACACCATCCTCTATGAGGTTAAAGTAATCTATACACAGGGTATGCTAGGACATATTTGTACTTAGTACATATGTAAATTAAGTTTATAGAAAAATTTAGTTTTTGAGAAATTAGTTCCAATATTTTTCTTTATATGAATGGATTATAAAGAATATATACAAAAGAAGAATTTCACAATAATTACCATTAAATTGGACAATTGTGTTCCTAACGGAAAACTAAAAATCACATCGGCTCACTCGATCGATAATTATTTACGCAAAGTACAATATATAATATATATACACTTTAATTATTTTACTTACCATTTTAGTGGTTTAGCATATATTTTTTATATTAAATAATATATTTTGTAAGTATATAATTTCTTCGAAATTTCAACAAAAAACAGTCGCTCGATCGGCCGGCGTCTTTTGATACGCAATTCCAGTACATCCGCGCGCTGCAGGTTCATCGGTTTGTAAATTACCCGTAATCGATATATATTACACAGAGACAGGAGTAATAGTGGCGACGGCATTTTTGTTATAATTATACACATACCAATAATTAAACTAAAATTAATATGATAATATCGTATGTTTCAAAAACAATAGGGAAAATGTCTACTTTTATTTCTATTTTGTTGACACCAAATTAAATATTTGATTATTTTTATTGACCTAAGAAGCGTAGAACTAAAAATAAGTGTTTTATTCAAAACCATTAACCTGAAATTTATGAATTTTATAACAAACAAAACCACTTAAGAAGTACAGAAAATGGATTTGAATAATCATTTTACTCTTTTTGTCTTGATGCATGCCAGTGTATTTTTAATTTTTAAGGATTATATTACCACAATAATAATTGTATTTTATTTCACTCATGAATGCTAGTATAAGATAAACTAGAATCTAAAAATTATAAACTACATAAAAGTATGTGGGATTTTGTTTTTTTTGAGTGTCTGTAATAATATGATGTATTGTTAAATATTTAAATATTTGTAATTGAAAACTTCCTTAATAATTCGAATAATTTGTTTTAGTATTTGTATTTGAAACTACGAAATAAAAATAAATGACCAACTATAATTACTTAATTTCCCCGTTCCTTCATTCGCCAATCCAAAATAAATGTGTTTTTAGAACAGAAATAAATAATATATATATATATATTTATATGTGGGGTACAAAATATAATTGTTTCATAAATAATTATCTGGAAACCGAACATTCCTCAGTTTAATTTAAATTAGTTTTTTTACGAGCTTCCAAAATTAAACTTTTAACAATTAAAGTTTGATTATTATTTTTATGCTTGATATAGTAACCTATGCTTAATTGAATTTTTATGTTTATGAATTTCTTAAATTAATTTTTCCACTTTCCAGATGTACGTGAAAAATTGTGTTTTCGTTCTTGAAAATATCATGTTCAAGCTTTTTCATTTGGTATGTACAACTATTATCAGTATAAGACTGAATACCTTTTGTATATATATATACGAGTACATACTCGTATATCTACTAATCAATTATAACTTGTATATTTCTAACACTTTGAGTAAAAAAATGGAATACAAAATTTTTATTTATGCATTTTAAAGATAGCTGAATAATGATGTAGATATGATTTTAAATGAATTAAAAAATTTCTATTTAGAAAAAGCTAAAAAGCTAAAAACTTTCTTTGATTAAAAGATTTTAATTGTTGATTTAAATTAAGATATATTGCGTACTTAAATACTTAAATACAAATAAATAACTTGCACATGGGTTGAATTGGGAAAAAAATAGTAGATACTCTGAAGGCTTACAAAATAGTTGCGTCCTCTATACATTTTTATAAACGTGGAAAATAAAGTAATTAGTAATAACCAGGGTTCGGATTTTATAGCACCAAAAATCCTAAAATATGCGCTATAATATGACCAAAAAAACCGTAAAATATGCTCTATAAATATGTCCTAAAAACATCAAAAATAGCAACAAATAAAAATAAATACAAATCAAAATTTTATTCAATTTATCATAGAATTTTATTAAATCATATATTTATAAAAAAAACTAAAATATTCGTAAACAGTTTAAAAAAAATTGTATGTACTGATTAACTTGATACCTTGAATGATGCCATCATTTGTACGCAACTATTCAAAATTATTTGAGTAAATAAAAATAAAATTCAAATAATTATTATTTATTAATTAAATAATATTTTATTTATTTTACCTGAGTTACACTGAATGATTAAGTGTTTTGCCAAATTTTCAAATTTGAAGTTCTGGCGGTTATCAGTCAACAATAACTTGTATGTCGAAAAGGAACGTTCAACATCAACCGATGTAATAGGTGAATACTTACAAAATATTATATCGTCACTAGTCAATTCTTCAAGATCTCCGTCTAATTCGCTATTTTCCTCTTCACACGACGATATTTTGGAAATGCGTTTTAATGTTGACAAGCTATTATTATTTTCAAATACAGTTTTAAATTTATTTTTTACAATTGTACCTGCTTCACCCCGTTATGATTTGAATGATTCCTCGATATCCTCAATTATTTTTAACATTGTTATTAAAGAAAGGCCTTTTATTTTTAGTTTATTTATTCCTTCTACGAGAATTGTGAAGTTTGATTTTATATACGCTAGGTTGCTCTCAAGACCGGGTTTAACTATGCATTTTTTAGTTTTTTTTATATTCACTGCATCATCTTCATCGAGCTTTTCAATAACACGGCGAACAGTGTTCAAATTTTCACAATAATAAATGGCAGCGTTAATCCATGATCCCCATCTTGTAATTATGGGATCTGGTGGTAAACATATACCTGGAGCCTCTATTTTAAATATTACGACTCTAGTAGGTGCTTTCTTAAATACTTTTTTACAATTTGCAATTAATTTGTCAACAGTGCTAAAATGGTCACGAACCTGTTCGGCAATTCTATGTAATCCATGTGCTGCACATGTGACATGAATCATTTTTGATTAAAACACTTTTAATGATTTTCCAGTTTTTTCATATATGGTGCCGCGTCTGATAAAAATAATAGTACATGGTCATGCTGTAGTTTTGTCCCTCGTTTTTAAGCGTTCCTCACAACGTTTTACTCAATTTGTTACCCCACATGGTCAATGACCTCTATCGGTCCTACATAGCTGAGGAATTTTTCGATTGGTGTCTTGTTTTCAGGGACGGTTCAATCTCGACGGCCTCAGCGGGTTATGCAGTTTTCATTTCCAAATTTCAATTTCCTTCTCTGATGTTCTACATAGATTTTCTTCCTCTTTTTCGGCAGAAAGACATGAGACTAATTAATTATTATTAATTAATAATTATCAAGCTTTATTAATTATCCAGGGTCTTCCTCCTGATAAATATTTCATTATTTTAGATTCTCAGACTGCTCTATTCTCTATAGTTTCCAATCCATTCAGTTCCCATTTTTTATTTTTTCTATACGTATTCGTTTTTTAATCGTCAATCTAGAAGCAAGCCAGTATTCCATTCGATTTTTATGGGCTCCAAGTCACGTAGGGATTATTGGTAATGAAAGGGCTGACACCTTGGCAAAGACTGCAACATCTTTTCTTCCTAACATTGGTATGATCAAAATCCCTTCTTCCGATCTCATTCCCCATATTCAAAAGTCCATTATCAATTTATGGAATGGCCCAATGTCATTGGTCCCAGTCATCCCGCGACCCCTTGATTTTTACATTCCAATCTTTCTAGATTTCATATTGTATGTTTTTCGAGACTAAGGTTCGGCCATAACCGGTTACCCGCACATGGCTTTTGTTAGGTCTTAATTCCTCACCTTTTTATACATGTCATTCCCTTCCGGAATCTACGAAACGGAACTTCATTCACATATGGTACCATTGTCCTAGCTACAGAGCTTTCTTTTTTTTTTATTTGCACGTAAATAAATTCAACAACATTCCATATAATTTATTAAACACATCTTGCCCTCAATCTTAACTAAACTTATCCATTTATTATAGTCATCGGGTTTCTCTGAAGAATAAAGGAAAAGGCTTTTTTTTTTCATTTTTTTCTCCTCTCTCTCTCTTTTATTTGTATTAAGTCTCTTTTTTTAATACTGTTATTTATATATTATTCATTTACTTATATTCCTTATTTTGCATTGTATAACTTAATTCAGTATTTAATGTATAATATCTAATTTCTAGCTCTCTTATATTATTGTAATATTTCTACTTATAACTATGTATTTAATGGTCAAACTACAATGTATATATATACTTAGCTTTTTAAATAAAAAAAAATGTTCAAATCGTAGATGAAAACAAAACATTATTGAACACATAATTGAATATGATATTTAAATTAAGTTGAACATTTTAATTTTGATATTTAACAATGTTTAACAATAATAATTTTTCTAAAATTTATCAAATTTTTTAATGACTGAAGAAAAGTTATAAAAAACTAAGTAAAAACAAATTTAAATAAGAATGTTGCCACATTTACAGTGGTCTTATTTTATAAATATTTTTTTTGGAAACTCTAAATGTAATTACTAATAAATTAATTAATTTTACAAATTTATAACTATACATTTATATGAGTTAAAGTAATGACTGTTGAATATATATTTATATTCCTAGAAAATTTCTTTGTGTTTTAGAATATATTTTATATTCTAAACCACAGCACGTGTAAAGTAATATTCGTTTTTTTGTTTATTAAAACGTTTTATATAGTATTTGAAAGAATACAATTTGAAAACATGCTTATGATTAATTCATATCATAAAAAGTACAGTGTTGAAAATTTTATAAATGTATGGTGAATAAATTACATTTTATATTTAATGCATTTAAGTTTGTCCGTATATTTTCGATTGATATTTCTCAAGATGATATTTATATAAGTTTAATAAATAAAAGGCATTTTGTATTAGAGACGTTATTTAATAAAAACTGTATGATAATCGAACACTTAAAATTAACTAAACTAGTCATATTTACGTTTTTGTTCATTACATATATTTGTATACAATTTTGTTCATGACAAAAAAGAAAATAAATAATATTTATAATGAAAATAAAAATTAATTAGAGTTTATATCTCTCCGAAAAGTTTAATTAAATTACAAGCCTATATATATATATATATATAAAGCGCTAATTATAATATAATCATTTTACTTTAATGTAAAATTATACGACGAATTACTTTTACAGTAAAATAATATGTAAAAAAAAAAAATTCAGAAACAATAACTAATAATTATTTATTTATATTATGAAATTTTAGCGTTACTCATTGTTAATAGTATTATTTATTAATCATAAAATTCTTATAAATTGTGTTAAGTATTAGCAGTATTGTATAAGATTGCAGAGAAAAAAAAATATTTTCAAAAACATCAATCATGCTGAATCGCTCGTTATAATATTATTAGATCGATGTAATATGTACAGTTAGTTACCTAACATACTGATATACATAATATAGTAAATAAATTAGTAATAATCGAGTCTCGACCAAAATGTCTATTTATGATGGCATCTTAATAATCAAAGTATATATAATGATTAAAAAATAAATAAATAATCGAATCTCCAGAATCGTTTGCTTTGATGTTTCGTTAGTGAAAAAAAAACGGTGGTAGGGATTGTTTTACGATATCTCGATACTGCGAAAACCATCCTAAAGCACGGTGACTCCTTTCGAAAACGCCTCTTGACTGCCAGGCGTATAGTTGGAAGTGTTATACATGATAAGGGGTCTGGTCCTATTCCGGACCGCCGTGGTGGCCGTGAGCGTCGACCGGTTGTCTTGCGGACGTCTTAAGATTTTCGTGTAAAAAAGTTGGTACAGTTCGTTCCGGATGTTGGAGTTCAGCCATCCATAAATGATCGGGTTAGACACGGCCGAAGTCATGGCGGTCAAGTGGCAAATGGCTAGCGTCACGTATAACTGTTTGGTATTCATCGATGTGGTCATCAAGTCGGCGGCCAGCGAGAATACAGCCAACGGAAGCCAACTCACGGTGAAAACTATCGCCACGCCTTAAACAAACCCACATAATAATAATAATTTATACTTTAATGAGGAGGGTTTTTAAAGATAGTTTAAGCTTACGTGGTATTTTTTAAAGATATTTATTACAGTTATCTATTTAATAGTGAAACACTATAATAATATTAATATTGTCATAAGGTATGATATGTACTAACATATGTACTTGTATTATTATTATTGCACGTTATGTAAAATAATGACAGGACGGTGATATTTCAGTTCATATTAAAAATCGTTAATGAAAATACGGTAATAAATTATTGCTAATAATCTACCGCAAAACTGCACATTTTATTACACTATCTACACAATAATTGCATCAACCATATTTTTTATCATTTATGAATATTGATATCAAAATCAACGAAAAGCAACTATTTATAATCTAATGTATATTGATTTATATATAATTTATGTCAGGAAGTAGCAATACGTCAGTCAAAAAAATACAAAGAAATGATAAGTATTCATTTAAATAATTATGACGTAGAATATAATGTAGTTACGCAAATTACTAACATTAAGATTTGATTTGATTCATACAAATTTTATACAAACTTTATAGAAAACATTTTTTTTTATAGTAAAATGTACAAGTACAAGATAAAATTATCTTTTAAAATCGTATGCCATTCACAAAAAAAAGTGTAGTCAAATATATTCGTCGACAATATTTAATATGAACTGAAATATCAATATTTTAACGTTATTTTAATGCATAACAATATATTTATATACGGTTTTACTAGTAAATTATTGCTGATAAAAATATCGTTGAAAATATACCCCATTATAGTAAACATTATAGTTACAATTTTATTAGTTTGCTAATACAGTTTTTTTTGTTAATAAGACCAGTATTAACTTGTAATAAAGTTTGATTTACATTTAATTTGTAATCGTATGTAACTTTTAAATAATAATTTATAAAATTGATTTTTACGCGTTTTATTTCGCAGTTTACCTAATATTATGCAATGGTGCGTAATTTGAAAAATTAAATAATATCAATATTATTTTGTTCCAAATACATTTATAACAATTAAATACGATTTAAAATCATTTGCTTATTTACGCAGAGATGTGAATCCTGTACGTTTTCATTTTATAACGTAAATACATTATAGTTGGATAATATTGTATTACATATAAATATAATGTATGAGTCATCTTATGTTATTGTAATATGTTATTTAGTATTAATTAAAAAGTATGTGTATTTAATTTAAGACTAAATATGGAATAAAATTATTAAGTTTATGCGTTGGATGAATAAAAGTTTGCATTCCAGTTAAATCGCATATTGTAAGTTTAAATTCGTCATTAAGCGTGCACTATTGGCGGTGAAATATTAAAATATATTTCAAATGCGATGAATATATATTTAGGCTTTTATACTTTTAGTTCTTGAGTATGTAGTTTGTAAACTATATATTAGTGTATACATTTATAAATATATATTATTTGATATTATCATAAAACTGAATTACCTATTAGAAGTAGAGTGGTACGTTTATTTCTTTGAAGTTCCCGTAGTGCTCGTCTCGTGTCTTTTTGAGAAACTGTGTGTGTGTGTAAATAGGCTGCAATGCGAATATGAACTACTAAAAGAACAGTGGCCGGAAGTACTGCTTGAATGAGTACTACCGCTATGTTATATGCCACTTTAATGTCGGTTGATGGCCACTTTTCCCGACAAGCTTCGTATAGAATAACCTGATGAAATTTTAATGGTTCGACAACCTGAAATAGGTGAACAAATTAATACCGTCAAACGTCTGGTTCATTAAGACGAACCTGTATAGTCTAAATAAATCTTTCTTTTGTGTGATAATGTTAAACCTATATTTTGTGCTTAGGAACGTAATATTATATTGAATTGACCTTATAACTAATTGTACAATTTCCAAGGGTATTATATACTAACTTCAGTAATAATATGTTTTATAAGTTTCTTAATCAGTTTTGGGTTGTATTCAGAATAAATTGTTTTGAAAATAAAAATTATTTTTAATTATTCAAAATACTGTTTATGCGTATAAGTATATTACGTTATACTTTTTATTGCTTACAATAATAAATATTTAATCTAAAAAATTGATTATTATATGTATATATATTTTATTATTACTTTTATATTACCAACATAATATATAATTAGTAATTAATATATATTTGAATTTTTTCAATCTTGAAAAATATCGATATTTAAAATAAATAAATAAATCTTTTGATAGTTTGAAAATGTTATTTTGAAAATATATATACAATATAATAATATATATATATATATATATAATATATATATATATATATATATATATATCTAATAATAAATAATAATAATAATGTTTTATAATATGTTAAAATATAATTTTTATTTTATACAAATTGAAAATTATTTTTATATGATACAAATAGACAAGTATTGATAAATTAAAGTTGAAATATTTGATAATGGTGTGTAAATTAAATATTGTATTAAATTTAAAAGCAAAAAAACTTTATTTTTAATAACTATAATTTTATAATGAGTCGCTAAAAAAAACACGTTTTCTTGGAAGTATTTTTAATATTTAGCAGAGTTATTTGTAATAATTAACTTCTAGTACAACTATATATTCGTTTATAATCAAATTATTAAAATACACGTATTAAAAGCATTAAAATATTTATTGAAATGTTTAGAAAAGTATTTTGTTCAAAACTATTGATAATATATATATATATAATAATATATATATTCAATATTTTGACATAAAACCAATAATTTTTAATTTTGGTTCAAGAACATAATATGATTTGAAGAATCTTAAAAGCCGGTTATATTCTTTTATAATATGCGATTTATAAAACATTTTACTGTTTGTATATATTATATTATTGTTATTCAAAAACCCAACGATCAGAAATAATACCTTTTAAAGTTCATTTCTTTAATAAGTATTGCTATATTACGATATATTATACTATAACAATACTTATATATATATGTGTTGATAGTGTATTATTTTAATGAATTAAGTTTAGACAACAAAAATTGTTGATATTTTACTCGTGTAAATATTGTTAACCTGATAATAAGCTACAGGAGACGTGGTCAAGACGGCCAACAACCATACTGTAGCTATGGACACGTACACGGTACGTCGTTCGTTTTGCGCAGACCCGCGGACGATCACCCAGTACCGGTCTATAGCGATCACAGTGATCGTGCCTACCGACACCATGATATTGGTGCCCTGTAGTAACGGCACTAGTTTGCAAAAAACGGTGCCCATAGTCCATTGGTGTCGCAGTATGGAAGTTAACGTGAATGGCATGCACACCAAGCACAGCGTCATGTCAGAAATGGCCAAGTTCACTATGTAAAGGTTCCGGGAGGTTTGCATTTGAGCGCGTCTTGCCACCACATATATTACAGTTAGATTGGCCGACAGGCCTACTGTCATCAATCCCAAGTATACGATTATCAGTAAAGTCTGAAACATAAAAAAACATTAAATTTATCAAATGATACATATTTTGATTGCAGTCCGTGGTTTCAATATCGGTCGGGGACCTGTAATATTCGATTAACCATAGGCACCCGTCAGGACGTTCGATAGTTTATTCAGACATGTCGAATAATCTTCAAAATACTCAATATACGTCAAGTATATAATTTATTGTATTATATAATAATATTTGTCCCTAGAAATAATAAACTTGGTTAAGTTTTTTATTAAATCTAAAATGAAAACAATTTCATTATCCCAATGTTAGTTATTACAACTCAAAGTTAGCTCTCGAAATCATAATAATACATGTAATACTAAGCTTACATAGTTTATTACATACAAATTCATATTATTCATTTTATATTTTGACTTTTTATGTGTTTAATAGTCTGTTAAAGTATTAATTAATCGTTTTGTGTTGTTATAAAAAATACAAGCTTTGGTAGAGAAAGTGAATCATATATCTAAATTAATATTATTTTAAAATACCATTAAATAGGATTAAAAACATTAAGTAGCAAAAAATAAATTTGTAAAAAGGAAAAAATAATTTATTTTTGTGATTGACCAGAAATTACAATTTATAATTATGAGTTTATTAATTATAATCAAAACCGTTAGGTAATGTGCACTTCGTCTGTTGACATAATGTTGAGCATGAATATCCCTTTTTCCACTAGTGAGAATCAAGGAATAGTGGTTAATGCATACATTAGTTAGAACAGTTTTAGTTTTTGTGAGCTGCTTAAATTCTGGCAAAAGGGATATAATAAAATAAAATATAATATGTTTAACTAAAATAATTTAAGGCTTAAGTGTACCCAAAATAACAAATCCTATTAAAATAAATCTAAATATAATTAATCGCTATTTTGAAATTCAAATAATAATAATAATAATATTTTGTTACTTTATTTTATACTCAGTTATTTCTGAGAATAATAAATGTTGACCATAGCTTAAACATTTTTTAAACATTTAGTGAGTTCAATATTTCAATTTTGAATTATAAATTAAATATAGTAATTATATAGAAAGTCTAGTTAAATACATTGAGTCATGTTATACGTAGGAAAAAAAATATAAAATGAGATGTATGAAATTACTAACCTAATTTCTCAGGAATTAAATATAGTTTTAAAAACATTTCAAAGCGATTTTATTTCTAGTATAGATTTAACTCGAGTCGTATATGATTGTATTTTTTCAGAATTTTCTGGAAAATTAAATTACTAGGAAATTTAAAAATAATTTCTTTTGTGTACTATCTATTCCATTTATACGAAAGAACTATATTAAATAATACGTATATAAACTCTGATTTTCAAATTAATGGATTGTTTCATTTCTCCGAGCAAAATCTGAAACTATAAATATGGAATTAGACAAGTTTTAATTTTAAAAAGCCTATTAAATAAAAACAAAAATATGTATGATACAAAAAAATAGACATAGGCATTGCTTACTTTTTTGTACAATTTAATAGTCTAATACTTCAATAATATTCAATAAAATTGAAATCAACTTATTAAATGAAGGTCATAAATTTAATAATTTTCATTCACTAACACCAAAATTAATACAATGCAAATAGATTATAAATTAAATTCAATATTTTTTAATTACAATTTTTTAAATTAATTTTACTTTTAATTTATTCCTCAGTTGTATTTTATTTGTATTAATCCTGATGATGCCATTTTGACGAAATAGGTAGTATCAAACACACATATACAACAACTATTATAGTTTCTGTTTTTTTTAATCAACGTAATACTCATTGGATTTTTTTGTATATTTAAGTATACATATGTTTATATATATTTTTATTTTAATATATATATTTTTTATTTTATTTACAAGCATAAACTTAAAATTTTTATTTTATTTCTATTCGTTAATTCTTTTATTTATATACTTTTTTATTTCTTTATTATTTTATTATTTTTTTTTTTTGCATATCCTTTTAACTTTTTATTTATTTTCTCTTTTATCTTCACTATTTTATTACATAGTTATAACTATGAACTTAGTATTATACATAATATTACTCTAATAAATACATTTAAAAACAATAAAAGATTACATAGATAAATTATAAAAAATATTTTACAACCTAAACCAATAAGTATTATAATTAATTACTGTAGTATAAAATATCCAAATTTAATTAAAAAATTCACTAAAATAAAAAAATATAATAAAATAATATTGAAATCGCATTAAATACTAATAATACTTTAATTAAACAAATATATTAAAAAATAACATAATTTTTAAACAATTATTATAATAGTTTTAAATATCCTGGCACTGACAAACTTAAATCAAATTGTAATAAATGGTATATTAGAAAAACTAATACAAAATTAAAAACTAAAAATAAAAACCACATCTCTAAAATTAAAATTAAAAAAACTAATCCGAATTCAAATTTTGTTATGCTTCTTTTAAGAACTAATCATAATACTACTTTTAATATAAATAATGATTTAGACATTTTAAACATATAGAAATATACATAAATATATATAAATTCAGTTTCGAAGGAATTAAATATTTATAAAGAAATTAAAAATGATGAATTTAATAATATTTAAAATATATAAATAGATATTAAAAATAATATTTTATATCAACGTACTAAATAAAATTAATAACATTTCATAATTGTCCATTTTAAACATAATTCAAGTCATACACAATTTTGTTGATTTTATTTATGTATTATTATTATAATTTTTTTTGATTTTATGTATTTTTTGATTTTATTTGATTTTTTATATTTACTTTACAATGACTTTTAGTTGAAATCGGTAGTAAATAAACAAATGATATACATTAACTCAAATATATTTTTTTAAATTCATTGGTTTTATGTAATATATATATAAACTTACATATAAACCATTTTGTATTAATAATAATAACAGTAATAATATGCAATCAAATAAGATTATTATCCAAATCAATATTTATTTTTCGAGGATATTTGTGATCATAGCCGATAATTTGCTTTTTTTTTCATTATTTATATATATACAATTCAAAAATGTTGACTATTATCTTTTTTGTTTTCAATGGAAAATACAGAAAGTATGTATTCTTCAAAATTTCAAAATATTAAATAATTATATATTAATTTATACCTTATTTAATTTTTAGCTAGAATTGAAAAAACAATATTTTATATTATAAATAAATCAAGTTTCCTAGAACAACAAGAATTCTTATTTAACTTATGTTAAGTAATTTGAAGACATCAGGATTGGATACGGGGATGTAGTTTACTATCTCAATATTTTATTTAAAATAGTTTTAAATTCCACTTATATTAGCCTTGCGATTATACTCGTATCTATTGAAATGTTATTGAATATTTAAAATATCAGAAGATCTTTTAAAAAATTAATTTTAATCTCAAAATTGAACATATTTATTGATGTTTATTTCATATATTGCAAACCTTTAAATCGAAAATACTTTTATTACTGAGTCAAGTGAAGATTAATCTCATTTTTCATAAGAATTTAGAATTGTTTTGATCATTAAAAAGGTGACTTGGCGAGGATAGACATTCATATTGCAGCGTGGCATAACTAATAGCATATTTTAATATAATATATATATTATATATTACTCCTTAAATTTTTTTCACTCTAGTATAACTCAATATACATTTTTATTATCACAATTTTTAATTTTAATTAAAAAAAGCCAAACGATAATTGAATAATTTATGATTGAATTCGCACAGTATATATATAAATATATATTTAAAATGATTATGCCTGTAGATTTTGTCTACATTTTTGTACCCAAAAATGATTTTATTATTTATGAATGTGTAAATATAAAATAAATTTTTATAATATACAAATAGGCTATATTAATATTACCTTTTAATATATTAACTCATATATTTATAATTTGTTAAGCATTTTTTTAAATATTATAAATTATATAATGTTTTTACTAAGTAGAAAAACCGGATTATTTTGATTGTGTTTGTGGATTTCAAGACATTTCGAAAAGAGTTATTCAATTGAGCATGTGTGTAAATTAATCGGATTCATTATTAACTGAAATTTAATGTGTATTATTTGAAAAGATAATCAATAAAATAAACATAATTGAAATTTTTGGAATGTGCACAAAGTAATTGAATGTATTCCTTTAACGTGAACAATTTATGTATTACATTATTATGATATGGGACGCATGCTATAATTTTCCTTGGTTATTGATATAAATTTCTTAATTTATGAACAGTAAAAAAATATTTGAAATTAATTGAAAAATTTTCTAAAAAAAAAATAATTAAAAAAAAATCACTAACAAAATTAATAAAAACAGACACATAATTATTAAACTAATATTTTTCTTGTCTCCATAAGGATTTAAATGTATAATTATAAATATTTTAAAATCTGTTGTTTAATTTAGAATTAATTTGATTTTCTTTAAAACCAATCATGGTTTATGATTCCTTTTAAATTTCAGTTAATAGTTTGGTAAAATAAACATTGTGAAAAATAGATATTGTTTAGACAACACCAATGTAAATTTCTGTTATATTTGTTAGGAACGTGTAAAAAATACTAAAAAAAAATATTTCATTAACATTAAACATTTAACAATTTTCATTTAAATGACAATTAATGAAGTTTAATTAAAATGTTTTAATTTTTACAATATTAAACTAAAACCTATTTTAGACGTTTGTTACTCCTACATATGATTAGTTTTTATATATATTGCGATTGTTAAATATAATACGTTAGTTAATTACGTTGATACTGCTATTTGTAAAAATAGTAAAATCGAATTTACCTCTGTATTTTTGTCTAAATTTCGAGCACCTCGTCTATGCTCCAACAAAATAGAATACACTTCTTCTAAACTAAAATTAAATGTTGAGTTCATTTCGGTATCATTACAGGTTTCCATAAATGTACTCATTGTTTCATCCAAGGAGCAAACCATTAAGTCATTGTTTTTTGTAGACTTACAATCCTAGAATCAAACAAACAGAACATGAAATTGTATAATATTATCCTTATTTTTATATTGATCATTGTAGTAAATGCACTATATGTAAATAAATATATTCAACAATATATGTAATTACAGTAAGTTTGGATGTAAGACGTTAAGTCAAAATTTAGTCTATATTCTTGGTCATCAAATGTCAATTGAAGAATCGGGGAAATTAAAATAAAAGTAAGCTGGACAAAATATATAACGTAAACTTTATTATGCACATATTTATTTAAATAATCTTATAGTTTCACTTAAAAAAAAATTGATATTTTGATGGAATCCAAGTTACCTTTTAGGTAACTTTTTTAGCATCTAGTTGATAATTATTAGGTGTGTTACAAAAGGCAGCTTGAATTATAAGAGAAATATAACGTAGTTATAGATTCATGAATTTTGTATTTTTATTACAATTTCATCTACTTTATTATTTATGAACTAATTCATGTGGATTTTAGAGTATTGATAGTTTGAAAAATGGTAGAAATGCATTTGAAAATAGTTTGGGTAAGAGGACTTAGAATTTAATAACAGTATATACGATTTTAAAACGCTTACTTAGTTATAGTTTCTATGAATATTACGTTCATTTTATATATTAATTCTACATATTGTTCGTTTTTTAATTAAAATGTAGAAATAAATGGATCTGTAGAATAATATTATACAATAAGTAGTTCATAAACATTCTTATTGCAGATGCATCAATATTTAAAAAATTTTAAAATAGCACTAGCATAATGAAATACTTTTCATGATATTAATTATATTAAACAATATTTTTGTTTAAAAAAAGATATCTATAGGTTTTTAATCAATACTGTTATCTATTTTCATTATGTAAATCGTGTATCAACGTTAAAGTGATTAAAAATGTTATTTTTAATTTAATAATAATAATATATTTGAATATATTTGATATTATGTTATAAACTATATATAGGCAACGTTTATGTAATATTTTTTTCAATAAATAAAATAGCAAAAGTGGCTTATTACTAGTTCAAAAGATATTTTTATTTAACTATTTAACTGAAATAGTTAACTTATTTTTTAACTAACTAATTATCTTAATTATTTCTAATTTTCACTGTATGAACTTAACTTGTTACAGTTAATTATCATATTTATCCAGTTTAGTTAATACACTGGAGATGAATATTTTTAACGGAATTTGAAATGCATAATTAGAAGTATTATTAAATAGTGAACAACAACTCATTGAGAATAAAATATCTATCTTCATAATGTACTTTTTTACATTAAAGCTTATAAGGTAAAATGAAGGAATGAATTTTATTTTTATTTTTATATGATAATTTTTCACTAAAAACTTCAATCGCTGTAATAAAAACTAAAATTTAACTTCTTTATATAATGAGTTAACTTAAACTTTTATATTTATTTAACTTGTACTAGATGTAGTAGATAATTTTGTAAGACACACAATTTATTCTGTTTTATGATAAATATATCGTTAGATTTATTAAAAGTAATGTAATGTTACAATTTTGTCATTAATAATAATAATAATAACAATTTTAATTTAAAATTCAATGTTGACATTATTTTTTTTTTAATATAATGACGTTTAAAAATGATTCACATTATGTTTTATATGAATATAATTCATTTTTGAATGCTGTTTTGAATTAATGTTTTGAGTGTTTAATATTATAAAGTAGAACTATACGTTAACATAAATATCGATGTTTTGAAATATTATTAATATTGAGTTAGGTAAGTTTAAGATTTTTTGAATAGCTCGTTTTGTCAATACCCTAGATAATATAATTGATAAAAATTTTAAGGTTTAGAGGATTTTAACAAAATATTTGAAGAACAATAGTGTTAACAATTTATAATAAACTGTCATTTATATTTAATATGAACATAGAAAATAAATATTTACTATTTCAAAGATATATAATTTTTATATTTTATACTTGGATTAAACATTTTATTTATTATCTTTTATTATCTCATTTAATTTTCATTTTCGCCATTAAGAGATACTATATCGTAATCTATTGTATACTATATTTATTTATATGTATTTACATAAAATGGTACAAATATACATTTTTTAGCAATTATTTCTAATTCTAGTTATTACTCAATATTAATTGCTAATTTTCTGATAATATCATTTTTATTAGTATTATTATTATTTATAATAATATTTAAATATTACTATCGATATTATTTATGTCCATGAACAAAATTATTTATATACTTCATTTGTTTATTTATGGACTAAATTTAGATTACCTACTTTTGTTTTATGGTTTTGAAATAATAATCAATTGTTACGTGACAGTATAATATGATAGAATTTTATGCATGAACAATTGTTTTTAACAAATGGTATTGATTAATCAAATGAGTGTAGGATGCAACATAATACTCATTTTATTAGTATGTATAATATTTGAGTTGGTATTTGAATTGATAAAGGAAATTCAAAATACAAAATATGTAGTGTGTATTCATTTTGTTACATTGCTATTTTATAAAATTGTATTATGAAATTCGATTGTAAAAGGAAAATCCAAAACTAAACATCTATATTTGTGTAATATAATATTAAACAATATAAAATATTTAATATGTGTATCAAACACGTTTATTTTGTTTTTAATATAACTGTTAAGTTATTTTATAATCTAAAAAATAGTTATTTTTACTATCATACATACTCAATGAAAATAATAACAATACTGTATGTTTACATGAACAATGTACTAAGTAAATTAATTAAATTTACTACCGTTATTTTATTAATATAAAAAAGTTTATATTTTAAACTGTAAGCAATATTATAAAAAGTAATAAACATAAAAATACATAATATTTTCTTTTAAGCTCTCATAAAGGTTTTTTATACTATTATTGTGAATATGTGTATCTAAATGCTGTAGAAAACTATTAAACTAATGTTTAATTATTTAAAAAATTCATAAAAACAAATATATTTTGGTAAGTTTTTAGATTAAAACTGAAACCATAATGTTTCCATATCAAAGAGTATTTCAATACAATATGCGTATTATTATTTTTTACTTAGTAAGTAATTTAAATAAATTTAATTGTGTAAAAGAATTTAAAGGAATTAGAACATGTTAGATTACAAATAGGTGTTTCAAAAATGAACATTGATAACAATTTAGGTACTGTCTTAAAAGTAGTTAACAAATTATTACTTTGTGGTAACACAAATATGTTACTCTTGGGATAAGTTTACTTGAAATCTGTATGATACCTGATCGTGAAAATATATTAGGCAAGTAATCATATACGTTTGGACTATAATTCAAGACCAACATTAATATTCGCTCATCGGGTAACGAATTCCGAAGAGAATGTTTGTTAATTTCCCGAAAGTATTAGTATATTTAAAAAAATCCAGGATTTGAGATAAGACCAAATTATATATGATAATAAATCCAAGATTAATTTTACTTAAAAGTTGTTATTTGATTTTAATTGTTAAATATATACTTTTTCCTTAGCCATGATCGAAGCTAAATATCTTGCTGAGAGATTTAAATAAAAATTTCGAACTTCGTTGAATGTTATACATGACATAATGTCAAGTCAGATAAATTCATATTTAACGGAATTTTTTTCAATCATAAATAAGAATATTTAATAAATAATACTCAATGTATAATCATTTTTATTATTTGTAATCAGTAATGTACACATCAATATATTTTAATATATCTTATTGAATCTAACTGAGTTAAAAATTGGCACCTACTTACTTTTACAATGGATGAATTGATGAAAATAATATAAGGCAAATGATTTTATACAAAATCGTTGCAAAATATAAATAAATCAAGTTTTCACTGATCCCCTATCTACACTATTTTTAGAAGACAAAAGGCGGTTTAATATTCTCAGGAAGTCGGCTTTTTAAACATATTCGACGTGTACTGATGAAAGTGAAACGATCGACTTTGATACTTTTCTGACGCTTTTCACTTTCCGTTTGCAGCCAACACGAAACTTTCCTCGTCTAGAGTTCCAATGATAATCTGTTTACTTAGGTTTTCTGTGCGCATATACACATATATGCACTAAAGTGTATGTGTGTGTATGTGTATAAAAAACATTTAAGTTTTCAACACAAATCATTTCATCTCTACAAATAAAAATACAGTAATAGTAGGTAATAATAATATCATGTTCATTTTTCCGTTCTATTTTTGGAAATGATTGGAATGATATGTTATATAATTCATCTTCGCGTTATGTAATTTACTATTTTTCCCCCTTAGTAATTAACGTTTAAAATTAATTAAGTACATTGTATTATAAAACATATTAAATTGTAATACACTAAAAAAAATATTTGAGAACTTAAATAATATAAATGTTTTAAAACTATAAACCGCTTAATAATTAAAAAATATTATTCGTTATTCTTATATAAATTAGTGTAGGTTAGATTAATAAATTTAAAATAGATACAATTTTTTTAATTACAACTTTAAAAAAATAAATTCTTTTGAAAATTTAGTTTTCAATATGCTATAAAGATTAAAACAAAAAACTTTAAACAATGATTTTTTAAAATTTGAAAATAATTAAAATAACAACAACAACAACAACAAATAACAAGAAACCTTTTTTTTAACTATTAACATTTTTTTGAATGGTAAATTCAGATCATCAAAAACCAAAGCAAATTTTTACTTTAAATTTTGTTATTACTATTTAAATTATTTATACAAATTAACGTAAAATGATATACTTAAAATTTATGATGTTAATATTATCATCTACATAAACCTTGGCAAAGAATGTGTAATACTAAAATTATTTATTCTTCTCAGATTGTTGTGTTTAATCTTTCGAGTATAACTTATGAATAAAATGGACTTTATATATTAAATTTTTAAACTATTAAAAACCATTTCAGATTTTTGTTATGTCAAATGTATGTTATTTATTTTTCTACATACTCATTTTGGCTAAATTTATTACTTCATTATTAGTGTTTTAATAAGTAAAAAAATAAATAAGTTCAAAAAAATGCCTGGATGAGCCAAGATATTTTTAATTCTTGGTTTAACGATGTTTTTGTTCCCTTAGTCAGAGCACATCTGAAGGAAATTGGATTGCCTACAGAGGCAATGCTGTTTATGGACAATTCCCCCACTCATCCTAATTCTCAATTACAAAGCGACGATGGAAAAATAACGTGCCACTTTTTACCAGCAAACACGACAGCGCTGATCCAACCCATGGATCAGGGGGTTATTGAAACAATGAAAAGGCGTTATAGGAAACAATTTATTCAACAACTTGCGACATTTGGCGAAGAAATTAATGTTAAAGATTTTTGGAAACGTTACACTATAAAAGATACTGTGTTTAATATTACACAAGCTTGGAACGATTTATCTCATTTAACACTGAAAAGAGCTTGGAATAAACTGTGCCCACAAGAAAATGACGAGGATAATAACGACGGCGAAAATAACAACATCGACAATGAGAATATTCTACAAATGTGTGAGGCGTTACCCACGGAAGAAAAGATTGAAATTAACGATGTGGCCAAGTGGATGGATATAGATAAACTTGACGCAGGTTTTGAGTTCTTAAGTGACGACGAATTTATTCAACAAGCATTAAACGAAAATGGTCCAGAAGAAAATGACGAGAGTGAACAGGAATTTGAAGAACCTACAAAAACTATCACCCACGCTGAAGCAGAATCCATGCTTTCCAAGTGCTTTGAGTGGTTTGAAACAACAAACTGAAGCTGATGCGACTCAGCTATTACTGCTTCGAAGAATTAGGGATATGGTAGCCAAAAAAGTACGTAATATGTTAAAAAACAAAAATTAACCGATTTTTATGATATTTGTTAAGTATGTATGTAATTGTAAATAATAAAAAAATATTAATAAATTAAAAAAAAATAATAATAATGTACCAATAAGTAATAGTACCTAATTATATCAATGTATGTATGTTTAAAAAAATATTTGTTGCTCGCTTAACCGTCTTTTCGATTATCCGTCAAAGCTCTGGTCCCGAGACTGACGGTTAATCGAGGTTCTATTATACTAATAAATATTATATTTGAATATGTTTTACAATAAATATTGTATTTTCCCAGAATAAAATTTAGGTCAATTAAAAAAAAGCACTGAAAATGGTATGTAGCATAGCGTTTGTGTCATTAAATGAAAATATTTATACAAATTCTATTGGAAGGATGTTAAATGTGAAATATGAAAAAATCCAGTAATATGGCATTTGCCTTCTTTTTAGTTGTCCGTGATTTGTATCCATTGCTCCTTGAAGTTTCTATATAAGTAAATAGAAATAGAAATATCCAATATTCATGATGCTTTTTATGTTGATCAATATAAAGGTACGTAATTGAATTTATTATGTCATATTTAATATTTTTGTTGTTTCGTTTACCTTTCCCTCAGGGACGTAATAACGGTTGTGGTAGGTGGGGGTTGAAAGGAGGAGGAGGAGTATTGATCTTCTCATTGAATTTTTTTATACATAACAAAAAAAAAATAGGAAATAATAATTATTGAAAATAAAAATACATAATTTTTTTTTTAGTTATCAATGCTATAACTATATTTATCATAATACTTCTTAGTTTATTTGAAATAATGGTATATAATTATTATTTTGTTACGTCGACTAAACTATAAGATCAAAGTGTATCGATGTATTATAAATAATATACACTTTGTGTGGAATAACAGTTATCATAAGAGATTGCACTTAACTATTACCCGCGTGTGACCCACGATTTGAAATACGAGTGTACAGGTTTCATAACTACAGATATATTTAGATATATTAATGTGACCGCCAAAGTTACTCAGTAAATAATAAACTAACCGTATTCCTCGTGTCCATAACTGTGCATCACGGTTATAATATTATCAGTATATTACAATATATAAGTACATATTTATATAATATGACATATATAAATAACAATTTATAATACATATAATAATTATTAATTATGAAATTTATTCGTACAATTTAATCATAAAACTTTTATTATTATTTTAAATTTGAGCATTTTTACGTTATAAAGTGAGTCAATTTACAGGTTGGTGCATTTTTTATGCGTGGTACTGTCAGAGCATTAAGTAGTAATAAAAAAAATAAAAAATATGATGAAAAATAAAATATCGAATATCTTACCATCAAATTATTTTACAATATAATATGTAAAACAAAAACATTTATAAAGGTATTTACAGTTTAAGAAAATAAAATTATTATAGTAATAAAAATTAAATATAGCAATCACCTGTACATATTGAAATGAAAAAATCCAGCTATTAATAATTTTGAAAATTTTGTTTAGTCTTAATTT
Organism: Schlechtendalia chinensis; assembly: GCA_019022885.1. Lineage (NCBI taxonomy): Eukaryota > Metazoa > Arthropoda > Insecta > Hemiptera > Aphididae > Schlechtendalia > Schlechtendalia chinensis. Next base: position 9,414,061 of record CM032339.1, on the reverse strand, counting down.
ATTTTAACACAGGAGTGACGATAATAGTTAAGATTAAAACTGTATGTGTTTTTAATTTTTAATTTTTTTTAGACCTATGAAAATATGTATACTTCGAGTTTTGTTTTTAATATTTGTTTATATTTTATTGGTCTTCTGTAACAGTGTAACATTAATGTTTACATTAAAATATACTTATTTGCTATTATTCAACTTAAATATCCTGTGCAAAATCTTCAAACATATTTATTATTTTGAAAATCAACCAAAATTAAGTAAACAATTAACACTTGAATGTATTTTTCTAAAAAAAATCCCAAAAATATAATGACTCGGGTATGTACTTCACAATTTATAATATTTAATTGCATAATGTATTTATTTTAGTTTTACATCTATTTATCAAATGACTTTGTTTAGCTGTAGCTATAAACAAATAAGTTATGGATAGTTCTAATGAATTAATATTATCATAGCTGTTGATGAAATAAAACAATAATGGGAAATAATATAAGTATAAAATATAAATATCAATTTATTAACGTCGATATTAATGTTGGAAGGGGTGTTCAATTTATGCGTTTTCTATTGATACATTTTACATCCGTTTCCATATAATATTCGCAATTTTCGTGAATTTTAATTCATAATAATGAACTGATTTTCCTCTGTGCATAAACTACACGAACATCTAAAAAACGTCTTGCATATAGAAATAATATGATTTAAAATATTTAGCTAAATAACGGAAAACAATAATAATATACAGTGAACAATGAGATACCTATTCAGACATTAACTGATTATTAAAATTATATCATCATAAATCAAACATTTATGTTGTAATAAATATTCTAAATAACGTGGAGAATATAAATATATTATTTTAATAATATTACCATAAACATTAAAATTATGTTTGCTTTTCTTATAATAGTTTACACTAATGAAAATTTAATGTTTTTAATAAAGTTATGCCAAGAAAAATTGAGATTCTAACCTCGTCGCACTTTCTCAAAAATCAGAACAGTTTTGCTCAGCGTTCAGTTTAAAATGTGATGTTAAAACTTTTAAATTTATTTTCGATAACGGATTCCTGACATACATGTACAAGTGATCTGTCAAATGTTAAATATTTACTAATTTCCAGAAAAATAAAATTACAATATTATTGTGTTTAGCAGATAGGTTACTTAATATATAAGTTAATTCTTAATAACATAGGACGTATATTTTCACAGTGAATTTTTTAGTTGATATGTTTTTATTATTATTTATAATTTCAATATACGAGTATGTTATTATATTATCTTCAAATTCCAACTCAGTATATTTATGGAACATTTTGATATACTTGTGGATAACAAATACTAACAGTTTATTTGTCAGCATTTAAAATGATTAAATAAGAATTGTGAAAGTTGGAAAAATATAAAAATAATTTTACTTTTTATGTTTTTTTTTAATCTTAATCTTAAATGAACAATTTGTGATAAAAATGGGACGAATAGATAACGTGTTATATCATTTGTAAATTATTGATTTTTTTTAAAATTTCAATTATACTCTTATATAGTATTTGAATACAATAAATTTGTTTCTCAAAAGAAGAAGTACTTTGCTTATTTTAAATATTTCCAACTACCAGAATTCAACTTACCTAAATTTTCTCAGTCTAAATAGTAAAGATTTTTTGAAAAAAAAAACTATTATTCAAAATGTGTTACAAAATATTTGTATTTAATAATTAATTAGTTATATACATATTTCTATACATCATATTGATATTTGCCCATTTTAATTGACCCATCTAACCCCTAAACCCTAAAAATTGAAAAAAGTAAAATAAAATTTATAGAAAGTCTAATAAATAACTTGAATTGGTTAATTTTTTTCAGATGACACTGTATGAATCTTTTTCATTCCTCTTTGTAAAATATGCATATAGTATTTGTTATGAAACCAACCAAATAAAAATAATTTTTAGAATTTATATGTTTATAAGTTTACATATTGAGACGTTCCGCTACTTCCGGTCGGATCGCTCGGTGGCGAATATCTTTTAATATAGGGTCGCCAATCGGTGGTGTAGTCTTTGGAAATATACCGGATTTCTTTACTAAATAAATAATCTACCATAAAACATAAAAAAATAAATAAAGACGATGTATAATTTAAAATATATCATTTATTGACGTTATAACGGAAAAAAGCTCGGACTGGCGTAAAAACTCCGCGAGAAAATAAATCACAAAAAATACCACAAAATAGAAAAATAAAACTCATTGTTTGATTTTATCACATTCGAATAAAACCTCCGGAGGGAGTGTTCCACGCTCGTAGACCGGGGACAACAAATTACACTCCTCCTCTCAATATACACATACGTTGATACAAAAACTCATAAGAAAATGAAGAAATCACACACATAGAAAAAGGAAAAATATGTGGATCATGTATAACTGAATAAATAATAAAAAAATAAGTCTAGAGAAAAAAATTGTATCGGCCGAATATTAAATAAAACTACTTACTCCCGCCCATGGTGCTCTCACCCGTCGGCTAGCATCGCCGCGGGGACGGAAAAAGTATCTACTCCATGAACATAAATACTTTTGTTTAAAACAAAGGAAAAAAAGCACTCCGGAGCAGAGATGAAAAAGAACTGGGACGTTTTATACGTACTTAAATCGGCCGATACATTACAAATTTTAATTAATGTCGATAATGACTATACGTCGACCGGTGACCGCGGAGGTAGGCGCACAGTTATCATGACCTGCCCGCGATCATGGCACGGTGCAGGTTACACATACATTTAAATTGTCTTTTATTTGGACGTCACAATATATTGAACAATTTCATTTAACGTTTAGCGATATGTTAAATAAGTATGAGTACATATAACACAATATGTATAATTGAAGTACTTACATACATTGGGTGTATTATCTTCTATTCAGTTTATATTATATGAATTCAAATTATAAACTAAATTATTTTTCATTAAAAATTCATCTTAAAAAATTGATTCAATATTTATTTTGAACATTTGAGAAAAATAAATATTATATTAAATAAAATATATGTTCCTAAATTTATTTATTATCTTTGGGCGCTTTGTATTTATGATTATATGTACTATATAGTATTCCCGTGACTGTTGTCTTCATATAATTAGTTGGTCACAATATTTTACTGCCTTTATAAATCCAAAAATTCATGTTGATAAATGAATCCATTATTTCTGGTGAACAATTTTTTCACTGATTTTGTCTTGATGCTTTGTCTCGTTTTAACAATCGTGGTTGACGTTAACAGCTATATACAACTTACGGGTGTATATATATATTTTTATCTTCGATTTTTCTATTTCTCATGTTGCTTACTTCACCGCCGGATCTGTCAATCAGTTATTATTTTTTATGCATAAATTCACAAGTGTACAGTAATGGGAAACACGGAAAACTGTAACGAATAAAAGAGCACCTCTACACCAACTCTGTACTTCATCAGTACTATTATAAAATAAATTTCGAATTATTTATTTAGATTTAAACAGACAATATCAAATCATAGTGATAATATATATAAATATATAAATGCCATTTAGAAGCAGATAATTAAATTATCATAAAATAATTATTAAATACAAATTAAAAAAGTATGGTTATTTTAACTTTCAAGTTTATGAAACATATAAATATCTAAACATGTAAATCATATTTATAACTGTCAGTCGATTTTATTAATTAATCATAAAAAAGCATTTATTGGTAACTTAAAAGTTAAATGTGTAGATAAAATATTTATTAAATTTTTTATAGCGAGTCCTAAAAAAAAAAAAATGAAAATTTGTACAACACTAGTTAAAAGTTTATATGAAACATATAATTCCAAACTTAAATTATATTGTTTTAAAGTTTAGAAATTACGAGTATGTAACATAGAAGATTGAAATTATCTGTGCATATTAAATTTTAAGAATAAATAATTTACAATGATTTTTTTCCAAAAAAGCTTTATGAATTTTTTTTTAATGACACATCTTTAATGTTTCTCACTCTATTGAACCATTCTACAGATAATTTGTACTTAAATAGTCATGATTCATGACAATAGATATTCCGAAATTCTACTCGATAATTTCAACATAATATTTTTAAACATTTAAAAATAAAGAACGTTTTATTCGAAAGTATATGATTCTTAATACACTTACAGGCTTTTATTTTGATTTTTTTGATTTTTAATAGAATTAAGGAAGAACACCAAAGAGTGTTCTTTGATCATTGCATTTTGAGAGCTACCAAGGCCCAAAACCTTAAACCTCGATCTGTATACAATATGAGTAAGCCATAGCAGAAAAAAGCTGTTTGTATTTAAACGATATGTTGTATGTTGTATGTTGGATTTTTTATTATTATTTGAGTTGATCCTTTAATTCAAAATTTAAGAGTAGTGCTGTTATGATGCTAGTCAGTGGTCGAAGTGGCTTAAAATAAGTGGAGTGATGCCTACATTTTTATTCTGAAGTCATAATTTTATTTGTACTTGAATTCGATTTAGTTTACCAATTTAATATACACATGTTTTGAATGTGTTAGTTTTTATGAATTGTTGATTTATTCAGAATATTTTCAGATATATTTATGTCTTCATTTTTGACTGACGTTTCGGACTCAATGCATAGTCCATCTTCAGAGCGATAGTTACTGGTCCGAGGTTGTAACTATACTGTGCTACATATATATAGGTTGTAATTTATTATACCAGTATAGTTGTAACCTCGGACCAGTAATTATCGCTTTGAAGATGGTTTATGCAATGATTCCGAAACATCAGCCAAAAACTTATTATGCACGACACACTAAATATTCGTAATATTCTCGTTAACAAATCACTAATAATTACCTATTTAATATCTTGGTAAATTAAATACTAATGAAAATAACAAAATACATTAATTAACGTAATAAAAATAATGAAAAAAAAATACGTTATCAGAATTTTTCATAAATGTTAAGTAATATCGTTATAAATTGTATATTTATTTATTTATTGTATTTATTTATTGTATTCGTTTTTACATCTTTTATCAACATACAGTTATAAGAAATGACGTTTAGATTTATTAGATTTAGGTTTCAAGTGGCCAACTACTGCCTTTAGTACTACTTAACAGGCTTTCAGGGCAGTGGGTGTATTGTTGATTAAGAAAAAAAACATGGTTTCAAGTGGTCTCTCTTATGACGCCGTGCAGATCGTCGCGCGGACAGCCTCGATCTTCCTCCTGGCCGTCGAGCGTGCCTCCGCGTACGTCGCCAGGAGGGCGATGCCACCGGTAGCGGACGGACGGTCCTCGGAAACTCCGGTTATTTCGAGCAACCCTAGAGCTTTGACGAAGAGCGAGTGGGTACGGAGGTTAGCGAGATGGGACGCTCCTGCCGGAAGCGGTCGGGAGTGGACATGGACGCTGATACCCCCCCCCCTCTCTCCTCGACCGGTGGGTGAGGAGGTCGTACGTTGAGATGACGTTCCATCTTTCCCAGTTGTTAACGGAGCACGGCTGTTTCAACTGGTTTTTACACCGGATCGGCTGTGCTCCAGAGATTGGGTGTTCCCATTGCGGACCGCCCGACTCTTACAGCGAGGAGGTTGACGACGCGTCTCACACGCTCGTTCACTGTGAGGCGTTCGAGTGGGCCACAAACGATTTTATGCGCATTACAAATAGTTAAAAATCACTTTAGAAAGATCACTATAGAATGGCTTATATTCTCTCATAAAATTACATAGATTATAACATTAAAAGTAGAAGATGCCAAAATATGCATATTGATTCATTATTTCTGTTTGATATACTTACAACGTAATATTTCATAATTGATACATTTTTAAAATTTGAAACTTTAGAGTAAAAAGTCGTATTTTATTATTGCAAGTTATTAAAAAATATTAAAACTGAGTTAAAAAATAAAATAACGCATTAATGAGAGATTAATAATGTATTCTTTACCTTAAATTTCATTAAACTCTATATTTAAAAATTAATATTCAGAATTTTTTTTTCTTTTTAGCGATAACAATTAAATTACATACATCGAGTACATTTACACATTAATCTAAAGGGTTAGTTGAAGAAGTTGTTAGATTAGGCTTTATTTGTGTTGGAAAATAAAAATACAGTAGAAATCATTTATAATACCGTTAAAGGGATCAGGAATAATAAATTATAATAACCAAAAATTTAAAAATAAAGTTATTATAAAAAACAGTACATTATATTATATTTTAATTACAAAATATTAAATTGAATTATATTATTGAAATATAAAGTATATTATTTATTACGTATTAGAAATGTTAAATATTTTCTTGGTTTCTTCTCAACACTAAGTCCCAACTTCATAAAATTCTTATAATAAGAGTTTTAAAACTCTTGATTTATTTTTTCTCGAGCTTTTCTATACATTTCTTATACGAATTGTTGAGTGACCTAGGCCTAATTCATTGGCTATGTCAGAATTTTTTTCATTTTTTTTTTAAACAAAATATTACATACATTCCTTTTTCTTCAATTATAAATTGCTTTCATTTCCTCACCTTTTCAGAATAAATACACCACTTAAACGAACACACAGAAAAATGATAAATATGACAGAGTACACGAACTGCACTGATTGATTGTTAAATGTTTTCGCTTCATTTTGAAAATTATTTTTTATCATAAACCGTCGATAATATGACCTGTATATTACGCAGTCATTAAAGATCAAATATTTGATAAAATTCACTGAAAATAAACGTCATAACATCGATATGGTCATTTTAAGCACGTTATAACAACTGATAAAAATTAGTATGTAAATCATAAGAATTTTGCAGGGAGCTTTAATTTCAAGTCATTATAATTGGTATGTCACTAAAACTAATGTCATTATAAACGATTTATAATGTATATACCAGTTACTAATTACAACTCTTAATAACTGGTTTATTTTTATTTTTACTCCATTTTCATTGAATGCATTATACAAGTATTTATTGATAAAATTACTTTAGCTAAATTTAATATTTGTGTATGTCTTGTTCTAAGTATATTCAATATGAAGGTAAATTTTGTTTTTTCATTAAAGTAGTTACCACGGTATAAAGGAGAAACGCACAGACATTGGCATTGTAATTAAAATTTAATTTTGATCGAATAAGGTGTTACTATCTGACATGCCATTATATTTAGAGTAATGTATGTATGCATTATACTAATTATAGTTAAATAGAAAAAGTTGAAATGTGTTTACAAATAATCCATGAATAAAATACATTGATAATTAATTTAATTTACGAGGTCTGTATATTAGTAATAATAATAATAATAATTATTATAGCCAAATATGAATTGAGTACAATAAATGTAACACGCACTTGGAAATGGGATGACTGTAGAAAAGTTTCCTTAAAATTTTTTTCCAATTAAATTTGGTTAACTTTTTTTCAATTCATAGTATTTCTAAAAAGTTACTCGAAGTTAAAAAGATGTATATATTTATATTGAAAATATTTATAAATAATTATAAATGTATATTATTGTCACAAATGATATGAGATGATATAATTGCTATCAAAAAATTCATAATACACATAATACACATGTCTTTTTTTTTTTGTATCTACAGTAAATCACACTTTTTGATTTCCGGTTTAAAGTTAAGTTGTCACAGCAATCAATTCATATCAATATTCTGTTTTACAAACTAAAACAAAAAGTTATGAATGCTGGGACTGTGTCACCTGACAATTTCTTGAATTTTGAACTCCATTACGTCAGTTTTCTTATACATTGATTATTGCCAATAGTTGGAGAGATCATTGGAGATATATTTTAATAAATTTTTAATAAAATCAGACCAAACACATTGTTAATATTAATAACAATAATATTTCTATCTTTTACTAGAAAATAAATTGTTATATATTTTTATAACGTCATCTCCATTCAATTAAACGAGTATGATTTCTCCTTTTTGAAAAGTTAAGCACACATTAATAAAGATATTGAGTAGTTTTATTTCTTTGAGAATTCATTTTTCATTGAAATGGCTCTTGTTGAGAAATTAATTTTATTTGGAATAATACATAATTAAATAGGAATGCATCCTTAGAAAAATTGACTCTCAATCAATGGAACAGAACCCAGTTAATAATAATGGACAATTAAAAATTTTAAAAAAAATAACTAATAATAAATTTTCCTTTATTTGTTTATTAATAATTATACGCCCAAGAAAATGGGCTCAGAATAGTTATTTTTCAATTATACAAACAAACAAATATTTTTATTAAGATACAATATTAAAATTTATATTATACGTTAAAGAAAAAACGTACCCAAGTACTGATTTTCTATACATTTATATACACGGTGTGGCAATAAAATAACGAAAATTTGTTTTTAGTTCCTATAGTGGTAACGCTGATATCTTGATAATTTGTTGACTTAAAGTTCACAAGATTATACACAAGTGTACCAAGTTTGATATTGATCAGTGTTAGATTTTGTGCTCTGCGATTTTTTAAAGTTAGTAGTGTAGTGTCGTGACATACAAAAATGTGTGACGTGAAAAAATGAGCAACGAATAGTCATCAAGTTTCTGATATACAATTGTGTCCTTTGCTTATTTTGAAATTCATAGCTTACATTAATGTGTGAAAACTTAAATCAATTAAATAAAGGTTCCAAATTTAGATTTGAAATGTAAATATAATAAATTTCATATAAATTATGAATTTAAAAAAAAAGGTTAAATCGGGACAGAACATAAACTAAGACTTCGGAAACAAATACCTATTTTAAACTAATATAACAGGAGTGCTAAGATAAAGAGATAAACCATTATGTATGTCTTATTTTGTTTTATATTTGTTATATAAAAAAAGTTGTTTCTACATTTTACAATAATGTATTAATAAGAAAATTTGATAATCATTAAATAATAATTATTTGAAGTCAATATTTGATCATTTACATTATCTCATTTTGTATTAATGATAATTATAAATCTAATATGTAAACTGTCATTTTTAAGTAGTCATTATATCGATTAAATTGTATAACGGATTAATTTACAATATTTTCAAATTAAAATCATATTAACCAATCGTTCACGGTGATGAACAAAAATAATTTACTTTTCTCAAAAAATTCAAAACAATTTATGCTGTCAAATCATATTAATTGACATAAATGCTTATGCGAATGGTATAATAGAAAAATCGTAGTTTTCATGTGTAAAATTAAAAATAAATGCGTGTTTATTGATTATAATTTAGGCAGTAATAATTTTATGTTCATTAAACTTCCAAGATAAATTAAAATATTATTTCAATATTTTAATTTAAGATTTTAACTTTATGTAAATAAAATAATTAATTAGTTTTTTAATGTGAAATAATTTTCGATAGTATTATTATAAATCATGTTTTACATTATTTGAAAATTTAATTCTCTTATTCAAGTATAATAATATTTTTATTATGCCCTATACAAATAACACACATATTGTAATTATGTACATTTTTTATAATAATAATGTTTTTTAAAATTTATTAATGATAAAATTATATTTAATATGCATTTTGACTAAATGAAATTAAGCATAATTTAATGTTTAGTAGATTTCTTAAGTGCTTAGTGATTGTTTTTAAAATACATCGTTATAAATAAATTATTTAAATAGCAAATGATATAATTTACTCTAACTATGCCTTTTACTTATTTATTTTAAAAATTATCATTTAGATAGATAAGTTTATCACAAAATATATTAGTATTAAAATACAAATATTATCTATTACAAAATTGTAAAATTTTACAAAATATTACTTTAAATAGAGTAATTTTAAACAATATATAATTTAAACATTATTTTCGATTTAAATACGTTTTAGTGTTTTTAGAATAATATGTTTTTACTTTTATAGGTATATTTTATTATTTTATTTTTATTTTATTTTATTTATAGGTTATATTTCACTAAACATATACACATACACACACACACACACACACACACAACACACACAATATATATACATTATTTTCTACTCGATACATTAATTTCACCAGTGCATTCTATGTTCAAAATGGATGAAAAAATTTCATATAAATCATTGTCCGATTCCCAATCGTTTGACAGTAATTTCGGTTTTTGTGATTTTTCAGTACATTCCGACTTTTACCCAATAAATTCCTTGTAGCTTAAAAACTATTCGTCACACAAAAACGCGATTATTACCATTAGAAAGAATTTTAAATTTCTTATAGGTCTACATTAGCAAGTACGACATTGTTAATTATTTGGCCCTGTACACCTGCCCAAATATCAAAATTTTTAAATTTCCACATTTTTTGAAAATTTCAATGTTGTCAAATTATTGTACCGCATTGTACTGGGATGTGTAAATATTCACATAATGTTCATCAATAACTAAGCTTTCCAACGATATGCTTATTTTTGATGTTTAAAAATTCTGGGGATAAATTTAGAGACTAATATCGTGAAAGGATATGGTTGGGAGAGAGGTGGGAGTGTGGTAGTTGGAGGTGAATGGATAAACTATTTCACAACTATCAACTTTTTTTATTCCATGTAAAGCAACTAAAATCAATGTCTGTAGTGGTACTGACCTTGTTTCAAACAACTGTTAGTTTTGAACTAATCTACACTCATTTCTAAGAAATTTTGGGAAGGCTGATAAAGAAATTCTTAAAAAATCATCTGGTTGCTCGTTTGACACTTGTCTGTTATTCAAATAAAAATCAGTTCTGATTAGACAGTTACAGATGTGTGTTGTTTCTTGTGTATATGAATTGCGATGGCTTTATTTTGTATTCGGAATATGCTGATATGATGTTAGTTTACATGTATTATGCAGAAAATGCCGCGGCGTCTCGTCGCGAATACCAACGCCGTTACCCTAAAAGAAGGGTCCTCAATGCCCGCACGTTTGTCAGTGTACACCAGTGCCTTGTGAATAACGGAACATTTCCAACCAACAGTCGTTTAGTTGGTAACTATCAACAGGATGTTGGACTTAATGAAGCAGTGTTGAACCGTTTTCGAAACTATCCTCGTACGAGCATTCGGACAGTTGCCCATGAGTATAGAGTATCCCGAAGGTATGTTTCAAATATGTTGAAAAGGGAAAAATCGCGTCCGTTTCATTTAATTCCTGTGCAGTCACTGCAACCACAAGATCCTGCACGACAAATAGAATTTTGCCGATGGATAGTTCAGCAAGACCATGAAGACTTCCTCCATTCAATTCTGTGGTCAGACGAATCTTCATTTACCCAAGATGGAGATTTCAACATGCACAATGACAACAAACATCCACGACAGACTCGTGATTTACGTAGCCAAGTGCGATTTACAATGAATGTTTGGGCAGTACTTTTCGGCAATTATTTGATTGGCCCTTTCCTTGATCTTTCTCCCAGACTGGATAGAAAACAATATTTACATTTTTTAACCGAGGTTTTGCCACAGCTGCTTGAAAACGTACCATTGGTGACAAGGCAACGTTTGGTTTTCCAGCATGATGGGGCTTCCGCACATTTTAGTTGGGAAGTAAGAGAGCACCTCAATCAGATATACCCAGTCAGGATTGGTAGAGAAGGTACTGTTACCTGGTCTCCACGTTCGCCAGATCTCACGTCTGTCGACTACTTTCTTTGGGGGTACATAAAGCAAGAAGTATACCATAGTCGAGTGGTAACGGTCGAAGAGTTAAGAGCACGGATAGAAAAAGCAGATGAGAAAGTACGCAAAATTTCAACTCTGGAGGTAACTGTTAGAGGATTAAAGAAGAGAATAGGTGCGTGTCTGCAATCAAATGGCCAGCACTTTGAACAATTATTATATTGATACCAGTTGATAATAGTTGTTTGAAACAAGGTCAGTACCACTACAGACATTGATTTTAGTTGCTTTACATGGAATAAAAAAGTTGATATTTGTGAAATAGTTTAACCATTCACCTCCACCTACCACACTCCCTCCTCTCTCCCAACATTACCCTTTCACGATATTAGTCTTTTAATTTATCCCCAAAACTTTTAAACATCAAAAATGAGCATATCGTTGGAAAGCTTAGTTATTGAGGAACATTATGTGAAAATTTACACGTCCCAGCACGATACAATAATTTGACAACATTGAAATTTTCAAAAAATGTGAAAATTTAAAAATTTTGATATTTGGGCAGGTGTACAGGGCCAAATAATTAATAGTATCATACTTGCTAGTAAAAACCTAAAAGGAAATTTAATATTCTTTCCAATGATAATAATCGCGTTTTCGTGTAATGAATAGTTTTTGAGCTGTGTATATATATTATATATATATATATATATATATATATATCTAGTATATTATGTACCGCACATTCTAAATTTGACCAATCTAAACTAAATTAAGGATACGTATATGTTGTATCAATCAATCGTAATGAATCATTGATCAATAATTATATACTTATTAAGATATCACAATGTAAATGTATGCTCATATGAATACTCCAACTCATATTTTTCATCTTGATCCTTTTGAACTTTGTTAAGTGTATAAGATATATAATATATATACTATATATATATATAAATATATATTTAAAAATATACATAAAAAAATATATATTTATATATATATACATAAATATATTGTTTTAATATTTAATAATACTGAACGCACATTTGATCCAGTATTTATCGTAACATAATTCAATATTTTCAACATATTTTTTTCGTGTTGACTTTAATATACAATAACTGATCACAATATGAAACATAAATTTAAAAAAAATTACCACTAAAATATTAAAGCATACGTTAATACATGTATATTTAGAAATAAAAGTTAAAATATATACGGGTGAATAATTTAATTAGTATTGTAGTGGGAAAAGTAAATACAGATATATGCTAACTGCGTTTACTGCACATACTTAGTGTAGTTTGTACTTTGATAAATTGAAAAACAATAATCATTCGTTTTCATCTGGTTAAGTTGTATTTTTTAACTAATATATTTTTATTAAATGTATAAACTAGATCACTGGATAATTTTTCACGAAATAAATAAGCAGGAATTTGTTTTTATAATGTTTATTTATGCATGTTTGTTCAAATATTTCTCAGGAGTTCGTTTTTCAATGATTTTCTATTGTAGTTTTAACATTTTTGGTTAATTTATTATCAAAATATGCCTAGAAAAGACAAAAGTATTTCCAGTAACATAGTAAATACAATTATTGTCTCAGAATTAATGTTATTATCTATCTCATATTAACAGTATTTAGTTTTAAATCATCTGTTCTTCTTCTTTCACTAATGGATTGATTGAAATAAAATAACATTTATTTGTTTGTTAATGCTTGCACAAACAAACATTTAAAATACACACAGATTATTTGAAATCCCTAATTTGATTTTAAATTATGTAGAATATAATGTTTTTGAAATAACTTTATTTTTTGATTAAAAAGTAAAGTGAAAAGGAAGCCGAAAAATAAATATTGACTAATATTATTAATTTTATTTCTGCAATGTTCTCTTCTGCAATCAAGAATTTTGTACACAGGATGGTTATGCTTATGTTCATAAAAAATGAAGCAACATCAAATCTGAAAAACAATTAATACAATCCCGTGTAATAGAAAATATGACGAAACGAATTGTTGGAAAAAAACCTTAGACGTTTAAAAAGCCTCTTTTTTTAAAGAGGGAGAAAATGAAAGCGAGCATATCAACGAAACGTCGAGCAGAAAATACGGGGAGACGCAAACATTGTTAAAAAAAATATTTCGGACACGTCCAATTATCAATAATTGGTCTTTGGCTATATTGAGATGCCAAACTATATGGGGCAAATCAAATCAAAATGAATTATATTTTATGAAATCAGTTGACAAGGATAAAATTGTTGGCATTTGACACCGCTTATGAACGCATATATGTTCATGAGCCGTTAATAATCAATCATCATTCCCGTCTGCAACTATCACAGACGAAAATTCTTTCTGTCACAATTATATTGTGTGCGTAATAAAGTTACCACTGGATGCTGACGATTTAAACAACGAAATATTCATATTTATAAATAATGCAGTAATTGCGAATGCGTAATTAGGACTATCTGCATTCATATCGCCCGCGAATACTTAATCGTTGATTATATTTTGATTTATGATAAATACGATTTACTTATGAACGACTGACTGAACTGAACATATCGAATACGAGTCCGTTTGTGGTTGCTGTACTGTACATTCACGTTTTCATTTCCATAATATTTTTTTTTTTTATTATATGCGATTTATTTTGTTTACATACATTGTATAATATTATTTGTTTCAAACAATAATAATGTTAATAAATTGCTCAAATTCACACACTGTCTCATATTTTAATGAAATACAACATCCTAAGCTTTTATACTTATACTAAACATGATGTACGTATATGGTCAAAGTTAAGAAAGCAAGATAATAAACTAAGAAATATTGTGATCTTTATAAAATTATCTTCATGTATACCTGCTTGCTAGAGTTCACTAGGTTACCTTGATATTTTTCATTGTAACACCTGATATAGATTTTTTGATTACTATGCATTCAGAATAACTTATTTGCAAAACATTAATTCTTCAAAATAAGAATTTCAATTTAAACATTTGATAGTTTAAAAAATATTATTTGTCATTTGAATCAAATGCTGTTAATAATAATAAACGTCACTAATATGATGCTTACATTAATGTATTGTAGTAAAATATTAAATTCCTCTAACTGAAATATTAGGTATAATATAATTTGGTAGTAAAATAATTGATCAATTATTTTTGAAATATTATGTAATTAATACAAATAGGTATAATAAATATTATTATGTAATATGTATTCCCTACATAATTATTCCCCACATAGTTACAAATAATTAATTTCATTATGTTGTAATTTAACTATTTATTCTATGAAAAGTAATTAAACATGTTTCTACAAGTTAAATTTAGTCAAAAAACATGTATCCAGGTCATCGAAATTGCACCATAAATATGAATAATGTTCATTAATTAAAAAATAGACGTTACACACATATTTTTAAAGTACGTATACGAGGTCCTGTTATTAAGAAACTGATAATATTACTCTTAAATCGGTTTGTGCATGAACGTGTACGTAGCATAATTATTGAACATTAAGTGCTTAAAAAAAATATATTTCATAGATAAGATTATACTTAACTCAAAATTGACTGTGCTATGCAATTACGCAAAGTGTGTTATTACGTTTTGTCGGAATTAATTATAATCAAAAATCTAGAAAAAAGCGAGTGCATATATAGTTTTGCCATAAACTTATGAAAACTGCTACTGAAACCTACCTTAAGTGGCTTATGGAGATAAAACCATATGATGTATTAGCTGTATCAGCTGTATCATATTTGCATTTTTGAATAGTTTAAATGATTTAAAGAAGATAGAACAACTTTTGAAAGTGATAAATGTGAAGGACGTCCTTCAACAAGCTATAATGATGAAATGATCAATAAACTTCACACATCCATCCAAGGTAGCAACCGTTTGCCAACTATAGAACTTAGTATTGAGTTTTAAATCTTATTTGAATAAATTCAATATATTTTGATCGTTTACTTAATCCCTGTACGAAGTTAAAGACCCAGGTTTAAAGAGTCAGGCAATTCAATATTACATCACGACAATGCTCCAACACATTTAGTACATATTGTGCAGTAGCTTTTGGCCAAACATAATTCCAGTTTTTCCTAAAGTTTTTAGATGTGGGCAGGGCTTAAAATTGTGTGTAGTAGTACACCCGGTGTGCAGTAGTAAATACCGATTGTGCAATAGCAAATGGACAAATATATAGTATAATTTTAGCTAATTTTTTTCATTATTTTTAATATCTAACATTTATTTATATTTTATTATTTCATAGTTGAATTTTGTGACTCCGTAAAAAAAATTTCCGTGTCACCCGGAACTTTTATTGATGTTTATCTATGCTTCTAATTTCCGCTCGTACCTTACTCAATTAATATTTATAGTCATTTTTTGGAGAGGGTATAATAAAGAAAATATTGTGTGTATGCATTAGTAAAACACAAAAATGTTAGGCACTGGATGTGATTGAAATATAATAAACGGGGAATCCACAAAAATAACTTCCAGAGGTTTTTCCAAAATTAACATGAACATTGGAGCCACTATATGGATTCAGAAAAAGCCTACTTTAAAGGAGATTAAATGTAAATAAATACTTAAAATTAAATTTAAAAAATTAAAAATTAAAAAAATTAAATGAAAAAACCGATCAAATAAATATACGTATACATTTTTTTAACACTCTTGATACTTTTTTATTAGACCTCGTATAAATAAATAAATAATATATATATGTGTGTGTGTGTGTGTATATTCATAAAAATAAATGTATACAAACAAAGTGATTTACCAACTTTCAATGTTTATCTAAAAAATAAAGGTTAAGTGTGTTTTTAATTTTTATTACGACATTTGTATTTTGTGTTAGCCTTCATTTGGTAAATTATTTAAGATTATAAAAATAGTGATCATTACTTTTAACTAATTTAAATCCAAATTTTTTTTATTTTTTTTATATAATTTTATAATATTATGAATTATTTTAACATTAATATGCGTTTGTTTTGTTTAAAACGAATAATGATGTTATTTAGTTTGAATAATATAGACGGTATGAATTATAATGTAAACAAGTTAAAATATTAAAGTAATTGGATTATAACTGACATTTAAATAATTTTATTTGTTATAATATCACGTAGATATAACAATTTCCAAAAAATAATTACACAAAATAGTTTTTGGATATATATATATAAAAATATGCTTTAAAAAAATTAAAAAATCACATTTAAAAAATTCAGAACGTTTATTTTTATTCACTTTCTATTTGCATTTATAGCCTAAGTGATTTATTTCGTAGAATTATAATAAGTTCTAATTTTAATTTCATCTATCAAATAGTTAATTAAATTAATATTATATCTTAATATCTACTATAGTTTCTAAAACCAGAGATTAAATCTAATATATTTTATTAATTTTCCTAACAGTTTATTTAGTAAAATTTAATTTGTATTTGATTATTATTTTAGTATTTAGTCATAAAATGGTTCTATTCAATATTTTTAAAATAAAATAACTTTATTTTTTTAATATAGAGTCTATATAGTAGTTTTATAATATGGTTTTTATATCATTGCATATTGTTTGTCAAATATAGAATATATAATCAATTGCTGTATACTTGTTATTCTTATTTTGAAAATGTTACTAAATTGCTAACCATGAAAATACTAATATTTATGTTACATTAATAATGTATGAAATTGATTGAATTGCACTTAAGTACACTAAATAAGCATTATGTGTATCCTAATTACACAATGAAAAATATTGTTATTATTTGGATCATTTATATGGATTATATAATATATAAGTAGACATACTTATCATAATAATTATATTACATTCATAATAAAGTAAATCATACTGTTTGAAATTACATAATATAATTTATTTTTGAAAATTATATTATAAAAATGTGCTGCAAATTTATAAATCATTGATTAACATTCTCACTATTTTGGTATTATTGTATGTTATTTTAATCTGGAAGTGTATTATGAGTCGTATATACTCGATTATTTTTATGGATATTCATGAAAATAGTATTTTATAATTAATTGTTAATAATGTTAATTTAAATATTACGAAAAAAATAGTCATATGAAGATTCTACACAGTGACACTCTATAGATTGAATAGTGAGTATATCAAATTTAAATTTATAAATATTATATTTCGAACTGCATGTTTTTATTTTCTTACAAGTTGTTAATAATTTTTAATTAAAGTACAAAAACTATAATAAAGGAGTTCAATTTCCTGTAAGTCTATATACGAATTTATCATACATATTTTTACAGAATTTTCATTATGAATGGACAATTATAATCGTCATGAAATTTATGTTATTTGTTTATTTAATGTAAATATTGATATCAGTTATTAGGTACTTCTTAAGCAATTTTAGCTAAGAAGATAATCTAGTCTTCTAGAAGAAAATATCTTCTAATCATATAATTTACGTATTAACAATAACAGATATAATTATAATTTGTTAAACTATTAAAATTGAAATTTATATAATTCTAAACTATTTAAATCATTTATATTCAGATTTCTAGGATAAAATCTAATTTTTAAATATCCAAGTAATTTATTTTAAATTTTCAATATAACATAGTTTAAACTCATTAATCTATCCATCATAATTTGTTTTATTTTATTTATAGTCAGATTTAAGTAGTAGTGTAGTTACATCTTTCATGAATTTGGAGTTTTATCTATTATAAATTTAACATTATTTTAATAACAGTATGTTCAATATAATACCAGTCCAAGTGATGGTATATGTTTAAATATATTTTCATTCTATAGAAATTTAGTTACTTAAATGTCATAAATAAAACTTATATATTATAGAAAATTATTGGTATTAAGTATAATATTATACTATTATGACTATTTAATTTTTGTATTATAATGATATATATTAAGATCCATAAATTAATTTTTATTATACAATCACAATAATGATACAATTTGGTGACATGGACAATCGAATAAGTTGTCACCTGTCATTAGGTATCCATTTTTCAAAAAAACCATAGTCAAATGGTAATTTAATTGTTTGGAGAACTCTAGTAATAATGTAATTATACATGAAGTATTTGACAGAAGATTTCAAACGTAGTCTTTTTACTGGGATTACAAATCATCATAATCATTATTTATATAGGTAGATTAACTCATCAATGATATTTTAATCAAAATACGTGTACTAAATCATTTAGATTTTATTTCTGTTCTTGTACAAAAAAGTTTAATGTTCTATATTTGTTATATTACAAGTATTTACAATACAATTTATAATATATTACAACTAATGTTTGACAATGTAATAATTGTGTTTATTTTCACAAAATATCAATTATTTTATTAGCACAAGATACCTGATGTTGACTTTTAGTCGAAACTGGTAGTTAAAGAATACATTTTATTCAACAATTCTACATTTCTCAATTTATTTTATAAGACGTATTGGTTTAGTTTAATATATGTAGACATATATTTATTTATAAATAAACAATTTTTAAAATTTTTATTTATTCAAGTGAAATATTTTGTTTAATACGTATTTGTTTTACTAATTTTGTTATGATTAATGGCATGCAAATTATTGTAATTTAATTTTAAAATAACACTAATAAACTTTAGTAAAATATATAGTACAAATTATTTGTAAATCTTACTTTTAATTTTGTGATTTATACAAAATTTTAATTTTCAAAGTGTTATTAACGAGTGTAATTAGACAAATTTATATTTATAAATCTATAGAATAAAAAATATATTTAATCGTAATAATTATGAATAGAAAAATTACTTGTGTTAAATTATTTTAAATGTTTTTAAATTGAAAAATTTTAAATTTGCAATAAAAAGTTGTACCTTTTTTATACATATAACCTCTAATATATCTCGTAATTTATATAAATGTTTTATTATCTATTAAAATAAATTAACAAAATATCGAAACTGAATTAAAAATAGTCTCTATTTATCAATAATTTTCTGTCAAATACCTTTTATTATCGAAGACTTGTTTTTAAATGGCTGTATGTTGTTATAAATCTACGTCTACTCATCAAGCTTTTCTGAGCAAACATTTAGTAATTTAGTGTTATGTACCTTATGTTATGTACTATAGATCATTCGTAAAAATGAACTCAAATAATTAACTATTACTACACGGAATTTGTATATTTTACTTAGCTACGTCTTATATATTGAATTTTATTTGATATATGTCATATTGGATCCTCTTTTATAATGATAATTTCATGAAGTTTCATTATTACATAGTAAATTAATTTATAATCTTATTAAGAACGTCACTCAATTGATGTTTGTTAAACAAACAAAAATATTATATTTTCAGCAAGTGAACGTACATATGTTATATGTTATATTTTTAACTTAGCTCACTTAATAAACAACGTTTTAAGAATTATTTTTTTGTATTTTATTTGAACAACAACTGAATAAATTAATTTGTCCACATGTGTAAATTATGTTATTTTCAGGGTAAAAACTTTGGAAAATGGTAAATATATTTTTACAAATGTCTGTAAGACGTTTTTATACCACTATATAAGAAATATTCATCGTTTAACAAAGCATAATGATATTGAAGTTAAATAAATTAGAATAATTCTCAAAAAATGATCACTGTAATAATTATAATTAACTAAACACCATTTGTACATTTCATAAATTGACTTAAATCTGTGTACATGCATAAATTGTAAAAGATAATGGATAAAACTTGGATGCTGGAAGACAAATTTAGTATGAATTTCATTTTCCTTGGTTCAATATTTGGACCGAACCGAACATCCCAAGTTAGGTTATGTATATAAAACAATTTATACAAATGTAACGCGCTATATTTTTTTCGTTGCACGGAAAAAAATTGAATTATATGTATGTTTTTGGGGTTTGCTGTTAATTGAACATTAACATTAACGTTAACATTAACCCATTTGAATAATTCAATGTAATTCCGTGCAGCGGAGAAAATATCCAATAGTGCGCTACGATCCCTTTTGTTGTCATGTAATGAAGCATAAATTTGTCTATGTTACCTTTGTCCACCGAACAAGCTATAACGAATCGATTCTCAAAAAAGTGCCTAAAACTCGCTATCACCTACGATACGGTCAGATACGAAATGTTTATATGGATGTTTAACGATAGGCACTTCGAATTGCTCTTCGTGAGCATGTTTTTCTCGTTTGAATTGCTCTTGCTTATATTTCTCACAAGTGGCTTCGGCACGCTTGCGTTTACGAATTTCTTCGTGTGATTCGACAGGTTTAGTGACAAGAACTTAATCAGATAGTTTATTTTCTTGTTTACGTTTTTTACGTTTCTCGCGAGTAGCTTCGGCTTGTTTGCGATTTAATTCATCCACCGTTACTGTTTGATGATGAGATTGAAATTGTGTGTACTTTTCTTCATCAGTCGTTTATGAACTGAATGACGTATTGATGATAAACTGCTCAAATTCTCGACGTTTATCTTCCTCGCGTTTACGTTCCCGAGAAGCTTTCTGGTATTCAGCATTAGATAGTATATTTACAAATATCCAACTCAAATGAGTTCTAATGTAACTATTATAGTACAAAAAAAAAAATACAGTTTATAGCAAAATCAGTTAACAAAATACTCTGTATTGTATTCCGATCAGTAGTGAACCGACGACGGTGTATTATATTATATTATTGTGATATATGACGATGATATTGATCGTGACTTATTTGAAGTCGTCACCAAAAACATGATTCATGGTCCATATGGCTTATTCAAGAACAATTCACCATGCATGTCTGATGAAAAATGTACGAAACTATATCGGAAATACTTATTTGCCGAAACAATTATTGGAAATGATGATACTTTAAAAGTACGAAACAACTTTGTGGACGTTGATAATCGTTGTGTTGTACCATATTCACCGTTATTATCGGAAATGTACAAAGCATACATCAATGTGGAGTATTGCAATTCTGTGAATTCAAAATAAGTACATTTGAAAATATGTTAACAAAGGAAGTGATATGGCTGTATTTGGAGTTGAGAAGGTAACCGCATCTAACAACAAAATTAACCAATTTCAATTGGGACGTTACATTAGTAGTCTTCTTCTTTTTATATTCAATCTTGAGAATGGTTTGTAACAATTCTCCATTCTTCCCTATTATTTGCTTTTCCCTTTGTTTCTACGTAAGAATTACACTCTTGGTCCTTCATTATTTATTGTATATACTCCATTCGTGGTCTGTTCCTAGGATTTTCACCTTATACGCAGCCTTCTATAATTAATCCCAGCAACCCACCATGCTTCAATACATGTCCAATCCATTCGTTTTTTCTTTTCTCGATACTACTCTATAGAGTTCTTCTATCAGACACTCTCTCTAATACTTCTTCGTTAGTTACCATATCTGTTCAGCTTATTTTAAGCATTTTTCTTTAGCACCACGTTTCAAAAGCTTCTATTCTTCTTTGTTCTTCTTTGGCAATCGTTCACGTTTCGCTGCTATATAGCATTATACTCCATATGTACGTCTTCAGAAGACTTTTCTTTCTTTTTTTGTCGGTTCTTTCAGTTATATTTATATTGTCTGTGAGTTTTATAAACTTATCATTTGCCTTTAATTCTTTTAATTTGTGTATATGCCATCGATCATTGTTCCTTTTTGGTATTATTTTTTTGAACTTTAGGTTACTTTCATCATTGGTCACTATCTATGTTGGCTCCTGGATAGCTTCTGCAGTCTTTTACTTGGTTTCTAAATCCCTTCTTGACCCTAATGTAATCTATTTGATACCTTCAAATTACCTATGTTTACTGGCATTTTTCATGTATATCTTCTTCTTGAGTGGTAATTGAAATAGGTATTTGTTATTAATAACTCATGTTTTGAGCAGAATTTTATTAATTTGTCTTCTCTTTCGTTTCGGTTTCCTAGTCCAAGTTTATTACAGTGAAGTTGCCATGAAATATATTGAAATTTTAATGATTTGATATTTTTACTTTAAATATATATGTATATATGTTTTGTATATTCTACAAATTTGGAAACAAAATCTGACCCAAAAGTTTCGTGTAAACTTCATGTATCTGATAGTAAATAGGAAATTTGACACAGTTAATATTTTAATGAAGTAATTTATTGGTTGATACATAAGATATATGTATTCCAGTAAAATTGTTTATCGTGTAAGGGAGACATACACGAAAAATTGAAGAAGAACTGAAAAAATTACGTTACATTAGCTTAATGATCAAAATAAATAAATAATTTCTTTATGTCATGGTAAATAATAACCTAGGTTAGTAACGTTGTAGGATTAGAGGACATGTACTTTTAAATTTTTTATTTATATTAACTTACAAATTCAACTAACTGGATAAAAAATCTTATGATAATATGCCAATAAATATAATTCATAAATAATTGTCTAGAGAAAAATAAATAAATTTCAATTAAATCATTGGCAAATTATCAATATTGTTATATTAACTGACCATTATTTGAAACACATTCGACATGCATAATGTATATATTTATTTACGTCTACCGAGTTACAATTTAATGTATTTAAAATATTAATAGATTGTAGTAATATATAATTCAAAACTATTGCCACAATAAATCACAATATCGAATTTTGTAATGTGAATATTTCAATAGTGTGTTTTACGCCTACCGTATTCATTGTTTTCAAACAGTGCAATGTATCTTTTTAACATAAATAAATATTAATAATTATCGTGTTCTATTTTGGGAGTTGTGATGGTTTTAGAGATTAAACAGTGCAATTAAATTCATCACCTAAAAAATAATTAATGACGTCTATATTTTATTTTTTATAAGTATTTAGATTTGTTAACGGATTGTGAGATGTCTAATTCACAACAATAATTACAATTTAATAATATATACATTTATAAATATATTTTCATGTATGTGTTATATCAGTATGTAGTTTAATACTATTTTCATACAAACATTTCTTGTCATATGAAAAACCAAGTTTTGTGGTACAGCATTTATCACACTATTTATAAATAAAGGAAACATTGTAGATAAAACATTTCTTTTTTGACTTTGTAAAATGGAATACTTTAGATTTATCTAAAAAAAGCACATGGATTAGATTTTAAAAAATATAGCTTATCCCACTATAATATATTCTTTAAAAAATAACTGAATTATGATAAAATTGGTTCAATTAAACTAAACATTTTTTGTATTATTAAGATAAAAAAATTATAAACTACTCAATTGAATGATTAAAAAAATCTTTGTGTATATTATCTAATTTCCGGAATTATTTAAATTTAATACGTATAAATATTAATTTATATTAAATAAATTATTAAATATTCAATATTTGGACCCAGTTAAAAAAACATTCTTAAATAGTTGACAGTTTTACTGTTTATGTATCGTAATTTTTATTGTACAGTTATGACAAATATTCCATATATTTAAATTAATTTTGAGTGAAATATAGATTTTTAGAAATTCCATGTTTTTCTTTCTTAAAATTTGATCAATATTAACTAAAGGGTTTTAAACAAAATTATTTATTACACATTTTATCACACTATTTTTATAACATTAAAAATATTTTAATAATGTAACAGTTTATTTAAAATGATATTCCTTATTTTAACTGGATTTAAATATTATAAGTTAAGGTATAATTCTTTGAAAACAAATATTACCGCATATATTGACAAAAAATTCGATCGATCACAAATTTTTTACTTAAATACATAATACCAAAAGGTAAACATCTTTTATATGCATTGAAAGAGAAAGATAATAGTATTTAAATGAAGTCAGAGTTTTAATCTGGAGGCTATGAGTTACCGTTTCGATACTGATACAGTTTTTCGAACGATCAAAGACCATTTAAATAACAAACATAGAAACATTTACGTTTATGTGTATAGACTAAAGTAATTACAATAAATTAAGTTGCGTTCAGAATCGTTTATTATTATTACTATTATTTTAATACTATGATTAATCAAAGCATAATAATAATAATACAATTTTAAAACAATCGTACTTGATGTATTTGAATGAATATGCATAGCACTAACGACTTGCTGAAACTGAATTGTCAGCTAGTAAGTCCTATTTTACTAAAATTAAAATAATGAACATTTAATAACATATGACTTATAATTTTCAAAGTATAATAAAGTTAATATAATATGATACAATGAACATTCAAATGTTATTCCTGCAAATGTTTAATTTATCAAATTAATAAATTTTACAATATTATATATTTGTAGCTCTATCGAGGTACCTAACCTAACCTAACCTATTACTTATAAGTAATCAAAATAGTTTGAACAATTCTTCATTATTAAAAAAAAAAAAGTAAAATATATAATTAATACAAATATCCTTTTATCTATATATTTTTTGAAACAACACTAAAAAAACCTAAACATATTGTCCAGAATTAGTAAAATTATATCATAAATCATAGTGTTATTATGTATATTAATATTTTGGGGTTCTATTAATTTATAGGTTTTTGGGTGAAAAACATTAAATCGAACAATTTTCCACTATTGAACTATAGTTGTATTAATTTTTGAAGGTATCTATTAAAAATGAATAATGCATTTATTAAAACCATGTGTAACACAATAAAGGACGAATAAGTTTAAGTATGACTAAGACATGGTATTAAACCGCACTGGAAATATGTATGTACATGTATATACATAAACTGTGTATCCATCCACATCCATTATTCAAGTGAATAGTTTACGTAAATAAATAAACATACATTATTGTATGTTATTACAATATTGTTTGTACTATATGTGTCCATAGTACAAACAACAATATTAAATGATGCAAATATCCTTAGTAGTCTTTATTGTTTTGTAAATTTGTATAATTTAATGATATATTATTATTATTATTATGCAAAAATAGTCATCCCTTAACCATAATTGGTCTATTCAGGTTAGAGGTTTAGCGGCGAGATATCAACCACAATACCCGTACTTTGTACAAAGTAAAATTTGGAAACAGAATGTTACAGAGTTTTGAAGTTAAAACTGGCCTTAGACAGGGTGATCGGTTGTCACTTGTATTTTTAACTCAATACTAGAGAAAGTAGTAAAAACAATGGCAATAGACTTAAATATGGACATATTGACTAATAATACACAACTTACTTATGCAGATATTGTTATAATGAGATACACGCGATATGAAGTAGTGACATGAACGAATCTCATCAAAGCTGCAAAATTAATGGGCCTGGACCATTACAAAAACCAGGACAAAACAAAGTATCTAGTCATATCTAGAGAAGCAAGAGACGACTTAAATCTAATAGTAAGGAATTATAGCTTTCAACAAGTTAAACAGTTTAAATATTTTAGAACTAATATAAATCAACACAATAACATGCATAATGAAATTAAATTGAGAATATTGTAATGATATGCACACATATCATTATTAGTAAAAAACATTTTATGTATTGGTGTATTTATGTATAATATCTTATGAAATTATTTCGTACACTTTTTTCTAAATAAAAATATACTGATGTTTGCTTTTTTCGGAACACCGATTAAATTTGCGAGTAAAAAAGAAAAAATGTAAGTCACAATAAGAATATTAAATATTTTATCCACGGGATATTCGGATAAAAACAAAATAATAAGTAACCAGCACACACGAGAGATATTGATCATCGGAGAACAAAAAAATTAAAACTCACCACATAGACATAACATATTATATTTAAATTAAACAAAGCAAAATATGCATGAAAACGAACCAAAGACGAATAGTCATAACACTGAGTATCACCATTACTACAAAGACAAGGTGCGGAGAATTTAATAACAGTATGGCCACTCGGTAATTGGGTCACCAAAATAGTCTGATATAGCAAAAAACTGTCACAAAAAATTACGGATTAATACAAATTACTTCATAGACCTTTGGATGATCACGTCTACTTGTCAGTGTATATGCTCACTACACACCGTGTGTGTGCACACTCGAATGTGCGTACATTCCAGCTACGGTTTTCCGAAGGACGACTTCAGTTTTGTGCATCTACGTATTGGCTTGTTTGATTTGTCTGTGATTTCAACTTTGAAATGAAGGCACCAACTCAACCTATTTTCTCATCCTCTCTGCACGGTCAATTATATTCACAAATATAATACAAAAATCAAAAACGAGCAGCAAGGTAAGACAAAACATTCTATTTATTTCGTCTTATTTTCATTTCATTTTTACTCATTTTTTATTATTTACTTAATACATTTTTTCTTAAACAATTCTCCGACCTACATCTCGAATTTTCTTATTCTTATTTAGTCCTAACCTAACACCTAACTATTTTTTGTACTATTATAATGTCTACTGCAAACAAAGGCTATAATGTTTTGGGGACATTGTTTAAATTGAAATTAATATCTAGACGATCAATGCATTGCTTGTACTTAAATTTCCTATGATTAGTTTTAATATAAGCATGTAAAACATGGTCAACTACTAAAGGAGATGAAGAAACAAGTATCTTGGTTTGAAAGAAGAGTACTTAGACGAATATATAGCCCAATCTTAAGAAATAACAGAAGGAGAACAAATAGATAAGTCCAACTGATCTACAAAGAACATAATATAAATATTTACCTTATTAGCAAACGATACGAATGGGTAGCCTATATCTGGAGGTTAAATAGCCTATTGAAAAAAGCCCGGGTAGAAAAAATTAAATAGAAAAAGACTTAAGGGTCTTCTAGACAGTAATGGGCAGACAGAATCAATAATGATTTAACATGATTTATTTAAATGATTAAATAATAATTTTCTAAATGTAGTAGAAGCAGCGAAAGCTCTCTTAGAATAATAGAAGATTTAGCAGAAGAAGAAGAAAGAAGAATAATGCAAAACAGAATAATATTGAGATATTTATGTATATATTTGTATATGTATAATAACAATTATTTAGTTTCTACTTTAAATTCTAAAATTACCAAAAACCGTATTAATTAATTAGTAATGTTAAATTTCAATAAATACATTATACCATGATATTTCCTGCAAAATTCTCATATGAATTGATATATCATTTCACTATTTTCGTGGCAACATTAAGTATCAAGGGCGTCAAAATCGGGCGGAAGTTAACAAAAATGATGTGACATATCAATAAAAATATCATGGTGTATTTATGTTTAGGTTTATATCAAAATTCTTGAAGGAGATATCATGGTGTATTTATTTTTACGTTTGTATCAAAATTCTATGTATAAAAATGTGGAAATTTAAATTTCAATAATAGAAGAAAAATTTCAAAACTTTCGTCATTGAGTCATTCTACTGAGTATGTATACGAATTTACGGTATTGCGTTTAGAAACACCCTGTATATGATTAATACATATATAATATTATACATGTTATACGGTATGTTCAAAGCGATGAATTAAAATATTTAAAAACAATTTACACATTAATTGTAACGATATTCCAGAGTTATTGTTATTATGTTTTTACTTATATTAAAATAATTTAAAGTTATCGGATTTTATAAATATTTTGAATTCAATCATGAATATTTAATACACTCATTTATATATAGAAAAAACAAAACAAAAAACATTGATCTGATGAATATTTTAATAAGTTTGATATTAAATGATTTACAATACAATACAAATATTTATAATTTAAATAGAGAGAAAGCAAACCTTTTATACTTATTTAGTTATTTATGATGTTTTTATTTTGCAATAATATAGTAAAGCGATTGTTTAAATTATAAACAATAACGAAAACAAATAAGCCAGAAGCAAAATATATAATAAAAAGAGAAATTCAAAATATTATATATATATATATATATATATATATATTTATTTATATACAAGTAGTAGTAGTAGTATTAAATAATATATTTAAATTTAATAATTGAATGTTTAATGAAATATTTGAACTCAAACGACTTTATTATTATTAAAATATTTAAAGTTTTTAATACGATCGTAAGTAATAAAATAATAAAAATAAAAATATTAAAATTAAAAAATATAAATAAGAAAAACTAATAAAACACTATAAACTAATACTTGTAATAAATAAATAATATATATATATATATATATATATATCATTATATCATATATACATTATATATATACATATAATATATATTATTACTATTTTTAATTTCTTTTTTCTTTTTAATTTTTAATTTAATTACATTAAAATAATACAATTATAATATTTATAAAACATCAGTGAAATATTAAAGTATCTGATAATGTATATTGTCAGTGTAAGTCGTAATTTTTGTAAAATATTTTGTTTTTTTATTATTATTATTCAAATGTATTGGAAACAATTAAATTCTCTAGTCTTTCTCAATAATAAAGAGCACATTAAATTCATAATTATTACATCAAAATAGTTCTTAAGTATTTTATGCATACATTTATTGAAGTTTAAATCAGATAAATTCTACTTTAAAAATTAGATCATTAATTTTTCCGGCGTATGTGCATAAATTTTATAATATGTTATAAGTTAGATGTTACCTATCCTTGTGCAAATGCAATGGAAAATGTGTATATATCTCATTCCATCAATTATTAGTAGAATACGAATATTTTATTGTTAAAAATACAAATAAACATTACAAATAATTATACATAAAATATATTTTTTTTAATTTTTTTTTTAATTTTTGAATATATTATTAATCACTATCTTCGGTAAATCGCTGTTATTAATTCATTAAATACGCGATTAAATATATTGAAGTTATTTAAATTTAAAAACATTTATATATATATATATATATATTAGGGTGATATTTATTTATATAGTTCATTTATTTTTAATTTCTTACCTTCAAATTTTGTTCCAATATGTAAAAAATTAATTTCTGTGAAACTTTAGAACAATAGTTCAATCCTAAGCCATGCTTCCAAGAGGGTGATTTTTTTCTTTTACATATATCACAAGAAATATTGCAAATTATTTACAAGTTTAAATGACATAATGTATAGAAAAATAAATTATTTAAATAAATGTGTTCTTAAAAAACTTAATAACCTTAACCTTCTGAAAATATTTTAAATGTCGTCAATTCTATAGTTTTTCAATAATCAATATTTTTGGTTACTTGTAAATTTTTTTATGAGTAAATATTTATTTTATATAAATTATTTAAAAAAAAATTATTATAATATATAGAATTAAATATATTTATAGTTGTTCTTATAAAATATAAATTCTTAGAACTTTTTTATTTTAACGCAATTTACAATCAAAAAGTTGATGTGAAATGTGTCCTATTAAATAAATATTTTCACTTAAATGTCTTTTGGTTTTCATTATACTTAAATTTAATAAATTTAAATAGAATAAAAAAAATAATAACTCACTGAAACTTCGAAAAATTAATGATACATTAAAAAACTCATTTATTTGTATTATCATTTATTAAGATATAAGATACGTATTTAATTGGTTAGTGTTTGTAACGGAAACTCATTAAGATGAACTATGAAGTGAACACCACATAACAGAACTAAAGATAATTTATATTTAACCGATATTAGATAGTAAATAATGTACAATATTATAACTGTAGAATTATTATTAGTTCATTTATTTATTTATTATTACTGTTACTAGAATCAAAAACAGTTTGATTGTAAACAGTATAGGTATGATTATCGACGTCAATATCCGGACGCCAAACGGAATACACTTATAAATGATTTATAATATTAATATAATATATTATTATAATGAAATATTAGAGTCAAATATATTTTATTTTATTTTGGATAATTATAAATAAATTTCATTTTATATATTATAATTATATTTTTGTAAATAATTAGTACAAAATATATATTTACTTATAGAGATAATTTACGAAATAACAAAGAATAATGATTTTTGAAAAATTATAAAATTTATGGTATTTTAAACCTCTTCAGAAAATGGTTAAAGTTATAGAATTTTTCTAGAATACATTTATTTAAGTAATTAAGTTTTCTACAGATTACACCATTTGAATGCCCTTTTATCAAAATTTCAACCCTTCTTAGGCACGGACTAGGATTGAACTATTATCCTAAAGTTTCTCAGAAATTATTTTTTTACAGATTGGAACAGTGAGGTCATCGGGTTTTATGGATTTCACCTACTAACCTCAGACCTTCTACTCAAGAGCTGGGGCAGAGGACGCCTCGGCCGAAATAACGAGCGCGGTTTACCTGAGGGCTTAACTATCAGCATGAATCTCAGCCCATACGAATCCAACCCAGACGAGTTAGGCTCGAACCATGACGCTACGGTCACGGAGTGGTCCCCGTGACGGGACTTTAGCGACACCCGTACTCTTATTTTTGCTTGCGTCAATAGTAGGACATGCTTCAAACGACCTTAGTCTCAGCTGATGTACCGTCTTAAGATAGTTTTTATCGACACTAGACATCAGTTGTTTGGATATTTAAACCCCGCGGCGTCATTGGGAGAATGAAAAACAATCTAAACCCTGAGACTCTGCTCGGGTGAGAAACCCGTAGTTCTCTCACCCACCCAAACTAGTACGGTGGATCTGGCTCAACACTCTCCATGAGTTTCGACTGGACAGAGTGGACACCTCATCCACCCGGCCGTGCACAACATAATTTAGTCCACGTTCTCCTCAGAGTGATTTAGCATTCAAGTCCATTTCACCCCAGTCAGGAAATGGTTTGCTCCGCGGACGACCCGTCTGGAAAGCTGAGGCCGTACCCTAAGCCGCTCGCCAGGAGACCCATGGTAGGTGATCACTTATTTGAATATTCGTGGTTTACCCCGCAACAGGGTCTTTTCGTTATCTGCCAACTACGGACGCCCGCTAGTTGCTTAGGCTTGTTTATGGCCCCGACCTACCCAGGCAAATGTCCAGATAGACCGGAGCGTATTCTGGTCCCGCCTCAAACTACAGTTAACTACAGTTAAGTACCGTCAACTGTGGACTGCAGAATATCCCAGCGTTATAGATTGGAATAAAAGTTGAGGGTGACCCATTGGAAATTAAAATGAAAATTCAACTATATAAATAAGGACCACCCTAATACACACACACACACATATATATATGTGACATATATATATATATATATATATATATATATATATATAT
This sequence comes from Schlechtendalia chinensis, assembly GCA_019022885.1. Classification (NCBI taxonomy): domain Eukaryota; kingdom Metazoa; phylum Arthropoda; class Insecta; order Hemiptera; family Aphididae; genus Schlechtendalia; species Schlechtendalia chinensis. Next base: position 9,382,101 of record CM032339.1, on the reverse strand, counting down.
ATGTATAAATTTGAATGATCAAACAGCAGTTAAGTACTTGGAACAATTGTATTTTGTACTCTTATAGTTTTGTTAGTTGCGAAATCCATGATTAGTGTATTAACGTAAACATCATGCCATACAAAATTTAACCAATTTTAATAATTTTAATCAAAATAGTCAACATTTTAAACTTTGATATTTTTGATAGTTTTAAGACTGGGTCATATTAATGAAACTGAATCAATTACATGTACTTAATTAAACATAAAATTTACAGTAATGAATTTTAAAGTACTTTTTAAGAAAATATATAATATATATATATATAATTGTTTATATTACTTATATATTTATCATAAAATGAAACCAATTGAATTTTCAGTCCATTTAGAAACTAATATGTGAAACTAAACGTCTTAAGAAATAAATACAAATTAATTACAAAAATATAAACATAATTTATATGTAAATATAAATAAAATAATTAATTACACAAAGTGTAAATGTATAAATATTTGCATTAGTGTTAATAAAGTATAATGCTCCTCACTTGATACATAAATTTACAATACTTAAAGAATACATAACAAAGTTAAAAATCTGATTTATTCTAATTGATATGGGTATGATATTAATATATGGGAATGTCGATTGATAATAACAACGATAATTAATGAATGTAATTTCAATTGGCACTCAAATTTACAATATATTATTTAAATCAACATAAATAGTAATGCAAATTCGCAAACAATATCTAAAATTGTATGATATGATTATGTACTTACAGTTTATAGATATTCGTCCAACTCGCTCGAATAAAAAGTTGGCAGTCAATGACGTGATAATTCCAAAATAATGGCACTAACAATTTACTGACTAAACATTAGTCATAAAAATATTTTAAATTCGACTAGTGTGACTATTAAAAATATTATCTCGCTATTTCCCTGGAAGATAAGTGTTTTCGATTAATATGACAATCATAAAACAAAAAGGTTTACTCGGTACAAAAATGTCATTCCATACAAAAAGAAAAAAAAGATATTAATATGAAGCTTGATTCTAATAACTTCCTAAAATTAAATATAATTGGTAAATTCGACTTGTTAGTAAGAAATGGTATAAAAGAATTTTTAATTCCATAATGTTTTCAAGTTTCACTTTTTGACACTTTACTGCGTCGTATTAATGGAGAAAATAGGTAACGTATTAAATACGTTATACAAAAATGTTGCCTTGTTAAAACTAATACAATCATTGTTCAAAAATTACAAGAAAATTTGAAACCTTTTAAGTTTGGTATAAAATTTATCTGCATTTCGGTAATGTTTATGCTAAACACGAGTCCTTAATACCCATTTTATTGTGTTATTATATTATATCTTTTTATACGATTATGTGTAAGGGATGTGAAAAATTATTTTTAAAATGGTTGCTTTCACCATACACTAGTTAATCAAATTTTATGAGTAGTAAAATTTCTATAAACCTGTAAAACATAAGTTATCATGACACACATGTAATTATTTTAAAACAATTACCTATTACGAGTCTAATTAATTAATTTGTCGATACTGAACATAAAATTTGCTGTAAGACGTTTATTTTTTTTCATTTAAAGGTTTTAAGAATAAATACATATCATCATTTAATTTCATTGAGTAACATACGCAATTAAAAATTAAACGTATTTTTGCTGCTGTTAACGACAAGAGTTAGTGTCGATATAGCTTTTTGTACCCACACACCAGCACCGATAACCAACGCGAATACACACACACACACACACACACACACACAAACACACACAAACACACACACACACAACACTATCTTTTATTTTTAAATAATTATATAATATTTTAATTTTATACAAAGCGATAAAGTTTATATAAGGCAAAACCGCTATAGTCATCGCAGGGACTGGAACCAAACCCAAAAGAACCAGTTCTCGATGAATCAACGTATTCAAATTATAAAAATATGATATACAAATAATTTACAGCTTAATCTAAATAAGTATAATAGACAAATGTTATTTTAAAATGGATTTTGTTGCATTTTTGTTTATCAAAATCTGCGCTCATTGTGTAAGCAGATTAATAGGATTAAAAAATGTTTTTTCTGACATTCGATAATTATATTTTAATACTGATGATTTATTTAGAGAAAAATAGTCCGTTTTATCTCATTGAATATTACGATTCAGCCATTAAATTACAAAATACAATGAACATTTATGTCAAGAATGATATTTTTTACTATTTATTATTACATAACCAACGAATTAATTTAATACAATATTATATATGTGTTATGCATATGGAACTCTGTTTAAAAAAAAATCAACCAATGTTTACATTTTTAAAAACAATGTGAAATTAAATAAAAAAATGTATCTAGTAGGTAACAGAAATATTTAAAATGTCTGGTACCGACCTATATAATAAAAATGCCATACAGTTTAATATGTTATTTATATATTAAAAATTTACTGTTGGTATTTTTATATGTCATATTATGAGGAGGGAAAATTCGGAAGTTGTAAGAACGGTTATGGAAATAAACGTTGAAGGAAGAAGAGAAAAAAGAAGACCGAAGAAGAAATGGTTGGATGCGTTTGGGTATGATATGAGAACTGCTGGTGTATGCGTTAGATGATATGGAAGATCGTGTCAAGTGGAAATTTAGGACACAGGTCGCTAACCCCAAGTAGCTGGACAGAGGCGAGGGAGAAGAAGAAGACTGTAAGTTTTGTTTTACTTGTGTAATGTTGCTGAATATTATTATTATAGTAGAAGTGGAAGTAGTAGTAGTAGTAGTAGTAGTAGTAGCAAGAACTCTTTATCAATACACTACAATTATAGCATTTAATGGACAATAATCATATGATAATTTTACCATAGAAATTTATTTGGTTATTTCACCCTCTAAATGATTTTTCTAAAATAAGTTGATTTATTGCATTTAATAACCTGGTAGATTTACCTCGTTAAAAATAAAATCCATAGTCCTGATATTAAGATTAATTGTACAAAAATAAAATAATTACTCATTTTATATTATAGGATTATTAAAACTCGCGTGATTTAAATTATATATATATATATATATATATATATATATATATCACAATTGATTTTTAATAAAATATTTACATTATGTCCAAATATTATATCGTATAATATATAAATTTATTTTTTATCTAAAAATGTACAACTATTATAAAATGACTACAAATATTAAAATCCGGATGACTGAATTACGTGTTATAAGCGGTGGAATGGGGAGATAACCGTAGGGTGAACCTTTTTGTTTGTAAAAATATTACGATGCATACTTGTAATATGTACTAGGTAAGTATTTAATTATATTTACTCAAGCACCTAATTTAATATTTGCCAAACTCCACTCCACTTAAAGCACTTTTCCCAATTCGTCTAAATCGTTATCTCAACTCCGCAAACATAATATTACACGTTTATCATAAAAGTCGTTATATACTATATATGTTTATATAATATATATTTATTACCTTCTGGTAGTATAAGATTCTGAATTAGTAAGGTATAGTATTAGTTGTAGAACAATAGTGTTCTTTTTTGTTTTATCTTGTACTCAAATATTTGATTTATTTAATAGATTTTTAGTTCCAATTCTAAAAAAACTATGATCATGACCGATTTCAATCAATACTTAGTATATAGCTTATATTAAATTATAAGTAAATAAATATTTCTTAGATTTATACAAGCGTTGAATTTACATTTAGACCATTTAATATTTTATAATAATAGATAATAAATAATATAGTAGTGAAAATAAAAGAAAAAATAAATAAACAGTAAAAAGAATATGTAAAATAAAAAAATAAAGAAACAAAAAAAAATAAAAATAAAAGAATTAAAGAATAGAAATAAAATAAAAATTATAAGTTAATACTCGTAAATAAATAAATAAATATATATATATATTTTTAAATAAATAATTCATGATACTTATATATACAAAAAGCCAATGAGTATTACGTTGATTAAAGAATTAATTAATTAAATATAAATATAATAATAATTTTCACATTTTGCATATAATTCCAAGTGTGATGATTACTTCACGTTTTGTCTAGGTATTTCTGAGATTTTATTGTAACATTACGGATTCTCATACCAGATACATACAACAGTTGCATGTTATAAAAATATCATAGTGCTAATGTAGTATTAACAAATTCCAAGAAATATATAATATATACAAATAGATTTTGCTCCATGTTTTAGGTTCTAAAATTTAGAAAGTCATGTTTTAGAAAATAAATATATTAAATTGTATAAAACTTTATAATATTAGTGTTTAGCAACAATGTTATTGAGAAAATATGAGTTACTAAATTTATCGTGAAGTACACGAAATTAATTGGTTTTATTATATTGTTAGACTTTGTAGAAAATTATGTAATTAGAAAAAAATCCAATGAGGTTTCAAACGCATTACGAATACTATTTTCTAATATTGATTAGTATAGTGGTCTCTCCATAAGCAAACTATTAATGAAATGCCAGAAACTTTTGATGCAGCAGAAGGTTGGTAAAACAAAATACATCGATTATTATTCACGTATCCCGGTACTCATATATTCATTAAACAAATACAATAAGAACAATATGAGAACGTAGCCACAAATGAATTATTAATTTCAAATAAAATAAAAAAATAACGGCATGTAAAGAAACACATAACAAAAACATATTAAATATTTGTAAATTAATTGTTGGAAATCTAAATTATCATTTAAATACACTTTTAAAAGCGATTGATAATAATCTTAGTATGTAATATATTATATATTTTTATTTATACATTTTTATTACAAACTATTATATTTTGGTAATATTATATTTTTAAAAATCAATATTTAATTTTACCTAATTTTATATTATTATATTTGAAAACTTTCTTTATTTTAAAGCGTAAGATTTTTCAAATTCAACATTCTAAAACATGATTTTCCTAAAACTTGACTTTTGAAATAAATGACTTTCTGAAATATGCTTCGATACCATACAAATGTATTTATTGTTATTATTTTAATAACAGCAGTTAGGATAATAATAAAATAAAATATATAATTTACTATAATAATTTAAATAACATTAAATATACATGGATATTCAAATAGATTCTGAAACTGTCAACAAAATCATAACAAAAATAAGTCAAAAATCATGTTTAAGTTTGTTACATTTTAAAGTTGTTTGATTCTAACCTATAATGGAAACTGTATTGCAACGATAAACATTTTGTGTAAATGCACATTGAATAAAGAAATTAGTAAATTTAGTGGATCGTGTAATTTTAAATTGAACCATTACACTAAGTTTTTTTAAACGAATAATGGACAAAATAATTGCTGAGATATCTGATTATAAATTCTGAATTTGCAGGTATCACAATAAACAAAATACAAAATGAATTAAGAACAAATTTCCTCATTTTCTTCATGAGTGTACTGACGGACAAAATCTCCCCATTTATTTATTTATTTTTAAGTTTTATAAAATAATATATATTTATGTATTTAATAACTAGTTTAGTATAATAAATTAATTGTTATTAATTAATTAAATAATTAAATTTTTATTCATTAATTATAATAGAATTTGTTCAGTCAAATAAAGGAAACTTAACCATCAATAAGATAATTTTTTTTATACGAAACAAAAAGTTTTAAGTCCAGGTAATACACGATGGAGTGGCGGTCAAACTAGGGGGAACAAGGGGGTTATATTCTCTTCCATGACTCTTTTGTTATTATGTATTCATCTTAATAGTATGCTGTTTATTACCTATTTATTAATAATAATAAAAATGGGCCTTACATTCACCCTTGCCACAGATGAAGTATTAGATGAATTGGCAAAAAATAAATAAAAATAGATTTAATAATTTAATAATAACAAAATAATTTAATAAAGTGATCTTATATCCCTAAATTATGACATTTTTTCAATGATCAAATTTTATGTTGAAAAATCAATCTCATTACCCCTCCCCCCAATGGCTAAATCATTTGACCGACACTTATATGATGAGTGTGTGTAAAACAAAACAATTGAATTGTAAAGGTAGCACAGGAACAGATCTATTAAAAAGTTAAATGTTCAATAAATTACAATCACCCTAGCAGTACTGAAGAAGTGAAATTAATTAAAGCAGTGAACGACATGAAAATGGAATCAAAACTTCTCTTTGAAGTACCGTGACGTATATTTGTGTTAATTTTAAGAAAATGGGAAGATTTTGTCCACCTGCTAAGAGTGAGTTAGGAGATTTTGTGTGGGGAGATTTTTTTCCTGGGAGATTTTGTCCATATACTATATAAAATTGTCAAATAATCTATACGAATTAAACTTATTGTGTGCTTTATTAGTTTTGTTTTAGTTTATTCAAATTACTATCTAGGTCAGTCATTGGTACCTAACAGCTTTCTTCATGATTTCAATATCATTTAACTATTGTAATGACAGTAAAACATAGTAATAAGAAAAATAACCAAAACTATGCTATTCAGCTATTTAAATAAAATGTTTGTTTGTGAGTAATTAATAATGACTAAATACCTTAGAAAAAACTAGTTGTAATAAAGTAGAAAGATAATTATGAAACTGCAATTTGATAACTATCTTAACTATGACAGATTTATGAACGAGTTAAACAAAATTAAAATTCCGAAGTTAGGGAATTATTGAAATGGTAAAAATTAGTAGATATCATCATTAAAGAAATACATTCGCAGTTATAGAATCAAGATCAACTATATATTAAAAAGTTCAGAATATGAATTAAATTTCCAAAAATAGCAAATTATAACATAATATAAAACATGTTCTGAACTCTTAGTAAACTTCTTTAAACGCAAAATCTCCTAAATTTTACATAAACATAACAGTAAAAATGTTTTAAATCTAGGAGTGTAAATTATAATTATCATAGTATTTTCTTTAATAATAAAACAAGAATAATATAATAATCAAAAGTATCGTAATATTTTTTTTGAAAAAACATAAAAGAAAGAAAAAAATATCGTGCTAAAAATATCAAATTATTTTTTGATGATGTATACTGATCTACTATTAGTAAATTTAATTTTCATTGTTATTAAATATAAGAAATATTATTGGTAATATTTTATTACAGATAGGAGGTATTGATCGCATTGCTGTGTATACGCAACAGATATTAAGTTCAACGTTGAAATTCACATTAATATTTTAGATTTTTCATTGTTCGTAAAATTATTCATATATTATTCAATACAATGTTTACTTTGCAGATAAATAATACATATGTTGTGGTTTTTATTTTTAATTGTGAAGAGATGAATGCATAATGATAGAGACAAAAGTATTTTTAAAACTGATCTGATGAGATTCGTGGGATTCGGTATTTGTTGTATTTGGTGGTTAGTTTATCATCCCATTTATGTTTGAACTTCACAACTGATGTTAATATCAGAAGTCTGACAGTCAACCGTCGTCCATCGTCCGACACCAAACCACGTAAAGCATACAATTTCCTAGCAGTTCATAGCAGCCACAAGAATCTAAACATCCAAATCTATATTGAATTTGCCCATAAAAATGATATTTTATATTTACGTACATTCTGTAACAAAGTCATCGGAAAGTTAACCAATACTTCGCTTTTCAGTTTAATTTAATTTTAAGATGAATCTTTAATTCACCATATATAGAAAATTGTAACTATATGGTATAAATAATTGTAATTTATCACCAATTATGATTTTTAAAGATAAATATAAAATAATAATAATAATAATAATAATAATAATAAATTATATTTGTTGTAAAAAAATTTTAAAACACAATAGTTGTATAATTATATATTATTAATATCCTATATACTATTAAGCAAGTTCTAACAGTATCTAATTTTTTTTTTATACAAGATAACAATTTAGATAGTTAAAAAAATCAATAAAAATCATTAAATTGGCCTAATTAAATTAGGGATATCAGTTAGCTTAATGTCAGTTGCTTAAAGTTTCAATTTTCAGACCCGTATGAAAATTAATTTTGTCTTACCGTTTCACTTTAAAATTAAAAGTAAACTGAAAAAGACCGATCCTCCAAACTTTTTAATGCAAAGAGTACCCAATATGTAATTTTCCTTCTTTATTAATTTAATTGTGAGTGATGTATGCAAATTGTTTGCACGCAGGAATTTTAGTTCGAGAATTTAAGTTCGTATATTGCTATAAATTGAAGAAAAAAGCATGCATGCCATTCATATTTTTAAAAAATATTTTATAACTTAGAAAATTTCAATTCAGAATATAGTAATTCCTATTTAATATACAAATTTAATTTCATAAAAAAAAGATTGACTTTATTTTTTATTTTTTTATTGATAATAATAACTATAAACGTGTTCTTCGCTATATAATTATATTTTAGACACTTTTAAAATACATTTTATGAATTGCTATTAAATTTACCCTGCATTTTAAGTAAATAATTTTAATTTTAATTTGCACAATATGTTTTATTATTCATTAACAAAAAAAAATCACTTTTTATTTTTTTTATTTGTTTAATGTTGCCTAAAAAATTAAATTTTAAGACGAGATAATTATAATATAATCGTATTCAAATTACATTTGATAAAGCATTATAATGTTCTTCGATAATTTTGTAAGAAAATATTTATTAGTTTTTAAAATTTTCTTAAGCATAATTAAAAATAACAACAAATTTTCGACAAAAAAAAAATAATAATAATAATAAAACAGAAAAATTCTTGACATTAGTTTTATACGTGAACGATGTTTGTATATTTTGAAAGCTCAAAGTTTAATACACTTTTAAATATATTATATTTTAACAATCTTTATTATCTTCATTAATTACTGTAAACTTCTAGCGTCGCTAATTTAATGAATTATCATTGATTTAAAATTTTAAATATTAATAAAACTCTAAAACTGTTGTCTAAGTAACTCACTTGAACCGATATTCACATCGTCCACGGCTCTTTACAATTTAAATATTATTATTAAAACTCTTATTCCTATTTAAACTATTTATTATTAAAATGAACATTGTAGTATTATCTTTCCCCAAAAAATGATGGCAATAAATATATAGCACTAAAAAGTTAGGGTAGAAAATTAAAATTTGTATACAAATATTTTTTTAAATAATTTATATATATATATATATAATATATATATATATATATATATATATGTATGTATTGTTGTAACTTAATTCAACATATTTTTATATATTAATAAAGTTCAAATTCAAGAGCATATTACTCGAATTTCAGCTAATTAGTTTTAGATTTTAAATAGTATTGTAATGTATATGAGTACAAATATTATGTGTATTATACTTTTTAATATAAGTTTTCTCATATATTTGATTATACACTTTAAATTAAATAAATATAAAATACATTTTTTCTTACATTTTTTAAAAGTAATATAAAATGTATAATTCTATACACCACGAATTGGTGTTCTATAGAGTTATGTTAATATTAATTATATACTAAGTTTCGAAAAATATCATCTCTGGTACAAAAAATAATTTTCAAATCAAACAACATTTTTTAGTTACTTCTCAGTCTTTACATTCTATTATAATATAATTAATTATCTCAAAGAGTCTGTTTTTACAATTTTTATATTTTCTATTGCTTATATAAAACGTGATCATGGTGAATGTTGTTAAGATTAGGTCAGTGTTAATAGTTAAAACATTTTCTTAATTAATTCCAACTTGTACTTTAGTATTTGAAAATATTTGAAATAATTTGATTAGAGAATTATTTATATATAATTATTTGAACAAATATTTTTATAGTACTCAATTTAAGCGACCCAAATATTATGTATTGTTTTTAAAACTATATACGTTTATATTTTTTAAAACATTTTTGGGCTATAGAAATGATTTAAAATATTCCTGTAGTCCAATATATTAGATGGAAATCGACTACGTAATTATACGATACTTAAATGTACGTTGATTACTGCGTTTATAATTTGATGAAAAAATATAAATAAATAAATGGTAAACTGTAGCACAACAATGTTTATTTTTATGTAAACGTCAGAATTATATTATTTAGGCACAATAATTAATATATATTTTTTTCAAATTAATTATTTTAATTATGACAATATTTTATTAGAAATATATAATAAGCATTAAGAATTTTTAGGAAATGTTTTTAATAAACGCATTTATCTGAAAAAAATTTAGGACTTATTTTACTAATAGAATATTATTTATATTATAAATACACATAATTTGTATTTAAAATTTTCAACTTTCAATAAAATTATGCATTTGGAATAATAAAAATTATTATCATATTTTATATTTAGCCTGCTATTTGTGTAAAAATGATTATCCATTATTTGTATTCGAATGATTTGTATTTTATAATTTTTTCGAGTTGGAATTCTTGGTGACATCCAAAAAAGTTAAGAACAAAGTATTGATTTCAATTTTAATCTTAAAACTATATGTAAGAAATATATATACGATAAAAGTAACTTTAAATAAAACTGTATATATAATGAATTTTATCATTGATTTCATTTTACACATACATTATAAAATCAATGATTTTGTCGAGAAATTTTAATCGTGTTATTATAAAATGTAGCTAATGAATAAAATACAAAATAAGATTTATATAATATTTTATGAATTCATTTTATTTATTTAATATTTTATACACAAATATAAAATTTTAAACCCCTCTAATATTGTTATTATTATGCATAACTAATAATTTTAAGTTCTATTTAGTTTTATCACCATTACGATATTTTATAATTGTTGATTAATCGACTATTGTATATTATATTAAATAAACACTGCCGGTTTAAAATGTTATAAATTAAAAATATAAGATACTCCATAAATGTAAAGATAATTTAAAAGAAATATCATAACTATAAAAATAACTAAGCTAAAAATACAACAAATTGTCTTTTGGAAAAATAACAAATTTTATGATCTAGAGTTTTCAAATTGTTAGTTGCAAAATAAACTTACAACAATACATTTATATATATATTGGATTGTGTGCTTTTCAAAGCAATATCAGAGAATAACTCAGAAAATGTGAAAACATACAAAGTCAATGATGTATAAATTATTGAACAACAAAAGCGAATTGAATACTATTTACTGTTGCCAGTAGTACTTTAAATGAAATTCTTGTACACACAACAAACATACGCATAATATATATTATTTTACTAATATAATGGTATGAACTTAAAATACCATGTTTCGTTCCAAAAGAGGAGTAACAGGTTAAAATCCAGGAGCGTGGTTTATACTACAATATGGTATTAGCAAAAATATAAACAAATATGAGAGATAGTACAATGTTCTATAAGTTAAAATACCAATCTTGCATTACACATGCTAAACAAATAATATAAAAATAACACGTTTTTTATAATTCAAACAAAATATATATACATTTCAAATTTTCTATAATTTATATTACGGGTTTTATTAAACTTGAAATGTTTATTTTCAATACTTTTTTTAACCAGCTTTATATAAATAGTTTTAACAAAAAATAAATCAAAATTGTTTAGTCCAATAGCTATATAAATATATATTTCATATCGGAATATTTTCATTTTAAAACTTAATGCAAGCCTCTTGTAGTAATATTTACGCAAATATTATCAATTGATTTTATATTTGCGTTCTTTCTTTCATTTTATAAGTAGATCCTTTTATATACTACTGTAATTTTGCTAAGGCCACAATGCATACTGTTCATAATGACAAATAGAAATTTGGCAGTTGGTTTTTAGTTTTAACTCATACAACGTTAACGTTTCATGTTATATAAATTTGTTAGCCGATCGTGTTGTCTACGGAAATATTTCAAAAAAAACTTGAGTACATATGGTTTCATTAATATACCGAAAAAATACCCATTTATTGCACCTATAATATTTTTGGAACAGTAAATTATGTTTTAGAGGGATTACCAGGTCAATACACTAACAATGGTCTTCAATATTACAGTGTGTATCCAATTTTCTCTCCGATAGTTCAATAAAAATCAAACATAATGTCATTATCAATATCATCCATAAGTTAATCGGAAGTTTGATGGATAGAATGGAATTTATCTATCCAATTTTAATTAAATCATTTATAGTTGTATCAATAAATGTTACTCGTTGTCGAATTTAAGCTGGCAATGTGTGAGATTGGTTAACAGTTTTTGTTTTATAGAAGGGACAAGTCAACTGAAAACAAACAAAATAGAGAACACCATGTGACGATAGCGTTGAAAACATTTTTATTAATAATTCTTTTACTGATTATCTTTAACCTTAAAGGATTGCATAAAATATTTTTCGAGTTCAAGAAATTAAAGCTTTTCTTAAATGCGTATTTTTTGTTTCTTTAATACATAAAATTCAAAAACAATCTAATATAAAATCGTTAATTACAATTTTTACTTAGAATGATAATGTATAAAGTGATGTTAGAAAATTATTTTCTTAACTCGTTTCGTTCTAGTTTCTAAGTAAAATGTGAATTCAGTGTATTTAATTTTAACAAGGGTGTCTCATTTCGTATATTTTACTTGGTATATATATTATCAAATAGTAATCATATATGAAAATATTGAGACAGTGTATGGTTGTAGAATTGTGAAAGACGCACAAATTACTACACCGTTATTGTGTGATAAATAATGTATAACTACAACAACAAGAAAAGAAACAGTTATTGTATTGTACAAAAATATAAGTGTTATACAAATTGTATAATACAATGATGATTGTATAACATATATCGCGCACAGGCTACGAACGGACTCGGTTCTATATCAGTTCGATCGGTCGTTCGCAGATAAATTTTAATTATCTTAATATTATTTTTATATAAATGCATTATTAATTACGTAGACGGAAGAACTAATTATGCGATCCCAATAATTACTACGTTAAATATAAATATGAGTATTTCATTGACCATGTTGTCGGCGACTTTATCACACATGTAAAGTAATCGCGACGAAACGTATTTTCGTCTGCATTTGTCGCAAAATGAAACGGACGGTTGATTATTGTCAACTCGGTGGTAGATACGAGTTGTATTGAATTCGTGAGTCATGCCAATATAAACAGTAACATTATTTTAAACTAATATAAGATTGTACTTTAAATAATTAGAAGGACATTTTTTTTAAATTCTTAGTAATTGTAGGCAAATTATGTTATATATTAAATAATAACATATAATGTTATCTGAGGTTAACTCGGAGTTATTTAAAAAAAGAAATATTTATAATTATTTAAAAAATATTATAATAATACTATAGTGGCTTGAGCTGAACTAAAAGAATCAACACCTAGTATGTCTGTAAAATATTTTGTTATTTTCATATACTTCAAAACGTCATGAATGATATTGGTTCGAGATATTGACCCTTAGCTACACGCGTGGTTTTTTTTTCATTAATTACACGCGCGGTGTATTTTATACACCAATTAGGTTTACACAGAAATCAATATGGTATTACTGTTTATAATTACTTTTATTTACTTTTTAAATAACAATATTTTTGTTTTAAATTTAATTATAACAATATATAAAATAAAAAAATTATAATTACTGTATTCATAATATAATGGATAAAAAAAATTATTTTACACTTTATAGTTTTTTATTTATCATTATTATCTTAATCACTAATATTGTCCCCTATCATACATTTTTCACATTGTATTATAGTTTCTACATGTTCCTTACATGTAAAGTTCTGGCATGAAGAACACCGTATTGTTGTCACTCTATTTTTTGCTCTTCCACATAAATAACAATGACTGCGTATTTTTACAGGAGGTTATTGAGCGTCCGCTTCTTTTGTTTTATATTTTGATAAAAAATATTGTATGTCCGTAGGAAGATTTGTCATCTGTGATATTTCACTCAAATAATTCTTCATCAAATTCATCGAAAGTGATTTTAAAAATGACCGCCTTGTTTTATGTTTTTTTTTATTTGAGTATTGTTATACAGAATATTTGCATTTGCACTTGCAATATTGAGAAATTGAAAAAATATTGCCAAAGGCAATGTTTATAACTGCGCCCTATATGCGCCCGTATGTTTTAAGCTAAATTTATTGAAAATTAAAACGAAATAATAATAAGATTAAAATTCTATTGTATCTAATTTAAAGGTCATAATGCTACAAATTTTGTTTTACGTTTGTAATTTATTTCAAAAATAAATAATTAATATTTTCGAAAGAGAGAAAAAGAGAGTGAGCAGTTAACATAGTTATTTTATTTTATTAAGTGAAATTACAAAACAGTTTATGAAATAATTACCTTTCTATTGTAGAAATATTAATTATAATTTGTTTTAGTAATAATTATAAGATTAGTCTTATAATAATTTAAATTATACAAATTTTTAATATATTTGTAGTACTATAATAATGTACAAAATAGTAAATTTCAATGTTTTAGTTGTGAACTTTAAATGTTGTTTTTTAAAAAAATTGAAGTGTTTTTATTCGAAAAATACAGATAAATGATCAGTTTATACCTGAAATTACGATTTATAATATAAATTTACATATAAGTAAAGTTAATGGTAAAATAATTATTTATTTTAAATAAAAAATTTAAACCATTTTAATTTTGAAAATGTATTTCCTGTTTAAAATAAACTTAATTATTATTTTAAGAGTTTACACGGTTAATTTGTCTACTGACTTCTAGAATTGTTTAAACATTTTCCATTCAATCCACATTTACAAATATGATTAAGACTTATAAAGTGAAAATAAAGTATTTAAAAAAATGTATAATCTTAATGTCTTAAAATGTTAAATTAATATTATACTACTCGTATAATTACAATAATTTTAATTATATAAAACGACTTAATATTGGCTATATAATGAAAACTCATAATTCAATTGTTTTGTCATTTCAAATTTAAGATATTAACTAAATTTAGACGTATACTAACTACGTACAATTTTAAAATAGATTTCTGTATTTAATTTAGACTTTAATAATGTTTCTAAACAAATATTCCAGTTTATCTATTTAGCTTAATTAAGTATATATATTAAATATTTAATTCAGAATTGAACAAAAAAAAAAAAAAAATTATAAATATGAATGTTAAAAAAATGTTTTTCTATATAAATTAAAAATATACTCATATATTTCAAAAAATAAAAAATGTTCATAAATTATGAAATATTAAACACCAAATAATATTTAAAAAACTTAGTGTCAGTTTGATTTATCTTTATTCACATCATTTTAAGTAACTGAACATATTGTTTATATGATAATATAAACTGATACAATGTTCAAAAAAATTTAGAAAATCATTATTATAAATTAATATTAAGAGCATCATCAATGCTCTTTATATATTATTTAAGCATTTTAGGTTTAAAAGCGATTTAAATACTTAAATAAACTGACGTCACAAATGGAATAATTTTCAATAACAATAATTTATTATTCCATTACAATGTTTAATAAAACATTGTCCTGTTTGAGATGAGATAAAAATGTGAACCCTTAATTGGAATAAAGTTGTTTTTGTATAGTATAAATGGTATATTATCATTATACCTATCATTAATACACCAATATAAATACGATTTCAATTCAAGTAAATATGCTCTGCTTCAACACTATACCATATAACAATTTAAATCTTTTTCTGGGTGCAAGTGACATTTACATATATATATATATATATATATATATATATATATTGTCAAGACTGAGTAATAAACACACATATACAACAACGTTTATATTTTCTTTTTTCTTTAAGCAAAGTAATACTCATTAGATTTTTTGTATATATATATTTATATTTATTTATTTATTTTAGTATATATATTTTTAGTTTATTATATAAATCATGGACTAAGATACAATTTTATTAGGGGAACATGGGGTAAAGTTGGGTGTAAGGGCAAAGTGAGGAAATTGTTATATCTAATTATTGTATGTACAAAATTTATAATATTATTAGATTTATAGCTTTCTTGATCGTCTGAGACTATGTAATAACAGTTTTGAATCAAAATATCGATTATATTTTGATTAATCGATGAAAAACCGCGTATGTGCATATTATTATCTACTTGATAATATTATTTGATATTTTGTTTTCAATATATTAAAATATTTTGTGCCTAGTTTTTAATATATGTTTTAATATATGTTTAATCTTAACTAAACTTCCATTAATATTATTAAATTATTAAACTGATGAAAGATTGTTTTCTTAATTAAATGACATAACACATACATATCCAACAGGTATAATTCATATTTCATATATAAACGTTAAGACACGTGAGAAAATAAATTAATAAACTTGGCTTTGAAAATATTTTTCATTATTTGTACAGCCAAGTTGTATCATTATGATACTTTCACATTTTTAAGCCATGATAAAAGAAATATTTAAGAGAATACCGATTTTGAAATGATGATTCACCATATAAGTTGTATTGCAGTAATAAGCTTTAATAATAATAATATACACTTTAATTTTTACAAGGAATATACAAACCTAATTAGCTATATTAAATATTATGTTGTGAAGAATGGTAATTATACTAAAAAAATAGTAAAAGTTTTACCTACAATTGAAAATAACTAACCTACTAACTACTAACTAAAATAACTACAGGTCTATACAATAAATAAAATAAATAATGAATAACAGAAATATATATAGCTGTATAGTTCTATTTTTTACTCATATCATTGTTGATCAACTAATTAAAAATTTAATATTTAATCGTTTGTAAATACTAATAAAACCATTTGTTTAAAATGTAATTTACAAATATTTTTATCTAGAAAAATATTTGTTGTACCAATACAAATATTGTTGCGAGCAAGAAAAGAGGATACATACTTTCGACTCTCACTAAATTATATTTTAAAATAATCAAATACATTGCTAAGTTGACTGTATGATTTATTGTTTTTTAATTACAAGTTAAGTATCGGTAATATGTTAGTCGATTAGTCTATTGTGCTAAGCGGTTAGACACTGACTCGACGGGCTTACCTGCGAGACCATTGCATTAGTCGTTATTATCTGCGTTACAAATTAATTGTCAACTCAATATTGACTAAATACAAAAAATATATATAATAACATAGAACGCAACAAATACGTTTATTGGTTCGGTTCGGTTTAAAAAAAACTCAAATGTAATTTTTGTCAATTAACTTTAAAATTTTTGAAAAAATTTAAATGACAGTTATATCTATATAATAAAATATTGAAATACAATGAATGAAATGACATTTTAGCACATACTTAGACTAAAAAATGAAATGATCATTTTAGTATATTGAACTTCACTTTTAGTGTAGTTTTCAAATGCAATAAAAATAGAATTTCAAATTTAATATTGTAACGCTTCGCGTCATCTTTGTGAACTATATAAAACAGCAGACTTTATAAATGTTCACATTTTGTTCGCCTTAGATTCCACGAGGAAAAAATTACCTATTATTTTAAAACTAATTGTTTCGGCTAAATGAAAATGATCTATTTAAAACAATGTAAATGAATCGAATACGGACCGCATAAGAATGTAATGGATATTTGAGTCATAAACATTGATTATATACAGATTGATAATAAATAATAATCATAATAATAATAATATAAAAAGATTATAATAACGCACGCGGATAGTTTGTATAAATGAAAAAAATAAAAAGTTCGAACACTTATTATTTATATCTGGTAAAATATGCATTAAAATATGCACTAAAAAGGTCAGAAATATGCATTTATATGCACTAAAAATTTAATACTATGCACTTAAAATATGCACAAAATATTAAGACATACGCATATTTAGAAATAATAGGAAATATCCATTCATATTTTTAAAAGTTATACGTTATTTCTTTCGATTAATATATTTTATTAAAATTAAAATTTGTGAAGTTTAAAGCTTTTTCATCTTTGATTTCGTCTAATTTTTGTACATTCATATAGTGCACCTAGAATGAAAAAATCTTTAGAATAAATAATCAAGTTTTTAAATATTTGAGTAGGTGAGTATATGATATTTATATTAATTATTTTTATCTTAAAAATTACATTGTATTATAAGTGTTTTTTTTTTATGTTTTCTAACTTAAAAGATCGATGATTGTCTGCCACTAAGTTTTTAAACATGAAAAAGTATATTTCTATGTATGCTGGAGTAAGGAGTGCATATTTAAAATACAATATATCGTTTCCAGACATATCTTCAGGTAGATCTAAATTTGTAATATCGTCTTCTTTGCCACTTAAAATTTTAAAATTTTTATAAATGATATTGTAGTCAATACTTGTCCAAAAAATTTTAATTTTTGTTTAGATTTCAACGTTGGAGTGTTCTTCTAATTTCATAACTAATTTCACATAATCTAATTTCATGTCTACGATTTTTTCGACTATTATAAGTTCTTCATTCATTGGAATACTTTGTTCTTGAAGACGTTTGATCCCTATTGGTAGGCAATCAAAGTTTAATTTGATATAAATCAAATTGGCCTCTAATGATTAGAATTTAAATAACTGTTTAGATTTTTTTCAAGCCATAGCATCATTTTCGTCAAATGATTCTACTAAGCGTTTTGTAGTATCAATATGTGTATAGTAGTATAACGTAGTAGTTAAACATGTTCTCCAGTAAGTAATACCGGGTGCTGGAGATAATGGTAAATTTAGGGTTGTCCGCTCTAAATATTTGAATTCGATATAGGCATTTCCGAATTATTTTTTTGACGTTGGTCACTAAATCGTCTACATTTTCGAACTGTGGACGAATTTCCTCGGCCACACGATGTAGGCCATGAGCCAAATAAGTGAGATGAATCATTTTCGTGTAAAAAGGTTGAAGATTACGAGCTGCCTTTGTTATATACGGTGCGGCGTCGGTTACAAATAACAGGACATTATCGTACTGTATTCCGTTAGGAATACGATTAGTCAACTGTTTTAGAAATACTACTATGATTCGTTTTTTCATGTTCTTCAATATTTAATAAAAATATTTCGCAAAGAAAATCGTGCTAGAGTGTTCCAATTATTGTGCTTATTATATACCTGCCCTCAATATCCGTTGTCTCATCCATCGATATCCATATTTTTTTACTGTTTACTTTTTTTAAATTTCATTCTTAATATCATTGTATTTGGTCAACATATTCCAATCATAAAGTATACTCAACAGGAAGTATTTTTTCCAATATACTTCTCAAGGAAACATCTAGACTGCGGATTAGATAGTTTGTTTAAATTGTTGGCAGCTAGCATCGTTTTACATAAGTCAATGTTATATTTGCTTTTTTTCTACATGGAAAGCACGAGCAGCTGTATTTTTTATTTCTTTCATTTTTCTGAAAACGTTGAACATCACGTTTATGTTCATCTAAAATGATGTATTGTGTAATACCGAAACGTTTTTAACTAAATATTTTTACTTCACACACTTTACAAATCAATATTTTGTTGTTAGTTAAAAATATATCTGCACCAAACTCTGATACAAAATATTGCAAACAACACCCATTTGTTTTTCTTTCGGTATCGCTTAAAGTAAAATATGAATAATATTGTTTAACGTATAAATAGCCTAAGAGGAAATTACTAAAAACACGAAATCGAACGAACGAACATACACGACTCAGTGGCGAGCGTACAAAAATTAGCAAATAGTAACATAACGGTCATAATGACGAGAGTATTAAGATAACGGTTTATATGAAAATCAATGATTGCATCCGTGTACACGTACTTACAGGTTTCATTGTGACGGAAATAAATTAATAGATTGCAATGCACATGTGATTAGAATGAGGGTGGTAGTGGTAGCGCAATAACATTGCTTCCGTGGTACTGTGTAAAACTCATAAAAGCCAGTGTCATACAAGAAAAAAATAAACTGAAAAAATACTAAGATTTTGTAAATATTTTCGGGAAAGTAAATAAGAAAGAGTTCAAGTATTTATTGGCTTAATACTTTTTTTACCTTCCACGAAAAACGATTATCCTGAGTTTACATGAAATAATATGTACTAATAACTACAAAAAATAGACTATATGCCAAATATGCATATACACCCAAAATATGCAATAAAATACACTATTAAACTTTATGTTTTTATTACTATTATTATGAATTGGATTTATACTTCACTTAGCATGTTTTCCAGTGTAGCAAAAAAAAAAAACATACAAATGCATGAACATACGAGCCTTGTTAATAAACATTACATTTTATTAAAATAGATACGATAATATAGTACGTTAAGTGTGTAAATATATATGTATGTATCATATATACTTTATGAATGCGGTTTACAAAGCATTATAAATGATCACGGATTAGATAAATGTACTTTATTTATATATATATCCGTATTCAGTGTTAGGATTATCTAGATAAAATTATCTAAAAGATAATTTAGATAATGACCTTATTATTATTTATCTTTTATCTAGATTTAAAAAACTTATCTTTGTCTTTATCTTTTTTTTTTTGAATAAAGATTATAGATATTAATCAGTTAAACAAATTTTAAAATGTATAATGATTTTGATGATATTGTGTTGCCAAATCAAGTTCGATACATATGCCTATAATAAGTGATAGTAATAAAACTAAAAATAATGAAACATATAAGACTAGTTGTAAGAATGTATTTGGTAAATTATATAACTTTTGGAATTTACTTTGCCGTAGTACTAAAGCTTTAGATATAGTGAAATATATTGTCCAGTTTGCATTTCCTATCCTTGTAATAACTAGGTGGAATTCATTTTATATTCTGTAAAAAAAATATTAGAATATTAAAATGATTTAAATAATATTTTTCAAAAACTTAATATTTCAAGACTTGAAACTAAAGAAATTGAATCATTTGAGGAATATGCTAAAATTATGGAATCAATTGTTATAAGTTTAGATATTTATCAAGCGGAAAAAATTGTTTTTTGAGTTTTATATTATCCACATTATACATCATGCCCGATAAAAATAAAAACATTTTTCATTTAAAACATTATACAATATTAAAACGGACTATTTTGCAAAGTTTTGGACCATTTTAGTTATATAACCATTTGATAAAAGAATTCTCTAAAATCTTTATATTTTCTGCTATTTTTCCCATTCAAAGTTCAAGTTGTGTCAGATACCTAATGTATATTTAATTATGTGTAAAATGTTATTCTTAGTTGAATTCAAAACTTATGTCTACAAAATGAACTTAATGGCGAAAGTGATATTCCAAATTCTTTTCATACAGCTGATAATGATATTTTTGATAATTATTCATCATAACATTCTTTTCCCATTAATGTAAATGAAAGAATAAAAGTATTGTGCAGGGATTATTATATTTTGATTTAAAAAACCAATCATTAAACTCTTTAAATAAATTCAAAATTATTAAAAATATATTTTTGAATATAATATTATTTTATCATGTTTATCACTATTTGAAAGAATATTTAGTTCAGGAAATCAAATTTTATGTCCCACTAGAAACCGTTTAAATGATAATCATTTAGAAATGCTGTTATATTTGAAAAAAAAAATCTTTATGCAATTAAAAAGTTAACATGATTTGTAATTTTTTATTTAATATTTAATTTTTAGGATGTAAAATATATTATAATATATGTTTTTATTAATTTTTATACTTAAATTAATTTTTTTTTTTTTTAATTACATGCTTGTATATTTTAATTAATAATATATTATCTCCATTATTTCATACTAATTATTAATTAATATTCATATTATTCAGTTTAATAAATTGTCCTATTTTATTATCTTATCTTTTTACCTAGATGACCAAAAATCTTTTTCTCATCTTTATCTTAAATAATCTTTCCATCATTATTTTTCTTTCATATAGAAAAAAAATTGATTATCTGTATCATCACTGTCTGTATTGTCCAATTTTACATAATATTATCTTACATCTATTGCTTTTATTTAATTACGATTTAATTTATGCTATATATATATAGATCCAAGATCATTGCCAACTCCGTCTTCAACGCACCGTTAGTAAAGCCATATACTGATACGCCATCGAAAATATTTCCTACGTACTTGTATATTAGCTCACGTTTATTTGTGTTTCGGGTATTGTATTACGTCATTTGGAAGTTCTGACATTACCGGTGAAAGTTAATTTCGAGTGTCCGGTTCGCCCGTGTAACGATATCCGATTCGTGAAGCCAAAAATAAAGTGTTTCCGATTCTCCAAATCAGCTCAATATAACCGTGTTCGGACTAGAAATACAAAATGATTTCGCGTGGACGAATTCTACTCAGTCACACGTGTGGTGGTGACGTGAAAGGGTATCTGTTAGAGCTGCTATTCCATGACCGAATTGGACGGGTGGACAGTGGGTATTATGTCCGATAGTGTGACGCTATTATGTTCGATAAAGTGTTATTCATATAATAATATAAATATTCGTATTTTTGTCGTTCAGTTCGGATATGTGATACATGTTATATGATTATAATGTGATATTTGGTTGTGTTTGTTCACTAATAAATTGCTAGACCGACGACCATGGCAACAGTGACATATTTGTCACGATAAATTCATAATAAGATTATACTATTAAATAAAATACGAGTACAATAATAGATAGATTTGTCGTGAATTTAGATTTTTTTTTTAACTTTATTAGAAACAAAATATTAAATAATGAATAACTATGCGATCTATTACTATTTTTATTATTTTATTACATTAAGTAGCATGAGAAGAAGCTACCTTTGATGGTACTACTACCGAAATTTTTCGCATATACTTTTATTAAACAATAAGTATTTTTTGAAATTCTAAATAACTTAAAAAAAAATTTAATTTTTATGTAATAACATTATTAGTAAATAATACATGTGCAAGTTAAAAAAAGAAGAATAAAGTAACATTTTTCTTTGATTATATTTATTTAAAATCGAGCATTTTGACATCTAAATAAAGTGTTACAGTCATAACATCACTTTCTTTTGGCGCTTAAAATATGTTTCGGGAGATGCATGTTTCTGGGAAATTTAATAGTTTTGACGCATACCTATGAAGAAATTACAAATTAACAGTTTATCTATCTATTAAACAATTTTTTTTTTTTTTTTGGATAATGTCGTTAGGTACCAAATAATAGTAACCTCAATTCATCATTTATTTATTTACAGTGTTAAGTTATATACTTTTAAAATTTTAACTTAATGTAGAGTTTTATCAAAAACCTGTTTATAATTTATTTCTTAACAAACACATGGTGTGATGCCTTTTAATATATTCTTATTTTAATACGCATTGTGCTTCCTTTAAGATACAAAAAAATAGCAATTTTCTGAAAGATATAGTTAATTAGGTTTAAAGTAAATGTATTCGAAATTTTTAGTTAAACGTGGGTGGGCATAGATCAGTACTAATAAAATTGGCGGGTATGTATATATATTTGACTAAGATAAACTTTATGTCGTCACTACACATGTGTATATTACGAAGTTACTACTGTAACGTGTGTGTATAGATTTAACGGGCCACGGATACGTAAAATTCTACGAAATTTTCAATTATGTTCATTGATTGTGACGCTTATTATATACTTGTAGGAAATATCCGAAATTTGACATTTCTATTTTTGTACGCGAGTAAAGACGAATTTACTCCCTCGTTTGTGTAATAATTCTGTTTACAATCTCCGTTCGAATAAGTCTAAACTATGTTTGAAATATGAATGAAAATGTGTTGTGAGAGTTAGAAACCTATTATATACCATTTTAATTGCTCCATCAACTACTGAAACACGTGAAAAATGTAGACCATGTTTTCAAATATATACGCATATTAAATCAACATGTAAATTAACTATTGAAGGAATAGTGTAAAAAAAACAAGAGAGAAAGGCCTCTCTTAGAGCTCCATTACTCAAATAACCAGAGAAATAAATTGCACATACAACTGTGAGCTAAAAACAAAAACAGGAGTATGTGAAGAATGGAGAGTTGGTGCTGACGGGTTGCTAAACTAAAAAAAAAATTAACTTAACGTATTTTGTTTTTCTATAGTTAACAAGCCTAATATTATGTAAAGTGGATTTATCAAATAACATTTCTACTGTGCATACGTAAGTAGGCATGTTATCATATTTTACTCGAACGTTATAAATAGGAATTTTTTTTTTTTTGGGAGATTAACATAGTAGTATAATGTACCGATGCGTACGTGTTTGTTTTTATAATTATACGTCAGAGTATTACTATGATTTTTTTATTTTTTCGACAATAGATATGATTACACACAAATTTTTTGTATGTAACATGTTGAAAATTTATTTATTATTTTAATTCAAATATTATGATTTTAGGACTATAATATTATATTATAGATTTACAGGATTAATTGAATTAATTGAATTAAAAATGTTATGATACGTATAAATCGTATTATTCATTCAATGTTCCTACGGCTTTCAGATATCAAATTAACAATAATATAAGTCTACAAATGCTATGTATTTCTATATAAATATAAATTGATGTTAGTTAAATTTGGTCTCGTTTTTATATGATAAACATATTTTGATCATTTATGTTTTATAAAAACATAGATAAAGTCTAGTCTGAAAACGTTATTGTGAATTAAATTATATTCACTCTTTCCATAAACTATTCCAATTTACAGGCTATGCGGAATATACAGTATAGATAAAATGTATGAAAATAACCCGACATCGCTGAATTTCAGTTTTTGCGAAATGCAAAAAACAGTAAATTCCAAAACCATTTCTTATTATACTCGTTTTAGTTAAATTCATATCAAGAAATATCAAATCATAAATAATCATAATAATAATAATAATAATCATAATAATAATCATAATAATAAACAAATCAAATCAAATCATATCATATAATTTTTATCAAAATTCTTCGAAACTCATTTTTAGTTGGTGAATGGATAAGTAGTCTACATTTTACATGAACCACTTGAGTTCTCGCGTAAGTACTGTACCAGTAATTTTTTTAACTATATTATGTTGACAGTTTTTATATTATTACAATATTATGTATTTAAGTTAAGTTAAATCTAATAATAAATATATTATATATATATATATGCTGTCATAATTATGAGTCTTAGTAATGTTTTATTTCATGAACTGTATGGGCATGACCGATTAAAAAGTAATAAATTGTAGAGATGACGGTGTTTGGGAGTGTACGTGTTTTATTTAGTAAACTCGCAAACACACATGGGACACATTTGTATTGGTATAAACGGCGAAAAAAATGCCTATACTACGTGCAAAATATAATACACGAGTTTGCAGTCACCGCTGAATGTAATATTTATGTATATGTATGTTCTAATTGCAAGTAAAATATTAATACGTATATTTTTTTACGTACATATTAGTTTTCTGGCGATTATTAAGTACAATTAATGTGAAGGAAAAAAAAAATTTTAACAAAATTAAAATATATCCATCACAAAATATTTTACATGTTTTTATTGTCATTATATTTCGCGAGTAGTTACTCGTATTAATGGTTTTGAGATATATGCAATTTGTCGGTGATTTATTTTTATTTTGTAAAATAAAACAGAATATAATAACTTAATTATTTAAAAAAGCCAATAAAAATATTGATATTTTTTTTGTTCTGTGAAATGTAACTATTGATTTAATAAATACTAACAACTAGATTATAATATACGTACATGAAAACATAAATTACACTATCAAGGTATATTGTATTACTTTATATTAAAATTTGTTATTTACAAAAAGTATTAAATTATGGAAACGTATTGATTATTTATAATATAACGATAAAAATAATATATGAAATATCAAAAGTATTTTAGTACGAGAAAGTTATGAATTTTTTTATCTAAATTTAATTTATGATTTATGAACATTATATTCATATTTTTAATTCATCTATTCGAAATGTATAATAATTTGTTGGCGAACAAGTGTTGTTGATGGGTTAAGTATTTCTATTTTAATAATTGATATCTGTGACAATTTGTATAGTTTATTTAATTACAAATTACGATATACTTATTTTGAATCGTCTTTTATTATTTTATATTAATGTCCAAATTGGAAATACTTACAATTATATTTAAGTTAGTAACACCATGTCAATACATATTATATTATCAACAAAATTGATCACAACAAAAAGATGATTATTTTAATTTATAATTTTCAAAAGTAGAAATCGTAACATTTATTTTTATTGGTTTTTTGGACAAACTCAGTGAACTTAATGGCCATGTGCAAAGTTATTCTCTACAAACAGATATTTCGGAATTAGGCTATTATTATATACAGTTAACTTTGTATCCACTCGTTAATAAAAATAACATCCACTCGAACTCGACTCGAATTTAACGAAATATCAATGCACAGTTAAAAAACAATAATAACCAATTCGTTACATTACGTATACAAAATATAATATATATACTTATCTGAAAAGTAATTTTAAAATAAAACGCACGATATAAATAAATGTTCATATTAAAAGCTTAGATATAAACGAAATACAATTAAGAAATATGAAAGCTCTTAGAATATAGTATTTTTCATAAACCATATGTTATTTAATACTATTATTATTATTATTATTATATTTTGTTATTTCACATAAATAAAAAAAACGTTCAATATATTTGTTAGATATAAACGTTATACATGACACTGGCTATTAATGGGGTAAACAACTAAGAAATAAAACTGTCCTTTGTTCTTAAAAAGTATAATTTACAATAATAATGTATATTGTTTCCAATATTTCTCAGTGTGCGCAAAAGTATAATATAATCTTTGGAAACTATAAATTTGCGAAGGGAAAACTTTAAATAATAACATTGGTTATTTCTCGTTAAACCGTAAACGTTTGCGAAAACTACGTCAATTATCGTACATTTGTTAGAAAGCTAGACGTGACTGCGGTACAAAACATCGTGGACCATAACACAATACGATACACTTACCTTTCGGATCGAAAATCTGCCGCATCGTCAAGCCACGGCTATATACTCACATAAAAAAAAAAAAACTATTATTTTTCAAACGGTTAAAATACTTTTTTATTCTGTACGAATTGTAATGTAATTAATCGAATCGATAACGTCAACGATAAAAACCATTTTCCTTGAATATATTTTTCGAAAAAAAAAAAATATATATATATATATATATATATTAATTTTTTTATTGAATAAATCGAAAATAAAAATTAAAAATCGGTTCCGTCTACCGTGCCGGCTGAAACACTGCGTTCGGTCGCCTCCCGTCACGCGCCGCACAAATCTACGATCGCACACGCACTAACTGTGGTCACACAAATGGTAACAAGGCACGTCGTCGTCGTCCGTCGTCGTCTTCGGCAGTAGTTATTCGGCATACTTGTTGCTGCGTCCGCAGTCAGCGATAGGGGTCGTGGCGGAGGGCGTTTGCGCCGCCGCGTATCGCGCCTGCAACGGCGCTCACATTCAAAATCCGTATTTAGGCACGAACGCGGAAAAATCATCGCGTCCCGGCCCCGGACGTTACGTCTTGGTTTATCGTCCAACGTCCGTTTGTGTGATTTCCAAACTTACACGCCTCTTTGGCACTGTAATGATCCGAATTAACCGTTGGGTTAGGTTTCGATTTTCAACTGAAAATTAACAATATTATTAAATAAAAGATTCGTGGTTCAATGTCGGCGAATCTGACGTAAAGCAAAGTTAACGTATTGATTGTGATAGGTAAATCCACCAACGAGAATTAAACGGTCCGAACAAAGTTTTCGAATAACGTTGTTAATACCACATGTAATACGCATATTGACATCAGGGGTGGCCAAACTGTGGCTCGCGTCTTACCGTAAGATACAAACAATTTTTACAAATAAATGTTTTCATATCTTATTTATTATCTATATTAATGTGAACTTATTTTTCATTTCGGCTTTTCCATATTTATCAATACATTGGACGGCTCGCGAGTCTCTTCTCGCTGGCCACCCCTGATATATATGATCACGTTAAACGAATTTTCATGATTATATATAATGTAACACATAGTCGACGCATGCGTGGTTATAAGATTGCTGAAAGAAAGACGTAATGTACACGTAAGCCAACGTTTAGAAATTGATAATTAGATTCACATTGTTACAAGATTTTTAAACGGATTTTTTTACATTTTATAGTATTCAAATCCCAAAGGTCCGTAACTCATTTCGAAATTGATATTTAAACTTGACCAAAAACACGGTACACTAAACTGTGAATAACACATTCACTACATAAAAATAATAATTTATCAAAATTATATAAGTATATTTATTCCCCGTTCTCATATTACTGGACATAATATTATATACGTGTGTAGCAATAAACTCATTATTTTGGATATTAAAATGGTATATCATCATGGATATGATTAACCATAATATGTTCAGTACTACTATTTTGTGTCGCAAATTTCGTTTTAAATAAATGATGCAATTATACTTCATATATTATAAAATTAAATTTTATTCATTTTTTAATCTTACACAAAAATTTAAATAATTCATGTACAAGCTAATTGTCCGATGTTACTTTCATTTTTATCAGTTTTATTTGTTCCCGTTTTAATTCTCTGTAATCCATTCGTCCATTTCAAAATATCGAGGAATTACAATGCATATAGGTCATAAAAAAAATAAACTATATCTTAAAATATGCGGCAATATATATTATTATTTTTGTTGTGTACATGTGAGTCGTATAATATGATATATATAATATGAGTATAATATGATGAATGTGTCCGGTCCCCTCGGTGTTCGCTTTGTTCTATAAACTCAGCGTTCTTGAGTTTTTTCTTTTTTATTTGATTATTTTGCTTTATTCGGAGAAATCGTGCAGCAGTAATTACGTCATGTACTACTTTAAATACGATCGATTTTAAATAGTATTGTTACTATTTGTTGAAAATATCAACCTATACGTGTGTAATAGATATAGCGTAGTATGCGTATTAAATCAAAGAAATACGTATCGAAGTTTTTCTATAACACTTATATATACTTCAAAATATAATCACATTTTTATTAAATAAAAGAAGTTTATACATAATAAATACGTAAAAATATGTATTATCAAATAATTTTAAGAAAAATCATTTATAATTACATTCAAATGTAATTAATTTTTGATGTACACTAATTATATAAACATAATTCCAGTAA
Source organism: Schlechtendalia chinensis (assembly GCA_019022885.1). Classification (NCBI taxonomy): domain Eukaryota; kingdom Metazoa; phylum Arthropoda; class Insecta; order Hemiptera; family Aphididae; genus Schlechtendalia; species Schlechtendalia chinensis. The sequence goes on along the minus strand of CM032339.1, from coordinate 9,352,731 downwards.
TTCTCACATTTGTACTCATTTTAGTCGAATACTTATTTCCTGATGGTTCTAATACGGTTATTGCCTTTACTGAGTAACTCTTATTGTGATCTTTATAATGTTATAAGAACGGCAAAATTTCTTAAAAAGTTTTATTCAAAATATTATGAAAATCGGAAATTTAAAGAACAACTTCTGGATTGGTCAAAATCATGACATTATTGTAAATTATATAGGTGAAAATTATAATTCACTAGTATTTGGCACACAAAAACCGTATCATTTTTTTTTTTTTTGTATCTTGTTGAGGAGAATTGTCGAATAAATTGTCATTATCATTACTATATACACTAGTTTCAAATTCAATAAACTTTATAATAACTATGTTCACTGCACCGTTTATTAAATATTCAACAAACGTCATAAATCGTTTAAAATGTTAATAAACTATTTGATTATTTACTAAAATTATTTAAAATCACAAATGTATTATTTATTTTGGAGAATAGATAATTGTACATTAAAGTTAATGAATGTATACTCTACATAGATTATCATTAAAACTTCACTACTTTGCTAAATAATTTAACAACCCACCAAAATATAATAATCCATATTTTAACTATTAAATACATTATTTTACAGATAAACATTTGTTATTCACTAATATTATGAGGCATATTATTGAGAAATAATATTACTTATACAAAATAATCCAATTTATTGACATAAACAGGGTATAAAAATATTACTTTTTTTGCAGAAAAAAAGATAATATTATAAAAATTAAAAGAACAAAATTATCATTTTTGTTTATTTTCAAACGAATTCAAAACATAAACACCGCTGGTTTTTAATAAAATGTTTAAAATAAATATAGAATGTTGGAAACGATACTACAATTTCAATTAATTTGTACTCGGTGCATATTAATATTTATTTAATTTCCAATATTTTCCTCACCTTTGCACTATTATTAATATATTATAAGTTTAAAGTTAAAAGTTATCTTTTGCATAGCTAAAACATAAAACAATAAAACCTAAATAATTCTGTATCAGCCAAATGGAAAATATTGGTCAAAGGGACCACATGTAAATTTTGCAATGTTAATATATAAATCCATTCAACGATTTAAAATCGGATTAACTAATAATTATCATCATTGACGGAAAAAATAATTTGCGGATATTTAATACGCACCTTGATCTGTCAGTTTATTTATATATTTATTGACGTGACATATGCACATGTAAATGCTTGTTTTTCGAACCATTATACAAATGCATAGAGACAGCGCAAAAAAAGGGGGGATGTGGGGGGATCACACATAAATTATATGATTAGCATAAAAACATATTTATTTAGGTGATAATACACTAACAAGTTTTATATCTTTTCGGGGTGTTTGATGGATGATTTTTAGCCCTAACATTGTGTTTGATATTTTGTATAAATTAATATTAATTACTTTATTAATATTTACAATAATACTGTTCTTACATATATTTTAATCACTACTATAGATAATTTTGCGATATATTATGTTTTCTTTTCGTTTTAAAGAATTTCAAATACTTCATTACAAAAATAAAAAAAAATAGTTATTTATGTTATGTTCGTATTATACAACACACGATACTCATTTTACATAATATATATATTATTATTATTTTTTAATGATATTGTTATCTAAAAATTATGTTAATATTCGTTTTTATACATATGGAAGTTTTTGCTATATAAAAATAAATAAGATTTTTTTTTTAATAATAAGCAATGTATAACACTAAAATATTTAATGAAAAAACATGAAAAGAAAATGTGTTTTATTACAAGATTTTTTCTATAGTTAATGTTTAGTACAACTGTATGTCTAAGCACGTGTAATGTAAAAAGCAATGGTTTGAGCAAAGTTAAGAGTGTCATACATTTTTGCTTGCACCGTTTTATAATTAAATTTTTTGTGCGAAATCGATAAAAATAAAATAATGAACATAGTTTTAAATGCTTTTTTTTAAATTATATCTTATTCAATATATATTATATATATATATACAGGTATATAATGAAAATATTGTTGAAAGTGAAACGGGGTATTGTATAGGCAAATTAAAACATTCGTGTCAACCATGTTTCAAAAAACAATACTAAATATTAAATTGAATAGAAACGTTATTTATTCTACTGTTCGAATTATTGTTCAATATAGACTTTCATTATATTATTTATGGATACAAAATAACGCCTGTATACTCGAAACTATTGTGTATAACGGTGTTTTCTAAACTATATAGTTCAAGTTTTTTTCTGAAGTGTCGACCACATTTTTTAAGAAATATGTTATTTATTTGACATTAAATGATGTTAAAAAAATAATCATATAATAATTTCGTGATGTGTTCAAATTTAGCGTAAAATTATATTTTCATTAGAATATTGTTAATAGTCTACGTTAGATGTTAACACTACAGTATTATTCGATTAGAAATAGATTTTCTTGTTAAAGTTGCCAAGCAAAATATAAACAAAAAAAGTCACTGTGACAAAGTGTTTGAAATATTTTGGTAAGTGAGAATAAGCTTTCACACCTATAAGTATCATTAGTTTATTATAATGTAAAAATCAAAATCATAGTTTTATATCCACACTGTAAATTATGGAAAACCAACCAACCTTTTATCATATTATTTTTCGCAAACACACGCGCTTTTATAATTCATTGTTTAATTTTTATAATATTATTTTTGAACAAAAATAAACATAATTTAAAACATGAAACCTTGTAATTTGAAAATAAAAACACTTTCCCTGATAGTACATTAGATTTGAGGGAAAAATAAAAGAATACATTTAATAAAATCATAATATTATTAAATTATATAGTACACACTTTATCATGATGATGTTATATACATAATATATACAATTAATGAAATAAGTGGGAGGTCTAATAAACATTACTTTTTTCTGCAAAGTGCACACTAATATCAAATATTAAGTATGATAATTTCATAAAACTCAAAAATATATTTTTATATTTTTTTAAAAAAAATACACTAAGTACCTACGTTAAATAAAACTTAATTAAATTAATATATTTCTCTTAAAATAATTTCTTTTCTTACCACACTGATGCAAATTATTAAGAATATATTTTATTTTATTTTTTTTTTTAGATTGAGTTTTTGTGTTTACATATTTAAATATCTATATTATTTTTTTATTTTTATTTTTTATTATTGTTTGTTTTTTACAAATATTTTACATGTTGTAGTTAGATACAAGTATTTCATATTGAAAAATAATAATATAATTATTTTATGATTTTTTTTAAAGATGTTTTCTTGTATTCAAATATTTTTATTATTTGTTTTTTAAGAAACATTTTTGAGTATGATAATTATAATTTAAAATCTAGAATATGGAAACTGATTAATAAATATTTTACTACAACAGAAGTAACCTATAAATAATTAATGAATAAATACATTTGTAAGTATACCATAAATGTACAGATAGTTGCTTGTCATGTTAAATAAAAATCAAACTTCCTGGTTTTCTCAGTATAAAAAAATTAATACACCTAAGTAGTTTTTAATTCTTTATTATTACAAATTAAATGTATTTTAAAATTGATTTTAGCAATCATTATAATTTTTTACGTTATAGGAATATTAATTAAAATTCAAAGGCACATTATTTGGTAGAATTTTATTTGTAAAACTACTTCCTTCATATCATATAAAATGAACTGTAATTATTATATACGTGGTGTTGTAAAGTTTTTGATATTTGCATAATAATTTTTAATTATAATGTATATTTTGTTGGATACTATGCAATATCATCAGATCAAGTATTTGATTTGATAATTTATTAATTATCTTCCTTATCTTTATGTAGTATGTGTGATTTTTTAACCCATATTTTACATAAATAATAAATTAACAATAGTAAATTATGTTTAACAATAGAGTAAAAAAATATATCAAATGATCATAACTCAAACAATAACAAAATTTATGATTTTTTTGGATAATTAAGTACTTAAAATTCGGAATAATCCAATTTGTAAAAATTGTTATTTTATTTTTACAAAAAACTCATAATATCTTGAACTCAGATTAAGAGAATCCAAGAATGTGTATTACTTTATTGGTCTTAAGTGTAACAATCAAGTAAATAAAGTCTATAAAGTAAGAGACCATGTAACCACAAATTTGAATAAAGCTGTGGTTTTTAATATTTAATTATCATTATAATATACAAACTGTGCATTGTTCGATTTCATTGACCGATAGTTAGTCTTATTTGTCTATAATATGTATAACAACCAACCAATATCGAAAAATCAAAAAAGTTCCAAAATTTGTTTTATATTTGATTTAGTTGTCTATTAGTAAACTCATATATATATATACATACATATACGGTCCTAAATAATTGATCAAAACATTATCGGATCAAGTAGGAAATTATTAGAAAATACATTTTTTACATTATCTCCCAAAATTATAACAAATCGCTACGTAAAATTATGTATCAATATACGTTGATACGTAAGTATTTCTATAAATAAAATTATTATTTTAAATATATTATTTTTTATATGCAATTATTAATTAATTTAAATATATAAGTATATATACAATATAAATATATTATATATATATATATATATATATATTGTGTGTGTGTGTGTGTGTGTGTGTGTGTGTGTGTGTATACTTAAACATACAAAAAACCAATAAGTATTAAGTTGATTTAGGAAAAAAGAATATATAAAAGTTGTTGTATTTGTGTGTTTGTTACTACCGGTTTCAACAAAATGTCATCACCAGGTTAATACAAATAAAATACAATAACTGAAGAATAAATAAAAAGTAAAATTAATAAGAAAAAATTGTATAGAGAAATAAGAAAGAAATAACATAGAGAATATTATGAAAAATATGAATATAATAAAAAAACATGGAATTAGAAAAAAAATTACATAGTAAAAATATATCAAAAAGCAAAGAAATTGTGTATATAATGAAAGCAACTAGGGTGTGATATTAATATTAACTAATATATATTGATATGCGAGTAAATTGTTATTTTTTAAATCTGTTTTGTATATTTGAGATATTTTTAAATTTATTGTGATTAATTTCTTTATAAATATGTAATTCTTCCAAAACAGAATTGATATAACATAAGTATTATGTTGTATATTTAAAATTTCTAAGTCATTATGCATATCAAAAGTAATAAGATGATTATTTTCTAAAACATTTTTTGCAAAATTTGAATTTGGATAAGTATTATAAAATCTTATTTCAGAGATGTTCTTTATATCTTTTATTAAAATTTCTATTCGTTTTACCAACATACAACTTATTATAACTACATTTAAGTTTTTAAATACCAGGAAAATTAAATTTATTAAAATTATTATTTGAAAATCGTTTTATTTTATAATTTATTTGTTTAATTAAATTATTATTAGTATTGAATACGATTTTTAATATTATTTACATTATTATTTAAAATTTTTGCGAATTTATTTGATAATAAATTTTTATATTTTATATTACAATAATTAATTACATTATTTATTTGTTTAGGCTTTTTTATGTATTCATTAATTTGTTTATGTATTCTATTGATTGTGTTTATTCAAAAATAAATATAATTTAAACACAATCATTATTATTAACAAAAAATATTAGATAATAATAATATCACACCACAGTTGCTTTCATTATATACACAACTTCTTTGATATTTGATATAGTTTTATTGTATAATTATATATTTATTTATTTTTATTTTTTTTTTTTACTCTATGTCTTTTTACTGTAATATTCATAATATTCTCTATGTTATATCTGTCTTATTTCTCTGTGAAATTTTTTCTTATTAATTTTACTTTTAATTTATTCCTCAGTTATTGTATTTTATTTGTATTAACCTGATGATGACAATTTGTCGAAACCGATAGTAATAAACACATATAGAATGCCACCAGTATACAGAAGACATCATCAAATTCAATATTCCCAACATCTTAGATGCAATACTAGGACCAAACACGGATACCAACAAGCAAGTCTTGAAGTTTTTAAAAAAAATCTAATATGTATAATTCAATATAATAAAATGAACCAAATGTAAAATATTTATAACTAATGACCTTTGATGTCGATGTTAAATGAGAACAATAAAAAAAAACCACACATATACAACAATTTTTATATTTTCTTTCTTTTTCTTTAATCAACGTAATACTCATTGGCTTTTTGTATATTTAAGTATACATATATATATATATATATATATATTTTATTTATTTAAATTTATATTTTTTTTTATTTACGAGTATAAACTTATAATTTTTATTTTATTTCTATTCGTTAATTCTTTTATTTCTCTTCTTTTTTATTTCTTTATTTTTTAATTTTTTAATTTGTTTTGCATATCCTTTTTACTTTTTATTTATTTTATTTTCACTACTATATTATATACATATATATAGATATATATACATATTATAAACTATATATTGTAAAGTAGCTATGAAGTAATCATAAATAAAAACGAAAATATAAATGCCCCACTCGTTGTCTAGAGATAACGGTAAAGGCTCAATCATGTATGTATAACGTATATTTTTATTTTTATTGTATATACAATATATGTACAGATAAAATGACCAAAAAAATAACATCGTGAAATTTAAATATTATGCCAATAAATATTATATATAATATTATAAATATCATACATAGTAAACACAGTACCTAGAATTAATCACGCACAAAAAGTGAAAAATGTATGAATCTTATTTATTTTTTGTCGAGTATAGACAATTTTGAAAGGATAAAATTACTGTAAATTTCAAAATAAATTGTTTTTAATCTAATTTCTGTATTTTAAATTATCAAATATGTGTTTCATTATATTTGGGTCACAATAGTAAAATCGTTATTGTCGTTTTTACACTATTATAAAACCACCATATATATGTATTTATATATAGAAGAACAAATAATGATGTAATTTGAAAAAATAAGCATAAAAGAACCACATATAATTTATAAAACTGTATCTGAGTAAATAAAATATTTCTTTATTAGTGGGAAATAATAAGGTAATAAAAAAAATAACAATACTCTTGATTTTAATTCAAATCGAATGATCTGATAACGAAAATTGTTATTAAACCACTTTGACTAAAAATAAATTAACTTATGAATAATATAGATTCTTAAATTAATTCCAATAACTTATTTGTTTTCATAAGTAACGTATGCTTTGAAGAAGGATAGGTTACATAAGATAAACTATTTTAACAAACAATATCCATGTCATATGTTTTTTAATTTGAAAAAAAAATATTATCATTATTTTATTTATATACATAATATCGTTCATATAGAATGACTGAAAATTTTAAGAAACATCTTATTTGATTATATTGTACACACTCTGAGACTCTCTGTACACTCGTTTAAATTTGTAGTTTGGACAGTGTTTTGACAAATAATCCAAAGATTAATGTCAAATTGTATTTTTCAAATTGATGAGCTTTTCAATTTAATCAATTTAATCTTTTATCTTTATGATTATAACAAAATAAAAACTCTAATATAATTTAGCTCCAAGAATTAAAAAAAAAATATAAATCAGACAAAATAAAAGCAAAAAAATATATATATAATAAATATTATATACATATATATTTATATTATATATTACAATATATATATAATTTGATAATAATAATAAATAGATATTAAAATATTTAAAAACACAAAAGTGCAACATTATCGTTATCAATTAATCGAATGAAACGTAATTGTACACACTCAACGTATTTACAAAGTTAAAATTAACGAGCACATGGTTCAAATATATTGTTGGCCTACTAATATTTTACTCGGATTTATGTAATGAAATCTGATTTTTTTTTTCGATGCATTACGTACTAAATTATGTATACGTACAAAATGACTAGTGTAAAAAAAATCGATGGACAAAACGTGATTTAATCTACCCGAAATTTACAATAGTATGATATTATAAGTTAGTTTGAATAATAAATATTTTGTTAAATCACGGACGCAACTGTAAATAATAAAAAAAAAATTCTTTTGAGGACACCAAAAAAGAATAGCGTCAAACAAAGTAACAAATATGTAAGAATAAAATATACCTGATCGATTTACTCTGACAAATAAACATCAAACGGTGGCGATTATCAGAGCGTGTGACTAGTCTATCATGTGTGAAAAGAAATCCGAAATAGAATCAAACAAATTTATGAAACAAACTATCCAAAAATAAAAAATTCTTCTGTGATACTAACAGCAATGAAATGGAAACATTTTATTTGAATAAATCCACAAAGTTCTAGAATGCCTTATAAGATATATATTATATAAATAAGTATAAGGTCTTTCAAACCATTATTAAATGATGAATTTTGTAATGTTTTCAAAAACCAATGTTGGTGTGTATATATATATATATATATAATGGCGAATTGTGATCACTTATGGAGAGAATGAGACTTTAAATATGAAATAATTCTTTTTTTAATTAAAAAAAAATGAAATGGCTAATAATTTAGCAGCAATTGTCCGATCTTCCTATTATATAGCCGCAAATAATGCTCTATAACGTGCTTATAAATCGTATAAGCCAGGGAAAAATATTGTTGATATTAACAATAATATATTAATAAATTAGCAACAATAAAATAAAAAAATAAAAAAATAAAACGAAGAAAAACTATTATTTAATTGAAAAATACAGTGGCAGTCAACATGCTAACTGTACCTGTATTGTGATTTTATTGTTTAGGTGATTTATTATTTTGAACAAAAACAATTTATATTATTATATTTACTTGGTCCGATTTCAACAATTAAATTATAAACAATTAAATTATTCATACATTTAAAAATAAAATTGTAATATTTTCTTTCCTTTAATTTTAAGTTGGCGTGCACTCGTCTTGTCGTTCAAGCCACAAGCCGCATCTGCATATGTATAATTAAATCAACGTGTATTTATTCCTGACAGTAAAATTATTAGTTAGAAAATATATATTGTATCATTAAAAAATTTATTATCAATGTGATAATTGTAATTTTTTTCGATATTACAGTAGTGATAATAAGTTATAAGTCGATTAAAAATAATTTGAAAATATAAATTATTGACTAATATTATATTATTGACGAATTTGATTGTTTATAAATATCTACTTATCAAATATTAAAATATATCAATTCATATTTATAAGAAATTTAAATTATTACATGAATATAATACACGAAAATACTGTAATGTAAATTATGTTTCGAAACCCTGTATTTCCAGAACATTGTAATGCTAAGCATTCTGAGACTGTGCGTCGTCAGTCGGGATTCAATGCGTTAATTAACATAGTGTTGTTCTTATATTAATATTTAAAGTAAATTAATTGTAAGCTAACTTTATTTAATTATCGACTAAAATAAACTAAAATATATATATATTTCTCTTACAGAGTTAAAGTGTAATACGTTTTGCCAGAATCCCACACTACTGAATTTAACCGTCTGAAACAGCTCAACTGTCTTGACAGTCAATATCAACCTACAAAATCAACTCAACCGGATAGATCTTAATAATATTATTGATTAATTATATCATGTAATTTCAATATTTTATCAAAATATCAATATTTAAAGTGTTATAATAAAACGTTAATAGCATTTTCTATACATGGTTAACGTTGTAATTAATAGAATGCAATTTTAGAAGTTAACAATTTAATAGTTGCACGATCAAATTTATTTCAGAACGTGGATTAGCAATTAGAAGAGATAACGATTTAATTGGTTCTTCAGGAAATGGAAATGGTCTTGGAATCCTCAAATTAGTGGCGGAGTTCGAGCTATTTCTATCGGCTCATATTTATATTCATTTAGGACCGTACAATTAAAACTAGTGATCACACAAATTACCTTTCTTTAACTATTTTTGAAGAATTAATTGATCTTATGTCTAAAGAAATGCTAAGTGAAGTAATCACATGAATTAAAAAAATCAAAATATTATTCTGTTTTAGTTGATTCTACTTCCGACGAAGCATATATGGAATGCTTATGACTACAACTGACTATTGTATTACGCTCTATGGAAGGAATTATTCCAGTAGAACGATTTTTAACATTTATACTAAATTGTGGTCACACTGGTATTGAAATGGCAAATTCTTTCGTTTAATTTTCGAACCACCATAATATTTAATTGAATGAACTATCGTAGTCAGTCATATGACAATGCGGTAAACATGAGTGGCAAGTATCAAGGAATGCAAGCCCTAATTTATAATTAAAATGATTACACAGATTTTGTTTCATGTTGTGGATATTTATTAAAATTAGTTGGAAAACAGCGGCCAATTCATGTCTTGCAGCTATTCAATTCTTTGATTTTATACAAAAACTTTACGTGTGTTTTATTAAACTTCTGTACATTATGCATTATTTAGAAAGAAATTGACTTGCATTAATAAAAATAAACGTTTTTACGTTCTTAATAATTTAAATGATATCCGTTGGTAATGTTGTGCAGATACAACAAAAGCTATTGTATTTAGTTATGATTATATAAAAGAAGCTTAAGCAGAAATTTCGAATGATTTTTATCAAAAAGACATTGTTAAAATCGAATTTAAAAAAACTTTATGTTTCAATGCACTAACTTGAAGTTGCATTTTATGCAATTTTTTGGAACGATGTTTTAGAAAGGTTTGATTCAACAAACCCTCCTTTACAAAACTCAAAAATAGTTCTTTTAACTGTTGTAAATGCTCTAATTGTCTTTTATCATTTGTTAAAAAAATACGACATAAATTTGAATATTACGAAAAACGCAAAAAAATGTTAAAATTAAAAATTATACTCCAATTCGTAACCGAACAAAAAAAATTAAGACTCAGTTCATTAGATAATAATCAAACAACCGCAGTTCAGGTGTAACCAAAAGGCAAATTTAGAATAGAATACTTTATTCCTGTAATTGATCAATTGGTAGTATCAACTGAAAAAATAGCCACCTATGACACAATTTTTCAACGTTTTGTTTTTTTTAATAATTTTGAAAATTTGAAAATTTCTAAACTATAATCTGCTTCAAGCTATCTAGTAAGCATTTATATCAATGATTTGGAATTTTTACTTGGTAATGTAATACAACTTAATTCATTTGTTAGGATATATAAAGAAACATGTAAACAAAACGAACAAGAGGAAATGTTTTTATGTAGGATTATTGAAAAAAATAATATACAGTGTATTTTTCTTAACATTGAAATAACATTACGTACTTATTTCATCTTAATAATGGCAAACTGTAGTGGAGAACATTCACTTTCAAAAATGAAATAGATTAAAAACCGATTACGAACTTCGATGACACAAAATCGACTATCAGGTCTTACTGTTTTAAACATTGAAAGTTATATTAAACGGGCCAGGAGCGTAAGACAATAATACGTGTGCCCGGACACCAACTATTTGTAAAATATATGCGTGTTCGTTTGGGTTCTTTATAAAAATATGTACTAGGCAGTGGTGTATATGACGAGTAGATCACCCCCCCCCTCTTTTTGGGATTGAGAAAATATAGTTTTCCCGGTTGGAATATTTGAACTGTTGTTCTTTTTTTTTTTTGCTTATTTTTTTCCGGGTCTAGTCGCCCCCTCCCCCTTGATTGAGCTCCACTGTTTTATAGATAATTTATTATTAAGGAATGTATCAATAATTATTATTGTTATTTATTATTTCCAAAATAATAAACTATATTAAATTCAAAATGAGAATTATAATAAAAAGAATTACTTAATTTGTATTTTTTTATTTTTTTTTTTGTAGGTGTGGAGGGAGTAGATTTTTCTCTCTATATATTGAGGTAGGTGCATCGAAATGTTTAAATCACATCCCTTCCCCTTGATTGAGCCTCAGATACACCACTGATACTAGGTATTCTAACTATTAATAAAAATGGTAACGCGATTTTTATGTATTGCTGATATAATTAATAATAATAACTCAAGTAACATATATAAATAAATAGAGTAAAAATAAATTGTTTAGATCTTTGGCACAATAAATAAAATAAAAATCACAAACAAATATAAACAGCAATAACATTAAAATTATAAAATTATAACCCTTGTGGCTCAACAAATAACACAATTCTAAATAAATAGTAATAAGAAAATTGCTAAATAAATAGGTACTCACAATAAATATGTGGACGTCGACTGGCCAGCCGGTACCTAAATCTAAATCGAATAATTGTACATATGCTTATAAATATAAACAATCAAAAATAATAAATAACAAAATTATAATTCAACCCGCCATACACGAAACAAAAAACGAAGAATGACGTCTATTAGAGACAACAATTGCATAAACTATTTAGATATTCGAGCTTAATAAAAACAATCTGTAGCTATAAACCGAAAAACGGTACCTGTATTTGATGTGTATTTCCCGACGACGTATTTATTATAATTTCGATACGCAAAATTCAACATATATAAAAAAATTCGTTGCGGCGGCAAACTAACTAAGGCATTACTACTATTTAACGACACTTAGCGTACGACATACGGCGGTTCATTCACGACTTCGACTACAATTAGCGAATAGGCGGACATAAACGGACGGCGGCAACTCAATGCCAACGACTATGCAAAAAAACGACCGAATGTACAAAAACAAGTAAAATACCGATATAATAATAATAATAATATACATTATCTAAGTACAATTATATATATATATATATATATATATATGGTGTTCAATGTAATTTTAAAATACCTTAAATATTATTTAATATAATTGAAGTTAAATTTATTATATTTTTAGTTTATTATAATAACATAATTAATTTTTTTAACCTTACTTTTGAATAAAAATTTATTTTGCAGTAAATTATATAAATTATAATAAAATACATACATTATAAATTAAATACACTTGGGTCAATATTAATGGTATGTAATTGAAAAATGGGACCACCACTAAAAATGGACCCAGAGCCTCCACATTTCAAAATCCAGGTATATACAATAGTATAAAAGTGTGTTTCATTTTTATGTAAATTTATGATGTATATATATTAATTTATGATATAAGAAAGATTAATGAAAAACTAAATTGTATGAATAAAAAAAATAATTGAATTAGTTATATCTGTTTAAACATTATTAATTTAATAGTAATATAATATATTATGAAGAGTAATATAATATATTAATTCGATAAATTTGAAAAAGTATCATTACCGATGAGGTAATACGTTTAATGGAACCCTACATAAATACGTTTCTTTCTTTTACAGTTCTATGAGTTTCGGAAAAAATATCATTACCATCGAATTAAAATAACAGATCTATCATGATATAAACAAAAATCATTCCGTAGGTATTATTATAAATATTATTTTGTATAACAATAATAAGTGGTGATAATTAATAAAATACTTAAGTACATCAATTTATGGATATAAAACTATTATTTATTGATGACAGAAAATATACAGAAAGTAGATGTTTTTTTTCCAAATTATATTAATAATATATAACAATATAATAATACATTGCACTAGTCGTTCAAATCGTACGTTATAAAAATGGCAAGGATTTCTTAATGAAATCTATGAGTTTAACTATTTGCGTGTTACATGAGAGTTTCAAATATAGAGTTCATCAATCATTTTATTTTTCTATTGTATATTTAATGATGTTTTATTAAACCAGGTGGCTCTATTTTATGTTTTTCTTTTTCAATCACAAAGGATTGAATCGGAATTCATTTGTTCACCGTGTGTATTATATCATAGCACTTTTGTTCCATATTTACTGGAAACTTTATTACAATCAATTTGGCCTTAGGCATGAAAGTATATCAAATTGTACACCATTGTTACTTATAACTAAACGATAACACTTTACAATTTCTATACCAAATGAGATTATTTTATTCGTAGACATATATAGATAATTTTCACGTCATAAATAAACTTAAAAATCCTAATTGCTTAAAATGTAAACTACTAAGATATACAATAATAACTGAGTTTAAATTGTTTTTCAATAATAATTACAATATATATTTTATATAACTATATATAATTAAAAATTTTATTTGGGTGAATAAGTGAAATTTAATTTAAGAAAAAAGAAGGAAATCGTTGGTTTTAAATATATACATGATTTAGAATAATATACCAATAATACATAAACAAATAAGAAACTCTGACAGTTAAAATATCGATTATCTAAAATATCGAAGATTAAAATATATGTTATAGTTTAAATTTTTAAACATATTAATATAAAAAACGATTTTCAAACCGTTAAAAATACTTTACCTAATTAACTATTAATAACTACTACACTATAGATTATAAATGAAAAGTGTTACATATCAATTTTATTTTATTATTTATAGTATATAAAACATTATTTATGAAAAAATATTTTGGTTTTAACATTATCTTGTCTATTGTTATAGTATCAGGTTCATAGTAATATTTTACCATAATTACAATTATAGTAATTTTTAATCATAATAAAAATAAAAATTATTGAGAAAATTCTCAAAACTCAATACAAACGTTTTTGAAAGACCTGGAAGATTGTTCGGAATAATTCAATACATTTTCATATTGAATAACGTTGAGGCACATGAGTACATACATTTTAATAAGTTTAATATTTAACTAATCAACAGCCAGCTAAACTTTCTACTTTGTTAGTACAGAGACTATATTTTCTTAATTAAGAGTAACTAAATTTGTAAAATTTATATTCCTGGAATATAAATAGCCGTTCAAATGGAATAATTTGACGCTTTGTTAAAAACTTAACAAACTAATTTAAACTCATTTATTGTTATACTAACATATATATTTTAAACTTCAATGTATAACACCATAGTATCATTAACATTTTTGCTAATAAAGTATATGATGTATGGTACATATTCATATACAAAATTGTTGTTTTTAAAATAAATTTCCAGAAAACTATATGAACACAATAATTTTTTTTTGTATATATTCTTTTCGTTAAAGATCTACCAGAAAAATATATTTAAATAGTTTTTGAAATAGGTTGTGTGAATTTTAAATATTGATCCCGATATAAACTACTAATGAAACTAATTATTGGTTATTGAAATATTTAGTTGGTTAATCATTGATCGAAATCTTAACAAAATATAACAAATTATAATTGTATTATTGAAAATTATTGTCCAGTGGGTTCAATGGAGTAAGCAATTATTTTGTGATCAGTCAGTCACATATTAATTTCATAAATATTTAGTTTATGACTTGCGTGAAAAAACAGTATGCACCCATTTTATACGAGTCATCTTACTCTTCTTTAGGTAATTAATTCAGAATGCATTTTATACATATTTTAGTGTATACAAGCAAATACCTATACACTAATGCATATTGAGAGATTAGTAGTTATACAGTTAAACAGATTTCCCATACCAATTTTAGAGATTAAAGTTGAAAGTTAAAATGTTTTTCCCACAATAACATTATGTGCTTGTGACAATAACAATAAAAACACTAAGAAAAGAAAAGTTTGCACGATAGAGCGCATATACTCTACAAAAGACTGTCAATAGAGATACAGTTTTCGTTCCACGATAAGTGTATTATAGGATTCTTTCCAAAGTCAACCTTTACATTAGGTTATTTTATCAAAATTGTCTTATTTAAACGTTAAATACATACAGACATCTCAGAAATTTTCCAACAAGTCTTACGTGTTAAAATGTTTAGTAAAATAAATTACAAATTTTCATTATCGCTAATTTTTTTATTTCCTATAACATTTAATTTTGTTTGATAATACTCAATACAAAAATGCTTGTGCAGTAATAAATGTATTCCACATTAAGTATAAACATATGTATGAAAACGAAAGAAATTAATTTCCCAAAAAAATTAATAAATAAATAAATAATTCTTGTTTTTCCAATATGAATTATTTTCAATTAAACATAAATAAAATTAAAAAACATGAAAATTTCATTCTATACTATTAGAATTTACTATTATAAGCACTAGAAAAAAAATTACTAAAATTACTAAATTATTTACACTATTTTAGTATTTATTTAAAAAAATTAGAATACTAACCATTATTATTGTTATTATTATTTATTTATTTTATAAAACTATATAATATAAGTAATGTAATTTATGTATGATAAATTATATTAATCGTAGAATTTTAGAATCGTCATTTTTTATTATATTTACTTTAATGTTTGGAAACTTGTTTAGTGTTCCGCTGGTTTTTTTTTAATGATGTGCAACGAAAATTTCATGAAATTATTAATACAAAATAAAGTCGAATAATATAATTAAAAAAACGTATTTTAATTTAAATTGTTTTCTGTTGTTTCTCTTTCAAAAGCTTATTATAATTTATCAAGTATAATGTATAAGTATTTACCAAAAAAGTGTTCTGAAACATATTTATCAAATTATGGATTACTCAGTATAAACGAAAAAACCACTTTAAATTTCTTCTGCGAAACATATTTATCACGTTAGTTAAAAAAATATAAAAATATAAATCATTAGAAAAAAAAGGCACAGTTATTTATTTAAATATAGTGAAATATATATAAGATCGAAGTCTTTAAAATTAAAAAATGTACTAAATTTATAAGAGGGTTAATATTACAGGTCTGTGCCATGAATACTGATATAGAAAATGTATGCCAAATATTTAAGTGACTTTATATAAAGAATTTATAGCTTATAAATTTAATTTATTAAATTTATTATTAAATTATTTATTAAATTCTAAATTATAGAATTCATCTTAAACAGATTTTATTATATAAATTGTTTTCTGTATGTCTCGGATGCCCCGTGAAATCTGTAGGATTAAAAAATTATATTATTCGAATACTTATGTTTTATGTGGTTATGTCTTATTATACGAATATAATATTTAACTATTAAATTATTTAAATATTAATAATATAATATTTACAATTTAAAAATATTTTTTATATTTTATTTGATTTTATAATTACAAAAAATGCTACCTAGAGATATAATCTGTTATAGACAAATTGCATATTTCACATAATTTAAAAGCATGTGTGCTTTTGTTTTTATTTCGAAGGTTAGGTTTTCGATATAATTGTACATCATTCTAATAATTTAAGTGAAGAATTTAGAAATAATAATAAATTTTCTGCATTATGATTTTGACAAACTTATTAATTATTAATATGACATAAATAATAGATTTTTTTGGTTTAAGACAGTAGAAGTATGCCAATTGTCTCAGAATTTGTTTGTGATAAATTTTGTTACAGTTTTGATTTTGTGTAATAAAAACAAAACATTTAAATTTTCAACTATTGTTCAATGACACGTAACTGTGATGCATGAATCTAAATTTCTTGACGTCAAATAATCGGTGGTTAAACTTCCGATTTCATAGATTTAGTATTTATAATTTATGTAATAATCAATTCTGCACCTTTACTATCTTTGAATATCAATAATTGTTAATTGTTCACACTCCATGTGATTCATTATGTTCATTTACATCAATTAATATTTCAAACTCGTATTTTATCATGCATATTCTAATTAATTTAGTATTGATTTTGTATTGAGCTCATTACCATGAATAAATATTTAAGTTTTAAACCAGAAATTAATATTAATAAAACTATAACATAACTAATTTGTTTTCCTTTTTGATCTTCGAAAAAATATTAATAACATTTTACATTTAAAAAACTAGAGATGAAAGTTTAGTTATGCCAAATTTGTTGATGTAAATTTAATATATTCTAAAATCTATGTGATGATTTTTTACTTTGGAAATATATGGAACTATACCAAAAGATAATATTTATATGTGGTTAATTGTGCAACAATGGAGACGAGTATACACCCAATCACCACCCCACCCACCGAAATTATTTAAATTATCCGTATCCAAGGTGATCAATTTGAATTGAAATATTTCTTTGTCACACCTGTATAAAAAGTTTAGTTTTCGACGCTTGTAAAAGCGGCGGAAAATAAATTGTTTTCATAGTGGGCGAAAAACAGCACATTTTATAACTCAACCACACTGAGGCAAATAGATACTGTCCAAACGTCAAGTACTGCTAAGTGCATCATTAACTGGTTATTTCCATGTTGTTATAGGTAAGTGATATGAATTAAAATATTATCTGCGGCTCGTGCTGGAATACAAGTCCAGTCTTTTGTAAAATGCATCCCTTGATTACGGCGTGTACCACACACGTCGTCCACGCCTAAAATTGCTTACTCCTCGAACTTCACCACATAATATAGTTTTAAATATCTATAATAGACCAATATCTTCAATGTAACTAGTTCTATCGAAATGACTACAAATTTTGATAACATTTTCAATTCCAATTACTATGAGAGAGCGATTTTTCTCTACATTAAGAAGACTAAAACCATACTTACAGAATAGGATAGGCCAGTAAACACTTAGTAAAATAGCTGAATGATATGTTTATTTTAATATCGTTGTTGGATCAAAACTGTACTTGATGAAATGGCGATAATGATTCAAAAATGGGATCTATTAAGAATTACGATTTTGTAATATTATTTAATTTTTATATGTTTTTGTTAGATTGATAATTTGTAAACATTAAACTTGTTTTATAAGTTTCTACTTTTTGAACACTGGCAGGTTATTATTTTAAAGCTATAAACTAACATATTATCATCAAATAATATTGTAATTAGATATATACTTTTTGAACATTGACCAATTGCCACTAGGAACCGGTACAATTTTTCTCTAAATTAAATCTAAACTAATCTCCCTTCCTCCTAAAATATAAATAAATAAATAAGTTCTAATTAAATTTAAAGAATAGATCACAGTGTATATTATATCTTATTTTAAACTTTGATATTTTTGTATCAAAAATCTACATTTATACGAATTATATATCATTTTTCAAAATTATAAACAACTAGCTGAATACCCGTGCATTGCAAGGGGCTAATGTTCAATTTTTCACGATACACTATAAGATATTCCAATAGTCAATCAATTTTTCAGATTGCACGGGGAAATTATAGAATATTTCACGATATTATATCATGATATATATAAAATACAACATTGATTAACTTGTTCATCATTGGTTCCCATGAAATAAATTTGGAAAAATTTGTGATCCGAATCTGGCAGAGGTAGAAGTGATCCTGCACGATGATAAATTTGCCCTTGGATTTTGAACGTAGGTATGTAATTGTCACATATGATTTCTGTTGCACTGAATGATGTCATTTGGAAACAAGAATTATACTTGCGTATGTTTGCCAAGAAATGTTTCGACTGGCTTGATATACCTGATAACAACGTTGATAATGGTTCAGGTGTTAAATGCAATTCTGGCAATTGAATGATGATATAGTGGAACAATTTGTAATTATAATCTGGCAGAGGTAGAAACACAATGACAAATTTTCCCTTGGATTTTGAATGTTAGCATGTAATTCTCACGTATGACGCTAAAACGTTGACGATAAACGTTGCTACATTACCTTTGCTACTACACGCAAACTACCTACAACTTTGCAAGGCGAAAAATCAGTAATTTCCCACAAAAACTGAGAAATTGTATTTTCTAATCACAAACTAATAAAAAACCATGCCAGAAAAACATATGGCGGTTGCCCTTGGTAACCTTCTACAAAAAGTTGACGTCATACCCTTAGTTACGGTGAATAGTAAACAACTCGTAGTTGCGAAGGACCACCGGAAGCCGGATTATAAGTCATGTAAGGAGCCGAGTTTTGAAAACTTTTAAGAGACAAAAACCATCCCGGGACCACGCTGAGTACGTAGGAAAAAACTCTATCAAAATCCATCCAGCGGTTTGGCCAGACATCGATAACATACAGACACCAATTCATTTATATATATATAGATTAGAATAATAAAAATTGAAGTTTTTAGACTATGTATTACCCTTTACGTAGTTTACAAATTTCTGATACATTAAAAGTATATAACGAATTCGGTTTTCGTTATGTTCTGTGACAATGTACGTTTATGGAATAGAAGGAAACACAAAAATCACCAAAATTTCATACATTTGACTATAGGTTATTAATGAAAAAAAATCATTGTTAATGATTAATTTAATATTTTTTAATAGATAGTACTCGTATATACAAATTAACACAAAGTCATACAACAAAGATTGAAATTATCGTTAAACACGTATGAAATGTTATGCTATGTTAATAGCTACATAAACTGCTACGAACGAATGGACTTTATATCAGTTCAATATGTTCGGTCCACTTGGTCATTCGTATATACATTTTAATTATAATATTATATTTATATACACGCTTAAGTAATATGAGGTTCACACGTGTCAGTGGAAATGTTCATTTTCACTGATTAATTTCTGTTGACGATACTTTTCACTGAACAAATCTTTCACACAAATCATTTATAATAGTAATATCAAACTGAACATTTCTAATAAATAACCTAAATATTACAAGCTTTATATAACGATATACGTACATTTTTTTCTACTTGTACGTATATTTTCAATATATTTATTATTTAAATGGCGAATTCACAAAAGTCTTTAACCCGATCAAATTTTCTTATAATTTTTGTTGGATTGTCAATTGAGTTACAAAATATATTAAAGAAATACAAGAAGAAAACTTGTAGATAGTGAGTCAGAAAATGTATTTTAAGACGCAACACATTGAATTTTAGTGATAATTTATTAAAAGAATGATCATCAGAAGATGAAGATTCATATATTTATCATTTAAAAATGAAGAAACACAAATTTGAAATAATTCTATATGAAATTAAATCAAAAAACAAAAACACACTTGTGAGAGAAATTTTACCAGTACGTACAAAATTGTAGATTATTCTTCGATATTTAGATAAATATCCACTTATGTTTTTTATTAATATATTAAAATAGTGAATAATGCGTATACAATACATGCTGTTATATATATATATATATATAAGTATAAGTATATATAATATCATTCTAATATTTGTTTATATAAAGCTATATGATACTGCTTCTCTTCTTTGGCTGTTTTATATAGAGTACCAAAAAAAAGCATTTCCGTATTCCTTCCAAAAGTTAACGAGTCAATTTTCGAATGTATAAACAAGTATATAAAAGTAAGATTATTTTATTAAATAAAAATAATTTGTCGATTCCTGAAAATGTGTGTTTGTAGCAGATGATGCATTTCCATTAAGAATGGATATGCTAAAACCTTATAGCAGAATTAGAAAACTAACTACAAGTCAAAAAATATTTAATTACCATTTGTTACAAGACGGATCGAATAGAATATGCGTTCGGAATATTTTTTCGAGTTTTTTCGAGTTTTTTCGGTTTTTCGAGTAGTCGAATGTATAAACATTTAAAAAGTTAAAATTTTTATACATTCGACTACTCGAAAAACCTATACCACTTACAGTGAAAAATGTTTCAATAGTTATTGTTGACTATGTAAAGTGTTACTTTGTTCAGTTTTAATGATTCAGTCTTAATGATTGATTTCACTAATCCATGTGCAGAAACGGTTGCAATCGTAATTACTGCATCATATATAAATATGAATATTTCGCTGTCTGGGCCATCGGTGGTGACTTTATTACGCGCATAATGTAATCATTACAGAAAATATTTTCATCTGCGATAATAGCTGACGAGAGAGATGTTTAATTATTATCGAATCGATGGCATATACGAGTCGTATGTATATATATTCAAGAGCCGTTTCAATCCCAAATTACTAGAAATGGGTACTAAAATTATTAGTAAGGTATGGATTTTATTGTAAAATACATTTTTTAAATGCTGGTGTAGGAAATTTTTTTCAATTAAAAAATTCGATTCATATATTAGAAAATTTAAATATGAAACTTTTATTTTGCATTTTTCGAATTTATTTGGTTTTTAAAGTATTTTTTACTTTTTTAGAGAATTTTTTCAATTTTAAATGTCATTTGTATATATGTTTATGTTTATAGTAGGGGATTTTAAAGTAAAATATAAAGATTTCAAAATATTTATTAATAATTTTTAAATATTTATCTTATTTAATAAATTCTTAATTTTTATACTGACCGGCTGGTTGTACCTGTGTAACTTTCAATATTTCAATAATACTCCCAATATAGGTAATTTACTAATATATAAGCAAGTGGATGTCAACTTATCTAACAATAAATAATTGATGTTCAGTATATATCTAATACAAGATTAATTGGTTAACGGTTAGTATATCAGATTTCAGTAAGAAATCAATAAACTCTTAACAACTAAATATTTGTTTTATTTTTCTTAGTACATTTTTTAACAATGTGTCATGTTTTCAGAATATTAAATCATATTTTTAAGACATTTTTCATATATTTTAGGGCATTAAGTCTTTGGCTTTTTTTCAGGCTGGATTCAACTATAGAAAATAAATCATAATTGTATGCCCATCTTATAAATTTAATTTTAAATTTTTCTGTAAGAATATCTTATAGATTATATTACAAAATATAACAGATCATATAATATAATATTTTCTGGTATCATCACTTACAGTAAATAAGTATATATGCTATGTATATAAAAAATAAAATACCAGAAAAAATTTTTGTTTTCCACTACCCACTATTCAGATTACATATGTATTATTTCTCTTAATACACAGTAATTTTTCTATCTATTCATCAAAATTAATAATTTTTGAATATATGTACTAATTTTGACATTTAAATCACATAACTGCTTAGAGTACATAATATTGGTAAATAAAGTATGCTTTAGACAATTTGTAATATATAAGTGAAATATAGGTTATATAATATATATATATATATATATATATATATACTTTGTTTAAGCAAATTATATTTTTATATATACAATTTATATTTTTGTAACTAATATGTCGATGTAATTTATTTTACAATTGATACAAATTGAATGTAAAATTTCAATATAACTATACATTTTCTGTTAATACAAATTATAATATATTATATACTTCATATTGTTTTTAATGAAATAATCTAAAAAATTTTAAAAAGATTTTTGCATGTTATTAGCAGTATATTATATATTCTGTAACGTCCCAGAATAAAATCGGTCTACTTATAAATTATTTATTATCGGTAAATTATAGGTCAATATAATTATTAGTTAAAATGTATTATTATTAATATGGTTAGTAACTGTAAAATAATCATTCCGTAAATCTCATTTCGTTGCTATTATTATTTGTTTTATTCGATTATTATATATATATATAATATATATATATATATATATATATATATATATATATATATATACTATATATATATTCGTGTATCTATGAATACCACGGAGTAGAACACCTTTCCTGTCCCCGTGGCAAATAGGCCGACGAATATGAGGCAGACACATGTTGATGCAACGTTATCAATCCTGATAAAAATATGTTTTTTTTAACATAATATCTTAGCCGATACCTTATGTTTCCATTTTTCTTTATTTTTATTCATCACATCGTGACTAAAAATCTAGAGTCCTCGTTGCTCTAGCCTAACGAGTTTCGGCACGAGATTGGCCACCTTTAACCCATTGGATGGTCAGCTACATGAACGTTCACATTCTAAGAAATATTATGAACATCATTAATATTAACTAGCAACAATTTTCTTAAGTATGATTACGTAAAATGTATTTCATTTGAACATAATTATAATAAATGTAGGTACTCTACTATATTCAAATTCAAGTCATTTAAATTATGTTACGGTTTAAATGTCTTTTAATGAAAAACTAAATTTATAAAATAAATAATTTTTTTAAAATTAAAAACGTTTCGATTTTAAACATCTTATTTAAAATGGCAATTAATTCAGATAAAAGTATATTTTATACTATAAGCATCGTGTTTATTTCAAAATATTATCATCATTCACATAGATTTTTACTTTTTCATTTCATAGTATTTTTGCAAATTATTTTTTTCTGCTACAATTTTTAATAAACTAGAATATATTGAACAAAATATTAAAAACTATTAAATAAAATATATGTTATTATATTATATTTATTATTTATAAATAAAAACTATTTAAATATTAAAATATTTAAAAAAATACACTTATCTCATAAGATTTACATGGTATTCGTGAAACGAGATGCTTTTTTTCTACATTATTTTCTTTGCTATATTATCGTTATACTTATATGATGTATATATATATAAAGTTCAACACAGTAATTTTTCCCCATGATAATACATCATATATGCCGTAACTGATTTTTTTTTTAGGCACACTCTACCATCGGGCAAAGTGATAACAAAACAATGTTTTTGTATGTGAGAATACATGGCATCATTACGTGGGTTTAGTATTAAGAAGGTTCAAAATCGATGTTTCTCTAAAATGCAATTTTTGTAGAAACCTTCTAAGGCACATTATATTTTAACGTTTGATTTGAATTATTTTTTACTTTTCGCTTTTTTTTAATTATAAGTAAGGAAAACAATTCTAAATCGTTACAAATTATTTCATTTTATCGGCCAACTATCATTAAATTCAATTTTTTTTAAAATCATTTAAAGGTTCTAATTTAATTATTATTTTATGTAATATTAAATATATACTAACTGAATTTCTATATAAATTTTTTTTATTTTATACTTATTTAAATATGTCACATTTATTTTTATATTACAACAAATATAACTCCAGATACTCTTGAAAATAAAAATAATTGTCTCCATTAACTTCACGAAGTTCAGTGTTTTCCATACAAATTTTAACTTGATACATAAAACAAATTTCTGTAATATTCAGAAGATTAAAAATATTCACAAATAATTAATGGTTAATCTATGTAAATCTAGTCCTCTAGTGCCTAAACAATTTTTGACTCAAAATGATACTCGCCTATTATTATAAACTTAATAGAGATGAATAATTTCTCAATTTTACAAAATTACAATAATAGAATTTTACAATACAGCATTACAATCGAATCTCATCCACAACAGTAAATATATTTAATCGCTTCTTGTTTCATATGTAACTTACCGATTATGTGATGGTATGATTGTTGTAATGATAATATTTGAATGGTAAACATTTTGTTAAACATTTTATTATAATTTTATATATATATTTGATATGTGTTCATTGATCGTTAAATGTTTTAAATAATAATTTAATATGTATTATTATTTAATAAGTAATTTAAAAACAAAAATCAATTTAAGAAAATATTAATTTTTAATATGAATTAAAAATTAATTAAAACGTAGAAAACTTTATATTACATCATAATAAATATGTTCTCTATAATTATTTTCCATTTGAAACGTTTTTATTGGTCTCGCTATAATATTGTATATAATCAATAAAATATATCAATATGTCGCACTTTTTAGAGTGAGTCAGACATTTATGTTTATAAAACTCCAGTTGTTGGAAAGATTGGTCCTTTTGTGTTTAATCATTTTATTCAGGCAATTTTAAGTTTCCTTATATTCAGTTAAGATTCAATGACAAAAAAATAAACTGAAATTAACAACATATTGGTGTATGCGGTGAGCAAATAGTGTTGCTATGCTTTTCAAAATGAAAATTCTAGTTACGATAAAAATATTGAACAGAAAAGGATTAAGAAGACCGTACCAAAAATGTTATGTTCTCTAATAGTGATATATATATATGTAGGATGAAAAAATACAAACATGCCATAATTTATAGTCAAAATATAATCCTAAAGCCATTGATAAAAACTAATCTTATTATATTTTTATGTTAACTATAAATATAAAAATACGAAATAAAACAATAAATATTAATTAATATACTATACAGATTTAACGCCACACAATAAGTACAAACTATTTCATTCTAAAGAAATAGTTTTTTTGTACATTGATAACAAAACGAATCATGTTTAAATAAGACCAAAAACTCAAAACACTTGTACGCCTTTGAGCGTTGTCGATACAAAGAAATATTTCAATTAAATACGACTTTTAAAAATAAAGACACCGACCACCAAAACCAAATATAAAACAAAATCAATATGTATTAATTTCACATGATAGGTGTTATTTTTCGTTAAAATAAATATATAGATTAACTAATATTTTTATTTAAATTTATTTAATATACAATATGCATATATACTTTAAATATGATATCGTTGATGACATAATTTAGGCAATAATATAAGTTGCTAACCAATAACTTCTAAACATATTATTTTTCTAGCCAATATTTGAAATTTCTTTCCATTAAAAGTCAACATACTCGAATTAATAATAACATGTTTAATGTTAACTAATTTATAACTTTGGTTAGGTAATAACATAGGAATTATTTGAAAACATGATCCTTAGACAATGTTAATAACAATACTTAAAGACATTATTAATTTAAACTAATGTGATTTAAAAATTGTATTTATTAAATATGTTGACATTTGTTGATTTTTACTACTTATTTTTCTATAATATTTTAAAGTAATGAATTTATTCGATATTTTAAAAGTACATCCATTTGTTTTGCATTTAATTAATTTTTTATATGTATCCTTACAAAGTCGATTTTAGAATTCATAAACTTAAAATATTTTATAGATATTGGTTGAAGACAGCGGTACCCGATTGAGTACAGTCCTTATCGGCCGACCTTCTTAACATCCCGATTGAGCACAAAAAATAATATTTCTATAGAGTACAACTTTGTCAACTCTCCTTTTCGAAGCTCGGGATACTTGATATCACTTACTGGTTGTGAAAAAACTGAGACACATTTAGTTTTAGTACAGCTCGGTCAATATAGCTATGAAATAGACGGGATAAACCCATGTTGATCGTTTTTTATTACGATTATTTTTCATCTACACATACGTTTTATTTATGTTATTTAGGTATGTACAATATACTGATCATTTTATCGTATCATGATCATTGTTAATCTAGACTCTAGAGTAACTTTTAAAATACCAACTTAATTTATAATAATTTTAAACAATTTATTTATTTTTATTTTTAATATTATACATATCTTACAATTTTTATTCAAAATATTTTTATATTAAATATCACAATATAAAATATTTTTATATCATGCTAAATTTGACTGCAGCCGAAGACAGTAGAAAACTTATTTATATTAGTAAATTTTTTTTCATTGTAGGTTTGAAAATTGTGTATGTTTTACTAATTACAAAAACAAATTAATATATTTTCTTCCATATGTTTTCCTTATTCTCCTTTCCTCTGCGCCCATTCAAGTACTAACTAAAAATAATGAAAAATTCAAAAACCAATTCTTCATTAAGCAATAAATTTAACATTTTTTAATTGCATAATTGTTATTATAAATAATATAGCCCAATTGTGGTCGAATAAGTTATTTCAAATATGTTATACACTATTATGACGTTAGACATGCAACACTAAACCTGTGGATTAAACAAAAATTACAAAGGTCAACCGTCGGCCATATGGCCATAAAATGTAAGTTGTTTTGAAACATTAAATGGAATGTTAATCGATGATTACAAACAATATTGGATAACTAACAACAACTTTTAACAATTGAAATTGTATGGTTTTATTTAATAAGATTATCTCATTTCAAAGTTGGTACATTTATTCAGAATAACGATTTATAAATAAATTTACAATTTGAAACATAAATATGTTCGTAGTTTTTAAATACGCTACTTTACCTATATTATTATATATACATGTTTACTACTATTTATATTTATTTATTATATTTATATAAATAACTTATGTAAATCAATCATTCAATTTTTTGTATTAAAAACAACTAAATACTATAAAATAATATTATTTTAATTAAAAAAATGAAATATACATAATCAAATTAATGATAAACAAATATTTCTCTAAAATACGCAATTGAATAAAATATTTAGCTTTTTATTTAATATAAATATATATTTTACATCAATTATAAAAAATATTTATTGGTATCTACCACTGCAACGTAAAAATATTTACCATACATCGTATTCATTAAAAATACTGGGAATCAATTTTAAAATTTGTATTGAAATTATAAGACATATGTTATCTCAGATAAATTAACATTTTAAATAGTGTGTTATATACAAATTGATAATATAAACATTTTTAAAATTATGTAATTATATATTAAAAATGTCAGCACTTGTAATGCAAATTTTTAAAAATTAATTTCCGGTATAAAACGAAAATCTACAAAGTAATCATAACTTGACTTAAATCAAAAAGAATAATACATCACTTCATCTACAACAATGTAAAATTATATTTGTAGTTTTTTAAGTTGTTTGTAATCATAATAAAACTGTTTATAAAGTCATATTTACTTAAATTAAAAAATTATATAAAATTAAAAAATAAATGTATACATACATTTAAATAAGTGGTAAAAAAAATTAAATGAATATAACAATAATAAATCGATTTAAATATTTTTTTTTAATTGTTATATATATCTGTATATTGTATTCAAAATATATTTATAGACCACGATAACTCATAATATTTAATTACAAATAATTACATAATTATTATTAAAATATTTACTTAAAAACTAATTTAAAATTAATATAACATATTAGAAATAATTTTATAATTAAATGATATCGTAAATAAAAATTTAAAAATCAGTTTATAATACAATATTATTCAATATTTATTTTATTGTGTTTATCTTATAATGAAAAAAATATTAGATGAAAATAAACTAAATAATTACTATTATTTATATGTATAAAAACTATCGTTCATTTTTACATTTTTTATTGTTATTAAATTAGTCTATATCATTAATTCTGTTTTATATATAATATTCATAACAAATCTGTATTCTACACATACAATCTGTGTTTATTTTAGAATTAGTTTTGTGTTATTATTACTTGTTTATTTACTTTTAATATTTTGGATATGATAAAGTTTTAAGACTAAGTGGGATCATATCATCCTATATCAATTCTTTCCCTATATACCTTTTTTTATACCATATATGTGTATGCCACTAGGTACATATTGTAAGCAAACCACTCATGAAAATATACTGAATGCTTCAATAGCATAGTGGAATATATTATAATAACTTTACGACTTGAATAATAATCGAAATAAATGAATATATAGTTTTATTCATATAACTATTCCATTTCTCAAAAATATTACAGACCCTTTAAATGATAAGTTTCTTCTGCGTATTTGTCTTTAAAAAAAACAAATTTAAAGAATCCTTTATGGATTTTCACTGATATAAATATTAAACATAATACCATTTTTTAAACACATGCATTTAAACACTTATGCGATTTTCATTGATATTTTCTCTCGTAACATAATACATTAATAATTTACATAATTTTTCAAAGTAGTTTTCAAAATTTGCAAACTATTATTTTTTAAATTTGCAAAAAAATAATAGAATACTTTATGATGCGATAAGCATACCAGATAGGACGTCACACTAGTATTTTTCGTCTCTGTCTGTCTAATAAATATTATTTTAAAATCACATTACAAAGAATTTAAATTATGACGTTTATATACAAATAGGAATTGAAGCATATTTTACCAAATTGGAAGAAGATAATGTTTTCGAGCAATTAGTTCATCATTTTTTGTATAATATTGTTAAACATAAAAGTTATGACCAATAAAAAAAATAAAAAACTTAAAACGCTGTAACCACTTTGTAAGTTAATATTTTACAAAATAGGTGCGTAAATCCCTTTAAATATATTCTTCTTGTTATTATTATGTTGTAATAAGTGAACATACTCGAAGTTCAGCCCAAACGTCATAGCTTAAGATCTGCATAATAAAAGCTCTATTCACAATTTATGCCGAATAAAATAATATTATGATAAGAAATGAACATTTATAAAGTAATTAATTTAATTTTAATTCCGTTTTAATCTGATTTTAGGTGCTATGTCTAAGGTTGAATGTTATGTATTAAGGTTAAAACATTTCTTTCCAAGTGCTTCTTTCATAATTGTTGAACAATTATTTATGAGTTATAATTAAAGTGATGTTATCAGGACTATGTAGTATCTATAATATGTTTGAATGTTCTTCATTGAGATCGAGTATAATAGTTATGGATTTATATGTATAATACAATACAGTAGATTAAATAGCATAATAAATTCTCGCCTTCACTGTGGAATACTACTATTTTGTATAGAATGTTTAAATACGATTAATTACAAACAATTACGTTTAATGTTATAATTTTAAAAACAATTGTAATAAAAATATATTTTATACACGTGTAACAGTGTATTGCGTAGGCAATTAAGTAGTACTAATGAGATAAAATCAAACCAGTTGTCCATATAAAATAAACTATAAGTCAGTGGCGCAACCAGAGGATGACATCGGTACCGGAACCGGTACCGGTCAATTAGATTTTTCACGATCAATTTTGTGGTTTCTTTTGTTTTATGATTTTCAATATTAAAATAGTTTATATTTTTTTAATTATATAAATTAAAAATTACCTTCGTTGTGTAAATCGGGTTTTCATATCATTCTAGGATATTTGAAAAAATGTTGGGTGCGTTGCTACTTTAAATCATAATGAAATAAAAACCTTCTTTATTTCGCTTTAATAATTATTATTCTAATTCTAATTATTATTTTTATAAACTTATTGTTATATTATATATTAATTTTCTCCGATAATTAGTCACGTGTTAAAGTCATGCATGGGATTTAAATAAGTTACTAAATGTAAAAATCAGTCATCATATATTTAACCGTGTGTAAATTTATAATTTTATTCATATGATTAATATATAAGAATACTCGAAGAAATTCATTTTGGTTAAATATTTAATTTAATTATATATCTAAAGTCTTAGATATATATATATATATCTTAGTCCTTATAGTTTGAAATAAATAAATATATATATATGTGTAAATTAATTGTTTGATAGTAAGTTACTATCCGATGGCCGAAGGACCAAAAATGCTTGATAATAAATCAACTAGGAAAGAACGTTAAACATACGAAGTTATACGTAAAGTTATTTAAAGAAAACAGAAATAAAAACACTTAATACGTAATATATTAATATTTTTAAGTATGTTGACTCGTCGTGCCGAAGCCTGGTCAAGTCTACCCTGGGTGGGTCTTGGACCAGCATCGAGACACAACGAGAGAATGTTGACAACTGATAAAGTTTGTCAATGACCCGACCCTCTTATATATGGTTGGACCCAACTATTTTTACAATTAAAATTAATTTCATGACCATATATGGTCAGAAAAATAAGTACAGTTCGTATAAACAATGATAAGGATATTTATAGAAAATAAATTCTAATAATAAAATGTACGTATCGTCTTTATACGAAACATTAATTATTAATCGTTTTAAATATTTTTCAGAATTTTATACTAAATTTTTTGTTCAATTTTCATAAGAAAACTACATTTCAAATTTTTTTCTTCTTCTGCTGGCATTTAGTACTCATTGAGATTTTTCACCGCAATTACGACCTCCTTCCACTTTTTCCTGTTCTGAACTATCATCCTCCCCTCTCGTACTTGAATTTTCTTTAGATTCTCTTCCATTGTATCCATCTATCTCTTTTTAGACCACTTGCGAAATCTTTTCCCCGTAGATTTCTAATCCAGCACCGCTCTAATAGTCTCCTCCTCATTTCTGCGCATTACAAGATTATGTCATTGTATTCATTGACCATTTATAATACTGCTAACTGGTGTCAATACATTTCAATTGTACATTTTAAATATATCTTAGTAGAATTTTTTTAATTTAATTTTTTTACGAGAGAAATTGTTCAAATATAAATGTTCGCGCCGTATATACGACGGAGCGTACCTGTTCGCGGATCGATACGAGACCGGTTTTGTGTCGGTATAAGCGTGCCGCCGGTGTGGGGTGGAACGTCGCGTCGTGCCTGTCGGGATTTAACCGCCGTTGCGTACGCACGTTTGTATTGTAGTTACGCGCCCGTTTTTGTGCTCTCGCATTCTTTTTCTTTTCACGGACACCACCATTGTGCAGTACGCGCCTGTTGCGTTCTCGCGTTTCTTTGCTGTCCGTGATTTGTTCAACGTCGTGTCGATGCGTATCAATCCACGCCACGTATTGTATTTATTATCATTTGTTTATATTATTATTAGTATTATTTTGTTATTAATATACGTGCATACGCTCTTGCGGAATTGTTATTATCATTGTTTGGAGTGGAGATCCTATTCCTGTACATCACTAGTCGAGCCGACAACCGCATTATTCGTAGGATCGGTTCGGCGGCAACATTTTGGTAGCAGAGCGTGGTTTATATAATATTTTCAGTGCTGTACAGGAATACGGTCTCGACCGGAATTTCCATTGATAACTTGTTATACTTCGCGGTGGACTATTGCTGTTCGACATCGAGCCGACAACCGCATTATTCGTAGGATCGGTTCGGCGGCAACAATAAATAAACACTTTGTGAAGTTTATTTCGTGATAATAAGTGTAACAAAAATTAAATGTTATATTATTTTATTATTATTTGAAATAATTATAATGACTAAAATTTTTATTTTAAATTATTTTTATAAACATTCTAATTTATGTGACGGTGGATTTTAAACTTTATAGTTGTTGTAGGTACATGCTATGTGTAGTAGAGTAGTAATTTAAAATTAAATAATTTATACTAAAGTTATTCATCTGTGTTACATTTGTTACCTGCAATACTGCACATGCTCACAAATTATGAGTTATAATATTCGATTTAAATATATGCGAATGAAACAATATATATTTTGACATTTTTAATCAAAAATTGTTAAAAATATTAATATAAAAATTGACATGTAATATCGTATAATATTTCATTTTATAAACAAAATATATATATTTTTTTAAGTATTTGGTTTCAGTCAAACAAATTAATATGACATGAATATATTACATTTATTATATTATATAATTTTAGTAATTCCAATATTATGGGACTTGGATACAATGAAAGTTTGAAAAAGTTTGAATTATTAGGAATTTTATAATTAAAAACATGTACTAACTATACAAAAAAGTGAGTATTCATATCATATCATATCAATATTAGTATTGTGTATACCTGTATATCACTATTATTTCAAACGTTAAGATTTGTATATAATATAAGAGATATTAATTCCTCATATAATATTAAGTATATAATATACAATAAATATATTAGCTATATTTTATTTTCAACATTTATAAGAATAATTAAATTATTTTTTATTTTTTTAAAATTTATAATGTAAATTAATTAAGTCCGTTACTTCCTATATAAATTATTTATTAATTTTCAAAAATATATTTATCAAAATTTATTATTATTTGCTCAGGAACGATAGCAAATCGTATTGATTACAAAAAACAAAACAAAAAACAAAAAACAAAAATACGGACAAGAAAATGGAACGTGTTAATTCAATTGGGATTTTCAGAAATTGTTATTGCTATTGAAATTACTATTGAAGATTGACATAAATATAGAAGTTGTATGAGAATTAAACATGACCAATTTGAAATTCAGCCATTTAAAGCTTTTTATAAATATAAAAAAGCAAGTACAAACGCAAATAGACAAATCGAAAGATTAAGAAAAATACACATGTGCTTCTGTTTAGTCAAGACTTGTCGCTTAATAATATGTCGAGTGGTCACACGTTGCGAGTGCAATCGTGAGTAAAGTAAAGTCGAGGAGGGGGAAGCTACTTGGCGTTTGTAAACAGAACAAATTTCTATTTACTCGCACTCCTAGTTTTACTAATGCAAAGTACTATTATTATTATTAACACGCAATGCTAAAGGGAAAAAACAAGTACTAATGACAAGTACTACGCATCGTGTATACTGGGCATAAGGTATGATAACACAGGTATGCATGATTTTCTATGACTAGGTAGAGGAGTGTTTTTTCTTATTAATTTTACACGCTGATTTCAGAAATGAACTCAGTTTTTTGATAGAACGTACAGTTTTCTCACAAATCACTCTGAGTTTTCCCACAATGATCATTTACAGGTAGTATCTCATTTCACAGAGGGATATTTCGTTCATTAGAGAAGATACGTTGGTAGCGCTGCATTTCATCTGTGAAGCGTGACTTGTGATGACTGCGATTCACATTTTTCTAGCAAACTGAAGATTAAACGTTTTATTGAGGTTATTAGTGGTACTAAATTGCATTTAAAAGTGAAATCCAAATCCTGTTGCATTTCCTTTAATTTTAAAATCACGAAACCTTTTACAATGTCTTCTCGAAAATGTTTGAACAATCCAAATATATTTTGTTATATTTGTGGACAGTATACTGTGGGAAAACAAAGAAGTGGCCTCAAAGATCGAAATTTGTTCCAGGCACGAAAAACATTAAACATAACCCCCTTGCGGACCCTTAAAAAATACTCCTACGTCCATTACACATAAAACTGGGTCTGATGAAACAGTTTGTAACAGCCTTACCTCAAGAGAGTGGGTGCTTTAAATACCTGGCAACAAAATTTCCTGCGATCACTACCGAAAAAATAAAAGCTGGCATTTTCATTGGCCCTCAAATTAATCAACTCTTCCGGGATGAAGAATTTTCAAAAACTATGTCAATGAAAGAATAACTCACATGGAATGGATTTAAAACAGTCGTTGAAAACGTTTTGGGCAATTTTAAACATCCTGATTTAAAAAATATGGTAAACAATATGCTGAAGAGCTTTCAAGAACTAATAAGCAATAAAAGCGCGAAAGTCCACTTTTTACGCTCACATTTAGACTATTTCCCCAATAATCTTGGTGACTTCAGCGAGGAGCACGGTGAATGATTTCACTAGGATATAAGAGAAATGGAAATAAGATACCAGGGAAACTAGAATTCGAGCATGATGGCAAACTACTGTTGGATGATGAAGTGAGACTGCAAAGATAATGGATCAACACGGAAAACTCAGAAAAGAAAATTCAAAAACTAACATAAAATTGAACTTGGTTACTTTATACATAATTGTAAAAATGTATTTAGTATATTTACATAGCAATATAAAGTTTATAAAGTGTTTCAACTCTCAATTAATTAATCTAAATTATAGGTCCACGTTGATTACGGTAATAAAATTCGCTGTTAAATTGAATTCAATTTGTGAAAAATCCTGACGTGGTAAAAAAAAACTGAAGTCATATTCAGAATCAGCACTAAAACCCATTCAAAAACACCTAATATGATGAAATCATCGCTCAAAAAATTTTCATTTGTATACTGGTGTAATGAATGTCAGTCGCCATACGGTTTCCTAGACTAGAGGTAATACCATTCTAAATATAGAGTGAATTTTATTGTTATTTCCATTCCACAATTATTATTATGTAATAATATTGCTGACGTCTACGAAAAAACACTACTAACATAAAATAATCTATAAAATTTAAGCCTGTG
Organism: Schlechtendalia chinensis; assembly: GCA_019022885.1. Classification (NCBI taxonomy): domain Eukaryota; kingdom Metazoa; phylum Arthropoda; class Insecta; order Hemiptera; family Aphididae; genus Schlechtendalia; species Schlechtendalia chinensis. The sequence goes on along the minus strand of CM032339.1, from coordinate 9,317,119 downwards.
TCAGTCATTATTTGTAAATAGTAAATTTATTTTATTTTAAAGCCATTTAATTTTACAGGGATAAAATTTTTTTAAGCATCATCGTATTTTTAAATTTTTAAATTTTGTTTAGATTCGCGCAGACGCGCCAACTTATAAAAAATATTAGGGGGCCTATACCGGGGGTCTGGCCCCCGTAATTTTTCTGAATTTTAAATGAAAAATAGTGAGTTTTAAAGTTTTTTTAAGCATTTTAGAGTCATATGACCAACATAAGAACCCTGAAAACTCGACACTACGGGAAACTCGAAAAGCCTGACACATTTTTTAGCTTTGAAAAAAGAAACAAAACATAAAACATAAAACAGTATTTTCGCAAAAAGCTAATTTAATTTAAAGTAATAATTATGCTTATAGATTATTACAGAACAGTAAATATATAGCTCTGAAAAGATTGGAATTAACTTTAAATAAATCCTAAACTATCATTAAAAGAATAAAACATAAAATATTGCTGTCGCACAATAATAGCACTTTGATTAATAAGTGAAATAGTTAATTTAAGCTTACTTTGAATAAGGTTTAGGGTTCATTAAATAAAAACAATATCTCAAAGTTAATACTATAATAGAGTTAATAAAGTTAATACAGTATGCCTAATATTTTCAGTCAAAAATTGTGTAAATAACGGGTTTTTCATAACTGTCATGTTTACTTACAAAAACAACCCCAATTCTTTATTCAGAATCTTATAATGGAACACTAGAAGTCTCTCTGCTCGTTTAATTGGTATATCTAATTTGTTGTCTTCCAACGCCATATATCGATAGCCCTTTTGTCTGAAACATGGCTTCGTCCGAGCAACAAAATTAGAATCCCTGGTTTTAATTTAGTGAGACGCGATAAACCTGATGGTTACGGTGGTTCTGCTAGTGCCATAAGAAGTTCTATCTAACTCCGTAATCTCTCTGTTAACATTGATCTATCTCATTCTTCAACCATTTATAACATTAAATTAGTGAGTGTAGAGATCATTTATAACGACAAAAACAACCTGGATATCTGATCTTGTTATTTCCCTCACACACGCTAATATTTCCCAAACATTCTTTAATAATATTCAATGTCATATCTAGCAATTGTATCTTTGGTGGTAACTTAAATGGCTATCATACATGTGGGGGCTCAGATTAAATCGACCGTCAAGGTAATCTCATTTTTTCGGTTATATCAGATTTGCAGCTATGTGCTCTCAACAATGGGACCACAACCCGTTTTAATCGCCCTCCTTTTCCGTATACTGTCGTTTATATGACAATCTCCTCTCCAATCCTTCTTTTCTTAAGTGATTGAAAGACTTTGGATTGCCTAATACTTTCAGTCAAAAAGAATGTAAATAGCGGGTTTTAATCGGGTATTATACCTTAAAAATATTTAAGTATTTGAAAATTCCTAATACAGTACTATAGTAGAATAGAAATACAGTACTAAACTAGTACTAATATTTTGAAACTGAAAATTTAATATTCTGTATGTATTTAATTCTCTATTTTATAAAGATTTTTAATGTTGCTCTAAATACCATTATTAGGGCTAGAGTGTCATTAGAAAGGTGCAAATGTCGACCATCTGATTGGATTACCGAATATGAAGTCGTTGATGACTGTTTGGATATCCAATTCATCCAAAACATCTTGGTGGGCATGAAGAACAGCCAAGTTGTTCAATCACTTCTGTCCATTGTTGATCGAAGATATGATTTCAGACGTCTAAGGGCGCTAAATGACCATTCTGCTGTTGCTGTCGTAATTGGAACTACTTGGAGAAGCTTAATGCACTTCATTACTTCACATAACATTTTTCCAACTGTAGGCTCTTGTGTAATGTATTTTCTTACATCACGCATGTTTTTTAAGACCATTTGCTTTTTAATAGCGATATCGGCTAACATATTCAAGTTTAAGCGCAGTCTCTCAATGTCTAAGTCATTTTTGAAAAACTCAGTTGATTTTTCAAAATTTGTTTCACCTTTGTTTACTAAAAGCAAGCATTCTTGTTCAACTGCAATGACGTGTGTGAGTCTAGTTGATGCAATCCGCTCAGTAATGCAAGATTGCACAGTTTCACAAACTTCAATGTAAATAGCATTGTAATATTCTTTTGGGGTTTTGAAAGTGTGCGATGAACTGGCTTCGTTGTTTTCATGCTTCTTTGGTATACGTTAATTAGAAGGAAGCGAAGGATCATCAATTTGTGAAGGTTTTTATTTTAAACACAATTCCCAAAAGTATTAAAAACTATCACGCCTTTCATTAAATATACAAATCAAGCCTCATATATTTTTTCCAGATCAGCAACACTTAGATGAGGGCATTGAATTTTTTCATTGACACCCTCTACTGGGTTCATTACATGGCAATAAAGACGTAAAAAGAAATAAGTCTTGAATTGTAACATTGAATCAAGGTAGCCTGAACATCTGTAACCTACCTCTGTTTTATCCTCAGCAGAAAATGTTTCAAAAAACTCTAGAAGTTCTTCAAATTTTTTCAATATTCTCAAGATACTGTCCTCTTAAGTTATCCATTGACAAATCAAGATGAGCAAAAACGTCTTTTAAAATACTAAACAGTGTTTGTGATTCAGTGTTGAGGGTCTTGTATAAGCCAATAAAGTCTTCGTTGATGATTAAAGAATCATTGACAGTACGAATACAAAATGACACTTGTTCGTGAATCGAAGAATCACTTGTTTCGTCAACCATAATAGAAAAATGTTCAGTCTTCTTGATTGAAGCCAATACCTTTCTCAACACAGACTTTCCTAGTAGATCAATGATCTCGTTTTGAATATCGTGGGACGTCCACTTATACCCCGAACGCCCTAACCAATCTTTTAAATAAGGTACGTTATTCTTTCAGAGTTCCAACAATTGAAAAAAATTTGAGTTTACATCTTTGTGCTCTCTAATTGCTAGTCCTTGTGTCGGCATAGAAATTGCATGATAGGAAAAATTGTCTCAAGAGCTAAACGGCCTTTTTTCATATTACTGTCTAACTGTTCATTCAATTGTGAGGCCATACTTCGGTTAGTGATAGAATTTAGTTTCAGATCACCTTCTTTACGCGTAAACGTATTTTCATAAAGACGGAATTTTTCCAAAAGTTTTTTCCAGTTAGAAAAGCCTACGGAAATAAATGCAACTTCTTTTTTTGAAGAAAATTGTAATAGATATTTAGGCCTCTTTGCAGGTTTTGCAAAAAACTTTTTCGATAGATGCTTCATATTCTAGCCATGTATATTTGATCAACCAAGACTTTTGAAATGATCTTCCCTTACCGGATTGTCCAGGTTTCGGCTGTGAACGCTTCTCGCCTAAAGACGACGAAGCAATTGACGACACAATAATTGTCGGAGGTTGACTTGCAGTATCATTAACTTCCAAACGCGCCTTTTTGGTAACAAATTTATCCATTGTAAACTTAATTCACAATACACTAAGAGACTATTGTAAACGAATAAAATATAGTTATATAAAAGAGTCCACTAAACACGTCTGGAACATGCACTGAACGAAACTATCAACATTTTTTTCTGACTTTGTTTGATGCAAAGGTGTTCAAAACATCGTCGAATGAGAGTGTATACATGTCATTTTCAATAAACATAATTATTAACGCATTTAATCTTTTATTAATTGCTTTATTTATAACTAAAATGTTTTCAAAGATAATATATGATTAAAAACAATTTTTATTACAGTCTATAATATATAACAAAATATAACAATAAACAGCCCGTCATAACATAAATAGTCGGGAAAAACCTGTGCAAAGTCTGTGTATCACAGTACCGATTTTCCGGTAGTAAATTTGTAAGGTCATTTTTCAATTTCTTCAATAAATGTAAAAGAAAAAACAACGAGAAGGAGCAAAATATCTGGTTATTTCATTATAACTTTTTTAAAACTTTCGAATTTTCACGAAGTATGTGTTTTACTGTTGTATATCCCATATACGTAATGATTTTCTGAATGATAATAGTCATAGTTGTAACTTATATGTAGATAAATTGTGTATGTACTACATATCTACACCAAGTTTTGCCCAATTACTTTATCAAAACAAATTATTTATCATTACACTCAATGTAATGTTATTTTCCATAGTTATTTGAATTAATTAAATTATGATAATTTTATTAGAAACAACTGTACAAGTACAAATCATAATCCAAAAATTTCGACAAATTTCTTGTGATATACATAGAATTATCTTTTTTTTATATAGATTATTATGATTTTTTTTTTATCTGTTATCTAGTTAAAAAACTTGGTATTATCTATTGTCCTATTTAAATAAATTTTCACTTAATTATCTGTTATCTTATCTAGATAAATTTTCACTTAATTATCTGTTATCTTATCTAGATAAATTTTATGTTATCTTTGCACAACACTGTTTATGTAGTCGCGGCGTCGTAATGTCTTGAAGCGTCAAGGCATCGGGAAGTGAAGGGTTCCGTCGCTTCTGCTCCAGTCCTTTTGATGTCACCGTAGCCGGACTTTACCCAAGGTTCACGCACCGGGATAAATTCTAAGTGTGCCCGCAGCACCGTGTCACTATCATGATTCACACCACTCGTTTTCAGTTAACCTGTTTACTACCGTAATAATTGTATGTTTTAACTCATTACTGAATATATTTTAAAAGGTAACTATCGTCAAACAAGGAAAATAAAAAATACCAACATAATTTTGTGATTTTACAAAGACCTCATGGATGCGGTGCCTTTGGATACGCGATATTTCTTGATGGGCCCTCAGATTCATGGGCCCGTGGCTCATTATCCGTCACACCACCCTATCGGTAAGCCACTATTTCTATTATTATTATTTATCATACGAACTTACATCTGTTATCTAACGTAATTCAGAATTGACGAAATGATTTTATCTACATTAAAAGAATTGTAGATCGTGACATTTGTACCGAGTAAAATAGTAAAATATATGCGTAAATGAAATATAAATTTACTTATACCAATATAATATTTTTAGTAACCAATAGTGTAAATATAACTTCCATTTATTATTATGAAAGAATAAGTATAACTTATCAAAGTATAAAAAAAATGTTTCATTCCAAACTCGGATATCGAACAACTCATTACGTTTTGTTGACAGTCCGATGAAAAATTAGACTTTTTTAACGAAAACAATATATTCATTTAGAAAAAGAGAACAAAATAAACAAAATGATAAATACATGCAAATATATATAACTATATTTAAACTAAATATTTACAATAAGTATAACAATAATATTTTTTTCAATAACTCCATATAAATTATTAAAAAAATGGCTTCAACATTTTCAATATTTGATCTTTCGATTCTATTTTCGTCTCAGGCATCATTAGCTTTATTTTCGACTTAATGGTATGTTTATCTGAAAACAAAAGATATTTTAAATGTTTTATTCGTAAATACATTTTTCATTTCATTTTGTAGATCGTCCACAAGTAAATTATGTATATTAGGTTTATATTTAATTTTTTAAATAATAATAAATATAACACCAAACGAAATCACAAAACAGTGTATTTAATCGATCTATTTTTTTCTTGTGCTACATAAGTGATCACATATATAGTATGGTATTTTTTTAATATTTCCTATGACCTACAAACTATTTTGGAAATAATATTTATATATGCGTAAATAAAATCGTATTAAATTTACCAGGACTAAATTTAGTGTCTATCAATCTGTGCACGATTGTCTTCGCCAAAAATTGAAACAACTTTTTAGTTGCGAAATAGTTTTTTTTGTAATACGGTGTTAACATTTTCAAGACTACTTTCGAATATTCGAATTTTTTCAATTGAACTTCATTGTTTTCATTTTTATTAGTAGTCGTCGGTTCAGACGTTTTCCGGATTTTTAAATAATTCGCATTGCTTTGTTGTGCCGCTAACGTATTTTCTTCCTTTAACGAACTTGTACTTGTAGTCGTCGACCGTTTATTATGTTCATCATATTTATGTTCCGTTTTTGTTTTTTTTAATGTACTTTGTTCTATTGTACATTCATTTACGTCAAGAACACGTTTCACTTCGACGCTTGTTGAGGGTATTATCGCCGTTCTCTCTTCGTCGATTACTGATTCTTCGCACGTATTCATTAAATTGTTTATTTTTTGCCTAACCGAGATCTGAAATATCATTATGAAATTATATTCTAAATTCTTAAGATCTTTTGTGCTTTAATGTACACTTGAATCACCTAATACGACATTTCATTACACTAAAGAGATTCAAGAGAAATGCAAATAACAATTTTAAGTAATGTTTTTAGGAAAACACTTAATTAGGAGTTTAAACATTAAATTATATACTTATTAATAATGTCACTTAACAGTGTTTTTTATAAGGCTATACAACGTAAAATATTTTTTTATTAATAACCTAAAGTGACTTGATTACTTATTATAATGAACTATTTTTATTTTTTCATAAAAGTATATAAAAATTTATATGGTTTATTTTCTTCGACAACTTCTAACATAATAAAGCGGAGTTAAAAGAAAGGGACTTGGGCATTCACAAAGAAATAACTTTTAATCTAACACAGATGATTCTTTATATCATAATTATCTTGAATTGAACGAGTTAAAATTAAAATTATTAATTTTCGAAATCTTGCTTACCAAAGAATCAAATAATAATGTGTCCCTATTTATGTAACTGATAATTTTTTTACCGATAATGTACGCAATCGAATTACAGTTGCGTTCGGAAGATCTTCGTTTACACCATGGAATACTAAATTAACCACGTCGCTTAGTATCTCTTTTAAGTCGTTTATATGCTTTTTGTCGACATCTGATTTTTGACATATATTTTCGTCGTCTAAGTCTAAAATATAATCTACGTACTCCCTGGTATGATTTTATTTAATTATTACAGTGATCCACACGATCTATTATACGCGAACAGCGGAGCGAATATTTAATATATTATATATACTTTCTTTCGACAGCGTTCGAATCCCCTCGAAAATTTTTAATGTTCGCCGGCGATCGGTCAGGCGGTCCCATCACGACACCGAATCTGTTCATTCCATTTTTGATGTCCTCCAATGTTAGTTTAATTGGGCATTGACAAATGTCATCCATTTTGTAGATAAAGACAAATTTACTGACGCTTTATAATATGCTGTAAACAGAAATGTTTGAAGAAATAAATGTATCCGTTTTGAATATAATTACTGACAACTATCTGAAATAAACAATTCGTGTTCTTATAATCATAGCAACATTGAAAAAATATAAGCTAAATTACTTTAGGTGAAAATATCATAGTAAATATAAACATATTTTAATTACAACTACTAAATTTTTACTAAATTATGCAGTGAGATCAAATAATCGTAATAAATAGTAATTTAACAACAAATGTAGCTAATGGTGTCTATCACCACAATGAAAAATAGTTGATAGTAAAAATAACTAAATAATTTTGTAGTACCTATTACTATTATAAAATTGTAAAAATGTTGAATTTGGTTTTAAAAATATATCTCATATCCGGAGAATTCGGCTTTTTTCTGTTGCACTCTCAATTATCATGTATATGTGGGTGTATGCGTGATGTCGCTTTCTATTTTGTTACCAGTTTTAAAACTAAACTAAATTATTTCATTGTTTTAACATGTAAGCATATAAGTTTTGTTCTTATGTCCTTTTGTTCTTCTTGTAAGTTTTGTTCATTATTATTTTTTTTGCTCAGTGGTGGCGCTAGAGGGGGGCAAGGAAGGGCAAGCGCCCTACACAAATTTTGTTTTGCCCCACCTTTGCCTTACCTGTTGAAGAACAAACGAAAATTCAAATTTCAAGTATTTATGTATTTGCTGTGCTTCATATGTTTCGCTGTGTAACTCGTCGTATATTTTTTTTTTATGTACATTCGTTTAGATAACACACCACAGAATAGACCACCATTTAATTTGATTTCGAAATTGATTATATTTTATCAGAAAACGCCAATAATACAGTATTTCCCATGTATTTCAATAATTTATATTACACCCGTATAAACGGGTTTTCACTAAATTCCATGATCAATTTGCCATGATCTTGCCCCCTTTAGAAAAAATGTCTGGTGCCGCCACTGTTTCTGCTCTAAATTCTGTAATATTTTTTTATCGAGTAAACTGTAAACCAACTAGTCAATAAATTTATTAAATATTTTGTACACTAAGAAATTTAAATTATAAAAATGAATTTATATACATTTATATTTTTTTTTCTACAGGTAACATTTTGAATAAATATAATACATATATTAATGGTGGACAAATCGAGAAAGAATGTTATATTAATCAACATATAATAACAGTTCCTAATATTTCGAAAATTGTAGGGAAAAAAGTAATTCAAGCTGAAAACTGAGTGTGGACGTTTTAGAGAAAATGAAGTACAAAAAAATAATTTGAAATTTATTGTGTTTGTTTTATTGGTTGTATTTTGGTTCAAAAAATATGTTTATATATGTTAATATGATTTCCAGTACTATAAAGTATATAACAAAAAGTATATACAAGATTTGGTATGTATTTTTGGTAAATACATGGTAATGATATTAAAAACAAATGCACGTACATTTTACGCATCGTTACTTATAGTGTGCTGTAAACTAACGTTACCATTCTAGAGTTGAACAATTTTCAAATTAAATAAAAAAAAAACAATTTAAAAAAAGTTACAAAGGAAAAGAGATTGATAAAAAAAAATTTAAGATGTGTATTATATTACGGTTTTTATTCAATATATTTAAAGTTTCTACCTTAGCTTACTTTACTAGTATAGTACTATATTTATATAGCTATACCTAAGTATAGATACTAAATATTTTAAAATGATCCTTTAGTGTAGAATATAGATAATTAAGTTTAATTAACTAGCTAATATTTTTAATTTAGATATTTCATTAAAAGAGAAAACTCTTTCGTAAGCTTTTCCGCTGCTCTCAAAATTTCGCCGAAAGATATTTCTGCATTTTTTCGTTTTTCTCGAAGCGTATCCACAATTTTGTGAACATGCTTTACTGCAGACGCCAAATCACTTGATTTTTCTTGCAGTTGAACTGACAAAGCTGAAGCGTGAAACTGAAAAGTCTGTCACAAACCAAGAAACTAAACTCGCTTTTCTAAACTGCTGCAAGTAAACAGACCACTGTATTTGAAATGATACAAGATTTTCAGAAATGTCTTCTAATCCTATGTGGATGATTTTGAATAGTTCGACGAAGGAAATAATGTTGTTGTATAGTTCAATGAATCTTGTTTCACAAAGACGAAGAAACCTCTTCTTCTTGATCTTCGGGGCATGTTCTTAGATGAGACCTTGAATCTTTGCCGCATACACGTGTTTCGGAACAAGTTCGCCACATCGTTTATAACCAAGACAATTCCGAACAGTGGGATTGACTTAGCATTTAACAATGCGAGGTTTAAACAATAGTTATAGCAGTGAACGTACATCATCAATGGATACATATTCTTCATCCTGGCTTGGATGCCACTGACATGACTAGACCTAACGTGCTCCATCACAACCTTGACCAGTGAATTTTTTATTTCAAGTCTCAACTCTCTGCAACTTTTCTGGAGAGCTTTTAGTTATTTATTCAGAAATCTGGTTGTAAATCAGTATGAATCCTATAACATCTTCGCGAATAATCAGTTTGCGCATTTTTTTGTGGAAGTCGATGTATCTAAGAAATAATGACATTTGTTCAGTGCCTAATATATCTATAGTTTCATCCCTGATCAAAGTAGATCATGGTGCATTATCAAGTTTTCAAATAACTTTGCTGATGATAATATGAGAAGATACCTCGAAGATATCTGGACTCATGTACGTGGCATTTTTGAGATTATTCAGAACATGTTTATTCAAGTTCACATCTCCGGAATTATCATCAATTATCTTTGGAATCGCAAAAGAGCTCGGAATTTTCCATCATTCAATAGTGGTTATATCAACAACAAAGGTCCACTGTTGTGGTCGCCTCTTAAGGGTAATTCTTGCTCAGCACAGAAAAGAATGGTTTCTATTATTAGTCTAATAGTTGCTCTGCTTTACGCTTTCTCTTTAGGATGCTGCGCATTCAATATAGATATTATATCTGGTCATCTTCCTAACGATATTTATAGGAAGTTATTTGCAAACTCGAAATAAGTTTTGTGGTATTCTTAGTTTGCATGCTTTGCAAAATTTTCTCTTGCATTTTTCCAATTTCTATAACATCTAGTCACAAGTTTTCCTGAATTTTCATGGTATTTTTTACCAATTCCTTTATGAAAATAAAAATCCAGCATAGTTAGGTCATATACTGTAATACACACCATCTTTTCGTTGAGAATAAACGAGTAAAGGAAAATCTTCAATTCAAGTTTCTTGAAAACTTCTTTTGCGCCTATGTATATCAGTGGTGGGATATAAGTTTCTTTTCGAGTGCATCGATAAAGTTAAAATGAGCTTTTTAATGTCGAATTACAAGTCAAATCTATTCAAATTACCAATGTCCAGTTTCGGACCGACAACACTTGTCTTTCGAGAAACATAAGTAAACATATCAGACTAATCGAATGTTCGAGAATAGACGCTATCTGTAATATAAACAAAGAAAGTTTTTAACTAAAAAAAAATTGAAACAATTATCATGAATTTGTCAAGAGATCATGAGGATTTAAGAAATCACAAAAATGTATTGTCAATGTTTAAAATAAGACAAAATACATTTTGCTTTCTGGTAATCTGATCAATTATACCAGGTTAGATTCAATGGTGTTTTGGATGATTGGAAATGTTCTAATTAATCTTTTTTATTCAATTAAGTTTATTCGTTAATTTCATTTAAACTATAAACACTAGGTTTATGAGTTAGGCAAACCAGTGTTAAGTTCTATCCGGATGTACACATAATTATTTAGAAAACTTAAAAGATTAAAAACAATAAAAAAAACAATCGATGTTGAGATTGTGTAAGTTGTTATATTACTTCGACTACAAGTAAGGTTAGGTAATGCAGAGTACTCATCTTTGAATTGGTCTGTTTTTGATTTTTCTATTGTTGTTTTTTAAAAAAACCAACAATACTTTGTTGACCACGTGCGGGTTTCATTTCAATTTCTCGTCGATTAACCGTCAGGGGCCACACTTACATATTAACACGACGCGTTTCAATAACATGTTATCGCCTTTTGTGTGAGCCAGTACTTATATCCAGAACTTTCCGGCAATATATGCTAGATAGGCGATTATATGTTTTATGGGTGAGATAAAAATAGGCTATTATAATTGCAATTGTGTCTTTGTATTGAGAAATCAGTTATTACACATGACCGTTCGTGTGCGCGTTTTTCATATCATATACATATAACAATTATTTAAATTCCACAATTTGTAAAAAATATGTGGGTTTCTCGGAATTTCAGGGGAGGGGGTCAGGCAATACGGTCCTCATTGCCTCATTGCTGAAAAACAGCTACGGTCCTGATCGAGACTGCTGTGGACAGAAAAGATGGGCTATTGTATTTGCATTGGATGGACAATATCGTCGTAACATTGATTTCGTCGTCATGTGGTTTCCAAAATGTTGGTCAGGTAAAACGATTTTCACAAAAAGAAAAAGAATTTATTTATGGAGGCGATGATGTCAGCCATAGAAGAGGCGAAACGCACCAGGCAAAGTAAAACTCTTTCCCGCTGACGACGTTCGAATAAGGTAGCTGAACGCCGCTGAGCGTTCATCTTGTATGTTTTTATATTTTTGTAATAATATTTATTTATTTATTAGAGTAAGGCCTGGTGGAGGATGGTCCCACACCTCCCCCCCCCTAAAAAAAAGATGTTTGATTTTTAATAAACGACGGTGGCTGCGTCCCACAAAAGCTCTACAGTATCAGCAGAGGGACATGGGAATATTACCAATATTAATTTAAAAAAAAAAGGATTGTAAATCAATTATGAGAACAATGTGCTTCAAATGCAATGTAGAATTATGTGTCGATTGTTATTCCTTTTCACTTTCGTTAAATATAAAAAAAATGTATTATACAAGTTGTAACGAAAATATTTTTTATTATTTTATATATTATATTTATTTATAATGCAAAATTAAAAATAAATAAATAAAATTTTTATAAAATTAATTTATTGAATTTTTAGGAGATAATAGTAATTTTAAGCTCCTAGTGTTTTAGTATTTTTTTCGATTATTTTTGAAGTCTTATGTACATGTTTTCAATAATATTTTGTTAAAACTTTAAAATAAAAACTTCGCCGCTAATCAGTTAGCTCAAATGTGTGAAAATTGTTTTGATTAATAACTTGAACATATAAAAAATTTCCATGTGCAGCTACACTTATATCAGTAAACCTATGCATTTTTACCGACAGGTCGACATTACTTGTCGTACCCAAATTTTACGGTATTTCTAAAAGAAATTCAAAATTTAATTAATTCACGTTGTCGACTCATTCTTTTTGCAAAACATTTGATATAATTCTCTTATATAATTTATTTATATTATTTTTAAAAGAAGGTTATACAATGAGTTTTCCTCATTCAGATCTACTTACAGTGCGATTGAAATGAGTTTCGCCCAAATTATTATTCGTGTATACTTTTACTACAGCTGTATTTGGAGGAAGAGGAAAACCAAAAAAGAAGTAATGTAATGTGATATGAAAGGATATTAGGGAAGCTGATGGGCATAAAGAATAGGCAACAGAAGATTAAGTGAAGTGGAAAGTGAGGACAAGGGTGGTAGACCGCAAATAGTTGGGAGAGAAAACGGAAGCAAAAAGATGACTACGACTGTGCATAGTAGCAATTGTCCACGTTCTAATAAAGCCAAATTCGCTACCAATGTCGTATTGTTTTCGTTCCAGTTCTCTGCGCCATTTTCAAAGTTTCCACTGTTTTTATTCAAGTGTAATAAAGCATTATGGACTTTTAGCGTTTAAAACCTTTTTTGCCGAAACATTTTTCTCCGGTATGCTGACACGTGCATACGATTTGAATTCCTTTACCCGAATTATGCGTTCAGATATCGAGCATGCAATAAATTCAAAGCATTTATATATTGTATGCAATAAATAACAATGCCGACATTTCAAAGATTTAGTCTATGTGAATGCTACCATTTTATCATTTGTCAGATTTTTACCGTCTTTCTTTGTTTGCGGATCTTTTATAGAATTTATATTTAGCCGAATAGCCGATTATACTGCTTTAATAATTTTAAATCTTTTCTCCAAGAATTTTACTAAAATTTCAATTGGATGTACTCTTTCTTTTAACGAAAGAATTTTTCAAAATTTTATTGTGTTAGAATTCAATTTAGTTGTTATATTGGTTGTACAAAGACTCACAACCTTTAGGATATTCGCCCATAGTCTCCAATGCATTTATATATCCGTTCAACTTGTCTATAAATTGACGCCGGATTCTTCATTCACTACCAGTATGTTATTACATTAAAATTTATACCATTTATGATCAAATTCCTAAGTATGACAAATCGCCATGTATAATATAAATTGTTTATATGTTATAATCAAATTATTAAATACGTAAAGTATATAGTAACGAAAGATTAATTACTATATTTTTATTATTAATATAATAAATATTTAGATTTATATTAAATTATTATTTTTAAAATTTTCAACACTACATAATATATTTATAATTTATTTAGTGTTATAGTTATTTGTTTATTTTAATACTTTTATGACATTAACGTTATACGTTATATGTCATTTGATAATTTAAAAAAATATGTAACATTTGTGTCTTCGCAATTGGGCGTTAGTTATTAAAAATTTCAAAAAAATATTTGTAAGTATTTATAAGAATAAGTTTAAAATATTTTTATTATATTTCTTCATACTAATTTAAAAATGCTTTCAATTAAATAATCCAACTATTAAATGCAGTGAAAAATTGTAAGCTTTGTCTTATACATATCTCATACTTAGAAAACTAAAACTTTACACGCGTATTTTTCTTTTATAGTATTTAAAATTTAAAATTAAAGTTTTTTAAATAAAATAAAATCCATATAATAATACAAAAAAAAATAAATAAATATAATACAAGGCTAAAAGAAAGTTAATAAAAGGGACTATTTCAGGGGGTGTGAATTCAAGAATTGTTTAGGTTTATCTTATGTAAAGATATAAAAAATAATAATAAAAGGAATAAAATAAAAATGTAAGGCAAAACACTGAAATAAATTGTGAAATATTAAAATTTCTTACCTTTTGCTCGTGCTCGAAGTCTAACTGGTATCCGCAGAGACGAACGATCGCATAATAAGATTAAAACAATAAAAAATAAAGGAAAAGGTGAATCAGTGACTTCACTTCCAAAGCGTATTCACCGATAAAGTTCATTAATCCAATACTCAAATTAAGTTATCTCGCAAAGCTAATTATGTCCCACGGAACACAGAATTGGTCTGGAGTACTGGTTCGTAGCTGGAGTGTGCGCACACACTGACGAGGAGACGAGATCATTGAGTAGTCTAGAGTGTACATTTTGTATATTATAATATCTTTAATATGCTGACTACGTAACAGTCCAATCGATTGATAGATAGATGACACTAGATGTTTTGTCGTCTCTATATGCGTATAGCCGGCGTTACGACCTTTCATTTTGGGTAAATGTTGGTGTATGTATGTTTTTATTTATTACAATCGTATGTAGGTTCCTCTCTTTTTGATATGTGTAAAATGCGTTCCTATAAGTTATTTCTTTTATATTTCTAACTTGAATCAACTGACTATTCTTTGATCGGACAGATCCTTTATTTGTTACTCCTCTGCATCGTAGTTTCGTTTAATAAGTTCGTGTGGAATTTATATGTTTAAGATTGCTTTATAATTTCGATTCCGATGATCAGCATCTCTCGCCCGTGTCGGTTATTTGTTTAGGTTCAAACATATGCGTTATTTTTTTTTTGTTATTATTATTTGAAAATATAAACTGTGTTCCGAGAAGGTCAAGCATTAGTATGTTTTATTTAAAGAAAATATCACATAGCTATATATGGTATTTTACACAAAGAAATCAATACATTTGTGTTAGCTTTGAATACAATGATTATATGTATGCATATTATTACATCCGTATCTATTCATTGCTTTAATTTTTATTACTTTATACACATTTATATAATGTGTTGGACAATTTGAACTCCGTTTGATGCTTTTATTAAATAGATAGATTGATCCTAAATTATTTAATATATTATCAATACATTGAAAAATTATTTAGTTGTGTAATATGTTATTGTATTAAATAAAAAATATAATGATGACATTCATAACATATTTTAAATGATATTTTCTATAAAAAAAATATATTCAAAAAAATATTTCTAATTTAAATTATATTATATTGCTACTATTATTTTATGATTAATAACTTATATTAGTCAACATTTAATGGAAAATGGAATTTATAACAATTGCTTTATTTTATATTTTATCGGCACACGTTTTAAACAATATTGACTCGTATTTCTAACATATTAATTGTTTTAAAGAAATATATGTTGAATTGTATCTTTGTTTCTAGGATTCCTCGATAATATTTCAGTGATATAAATACACACTATACCAGGGTCGGATTTTAGAGGGGGCAACATGACGGTCGCTCTCCCTTGGACTTTTTTGTATATATTTTTAAATATATTAAAATTACCTTATTTTATAATGGTATATAATTAGGAATTTCCTATATTTAGGAATTACTTTTTTTTTTCCACTTAGTACCGAATTGCAATTTATTATCAATATTCGCCTACCCCTTAAATGAGCTTCAAATCCACTCACCTGCACTACATTCATGTAATTTTGAAATAATTTTTTGCTATAAAGATATACAATTTTGCTGTAAACTGATGACATTAAAATTCATAAAAGTGAAATCAGTAATTATCATCAAGATCTGAAAAATATAAAACAATTTCTTTTTTAACTCATCCAATTTGTACTATTTTTACTTGAATTACAATAAAATGTAAATAGTTTGTTTTTCACATCGTACTTGTATCATTGCGCAACTTTATGGTGATTACTGAAGTACCATGTTTAATTTCAACTTATAAGAAAAAGCAACCAAGGTTTATGGAACTAAAAATTAACAACTAGATCTTAATAAACGGCAATATCTATGCGAAATAAAATTTTACTAGATTATAATGTTAATTAATATTTTAACTAAGTCTTTATTGAAAGACATATCTTCTTTTTCAAATAATAATGTTAAAACTATTTGCGTAATTCACAAAATATTAAATTATACTTTTCATGTAAATTATCTAAAATCAATAAAGTTTCGCCTACTTATTGTAAATCTAGTAAAATTATTGTACATTAATACATATATAAGATCCATATATTATATCCACAATAATAATAATAAAATATCATATACAAGTATTTACATAAATATAGGATTCAAAATCTGTAGGTGTTACTTTTAATTTTAAATATATTTGATTTATAAAAAAATTAAAGTTACAAATTTATACTTTACGTAAGAGATAGTTTAAAATAAAATTTTATTTTGCATATTTAATTTGATTATTTACAGAAAAAAAAGTACAAATTTCTTCATTTTTATTGATTTACAGTAATATTTATAAATATAACATATTTAAAATGTAAAAATACTTTCATAAATTACGTAACTTTATTAACATTATATTATATCGTTCAAAATCAATAATTTTCAAATAAAAATATTAATCATTTAATATTTCAATATTTCAATGTTTCAAGTAAAATACTATTTTTGAATTAAATTGTATAAACAATAATAAATAAATACATTTTATACAAAAACATTTTTTTCAGGCTACTTAACAATAACTACATAACTGTCCAAAAAAATATTAATATATATTCTAAATTATTAAATAAAATAAAATTGATTTTACATATTATTTCACTTTTTTGTACATGCATATTTTAATTATATTTGTTCTTATAAATATAATGAAAATGAACAATTCTTATTGCAACACGTAAATTATAATAATCTTACTACCCTGATTCCTGAACTATACTGTTAAAATATATCGTAATATTTTCATTGATTTTTTAAAGTATTATTGAGACCTTTATCTTACTTTTAACATTTCTAATCGTTATTGCAATAGCTTGGGAACTTTATGAATTTTGAAAAGACAATATACTGAAAATTAATTTTTGAGCTAATTATTATCTCTGTTGTATATACCATCTATGATTATTATTTGTTTGAGTATATAAAAAAGTTAAACCAAAATACAACAAAACCAATACTACGAAATGTGATCTCCGATCCTTATTTAACTACTGAGGTTAATCTTCAACAATTCAAGACCAAAATTAAATTATATATATAAAATGATAAAAAGCTGGAAAAAAATACTTTTTAAAAATAAATGAGTATACGAACTGTTGTGTTCTATGGTTCCACTATATTTTTTTACAATGAAGTCTCCGTTATGTGTGTGTTTTAATCTGTATTGAAAATAAACATTTCATATTCTCATCCATCACACCATTACACTATCGTTTAAGTTCTACGTGCGTATATATTTGTTTATATTTATTTAAAATCAACACGATTTTAAATGAAAACAATTTTATGGACCTTATGAAAGTTATATAAAATTTGAATATCGTCGAAATCGGTGAAGCAAACTAAAATACATGTAATAAAAAAAATAATTGTGAATTGCACCGATAAATACATTTTTTTTAAATTAAATCAATGTCAATTATAGTTGTCGAGCACTTCCAAACTAAAAATTCATATTTATTTATATCCTAGTTGGCTCACTTCATTTTAATACTTAAATAATTATTTACATCATTATTATCAAAACAATACAACCAAGTTACAGTTGCCTACATTTGGATATAATAATATTAATATTAATAATAAATATAATAAATATTAATAAAATAATATTAATATAATAATATTCCTCAGGAGACCACTAACTAGTGGTAGCGGTTAGTAGTGGATAGTAGTGGTTAGCGAGCTTTACACACACGTTATGCTTGCGAGATTAAAAACTTTCGAGAACGACTCCATTTGTGGGCCACACGTCAAGACCATAATTTTGACGATATAATTTTTGAAAAATAACTCAAAAAAACCTTATCCTATAAATATTCTATAAATAGTTTTTTACATATAATGCACCGTTTTTTTTTTTTTTTTTTAATAACCTCGGAAATGTGGGAATCCATTATGCTATACAGAAGGAAGAACGATCTCGAAAACGAAAAATTGTAGAGGATTTCGTCTGACGATCCCGTGACTCAATTAAAACTATACTAAAAATGAAGTCTAGAATGTTTTTTTCAAATTTTGAGTATTGGGGCTGAAATTGATGACGGTTTTGAAGTCTTCAATTGAGTGTAAGAGACGCCGCATTTGTAATAGAAGTAGTAGCTGAAGTATTAGAACATGATGTTGACAATTTCGTTATAAATCAGTCATCAATTTATGAATATCAAAAAATATTACGTAAGTATATTTTAAAAAGAATAAAAACCCAGTTTTGTGGAAACTTGCCAAATTTTGCTGTCGTTCATTGGGATGGAAAACTATTACCAGATAATAATAATACAGACCATCGAGTAGAACATTTAACAAATGTTGTCACAAGTGAAAATTTGAAACAGTTAATTGCTGTTCCTAAACACGAACGTTCAATAGATAAAGAGTATTGGGACTTTGTAATGCATTACAAGAATGGGGTCTACTGATTATTATGGAAGCATTATTTTGTGACACTATTGCTTCCAATATGGGTCGATTTAATGGTACTTGTGTTCTTATTGAAATAACTTTGGAGAAGAATCTCCTCAACCTTCCTTGTAGGCATTATATTTTTGTCCGACGGGCTGTGTTTGATACAAAAATAAAATAAGTTACTACTAGTTCCAAACAATTTTTAAAAAATTGTAGTACAATTAATCCAAAAAAATGTATGAGTGGATTAAGTGATCAAAAATATCGGGCTGGTCTAGAAGTCAAGAAAGAAGAAATTCTTTATTTTTTAAGTTCACAGTTATAAATTAAACAAGTTTGTGATGACTACAAAAAAAAATGCTGGAGCTTTCAGTTTTGTTTTTGGGTGATGATGATTTGGTATAAATGTATAGCATACAAAATCGTCTACCCGGAGCAATTCATCAGGCAAGGTGGATGGCACATGCTATATACTGTTTGAAACTCTTTGTCTTGTAGGATCAATTTAAATTTTCAAAAATATCTAAAGTATCTCTTGATGATATATGTATATTTATTGTTTGCTTGTACATAAAAGTATGGTTTGAATGTGCTTCAGCAATAGACACACCGTATAACGACTTCCAAATTTTGCTGTCGTCCATTGGGATGGAAAACTATTACCGGCTAATAATAATACAAACAATCGAGTAGAACGTTTACCAATTGTTGTTACAAGTGAAAATTTGGAATAGTTAATTGCTAAACCAATTATAATTTAAAGGCTAAAGTCATAATTCAAATTTAAACTTTAAATAATCCTATACCTAAATTCTGTGGTTACATAATGTTACAGTTTCTTATGGCGCTTACTGAATTTGTTGATTAAACTTATCGTATCAATTTTACTTTTTTTCGTAACGATTTTTTTAATATGGTTCATAAAAAATATATCATGTGTTCATCATATTTTAGAAGTGTAATTAACAGAGTTATTGATATTGAACGGCAAAAAAATATTGCTCTAAAATGACATTGAACCTCAAGAAACTCTGTATAAATAGTAATGAGTAATAATATTTACTTTAAACGCAAATAATAATACTAAATGGACAATAAAAACAATATTTTACGATACTATATCATATAATATATTTTAGTGTCACTCTTCAATACACTGCAGTATATCCGCGTATTAACGCGTATCCCTATTAACTTATGTTGAGTTTTAGATAGATAATCCATATTTATTTTTGAAGTACGTTAAAATAACAAATTAATTACTCGTAAAAAACGAATAATATGATTATTTCTTACATAAAAGAAATTAATTCTAATGAAACTAAAATTGCATGAATCGATATTTAATTTAGTAAAAAAAGCATTTTGTTTTATGAAATAAATACATTGTTTTTTAATTTTTATTACAAAATTGGTTAATTTTATAATGATGTTTTGAAACTACATCAATTTACATTACAAAATATTGCATTCAACTTAATCTTGTTTTTTACATTTTTTAATAACTATAATTAAAAATATACATTAATATGATGTATTCATACTACTACACTACAATGTTACAAAAAATAACTTTATGTTGTAACATACAAATAATTAACTATCAAAAATGATTGTCTACATTGATAATAGGTTCGATTAATATGTTACATCGAACAATGAAAATAACATGACATTATTATAATTTAAATTCAAAAGTCGTTTAAAATATATATTTTAATTAAATAAAAATCCTTCTTTGAAACAACACAAAATATATACTAGAATTTAAACTTCCACAATTACAGAAAATATAAATCCTAGATATTACTTAAATACATAAAATAACACAGTTCAAAATATTATCCTATACAATAAAGAGGGTCATAATTGTATCTATGTATTTTTTGAACTTGAAAAATTTTTATCAAAAAAATTTAATTCAAAATCTTTTTAAGGAAAAGAAGTTTTTCATATATTGTTATTAAAACATACCGAATTAAAATCAACAGAATATACCCAGAAAAATTTATAAATTAACTAACTATTAAGGCATAATTTGAACATAATGTGTACAATTGATGAATTGTTTTTTATCACTGTTTTGTCAGTACAGAACATGATATCCACTATAAACATAATAGTAAAGAAAAGAGTCACTTTTATTAGTATTAGAGTTTTTACGGGAAATGTATCATCATTAATAAAAAGAAAATCGAAAAGTTAGACATAGTTTATAAAACTTCCAAGGCTAATAAATAATCATTATGAGATATAGAACAATTAACATAATTTTATCGAGTATCTGGCGTATAAATTTACACTTTTGATCACTCCTCTAAACAATTTACGAACCAATCTTTAACATGCAAATATTGATTTTACAAAATTTTCTTAAAGAATTAAAAGGCAAAAAAAATTTCAAGTAATTTTGATAATTTATACAATGATATATCCGATTTTTAAATAAAAACTTTAGAGTAAATTCGCTTTAAAACAATATAATATTTATAAAAATCGTATAAATAATATATTTTTAAAAAAGCTGATTAGTGGTGGATAAATTCGCAGTTAATTAACAAGGGAAAATCTAACACTTCTCCTAAATAAATACTACGGGCAGACTAAAAGAATTAGATACATAACACAGATAAAAATTGCAATTTATTACTCACTTAGAATGTGTAAAGTGACATTTCACATGGTTTAACTTTATTAAATCTTAAACAAACGTGTTTACTTGATTCAATTTTGAAAACTCTATATAACATTTTGATGCTATAAAACATAGTGCCTTTTCAAATATTTAGTGAAAAATCGCATCAAAAAGTACATTTATAAAATATAATAATTCATTTAATTCATGAATAATGTTTAAAAGTAATTTACACACATTATAGTTTTAAAATAAAATAAATAGATTAAATATAGCATGATTTGTAATTTTCATATCAATGAAGTATAATCTATCATTATTAATTTTTAAAAATTATTCTTTCACTAATACTCGATTTTATCCTATTTAAAAAAAAATCTTTTGATTTAATACAATTACAAAAAAATTATAAAAATTATTTAGAAGTTTTGATATTAAACTTGATTATACACGTATTTTAGTTAGAAATGCAGAATATAATTTTTCGTTCGTTGAATCTGTGATATAAATTTATTTCCGAGAAGTTGCTTTGTTCGTCTCTATATAAGAAAATTATAATTCTCTTTTGTATAAGTACTATTTTAGTTATTCACACTTCAATACAATTATGTAGACAGATACCATAATACAATTATTTTGGTAAAAAAATCAAAATATTAATAATTAAATAAAACATTAAAACAAAACTAATTAGCAAATCCATACTAAATTTAATTAAAATATCAAACGGTCGATTCTTATAAGAGACTAATAATTTATGTCATACTAGACTTGAATAATACAACTTGAATGCATGAAATAATACGTATGTTCATTTATTCAGTGACTTGGTTATACAGGTAAAAAGCCGCGCATTAATGCCATGTTACAACTTCTAACGTATTTCTATCTCAATTAGTAATATTATGAATAAAATGTATTTAGTGACTCCCTTTAATAATGCAAACTAATTGAATTGATATTGTTACCAACAAATTAATTTTCATCTATCATGGTTTTATTTATGAACTAATTTCTATTTGTAATCATATATAGTGTTTTTTCTTTTGTAGCTTTATATTAAACTGCATGTTGAATAACATCAACCTTAATATACTTTATTTTTTTATTACGTAGTCATTTAAGATTTATTTAATTTTATTAAATAAATGTTATTTAAAATAATTTTTTAAAATTTTAAAATATCACGCGAAATAAAATAAATAAAATACCATTTTCAATAAAAAGTCTTTTTATAATAGACTTTTGGCTGTTTCGACTGCAAATACTGCAAACAAAATATACATAGCACACAAGGATTTTATAGTATTTCCATGTTTTAATGAAATATACAAAAAAAATATCTTTGTTAGATATATATTCGTTTTGTAGAAATAGAATTTCAATACAAAATTGTATTATTCATTTTTTTTCATGGTGATTTATATTGGATGTTTTGTAGATTTATTTTAATGTGTTTTTTAGTTTAAATCATTATCAAATTTTGCAATTTCTATTATTCAACGTTAACAAAAAAGATGCTTTCAATTATTTGTAATATTTTTAAACACCAATATACCGATATTGAAAAATAATAATCGTACGTAGATATCACCTAAATGTATAATAGATAATTTATACAAGACTTTAGGTAATGCGTCTCTGACATACGAGTATAAGGAGTTATAAACTGTGCTTGTATTTTTGCACATTTGCAATTGAAGTTATTTTAAATTCTCGCCTTCTCACTCCTCTATCACTTGACCTTACCGATTTTAGACTACCACGACTAATCACATTTTAATTAGCGATGCCCTGTAATTCGTGACGACAATCACTGGAAAGTTGGTCAAATCACGGAGACCCACCAGAATTCTAAAGAGGTCATACGAACAACAACCTTCCATACTAGTGAAGTCAATTCAAGCGTATAGTGAAACTATTGTGTTCTTTGCCTTTCGAGAATGTTCAAGTTTCAATCACATTAAACACGATTATTTTTTTTTTTAATGTGCTCAAGATAATAGGTATTATATGACAATATACCTTAAAAAATCAGGACTGATGTCAGGTAGGAAATGCTGATCATATTAGTAAGAAGTTTTATAAGGAAAAGAATGAATTATTATGAGTGGACTGTAAATCGTTTTAATTTGAATATATATATACGTCGTTCTGCACAAAGAAACTTATAACTAGAGTTAATAATATGTGCATACCAAAATGCATCATACAATAATTTTGATTTGGGATTTAACTATATTGAAAATAAATATTTTTATATATTTTAATAAATAAATATTAAAAAAAAAATATTCCTACAATCAAGGAAATGTACAATCTGACTCCCTTGACTCCCCTGGTTTTGCGTGAAACGTAGGGCGATAACGATTGGGCGACGACATGAGAGGCGACAATGGGTACGTTACCGGAAACTTGCACGAGGACCGTGATGTTGAATTGATGCTGGTATGGACGTGCAGATTCAATGAATTGACAAGAAAAAATAGCCGTTACGCGGACGTGCGGATTCGTGTTGTATAAACCGTCCACGTACGCACGGGATGAAAGAATTATTTACATTCTGACCGGTCGGGCATCGACCTTATCGCACCCGATACCGATATGGAGATCAATTACACCAAGATCCGTGGGGCGGCTCCCGTTATTTTAGTAGTCAACAGATATTTTCATGTCATTTAGCTAATTATTTATTCAATCCTCTGTAAAATATGTAATTTATATTATTTTTTTATGATTTATTATTTATTTATGATATATACCTATTTATGATGATTTTTCCTACTAGCCTATGCGTTTTAAACAGGGAACATTCTTCTTTTTTATTATTACTTAAGTTTATATTGAATAAATTGAAACAATACATCTATGATTTCAAGGTGAGTGGTATGTTCAATACAGCTAGTGGTATACAACACATTTGATAAATATGTGATAAAAGATAATGAGCGTAATGTCGTAATACGAGAACACTGGTTGTTATCGATAGACGTCATTCGACGAAAACACTGCGAACATACAGTCCACTTTGCCCTGAAACGCGTGAAATCGCATTTATTATATGTAGTAAAATAAAACAACATTTTAATAAAAAATATTAGTTGCTTCATCTTCTTTACATCCCTAAAAATATTATTATTATTTATTTTTTTATACATTTATTCAATATGTTTTTTTTTAATATGGTTTAAAACTTGTTAAGTTTTTTTAAACGAACTTTCTCTTATTGCTAACTCAACAACAAAGATATATGTTAACATTTTTTAAAAAAGTGGAATGCAAATAATAATAATAATAATAATAATAATAATAATAATAATAATAATAATAATAATAATAATAATATTAATATTATTATTATTATAATTATTATTATTATTTTTTTATTATTATTATTATTATTATTATTATTATTATTATTATTATTAGTTACACACCTTTTTAGCAAATGAAATGATAATAGACACTTGAAAGAGAAAAGTTAAATCAATACAAATATAATTGTTATTTATTATAAATTATTCATAATATACAACGTATTATTATATTGAACATTTGAGCATTGCAAAAATATGTATTGTATATGTACTACAAACAAACAAAATATATTCAAATTTTTTTGGTAATTCGGCAAAAAATAAAGAAAAAAATGTTTGTAATATTTCTTTGAAAATTAAACAAAACCTTTATTACATTTTTCATAACAAATATATATACGCAATAATCATATATAGTGTTGGGTGAAACGAACACAATCGAATTTAATCATAAAATAAAAAACTGAGAAAGAATAAGTTGTAATTCACAAAAACAAAACTTTATCCTAATACTTTTCCATTTCTTCATTTTTCCTTTCTACAGTGAACACTCAAAAATATATTATTTCATTGCATAGTATGAAACAAATATAAAAATAAATTCGATATTTACAATGGTTTAATTTTGACTTTCAAAACATTGTTTGATCCTTTGACTATAACTAAAGTGTATACTAATACGGTATACAGAATAATTTCTAAAGTAACTTTACTTACTTGACTCAGAAATAAAGAAAATTATAATGCACATCCAAGGAACAATATTAAATAAAAAGGAAAATATTCTAAGAAAATAATATGACATGTGCAAAAAACAATATTGAATATAACGTAAATTAGTTGTTTATTTTATTATACCTCTACAGTTTAAAATTAAAATAAAAAATTATTTTAACTTTTAAATTTGTATTTTTAATGTCTTGTTTAAAAAATTGAACTATTGGAGGATTATTTTTGTTTGTTCTCGTCAAATGGAATAATATATGAATAAATTAGTTTATTAAGTTGTGATATCCAATTTCAATCAACTATTTTTCAATAATTACATAAATATATCGAAGCCTAGACTGTGCCATATCGAATAATAATTGCGACGATAACCATGATTTTCACTCTCCGCTGTCACCGATCGGCGTGTTTAATCAATTTTCTTTTGATAATTAATATTAAAATATTGAAATTGTGTATTGGCACAAATATATTGACTCTCAGTCTCTTTTTTGTTGTCGGTGGCTGAATTTTTTTTTATTAATTTATATATTTTTTTTCGTCATGCGAATCATGGAGTTGTCAATCTATCATTTCCCCGCGGCAATCCTCGCTGACGGATGGGAAACAACGAAGGTGACCACGAGTAAGCAAATTTGTATAACTGTTATATACAAGGTCGGTACATTTAATTCTTTAAACGTTTAAACGTCCTATATATGTTTCTTTATTTAATATTGTGTGTAAATAAATCGTCGTCAATGTAATTGTTGTTTTCATTCAACGATTTTGGGACACCCTTGTAAGATTTATTTTGAATTTATACAATATTATATACCGATGTTCATTACATGTATTTAATGAATATGTTTTATCATTTTTTTTTTTTATTCTCCAGAGTTTTTCTTTATGTCAAAATAAATGTTACCATAAATAAAGTATATTTTTTTATTCTTTTATCCATAGTATCTGTAAATCAGACCAATTTTTATTTTTTAGCCAATAAAAATAAAAATCCGTTGGGTCGGTATTGGGCTTACAACTTTCCCACCGATTGACGACCCTACCAAAAACGATATTCTCCACCGAGTGATCCGGCCGGGAAATAGCGTATCGTCTCAATGTATATATTATAAAAATGAAAGAAGAATTATTAAAAAAACATTTAACATATATATTTTAAGTTAAATTATAAAACTAAAAATAGTTTTAAAATTCAAAATTTTTTGTATAATCGACTAATTACAAATTATGGTTTAAATTCCTTCCGTTTTATTCATACATTTTTTGAGTCAAAGTTTTAATCGCATTACTTGTTGAATTATAATACATGCTTAAGACCATAAACAATAATTTAAAAATTTTAGAACTCCATATGAAAATTGTATACTTTTAAAGAAAGTTTTACTACCTTCTCGAACACAAAGTGTGATATTTCTCAAAACTCTATTTAAATTTGAAACTTGTAGATAAACCAATGATATGTATATTATCTTCAAATTGTATCCAATAAAATTTTTAAACGTTAATTTCTTATAAAAACATTATTGATCTAAAAATTCAATCATTATGATTTTGATGAGAATAATTTTATCATAAATTTATATTTTAAATAAACTAAAACTGAGAAGTAAAATTTGTTGAATATTTTTAATTCAATATGAAGCACTACGAAAGTCTATAATTTTACGAACTAGCTATCTATATTTACATCGAATCACCTTTTTAAATAAGTAACTGAAAATATGTATTACGGCTTGTATTAAAGTTTTAAATTAATTAAAATAAACCTAAATTTTAATTTTTTAAAAAAGTATATATATTTACTGAAATGTTTTTAATTTATGGTAAACATTACAAATGTTTGAAAACTAAAAGCTATTTAATAGCAATTGTAATTAGAAATTTGCTCAGAATAAATATTATTTTTTTTTTATAGTTTGTATGTAAGTATAACATTTATATTTTTTAATTGTGTGAACCAATGTCTCCTCTATTTCACCTGTCCCCATAACGAAGAAAAACTCAATTTAATTGCTAAGTATTTATTTTAATATCGTTGTAAAAATTTTTCAAATATTTGATTGTATCACAGTTTTAATTATTAAATGCACCTATCTATAAGTTTGAAAAAAATTAAAAAATGAGAAGTAATTTGAAGGAATTTGTATCAACATATTTAGGTACAATTTTAAACAAAAATCAAAATAATTTAGATATGCTAAAAATTTTAATTTAAAGTAAACAGAAAATAGATTTATATTTAATTAAAATACTAAAATATGATATGAATAAACATTTAAAAATAAATATAAATTCTCAAAAAATAATAAAATAATAATAAATAAATATACTCACTATTTTCGATTTTATCTTGAACATAATTATATCAACTACTGTTGCCGCCGATAACAGCAACAATTAATGTCAGTATGGTTTCTTCTCTCCACGTACCAGTTTCCAATAACTTAGCTGGCCACATATCCGCACACATTCACTTAATTAAAACTTATTATAATTATGTGTTTATGCTAATTTTATTATTACTATAATTTTACAAATCTTTCGTTACGTTAGACGCCAACGGCTTTGTTTGTTATTGTTCCAAAACTGTGAACATGTGTTTAAAATCTAATATGTAGAATTTTATTTTTGTTTTTTATATTTTTTTAGGCTCTAATAGCTAATATATTATTATGTATATTATCATAATGGTATTTGGTGTCCAGGCACGCGAATAGCATTTTATGCTCCCGGCTCACACAACTACGAGTATGTAATTATTTAGGTGCCTACACTGATAAATGATTTATACCTTCATTTCGTAGTACATAATTGAGTATACAAAATCAATCGCGGATTTGACCATTTTTTGGCTCGGTTAACAAAAAATTCCGTTAGCCCGCACGATAAAATCACTCACCTCATAATTCACTTAAGATAAAAAATTGTTATAAACTATAAATTTTTATGAAATATTAATTCAATGTATTATTGAAGTTTGGCCTATAATACGACTATAAATATATAAAACGTAAATACCGTAAAGTTATGAAAAATTGCCTGCCCTTGATCAATGATAGACTTCTACACGGCGTTCTGGATAGGCAATTTGGGTACATCCATGAACTACAGGTCTCCAATATTATAATATTATACATTAATGTTTTAAAAATATTTATTGAAATAATAATATGCAATTTTCATTGAAACTAATTTGATGTCTAATTTTGACACTATTTTATTAAGGTTAAATTTAATGTCTTCAGTAATTTTTATTAACATAAAAAGGGTTTAAAAAAACATATATATATTTATTCATTTATTTATATATATAAATGTCTAAAAATGTGTACAAAATAAATAAAATATTTATTTACACAAAATATATAAAAAGTACAAATGAAATACATAGCTGAAACTGGATTTGGAGTAAACGTATATAACTTTAATATAAATTTTAAAATAATGATACATTTATTTCGTTTCATACTATGGAATTTAATCAAATCAGGGATGTATACAAAAAATCGTATAAAACCCAGTATATCTGGAAATGTCTTGATTCCATGATACGCATAACCTGCCTCTGAATAAAATTAATATATTTGATATACAATATGTAAAATATAAAAATAACAATAAATTAATTTTAAAATTTCTAAATAAAATTTAAAAATTGTATAGAAACTACATTTTTTTAAATTCTTAATAAGCCTCTTCCAAAAAGGTTTAGATTGATTTGTTTAAAGATAAAAAGACGCAAGGATTGTATGTATAGGTTCCAACTTAAACACAGATTGTAGAGTTTTATTATAATTTTAAATTTTAAATTAATGATAAATTACTGTATTCAAAAAACGATTCTGAGCGACATTAGTTGATTACTACAAATTTTAATTAATGAACATAAAAAATATTAAGTATATCTAAGCTTGTACTATATTTCTAGCTCTTCAAAAATACCAAACTTGTTAATGTCTAAAACTGATATGTCGACAATTTGATTGGATTGTTTAGTTAGTGTTGGTTTTGTTTTCTGGATGTTTTTAATTACGTTTGAGGAAACTACTATAAAAATTGAAAAACATTTGAAATGTAGTACATCTAAATACATTTTTCTATCGAAATAACCCATGTCGAAATCATTGAGATCTCGTTTCACACGAAAATGTTCACATACAAAATAAAAAGAAACATCATTGTAAAATCAATAAATTCTTTGCTTCACTCAGAACCTAAAAACATAGTAGATAATTTTGATAATATTACCACATTAAATATATATAAATGAAACATATTTTTAAAGAGATATCGAATATTCAATTTAATTTAATTTATAAAATCAATATGTTTTTATTTTTTTATTAATAATAATAAATGAAATATTCATAAATATAATATATAATGTACATATTAGGTACTGAAGGAATGTATTGGTTTTACAAAGACTTATTTTTTTATTTAGTCTGTGAACCCTTTTTCGTGTAGAAAAAGTACTCAAATAATCTTGATATGTGTAATGCATCTTAATTACAAATTGTATCAAAATAGTACTTCATTGTATACATTTTTAGACTTGTTTAATAGTTTCCTGACTCATAATTCAAAACATTCCACAAATTGGATAGAACCAATAAGATTATCAACATATTTGTTTCAAAAATAGACAGTTCTTATATTTCTAAAGAGCTCAAAAATTAATACAATCTTAGACATCAAGAATATTTTAACAATATTAATCATATTCATGAATAAACCATTCGCGTTATCTAAAATTATTATTCAAATATAATGATTTACCATTGCTTCCATATTCAAAACAATAATAAAACTCTATCAACATCCTTTTAAGTGATTCAGTCCAACTGATATTCACAGCATATGCGTTCGTTAACTCTTTTTTTATATATTCCCTTTAACAACAAAATATGAATTTAGATATATGCTTAAAAAAATACTATATTTAATTTTTGAAAATTACAATTCATTGTCATTTCTAACTCCTATATAACTGTACATATGTTTAAATTAAACGATGCTTTTGTAATATGAAAAGCTCTAGGTTTGGTACGTGTATTGATATACACGTATACACGTGTTCCGTGTATACCCGTGCATTTAATTACACGTGTTTTTGATATTCATGTACACGTGTGTTTTAAAAGTCCATCTACAGGTGTATTAAAATTACACGTGTATTTAAAGTCCAGAAGTTTATATAACATTTTTTTAAGAAAACTTAGTAATATTGCTGTGTATTTCTATCATGTAGGGGCGTATCCAAAGGGGGATTTTGGGTCCGAATTCCCCCCCCCCTTCCTTTCATTGAAATGTTAATACGTAAAAATGTTTTCATATTTATGTTATCAAATTTAATCTAATACAATTTTAATGAATATTAAATATTATTATATTAATATTATACAAGTAAATTAAAAACTAAATTATTGTTGTTTGTTATCTCACATTGATAATTCCCATTTACAGATATGCAAACCTATTACAGCATGCCGATTAAAATCTAAAGTTTATATTTAAGCTTTGATCGACCTTGAAGTAACTAATGAGTGTAGTAGATACTTAATAGTGAAGACAACAAAATTATCACAAATTTGTGAATTATTTTTATTAATATAAGATAAATACGAACTAAGTTATTTTCATTTTCAGGGATTTTATTTCATTTGCGTGTTGTACATTACCATATGACATTTTTGTTTCCGTACTTATATATATATATATATAACTATTTTATTTATTCATAAGATGAGTAATAAGAGTAAAAGTTGGGTATGGCTGTACGCTAAACGCCAAGGTAATAAAGCCTACTGTGATTTGTGTACATAAAATGAAAATAATGCATTATGTTGCATTGGTGGAACAATAGGATCATTGTACAGACATTGGTCGACGAAATCGGGAAAGCCGGTGTATTTTTGTACCAATGTTTAAATACTATGTGGTTAGAGTGACGGCAGTCAAAATATAATAAAATGAAATATTATTTTTCTCTTTTCCTATTGTGTCACCATTTATCGGGCGATTATTCTCGCGTAGCATGTTGTATATTGCAGTGAACTATTTATACTATATATAATTAATGGTATTATGCATTATTTTTTTATGAACAACAATGGAAAGAGCACTTTCAAGTGCTTTTTGCCCCACTCTTAGATTCACCACTCATCAGGATGCATGGACACTGAATACATGTCACAGATATACGAACTTTTAATACACACGTACACAGGTACACGGACTCTAAATACATATGTACACGTGTATTTTAATTACACGCACTTTAACACCGTTTCCATAAAAACACGTACGTTCGTGTTCTTAAATACACGTGAAATAGAGGCCACTATTTCATATACTGTAATTTATATTAACATAAAGAAGACCTACGTAGTTCATACATGCGTAATATAATGACACATGAATGCACGTCAATATTCAAATTACTAATTATACTAACCTCGTAAGTCGTTTCTTTACAGCATTTTCCTCTTTGACGAGAACTTGTTAGATATTTGTGTCGTTTTAATTATAAGAATGGAATTTAATAATGTGCATTGGTTCACATCTTTTTTTGATGCTAAATTTATTGCGTGGGATTCATATTTTTCACTTTGATAATATCATATTATACTCGTATGTTGTCTACGACATACCTAATATATAATATGAGTACGTTCACGATTCACATTCCGTCGATGTTGATTCAGTGAAAAGTATTCTAAATATGATATTAAGTACATGTATTATAACGTATAATATGTGTGTGTGGGTGTGTAAATTTGTGTTCAAAAGCAGACTATTAAAAATTCAATAAATGCAAAACACAATTACAACGTGGAATCAAAAATAACGTCATTGTAAAATATTGTATTCATGTATGGGGGACAGTTTTCCTTCATAAATATAATATATGTACTTTTATTGTTTACAAAGTATTATTCGCAGACTGGTTCATGTTTTCGGACTCGCTATACGAAAGCGTCGGTAGAAGTGTATTGCATTCATTCTATGATATTACTATAAGATTAGTTATAACGCAGGTATTACCTACTTACATATACTTATTACACGATGTGTAAATTTAAAATACATACAAATTACACAACATGACGTGTACATTATATTTAGACAGCTAAAAATATGCATGTTTACTGTATAACATGTTATATAATGCTAAGTATATACATCTGCGTAAATATATACATTTCTCTCTGAAACGTATACCCTACTAACAAACGTTCGGATTAAAGGTTTAATTAAGGAATTACAATTAATTAACTAAAACTATATTGTGGTTTTGCAGACAAGTATCACTTATGGTTACAAAATAATTGTTATATAGTTTACGACTTACACGAGATAACACTACACATTGCATATTATAATAAGTACATACATATTAATAAGAAATTTAAATAAAACGTTTTTAATTTAATAATGTTTGAACTATATTAATGTTTTACCTAACCATTTTCCATGTTTTCATTGCATAATTTG
This sequence comes from Schlechtendalia chinensis, assembly GCA_019022885.1. Lineage (NCBI taxonomy): Eukaryota > Metazoa > Arthropoda > Insecta > Hemiptera > Aphididae > Schlechtendalia > Schlechtendalia chinensis. Next base: position 9,284,119 of record CM032339.1, on the reverse strand, counting down.
ATAAATAATCAAACAATATTATTACTAATATAAATTATGTTATGTACAAAATTTAAGAACTTAATTTATCATACGAGTCACCAAACTGTAAATGATTCTTAACCAGCCCGCTAAATTGCAATGAATAATCAAATATCCTATTTATGTTAAAATACTATATGATTATGTAGTAAAACTCTAAAATTCACTCGCACGCCCACCATCGCTATTAATTTCGAACATTTTATTGAAAAAATAGAAGTTAAATTTTCGAATTTACCACACTGACGAGTTGTTTGATGGTTTAGATGTAAATAAGTTCTATCATAATTTTTGATCCAAGAACTGAAATCGAAATATTTTCGATTAAAAAAAAGAAAAACTTTTACTATTTCGGTTAGTGAATGGATTTGTAGATTTGTAAATGAGTTTTGTAATTGATTTATTGAACCAAATATACGACATTGATCTCAAATAACAAGGTAGTGCCTTAATAGAATATTATATTATATTTTTACGATCGTACATACTACATATTTATATTAACACTATTGCTAATTTTACCCACACATATGTTTATCCACTAAATCAAAGGTTCCCAAACTTTTTATGGTACAATCCAGTTTGGAAATTTTTTTAAATTTTGCGACCAACAATAATCAATGACTTTTTTGTTTGTTTGTTGATCATTGGTCAATTATACACGACAAAAAATAAAAAAGATACATATTAAAGAACAGTCACAGTAAACTCGTAATGGGCACACTCACAGATAACGATTCATGATAAAACTGAATTTGAACATCAACAAAAAATAATAATTAATGTATAATATTATAGAAAAACGGAAAATACCCTATCTTACTTTATTTTTACCTTTATCTATAATTTATGTGTATTATATAGTAATCTAATATTAAATAATATTAATAACAAAAATTATTATTTAAAAATATAATCGCAACACACAATTTGGAAACTTCTGTACTAAATCATTCAGCATATTTAATTATTTATCAATTTTGTGTTGCCACATATTATACAAATATTGTTAACACATTCCGTCTGTTTCCTGTCTAAATCTGATAAAATTAAATGATGTGAAAATTAACATCTAAAACGAAAATATAATATTAATACTCGATACGCCAAATTAAGGCAAATCATATTGTAATTTAAAAAAAAATAAAGGAACGAGTTTAACTTAAACAATGTAGCAATGCATTTTATTTTAATTATTGTAACTATAAGTGATAAAATAAACTTTAAATATCAAAATTGAAACACGTATTGTGGTTATACTATTAGAGATACATATATCTCCAATATTATTAATATATTTATGATAAATTAATATCAATTCTTGAAAATTTTAATTTTCAAACGATATTTTACGATATTCTCTTATTTTATATTTCAAAAATGTAGTTGGTTTAATTAGTACCCTCCTACCCAATTTAAATCAAAATAAGAATATCTTAAAACAAACATCTGGTTTGTAAAATACATTTAATGAAATTCATAAATATTATCGAAGACGTATTTGATGTATGAGTAACAATACCAATAATATTATTTATAGGAACGCCGTCTGTTTTTTTTTTTTTTTTTGTACCACATAAAAGTTATAAATATATTAATATCGTAATGCATATATGTAATATAAAATTCATACGTTCCAAATATTTTTATTTATTTTTTAACGTTGTAAATAATTTCATTGCAAAGCACGGGAAAACGGGTCACGCGCATTTTTGAATTGTAGTTTTTTCTTACGAACATACTTATATTCCCAGAGGGTACATTTTTTTGTCCAACTCCGACGACCCATATCATTAAATCTGAAATGGAAAAGTCGTCGGAAAATAAAACGGATCAAAGTGAATCGAAATATTGCTGTACATATAACACTATACTTCTTTTCCTTCATATATGTATATATACTCATCTTTATAATATGTCCCCCTTCCCAATTAATTTTAATAACTTTAAGAAATAAGCGAACGCAAATGAAATATTGGCATCACATTATAAATATATGATGTGACAAACATTTTATTCACAGTGTCTTATATCTGTCTTCATATAATTTTATAACAGAATTGTTGCCACAGCTACGAAAAAAGACAAAAGTTTTGCCAAACGAATAATAAAAATATATTTGGAAAAACTGTAATACACCAGGCATGATATACGTCATAAGAGTATGTGATACATTTATTAAGCCGAACACGTCTCACACACACTCACTTGCGTAGGCGATAGGATCCCAATCAATACGTCGGTAAAGTATTATGTTGCGTACATCATATGAGTACCAAAGTGATTGTTTAGGATTACCAAAGTTATACGTTTGTAAAATATATTATGTACAATCATTAACATTTCATTGTTCAATCATTAAAATACACAAACACACGAACCACAATCATAAAATATTAAATGCATGTACGTACACGAAATTGAATGGTTTGTGGAGGTAGTTGACGATAATAATATATAAAAGCATATAATACGACATATTCATCAGTCGTCGTCCAAACGTTTTCTACAGTTCGATTTTTTAAACTTGGACTTTTTGAACGATATTGTTTCGGTTGATTCCCTTTTCGTTATAGGATCCACACTTCCGACCACCTTTTCCTTGAATGTGTGTTCTTTTTCTTTGGTACTCGGCATCTTAATTGCCACAAATTCCTGTTCTGGTAACTGAAGATCAATCACAGGCTGTGGACTACAAAACAAAACCATAAGAATGATTTCATATAGCAAATGATTAATTTCGAGAAAACAAAGTCAGTGAAATTAAATACAAATAATAATCTATATAGCTGTGTAAGACTATCCAATGTCGAAAATCAACTAATTAGACCACTCACTTACTCTAAAAAAAAATTTCTGTAAAACTATCTCTTTTCAACAAGTTGTCATTGTGCATCTTTGTTATTATTCATAAAAACTGACTATCTAACTTTTATTTACAAATTATAATTTATTATTATATACAAATAAACATGGTGTATTTTTAAACAATTTTTATTTTGTTTAATGCGAATATAAGATACATATTTTACTATAAAAATCCACCATTCCTTATTTTAATTTGTATAGGGTATATTTAAGTGAAATTTATTTGTATTTAACATTTTTAACAACCAGTATGGATAATGAGCAACGAAAATTACGTAATATTATAGGCACAATTCCATCCAAGTCGAAAGTATACTGAGATTTGAGAAGTTCTAAATATTTAAACACATCACTGATGATAAAATCAATACAATTTAAATTAACAATGTTTATGTAAAAGTGTGGAGTGTTGTAATTTGTGTAGTATTGTAAACTTTGAAGATAAGTTAAGATAAGTACTTAAGTGGAAAATTTGAATTTTTCCAAATCACTTTAGGGACAAATATATTGATAAAAGTATTGAGGATTGAGTAAAAACCTGCAACAACGTATAAAGTTGCGTCATTAATATATAATTATTTACAACCCAACTACAAAGATTGAGAGCAAACAATAAACCAAAAAAAAAACCATACTATTAAAAGCAAAACAATTATATTTTATTAAGCTAAAGCCATCACTGATAATAAACTATAAATAAATACAAAACTAAACGAGGAAATATAATAACCAACATTCTCTAATCTATTGAACAAAATTAAACACGACATAATATTTTAAATTATTCCTATACAAATGTGCAGTATTATTTTATGTATTCAATTTTTTGTCGTAAGCTATTCCCGACAAAAACTATTTAGTTTACAAAAAAGTGGTATATGAAACAGTGGCGTCATTTGTGATGTTACAAGGTATGTATATGCGCGCCTAACACAATGTTATTAGACACTAGAGTGGCCAGAATCTGAACTTACAGTTTACTACAAAAATCTAATAATATTCATTATCCAAACCTATGGGCTCGATATTTAAAAAAATATTATACTTTATTAATTTTGAAAAAATGAAACAAACAATCCTCTCGATGATATGATGACAACTCGTGCGACAAAAAACAAACCATTTTGTTTTTCAATATTAGTAGTGTGGTGCGATCCCGTGTATTCTCCACATGCAGCAGCAACCCAGACAATCCAATATATTTTTGAACGTTTTTAGTTTTCTGTAATCGCAAACGCTCCCCACATTACGTTTTCTGATGAGTGCACACACCAGCTAGGACAGCGTTACAGACCATGACTCGAAGTGAACGACATGATGTTTTTGAGCGATCTCAGACGGTCGTTATTTAATACAAATAATAGTGTTATCGTGTATTTGTATAAATAATCAACCATGTTTTAAACTTTTATTTTGGGTGTACTGCATTTAGAAGTGTAAACATATCACGAACTATGTTTATGTGTATTAGTTGTCAATTTAACTGTGTTAAATATTTTTAGTGGTCTAAAGAAGATGTGATGCCCCTATTCAAAAACTGAAATGATGCACTTGATATGAAATAAAATTTACGACGTTTAGAATAGCGTATTTTATTATACATTTATTATGAAATATCAAATACACATGAAATAAACATAAACTAAAAAATATCATAATTAATAAAAAAACTTTATTCGATTTTTTATATTTTAATAGAATTTTCGATTTTAATGTTATTTTATTGATATACAAGTAGTATGAAAATTATATCAACTTGTTTATGAAATTCGATTATAAATATTAATGATAATATTTTTATTTTTTTCATCTTAGAGGAAACCCTATATCATCAAACTGAACAAAATGTACATTATTTAATATTTTGGTAACAGTTTATATAAATTTACGTTTATGTAAAGTATAAACTGTGATTAAAGTGTATAAATATACATAGATACACACGTATTTTACTAAAAAGTAAAAATATCCTATTAGAGAGTCGTTTTTAATATTAATTAAAGGTCGTATATCATGAATCATTCATAAATTAAATACGCACTTAAAATATTCGTAAACTAAATAAACGAAATTTGAAAATATAGTATTTTCACATAATCGAAAATGTATTTACAGCACTTTAAAATCTAGTCAAATTAAAGAGTAAAGTTATTTTATAGACTGAAAAAACAACAATTTTTAACATATTTATAAGAAAGATGACAATAATACTTATACTTAATTCATTAATATTAATACAATTAGATGAAAAATGATCAATTAAAAAAAAATATTACGATTTTTTAGAAACATTTCGTATTTTAAGATTCCTGATGCACCCATATACCAAAGTAAAAATGTATGTATGCCTGGACAGAAAATAGCCCGGATTTCACGGATACACAAGTACAATTAGGTGAAAGCTAGGATGCTTAACACCCCGAAATTATTTAATTAATAATGAAATTGTAATAAATAAAGTACAATAGTGTATTTACATAATTTAATCGTGGTTATAAATAAACATTGTATAATCGTTTATACAATCAGTTTAAAAATGGCCAACTCTGTTGTCATATGGATTTTAATGGACGATCTGATGGTATTACTCATTACAATATGAATTTAAAAGTAGATTATAACTTATTAGCATGTTTATGTCGTTTTTTTATGTAAAAAAAAATGTATTGTAGAAATATATTATCTGGTTTATCAAATCGAAACAATTAATTATGAACAACTCCTTTCGGGATATTAGATATACGCCATTGGACGATTTGAAAGCAAAGATAAGTAGCCGAAAACTATATGGTAAAAATCAAACAGGATTTCAAGGCAGTTTATATTATTATATTAAACAAGTTATACTCAAAAATGTTAACCCAAATGTATATACGTTATTACTTATAACCAGGGTTCGGGACTTATAGCTCTTAAAAACATAATAATAAACGCTAAAGTATGCACTACAAAAATGTAAAATATAAGTTAGAATTAAAATCTAAAAATATTTATTATTAATTATTAGTATTACATAAATATTTTTAAAAATAACCTTTTTTTTAATAACCTTTCCAGTTTTTAAATTTTAATCGTCAATTAAATGAAGATAGAAAAAATTAAGAATTACATTTTTAATTTAAATCAATAAATAAATAATTTTATATTTATGTGTTTTACCTTCGTTATTACATTGAATAACTAAATGTTTTCACATTTTTCGAATGTAAATGCTCTTCGACTGTCAAATAACAGTTTTGTAAAATGAAAAAGACCTCGCAGCATCTACTGATGTAGTCGGTACATATTTAAAGTACACGAAGTTGTTACTTGAATAATCTTCAGGAAATTAACTCATATCCGAATTTTCATTACTCCTTTTAAAATTTTTGATATTTTCTCCAGAATTTCAAAACCTTCATTATTTTCAAAAAATGTTTGTAATTTTAAAAGAACTGTTTTTTCTTGAGTTTTTTTAATGACTGAAATTTCGATTTGACTTTTTGTATCATAGCAAATGAATCAGCCAATGGTAAGTTTTTCGTTTGTAATTGTACAATGGCCTTTGTAAGAACTTGAAAGTTACTTTTGATATAAGCCAAGTTATTTTCTAATCTCAGTTTTATTATGCATAATTTAACTTTTTAAAATACTATCTGCATTGTTTTCGTCTAGGACATTTATTACGCTACATATTAATTGAAAGTTTTCACAGTAATAAATTGCAGCTTTAACCCATATCCCCCAACACGTTAAGATAGGTTCTGGGGATAATCTAATTCCCAGAGCTATCGATTTAAACAAAGCAACGCGGTATGGAGCTTTAGGAAAAAAAATTATACTTGATATCAACTCATCAACAGCAATGCATTGTCAATGAATTTCGTCGACTATTCGATGAAATGCGTGTGCACTACATGTGGTATGTAATATTTTGGGATATAGATTTTTGAGAACTGAAGAACCAGCTTTTACCATGTAAGGAGCTACATTGTTGTATTACATTGTATTATTATATATATATATATTACATAATATAAAACTATTGTTATACATATTATCTCCAGGCCATAAAATGCTCATTACTTTATTAAAGACTTTACAAATAGTATTATTTGTAATTATATATTGTTTTCTAACTCTTCCGAGTGCAGTAGAAATGAATGACCAACGCAATCCGACTTCAGAATTACAACAATAACATTTGCCACATATCGTCCTTGTACATCACACATTTCATCGACTGACATCAAAATTTGATTTTTTCCAATTTCAAGTCTCATTTTATCCATTACATGGTTGTAAATATCGTCAATATATCCTTTTCGTAAGGTTCGAATGGAATGTTTTTACCAGTAAATTTTTCTAAAAATGAACGAAATATTCTATTTGAAAGTTTATTAAACGGTAAGTTCGCGGCCACCATTGCTTTGCAATAAATCTTTATTAAAATATTATTTGGTAAGTTGATTGGTTAAAAGTTATTGTGATTTCCTTTGAACTTGATTTGTTTGACATTTGACACTTTTAGCGTATTTTTCAGTTCGAATGTGTTGGTTTACATTAAACTTTTTTTCGAAAGTAATTTTTATTAAGCAAACTTTGCAAAATAAAACAAACCCATCAGTAGACAATATTTAAAATTCAAATTTGGACACATAGTTTTTCAAACGCGCACTGTTAGCTTACTTTACTTTCCCCAGTTTGATTGTATTATGTTTATGAAAAAAATTACACAAGTGAGCACGCACGCGAATACACAGCAACGAATAATAATACTAAACAAATAATCGAAATAATTAAATAACTATTATCGACCGACAATTGTCCGAACTATGTTTACAGGGAATAAATTTAGTTTCACATGAAAGTTTTATAATTTTATAAATTATAAATATATTATATACGCTGGGTTAACATCAGCGATATGGACTATCGTATATTCTAAAAATGTTATTTTTACTTACACGAAAATTATAACGATCTGTGAGTTGTAAATAGCAAATAGGTACATAAGATTGAATTAATTTGTTTTCCATCGGTTGAAATTTGTATAGTTTTTAATTTTTGAATTAGAATAATTTGTCGAAATATGTAAAATACGTATAAAATCGTAAAAATAAGCACTGCACTGTACTGCAAAATCTATGAAATAAGCAAAAATATGCACATTCAAATTTTAGATTTAATATCATAGCATCGAGAAATGAATTTATTTCGCACACTGCTATATTTTACAATAAATAACACAAATATGCAAATCCTATAAGTCCTAAACCTGCTTATTAAAAATTGTCTTTACCAAAACTCCAGTTCATCGAATTGTAAAAAAAACCAATTTTTATGTACATCTTATTTGTGACAAATAAAAAACTGGCTCCAGACTAACATGACACAAAAAAAATTTTTTAATTTATCTGTTAATTATTTAATAAAGCATATTCCCTTATCTTACTCAGCGTGATGTTTTATAAGGTTACCATGCATGATATTTTTGATTTCAACTGTCTAATGCATCCAAAAAATATTGTAACACAAAGCTAGTTGTCAACTTGAATAATTCAAATAAAAATTATTCGTTGATTTGCCATGAAAAATAAAATTACGAAAATTCCGTCAATACAGATTTTTTTCAACGAATACTGCAGTGGTCACACAAATCTGTTAGCCCGTCACGACGTCTGCGACAGCCCCAAACATATGAATAAATTGTAATAATCAATAATAAAAAGTGAGCCCAATATTGTAATATTTTCTATTCCAATATCGTGTTTTTTTTAATAATACTCTTTAATATGTATACAATATATGCGTGTGATCGAATAAATTTTAATGATTTACCAAAACAATATGAAGTAATAAAATAATTATAACGAAATATTTATCTAGATTTTTTGATGTCTTTGGGAAAAAATATATTAAAATTAGCAATATTATTTAATCGAATAATTAATAATTCTTTAGTCATATGAATAACCTTATAACGTTAAACAAGAGAAAAATGTTCAATATAAAATCATCGATTATCGATAGAAATCAGATGAATAATCTAGGAGATAATAAATTTAAGTTAAATCTAACTACACTCCACAAAGGCAAACGTTATACGGACAGGGATGTTAAAACATTTTGAAAACTATTTTTCATGACGAATTGTCACAGAGTTTCAAATTTGTTTTGTAAATTCAACTTATTTAAAGTCATATTTTACAATACGACAATTAGCATAGTCTAAAATTTTTGGACTTACATCGTTTCCACCATTTTCCACGATCCAATTCGCGTTGTTTCCATCATGAATGGTTCGAATTCGCCACGTACTGGAGGTTTCGAATCATTTTCAGTTGTTTCTTCTCCATCATCGTCGTCGCCGTCTCCACTACTATCTTTGTCCGTTTTTTTTCTCTTGGTTTTTGGCCCAGCAGACGGCGCTTTTTTCTTACACGCCGTCTTTTCCTTGTCTTTTGTCTTCTTATTTTCTTCTGCATCCTGTTCGGCAACGCTTAGAAAACCCTCTGTCGGAGGTTCCCAGACCGACTCTAAAACACACAACAATAACACTCGTCAATATTTACAAGCGTTTTGCCGTCGTGCACTCATCTCTAAAAACTACCCGTTTCTTCGAGCCGTTTTCCTCTACCTACCTCCGGTCTCGGTGTTCCAATAGTACATCAGGTTGGTGTCGTCGTCTGTTCTCGACTGATGCCAGACATATTCAGGCTTAGGCGGAACGATCGTTTTGATGGATACGGGCATGTTGTTTTTTGAATAGCTTATGTTCACGTGAGGACCGACCGACTGAGGAGTCATTATGTACGGAGTAGGACGTATGGTTATGCCCTTTTCTTTGATCAGAACTTGTGAAGAATAATCGGGATTGTTCTGTATGTCATTGTAATATGCTTTCATCGCATTCTATACATATATACACACAGAAAATACAAAATTCAGATAAAAACGCATCAAAGCTCGTGAAATATACTCGACATTATCTTGCTACAAAAAAAATCGATCAAATTTCAAACTATTAACATTCTAAGTTAGTAAACACACTGTACGCGTGTTGTATTTCGAAATCCGTCAAAGGTTCCATTAACAATACAGATACTAATACTATATAGTATAAAGTAATTTGTAGGTTAATAACATACCTGTTCCATTCGCTTCATGTCCATTTCCATTTTTTGTTCTTCTTTCCGTTCGATGGCACTGTTTTTTTTAATGTCCACCAGCCGTTTAGCCACGCTGTTTTGATGCCGTTTTCCATTTTCATGGAACTGAATACTCTGTCGAATCGCATATACAAAATAAATACACACAGTCAGCATACAATACATATGCACGAAAATTATAATTATAAGTCGTAATTATATTATGTACTTACCGGTTTATTATCTGCAATCCAACATTTACAAAAATCGCAAAATTTCTTCCCCGTCGATTTCCAGAATTCGGTCCTAAAAATATTATAACTCATAAATATCACGTGTTGAATACTCAAGTAATAAATTGTATTTATACACCATATAATACTTTATTACGCATTCTGCATATAGTCCAGACTCTATTTTCAGAATAGTAAAACAGAGTTGGCTATTAAACGTATTGAAATAATCGTTAATATTTTTATGACTTCAATATACGAGTACACTATTAAATCTATGAGAAGAAGGTTTTAAATTTGAAATATTTAAAGTAAATTATTATTTTCGAATGATCTATCATTTTCCCCCTTTTTTTATTAAGTGGTTTATATTTTTTATGATTTATAGTTAACAATTATACTAAATATTTGTTTTCATATTTAAAATTCCAATTTGTTCTTCATTTAGCTTTTCATATAAATTTGACATTTTATGTACATTTAAAACATTTAAAAACTAATATTATAGACTAATTGGACATTTTTATTTTTATTTTTCGTCAGTCCCATTTAATACACAAAAATAAAATATTTTGTAAAGTCTTGGACACTATAAAGCATATGTTCATGATCAAAAATATATTTTCACGGGTATACATATATATATATATATACATATTTATATATATCGGCGGATCCAGAGACGAGTACAAACTACACGATGTAACCATACAAACCATAAAAACTGATGGCATTATCAAATGTTACAAAAAAAAACGTCACGTAAATTTCTGACAGACCCCCAGCCAAAAGTCATTTTTGTGTCAAACAACATCATTTATCTCTTAATAATAAAAATTATTTCCTGTGAATTGTTACCCTTAAGTATAAGAACACATGCGTTTTTAAATGGAATTAATATTTAATTTTAATAACATATATTTATTTATAGTATTGTTCATTCACTACAATAATAGTATATAATAATAGTAAATAGTAGCAATCTGAAAGTATTAATAAATAACTTTCGTTTACATTTCAATGGTGTAATTCCACAGCCAGTAAAATAAAAATAAAAACTGTGAACGACAGACACATTATTGTTTTCGAATTTCATTTAGACTCGTCTGCCGTTGTGATTTATTTGACTTATATCTTATTGTTAGAGTTTTTTTCTACTTTATAACATTGACAATTGCGGGAAATGATGATTCTATAATCATAAGGATTTGTCTTTAAAATGGCGTTTATTCGATTATTATTCACGTATAACTACAAAAGATTGAATTCAAATAAAAAATAGTTGTTGCTCTCCAAGTAAGAATAAAGCTATGTTGAGCATTTTAAAATATATGAGTTCTTAGTTTTAATTTAACGAGATGTACGAAAAACGTTGAAACGTAGTCCATTTTTTCGTAAATAAAGTTGTAGGTTTTATAAGAAATAGTCCTTTCTCAAAATATATCAAATAAAAAGTTTAAATGTATAAAGTTTTTAAGTTTGTTTTGTTCACTACGCGTATAGAAATATAAAACACGTATTATATTATTACTAAATCAATCTATCACAACCGTTGTTGTCATAGTCACCATTTTTTATTCCATACAAAATATTTGTTGGCAATAGGTACTTGTTACTTTCTTTTTGGACTCATTGAGATATTATGTTCACTAAACCAAATGATAACTTTAATATATTATGTTAATTAATGAATTGATTTATTGACAAATTTAATAAAATCGTCAATTATTACTTTGAATGTCAACTATTATATTACGAGTAGCTAGTATTTATTTCGTATTGTTGAGATGTAGTGTTAAAGTTTACCGTTTAAGTGAAGTAAATTTGAATATATTGAACTTGATATACGATTTTAATAATAATTAATAGGCCATACTATATTATAAACTTGTAAATATTAAGTATAAAATTAGGAACTTGATATACTCCACATAAATATTAGTTTATATTTCTCAACAAATTAAATAAAAATTGATTAGAAGAATTATGTTTTTTGTATGTACACATGTACATTGTTTATTGTTGTACATGTTTATTGTTTAAATTATGGTGAATTTTTTTAATTTTCAAACAATTATAGAATTTATAATTTTGAATATTTAGACTTGAAATTTTGTTTAGTCGGAGTTTAGCTACTCGTATATATACCATATTTAAAAAATCCAGTATACCAAACTTTTTTTTGTTTTAAAAAATTTACAATAAAACATTATTTTATCATCGCTTTTAAATTTACAATAATCATACGATCCTGAAACACACATTTTAAGTAATTCATCCGACCCGACCGTACATTTTCTCTAACTTTCCCGATTTTTCTTTTTATAATGCAGAAAAAGAATATTAAAAACTTTTATTCACATTATTTTCTACCCGTATTACCAAAATTTATTGTCGAAGGACCGTTGTCTATAGCATCAAAATACATATAATAATATCGAAACCAACTTTACATGGTTCGTCACAGTACTCTGACACATATATATTTTTCTATACTTCAAATATGTCAATAATAACGTCGAGTCAAGCACCACCAATAGAATAAAATAATACCTACAGTACCAACTGTATGAAATATTTTAATATCAACGTCGTTGATGTCAATTATAATTTAAAATTGACTATATTATCCCTCGGGTTTTCGGGTTTCTATTAAATTCAGTTACGCTAAGAATATATACTAGTCTATGGCACTAACTTATTGGCTAACGGTTTTAAAAAGAAGTAATTAATATGTGGGTATGATAAACCTACAAAACATACCTATCATTCAAATCATATACTCATCCCAAAAGTAAATGACGATGTCAAAGCGTATTTAAGCCAATCGTTTAACTTCACACTCACCTCGCACATGCCAACAATTGGTGATGATATTCCTCATTTAAAAAATACTATATTCTTTGACTCGAACCCAGGTATAAAATAAACCATAATAATATATAATAAACCACAATTAAGCAAATTTTTTCTTGCTTACACATCTTATCGTTAATTGTATCATATTGCCATTGATGTAGTCGTTTCTGCACATTTTATATTCGTATATTCACTAAAAACAATTGTTTAAAATAAGTTAAAAAATAAATATATAAAAAATCCCATTAAGTGACTTTAATAGTATATTTTTATAAATCAATTATGTTACCAATTAAATATTGTAGAATGATTTACTATTTCTTTTGCATTAATTCTCAATTAATTATTTAGCAAAAAATACAATAATGTAATTCAAACATTCATATGTTACGTTATTTTATATTGCGTTTTTTGAATCGAAGTAATTAGTTGATGATTTTATATTCATCATAATATTATTTTCGTTTTATCGATACTGATATCTGCAGTATCCAGCAATAATCAATGTCAATGGTCGGATACGGAGAACATAAAAGGTTTTCTAAGTTACTCGTCTAAGATAAAGTAAAATATTACGATATTATACATATATATATGTAACGCAGTACAATACGTATGCATTAACATCGAAATAATTGATGTTTTCATCCACATAAGAATAAATGACGTATTGTAAAAATGAATAAACTATTTACGCTCCAGTCGTGCACGTATTATTATGTCGTTCGAAACACATAGGTACCTGAATAAAACTGTACATAACATACATGATATGAAAGGCAAACGCTTTATTCCTTCGCACACACCTTCTATACAGACATACGGACGTATTGTTGTACCAATAATTACACATTTTAATAAATTCAACCATAATCCGCAGGATATCTACATATATACACTGTTTGAATAAGACGTCATGACAAACAAAAAAAACAAAACCCCCTATTACAATATTTGGGTTGCGGTCTAGATAATTTTTTGTTACGATCCCGCGACTAATAATGTACAGTCATGTGTCGGTCTGACTCACAAGGCTACCCAGCAATGACCAGAGACATTAAAGTTTTTTTTTAATTAAACAAAAGACTAACATAAAAAAAATTTTAAATACCGTAAAAAAAAGGTAGGATAATGAATTTTTTAATAGACGAATAGTTAGATAGCCTTTTATTAAAACAAAATTAGGGTTTCAAACAGAGGTCCATTCGTTTTCAATTCAATTTTCATTTAAATACTTTAACATACTTTAACTTCATTAATTAAAGTAGGTATGTATGTAAAAATGTATTTAAGAAGTATGTTAAGTCAAGACCTTTTATTAGTAAGACTTTAATTAGTTACTATTACTGAACTACCTCTGCAGAAAGTTAATGAAATTAATATAAATATGCCGAGGCTCATTGTAAATCATTATGCCGAGAACTCAAACATAAGCCAGCTGACCCTATGAATAATTTTTATTCCGTCGCTGTCTTCTTGTACACGTATTGGGTATGTGTAATATATACGACATAAAATAAATATTTGCGTATGTAAAAATAATCGATATCTAATATTTAGTATTGTGAGTAAAAACATACCCATCCATAAATTCATGATACAAAAATTAAATACGTTATTAAAAAATATTGACAATATTAATCGTACCTGTACAGTGAACTCTCACCCATTCGTCCTACCACCACCTCCCTAACGTGAGAATAATCACAATAATAAATCATTCAAAGCATATAATTTATATTATTTTCCTGTCAAATTTAACATCAGTCTGTGTTTTATGTTTAACGTTATGTGTTATCGATAAAGACTATACGAAACTAAGAACTACAGGATAGACACAATAGTAAAAAGTGGTGTTGGAAATTCGTATCTTTACGTATATTATGAGTCCGCCTGCACGTTTGACAACATAATGGCCGAGACCCGGGGCAAACAACAATAATAGTTTTCAAAATTTGCAAAATTCTAAACATAATAATGTATAAAGTATATTAAATATTAATAGCAACTGTAATTGCATCCCAATTGCATTCCCAATTGCAACTAAGAACATTAAACATAAATGTTTAAAACAGCCACTGCAGTACACAGACAGACTAAACAAACTGAATGCTATAAAGCATTAAAAAAAATTATCAGTTAATATATAATTCTCTAAAATTGTTAAAATAAATAAAATAATATAAAAAGTTAGGAAGGAATCAAATCGCAAGACGTGAAATAATATTGTAACATTTTTTCAGAATGTTCGAGAAATCTACAAGACATTTTAAAAACGACAAAAATCCCCTTACACAAATGCCGTTTATGTAAACATTTTATTCTATTACGACTAACGAATGAATAAATGGAACTTTCCGTACACTTCTTCTATACTCATAGAAAAATTATTTACGGACAGTGTTTTAACCCAATATACACCTCATTTTAAATCCAATAAATTTCTCAGTCATCTGGGGATATTAAATTTGTTTTTAAAAAACAATTTTCATACACCGACTGTCATTCCTAAATATGTTATAAAAAAAAAAAAAAAAAACGGAACATGTTTTGAGCGTTTCCGACAAAAATAAACGCAAAAATAACAACCCAACAGTAGAACCCATGTGTGTATACGAAGTATACGTGTATAGATATATTTGCAAATATTTTTGTTTTGTTTTTTGTTCAATATAATATTCAAATGACGACGATGACAGTGCGGTGACGGTGGGTGGACGGGCGTTCAACTAAAATTAACGGTGGCGGCAGGCAATCGATACGTGTGATTTGGCGGCCGACGTTGCTAATAGAGGACATTTAGTTTACGGTGGGCACACTACCGATGATCTAAATCAAGAATCTAGTCTAATACGCGTCAATTGGCAATCTCTGAGACTAACCGTTTTGTAACGGTTCCAAAAAACAAAAACGAAAACCATATAGGCACACAATATTAATAGAACGTTAACACGAGTCCAACCAGTAAATAAAAAAAAATAATAATAAACAAACAAAAAACGAATCATTAAATTGAAATTTTGCATACATCATCAACACGGGTTGTATTTGATTAATAGTAAAGAGTGATTTATGTGTTATCATTAACCAGGTGATATTTCAAGAAATTTAAATAATTGTTTTAACAATTTTCTGCAGGTTTATTCCATATTTTTCACAATTTTAATAATTTTTACCCTCATTAGTTATCAAATTTTATTTTTTTTTAAATGTCAACCTATGATTTTAATTATAAATTATTAAGGAATATATTTTTATGGGAATCTATACACGGTGATTTTTAAACTCCAATGAGTATTTTCTCGAGTGATAAACTCTAAATTTATGTGACAGTGGAGTTAAGTTACTGTAGTAGATATTTAAAATAATTTACTGTCTTAGATACGTTTTGTCAAACATTTTTAAGTCCGGTAGTTAAAATTTCCTTTCAAATCAAGATAATCATAATCACTATATCAAATATACATATTGAAATAATGATACAGGTAGTTTTGTTACTGAACTACACAAAAATCGCCTTCTATGACCACACATTTAGGTTAATAAGATTATTTATAAACAGAATATTGAAAAATTGAAAAGCATTTTCATTTATTTATATTAGTTTTATACAAATTGTAGAAACAAATATAGGTTGTCATTTAAAAATCAAAAGTTTACATTTGTTTAAGAATAGGGCATATAATTTTAAAAATGGTCAATAAGATTTACTCTCATAAGCGATTTAACAGCGAATACAATTTATTCATAAAAAAAATATTAACATATGTATATTTAAAAAAATATACATATTATTTTTTATCTTTAACAGCTCGAATGATATTTATGTACAAGATCCGATATAATGTTTGCCTAAACTCGATTAGATTTGATTATAGTGACTACAAAAACGAATGTTTAAACATCAATTGTTTTAAGTTAGATTTCGCTAAGTCTTAAAAAATTTAATTTTGTTCGCAAAACAAAAAAAAAAATGTAATTGCAAACATTTCACTTAATATATGAAACCAGGCAAGGTTTCCCGATACACTAATTCAATACTATAACTGTAACTATAATAAATCGCAGTCGTAATAAATTTTGTATTTTTGTAGCAATAACAGCAGAATACGAATGTTCAAGGTGCTTCAAACACAATCAAACAATTTTTAATTTGTTGTATTTAAATATTATACTTTTAACAAACATAAATCGTACAGACAAAATAATTTCACTATGACACACACACACACACGGAATTCTCAAAATGCAAACATGCCCGGCAACCACTCAGGAGAAATCCTACAATGAAATAATAGCGGTTGAAAACGAAAACTTCATCAAAGAGCGTACTTTTTTCGTTAAGAGAACAAACTTATTCAATAATAATTGTACTATGACAATCTAAAATACGGTATCGGCCAATTGCCAATTTTGCCAATCGCAAGTATTAAAACAAATATACTAATTTTTAGACACAACATTCGGTAACTCGATCATACGTGCAATCCGAAATAATTTATTTTTCGAGGTAGCAGCTGTAAAAAAACGAAGGTAGAAAATATTGTTTACGAATTTAATAATTCGAAAATCTTTTTCGCGGTTCAGTTCAGAGCGTTAACGACGACTGCCACATGCACAAACTCACCCATCTCTCCTCCCCTACAGAGATATATTATATAGATATTAAGTACCATAGTAAAATATGTAACATCCTGCGAAACGTCGAAACGAATAAACTTAACCACGTCTAGATTCGACTTATTGATGCATAAATTCAAAGGTATAAGTGTTTTCTTAAAAATTGAATTCACCAAAAAAAAAAAAAAAATGATTTTACGATACGCTACAAAATTATACGAATTATTTATTTTCTTAGTCGTCCCATTTTAAAATACCGAGATTTTACGTTACGGCTCGGATATATGCCGTAAGTAATGCAATAAACATTACCCAATAAACCAACCTATACCAACAAACCACTCGCAATCGTCACACAAAAGTTCAACGTGAACGATTTTCCTTTTACACCGCGTAAAAAAAAAAAAAATTACTCCTAACGATCTCAGACCACCGGCGGACGTACAGTGTACGACTTTACGATATCGTGCGTTCCAGCCCACTAATGTTTATATAGCCCGAAGTACACGTATAATATATCGCCGACGCCAACGTGCACAACACAAAATCATTCAATAATATCGCATAAGTATATGTACATTGCATAATAATGTCATACACGTCATGAAAAACCGCATCAGGGGATTTCCGAATAGTTTATGTTCCCAAAAGACAATAATAATTTGACGTTGACGAGCAGTAATAAGACCTTAATCGTCATTCAATGCGCATTAAAAATATATGAAAACGACATTTTTCAAAGAAATGCAAATAACATGTTATCTTTATGACTTCAGCACACAGCTGAAGATAAAACCCGATATGATAAATACGTATTGTTTTAAAACACGTTCAAATACTATGTGAAACTAAAAGTAGTTTTTTTTCTATTACCTTATTTCTATGGATTTTTAATTATTTTGTTTTATTTTATTATTATTATTATTATTGTTATTATTATTATTATTGTTATTATTATTATTATTATTATTATTATTATATATATACGAATATACACGGTTTAATAAATTATAATAGATTACAATTTATTTATGAGATATTCCAATAAAACAAAATTACATTATTGTGTTAGTTGAAACAAGGTACTTTCGACATCTTAAAACAACAAATAATTGCTAGTGCGTTGATTTGAAGAACTTAATTTATAATTTGTTTTATGTTTCCATTGTTACATCATTTTGTATTATTATTATAATAATAATTATTATTATTAGAAAGCAATAATAAATTATTACGTTTGAAGAACGATTTTATACACAAAAATATTGAAAACTCGAGAATATAGGATGTTGCATTGTCTAAACCGCTTCTTATAATTGTTTCATAAATCTATAATAAAGTTAAGTAAAACTTATTATCATTGTCTTTACATTCTGTTATAAAAAAAATGTTTAATATTAATAGCTGCTTTGTTCCGGTAGTCACAGAACGTTATTTGATGGTTATGTCTTACTTAACGTAAAAATTGATAACATAAATTAATAGCAAAACTACTATTTGCCCTGCGTAATACGATTTGTACAATTCCTACCTGCAAAATAACTTAGTCGATTCTAGAAAGTAGAGATGTATAAATAATATCAGGCAGCAGTAGCGTATTTAATGGGGAATAGATCCCCTTGAGATTTTTTTTTTTTTGTATATACTACAGTAAAAATATTTAGGTATATACACCTAACCTAGACAGTAAATAGTATATTCAAATATTTATCAATGAATTCACTGTCCTTATCCTAAACAATTTCTAAATACGCCGCTTGCTGTGGTGTAATTGAAATAGAAACGGTTGAACAATCTGCGTAGAAAAAATTAGTTGGCATACAGAAGGAATCTTATGAGGGCTTCAAATTGTTAAGCGTTACAAAACTACAATTTATAATAGTTAATAACGAATCGAATACGTATCCAATGCCATAAGATTACTCAATATCATTGTCATTGTATTTTGCATGTATTATCTATAATTGTATGACGCTGAAACGATATAAAAACCAAAAACGACTAAAATCGTGTTTTATAATTTTAAATATTACTTTTAATTGTATTAAGTGAAAACATAAACGAAAAAATAAACGAAGACGTTCACATAATAATAAACAGACAGCACGAAATGTCGACTTGGACGAGACAAACGATTTAGGCAATAAACGCAAATAGGCAAACAGTCGAGTGCGGACTATTTATTGTACACATAATACACGTACGAGTATATAGCTACATGGGTGCGATGCCGTATTCGCGCGTGTATTAGTATACGAACGATAAAGAAATTCGAAGTCGACGACCGGATAAATGCGTTTTCATCTGATCGGTTGACAAACGCGTTCGTTTTCCATCGGATTTCCGACCCGCGCGGATTACAAAAATAAACCCCCTTCGATCGTCATCGTTTTGTCGTCTCTGGGATATCGTATTAGGTTTATTTGCAATTTGACATGTATACGTATGTATTGGAATCCGGTGGTGGCGGAGACGGACAACATCACGGTGTTCACCGGGGCGGTGCTATCGAAACTCAATGGAGGGGCGTGATTAAAAATTTGTATTGAAATAAATCGCTAAATTGCCAACTCGCAAGTCTGATCACGAAGTTTGAGAGAATGACACACACCCCGGCCCTTACGAACTCCCTATCTCAAGCCCCGGGTGTTCATAAAAGAAATTATACGAATTACATGAAATCTACACGATTTGTATTTCATCTTACGACGTGACAACATACGAATAAAAACCGATTTGATCACACGTACGTACGATGCGACGCGCAGCAAACATCGTGTACTAATGAATTCTGTTCTCGGGGATCAGCATACGTTATTCGATGTGATACGATATATATAGTATTATATAGTCGTATAACGGCAACACTCCCGAGCACGGCCGAATCCGTTTTCACCAGTGCTCGAATTGGGCAAAAATAAGCAGAGGAGCTCAACTTAACGATTTGAAAACCGCGTTCCAAGTGAAAAATTATCCAACACAAACCCGTGGGTTTGTACCACACCCCACTCCCACGACAAGGCTAATTAAAAACAAACATTACATTTTAGCTGCATACGCATACATTCCAAATATAATCCATGTAAGTGATTGTCAATTGACGTTCACCCAATTTTCTCAAAAAATTAAAAAACAACGATAAATGATAAGGATAACGATATTCACATATCTGTGCACTACAGCACTAGGCACAGAACAAACGTGATATAATGATATCATCGTGTAAACAAACTATAAAACGATTTTAATTAAAAATATTTTAAATTGTAAAATCAACAATTTAAATCTACATTTTTACAAGACAAATTATTTCGGGCATAGTTTCTACCGCCCCCCGTCAAAGTAAAAAAAGGAGTTGGGGCGTGTGCAAAAAAAAATAGTAGGGGAGTTCCGTCCCCTTGTGTACCCTCCCCCCCCAATTCGAACAATGGTTCTCACATATCTGTACTGCGTGTACGTGGGGCGAATTTGTTTGGGTTTCGTCGACGGATCTTTTTGTCGGTGTCACGATGTGAAGAACGTGTCCGCGTATTATTTTATCGTGCGCGATCGTATGCCTGCAGAGTGTATCAGTAGCGTATTTACGGAAAGGGATTTGGAAGATAGTCTGGGCCCTTGAACTTCTTTTGTTTGTTTGTATATGCTACGACGGTAAAAGTATTTAAATATATATATGCCTAGACGGCAGTGGCGGATTGTGCCACCGGGAAATTTCCCGGTGAGCCGGAGAAATTCTTTTCTTATTTATGATTGTTATTTTTATTTTATTTATTTTATTTTATTGCATTTCCACTAAATTTTTTGTGTTTATGGTGTTTTGAGCCGGTAAAATGAAATTCTGCCAGGTCGGTTAAAATTCAGAATCCGCCACCGTTGGATGATAAAGAGTATTTTCAAATATTTGTCAATAAAAAAAGCGTGATTCGTCGTCTCATCCACCCCTCCCCCATCACCATAAACAATTCCTAAAGATGCCGCTGTCAGGTAGGAATGCTGCCGAATAAAATATTTTATCATCGTAATAATAATAGTGATTTTAAACGTGATGGATTATGTTTAATTTCAATACGCGTACATTATTATTATTATTATTCAATTAAATGCGGTCCTATCAGAAATATTTGATTTCATGTGAACGCGTTATTAACATTACTCTACTATAAAAATATTACACACAACATAATAATACACATTCACGCTCATTCACAAATTCACGTACACCCAAGTGTATGTCAATACAATAATTCTTTTTAACATAAATATATATAAACTCGAGTGTAAAAATACATTGTATTCAATTGATGTGTCCATATTAGACACGTTGAATACATTTCTATTGCGTCAATGGAAACTAAGTTATATTCAATTGATCGAAGTACAGACCGCGCGACACACATTGGCAGTTTTCCTGCGCGATCTACGGACTTAGGTTTTATTTTCGTTACAAAGATAAATCATTGTTCGGGTGTTAGTACACATAGTACTACATTTTGATTATACGTAACCTACCTCTACAATCCACGTACTTGCCAACATCTTGTTGGCTATAATCGGAGCTGGGCGCAGTAATTGAATTTAAATAGTCCAATAACAATTATAAATGTTCATTATATTTTATTCGTGTGGTTTTTGTGGACTGTTTGTAAATATTGCACAACAATATGCTGAACGCGACGAATCTTCCCATTCAGACTGATTATTTTTATAATACATATTTAGTTCGCTGAGAAGATAACAAACGCATAGAATGAAAACTCAAACCGATAATCAAATAATTGAAATTATTAAATTGTTTAACGATACATTTTAATTCTAAAAATAAATACATTATATTGTAAAAATTGTGTTCGTAGGCAATAGATTAACACAAACATCTGGTTTTTCTTCTTCGGCACTCATCGAACGTGCGTGTCAATTTGCTTGTTTTGTGTTATACCCAACTAGATCTTGTAATCCGTTTCACTTTTTTACAAATTATTTTTTTTTTAAGTAAATATAATTATAATTATTATTCAGTTAAATTGTTTTATTCAAAAGCAGAAATTCAATAACACAATTTGTTATTAGTATACAATTTTACAACTATCTGTTGGTTACAACTATGAAAATATTTCGGTTGAGATTTAACTTTTTGTTATTGAATAAAGTAATATGTTTAATCCTGCCTAATGATCACAAACATCCAGAAATAATTCTCTCGTCCTTGATTTTTGAGTATTTATTATATATATATTTTATATTAAGCGATTAAAATAAAAAAAAACCATTTTTTTTCCCATCCGAAAAATTGGTTTGGCGTACGCGTATAACGTGAAGTAACAGCTGAAATATTTTAATGAACAAACGAGCAGTAAGTACAGAAATAAAAAATTGACACAAAAATATCGAAAGTTTACACAACATTAAACAAATACATATTCTATACACACTCAATAACAACGACATGTTATATTGATATACCGGCGGACAATTTTTCCGTCAAATGTGAATTAGAACACGAACAAATTAATTTCGATTTAGATATATGTACACGCACGCTCAAAAAAGTGTGTACATTTCTACTAGTTTATTATAGTATTATTACGTCACGCACAAAAAATTGACGAATTTCAATATTTAAAACAGTTTAACTCGTTCAAACTTGATTGAAACACGCAAAACATATGTATTTGTTTTAACTTTAATTTGTAGAGCTTTTTTTTATTTTTGCTATACTGACTAAAAATTTAAAAAAATACTTACGTGGTCATTCATTTACTGTAATTCTAATTTTGAAAAAAAAACCACTTATAGATATTGAATGTTTTAGCGACTTCGAAAGGGAGAAAAAATTCACAAACTCACAGAGGGATATTTTTATTTAATTTTTCGACTGGACACACAGCAGGAAACTCACAAATACTGCACCGGGTAAACAGGTCAAGTGTATTATATTGTATAGACGTGTCACAGCGAAGACACTGTATAATAAAAATCATGGTTCTTATTGGCGATAAGCGTTTTTTTTTTTTTTTTTAATACAAATATATTAAACTGACGATTTCAAACACTCTTCTTTTGATTAATTTTACACCCGTGTCAAAACAGTAACCGAATATAACTCTCATTGTTTCATTGATGTGCATGCTATATATATATATATACACAACCACGTCTGTTATTGTCAATCATTGGCACATGGACATGTATTGGCAGACCACTAATGCGGTTTTTCTTTTGTTTTGTTTCAATAAAACAGCAATTTCATTATTACAATTCGCCGTTATAATATTACGTGTAAACAAGTTTATTTATTATTAAAAATTATCTCAAAACGTGTTGATAAAAGCAAAAACTACTCAATGTGTACTAAGTCTAAATCAATTAACTGTAACATATATGGTTACATAATTACAAGATTTAAAATTGTATTGAATAACATAATATAGACAAATTATGTTGGAATGAATATATGCATATAATAAAAATAAAAATATCTGAAACCTACATAATGTGCAACAATACATATATTTTATAACATAATGTAAAATCAACAAATTTATTTCACGCTAAAATTTAATTCTAATTCCATTTTTTGTTTTTTTTTAAATAATTATCACATTTATAATTAAACTAACAAATACTTCAATAATATTATACTAGTATATAAATAATAAATCACTTCTATGTTGACAAGAAAAATACTAAATCATTAATGACTAAACAATACTAGAATTATTAAATGGTAACAGTGTAAAAATAATTGTCTTTTTAACATTAACTATAACAATACATAAATATTTTAATCATTATTATTATTATAAGGCAAATGAATATAATATTGAAACACATAAGTCATGTTATAATTATTTCTAGATTGGACCCTATGTTTTTATAATAGCGCTAAAATTATATTCATATGCAAATATATTATATTATATAATAAATGTATACCCATTATAATATATGATTAAATTCAATACGTTTAATATGTTGGTGTTCATAATTACTATATTAAGAGATTCAAAATTATTTTTAGTATATTCCAATTATAGATAATGAAAGGGGAAAAATTTGCAAATAGGAACATGAATGTACTAACAATTTAATTAATAGTGTATATTACAAATTACACTACTCTTTAGAATATTGAATTTTTTTTTGTTGATAATTTAAATAATTATTGTTAGTTAATTCTACAAATTAACTAGAAGAATATAACATAAATTATGTAGAAATAATTTAAATTATATATATATATTAATAAATATATATATATATATTATACAGGGTGTGGCAATAGGTTCTGAGGAATTTTGATGCAAGTTTGTAAACCAATTACTAGAAACAAAGTAATAAAATTAAGTATATTTTATCTAAGAAAAAGTTAATATTTAATTATCATAAACAAAATTTTCATTTTTAAAAATTCCTTACTTAAATGACCCCCTCTATTTACTATGCAGCCAGCTGTCTGTTTATGCA
Organism: Schlechtendalia chinensis; assembly: GCA_019022885.1. Classification (NCBI taxonomy): domain Eukaryota; kingdom Metazoa; phylum Arthropoda; class Insecta; order Hemiptera; family Aphididae; genus Schlechtendalia; species Schlechtendalia chinensis. Next base: position 9,258,924 of record CM032339.1, on the reverse strand, counting down.
TAAACTGTCCATAACTCTCTATAGCATATTTACATTGATGGTTGTAATTTTCTGTCAAATGTTTTCTTTTAACTCTACATAGTAATGTTTACAGCTTATTTATAAACACTTTATATTTCAAAAAACCCCACAAAAAGAAATCAGGTGATGTTACTCCTTACAAAAATATTGAACTAGCATGGAAAATTGTATGTAAGGTTATTATGGATTTGTAATAAATATATTACAATATTATTATAAATAATATATACCGTAATAGCAAATACTTGTTGAATCACACAAGTCAAGTGTCTATAACTCCTATACCTATGAATACTATATCAAATAAAACTATATATTGTGAACTTTAATCAAGCCAGAAACTAATCTATCTTATCTATTTCAGTGCATGACTATAGCGCTCTATAATTCATCAGAACCCACTGCAGCACCTTGTGTATATGAGGAGGTACCTAAAAGAAACCGAATTGATTTTGTAGGGGTGAAATGTTTATAGTACCAGATTTTGCTGTCAGAAGCAAGTAGAGCACCTCTCCTCAGTATGTCAAGAATCCTTGTCCGAGAAGGTTCTAATCGGCTTGTGTGAATATTTTCGTGAATGTTTTTTGTATGCTCGTTGTTTTTGCAATGACTGATTGACATGAATAGCATACGGCCGTTAAGTTTTGCTTTCAGCTAAGGAAAACTTGCACAGAAACTTTGGAAATGTAATAAGTGGCCTACATGGATGATATTATAAGATAAAAGCAAATTTTTGAATGGTTTTCCCGTTTCAAAAAAGGGGAAATATCAATTGAAGACCAACTACGCTCTGGACATCCTTTACCGTCGCAAACCAATAAAAATGTTGCAAATATTCGCGAAATCATCATAGAAGATCGACAACAGACCATCAAACAAGTTGTGGAACTATCTGGAGTAACTTGAAGTTCTGTTCAACGAATTTTAAGTTAAGCTTTGGGGATGAAAAGGGTGGTTGCCAAATTTGTTTAAAAAATGCGCTAATTTTTGACCAAAAATTATATGACTGCTGTGCCTTGTCCTCCTCTTCTCTCCTCCCACTCCACACTATTCACCAGACTAAGCCCATTGTGACTTTTTTTTACTCCTCTAAATGAAAAAAAGACACGAAAAAGAACGTTTTACTAACGTTGCTGAAGTAAAGAAAAAACAATGGAGACACTATCAGGCATCACAACGATGAATTAAAAAAATGTTTCGAATAATAGAATAAAAGATAGGACAAGTGTATTAGCTCCAATGGAGAGTATTGAAATTAAGTTTTTATCAAAAAAATTAAATAAATAAATATTTTAAAAATTAATTTGGTTTCTTTTGGGTACCCCTTCATGTATGTAATATATATATATATATATATATATATATATATTGTTTTTTATAACCAAAACCTTTTAATTGAAGATATAATGATGACTGATAATGTTAATGAATAAAAAATTAAATATTATTTAAAATCAAGATGAATTCCAAATAAATAATTGATTTTCATTATTAATTATTTATGCTTATTACTAAAAACATAAAATAATTAAAACTTTTCAGTAAATAAACAAATAATTAAATTAATAAAAAAGATTGTGCTTCAAATGAAATATATTGTTATTTATATGTTACTTTAATCATAACAGTTTTCACTTGAAAATAGAACTAAATCAAAATTCGAAAAAAACTTGATTGCTATTTTTTTTTTATTTCAATAAAAAATACTTTATAGTTTAAGTACTTTAAAGCCAATCACTAATGTTTATAATGAGATATGAAAAGTAAATTAATAGTTGGCACCATTAAAAATAAAAAATAATTTATAGTTTAAGATAAATTTAATTTCTTTTTTTATTTTAATAGAACATTTAAAAAAAAAACCCTAACACCCTGTTTGGAAAATTTTGTCTTTAAGCTTTAAAAAATTAAGGAACTCTACTTAATGTAAAATATTTCATACTCTGGATAGGAACCTATCAAATTAACTAAAAATAATGGAACTAGATAATCAAAATATATAGGTAATACAATTTTCATTTTTAGATTATAAGTAAACCAAGTTGGATTTGATTTACACTTAAAAACATGATATATTACTAATTTCTTTTTGGAAATTAAAATTTAATAATATGGATTAACATATTATATTTTATACTGGTAGGTAATATTTTCAAGGAATAATAACAAATAATAATAACAAATACTGACATGTAACTATTGGATTATACAGAAAGCTATTGAAACACATTGATTCCCTGTAATAGGTAATTATCATAATTTTAAATACTACTTATAAGAAAAATCATCATTTAATCTACTAACAATATTGAATTTTTATTATCCAATAGGTATTTTATAAACCGTTGTATAATATATTTTCTTAAATGTTTTATTGAAATTGGCAATCGATAATTTTGGTCGTTTTGGTAATATTTATTAACAATGGATAATGTGAATCTGTATTATACAACGAGTTGTATAGAACCTGTTTAGAATGACGTTCCCAAACAAGGGCATTATAGTTTTGTTGTACAGTGCATACCAAACCCTCTTGCTGTGCCATGTTTATGAACTTGTACAATGTAGTCCCTCGTTTTGGTGCCGCAACCAATGCAACTCCACCAAATGCTAATGATGCTGCAATAGTACGTACCAAATCATCACGAGCTTCATCAAAAAACAAGCAGTCAGCAGCTAGTATCACATCGTAATGACAAATGTTTTCAGGCCTTTGATCCCATTTCAACACCTAATCAGCGAATTATTACCATTAGTTCCAGAATAAATTGAAAATGTAAATATTCAGTTGTTCATTTCAGGCTACTAATTTCCTTCAAAAGCATGCTTATAAGAAAGACTTTAGCTTTTTCCACTACAACTATTGAAGTAACACAAACAAACAGAAGAAAATAAAAAGATGATAAAGAAGATAAATGATAGGTAATTAGATTTTTTTTTAAACTCAAAAATCATTAATTTAACATGGTTCATGATCATTATTAATGTATACAAATAGGTGCCAATCAGATTAATAACAAAAACTTTAAATAATAGATAATAATAACAATTAATAAATAATAATTAATATATGTATTAAAGAAAAACAAACAATCTACATATGTATTGGTCTGTTTTAATAACATAAATGTTTATCATAACTAACCGAACATGTAGTTTTTGTTGTAAACACATTTTTTTCAAGTATACGTTCAACATTGTAAACTGAATTCGGATTTCCATCAGTCAGATGAACATCACTACAAAAACCATACAGAGCTGCCATTACACCTGCCAAACAGCTCATACCGCCGCCCAGCTCCAATACAGTCTTATCCCGGAATAAATCCAGATTTGATAATACATAGTAGGCTAATATCTCTTCAGATGGCCATATACGAACATTCCCAGTATTATTAAAGCCCATAAGTTCTTCAGGTGTAATAATTATAGAAGACCGACATACATTTGCCGAAAAATAATTGTTTTGAACACATGCAGAATATTTATACCATTCAGTATTGATACATTCAATATTAAAGAGATCATAACTTATTTGTGCTGCAAATATTTGGTCTTGACATTTTTTACTGACTGTATTTGCCAATAATTTCCATCTATTACGTGCACGTTCTTTAGTATTCATTATTCAACACATAATTATAATTTTTACTTAAATTTATGGTTTTTTTTTTTTTGACTAGATGTCTAGATATATCACAGAAATTGTCCTGCAAGAAACCGGAAAATAAAATTGATAATATATAAAGATAGTACTGCTTTTAATCTAACTTTAATAAAACACCTGATAATTAGTATGCTCTATACTATCTCAGGTAAACAATAGATCAGCAGATTACAAATTATTAATCTGTTTACTAATTTTTTAATCTATTCACTAACCCACATTCTATTTTTTAAATCATGCTATGAGCAGTTTTTCCTCCTATAAATAGGAATAGATCTCACTTAATTTCAATTATAATTTATTATACTATTTACTATATTATTCAGTCTTCAGATCAGATCGATATATAAATTGTTGATTATTAAATTAATATTGACGCGTATTGACATATATATAAGTAGCAACATTTATTTTATTATAATACATATATTTTACTTTATAAAACTTTTTTTATCCATATTTAAATTATTCTTTGCAATTTTAATCAATAACCACAATTCAGTAATATACCTAATTTATTACACAACTATTAGGTAGAGATGGATCAAACTATTCAAAAGCCCAATTCTATGTAAAAAAGTCAAACAAAACTATTGAGTGTTTAATCTGGTTCAAATTTGAAATTAGTTTAAGTATCTACATTATAATTAATTGTTTAATAATCATAGCTTATGGTTTTATGGTTTTATACTACATATCTATTGTAAAATAGTATACCATATAACATTATTATAAACTTGAAAATAATAATTTTATCATATTCCATAATATTATATTATATTATTTGTTTATATCACATTGTATACGCTATGCAATATAAAATATACATCATATAATTTTAAAATATACCAAACAATTTACATGATATGTAAAGAAATATATTAAAATCAACATAATTATACTATTAGTATCAATGATAAACAACACACATCAAAATTTTATATACTCAACAAATTTAAATCAGAAATGAATAATCACAAAAATATAATAAGTGTGCAATCCAGCGTTATTAAATAAATACAAAAACTTATAGGTATAATATATAAATATATAAATATGTAAATATGATGTGTATATTTAAGTAAAATTCAAACCATTACTGGTCTAATTACCTAATTATAATTGTTTTATTTAAAAATGTTTTCTTTTAGATGATTTAAATTAGATTTGTATCTATATGAAGTTGGTAAAGTTCGAGTTTGATATGATATATTAATGATTCGGTTCAGTTTGGGTTTGTAAATAGAAAAAACTTAGTGAAAAAGGTTCAGTTTAAGTTCAGTTCAATTCCAAAAACTAAGATTCAATCCATCTCTAATATTAAGTATCAATATTAATGAAATGACATTAACTGAAAAAATATGGTGTCAATAATAATAATGAGATATTACTGTTGTTAATTTAAAAATAAGTTTGTATGTAACAATAAAAGTTGTTATATACAGAAATTAAAAACCACACTAATCAAATTACATCTAATAATTGTAGGCCAATATGACAAACCCAATTGAGCTTATGTTGTTGTATTATTATGTGGTACTTCAATCCCATTAAAATTATTTGTTACACATAAAGTATATTATTATTTTTCAAAGTCGCTAAAACACAATATCTATAAACCACTATGATTTTACTTTTAATACTTAATTGTATAATTTTCAAGGATATCCGAAAACTAATCTTAATGTTTAAATTCAAATAATGTCAGTTTTATTTATAAATTGTTTATAGTTTAAAAACGTAGTTGTAATGATTATAGTTACTTACATTTTTGGTGTTTATGTCTCCCTGGCAATTTAGTACTTGCAGAAAAAATATTTATTATATTTCATATGGTTTATTTAACAATTCATTATCCATTATCCGAAAACATAAACGTTTTAAAACAAACGGTTAAAAAAAAAACGGTAGACTAGAATTTAAAAAAAAAAAGTACTAATGAATAACTATTGTATCGTTTAATTTGTATTTTGTATTAAGTATACTCGACAAATTGAAATATTGGTATATAGGAGGGGCAGAATATTGATATCCCTAACGTGATGACCAACTTAACATAAAGTAAATTATGTAAGCCAAAACGAAAACCTCTCCGTTATTATCACTGTTATCACCGGTTATTGTCTAATGTGATAAAAAACTGATAACACTGTTTGGATTTTGATGTGAAGGCAAGAAAAAATTAAAAATTTTAAATTCTAAAATGTAATATTATTAAACAACTCACAAATATTTTTATTGTATAAATTATCCTATACTATGGTTCGTGTCATAACGGCCTACAACTTCGAAGGCCAGAAAATAGACACATGCGCTGATCCAGTTGCTTTTACATCGGCTCCTGGGAACAGGTAAAGTATAATTCTACCCTAAAAACTATCTAAACAGTTAGCGATTATTTATTTCACATTTTTCATTCAAATTTTACGTGTTAACTTAGACTGTTAATTGCATTAGCACATCATGCAATCGAGGTTCAAGATTTATCTGATGAATCGAAAGCTACGTACGCAATACCTACAGTCGACCAAGTGGTCCAGCTGTCTTATTGTAATGCCGGCAACTATATTGTCACTTTAGAAATGAAACGAAAAAGATCTGGAGATGATTTATTGTTTCTAAGAGTTTATTGCAACTGGGAGCAATGCAGTCAAGGAACCCCGCCATTGCGAGCTAGAATAGCTGGACGTGTTACACCTACAGGGTCGCAGATAGGAGACAATGCATTAGATATAATTGAAATCCCAGTGAAGTTTAAGACTATAAATTCGTTTGCCTGTTGCCAGGTAATGCAAAATAATCGTGTATGTATACACAATATTTTATTAGAGATGAGCTAAACTGTTTAAAATTTCAGACCAAACTAAATTAAATGTAAAATGTGTGGTTTTATATGAACATTTTACTTTATGTAAAATAAATCTAACTGAACCGTACAGTCCTTCAAACATGAATATTTTATCGAACTGAATTTTGCAGGAAATTATAGATTTATTATAACTAATTTATCACTATCCATAACACAGTTTTGTTGTTTTATGCTACATATAGACTATATAGCATTATAATTTTAAAAATAATAGTTTTATTATTTTCTACATTTTAATTTATAATTTTTTTTTTATATATCACTATATATGTTAAAATAAAATATATATAAGAGAACTTGTGATTATTTTATACACAAAATGTTTGAAACCCAAATTACAAAAATTATACACAATAACCGCGTATACGTATAGCTACAGTAGCTTGCGCTGATGATGACAACGTAGTTGTCGAAATACGTATACGCGGTTATTGTGTATAATTTTTGTGATTTGGGTTTCAAACATTTTGTGATTATATATGTTACTTATTTATAGTATATATGATAAAACATAAAAATGTACTAAATAATTCACAGTAATGTGTAGCTACAGAAATATAAAATAATAAGTAGGTAATATTAAATATTATAATATACATTTATAATTAAAATTAACAATGTTCTGTGGCATGAACAATTTTTAAATCCTCAATAATTCCAAATCTAAATTAGTATTTTCACATGACAATTTTTTAATTTTTTTTTAATTTAAATTTATTTGTAAAAAAAATATTACTTATTTAATACTAAACAATGTAAACTGTAATATGTAATACAAGTATGATAATAGAATAAATAATTGTAATCTATTATAAACTTTAAAAAAAATTCAACTTGTTACTTACATAGATTTATATAATTATTCTTTTAAAATATTTTTCTTTTTTCAATCCAAATTTGATTTGCTCCTATAAAATATATTAGTAATTATTTTTAGTTCACATTTAGATAAATAATTCATATATGTTAATTTAATAAGTTTTGTTCAAACTCATATATGAAAGAAAAATGTTGGTTCGACTATAAAAACCGGGTTTGGACCTATCTCTATAACTTACCATTGTACAGAAATCATAAATTTTATTATTATTGTTAATATATATAATATTTTGTTTTATGCTTGCATACCTACATAATATAATTATCTATTACTAACTAGTTAATTGTTTTTTCTCAAAAGTAATATCTAAATATATAATTTAAAATTTACTCCAAATCTAAGCTTAGATTTTATTTTATCTTTATAAAAAAAAATCCTAAAAAAATTGTAAGAAAAATTAGGTAGGTATGAAAATGTTGACAACTATTTTTAGGATTAAAACTAATTAATAACTATAAATTACAGGAAACTGGAAATATTATTATTGCATCCAAATGTACACTCAGTATTTTTAGAATGGTGATAAAAACACATGACATATCTCGACTACAGTTCTTGGATTTTGATACATGGCCCATGATAATGGACCTTAAGCTTAATATTTGTGATTTACAAATGGAACAAGACATTATAGCTGTTTTTGGAGAACATAGAATTCAAATATTTCAAATTCTTAAAGGTACTGTTAAATACTAATTGCAGAGTATGATAATAATACCATTTATACAAATATTAATACGCATTTTCAATTAAAGATACTAAAAAAATATCAGATTGGAGCTCTATGAAAACTAGTAACATTCAAGAAAATACTGAACAACCCGAGATTTTACCTTCTGGACCAATTAATTTAAATCAGTTATTTAAGTCTAAAAATGACACTTATCTTAGGCAATTTGTTAATCCTAAATGTTTTCCAATTATGGTAATGACTCCTGGTTTTGATGATAGTGCATTGATAGAACAAGAAGAAGACGCTCCGTTTAATATTGTTGATCTGCCCATTACTATAAATGAAACTGAAGCAAATGATGTATGAATATTTATTTTTTTTAAATTGAATAGTATATTAATTTAAAAAATTTATTGTAGCCTTGGAATGAACCTATCTGCTGGACAGTTAAAATGTTATTGCAACTCGAATTGAACATGAGCAGATGTCATAATACAAATGAACATATAAAATCTGTTTTACTGCATTTGATTTATACACGACATGAAACATCTAAAGTTTTAGGTAACTGATTACATTGAAAAATAGTATAAATATTATATTATATTATATTTAAAATATGGACTATGTTTATACATTTATTTTGATCAACTATAATAATTTGGTATTTTGTTTAGCATTTATATAATAATATTTTCTAATTTCAATTTACATTATATTAGTGGTAAATTAATGTTTAAAGTTCAAAAATATACTATTTATGATTAAGTATGTAATTAATTTTTTTAATACCATTATATTATAGAATGGAGTTTTCCTCGTTTTCGTACTGAGACTTACAATTACTTAGCGTGTGTCAACTGCTTAATAAGTTTAAAAGAAGAAGCTTTTGTTTTTCATTCCCTTGTTAAACATGAAAAAAATGATATCAAGGTTTGTATAATTATAAATTTACTTTAAAAAAAATCTTAAAGTAATATTTTTTTATTTGATTTTAGATAATTCCTGCACAATGCATCACTGTTTATAATTTTACATCACCAGTTGTTAACATTTTTATGGATCGTTCAGTACTACACGTATTGACTACTACTAGCTTAGAAACGTATACAATTAGATTATTTCCTTCATCAAGTCCATCTCCAGTATAAAATTATTATTAATACTAATTAAACTATTTTGATGTCCACAATGTCTGTTTTGTCTATCTAACAGGCATTGAATAAAACCACACTAAACAAAACTTTAATTTTGGTGTTTGGATTATATTTAGGAATCTATATAAACATGTCTTAAAATATTCTCTAGAAAAAATGAAAGTGAATTTTACAAAAATACTATCTAGGATCTTGGAAAATATTATTCTATTGATATTTGTATTCTGATTTTAACATAAACATCACAATTAAAGTTATACTTTACTTGACTTTTAATTATTTCCTATTAGACAGACAAGAACAGTAAATGTAGATGTCACATTCATATAATAGCTAAGTTAATTAAAATGTTCGAGTTTTTTTTAATTATGTATTTATATTGGCATGTTTTTTTTTTTTTTTGTTTTTTTAGTCACGTATTTTATCCGAACGTGTGACACTAATTGGTCATAAACCATTTTTGGGTATTGTTGATATGGTACTATTAGAAAATAAATTGGTTATTTTCACTTCTGCTAATTCAAATCAAGATAATAAGTACATTTATAAATAAAATTGTTTATTCTTAAAGGCTTAATAAATTTGAGATGTTATTAACTTGTAACTAGAGTAAACAACAGTTGGACACTTTATATGTTGATGCTGCCTTCACCTAGTAGAATCTGTAAAGTTCTAACATTTAAAGCCAGGATTTCTAGATTCAAAACTCCAAATAAGTATATTCATTTGATGAAAGAAGCATTAAATATATCAGATATTGTAGAGAATTATGTGTACCGTGGTTGTGGTACTGCACGTTTGGGTAACAATGATTTGAAAAAGTATTATTGCCTTGTAGCTGACCATTATTTTTTGTAAGTTGCATAAATATATGAAAATAATCAAATATTAGTGAGACTGTTAAATATTTTAGGTATGAAAAAGATGGTTGGGAGTGGTCTTACAAGCTCTATGAAAAAGCTAATTCTCAACCAATGGATGTATTTATACGTATGAAACAAGTAGAAGATATGTACACACGTGTATGTAAAACTCAAATTGTTTTTATATATACATATATATATTATTATTATTTTATTATATTTTTCAGGTGAAACGTCCAGTAGACACTACTCCTGCTATTAAATTTTATATTAGTTTATGGGTAAATGATCATCCTAAGGAAATTGATTTAAAAATATTAAAGTATGCGATAAAGATGGCAGAAAAAAGTCATGATATATTGTATATTGCTGAACTCATACTATCTGAAAATTCTATTAGAAAACTACCACTCAACAGTGTGATTAAACATATTAAAAAAAATTTAGAAAACAGGTACTTATTATAAATAATTTCTTAATATTAAACATATTTTATCATTAATATTATAAAAAGTACTCTACCTGTGACTGTATTATTAAGTTAAAATATTATTGACATAAATCTATTATTTTATTGTAATTCATCATTTACATTTAAATTTGTGATACATTTTATGACAAAGTAATGAATGGAAAGGAGCTTTGACATTCACATTACTGTACTTATACTCAATATCAAACATTGATACCAAGGATGTCTATAATTTATATAACAAAGCAGACGAAGTTTCAAATAAATCATTTGTGCAGTTTTGTAAAACTTATTGCCATCTATTGATAGAACAAGTAAATTTGGTTATTTAATTTTAGTACAATGTATAAAAATTATGTATTAAAACAATAAAACTACTGTATTATTAGATTGTATTAATAATTGTATAATAGTTTATAAAATAATTTATGTTTTATTTACTTAAATCTATAACTATAATTATTATTATTATTATTATATAATAATTATAATTATAATTATTATTATTATTATTATATAATAATTATTAATGTAAACACATAGTATAATACCAAATTAACGCAATATTAACTGATAGGTTTTAAAGAAACAATATTGTTTAATTTTAAAAGTTGTGCATTGTATCTATATTACATTCATTATTTAATTTAAAAATTTATTGAAATTGTATTTAATAAAAAAAAATAACAAGAAAATGTTCATATGAATAAAAATGTTACTTTACATTATGACATATGACATTAATGGTATATTATATTTTTAAATTAATTTATTATAAAAAAAAATGTATATAATTAATATTGATTACAGGATTCCTCGTTTTCTGATTTTTCGTTAATCTTGATGCAAGAAACACCTATTTTAATTGCTCATGGTTTGGCAGAAATCATTTTTTCTAGTCAATCTATAAAACTACGAAAAGTCATTCAAGCATTTCAAAAATATATCGGATCTCATATGTACTCCACAAATGTAACGGAAGTGTTCAAACGATTTCTCGAATTACATTTCTCTCGTTCTTATGGAAATGACAAAAAACCAGATCTCAATAAGAAGTATATCTGTGATGCCATCAAGGTGAAACATTTAGTTCTATAATCTTCTATTATACTTATAATATAGTTTGTAATTTTTATTTCTAGATTCTATTTCGACAGTACTTAACAGATCTCACCAAACCAATTTTGGATAATTCCATGCAAACTAATGTCAGAGACTGGAAAAATATTTACAATTCACAAATACCGGGCTATATACAAATGCTACCATGTTACAATAGTAACAATGAAAATTTAATTAAACTACAGAGTTTATTCTATACCAATTGGCTAACCAAAGATTTCATCGAAGACATAAAACAAGTTCTACCTTTATTGAACAAACCTCCATTTAGTCTGGAGATCATGGCTTCTACAAATAACATGAAAACAATTGAAATCATCGTAGAGAAGTGTCCCCATGCTGTTTTAAAATACTCAATGGTTAGTACTAGGTCTAATTTTGTTATAATGTGTTTAACTAAATACTTAATAGTTATACACAATAGTTTTCATTTTAGGATTGTTTAAAAACCAAGTCTGAATGGAAACATACAACAAGTTTACTGGAAAAAAAATCAAAATCGGATATAGATAATCAGTCCAAGTACCATGAAGTTTTACATGGTAAAAATATATTATTCATTACTTAATTTTTAGAGGGTGGAAAGAAGGTATTTCTGCCTGTCTAACACACACAAAACATAGTAATTCTGACTTTTTTGCTTCCAATGTACTGACCAATCTAGTGGTACAATAAGAAGTCTAAAAACGGATTTGAATTTCTTATGAAATGTACTTTAGATAAACGGTACATTCTTAACGTTTTTCTCTTAAATCCCTCCAAAATGAATTAAGCAAATTGAGAAATAGAAAATCCTAATATAAAAAAAATTTTAAAATGGGATAGTCAATTTAAAGTAGAATACACGATAAATTCAAATCTATTATCCTAATCCTGATCGTATCACTAAATCAATCAGTATGTTGGAAATGAGATTTCATATTGTGTCTAAAGGGTAACCTCAGTTGCTGACATATATGTACGCATAGGAATGTATTTCCACATCATTACAATACATTCTTACTGACTATCATTTACGTTTCACCATTGATTACCATTGATTCTATAATCAATAGTTTTACACAAACACTGCGTAATGCGTACTTTATTATAAACTTTAAAAATTACTCGTAATTAATTATAGAATAGCCTGTACATGACTCCTTAATCATATTTTTTCTATTTTTTTTTTTTAGATATTTTGGAGTACTTATCACATAACATGTCTGTTGAAGAATTCTGTAGTGTTCTTCCAGCAGAAGATACATCAAATGTAGTTCACAGTGAATATCAAACTTATGTTATTACGTGTCAGAAGATCAACCAAGCAAATCAAATTAAGTCAATGGTTATGGCTACCGGTCAACAACTTTTAGCTTCTCTTAATTTCAAATAAATGCTTAGAAACGCCATCTTTTAATGTTTTGGTGCACATGCTTTTATCAATGTATGAACTAACATTGCGACTTTTTAATTAGTAATATGCACATTTTAATTATTTATTTATTTTTTGATACACAAAATATTTGTTTTATATGTAAATCTATAATTGTTTTCAATTGGATAATAGTGATCATAGAGTATTGAAAAAGTGACTGCTTATTTTATATGTATAAATTTTGATTTGTACTTTATTACAAAAATTATACTCTTATTGATGAATTGTTTTAAACATCCAAATTTATTGACTAAAAAATATTTAAATTAAAATCTATTTTTAAATATATACTTATTTTTTTTTTTTTTCTAAATATAATAATGGAAATTAATTATTGTTGCCTACCACATTACACATTAAAAAAATTAATTCATTGTTATTTTGTATATATTTTTAATATTGTTAATTACAATATTATATTGTTGGCATCATGTTACAAATAAAAACTGAGCAACATTTTAAAATCATTTGGTTTTTGTTTAAAATCATTTTATTATTATATAAGCAAGTATTGTTTCAAACTGGAATTGTGTTTGGTATATTTAGCAAAATATATGAACATATAAAACATTTATTTATACTATTGTTGGGGACTTATTGGATTTTGCATATTTTATTATTTTTCGATTATGAGTGCGCATAATTATAATAATCTGAAAAAACAGAAAAACAAACAGTGCATATAAATAGACAAAAAACGTAAAACCAATCTTGCGTCTCAGCTCGACACGAGCACCCCGATTAAATTTCGTGGTGGGTTTCGGTGGAGAGGGTTGATCCCTTAAACATTCCATCATTCATAATTAACTAAAAATATATACGTTTTTATTCGGTTGATCTAGACTATATAGGTTACATATGTGCGGCGACGCGTTATTTATAAACTTAGACTTGATGCTTTAATAATACAGTAAACGGGACATTATTTCATATTCGCGTTCTGTATTATATTTGTATGAAACGCGACGGTTCAACTAATAATCGGATAATTTTTTTTTAAACAGTTATTCCATCAAAATATGTAAAAAAAATGTACGGCCCACTGTATAATATCGTCTCGTATTAGAAAAAACACAATCGTCTTATAATTCGTACGACGACGACGACGACGACGATTCGTCGTCGATGACCGTTTTCCTTTTCGCGTCCTTTTATAGTCGCGTAATACGATATATTTTGACAATGTCGAATATCAAATTTGAGATACGCGTACGCGTAACATGGTCAACGGTCGTCATTAACTCGTTGCCACAGAAAAACAATCGAAACGTCAACGGCTTTGCCGTAAAACCAGTGGATTTGAATTGGGAAAAAATTAGAAGAGGGATACAAAACAAACGCGCGTCCCTGAAGAATTAATTGACTTATCGACTTGCGGGCACTACGGCGTTATTGGCGTCCAATTCAGAAAAATTAGAAGGGGTCCGTTGAAAAATGTTTTTTTTTTATTTAAAAAGAGATGAATTCGATCACCGTTTAAAACTTATGAAACCATTAATCAATTGTAACTGGCTTACGATAATTTTCATTCATGTTATCCGCCGACCATTTTTAACGTTTATATAAAATCAAAAGCATGTTGCTTCTAATCATATTATATAATCACTATGTTCATTGACGTCTCATTCAATTTTAATTGTTTTACATTTGCTGTGATCATTGGTGGTGGTAAATCAATTTTGTGCTCACGCAATGCAACTCTTGTTTTTCATACCGAACTTCCCCATATGAATAATCAATGTTTTTAAATATATTTCAAGAGTAAAACCAATTTTTGATTTAACCTAACCTAACCTAACCAATTTTTGAAGTTAAAAAAATGACCATTTATTATTTATAAAAATAACGTAAGTTTGAATTTTCTTCTATATAACTTATTTAACAGCTATAACACTAAAACACTAATTTTTTAACTTGAATAGTTAGTTCAACCATAAAAATTCATAAAAGAAATTAATTTTGTGGAACACATTTACCTACTATTATTATTATTAATAATAATAATTTAGGTATCACTGAACCAGTTGATAAACAATAACAGTTAATATAACTAGTAACGTTTTACCTATTATTCTTTTTAGACACCATCATAGATGAAAATAAGTTGGCAATTTTTTGTGCATGTATGTCTTTTTCACTTTTATTTTCCATACTAGAATTTAGTTGTATAATAAACTGTCAATATTTTTTCTAACTAGTTATTTTATAAATAAATAACTAGTAACGCTTGAGTAAAGTAAGTAAAGCATTCGACTGCGTGAAAGAGAATATTATGTTCGTGTATTTGTATCACGATGCATTTTTATTGTATACCCTCCAATGCACCACTGCCAGTGACCAACAGCCAAAAAGGCAGGACCTATACGGATCGTGCTTAGCGCGACGCTCGGGTCTGCTTGAGTTTCTCCGGCTCGCCGGTTGAATCCGAGCATGCTTAGCCCCACGCAACTGTTCTAAACCGTGGGTGGTGGATGACAGGACATCTTTATAGCGGAAGACAGTTACAAATATACTGACTATGTAAGCAAAGATCTCTCGTAAGCGATTCCGGCCCCGTTGCCGGACGAATCGTCCTCGAAACACGTCATCTCCTAGCTGGGGGGGGGGGGAGGTGACCAAAAAATATAAATTCCTCCCGGGCTCATCGTCGCCAAGGGGAGCGACGGGTGATCGGCGGAGGTTAATGCTCCACGCCGTCGGTTGACCAACACGACTAGTGGCTGCCTGAACCGGGTCACCATACTGGTTGAGACGAGTGAATGGAACCACGAGTCCTTCACTGTGGCAAAGGCCTCAACTTCTCAGACTAAGTTCCGGATGACATTCGGTCGTGGGTATTACGGCGTCTAAGTACACGGGCATCTGATGGCTAGTAACATCTGAAAACTCATATGACAGTAGAGGCAAATGTTGCTCGAAGCATGTCCTACTTATGACGCGTGCAAGAACAGTAGCACGGGTGGTTTCTAATGCTCCGACGCAGGGACTACCCTCGCAGCCGTAGAGACACGGGTCGAGTTCGATCAGGGTTGGATACGTGCGAGCTGGGTTTCGTTACGATGGCTAAACTGTTGAGCCCACCACGCCAATCAGCACGCATCGATGTGTAAATGCGGAACGAGCCCTCGGAGTTCTTGGTCTTGATCAACGCTAAGTCGATTGGCGTCTCGCCTGACGACTTGTTCTCGGCCGAGGCGTCCTCTGCCGTGCCCCTTGAGTAGCGCTGTGCGCTAAAAAAAGCTGCACTTAGCAACTGCTTCGGTCATTAAAATTGGCTTGGATTTTCCAGTTACCAACAATCGGTTTACCTATCTATAACGAACCTGCGACATGTCGTGTTTATGTGTCACAGCGTTGTTACAGAAGATGAACAACGTACGTTTGTGTATGTTTTACGAAACATAATTAAACAACAACAAATTATCACAAAATGGTTAGTCATGTTACAATGTTTACACGTCAAGAAATGTTTTTTCTCTAATTTTTTTTACAATTTTTTTTTTTATAGGTAATTTATCAACGCATTTATCCGTACACGTATTTATTAACGTAAAACTGTACGACGGTCATAAGCAATTCGTATACACGATAATTCCCATCGAGATTGCTGAGAAATGATTTCTCTTGAAATATGTCATTGAAAGTCTCGCCTTGACGTTCGTCGTGTACGATATTATACCATCAAAGCGAATCGTCCGCGACATAAAGCGAAATTGCACCGCGCATCAGTAAATACCATATTTTCGAGAACAAATCGTGATGACGGTTTTCGTTCACATCACATGTTTCATGCGAATTGACACATTTAAATAGAGTTGACAGTTTAGGGAACACGAAAAGTCTCATATTGAATATTATGTAGTATATATCGTGAATATATAGTAAACGCATACGTACATAATACGTTTCGAACATGGTCGTGTGCACAATTATATTATCAATCGAAGGTTGTTATTTAGAAATGGATGCGGGGAAATAAGCGAATGAAACGATAAAATGTGTTAGGTATTGTATACTAAATTGCTACAAATAGTAATCCGACCAAATATTTTTTAAAAATAAAATAATGTAGGTAATACAAATTGTGATTCGTGTTTTGTATTTATTTCATAGCAAAAAAACAGTTTAAAACATTTTAATAAGAAACTATAATGATATTGTAAATAAAACAAGTTTACAAATGAAATAAAATTAAAATTTCAGTACGTTTCGTTTTTTAGTTTAATTTTTAGTTATGAATTCAAATTGTCAAGATTTTACAACTTGGAGAATTGCAATGTTTATATTTTATATAAATATTTAATTTCAGACGAATTTCAATCATTTGTTTTATAGTTTAAAGTTGAAATATTAAAACAACATTTTAGATTTTGAGTAAAATCAAAAACGTACTGGTTTTACAATGATATATATATATCTTCATTAATTATAATATGTATTTAAAAATCGAATCTTTTACTTTTTACTATTTACCTTATACTTACAATGACAAAACATTATAGTAAACATACTACATAGGTTCATTCAGAATCGTTTATCGAATTCAAAGATATATCACTACTTTGAAATTCTATATAATAATTTGCTAAGTGACTAAATGGTAATTGTCTACATTTATACAGTGAAAGGAATAAACGTACCAATTTGTAAAATCTTAATAATTGTTTTAATCTAATGTTCTGAAGCAGAATATTTTTTATAAAATATTAGTATATATCATATACAAAATTATAAACTATTTTTTTTTTTATAATTCATATTAAAAAATTAAGTTTTAAAAATAATCACATAGTAATAATTCCAGTGCTAAATAATAGTAATTACATTATGATTATTAACACAAACCACTTAAAAATAAGTAAAATTCAATCGATAGCAAAAAATTTTGTCTTCATTTACTAATTGCATCATTTTAATCAACGGATTATACTTACCATATATATCTAATGTTTACTGATACGAATTAGCACATAATACACGGAATTGATGGAGAATTTAGCAATTAGGTTTACGGTAATTAATTAACTTTAACCGAGTAGGGGCGCCGACGTCGTTTTCAATTTATTTGCGAAAGGACGACAATATATAATTAATACAATCACTAATTGTGTACTTATTTACACGATCACCCAAATTAGTTTTTATAAAGAGGGTAGTATACATTTAAAAATGTTATTCTACTCCTACTTCAATCCTATATTATTTCTAGTTAAAAATATTTAAATTTGTACATCATTTCTAGAAATAAAAACATATTTTTTTATTTATACATAAATATAATTACTGGAACACATTTAGCTCGACCTGTACTTCGAGATATTTCGGGTAAAACGTGTTAGTTTCTTAGCTAAAATTATAGTGTTTTGTGTTTTTTTCCACACGCAATAATAATGACCAAAGATGTTAAAGTGTTAAATCATTAATGGAGTTTTTTTTTTTTGCTAATTTCGTTTTACTTTTAACTACGCATTTGGCGATATTGGAGTGGATTGAGTATCGATTAAATTTATTAATAAGTTGCACAAAGTAATGTTTTATTTTCGATTTCAGTATATAAGTATATATTATTATTTATTTATAAACAAATATTTTACAACAAAAATAAATATGTATTTAAATAGATACTTAAAACTTTTCAAACGTATACATTCATTGAGTATATAACATTATGTTAATAAGAATGATATTTGTGTGTGTGTGTATGTGTGTGTAAAATATCATATTGTTTGGAACGAAAAAGTTGGAAAAATATGTATATAATGATTGTTTATGAATGTCACGATTAATTTTGTTTAGTGTCAAAATTCCTATCTCATAAGTCACAATAATATACACATTTTACGTATTTTCTTTGTCAAATTAGTTCTCACTGCCATGTATTCATTTATTCATATATTGAACAAAAACGTCTAACATAACTTAATTTTAAAAAAAAACTTACATTTACATTTCTTTGGTTTATTTGGTAAATAGAGTGTTATTAAAAGTAAACTCGGATCACATATCTAATATATTTTATTCAGTACCAATTTCATATTATAATGTAATTTTATCCATAAAGTAAAACATAATTACGTACAAGTTTAGAATCAGTGTCAGACACGGAAAAATTAACATAGACCTTTTCAATTTTACAACTAAAATTAAATATTAATTTGTTATAAAATTGAAAATCTAGTGAATTAAACTTTAATATAATAAAATGCCCTTTTTGTGATAGGTTTTTGAACGCAAAACCTAAAAAAAAAACAATTTACTTTTTAAAAAGAAGACAAGAAAATTAAAAATCGGATTTGTAATTAAAGATCTGTTTTAATTTTGAATAGAATAAGTTTCAGCACATATATTATAGCCGAGGCGACGAGATTAGGATTTTCGTGAAAATCCTTAAAACTATTTTGAAAATGAAATATACAATTATTGTTTGCTTTATAGCGTGTGGTAATATATGCAACGTGAATCGTTTGTCATTGTTTAGGTAGAATTTTTTTAATGATTGTAAAATGATAAAATAACATTTTAACAAAATAAAAAACCACCCGTTTCTTTATTTTTATGACCAATTTATAACCAATTTTATAACAATTTAAAACTTTTAATCGACAAATTAACAAATTTATTCGAATATTAACATCTATTTTTTTTAGAAGAATTCTATACTATTTTTTTTTTAAACCATCAATGGTCGAAATACATATTTTAGTTCATTAGTTTAATAACTATGATCTTCAAAAAATTTAAAATTTAGTAAATTAAAGAGTTGTTATTATTAATTTATATAATTAATCGATTTCAGTCAATTAAAAATAATAAAATCATATTAACAGATGGATAGTAGAAAAAATTTTTTTTATAAAATAGATTTGTTTTGGTTGTTTTAATAAAAACAACTATTTTATTTACTAATTTTTTAATTTTTAATGGGTTATAGTTAAAGTTATATTTAACCAAAATTGTCTGAAAAATAATCACTTCAAGAATCAAAAAAGTTCATTTTTTTTGTTTTTTTTATTAGTACATTTAAATTTTTTAATTTATTAGCACGATCAAAAAAAAATAATAATAATAATCATTTGCCTGATAGAAGTAACGAAACAGGTGTTTGTTTCATTTTGTTGAAATTCAATTTTGTCATTTCAAAAATTCTGTGTAATGACACAGGTATGTATATATGTACAATTGTGCGGCCCAGAAATTGTTATTTGTCTCTTTAGTCTTTGTTGCTGCTGCTATTTGTATTGGTTTATCAACAATCACGAAAACACGACTGTGCGCATTGTTTTACTATTGTTGTTGTCGCCGAGTTTTTATTATGTCCACTAGAACAATGTCAACATTTGTTTAGTGAGATAATCCCGTCACGCGTTAACGCGTCAGTCCCCGAACTCGGGTCTGCTAAGTGCTTATAATGTTTTCATTCGATTCGAGAGCTTTTCGCCCACTAGTAAAAGCGCGTGGCGATGCCGGGGACGGATTAGAATATGATTTCGGCCCAGGAAAACAGTGCGAAAAAAGACGGCCCAAATTCAAAAGAGCAAAAAATGTATATTTACAGAAAATAATATAATAATACAATACCGACTTAGAGTGATAGAAATGTAGGATTGTAATTTGCAGGTACATTTATTTTTACATTTACTTCTCTTTGGAAACGTTTTCTAGAAACGGACGGCACGTACACACGACTTCATTTGCCCGAGTAACGCGTTTTCGAGTGTTCACCGATTCCCATTGTTCACGTTAGATTAGTGGTTTTCCCATTAAATCGAATCGAAAACGTACGTACACCTGATGCGTAAATATCATAGGTACCGATTGCACAGACTACACGCACATATTCATTAGGGTCTGTGCTAATTGTACTAACAATCATTTCTAGACAATAAGCCTGAGAGAGTCGTGTTCGTGTAGTAATACTGCTAGGTATACCACACATAGTAATTATATTACGTAATTTCTATGTCTGTATTATATTATTCGGCATATTCCATATCACACATCATTATCAAAGTACATTGATCTACAGCCTCACAACTCGCGACTGTCTGTTATCTAAACGATACCGATTGATCGATATCCTATCGCGATAATAATCATAATTAGGACAGATACAACACATAATCAAATAATAATGCAAAGCGTTATAACACACTATAGTATTTAGTTCGTCCGTTGATTTCACGGTGGACACATTAAGTGAAATAGTCAGCGACCGAGGCAACGTTTTGCTACGTTTAAATAATTTTAATAGTTTCATTTAAATTTTGAATACAAACAGAACTGTCTGGTGCAGAAAAAATGGCTGTGTACAAAACAAAAAGTGTTCCGCAGTCTTAACAAAACGATAGGTTCCTTCGATTAGTATTATGAAAACATTTCCAATTTCTTCGCTTGTATGTTTAATGGCTATAAGCCCTTAGAATCTAAGCGTTTCACCATTTGTAAATGATATATATAAGACATCTACATCTCGAAAGAAGGCATTTTGGAAGATAATTTAAACCGTCTTCTCGTTGTGTCTTTTGCGGGCAATTCTGAACGATTCAATATAAAATTGAAATTTGAATTGAACATTTTGGACAAAATTACAATCGCATTTACTACAAATTGGGTTCGGTGGAAATTACGTTTATTTTCACAGGTAACAAAATATACCGATAGAATTCTTATGCTCTTACACAAATATACGCACAACGGAGACGTGCTTAGTTTTTCCCAGTGGAGGACGGGATATATGAACAGCAATGCAATCGTTTTATCATGTTTCATAGGTTTAATTTCGGAAGGTGCAAAATAAATCAATATCATATCATATATCAATATATAATATCATCATAAATACTTCTAATTTATATTAATTATATTTATTAAATATACAAATTTATAAAAAACAATTTAATGTAAATAACCATTATATCATTCATTACTTTAACAAACTTTTAATACATATTTTTAAAAAGCTTATGAAATTTTGGTTCTAATGGTACCATTTTGGTTTAAAATTATATTTATATTTTTGGAGAAACTTAAATTTGAACGTTAAAATTTAATTTTTTGTTCAATTCAATTACAATAAAGTCTTTTTTTTATGAAGCTGGGTAACGACTCGAAATTTTTTTGTACATTTAACCGAAATATATTAAAAAGTTAGTATTAAAAAACTGACATGAAAAGGATATTACACTCTCATCCCACGCCCCTCAGTCAAACATACTGTATTTTCAAAATAACACAATACTTCGCCAATTTCATTTTGAATGCCTTTTTTTTTTACTTATAAAATATATTATTCTCCTTCATTTTTTACTATATTTCTCATAACATGATTAAATATAACACTTTCTCAATACCAAAATTATTGTATAATCAATCTACAAATCTCCTTAAATTAAATTATAATTAATCTTTAACGTTGAATTCGGTACTTAGTTGTGTAAGTGTTTATGTGAATAAGTATCTGTATCAATTAAAAAATAACTATATATACATCTATTGTGATGTATACTTGATATTTAAAAGATCAATCACTTTAAATTATGAAATAGAATACATATTATTTGTGAACATTAAAAACACATAATCATTTATCTACAATCTACCAATTTATTTCCTAAATATCCATTTTATAAATGTCTGTATAAATATCATAAAATGGGTATTTAATATCGACAACATATATACATCCACTTATCCCAAAATGATCATTATATATAATGGCCTACCTACGCAGTTTAACTAGTATACGAGTACTATATATATTGTTTTCAGAGAAATACTGATATGAAAGTCAATTCAATTTGCATTTCAAAGGGTTCTCTTAGTGAACGGGTTTCTCTTAAGGCAATTAGTTAAAAAATTTATTAAATTTTAACATCAATAATTTTCTCATTACTTGTTATGTTTGTGCGCGAATTATAACTGTTTGATGGTTCTTAAGTTAGAACGAAATAAATACTTTTGCAATTCAATGCCTGAAAAGAATAAAGTATAAATATTACAATAATATGAGATAAGAGTACATATATTTGTATAAGTATTTTAATTTATATTTTTAATAATATTATAGTACAATATGTTTAAAATAAATTATTCAATGTATACAAATCTATATATATATATATATATTTATATAAACGAGACAAAAATTAACAACTATTCTATAGTGGGTACATATTATAAAGTACTTATTAAAAACGTCGATGTTCTTAAGTTCAACGTGCCTTGATACTAATCTTTCAGAATTTCACGCCGTTACAACGTTGTTATTAAAATGTGATATTATTACCAATTTCAACATTTAATGTCCATGTTTCACAATAAAATGTTAACTGAAACCATATATCCTATACTAACTTCACCTACTGACAAAAAATTAATAAAATCCATTTATAACATAAAACACATTAACACATATTAATGTTTAAAATGTCAGTATATGTAAAGTACATTTGTATCCCTTATACGATAAATCACAAGCAATTTTACTTTTAATTCGAAATTCAACAGTGAAGGTAGTGTGTATAAAACAACGTAACCGGCACAAAATTAATGTAAATAAATTTGGTCAAACGAACGCGTTTTATTTATAATTGGTCGCGCTTAATGGTGTCCTTTGTCAAGTGACACTCACAAACCTGGACTTACTCGGTTTGCACGCTAATCCGGCTTTGTTATTATACATATTTTGTAAACCGTGTAAGCACATACACATTGTTAAAATTTACACAGTAATGCCTATATGCTTATATTATCATATAATTTAAGGTTTATTTAAAACGTATAGTAGTATATTATTTTTTTGTTTATTAAAATATAATCGAACTCACATCAGCAACAAAAATAGTAATGATAATATGAATTTATAGGGTTATTTATTAATGAACCACACGTAGAACACGATGTCACAGTTCATTTTTCAATATTTCTTTTTTCGTGTAATTCCAACAATTTCGAATTTGTGCTACGTTTATTATGTTACTGAATTATAAGTTTATACATTTTTTTAACGACTACCTTGATTCTAGCTGTAAATTTTCCTGAAATTTTTTAAAAAAATACAGAACTATTTGTTTATTATTTATAAAAATAACAATTTTAGATAATATGGCAGGGAAATAGTTTTATATTTTACAAATTGTCAATGTTCTACTTGGTTTTTCTAAATTTTAAAAATGTTGAAATAATAATCCGTTGGATATAATATTATGAACGCGTAATTAATATGGCAACATTTTCAACAAAATATTTTAATTCATATTATGAAATAATAATTGTCAGTTATTAATCAAAGTTAACAAATTATAAAATTTAAAAAGTCTCTAAGTACAAAATGGAAAATAGTGAAAAATCAATATTATGATATTAAAAAGAATTACAAAATTGCATTAAATAAGTTTCTGTTGCTCGTTAAGAACTCAATTTTACAGGCATATAATATAGATAATTAAATATTGCTCAGACAATCCCATATTACTAGATATCTGTGGCATGAGTATTGTAGTAGTAGTTTGATTAAAATATTTATGTATTTGTATATTAAAAACGTAATATAATATGACAAAGTGTTGTTTCTAAGAAACATTCAGGGGACAAATTATAAGATTTAAAACAATTATCTTTTCATGACAAAAAAAAATATCAAAAGATAATTTAATTTCAATTCTTTATTTATTATAAAGAATTTTGAAGCATTTATTAATTTGAATAATTATCGTAAAAAATCAATGACTCTAAAATATAATATGAATATTATGTAAATTTACTAAACTATAGCGTCAATAATAGTATGATAACGTAAAACATTATTACGCTATTAATCATTTAAAGTTCAAAATTAATTTATTCAAACTAAATTATTTATTTGATTGTATTGAGAATTCAAAAAATGAAAATAATAATAATAATAATAATAATAATATAGAGAACGATTATGGTTTATTAATGTAACAAAAATATATTGAAATAACGATATCGTAATTAAATTATAGTGTTCGATTCCTACCGGAAGCGTTCGGGGGCTCTCGGCCAAACTTTTGTGCGCAATCCTCGTTTTTGGTCCGCCAGTTATCCCACAGTATTATTGTTGCCAAGTCGTAAAATCGCAGACGTTCCTTTCAAGTCTGTCATACAGCCGGTGTAACGATTATGAATTGACATTTACTTTCAAATAACAATCGGTAAGTGACTAATATTTTATTGTGTTTGCATGTATTTTATATTTAAAATAGTTTTTTAAAAAAGTTAAAAAAACAAATTTTTAATTGTATAAATGTTTTTGTTCAAAACAACTAAATGTTACGTGTAATAATTTATGAATACCAATTATTTAAAAACGATTTTATAAACTCAACAATTTATTTTTATTTAGCATTCATAGTAATAATCAAATACATATCAATGAATTTAATTTTAATCGCAAAACTATTAAAACTAGAAAATGATAAAAATAATTACATTTTTAAATTATTTTTAATATAAATCCATAAAACTATGAAATCGTCGTTTCTATGTTAAATCGAAAAAACAGATATTTTTATTTAAGAAAAAATATTTAAAATAAATGATGTAGCACGATAACAATAATTGTTTAGCATGTCCCAAATTATATCGTGTAACGAAAGACACCTATACATTTCGTATAGTTAAGATTTAGGAACTATTTAAAATGTTTTTAAAATCCCCCAAAATACACAAATTAATAATGCGAAAACCATTAAAAGAATTATTTTCAATAATAATAATAATAATAATAATGATAATAATGATAAATATTTAAAACGACAAAACGAAAACATTAAAAAAAATATTTGTAAATGAAATCATGTGTATAGTATAGTTTTAAATGAAATAAAATATTTGAAATTGAATATCTACTTGAATAAAATATGAATTTGAGCAGATATTAATTTGCTATTTTACAAACTAATATGTAATATTTTCTATAAATTCATAATCCTAGGCATTATGTATTGTTATTAAATTATGCAACGGTCGAATTTATTTTTAAACTATATAATGTTTTTACAGGGTACAATGTTTAGATTTGCATACTTTTGTGTAGAATAAATTAATAAAATAATAATTTAATGGAATGTCAATATAATAATTCGCCAAAATAATTAATAGTTTTAAATCAAATAAACTAATAATATTTGACTACAATGAGAAAAATAATATTACTTTTCTGCTTAATAGGTAGCGAATTAAATTTATAATTTAAACAATTTCATTGTAGTTCATTTTTAAATTGTAAATTATAAATAAACAAAATACGGATATGAAAAATATTATAATGCACATACATTTTAAAGACAATAGTAAACAGTTTTATAGATTAATTTAATTTAAAAAAAACCAATACAACAACTAAAATTTCTAAAATTCATACTATCTAATTACATGAGATATAATATTTAATCTCATTACCTAAATTATAAAAATCTGAAAGTATACGTTGGTACATGAGGAAATAGAGTAATTAGGTAGTTATAAGAAAATACGAAAAATATATTTTATTGTACATAATTAATTGAAACATATAATATTTCTAATAAAGATACAATTAACATACCTATTTACATTATATGACAAATCAAAAATAAGTTCACTCGGATCGATGATAAATGTTGGTGTATCTCGTACTAATATTTACATTATATTTACATACTATGATACTTAAATTATATTATTATATTTATTATTTGGGTTTTTAAAAAATGCGATTTTACAGTACTGTAATTTATACTCAACTATTATATGAGCTGATGTTTAAAATATAGTATTAACATAATTATGGTCTGGATAAAATTTGTATTTTTTAAATAACTGTTTATATCTAAAACTACTTCACAGAAATAAATCACTGTTTATTTAAACATTTGTCTGTTTCTATTTAGACATGTCTGAATTTCATCTCGTTGTGTGCAAGACAAATATAACAAATTGCAATCTGACGTTTACTTAGGGTGATATATTATAATTAATAAATAACAAAGAAATATACAAATATAGTACATAATATTAATTATCGGACACAGCAGTTTTGCACCAATAATAATATTTTATAATTTTTTTTTTTACTTCTATGTCTATTTTTTTATACAAAAAATATATAAACATTAATCTTCTATTTCCTTGTTTAGCCGCTTTCCATACACAAGAAGAATAAATGTATATTAAAATAAACTCTTAATAAGTAGGTTTAGAGACGTCTAGCGTGTGCATATTTTTCGAAATTAAATTTGTGTACAATATCGTCAATATTATATTAACTTACAATAAAATTCTCCAATAATCAAGTTAAATTCAACTGTCAACATTTTTTAATGTACTAGAGTTCTTAAACCTACTAACAAATAATAAATACTATAAAAAATGAAAACAGAATAATACATAGTTTTATTATTTCACATATCTCTAATTTTGTATATTTTTATATTATTTCATAATTATTTTTAATCAATAATTATTGTTTTTCAAAACTCGATAAGTATATAGTTTTTTGAAAAATATAATATATTGTTTTGGAGAAGAACATAAATCGATATTTTTTATATACAATACGGTCATGGAGGAAAACTGAATTTTTTTTTTTGAGAAAAATGAACTTGCCCTAGTTATTATAGAGATGTCGTTAAATATTTTAAAAGTCTAAAACCATGAAACAGATAAGTATTTTCAATAAAATTCGAATTTATCACGAAAAAAAAATTGTTGAAATTAATCAAATATAATTTTATTTTTAATATTCATGAATTTATTGTTCAACAAATTTGTACTATGTAAGATAATTATACGAAAAACAACTTATTCAATATCGATTTTATCCACTTCATTTTTTAAAAAAAAATATAATATCAAAAATGTATCGATACATTTGTAGTATTTTTGATTTGTGAATTTATTAAAATATTAAATTAATACTTAAAATAATAATAATTTCGTTTATAACATCAAATTTAATATAGCTAACACGACAGATACAAAATATTTTCATAGTATATTTAACTTTTCCAATCGTTATATATAATATATACAATAACTTATATAAAAAAGTTAAACTAATTTTTAATAATAAAATCCGTCTGTATTATTATCATTGTTACTATTACACAAAACAGATTGTGATTAACAACAATGAATGCTATTTCATTTCCGTAGCTGAATATAATTATTTGAAATAGTATATTTATATATATATATATAATATAAAATGAATATAAGATAAAATAAAATAAATTATAAAAGAACTATTGTGAATTCTTCTTTGAATTCATTTAAATTAAATAAAGAAAAAAAATCAGTTTTAAACATAGTTTACGTAACTCGAATAAATTGTATTGAACTTTAAAATACTTACCTATATAGATACAGTTCGGTCAATACCATTTTGTTTCATGTTTTTTTTTCTTCGTTGTCCTTTCTGACATTGTAACGCAATCAAAATAAGTTGTCAACAATTTGTATTTTCTTCAGTCTGTAAAATGTAAATATTAAACGTTATCCTTTTGTAATAAAGAGATAACAAATTTTATTGATTATTAATGCATTAAAAACATACATAATATAGTTTACAAACTAAATTAATAACTTAGGTTTAATGTTTATAATGATTTATAGTATACCAATATTCGAATGACAATAGTTATTATACTATTATAATATTAATTTATAAATTAATTCTGAATCCTGTAAATGCAAAATACATAGAAATAATTTGCTATTTTTTAATTGAAAAATTGCATATGTAAAAATAATATAATCTTATTTAAAATATTCGATAAAGTATTGTATTGTTTTTATTATGCCATTCGACCGCTCGAAAATAATTTACGTTTTTTTACACTCAAGGACTATTGGAATGTGTGTGTGTGTGCATACATTAAAATTGATCGCGTGGTGATTTCCGCTCTCTAATTAAACTTTGTGTACCTCAAATGTACTTTGAGATGATCATCCGACATTTCTCAGTCAGAAAGCACGGTGGCGAGTATTTTTTTTTTCTAAATAGGAGTAGCCTCAACCAGACACATCGGATTTTGAATTTACCTTTGCACGTTAAATATTTGGAAAGTAGCAAAATAAGCAGAACAAAGAGCGAGAAAAAAAAGAGGAAAAACAATTATATATGGGCATGAAAAATATTTGACGTTTGGTATCAGTATAGTAGAGTACGCGGAGAAACAGCTCGAACAGGCGTAAAACCCTCATAAATGATAAAATATAAAATCATGACACCCCACGATATTACCCGTGACAAATAAACATTTTCGTCTAGTGTATTGAACATCTTTATATGCATATATATATTTTTTTTTTTAATTAAATTAAACCTCCAGACGGGCGTCGAATAATAATAAACGTTGACGTGATCAATCCACGCATATTTATATAATATACAACACACACAGAAAAAGAGAGAGAGAGACAGAGAACAAATATATTTGAAAAGAAATGGACGTATATTTCTATATATAATTAAAAATGATTCATGTTACCACGGTAGGTCATCGCAACCCTCACTGCTTTTACGACAAATGAAAGCCACTCCGACGAAGAAAAAAAAACAGGAAACAAAATAGTATTGACCGAATTGTGAATCACGACTATTAACGTTGTCGGCCGGGTGCGTCCTAGGCGCAGGGAGTCTGGCTGTCCGTTAACAGGCGTTGACTGCCCCGGGTCCCCCCCCCCCCTATCGGGGTGGAGTCCAAACAACGCGCGGGCTCACGCAACTTGATCGCGACCGCGGGTGACGGACAACGGAACGGTCACGAATATTCAAAAAGGGTGACCGGACAAAGGGTATACACCGGGGATCGATCCACGGTCGTAGCTGCCGGGCGGATCGTCCGCGAGGCTCGTCATCTCCTAGCCGGGGGAAGGCGGACCAGGAGAGAAAAATTCAGGTTTTGAGTAGTGCAGCGGGGCGGTTGGTTGCCTCACACCGTCGATCTTGCTAAGAGGTGCCGGGGCCGGGTTATCGTACTGGTCGAGGCGGGTGAACGGAACTACGGGTAGAAAATGACGGGAGAACGACAGAGGCGTTCAAATTATTCGAGGCATCTACCAAACTCCGCATGAACCACCCTCGCAACTGTAGAGACACGGGTTGGATTCGTGCAGACTGGGTTTCGTTGCGATGGTTAAAACTGTTGAGCCCCCCACCCATCAGCGCGCATCGACGTGAAAATGCGGCACTCGGAGCGCTCGATCCCGATCGATTGCCGGCTCGTCCGGTCACTTGAGTTGCGCCCTGCGCTAATAAAAGGACAGTGCTAAGTCAGCAGACTTCCCGCCGTCGGGTCGGATCACCGATTGCACAGAAGGCGCGTCGTAACGAAGGACGTACGCGTACACACTGTGTTTGTATTCATACTTGAAAACGGTGTGATGCGCGCACAGTGTCGTCGGTCGGAATGGAACGGGAGCGGTCTACGGTGCAACGGTGTCGTACTCACAACGACCGTGTGTTTATTAGTGAATTAAACTGTAAAGTCTGTCAACGCATTTACATTTTGGATTCATACGTGTTTACATAACTGGATTTTTTTTTTTAATTCAATTATTTTCTTGAAATAAATGAGCAATGTTTTAAATACATACGTATTTTGCTGTCGAACGCGAATGCATGCGTATATTTGAATATTTTCGTTTAATGACTCTTACAATGAATCCTAATATGATTATATTATAAACTTACTTTTAACTGTGCAAATAGCCTTTAGGCATTGTTAACATAAATAATTATTTAAAACACGAATTGATATATGTATGTATATTAAAATTTGAAACACGTCAATTCACAAACATCGTTAATATAAATAAACTTATAACGTATAAAGTTCTTCTTTGTAACGTTTATAACATTCCACAAACAGAATTTAAAATTAAATGCGTATCAAAAGTTTATGTTTATGTAAATGATTTAAATGAAAATCAACTACGTTCTTAAGGAGAATTTTCGCTTTTAAAATAATTTATTAACTTTAAAAATATAATTATGTAGTTCAAAAATGAAAACAAACACTTTTTGTTATTTATAAAATATTATAAAATTAATTAAAAACGTATATACATTTTAAACTAAATTTAACGATAAAAAGTATTTATATTTACATAGAAAATATAAACAAAACAACGTATTTTTATTTGTAAAGTTTTCTCAAAATATTAAATATATACTGTGACGCATTTATTAAGATAACACGAGATAAAAAATAGTGTAGTGAGTGGGACTTTTAATTATGTACCCACAACAATAATTTAAACTATGATATGTACCTATTTCACGTTTAATTGTGCATTTCTTCTACGACAAACGATTCATTTATCATTTGAATAAGTAATAGTATTTGAGAGAGAACTATGTATATCAAATAAAACCGAATTATAATGCATCTAAATTGACACTTGATATTAATAACTATATAGCCGTACATTTTCGTCACCGTCTACTATTCGCCCGTTTTGCATAATCTTAAAATGATTTTAGGTCATTAATAATGTTTTACTCGTATAATATACTATTAACATAATCCAGATCCAAACTATGAACTTTTCGTGAACCTATGAAAAAGGTTTTATAGATTCATTATAACAAATATGTCATTTAGATTTAGTTTATCAGTTTAGCCCGCTGTCGTCTCATCAATATGGATCGATAAAAAGTCATTTTATGTACTAACTAAAATAATGTTTTAAATGACACAGACAATTTGATGATTTAATTAAGTCATACATTTACGAAAATTGGTAAATGGCACATAAACATTTTTCTCCTTTCGTTATTAAACTCAAACTCAATACATTTAGGAATTTGTTCGGCTGAACTCGATTAAAGACAATGAAATGCGCACATCGTTTAGTTGTTAATTACATTTTTACAAATTAAATATTCTTATCAATTTTCTGGGCTTCAATTGAATCTATTCCTTACTTTTTATAATTTTCTATGGTTTCCATTCAAATATATTTTTTAATGTCAATAACCTAAAGAAAATTCTAACAGAATTTATAATAGAAGGATAGCGTACAAAAAAAAGAAATCAATAAAAAAATACTATAAATATCCGACCAGGACATAATAAAAAAAAAAAAACACTATTAAATTGATCATGAGATAGTACCGATATTAAGTATACATTTTTTTAAGAAACAGTTTATATTTCATACGCATTATAATATATTATTATTATTAATTATAAGGGATATTGTTAGTTTTAAACTTTTAGGACAAAATTAGATGATAAAACTGTATTATATGGTGTAAAGAACTCAATTTATTTAATACGATAGAATATAGTGTTCTAGATGATAAAAGATTAAAAAATAAAATTGGTGTACATTTTAATAACAACGATACAAAAAGTGTTATTTTAATTTGATTCGTAATGACAACTTATTAATTACATATTTGTTATGACTATAATATAAAATTTTCTTTTTCTTTCTTTTGCAATCACAAATATTATAAGTCATAGTATATATTAAATTACCTGTAGTCAAATGATTATTGTACTATATGCGATAACAAAAATACGCATAAATCAAATTCGATTGAATTCTAGTCGTTTCACTCACTATTATCATTTATATGATATTTTTTAAACACGGTTTTATTGGTGAGATAAAATATGTCACTATGTTAAGTAAACACCTAATAAAATTATGTGTTAAATATTAATCATTAATCAGCATTCTATACATTCATTATTGTTCCGTCATCAGTGCTTACTTTAAAGTAATATTCTGTTCTTAAGGATTTTTTCCTTGGAAATGTACACTAATTACATTAAATATGACAAATAAATTGTTTCAGTATTTATTTTATATACTTATTTTAAAAATAATTATATATTTGTATATCTTGTTATAATTTAACTTAATGTTAATTATTAATGTAATGGTGTTAAAAAGCTGTATGTATTAATATCCAAAAAGAATATTATTACTATATTATTATACTACCAAGTTTTTTGAAAACGATTTAAAACTAATGTGAAATTATGTTACATATTGTGCTCAACTTGTTTGAAATCTGTTTTAGCAACAACATTTTGAAGAAATAGCTTACCGACTGCGACCACTATTTCACTTTAGGTTCATTACTTTGATTCACAATATTTTCTCGACTCCTACATAATGTTCTATGGTTTAGATATTGTGAATAGTTTTGACGTTTCGTAAAAACTGTCAAAACCAGAAATGTATTATTTTCGTTTTAATATTATTATTATTATACTAAGTTAAAAGCTATTTCATAGTAACATGGTCCTAGGTACAAAAGGAAGTAAACCAAGTAGGAACTTAATACTATTTTTCGTGTAAGCCGAAAACCACATTAAAGCTTTAAATCGATTTCACACAATATACGTATTATAATGCGTAGTATATAGTGAGCTCAGCATCGACCGAGTCAATTATTCCCGCGCAGCACATAAATACGAAAGATAACATATATTGTGTAAAATAGCGTACGTATATATATATATATATATAACTAATCGACAAAAATTAAAAGAAAATTCCGATCGATCTTCTCGTAAAATACATGTCATCGGTTGATTACCACCTACAGCGATGTAGGTTAGGTTAGTGTAACTATACATGATTGCGTTTCAGTCACAATATCTTTTTCTTCTTTCTCTTCTTCTTCTTCTTATGCTTATCAAAACAGACCATTTGAATATTTCGCAGCTTCTATTATACCTTCTCATTGTTCTCTGTTGGATGCCGTGTTGAGTGTGGCATTTATTTCAATCATATCTCTCTTCGTCGTGTGAAACCATATCTGACACGGTCTCCTCCCTGAGAGTCTTTTTCCGCTCGGTTTCTCTATCATGACATTCTTTATGAGATATCCTTCTGCGCGCCACATGCGGCCTGCCTATTTTAATCTTTTA
Source organism: Schlechtendalia chinensis (assembly GCA_019022885.1). NCBI lineage: Eukaryota > Metazoa > Arthropoda > Insecta > Hemiptera > Aphididae > Schlechtendalia > Schlechtendalia chinensis. The sequence goes on along the minus strand of CM032339.1, from coordinate 9,224,880 downwards.
CTACTTAGAAATTGACGAATATTCGGTTTGTTGTGGAGTTTTTGTATGTCATCGTTTTTTTTCCTTCGAAAAATTCCCACGTCCACATTGTACATGAGTCCATATATTCTTCTTGATATTTTTCTTCCAAAACTAAAGAGTTTTTCTTCGTCTCCTCGAAACCTTTAAGTCAAAACATAGAAATTATAAAAATTCTATATAAAAATTTCGAAATGCCTATTTTCAAAATTATATTGTAATAATACTCTCTATTTGACAGGGTGGGTGGATGGCATAAAAGACCCGCTATCATTTGAGCGTTTGTCTTCAATGCACAGACAGTGTTATAGACATACTAATATTCACGTTATCTATTGCTGTCGAAATATATTGAGAAATGTAATTGTTCACTATAAGTATGTCACCATCAAAGTTCTTACTTTTCTATAATATTTGCGGCGCTTAACAATCGCCACTACAGCTGTAATGTATTAGATTGCATATCAAAAATATAAATACATTATTATGGATATGTTGTCAATTATGACGCTGTGCGTAAGTTCAAGATGACATTATATTACTGTACTTTCTTATGACATAACAACGCGCATGAAGGGTAGTCATAATATTTTTGAAACAAATCCCGACTAGGGATAACTCCTTTGCAGTGGCATATATTACGGTCACGTACAACTATAATCATTTGGAATTGCGGTCAAAATGTTCAAGATTTCTCCTATCTACTCTTAATACCTTATGACTATTGCAATATGTTGGTTACTTACCTTAACCCCCAGGCTTCAAGTTAAAACTGTCCAAATGTCGATTCAAAAAAGTTATTCATTTTTAAATTGTATTCTATTTCATTAAAATTTAACTTTATATAAACTTGAGTGTTTTATATTTATAATTGTTTTATGAATACTTTATAAATAATTGAGTTTAAGTGTCCATTTTATTGAATATACCATGTTCAAATGTCTTTTTTTATGACCAGCTGTTTTATAAAAGTTTAATCGAATTCATTAATGATAAAGGATAGTAACAAATTTAACTTTATGGTTACTATAATTTATAAATTGTTTACTTGAAATACATATTACATATAACATAATAAATATAAAATGTATGTTATTTAATTTTAGAAATAATCACAATATATATATATATATATATATATATATATATATATATATATATATATATATATATAATGATACACATCCTTGAAAACATTTTACCATTAAGTAGTATAAAGTAAAATTTACCTTTTTTAAATTGTGCGTTCCTTATTGAAAAACCGAAATGGTACGGTTTTGATTGTATTTTATTAAAATATCAAATCGTATTGTTTACGTGATATCATTAGTTATATATATATATATATATATTTAACTCCATCGTCAGTCTGTTGTTGGTCTGCCGCCGTTATGTATTTAGTATCGTGGTCAGTGCAACTCACTACAATCGATCAGAACGGGTGACGAAGGTGTAAAAAAAAAAAATTCGCATGACAACTCGTCAACGCGAAGCATATCAATTACGTATACAAACGATCGTTTTGAACGATCGCGCGTGTTCTGTGCAGGTATACAAATTGGAGGTACAGTCGATCGCGCGCGTGCTCGGTACGAAAACTACGCGGACATGAACGCCAGCGGAAATAACACCGTTCCGTCCATAAACGATTACGACTACGCCGTCAGGCCGGAAACGTACATCGTGCCGGCATTGTTCGCGTTGATATTCGTCATCGGGACCATCGGCAACGGCACGCTAGTACTGATATTTGTCCGGCACAAGCAGATGAGAAACGTGCCCAACATTTATATACTCAACCTGGCACTCGGCGATCTGCTGGTGATCATTAGCTGTGTGCCGTTCACGTCGACCGTCTACACGGTAATAATTACACTATGATATTACCTACGTACGACCATTTAATCAAACTTTGTTCGAAAACCAGCAATACGGTTTTATCACCACATAACGGTCGTGAGCGCCGACGCCACGCCATCACGATTTCTCATCGTCCTTCTCTCGTTTTCTTCATTCGTTTTTTTTTTTTTTTTTTTAATGTTGAGTTTAAAGTTGGCGTTAATATTAGACATAGAGTCGGGTATGTAATGTGGCTCGGATTGAGATAAGAGTTAGGTTCGGGATATGATTAGGAGATCGGACTTAAAATTGGTTTCCGAGTTTAGAACGGTGCCGAGACGAGACATACGGTCGAGTTGACGATTGGGCTTAGAATTTATGCGAACCGTTAAGCTTATAGTCGAACTAAGCCTCTAAGAAGTGAGACGTATTTAAATTGTATTCAATAGCTGTGTATATTAACGCAGGTTATTGCGGGTCGATACATTTAAAACTCATAGACAGTTCGAGAATATCAACCTCGGACATGTTAGTTTTTCATATTTGTTCGGACGTTTTAAAGAGGGCATTTGTCTTGTACGACATGCGGCACCGGGACTACGAGTGCCATCATTGTCCGGACCACGAGAATCATTATTACTTGGGGATGGGCATCGGTGCACTATCGACCGATCTGTAGTGCTAGGGACTAATGTCGGAAGACGTGTATACACGCTGAACGGTCACGCGTCGCCGACCGAATCACATCGATGACCACTATCACGCAAAATTATCGTACCCCCCGTCGAGGACCGGCGCTATCGTGTACGCTAAGGGGCGTACGCCTGCCCTCCGGAGCACAATCACACGGAGTTCGCGGTCGAGAAGGCACGGGCCGAGACAAAAAGTTGTCACCCACACTCGGACTGAAACGTGTCAGCCCACGCGCTATGTCAATGAGCGACCAACGGTCTTCCCGCCTCCCCCTTCCGGTCGTTTCGGACGGTTTACCGGTCACTCGCTCGCGGACGCTTGTTAGTCCGTTTGCCGCCCGGCCCTTGAACCGCGATTCCCCCGGGAACGGCGCGGTGTTACGTTTGCGTTTTACCGGGACGGCCGCCTCGTGACCCCGCTGTTCACTGTCCGGACGACGGTCACAATCGATGTGCTTGCGTTTTCTATGTGCTGGCAAAACAGTTCGCGTCGTGGCCGTACGGGCCGATCGCGTGCAAAGTGTCGGAGGCGGCCAAGGACGTGTCGATCGGCGTGTCCGTGTTCACGTTGACCGCGCTCAGCGCCGACCGTTACTTCGCCATCGTGAACCCGATGCGCAAGCTGCACGCGTCCACCGTCGGCCGGTTCGCCACCAGATTCACCGTGACCGTGGCCGCGGTCATCTGGGCGGCGGCCGTCGCGTGCGCCGTGCCGGCCGCCCGGTTCTCGTACGTCCGCCAGTTCCGCGCCAACAACGTCACCCTGTTCGAGGCGTGTTACCCGTTCCCGGACGAGCTCGGGCCCGCCTATCCCAGGGCCATGGTGCTGGTCAAGTTTCTCGTCTACTACGCGGTCCCGCTGGCCGTCATCGCGTGTTTCTACGTGCTCATCGCCCGGTACCTGGTGCACACCACCAACAACATGCCCGGCGAGCTCCAAGTACGTACCACGCATCTGCTTGTTAGCCCTCTGGTCGCGCCGACGTACATACGAATCGCTACCTAACTGCGGAGAGGGGACGGAATCGTTTCTTGTTTTTCAAGAGTGATAATGAATGATGTGATGAACGAATAATCGATGAATAGTGATGAACGAATAATCCACAATGTAAAAATGTCAATCCGATCAGTAAAATAAAGTCAAGTGCATTGTCATAAACTCTAAAGTCAAAGACACGTCTCCTTTCTGCCGCGAACATTTGAAACGTGCAGTTTTTAAAACAAATAATGTTCTTCGTTAGAACGATGGAAATTACTAAAGAAGATTGTAGCGCTCGTTCATCATCGATGTTCGATGAAAATAATATAATTGTTTCCATTTAAAATCAAAATAACATTGAAATACACTTGTCCCCTTTCTGCAGTTAACGATTCGTTTATAGTTCACAAAATCCGTTTTGTGTTTTGCCATCAATAGTTCAATACAGCTGATTAAATACAAAATAACAGTTTACCGTGTTTAGTTGGTCAGTTCATTGGGTACGACTCGATCCTGCAGTAAACTATGTATTTACGCGCGATTAATACAAATTGATGATAAAATCAAAATTGATAAAAATGGACTTGTCCCCTTTATGCAGCTAGTGAATCGTACACACTTCGACGATCCTCAAACGGGTGATCGGGAGTCATCACCAATCCCGGTGGGAAGTGGCAAAGTCCCCCGTCTTCATAATTGTGTATCTAACGTGCGCCAACAACAGTTCGTAGACACGCATTTCCTATCCGCCTCTCAAATCACGCGCTACCCTATCCATTACAAGCACCGCGATCGGGCCGCATTTTTAGTGATTTTTAAGAAGGGCATGTCGTTCGAGAACCGTTTCCGTGAAATGTATTGGGGCAAGGGTTGCTTTCCTCGTGATCATTAAAAATTCGATTTGAAATCTCGCAATTCTTTGGGACACCTATTGCCCAACAACTTCGGTTTTGATTCACTACTCGCTAGACATCCGAACTATCGGTAATAAAAACAAACGGGTGTTTTAAAAAAAACAACTTCTAATTATATTTTTTGCATTATTAAAAAAATTTTTTTTTGGATTTCGGTACTTAGAATTGTTACTTATGATAACCAATAGTTAGAATTGTTGATTAAAAACTTGTCAAACCTTCGTATTTAACTTATCAGGTATCTGCATAAGTCGCTTTGATTCGTTTCAATTAAATTTAAAATGTTTCCACATATTCTGAATTTATGTTTCGATAAATGTATTTATTTTTAATTTTTTGGCAACCATTACAAGCAAAATAGATTTTTTTTGTACTAATCCAAACAACATAATATATAAATGCCAAAACATATAGGTTAACGATGATTACCTACGTATAATTTTTATTTTAAAATTCGTCCAAAAATAATAATAATAATAGTATTAATAATCATAATGTAAAATACACTATAGGACATATTTATAAAGGACATTTTTTGCATCACGTGAATTTTGTATGATTTACAATTCACTTATTTTAATAACAGAATTATTTATTTTGGTTGTATCAAAAAAAAAACCCCTTTTGTTTTTCATCTAAATATATTACGACTTAAATTAAATAATTTATTTGTCACAACTAAAATAATCTAATTGATGTCATGTCGAATTGATTAATCGTTCATCTATCAGACGTTTGATGAATTCAAATTAAATAATTATTCGGTATGTTTATTGGTTCCCTGTTCTAAAAGATTTTTGTTTTAATTGTTTTTTCTTTTATTTTTAAAAATTAAAATTAATTTTGCTGGTGTTGGCAAATATTTTACTGGTAAACAAACAAAATAAAATTTATTTTCTTCTGGCGAATATATTACCGCATGCTAAACGGTGTCATGAGACTATTTTTTTTTCAATCAGTTACATTGGAAATTTTTAGACGAGAAATGAACTTTTTTTTATTACTCTATACATACGAATATTTAAAATATATTTTCGGTGTGAAAGTAAACAATCGTAATATTTTCTCAGGGTAGTAAAAAAAAAAAGTTCGCCATGTCACTGCGACCGTGCTCTTGCCGTGGCTTATCAACATACAAAACGTTATAAAATTATTAAACATCGATAATTTTATTGGGAATTAAAAAATAATAATTAATTCTTTTTATAAATAAATACGTAGTAGATTAAACCTCTCCGGGCTACGTTAAAACAATAAAAAAAATAGTATAAAAAAAAAAATGGAAAACCCTCAAAGCTAAGCTGTATTAAGCCGATCGTGTACATATCATACTCTGCATAGGTTTGTAATATAAAAAATATAAAAGTATTTTAAACAAATCCGGTACCGTTCAATGTCTATTGTGACTACGTAAATCGTAATTAATACCTCAAAAACATTGGGATATATAGTTACGAAAACGTATACCGACCTGACAGACAGTTGGCCGACTCTTTTTCACAAGCCCAATACAAACTAGCCTAAATGTTGAAAAACGAACGATTTAAATTTTTTTAACCGTATCCATTATGTTATGACAAATGTTTTGTGTTATAAACACGCCAAATAAACGTATTTAATTGAATGTCGAAAAATGTTCAAGACTAATATTGTAGTTCATACGTAATTTCTATCCTTTCAAACGTTATTGAGATTCAATGTTAGTTTCAGTTCGAATATACGAGTACTAATATCGATATCAGACCCATTAAATATGATTTACCGACACTTTCCCGTCAGACATTTCCCCGTCTAATACTCTTTTATATTTTGATAATTTCATTAAATATAAAAACCAACAAAAACATTAACCCTACACTGCATGATTTTTATGATTTTAGGTTATAAAAATCTAAATTATTACTATAATAAATTTGATGCCGAGCTTATGGAAAATAATGAAAAAAATTAATTAGAACCACTCAACTACTCTTTTAGCTAACTATTTTTGTGACTATTATTCTAGTATCTTAGTAAAATTAAAATTCAACTGATTTCTTCATCGTATATTTTCATTATTACGTTCACGCTCACTATAGTAAAAAATCTATAAACAAAAAAATTTAAATTACACAATAAAATTATATATTTTGTAATGATTATTGTTTTAATCGATAATACTCACGGTAATGAATTTGAAGATACTTTTTAACGTGAAAATTCGTTATGTAGACAAACGTTTACATTGAGCAGCGTAGGGTTAATGACTTTTTAGTTAATTAGTATTGTTCTAAGTCACATTTTTTGTAAGTGGTTACAATAATTTTTATTCGTTTAGCTCAGTGTTTCCGTGTTACTCAACCGGGGTCCCCAGCCCCAAAGGTGTTTCTCTTTTTTCAATTGTTTTTGTCTATAATTTTTTTATTCTTGTTAAAAAAAAATGATTTTCCTAGTTTTATACTCTATGTCAACCTTCAATATCGTTATTTGTTTTTGGTGAATCTCCGAGTGTAACATGTCGTGTCGATTCCACAATTCCAAATCGAATATTTGACGAACTCTTCGTCTAGTCGGTCTGAAAACCCTTCGTTCTCCTCAAAAAAAAAAAAAAAAACCTCGTGACAGCAATTATTTAATACGGCCGGACTCCGTTTTGAATCGTGAAACCAGTGTTGTGTCTCGTGTCTCGTGAAATGATGTTCGAGTCCCGTCTAAATATGAGATAGAGTGTCGGACGGGAACGTGACCCGTTAACGTTAAGACACGAGACACACAAATGTCGCGGTGGTTGGCGCGTGCCGGCCGTAGTCGACCGTGCTATCGCGTGACGCAACGTGTTCGCAGGGACAGATCCGCCAAGTGCGCGCCCGCAAGAAAGTGGCGAAAACCGTGCTCGCGTTCGTGCTGGTGTTCGCCGTCTGCTTCCTGCCGCAGCACGTATTCATGCTGTGGTTTTACAACTACCCCAAGTCCGCGGACGAGTACAACACGTTCTGGCACGTTCTGCGCATCGTCGGGTTCTGTCTGAGCTTCATCAACTCGTGCGTGAACCCGATCGCGCTCTACCTGGTCAGCGGCACGTTCCGCAAACACTTCGACAAACACCTGTTCGGCCGGTGCGCGGCCCGGTCCGCGGCCACCGTCACCGAGTCCAACGCGTTCGCGGCCAGGAAGAACGGCACCGTGCTGAGCCGGGACGCGAAGATCACCGAGTCGGTGACGTTGCAACCGGCGCCGCCGGTGGCCGCCAGAGACGACGACGGCCGCAGTCCCGCGTGTGACGGCGTGTGACGCGGCGGCGACGGCGCGGAGGTCGCCGTGTAACGTCGCGCGACTACGTCGGAAAAAGGGGCCGGTCCCGGTAACTTCGGTCGTACGTTTGTCGTCGTCGTCGTCGTCGTCGTTAACCCGTTTGTTCCTTGTCGCGCGTTCGTTCCGTGAAAACGGATATCCTCAGTGACGAACGCGCCAGTCAATAACCGTCCGGGACAGAACGTGACGTGCACGGAATTGCATTTGATTGCATATTGTCCGGGTCGAGATGGGCACAGGGCTAGACCGCACACACGTGATCGATGCGAGTCGATCGTCTACGAACGTCGTGGATTTCCCGACGCGCTTTGCTGAATACGGTCGAAATCGATTTCCGAAATGCGCACGGCGACGACGGGGTTGGGGTTTTTTATTTTCATCACGGCGTGTAAACGTTTTATGGGGGGACAGTTTTACAACTCTTGGCTAGGCCCGCGTTGAGCTGTGGCCAAAGCAAATTATCCGTGATAATGGAATAGCTGTATGATAACGGTGAACGCGTTGATGATATAGTACGATTAATGGCTGTTGACTCCGTTTTTATTTATTCCCACGTTAAATTCAATTTATCAAAGTGTGTAAAAAGTCGTCTGTTTGGTGACGGTAACGTTACGTCTGAACATTTCACGGAATTGGCATTACTCGTAGCTTTTACATGACAACTCTAAATGATCGTTTATCATAACGTAAGTGTCCGTTATCAACATTAATGTACTACCAATCAAATTGCAGATCATCGTTGAACTCGGTTTAACCCGCTGAAGTCGGCGGGTCTAGTAAGACTTCAGTTTAAAATATGTTCAGCGAATCGTAATGCGCACTTTTCGATTTAAACTAGGCTTGAACTCTGAACCGGGTTTAAACCATAATTGTAAAACCGACCCTTATTTTCGTTTTCTATGTTCGACGTCGTCGTCATGTTGGCGACGAGCGAACGGATAACGTTTTCGTTATCGTTTCGTTTCGTACGTTGAAACGGACGACGAAAAAAACAATTCACTACATCCGAGACAACACTTGTGGAACGCGATGGAAATAATCATAAACAATAGTATTCGACCGTCGTCACGGCCAAACCGTGAATTTTAAATTCGACAATAACCCAGCTAATGATCTGTCGTTTTACACGCTTCATCCGTTTACATAACGCGCGTGCTGTTGTACAAACGTTCTTCTTCCTTTCTTTTCTTTTCTTTTTTTTTCCATTAATCTTCATAGCGCGTAATTTACTCGTATTTATAAGTATCTTATGAAATAACATTAAATAGAAAAACTTTTCGTTGGGTGTTGTAAGTCCGATAACATTTCCGGCATCGCGTCTAGGAATTTGAATTACACGAACGTGTATACAAACTTGCACGGCGTCGTATTTATAGGAAAAGTTTTTATACGTTCAACTTCTTTAAACGATCAAATATGTACAGGTTCACGTCACTTAAATATTTTAATCTCTCACGTTTTCCAATATATTCAATACGCCTATATGTATTAAGTATAGTGAACTGATAACAGTTATAAACAGAGCGTGAAATTTAAAAATGATTTTCTCATGTCAATATGAGTTCAAACCCATTCCGGTGCCATTTTTTTAATTGGCGTTTAATAACGAAATTCATTAACGTCACAAAATGCCGAAAAAATATGATGACAATATATTGTTATAGTGTGCAATAATAAATTTTAGTGTACAATAATAATTTATCGAACATATTATAAACTTATACAAATTGAACACGTTTTTTTTTCTGTCAAACATGATAGGTTTAGTATTTAAGTACGTATTTCTTAAAATAATAACGGCGAAGTTTACACTAGACCTTTTCACTACCTTTTCATCTACCTGTAATTTTGGCTGAGTTTACATACGCCCAAACATAATATTATCGTTTGGTGTTTGTAGTGTATTATTATTAATAATAATATTTTTATGTATAAAGGACATAATGAAATTAAAAATGAATACAAAATTTGAAATAAAAATATAGTCATGGTGCTCTCAGCATTCAGGCAATTTTGTCATATCTATTCTGTTTATTATATTGAATAAATGTCGAAATATATTGTTTAATTATTATACATACAAATAAATTGTTGATTACAACATTAAATCGCTGAGCCGGCGTTGTTATTTATTTCAACACATCTATTACAGCCTTTAATACAATTTAGTATAATAATAAGATGCATTATAAAACATCATTTTTTTGTTATTTCGGTGTTCACTATTCATATAAATAAAAAAAACAATTTGTATTACTTCAAAGTACGAAAAAACGTATTGTTGTTTAATTTTCTCGTGTTTTAAATGTAATATCATTCATAACGGTAAGTATATAACTAGACAACATTGTACATTTGTTATTCGGTAAACTAAAAACAAGAATCAATAAGTACTGATGTTTTTGTAATAACGCTCGTCAAACTTAAAATAATCTATTGGTCGTAGCGAGTTTCATAATAATATATTAATTTTCTTCGTTTATGAACAATTGACGTCTTTCAACACATAAACAGATAATTTATATCAATTACATGTATACAATGTTACACGCATATACGTGTAAGAAACAGTGTGTTTAAAAATTGTATTCAATTTTTACTGCAATCATTTTTAGATTCTTGATTTGAGTAGTGTACATATGATAAATGTAGGAATGGTACATCGCAATCAGCGCATTTATAAGGTTTCTTCTGATATTAAATTAATAAACAGCTGTTGGCAATGATGTCAACATAGTATGAAATTAATAGTCGAATGCGCGAGAAAATAAATCAAATTTTCAATTTACCCTTCGCAGCTCTTATGCTGTTTTGATAACACAGCGCGTGATCATTATATGTGAATCTAAATTGGTTCATTTTTCAAATAAAACGCCATATATAATATATATATATATATTTCGGAAGAAAAATCACTGTTTAAAGCGGCACGCTATTCTACACTCTAAAATGGAAAACCATTAATTTTGTTACGTCCGTTGTATTTGTCCTGCCGCTGTAACTTACGTATGCTTTGTCGTAACGTATACACGAGCAGTATATATTTGCAATTTTAATATTACCATTTGATCCCTCTTATGGGCGAAGTCGGTTCGAATACAGTTTTGAAAAACCGAGCCTATTTTCATTCTAATGTGTTGAAATAATTTATGAAAATGTCATTTTATCACTGCAGCTGTACACAACCTAGCCCTTGACTAAAACTGTAGTGGATTTTTACATTTATCAAACCGGTACACATGTCGGATATAACCGTGTCGTTGACAATATTATTATGTACGACGAGTTTTGTAATTAATTTTTAACGGAAAATATTATCTGTTATCGGTATTTTAATAACGAAAATGCGCATGTCTAATGCTGCGTCTACGTTAGACAACGAATTTTCACGAAAGCACATGTGATGACATGTTCGGCATCGTTCGTTGCAGTGTAGACAAGCCCACGAACATTCGTCGAACTCTATCGAATTGTTCGTTCACGTTCGTTAAAAGTGTGGTACATCACAATAATTCTATTAATAGTGTGGACGAAATTTAGTCTGATTTAGTTGTTAACGAACGTTCCATACGATTCGATGTACGATGATAATTTTTCAGCTAAGTAAAAAAAAAAAGTGTTTACCGAAAAAAAAAAGAAACACATCGTTTCGACAACACTAAAATTGTTAAGTGCTTGAATTCGTATGAATTTCATAGATTTATATTCGGTGTGGTATAATTAATACAAAGACTTTTGCGGACAAACGCCATCAACGGATACACGAAGTTTTGTTCCACACATATATTTATTGAAGTATCTATAAGGTAAGTAAAATGTAATTTTTTCGATTTATAGATTCTGCAAGGAGCTAGGGTTCAATTGAACGCGTTGTTATTTACATTGTGTTTAGCTTTTATTTCGAAAAATGTATACATTTTGATTTTGATGCAACGTTCAACATGAGACACTATAAATCATAATACATATTGCTATAGATTAATGTTTTGACATGTATTAAACTTTGGTCGGGTAATTTTTCAAACTTATCAGTTGTTCCCAATAATATAATTAAAAACAGCTAACAAAGAAATTGTTTTTGTACATACAAAAAGCATAATTACTATTATTTCGCGGGCACGTCAATATAAATGTAAGTATTTCAAATCAGTTGTTGCTGTTTTGTCATATTCCAATTCGATGTATATTTAATTTAATTAAAACTGAAACGAATTTATTTTATCTTAAATTTAAATGTGGTTAACTATGCAATATTCATAACACGTTATCTGATTCGAAGAATCTTTTTTTCACACACAGTTTACTAACGAGTAGAAATTCATTATAATAATGTTGCCATTTACTCGTATTTATACGGCCGAAACGTCGAATTAATCATAATCAACTTATTGGAATTAAATGACTTGTTACAAAATAAACGTTAGTTTTCGTAATGTTATGCGTCTTTAGGTTGTGCACACCTTACGTGTGTTCCACGAACGGAATATAAATATCTCGTACGGTAATTAAGGATTTGTTGGCGTGATAACATCATGTTACTGGTCGTTTCTCGTATTTTATCGTAGAAATAAAAACAAATTTGTCGGGCGTATGGTGTACGCCCTGCGTCTACGAACCGGCATCCGATGTATGATTAATAAAAAAAATAAAAAAAAAAAAACGAACACGGCCGGTGGTTGAAAAGCGAATTCCATTGATAAATTAGCTGATTCCAACGATACGTCTTTCGGTTCCACGGCGAACAGCCGTCCTCCACATACCCGACAAAGCAGCTGCAACCGAATAATGCGTACACACGGGGACGGCACAATGTGACTCAACAGTAAAAAGTATACGTACGTACATATATATATATATATTTTTTTTTAATTTTACGGCCAACCGTTATTTTCAAACCTATGTGTTTCCCGCGCGAATTTTTTTTTTTTTTTTTTAACTCGCGCGTTACGCTCGTCAATCGAATAGAATAATAGTTTACGCGTCGGCAAAGGTCGAAAAACCGGTGTTTTTTCAAATGAAACGTTTTCGATCGGAGCGCACGCGTTCACGATGAGAACGGTATCGGCCGACATTGCGTGTACACACGACCGAGTTTTGTGCGTAAGGCCGTCGCGTAGTTCGGAGTGCACGTCGGCGTACTCTCAGCCACACGTGTTTCGTCGCCAATCCGTCGACGTCCTCTCGATCGGCAACGTTAGCACGGCCAAGTCAGGCAAGTCCAAATGGTACGCGACGCGATGGTCGGTTAGCGTAGGTTGGGTTGGGACGATAAATAGGTCGATAATAAATCGTGTCGACCCGATCGATCGAATCAAACGGAAAACCGCGTCGATCGTGCGCGGGTCATCCTGGAGACGATGAACTCGTAAACTCTTAAATAATCCCGATTTGAGACACGGTTTGTATTTCGTCGATCCGTCGTTCGAAAAACAAAAACCAAAAAAATTAAACATAAAAACCACGCCGAAACAGTTCTCGACGTGAATTTTTCGTTAGGGAAACACAAATAGATAAGTCGTTGTTAGTATGGACCAGGGGTGAACGCAGAAAAAAAATATTAGGAGGAGGGGGATTTGAAAAAAATATCAATACCAGTAAATAATATTCATCTAACGTATACGTAATATCATACGTAACGTATGTCTAACATTGTATCAAATTGTTAAGCCTTAAAAACAAAAACTACCTCTTTTTATGAACTAAATCTTCAAAACCTATAATTGCTATAAATAACCGTTCGTTAATATAGTGAAAAGTTACATATTTAGTAAAAATTTGAAGACTCTAGGGCATTAGTTTTGTAATAACGTAATTTTACACAAGAAATAAAATACACTTTGTCGAAAAACTCGAGATGTTTATAAAAGAAAATTATGACTAACGATTTTTAAGTTTTTTCGAATATAGTTGAAGTAACGTATGTCAAAAATTTAAAAAATTGTTTTCCCAAATAAAATATAAAGTTACGTATCGATTTTTGGTGAATATTTCAAGTTTCTATAACCATTAGTCCCGAAATTACAAAAGAAATAACGATAATCGTTTTCGACGAAATCACGTTTATGCCATTTTTATGTGATTATTCGGTAGGTTTTACATTTATTTTTTTTTCTAGACGTTCTTGAGAAAATCGAAAAATGACCTCTTTAAAGTACTAACTAGATGCTATTTGCTGTCGGAAACAAGATATGACTGTAACGATCGAAACACTGCTTCTGGTAGAATTTTAATACTATAAGATTAATGGACGAAACTCGCATTATAATTGGCGGTTGATTGTGGCTCCATCAAGTTTTTGCTTTTTAATTGGTAAACTATCGACGGATGATTAATTAGGATCCGAATTTTAAGTCGTTGGAACGGTTAATCGTATTTTTCGGTTTTGGAGAATTATAAAATCGAACCGATTTCAACCAAACCGTCCGAACGTGTATAATCTACAACGGTTTGTTGAATTGCACATTGTGTCGTAAATCGCAATCGATTCCAACCAACGACCGATCGTTAACGGAATAATAAACGTGTCGTACACGAAGTGCATAATATTCAATGACGGATAACAAATATTTCCGAAAATTTCCGATTTTCAACGTTGATACCCGTAGTTAACCGTCCTAGATTTCGGCGCGGACCGAGTTCTGTGACTTGGTCGAGACTTCAAGCAGCCGTTGGCAAAACGAACGAGCAAGCAAACGCCGTGACGAATCACGGAATAAGCGTAAACGACCGACCTAACCTTCGAACGTCATGGAGTGCGTGTTCGCGAAACGTCTGCTCGACAATACACGTCGTACGTAGAGACGACGAGACCGCGCGTAAATAAACGAGTATGTGTGTTACGACTGTTGTGACCCGGTGCTCATAGACGGTTCGCGCCGAATTCCCGACCGGCCGTCGTTTCAAAACGAGACGTGTGCTTATACGTCCATCGCCCGCTGTCCGGTCTGTCGATCGGTCCGTCGGGGCGACGGCGAAAAATCGGGCCGTGACGGCGGGAAATCCCGTCGCCGGGACGGAAACGTTTTTCGGCGAGACGCGCGCACGCGGTGAAAGGGGGTTCCGGCGGTTTTTTTTTTTTCCCCCGCGTCATTGTCGTCGTTTATTGTTCGGGAGCGAGCGACCATGTGCTCCGCACGTACTACTGCACGCTCTCGTGGCCGCGGCGGGACGGAACGGGCGGCCGGCGGTGTGACGCGAACCGAGGGGTCCGACGGCCGCGGCGAGGTAGGGGGTCGCTGTGGGGCCAGGTGTTCGGTTTTAACCGCCGAACCGGTCGACGACGACGACGACGACGACGACGGCCGCCAGTCGCCAGTCGCCCGTCGCCCAGTCACCCAGTCGCCCAGCCGCCCAGTCGCCCAGCCGGCCGGGTCGTGAACGCGCAGTTCAACCATGCCGCGGACTCGCACGCTGTCGTTGCTGTCGTCGTTGTGCGCGGTTTGCGCGTGCGCCGTCGCGGTCGTACCGCCGCCCCCCAAGCCGTTCCGGTCGGCCAACCTGACCGCGGCCGCCGTGCTGGCGGCCCGCGATTACGGCAAGACCGTGCTGGCCGCGGACGACGTGACCGTGGCCGTCCAGGAGTACGCGGACTGCGCGGTGTTCCGCGTGCACGCCCGCGCCAGGGGTTTCGTCGCCCTGGGGTTCGCCGACCGCGCGCCCGCCCCGTCCGTGGACGTGCTGCTGCTGTGGGTCGACGACGAGACCGGGACCGGACGCATACTGGTGAGTTTCCATTTCCGTCCGCGCCGCCGTCAGGTTTTCGCGTGCGCTCGCCTTCCGAAAACAACCGTAACCATACCGATCGCGTCTCGACGAATATGAAATTCAGCGGCTTTCGTGGCGCCCGGTGTGTACGCACCTCTCGCACCCACCCCCCCCCCCTTTTGGTACGGCCGTCGACGGCAGACAAACATCCCGTTCCGGATTCGTCGGACACGACCGCGTTCGTTATCGAAGCCGCGCGCGTGTCACTATTACACAATGCACCACCGTCGAACGGCTCGCCCGCATGGGGTAGTTTTACGTCGTTCCTATTACGTAACAATACGACGCGAGCAGCGTCCTCCGAACTCCACCCCCCACACGCCGATGACATTATACGCGCGCACACACACACACATATATACACAGTGCTCGAATTAGGGGGGTGCGCAGGAGCACGGAGCTTCCTTAATATTTTTGGTTTTTTTCTTTTTTTGCGGAGGCACGGTGTAAGACTTACGGTATGATTCACGTTTGAATTGTTGTCGGTTTTACAATTTTAAAACGTTTTTTAATCTAAATTTTTTTTTATAGTTTGTTTTCATGATAATATCATATGACGCTTGTTCTGTGCCCAGTGCAATGGTGCATGGGTATGTACGAGAAATTGTCGACTACGTAGTCTGTGGTCTAGCGTGCACGCTGAACGCAACGTTATCGGTTTCAATTATCGCCGCTAGGGTTTTTTCATGTCATTCATCGTTGTTTTTGAATTTGTCGAGAAAATCGGGTGAACATCAATTGACATTCGCTCACGTGGATCATATTTAGATTATATATATATCTATGTATGCAGCTAAAATGTAATTTTCGTTTTTAATTAGTCTTGTCTTGTGGGAGGGTGGTGTGGTACAAACCCACGGGTTCGTTTTAGATAATTTTGCACTTGGAACGCGGTTTTTAAATCGTTAGGTTGAGCTCCTCTACTTATTTTTTCCCAATACTAAACACCGTGTATATACGTATATATTGTGTTGTATTATGTAACGAAAAAACTGTACACCCATCTACCGTGTACTTGATAATATCTCGTAAGTACGATCACGTGAAAAATAAAACGACCGCAAACTATATGATGCACCGGTGTTTGTATTCTTGTAAAACAACTTACTCTTATGACGCCGCGTTCGGATCATTTTCCCCCGTTCGTTGTGATTTCAGCGTGGCGACGATATAAGTATACGTTGAGTATTGCCGAATACGTTAAATGTGCATATCAGACATATTCAAAAAGTAAGGGCCGTAATTTGGTCGTAAAAAAAAAAAGTAAATTTGTAAGAAAAATTTGTCATTGACGGTTTTGATTTTCTACGAACCTACTTCGTTTCCTTACGTAATCGCCGTTCTTTTCCGAGCGCTTTTCATTACGTTTCATTGGCTTCCTCAACCCCTTAGCGGACATTGTTGTCTGTATTGCCACCGACAGGCAAATGACTACTGAATCAAAACAATGATTTCAGAGACTCCGAAAACAGTCAATAGATTGTACTAAATGCGTACAACATCGTTCGTAACCGCCCAATATCTGAATATAAGCAAACGGCCTTTACTTTTTGAATATACCTAATATTTACGTTTTCGAATTTCATTAAACAACTGCATAAGATGTATAACCGTCATGTCGTTGAACATTAACGAGTCTTCTATTGTCGCACTTTACCTTACATCTTTAAGTTGTAAACAGTAACACGCGAAAAATCAGTGAAACTTTTGGTAACCGTATGGACGACAAGCCTGATTTAAACGATCACCCGAAAATTATTGCGGAATTATTTATGATTTTCAAAATTTTGTTTTTGTTTTTTTGCAAGATATCGTCTATAATCAAAACGTACTTCTTTTTTTTTCGTTCAGTTTCGTCGTAACGATTTCTGACCCACCGGCTAATTTTTTATCTCAAACATTTTGAATACGTAATCCACTGTTTTTGATGTTTGTGTTTTTAATGTTAAAAACGTACAACATTTTATCCTCGGTGAAAGAAGACATGAATTCATGTAACCGACAAAAAACACTAATTTAAAAACCCTTATTAGTATATTACGTAAACACGTATAACATCAAACATTATCGAATGATCAGTCCTCTTGAAATTCGTTCCAACGTTTATTATTCATAAGAAAAAAATAAACATTTTCTTAAAAATAACAACAACATAACAACAGATAACAAAATTATACGAAAATAATTATTTGATTCCCTAAACATTATGCTCGATGTCTATACGAGATAATAATTCTGTCCGACTAATAGGTAGTTTTTCTTAAACACTCAGTTCTATATTTTTTTACGCGTTACGCAATGGTTCAGCAATTGGCCTTGATCAAAACGATGGGTATCACTACCGATTCAAAATCATAACAGGTATCTTTTAAAACAGTTAATTTTAATTGCATTTATGTTTAATCAAAATTAAGTTTAAATACCTGCTGAAACCGTGTAAACCGTAAATTAATTAGATGAATAATCCACTGTGAATATATAATAATATTATTAATATTTACAAGTGTACGAGTGTACATGATTATTATTAAAATATACGATTTATTTTTTTTCAAATAAAATATTCATTTATTTCTAAAATTGATTTTGGATGCGCATAATATTTTAAATTATTAATATTATTCACCAAATTGATTCCATTGGATTATTAAAACGAAAATCTAACGCGGATATTCTGTGATGCAGACGAGGTAATTTCTCGGTCGCGCACACGACGCACTACGAAACGTATCGGACGTGAACTCTAGACGTTTTTCGCGGCGAGTTTTCGAGACGAATAAAAAAAAATAAAAATAAAAAATTCATAGTGCTGTAAAACTGCGCACGAACATGTGTTCGCGTTACGTTTCGTATTCGCGTAGAATAATAAATCGTAGTGCCTACAAATAATATTTTATATTATTTTCCCGGCGGACCTGACGGAATGCACGCGGCGGTACGCTTCCTCGACGTGCACGTTCGAAACGTGCTTCTTCTGTTGTCATACGTCACGCCAGCGCGCGTAGGTCGTTATTACACGACAATTCGTCAGATGTCTCGTAACAAGTGTTGACGCGCGAGTGTGACAATTATTTTTGATTACACGCCTTAACGTTGTAAACCACTTTCAGGACGTCAATTAACCAGCCGCGTTCGTTACGGTATACGTATATGTTAATGACCAGTAACTACACGCGCATATACATTGTATATACTTCATACATTCGTCATAATACATCTTTTAGCCCCTAATCTACACAACGCTGCGAAAAGAAGAAAAATATTATATATTTTTCACGCGATATTCGACTACTGGAATTCAAAAAACGTACGACCGACTATTTTTATTACCTGTTCCTAACCAGGCTTTTGTTACGACATCGTGAAAGAAAAACGGCCAGAAAGGAATGAATGGAGCCCGGGACAGAACGGTAAACACCGGTAACGCTGAATGTATAAAATTCGTATTGTAAAAATGTCATTCTCACGCTATACGCATATAGTTGCACGGTACGTCTTATACAACACGTGTATTATATACTTGTATACTATATAATCCATCTCAATTTTAAAATTTGCCAAAAAAAAAAAGTATATATATTTATACGTGTGTGTGTGCGTATTTTCTGTAATCGGGTAGGGTATAATAGCTCTTAGTTGTTACAAATCAAACGAAATTAGCTCGGTTATCATTCGACTATTCATCTAGCGATTATTTTATTTCTAAAGGTTTATCGTGTTCTTTCGAAAATCAATAAACCGTGTTCGCGGCACACCCGTTAATATTATTATTATTATTATTATTATTATTATTATTATTCTATATCCAATTTTGACTGTAACTCGTAAGTTGTGAGTCATAACATGGGTATTTCTTTTAACGGACCATCACTACATGACATGATGTAGATGTGTGGATAAAACTATCCTTTAAGTGCTGTGGTTATACAGTCAAAATATTATTTTCTTAGACAGCGGTCGGAACGTCATATCTTTCTTCAGTAAAAATAAGTGAATTACACTTGTCAAATTAAAAAAAATGCGAATCTAAATGATGACAAAACAAATTAACACACGTCACAAAAATTATATATATGTCGAAAACCTAAATAGTTGAATAGGAAAAGCCCATAGAAATCCAACTTATACATAGATAACACACACTTAGTGTTTAATTTCTATGTGAAAAACAAATTATTCATACGAAACACGAAATCCATCTTCACTAGTTACTCATGAATATCTACGAAAATATGACAAAATTAGTGTTAACTATTAATAAACTATCAACTAAACTGTTTAAAGCTAAATGTTTTTCATAATACTTTTATGCCACGTCTGTATTGTTTTATTATTGTATGACCGTTTTTATTTTGAAGAAACTAAGTACGAGGAATACTATGTTTTAACAATACTAAAAAGTTAGCCGTTTTAAAATATTATTAATTATAATTCATGTCAAATCGCGTAAATCCAATGGATCTGCAACAAAAAATTACAACTATAAATTAAACATGAATACCATGATCTTAATAGGATAATTCGTGCTAAGTGTGATTGCGATACAAAATAATTTTGTTTCAATTCAATAATTATTTGTCATCGTTTTTTAGTTTTTGTAAATGTATAACGTACGATTTAAGGTTACTTAATATTTAACGTACCCCCCACTGGCCACCGTCATTGTTTCTATACTAAAATTTGATTAAACTTACATTATAATAAACTATTTCACCAAAATCTAAATTATTATGCAAAAAATTATCTAAATGTGTGTTTTTTTGTTGAACATTCTTTTTCGAAATTACCACATGAACTAATAACATTGCATAGTAAAACAATAAAACACCTTTAAAATGTTTCCTATATCAATCGATATATAGATTATTATGATCGAACATTATACGTTATTCATAAAATACAAAGTGGTCTGTCACTCAATTTATGTGTTGAAAACACGTAATTTGCTAAATTTTTTTTATGTAATTTACAGTTAGTATAAGCTATTTATTGTTGTATACTTTGTATTACTTTTAAACGTCACTTTTAAGACTCAAAGTAACATTATTTACACACAAGAAAAAAAAGCGTCAGTGGATTATCGTATTTACTTTTATATATGAACGACCACATGAAAGAGTATAAAAACAAAATGCCTCCTGGACTACTATAAAACATGTTGTGAGCATGATTCTGACGTAGAGTTTATAACTGTATTTGTATTTCTTATGCTTTACGAATTATCTGTGAAACGCTCGAAAAGACGTAAATTAATATGAGGTTTTTTCTTTTGTTGTAAGAAAACGAAATGCGTACTAAGCTTAACCTATAAACCAACTATTTTACGACAAATTAAAAACAATGATCTAAAATTATTAAATTGTAGGTTTTTCTACAATAATATAACCTGCCTGGTGCCTGTAACTAATAATTTTTATGTAATAATAAAATAAAATTTTAATCAATGCTACTACATAATATCCATAACATCTACACACTAAAAAATGCACACAATATTTTATAAATAGACGTCTATTTTGTATATGTATATATATGTATTTAACGATTACTTTGTTTAAAAAAAAACAATTTGTTTATCACAAGTGACAAATATTATTTATTTCCCGGTTGTTTTATTCAAATACACAAGTATACTACAAGTTAACACGATTATGAACGCATTAGGTATCTTCAGACGTCAGGCGAGTATTGCGGTATACTGCCACGACTGATCTGATCGTCCGTGAAATGATTCGATTTTGAGTCTGTGTGCGACGTTACACATAATGTATAATGCACGTCGATCTCAAACACGTGTACGTATGCGTTTAAAATAGAACATTGCGGTTTGTTCACGTTGTCCGCACACGACACGTATATAGACGAATGCATCGTGCACGGTTTGGTTGTTCTCGTCGTACCGCACAAACGTCGAGTGAATTATTCGTAAACACACGGCAACGACAATATTATCCTCTTTAGACAAAACTCGAAATTGAGTACCTACTCCAGTGACTTTACTTATTACACACATTACACATGAATAATATAATAAATATATATATACGCGCGCGCCACTCCCACGACGGACGTGCGCTGTTTATTAACGGACACGCCACAGCGGATTCGCCCGGAACGTCGCAACGTGCCAGCGAGCACGTGAATATTACATCGTACAGGCGGTAAATCGAATCTACGCCACTGTGCTCGTGATTGATGTTCGCCGTTGAATTCGACCTCGGAATTAGGACCGTTTCGAATTTTTTTTTTCGTTTTGTCCGAAAAATTATTATCGTTATTATTTCGTGCTCAACCTGTAACTAATAAATAAAATGAATATCTGTTTGTTTTCTCAAGTCGTATTATCTTTGGACAGGCTATGTGGCTTTCCGCTCGTACTATTCCAACAACGAGACGTATATCACGTCGTCACATCGTTACGAGAACCCGACTTAAGACAACGTTGCGCATCCACTTAGTGAAATCGTTCTTTTCACGAGATGGATGTCTTTATTGTGAAAATGGCATTTTTTTAAAAAATAATTTACTTCTATGTTTATACACGAATAGTGATTATTGTCACTTATTCATAAAATTGATACATATCGTGTATAATATAGATTTTTTTAGTAAAAACGTATTTTCTTATCAGTAAAGAAATGATCATGAAGTGGATGTTTTTTTTGCTCGAAATAACGAAATATTTTTCACTATATGGACATACATTATAATGTAAACTTTATGATAAACTATTTTTACAGAAATTCAGGAGAATGATAGCTACTAACATTATTTATTTAATTACTTTTTTTGTATTTATTTGATCAATGTCAGTATCGTACTTACTGTTTTTGAACGTTTGACCTTGTGCGCCTTATACAACATTCAGGGACACCACAAAAATCAAGAAATGAAAACGATGCATTATTTAATGAAATCTATAAATATTTAATTTTTACTAACCAAAATTATTTATTATATTATATTTAATCTTATTAAATATGAATAGTAAAAAAATAGTAAAAAAACTACAGATTATACATTATATCTTTTCTAATAAAAAAAATATGAATATTGTTTATACTATTTTAAATATAATTTTGTTGTGTATTGAACGTGGGTTGTAGTTTGAAAGAGCTCTCTGGCCTAGGTTAATAAGTTAAAAATCTGAATATTATGAAAATCAGTAGATTTAAATTTAAATATTCAATTATTTATTTCCACAATTCTGCAGTTTGTGTTAATAAATACATCGTATAAATAATATTAATAATAGAAAAATTCGCTACGTGAAATATATACGTATTTTTCTTATTAACAGATTTCGTTTTATTGTTTTTTTATAATATTACTTAAAGTTATTTTCCCGACTTTTAATTTGTTTTGGACGATATGTCCAATCGACAATAAAATAGAACAGCGAGGAGTGTTATACCCCTACACCACCACTAGTCTCGTCCTACATTCCTTTTTCCATGGCAATTATTGCGATGGCTTTATTTTTTTTTGTTTTTTTGTTAAAATGATGTTTTGACTATTATCGAGAAACAGCGGGAGAGCGTGAATACTACGCAGTCCAAGAATACCCTTAGTTTAAACCTTTCGATACAGGTAACAGTTATAACGTGACATTGTTTCATAAAAAAAAACAATTGAGAAATCTCGACTGAAACGAAATAACGCGTGTCGGTCTCTTGGACGTTATTGTTACGTATTATTATTTATTATTACGTGCGTCCGGATTTGAAAGCAGTATCTTCCCGGCCCGTTTAAACTGACCTTACGCACCATCGAATTTACACACACCTACTTAAATATATATACCCACGGTCCGCCGAAAGGTATCCATCGGGCTCGGCGGAGGGGGACATACGATTTTATATTATTATCGTCATTATTAACAATAAATGAAAAAAATAAAATAACTACTTGTTTTCCTGTCACGGTGTATTAATGGCGGTTTCGAAAAGGGCACGCGCCACTCTCGTGGAACATCGACAACGCCGCCGCAGGTGCTATCTGGTCACGTCCGGTAACTCCTGATATACATACATACTTTTTTTCAAAACTCGTATTTCTAAACCGTCTCGTCAAACGTTTCGACATAATAACAACACGTATGATATGAGAACGTTTCGAAAAAGCGTTTACCTGCGTTGACATCGTGTCGAAGTCTTTTTTTAGTGCACGCTGTCTATCGAAATAAAACATTCTACAAATATCTACTATTCGGATTTCCAATCGTTACTAATGTTCCCAAGTCAAATATAAAATAAAAAAACCACACACAATTCTTTTTATGGTGTCTTAAATCGAGTCATTTATATGCTAATTTTAACGTAATCTTTATCAGATCGAACAAAACCGTACAGCATATTCTCTCGGTACGCGCTTGTCAATGTAAACACGCACTGTTATTCGTTGATCCCTTTCAATATAACTGGTTTCCTACGTACCTCGAACCCACTAGTTCCCACGAGATATTTTCAATCACCTTACAATACCTGAGGTTTTTTTTCTCGTGAGAAAAAAACAGTATAATTTCATTATTGTTTTGAATTCGGTGGGTTTTTTTTCTTTTCTGTATTACTATATACAATATAATATACTATTACTCAGAATTCGGTACACCATTATATTTCTGAGGAATTTTCTCATAGCTAATCCTTCTTTCCGCATAACTTCATTTGAAAACAGAAATATTTTAAAGGTTAATCCCACATAACTGCATAATACTGTACGTTAAAGACGCCTATAGAAAATATTTTCTATACATCAACATTAATCGAGTGTTTTTATGAAAGCACAATATTCATTAGCTTTGAAATTTCCACAACTCGCTCGTAACTTTCAATTTGTAGGCAGCGTTAGGCTCTGTATAATGTATAAACATTGTAGTATGTCACTATAACTTGTCAAACGGTTTGTATGAATGTCGGAGTTACAACTATACGTTTGGTTAATAGCGTCAAAAACGATCAAGCACACATACTAATTTAAGTTTCAAATTTTAAAATATTTATTACCGAATCAAAGCTCTGTAACGAATTCGACCGTGTTCGTGCAAACTAATAACAATTTAAACAATAAATACAACTATACAAATAAACAACTGTCAGAAGGTTTTATAAATACGTATTTCTCACTACATAAATTGATGTAGATATTATAAGTTAGTTCATAATAATCCATGAAATGTTTTAAAATACGACATACAGTTAATTTTTGAAGCGAATTATTTTTATAAAAATAATTCCCGTTAAACTAGGGAACAACCATCAAATGTCCGAATAAAAAATACACCTGTTGCGCAGGTAGTTTGCTGTATCGCGGCTATATCGAGATACATATAACGAATTCCGGTTTTCATATATATTTTGTTCCGTTCGAGTGTGTTATTAAATGTAATTGCTAACATTAAATAGCATACGTTAACCATATGAACAATTTGACCTGTAACTATAGAATAGACATAACAAGGTGTTATTATTAATTATAATGTTTTATTTAATTAATATCAAATTAGTAACGATACTTCTCAACTCTTAAGCTACAGTAACGAGCATTGATATTGAGTTTATTAATTCGTTACTTTAGTACAAATTTAAGAATACGAGTTTCGATACAACACGGTGACTGTCTTTGTTTCCATAAACATTTGTTGATTGTCAGTTTAAAACTGTGAGTCTTATATAAATTAAAATGTATGCAACGTTTTTAAAACGTAACGATTGTGTATATGAATCGATGACTATAAATTCACATAATTATTTAACAAACACTGTGATAGAATTTTTAAAAAAAAACAGTAAAATCTTTTAATCAAATCAAAAAAACATAAACGTATAATTTTTTTTATTTAAATGTTTGTAATATCCGTCTAATTATGACGTAGTTACTTCTTAGCTTCTTTATTTAAAAAATATGCGTCACGCAACGAAATAAACATAAAGGCATATGTTAATTTTGTTTTTGTTTTTTTTTTTTTTTACACACAGGATATGCACGGCAAAACCGAAACGGGTCTAACACCGGAAAAGGATGTGAGCCAGGACTACGAGCTACTGGCTTCGTTCCAAAATAGCTCTCACATATCCGCCGTCTTCCGAAGGGCTTGGGACACCTGCGACGCACACGACGACGTGTTGCTTGGGGTACGTGAAACCTGTATTTTTTTTTTCTCTTCTACGCCAGATAACGTTACGATCGGATAGTAATTTTACGCCCGCGGTACGGGGGTGTTCGTTCGCGGAAACCGGTTTTTCGATCGAAACAAATTATAACACTGCAGCGACTAACGAATAAACGACGAATGCCCCAAACAAGAATAACGGTGGGAACCAGTCGAGGACGCGTCTGCTAATCGATTTCGTTGAATAAAACCGACCGCTTGCCGAGCGATAATTTTTTCACTGGACGTTCGGTTAACTGAATGTTTTTTTTCGCAACGCGCGCATACGATACACGGTGATTCTTTTTTTTTCCACGTAAACACCGGATGATTATTCGCGGCGTGAAAACGTGTCGATCCCGAAACACGGGAAGGGAAAACGATTAACGGACCCGAATTTTCCTGCCCAAATAAACGACGGGGATTTCGGGCGGCAGCACGTGGTCATCCGCGACGTCCGCGTAACTGCCGCGGTCGAGGCAAGCGTAACAGATCCGAGCGGTGAAGACGACGAAGTACAGCGCGAACGCGTAACACAAATAGTACAGGTGCCTGACGTAGGCTGCGGACGCGACCGTCGACGGCTTTCGGACGGCCACCATCACCTCTTGCGTCCGGTTGCCGTTCACGTAACACGTGTAATTGCCGGAATCGGCGGCCGTGAGCCCGGCCAAGTACAGCGTCCCGAACGCGTCCAGCGACACGACCGTGTCGTCGTCGTCGTCGTCGTCGGTGTACGATTCGGTCAGCAGACGTCCGTCTCTCCTCCAGACCACCTGTTGTCACGCGCACGCGACGAATCGGAGTTTTAAATCGACCGTCGAATTTACTGTGCGCGCAAAATTTAATTTCAATTAAGCGCGAATCAGTCGCACGCGTTTACGTAAACGTTTAGAAAATCAAAGTCCCCGCCAGAGTTTTCCGACGCTCGAAATCATTTTTCACTTTTAAGTACACAACATTTGAGTTGAAACTCGTTTGTTATTAAGCTTCCGAATAATTCGGGCAAAATGCATAATTATCCATCACTTAAACTTTGCCCCATTGCATTTATGAGTCTACCACACCACGATTAAATTTACACTTAATCAATAATCGCTGTTAAATGTCACACGCCAATTAACGTTGTTCGATACAATTTTACAATAAAATGAAACCAAATGTATTAAATTTAAATATCGTTTTTAACTTTAAATACTCATGTCAGAATTTCATTTCTTATATATATCATATTACAGTTGTTGCAAAAACAATAGATTTTTTCGTTACCCATACGTAATGACTAATTGCCGAATTAATACTGATATTGAATATAATATTTACTATTTTGAATGAATCGCGATATGTTCAGATATATTTGTTGCGACAAAAAAAATAAGTATCTACCCAGTGTTGAAGATAGTATTTTGAAAAAAGAAGAAAACTTTAAACGTTGTATCTCTAAAATTACATTTTCATTGACCAACGCTCACATTTACGATACTTGATATTAGACATTACAATGACATAGAAAAATATGCGAAAAAAAATCAAAATGTGAATAATGCATGTTATACCGGAATGTGGTGGAATAGAATTATTAATATATTATATTTATATAAGAAATACTACGGGATACCGTAGGCCCACAAAGAGGTGTCCACATCACCGCTGCGGTAACAGTGTCATTACCTAATGTTTTATTGCTCGTTCGTCTGGTCGTTTATTATCGGCGCCTGTTTAGGGTAATATTTCGGTTCACGTTTATACCTTGTCGTCGAGTGTCGATTCTGCACAGACCAACGTGAGGCTGGAACCTTCTTCCAGCACGAAAGTGTTTCTGTACTTGGGAAGCCGGTGCCGGTTTGACAGCCGACAATAGGCATAACACGTCTCGGCTAACAACAGGTCCGGGATCGAGGACAGTGCCGAGGCCAGCCCAGGCGAAACGGTCGCGGGCAACCCGATCGACCTGAAAATTTGCGAATAAGATATTCGTGCGAAACACGATTTGTGAATGTCCAATTCGAACAGGCAGAGGGACTCCACGCGACCATCCCGTACCCACAAGCCATCCGCGTGCCGTCGTCGAATCGCACCCGACAGGCGGCCCTCCTGTATCGTTTGCCCGCGCATCCGTCGCAAGCGCCCCACGCGTCCCAGTCGACGTCGACTTGCCGGACTTGCCGGAACCGTTGCGCGACCGGCGCCAAGTACCGCGCTTCGTACCGCGTCCAGTCGGACGTCGAGTCGGCCGACACCGGGACCGCCGCGGCGCCGGACCGCGGCAACGGGTCGAGGGCGAACTCCACGTCTGCGTCGCACCCGAGCCCGGAACACGCGTACCGTCCGGCGTCGGACCGGGTCACGTTCCGGATGACCAGCGAATGGTCGGCCGTCATGTACACGCGGTTCGAGTCGGCCGGGTCGGCCGTGCCCAACGCGACTTCCTTCCGGCCGGCGGCGACCGTTCTGTCCGGCGGACGGCGCAGTCTGCGGAGTCGCGCGATCGGACGGTCTCGTTTATCGAAACCGCGCGACGAAGACGACGACGGATGGACGTCACGTCGCCCGGTCGGGTTCGCTCGGAAACGCGTAGGCCCGAACACGCCGAACGTAGCCAGTTACACGCGGTTCACGGGTCGTCGCCGTACGCGGGCGCGTTAGCCGACACGCCTAATTCGAGATCGAAAGCGAAACGTTCGTACGCGTGATTTCGTCGAGTCGACCCAGACCCAGACCCAGGCTCATCGCGCAGAAACCTCTGTCGCGATCGATTTTCTCTGTGTGGTAAGAGTCTCGCAAGCCAGACACCGGCCGAGAATATCCCTGTTTGCCCGTGGTCACGATACCTGCGCGTGAAAGTGGTCATCGAAACTGTACGAACCCCTCGGCGGGCCGAAAACTCGACTCGCGTGACCGTTCAGCGAGAAACAACGCCTGTGCTTTTCTGAAGGCGAAACCCGTTTTGTTCGTTCCACGCTCATTTACTCACGTCTTCCGACACTAGTACTACCTAGGACTACCGATCGGTCAGTAGTGTGAACCGGGCTTGACCCCCACGATTAATATGGATACTCAGTGTTCGAGTCGATCTGGTGACGCTTTACGGGTACACTATGCAGAAGAAATACGGTTAGCTGTATCTCTTACGAGTCTGCGTTACATTAGTTCTGGAGACAACTTCAAAAAACTTCAATTATATCAAAGAATATTATTCTAACCAGTGGTGTATTTGATGTACGCTATATGCCCAGATCCCTGTTTTCGAATTTTTACGTATACCTTTAACAAAAAAATTATATTATTATTGGTATACGATATATATATATATATTAATTTGTTGTCGCCACATAATGATCTAAAATTATACACACAAATATACGTTTATCTTGTCTTAATCGTATTCCGAATAATTCAGTGCATAGGTTTTAATGATTATTTTGTCTTACCAAGGACGATTATTTTATCACTAGTGACAAATATTATTAATTTCCCGGTTGCTTTATACAAATACACGAGTATAATATTTTCTTTCTCACGGTCGAATGCTATACTTACGTGGCATTATTAGTTATTTATTTATAAATTGATTAGTTAGATACATATAAATCTACAGTTTACTAAAATATGAATTATTGTTTATCTTAACTTTGGTATGGAAAATAAAATTGAAAAACGTATACATGCACAATTTATTACTAACTTCTTTTCATCTATGCCAGTGTCCAAACATTTAAGCTTCAAGGAACTAAATACATCGTTACATACGTTAAAGGTTTATTAAAAAAATAATAGGCAAACGTTACTAAATGGATGAACTGTTATGGTTGCTTATCAACTAGTTCAGCGAAACCTAAAATAATAGTAATTATAATAATAATAGGTAATATATTCCCACAAAATGAATTCTTTTACGAATTTTAATAGTCAAGTAAACTTTTTAAGTTAGGGTCGTAACAGTCAAATAAGTTTAACAGAAAAAAAATCAAACTGTTATTATGACTATAAAAAATATACAAGTATAATCATTTTTTGACTTAGAAAAATTATATGACTGTTAAAATATATATAAAAAAATTAATTTACCACTAATGATCACAACAAATTTAAAATAATTTAAATTGAACGAGAGCACAATAAACACAATGATTATATAATATAATATATAGCATAACATTGCTGATCGGTTGTAAGAAAAATGAAAATATTGTACCCAAGTTACATTCATTTTCCGAGCGGAACGAGAAATTTTTTTTGCTAATTAAATGCTTAAAAATGTGCTCATACCTTTGAATTTATTTACCAATACACCACTGGTTCTATATTCTATGACTTAAAACAGATATCGAGAATCTTAATAACTCGAAAATATGTATCGAAACAAAGTTACGGATAATAAATAAATTTGATCAAAAACTATCTCTTCGCGTTCAAACGGTGCTAGTTTTTTGGCAGTTGTCAACTAGTGTGTTGACAAAATGAAGCTCATGACAAATATGGTTAGCCACACGAAAAATGGTTTTACACAAGACTGACATGATGTGTTCTAAATGCCAAAGATTATAAATATCGTACATTAAGAGGTTTCGACGTAACAGTTTACCAGTGTCACATTCCGCCTAAAAAACATTGAAATCGGCCGACGTTTACAAAATACTGATCGCTTGAAGTATTGAACGTTTTGATTTTCGAACGTGATCGCGTGTGTTTATAAACCAAAACCAAAAAAATTAACATTTCCCACGACTAAAACGCATGAGCACGACCTAGATTACTAGGCCGACGTTTCGCGGAAGTAAACGAATGAAAAAAAAGACTGCTGTTTCACCCGCGACGACGTTTTGGAGCTCGTGGCATACCTGGGCGACGTGTACCAAAATCTCGCGTCTCCTCTGTCCGTCTCGCCGCAATACGAGCACAGGAACGCGACGTCCGAGCCTAAAGGCGCGTCGACGATTCGCACGCGGTCGACGGCGTCGCTCGTCGACCACGGTCTGTCCACGCACATTTCCCGCGGCAGACAATCGCCGCGACCGGACAAAACGAACCAGACGAGTAACGCGTCGATCATGGTGTTTCCTTTTCCGCTGCCGTACATATATACGTATATATATATACACACAAACACGCTCTATGCAAATTCGGTTGTCGGCGTATGCGAGTATTCGCTTTCTTGGCAACGGTCGTTCCGCGCGAACGTGATACGAATACGCGAAAGGTGTCGACCGCGATAATGCTCGTTTCGGCCAGGTATTTTATATGCATTTATTTATTTCGTTTTTATTTCGTTTTTATTTCGTTTTTAAACAATGACGGATGTACACGGTCAACGGCCTTCGATCTACATACACAACAACGCATCGTGTTATACGCGACGGGCTTAGGCGCGGCAAGTGACGTCCGCAATACACATTAATACCCATACCGTGTGCAACCACCATTCCATAAAAACTACCACACTGTATAAACTTCGTGTGGGAGGGGGGGTCACGCGACGTTCATGCACGTGGTGTCAAGTGTATAATATTATATTTTGATTCGTGATTTCGCGACTGTTCAGACGTGCTTCTGTATACGTCGATTACCGAAAAAAAATCCGCTGCAACTCGGACGAAACCGATTAGATCGTGAAAAAGTAATTGATATATTATGCGAAATTTTGATATTGTACTCAGACAGTGTCTGTGATATATATGTGTTGGACACCTGTATCTAAGATTAATATTTTCTTTTTCTTTCCCGCTATCGTTTATCGACTTCTTAGCGGCGCGAGTATCAACGTATTGCGAACACAATGGACACGAAGTGACTGTCTGTCGTTTATACTCAACGCTATAGTATTATCTTAGGGGCGAAATTATTTACCGTTATCTTTTTAGAATTTCAAACACGAACGTCCGCACCTAACTATTGTTGATTTCTCACTTTAATCTGTGTACGTACTTATCTACAACACGGTATCGATTAACAACTATAATTTATGAACACACCGCCGGATATCGCATACAAACACTCGTATATAAATTACTTGTATAAAACGAAACTATTTTCGGATATTCGACTTGAAGAAAGTCGAAAATAAAATATATGCAAATGTTTTTACATTTCTCGGCTAATCCTAATTAACTACCCACACAAAAACGCTGTTATAACCATATTCCAGTGATTTTCATTAGACAATTTAAAGATCTATTATTCGAACCGTATTTTTTTTTTTAAATATAATATGATTTCTCGAACATAATTATTATCATTATATTTTGTTTATCAATAATTATACATTTCAATAAAACATTGTTTGCGTAAGAGTATAATACAATACTGTATACATATAGGAATATACTTATTTCATCTGACGAATTCCACGGAAACGTGGGAATTTCTTGCTTTTTATCTGTAACCATTAAACACGTTTATCTTAAACAAATCTATATGTGTGTGAAGTACAGAAATGAAGAATTTTACCACGATAACAATCGGAAATACCGTGTAGTATTGTACACGAGTACTTAATCGAAATGCAAATGTCTAAACAAACATAATGCTTGTTTATAGCTATGATATCGGTATAGTCGAAAATTCCTAATGTTTTAGGAGTTGTATTGCATTTTTATATTATCATAACATTTTTCTTCTATTTTTTAAACAATTATTAATATAAAAATGGCAAATTTAAAGTTGATTTACGAGTATTTTAAAGTAAACATATATATATATATATAATATTTTATGTCACTAATTGCTTTTATTACTATATAGTACACTGACCAATCACTTCAGACACATTACGATGGACACTATAACCCTTTATTTTTAAATGACTAACTACAATATCTTGTAATTCTTTGTCCCGACTCATTGCGCAGTCTTTCAAAATGTGTTTGAACGTAAAACAAAAAATCGACACTATTTAATTTATATTATAATTCGAACAAAATTATAATATGACCGTATACATTATATTCGTCACGGAATACCATATTGATTTTTCATATTATTTTGTTTGTTCAGAACGATACGATGCGTATGTTTTGGACAACGAGTGATCGAGACCCGATCGACAGACAATACACAGAAGCGTTGACGTTGGGTAGTGCGTGGAAGGGTACTCAGAGTTTTCATCCGAGAGGATCGAAGTACAGACCGAACACGGATTACTACAAGAAATGGGACGTCACCATGGATAACGTAACCGAACGAATACAATTTCTAGTGTTCAACTCGATCACTTTTATTAATAACGATTCTATTGTTTTACCAATCTAGTTACACCTCAAAGACAACATCGACACATTGTATTGGTGCAAGATTTTTAAAGCTCCCAAAATCACAAAGAAGAACCACATCGTCGGAGTGAGTTTGTCATTTCGTACGATACCTATAATATACATTTATATTAGACTATTCATTAAATAATTCTCATTTCACCGATTATTGTGCGCGCTTATATTTTATAGGCGTGTAATGTTATGTATTTTTTTTTTACTCTAAATTTCATATAAGATATTTGAACACACATTTCTTAATTTTGATAAACTTTTAAACAGATTTAACGTTGTGTAAATAATAAGTATGTTTGGCACTCGCCCTGTTCTGTCATTATATGGATTATACACGCTACTTCACGAATCGCGTTCGAATGTTATGGAACGTTACAGTGTATAAACCGATTACCATAATTCAAAATATTAGTGTCAAAAGCGGAGAATTCGCGTAAACATTTTTATATTATTTTATCTAAGTATGTATAAAACTTTGTGTTCACTTATTTGGATTATTTTCGGGTGGTTTATATTTTTATTATTATTTTTTCCCTAATATAAATGTCTTTATTTCATTTATAGCGTGTTAAAAAATTTAAAGTAATACTTGTTTCTATACACTCTGATGAGATTTCGTGTTCTACGGGCAAGAATCGACATTTTTTTTTTTTATCTAATTACGTTCACATACATTCAACCCTCATCGACGTAATAATAATAATTGATATTATTAGATTTCGGTCATCTACCGATTTGTACCCGAATAAGACGTTTCATTAAGTAAAAAAAATGTTCACGTTTTCCGGTACAGTTCACCCCGTTGCTGAACGCAGACACGCGTAATCTCATCCACCACATGATTTTGTACGAGTGCGACGGCGGCCCGGACCCCATGGAAAAGTACGTGACGCTCAAGGGCGCCCAGTGCTACGGCATCGGCATGCCCGAGGACTGGAACAAATGCGTGTCGCCAGTGGTCGCGTGGGCAATGGGTTCGGACGGGCAGTTCTTGCCCGAGCACATTGGCGTGCCCATCAGCGGACGAGAAGCGTACTATATGCTGGAGGTGCACTACGACAATCCCACGCTGAGAAAAGGTACGAGCATAATGACATTTAATGCGCAATATTATAACGTGCGTGATTGTAGGCTTGGATCTGCAAGATAAAATTGGCTCATTGTTTTAGTTTCTAGAACGACTAACCCGCAGATTTCAGTCTTCCTCGTCCTTTAATCACGCGAGTTGCCGGGAGAATCCGTAAAAAGTAAAATCGCCGTTTTTAGATCCCGCAGCAAACGATAGAAATGTACAACATTTCGAAACGTGTTGTCTGAAGAAACAACAAATACAGCACGCTCGGGGACCACCAGAATTCCAAACGTTCTTATAATCTATAAGTAACGATTACATATAGATTGTATTCCAGTTGTTTTCGTTTGCCTTTCTTAATGTATTTCTCATAAGACTGTAGTAACAGACTTTTGTCCCGAGCAATTAAACGTTAGTCAGCGAAAACGTATAATTTTTTCTCGAGCCCGACAGAACTGAAAATCTCCTTCGGACAAACCGAAACGAACAATTACTCGGTTTTGCAGCGGTTTGGACATTATAAAGTCGGAAATACACACAAAACCGTGTGTTAAACTTACTAACTTTACTAGTTAAACCGAGCCGGGGACAAACGTGTGGCTATGATGTTGGTGTCATTTGTCTGTATGTATGTATTTGTGTGTGTGTATTTATATAGTAATGGACAATTCGGGCGTACGGGTGTACTATACGGACCATTTGCGACCGAACGACGCGGGGATCATGGCCGTGGGCATGGCCGTGTCGCCGATGCACATCGTACCGCCCAGACAGTCGGCGTACAGGACGGCCAGCTTGTGCGACAAAGATTGTACGAACGTCATGTTCCCGGAACGGGGCATAAAAATCACGTCCGTCCTGTTGCACGCCCACCTGGCGTCCAAGCAACTCAGGCTCCGGCACGTCCGACACGATCAGGAAATGGCCACCATCGCGAAGGTACGCCAATATCGACACGTATTTTCATTTCTCGCCGGCGACGCGGTAACGGTTTCCCCGCGAAAATATGATTTACCCACGCGAAGTCCACATCGTACCCCCCCTGGCCAAACATCCACTACGGGAACAATCACGCCGGGACGGTAAACTTTTCACGGATCATTTCACTCCCCTTTTCAAGGTAACATTACCTAAGCGGCTGGAGTACGATTTTTTTTAGGACACACGGTAACCTTACTCGGATCGATCTGGACACGCACGGGTATTGACAGCGCAACGGTAGGGTGTAATGTTATATTACCGGTTTCATACACACGCGCACAATGAAACGGACACTCTTTAAGGCCAAAAAACAAAATCATATTTATTACAGGTTTCTGTTTTGTATGACAGTAATATTATATTGTATTTAATTTGGGTACCAACTGACTTTTGTTTGACAGAATTTATGTTTTATACAGGTTTCAGTGGTTCATTGTATAAGTATCGTGTTTAAAACATTTTATATATTAATATTCAGGCGTGTAGAGAAATAATTCAGTGACCAAAATACATTTTGTTTGATCCATTCGATAACCGAATAAACAAAACAAATACGTTTTATGAACAACCGTCATACCGTCCAAGTTAGTAAACCAATATCATTTCTCCTATCTTTCGCCCCTCGAATTATTTCTGAATTTATAATTGGCAAATCGTAACGCACCTAAACCGTCCGCGATGAAATGACAATAAACCGTTTTAATAACGCTTTTGTTCGTATTAATATGAATTGCATTTGTACCTGATTTTACACATGCCATTATTGTAGGACAACCATTATGATTACAACTATCAACAGGCGAGAGAATTGACTAAAGAAGTGACCGTGTACCCTGGAGACGAACTGATCACGGAATGCGTGTACAACACAGAAGACCGTCCTCAGCTAACTCACGTCAGTACCTACAGCTAATATTATCACATACGAAATTATTACGACTTGAATTGTGCGTTTTGTCATTATGGCAGTATTGTGCATATCGTAATAATATTAAGAGTTAGAATGTTTGTTAGGCATTTGTTTGGTTAGTTCAAAAGATAATTCACTGATAAAGCACTAAATAGTATATTGTTGTTTTTTTTTTTACATATTTTGAGTAGTTTTATTAATGAGTGTATAATATTTTAAATCTTTTTATATCACTCTAATAGTCTATTCCGTCTATTTTTGGGTTTCTGGATTTTAATAATCCATAATAAATACATTTTAATAATTCATA
Organism: Schlechtendalia chinensis; assembly: GCA_019022885.1. Classification (NCBI taxonomy): domain Eukaryota; kingdom Metazoa; phylum Arthropoda; class Insecta; order Hemiptera; family Aphididae; genus Schlechtendalia; species Schlechtendalia chinensis. Next base: position 9,188,698 of record CM032339.1, on the reverse strand, counting down.
ATAATGATAAAAGTTTTGCCACATCCACAGGGTGGTTATTCGACCAAACAAGAGATGTGCTTAGCATTCATCACGTACTATCCACGAACGTCATTAGCCAGCTGCTTTAGTATGACGCCGGTACCGTTTTTCTTTGAAACATTTGGTATTCAACAATTTTTGGACTACAATATGGAAGGTGTGGAAAAGATCTTTTTGAAGCTATCCGACAGCACGTAAGTTCTGGAAAAATACAAACGTTTTTTTCCTAGAACATTTTATCTAGTATTATATTATTTATTTTGGCATGTGTAAAATCAAAATTTGCGCCTGGAAATTAAGAATTCAACGTTCCACTCTTCCCCATACAAAAATGTAATATGTGATAGACAACAACGAGAACCCATAAAAAAAAATGCATACGTATACTTTAACTGGTGTGTAACGTATATTCATTCATAACCTGTTATTAAATTAGGGATTCAGCAAAATTATATAGCTAACAACTCGTTCAGTTACAAACGAAACAAATAGATTTTCGCCTGTTAAAAATAATTAAGAATTTTAAGCTATTATTAATATTAAATACTTTATAGAAAAACGAAACAATAAAAATGTTGCTAACAAATCATTAAAAACTAGCCACTAACGCAACTAAACAATACTTTTAAAAAAAAAATTCTATTAGTTTGTAACATTTTCACAAGCTAACCGTTGAAAAACTAAACTCGTGTAGTGGCCTCATGAGCGTGCGGACTGACCTAACCGCTGTGTAATATTAGACTGCTGTTCCTATATAATGATTTTCCGGTGTACATCGAATATCGTTTTCCGATATACCTACAATCTGGGACGGGTAGTCATTTGTTACCGAGCTATTGAAATAATTTGTAATTTATAATAACACAATACTTTGGAAATTTCACTTGTACCATTAAAATATCTTCCCGAGTGATCAGGTACCCGGCTAGTAATGGTAGTAATGTGTACGTATTGTGTTAACCGTAAACGTGCGTCTAAAAGAAAATTGTTGTCGATGTCCTCGTACCCACCTCTCGAATTCCTCCTTAAAATCTTACTCGACACGAAAACCCCGTGTTGAAATAGCTGTTGTTGGTTTTCGTAAGTGTCCCGAAAAATTTTAAAAATTCGGTCCTTACTGCACCGCGTACAAATATAAAATAAACATAATACAACAACGTCGGGTTTCGTCATTCCAGGACCACCAAGAAGCCGTCTGCGCTGGCGACGACGCCGCACGTGACTACGTCGGTGACGTTGGACAACGCGAAAACGTTAGACGAACTCAACCAGGCGCACATCTCGTATCTGATGCGACAGCCTTCGTTCACGATCGAAAACGATAACGAACCGAACCTGTTCAGAGATCTGGAAATCATGGAGCCCATCGAGTTCCAGAACAAGACGTTCCAACAGCATTTGGACAACTTGCCTTGGGAGGACAGCCTGTTGACCAGGAACATCGAGAGGCGACTGATTGATGGCAAACACATGACGTTCTGTCGACTTCACAACGACACGTTGGCTTTGGTGAGCGTTACGTATAAATACATTGTTTTAATATATTTATAAATCTATTTATTTTGAAGATTTTTCGGTGATTAGACTAGGCAATACTAAGTAATTCTGGTCGTCGGCCATTGTCGGATATGTTAACGGTTTTTTGATTTTCCCATATACGGGTGGATTTCAAAATAGGTGCTTATTTATTTATGTATTTTTTCGGTATTCCCTTTACGGATGATTCATATTACTTGCTTTTTTTTATTAGTACGTTATTAATTGACTTGAATGATTATGTTGTTGAGTTACACAAAACTTAGAACCGTACGTCTCTGAATTAAGAGACTAATATTATTATCATATTTACAAATATACCTAAAAGTACTTTGTTTTCTAAGTATTTTCTAGTTATTTATAAATAAAAACATAATAGTTGTTCCCTCGAAATAAACGATTTAATGTTTTTTTATTTCACCGATGTGAATTAAAATAATTTAATAAAATACAGAAATGATGAAAATTTCATAAAAAATGGTGTATTTTTCGTCTGTATCTGAAAACAAAATGTATTGAACTAACCTAAACAAGTAAACAGGTTTTCGGATATCAGTCGTTTACTACGCTTCGAAAGTATCTTAATTACATCCAACAAAAAATATTTTCAGAATATATATAAATTTTAATAAAATATATGTGAAGTAATGTCGAAACAGAATATTAAAAATTCGTTAAAAACAAACAGTCCTTACCAGTCATTTTCGCAAATTACAAAATTGATTTACGTCACTGTGTGTAAAAGAAGATACGTACTCATTTTATTCATTACTATTTATTAGATATTAAAAATACAATAACGTGTTTTTCTTTTTAAAACATTTCAAAACCCGCAAAATAATAACTTCAATCGTATATCAGATTATCTGAAACGTCGTTATCTATTAGGAAACTGTTACAGTATTGTCTATAGTATTAAACTTAAACCTGTCGTATTTAGAGATTTCCCACAAACGTCTCAGCCAGATTTAAATCCATTTGAATTGTAGACATATAAATAATGTACCATTCGATTCTGGCGTGTCACACGTATCCAGTTCCATGTTTAAAACAAACAGTAGAAATAAAAATACAATTTTCACCTTGAAATGTTAATATAAAAAAATATATATATATTTAAAAGGGACGCATTTCGAACTCGAGTGATTCTGATCTTGTTCACACAAAAACACACGCCCACTGTGCTCCAATACTGCGTTCGCCGCGTAAACATATACACGAGTGTGGTATCTACGCACGTCGCGTCCCACCCAAAAACAATATGACGACGGGTCGGAGAGCATCGGGGCTCATGTTGAAATCCATTTTCAATTATCTTTCCGTCATTATTATAGCATTTGACAACAAATGATTGTTTTTTTTTTTATAATTATTTTCAGATGATGAACACGTACACGTTTCCTAACTTCACGGCGTACAGCGAGCCAAAGACGTCGGACATAGCATGCGTGCCGTTGTCGAACAAATTTCGAAACGCAGCCTTGACCGTGCAAAGTTCCTATACGATTTTACTAAGTACCGCACTGATCTATATGTATTAGGAACAACGATACTTATTGTTTATTACTGTAATCATACAAAACCTCTCACACGTTGTGGTCTAGCTCATAGGTTTAAGTCAATTTTACCAAAGTCACTTTTTTTTCTTTTTTGTGTATATAATAATTTGTAATTTTTTCTTCTTTTTTAATAAACTTTTAATTTTGAATTTTGTGGACAATACGCTTGTTTTCGGATACGCATTTAAAACTATTTGCACGTGCGATATAACAGCCGCGATTTCGAGGCGATTTGCGTATCCAAAGTGCAGACCGGTCGGATATTATATGTGAAGTTGGCTCCCCGTCACGGTCCGAACAAATATGGACGTAGGTGTAACGTTTCAACTGTTCACTATTTCGATCCGAAACAAACGTTCCCGATTCATGCGCTTGAGCTTAAAAAGGCGGCCGATACTTATCCAGTCGAGAAGCAATCTGGCTGATTAATACGCACTGACCGATCTTTCGAACTGGATCGTCGGAAAGATATGAATAAAATTTTCTGATTTAGATCCTGTGTACTAAACACGATCTTGCAACAAGCGGTCAGCTTATGAAAACGAGTACAAACAAATAATACAAATACACCGTCTCACGAATAACCTCGAGTTTGATGAATAGTTTCACGATCCAGTGAAATCGTACTAAATTACGTTTACAAATATATATATTTATAACGTTTAAAATAAAGACCACGCGTAGATATTTATATAAAAATATAGCATTTCAATCGGTACATTTTACTTGTCGTCGTCAACGAACACGCATTAATAATTTATATTTATAAAAATAGGTTATAGGTAAATTCAGTACATTTGGATAATTTAGTGATCGGAAATACATTTATTTATTTTGGCCAAAACGACGTACGGCCGAAACAAAAATATATATTTTGGCCGAATCGATAAACGCCCACGAATATTGCTCGCCACGCACTGTACAAAATCGTGTGGTCACATCATGCCAAACGATCGATTGTTATTGAATATTTTTTTTAAACATATTTGCAACGGTCGTAAACTAGTTTTCAACCGTCAGTGACATTTGTTATAATACAATCTGTTGTAATATAATTGGAAAGTATAATGTGTTTAGCCGAGTTGGCGAACAGACCATTTTTAATGAGTTCGGATCGGTGTTAACGGCGACCAATGCGCACGAAATACATATGTCTATGTGAAATATATACGATTCGAATATTGGTGATGGTGTGTATGATGCGATTCGTTTTCGAGTTTTGCAAGCTTTCGTATTAAACATTAATTAAATCGATTAAAAAAAATGTATTATTTTTCATTTAAATTTCTATTGCCATACTTACTTTTAAATAAATATAGTTTAACAAATATGTTGAATGTATAAATAGTAACCGAATATTCGCGTATCCCGAACAATATTATTCAAATATTTGTATATATATATATACGTGTAAGTCTTTACAAGTCTGACATTGACCGTTGCAGATCTCGCATGTGCACACATAGCAACATGTCACCGTCTCCGAAAATTGTGCGTTATTTTACCGTTGATTATAATAAACTGGAAATAACTTGTATTCCATCATTCACGGTATATCGATCAATCTAATAACTCAAACAAGGATCATGAAATAGGATTCATCTTCGTGTGCCTTTTTGAAGCCGATACGTCTGATCGTTTTAGTTATTTATATTTTTTATTGAATATTCTTTGTTAGCTATTTGTACATTTTCCCGTTTCCCAAAATCTAATATACGAGGTACGTACCAAAAGTAAGTTCCAATTTTCAATTTTTTTTTTCGCGTCAGCGTTAAAATCATAATCAAAATAATTGTTTTGTCATCACTCGTTGGGAAAATTATAAAACCATTTGAAGACTATAGTTTGTATTATGTACGCCACGCGATAAGTATTTAAAATGGGTAAAAAAATTGAAAATCCCGTCACATATGAGTTACGGTTTGTGATCCATTTTCTGAACGTTAAGAATACGAAACCAGCGGATATCCATCGTCAAATTTATGAAATTCACGGAGAAAACGCAATGAGTGATTCAATAAACTAGATGGGTGCGAAACGCTTAAAAAACTACGACGACGCATGCTTAGGACGCGATATTGGTCCAACAACTTGGCACACATTGCAAGACAAAGATCTTCAATTAAATTAGGGTTTCATTGTATATTTCTTCTGTGAAATCCAAGCCATGATTATGTGTTTCTTGACACATTCTGTGCAGAATATTTTCGGTCATGTAGTCTTTGTATTTTCCCACAATTGTACTGGTTTTGACGGAAAGCATGTAGATAGAATAATTGTGAACAGCGTACGTATTTGAAATGGATTAGCATAGATTAGAGTAGCGGATGAATCTTTAATTGACTTATTTCATTGATTTTCGTTTTCTAGCAAATTTAGTGATAAAAATTACATTAAAAAAAAGTTAAAATCATTATTTATTTGAAATATTCGAAAATTCTAAATCTGCTTTGCATACAAGTTCCCCTAAAGTCCGATATACCTTATCCAAATACTTGCATAATAAACATAGCGATCAATGAAATTCTTATGAGGACTTTGAAAAATGCATTAAGGGGAAATTGAAGGATTTTGTAGTTCTGTAAATAAAAAATGAAAACAATATAATTAGTGAATGTCAAAATTGTTAATTAAAAATGAGAACTGGCTGCAGTTAAATTTTAACATTCCTATTAAAGCAAACAATGAAATCACGACGAATAATCAATAGATTAAGAGTAAGACATACATGGCTAACAAATGGACACACTATAAGAAGGGAAGAACCAGTTCGGTGTAAAACTTTTGGGGATGCTCTCTCCCTTAAGCATATTCTGATATACTATCGTTACTACGCAGAAACAAGAGAACACTTAAAAATTCCCAAAAACTTACACGAATCACTTGGACCTGACCCAGAAAATTAAAAATAAATCATACAATTCTAAAAAAAATATTAACCTAACCTAACCTAATCTAAAACATTATTTTGTAAATACAATTTAATACCAATATTTTATTGTCATTAAGCTAAATGTTTGTAAATATTGAAATTTTTATTACTGTTTTTATTAAATGTGTAAACTAAAAACCTTTGAAGTTGAGGCTATAATAAAAAAAAAATGAGTTGACTTCCAGCCATCAGCTAGTCGTGGTAGTCTACGTAAATCCATTTTTGATCCGAGTCAACATTAAAAACGTAATTAAACCGAAAATTTAAGGAAAACAACAACAAATGAGGAATTAATTTGTGCTACGAAATGTACTTTATACACTGAAGAGAAACGTGTAGCTGCTCACTTATTGTCACAAGTAACTCGGTACTCTCCTCGTCGAACAATTAAAATTAAAAACATTTATAAAAATTTTTTGTATTATTCTAAAACTATTATGCCTTATACCGAAAATAAAGCTTTAGCATTTACAGTTGACACACGCATAACGAGAAGTTCATATAATAAAACTAAACTTGGTGCCAAGCAACGTGGAACTATTATTTATTCTTATTATGACACGCATTCGTTTGTTGAAAGAAAGACGTTACCCTCAAGTCATAGATTAACGAAGTTGCTTATCGACAATTTGTGCTGCTACAAATTTACAGTTTTATAGTATATCTGCGGGTAAATCTAAAAATAATTGTCAAATAACATACGAATAATATGAATAATATTCTGATGAACAATATTCTGTGATAAGTGATATGCAAAATAATAAATTGCTATTATCAAGTAGGTACTTGATATAGCAATAAGGTATTAATAATAATAAAAATATTTTTTCATGATTTTTTTATCTATGGTCCCCAAGTATATCAGTTATAAGCGCTCCCCCACGTTCTTTTAAATGTTGTAGTAAGGGGACGCTAACTTTTTTTAAATGTTGTAAAGGAGCTCTGTCTCCTTGCGTCCCCTCCCCCTAATTCGATTATTGCTGATAACCAATACATTTACTATCAGAAAACAATATAAATTCAAACATAATATACAGAGAAGCTTTGGTGTGAAGTACAAATTATTTTACTTACTGGTAATTGTCTAAAACCAATATAACAAAAACTTAAGCCAATTACAAGCAGAGTCTTAAATTATAGTACTAATAAATGTGTAATGTCACGATAGTGTGTTACAAATAAAATAAAATAGAATCAAAGTTAAACTTAAATATTTTCTTTCTTTTTAAGTTTTGAGTATCACTACACTGGCTATTAAATAACGAATTGAACAAAGTTTGAATTATATAAGTGATGGCATTTTTTACGGGCAACGAAGTACACGAGGACAACTAATAATAATAATCTCAAAAAAAAAAAAGATTACCTATGCACATATATGTAAATATCTAATTTATATTTAGTATAATAACTGTTATCAAACTTTTCGTATTTTTACATTAACAAATATAAATATACTCTGAAAACTAGGAATAGCAAAGTATTGCTGGGTCAGCTAGTTATACATAATAACGTTATCACTACTAAATTCGCCCGATTGTTTTTCTCAGATTTCCGTTTTTATCCTTTGCGATTTACAGTTTCATCTGTTTGTGGCCTAACGTTCTGTGTGCGCTACGAGATACGCTTTGCGAGGTACGACAATTCAAGAACACACTACCCACGTGAAATTTTAAAGCGCGTTCGTCGTGCGCTTACCTATGACATTTCGAATTTTACCGTTCGTCATTAGTCGAATATTCTAATAAACGAGATTTTATTAAATAACACGTATATTTATTAATAATTAGTACATACACAATTCGACATAGTAAACGTGAAACTCGTGTTATTTAAAAAGCAATTATTCACACTAAGGTCCGAGTATATACAAGAGCGGACTTATCGCCAAATTGGATATATTTATACCACGGGCTTAAAAATATTTATTTGAGCATCCATGTTTCATGTGACTGTAAATTCGACCTAATCACATTACCTATTAAATCAACATTCACAACAAATTCATTAATTTACATTAATTCATTAATTTATATTAACTCATTCATTTGAATTAGGGTTCATTAAAAATAATTCTTTAGATCCTAACGATCATCCAAAACTTCTAGATAAACGTCTTCTTGACGGTTTACCAAGTTGTCAATGTTCAAATCGCATTGTTGATGAATAATTCCAATTTCATCGTTCAATTATCGATTCTTTCGATTTTTATAATGATCCATGAATCGTCACGTTCGATCGCATTCTCGTCAAACACTAACTGGCGGTTCAGTGTGGTACGTTTAGACAACTCCGTACCATATTTTTCTGACGTGATTCGTTAAAGCGCTTTACTTGACTAGTCAGCGATTAAGTCGGTATCTCGTCAACGGATGTCGTCGAAACCTGTCTGTCCGTAGACGACTGCGAGACATTTCCCTCCGTGGACCATCGCATAACGCCTTTCTCGTCGAATATCAGTATGCAGTTTTTTGTGATAACCTTACACAAGCTCTTATTAAGCGCCCAAGATTTTGTCTGACGTATTAGGCTGTGGCGCTTTGTTTTACTGATCGGCGGCGATGAGGTCTGCGTGTCCGCCGTATACCGTGTTGTGTATATCCGCGAACCCCGAACTCTTTTGGATGAAGGTGGCGAGGACGGCGTAATCGGATGGTCGCTTATCGCGTCATCGAATAGCCGCCATCTGTCTTTTGAGCCAACGCCTTCGTCGGTTTTTGACGCAGCTAAAAATAGTACGTATAAATGAAATATAGCATTTTTAATTTTAATTCCACCCGCGCGATATTCTTGAATACGCTTTTACCACACAATTCACGGAAGTATACAAATGAATAAATCGTAGATTTAATATGACGAGACGTGGACATTTATAAACGCTACGGAAATTATCGTCAATCGAACAATTTGATAAATCTATTTAATCGTAAAAGTCCCGACACAGTAATGATTGTCAATGGTGATCTGTCGACGACGGTGGTCTTCAGAAATTTCGTATTACCTTCATGGTTGTCGATAAAAAGTTCCGGGGAGTCAATCGAATTGGCATTTCCCGTGTCGTAGAATCCCAGCAACGATCGACCAGTCATTCCTATAAAGATAACCAAAGTTCAACATTTTATTCAAGATAAAATGTATAACAATCCAACCGTCTAAAACTTATGTGAATTTGACAGTCTAATAGTTCTAAAAAAAATATTTTTATAGGTACATACCGTTATTATGCGATTTGAGGATTTTTGCGAAACCGGTATGTTCTTCGTTCAATGTTTTCGTCTCGTATTTGTAATATATTATTTTGTATGATGAATACACCATCGTACTTAATAATAAGAAATATAATGCAAGAGAATTGATATCTGCCATATTTCCCAAATCAAAATTATACATTTACTTTTACAGAAAAGGCGTCTAAACTTGTATTACAAAATTGAATAATGATTTTCGACATTAATATTTATAATATATTGTAGTCATGGATATTGGAAATCATATATTTTCATTTAATATAATAACGTTCGATTTTGTTATCAGTGAAAATAATTATATTATAAATATAAAATTAAAAACGAAGAGCTTAACTATACTTAATATTTTTTATATTAATGAAAAATTTATTTTGTTCATATCTTTAATAAATCAAACATTTACGGTCACCACGATCATAAAAATAGACGTAAAAATGCGTATAGATAATGAATAATATTTGAAAGGAAAAAAATTTCGACCACTTTGATTCGGGTTTTTCGGATTTTACAAATAAAGGATTAGGGTATACATTTTGAAAATGGTTGGATAAGATTATACAAACAGATAACTGATGCATGATAGTTGATGTTCAATATATGTTTATAAAATTATTATTCTGTATAATACAACATATTTGTCTAGAGAAGTCCATGATGATTGTAAAGCTCTTCTATCAATTTCAATTTTTCAAAAATTAATATTATTATTTATTATAATATAATTAATTTATATATTTCATTAACACACACACACACACACACCCTATTACCCTAACCTATATTACCTTAGTACATGTGACCCTGTGTAAACACACATACAATGGGACCTCGATAACTCGAATCAGTCGGTGACAAAAAAAAATTCGAGTTTTAGAAAAAAGTGTACGTTTTTATTTTATAAGACAACACAAAAACATTTTGATTTTGTTTTTTTACTTAAATTATCCTAAATAAATGTATGTAGTTAGATTTGCATATATATATATACATTAAAATTTAAAAAAAGTATTCTGTGGTAATAATTGAAAAATTATATTTAAGATAGCAGTGTTTTTAGAAAAAATCGGTAATTTTTGTTTTTTATTTTTGGATGAGGATTTATCAGTAACGTCTGGAATTTTCGTTTGGAATTTCTGGTTTTTCTCGAATATTTTTACGTAACACCTGTATATTATCAAATGCCTGTGGTAAGCAAGGCACTTCATTTACCGTCTGAAGAATTTTGTCCTTATTCTTCAATGTTGTCGATAAAGTACTGGTAGGAATAACCAAATTCACTCGCTATGTCTTTCTTGCGTTTCATTCTTTTTTTAACTTCATCAAATAATCGTGTTAAAATGACGTGTTAAATTTATTTTAAATTAATAAATTGATTAGCCTGTTTCGGTGTCAAAAGAAATCTAATAAATCGTAATTTTTTTATATCAGTAAAATTGTTATGCAAAATCAACGAGCTTTATTTACTCAGTTTGATGGTGTTGTTATTTGTTTGATATTACATAAAATGCTTTATATAATTTGCATCTAAAATAAATAAATAAAATATAACCCGAAGCCATAGCGTTCGACTCACGGAGACTCGAGAATGACATAGTAATTTTCCGGCCACGAGTTATGTCGGTAACTTTTAGTTAAAAGTTAACATTTTCTGATTATCAACAAAGTGTACATTCAGGGTGTGTACTTTGATTTACTTGTTAACACGTCTATTGTTCCTAAAAATTATAAATAATAATATAGTCATGGACTGAACTATTGAGTTACCACACATTAAATGGATAACACACATAGGTAATATTCCGAATACTTTTCAAAAGTTTTTTGAATACAATATTCCGAATACTTCTTAAAGCTATATATTAAACAGTACCTATATGAAACTAATAACTTTTTTTTTAGCTTTTAGTATGTACTATAATAACTTATAAATAACTTAAAAGTAAAAAAGTAATTGTTTCAGAAAAAAATATGAGTAGCAAATAGCAGCAGTAGGTATTTAGAAAAACATCAATTGCTTTATTAATAATCTTATTATAATTTGGTGTTTAAACCCAACCTTGTTCAAATAACCAAGTATAATTGATAACATAATTATAATAATTATGTTTTATTTTATAACTAATTGGTATTATTAATTTACTTACTATTAGTTATTGTGTTAATTTGTAAACACTGAATTAAATAAAAACTACAATATGACAAGCGTTTATGCGCGGGTAGTTATGTATATTTTATTATCTTTATTCTATATTAAAATTATTTTTCATCGCAAAAGACTAAAGACTACAAAAGTAGTTGACTACTATTTAGATTAACTACTTTGATTTTACTCGACGGGAACAAAATGCTTTTTCCCCCATTGTGCGATTTAACTCTAAAATAAGCACATTATACTTCAGAGTTAAATAATTTCCTATTACTACATACGAGTATACTTGGTAATATTTTTATAAATATTATTACACAAGCATATTCAGGACAACATTATAAATTTATACGACTATTGTGAATCAAATATATGATAGTTATCGAAAGTTCAAAAAGTAGAAATAATTTACTAACGGATATCGAACAAATTATTATTATATTCCTATATTTAGGTGAAGAATAATTTATAACTAATCTTTATGAAAATGAACTTAATTTTACAATATAACACACCAATGCTAAGTTTATTTAATACAAATACATGATCGACACCGAATCGAATGCTTTACTAAGATCAGTATAGACGAAGTCCGTTTGTCCTCTTTATTCGACAGTATTGATCACATTTATGAAATATAATAAATTAGTACAAGTAGATTTTTGGGCCCGAAAGCCAGATTGTCCGATAAACAATATTACAGAACTATGATAAAATAATAACATATATATTTCATGGTCAAAATATGGACACGTATTCGGGTTCCATTCGATTTGTAAGGAACACAGTTGATCCAAGCAGTCGTTTTTGGGATTCTCGTAAAGGACAAACTGACCATTGGTTCATTCAACCGGAATTGTATTTTTTCAAATGCAGTTTTGTGATTGGAAAACTTGCTCATACACGGTTTCCATTCTATTATTTCGCCATACGACTCTGTCTACTCCCGGGCACTGGCGAACAGTGCCTAACGTCCGTGCGCTCCCATTTCGGCCTAAATATTCGGGATACGCGAGATAGTTCGTCCTGGGCACCAACCTGACTTCGTCGCCTGCCAATTGGATCAACAGTTTTTCGGATTCGTCGACTTCTGGAATGGAAGTATGACATTCGAATAACAAATTCGTAAAACTAATGGTAAATCGGATAACAAATCTGATTCACATTGTCGCGTCTCCTTCGAATCGCGATGTCCAGTTTTCAACCATCGTACGTGTTTTCGGTTTCCAGTTTTTTTGAGCTCAGTGTTGTAAGGCATTAAAAAAACTGTCACTCCTCAGTATTCGATTAAGTATTTTAAAAACAATTTGTTGGCGTGGAATATTTTGACAGGTTAATGATTTTATTTTCTCGATTCCATTCAGAGATACATATAAAATACTATCATTTACACAAGCTTACGAGTATATTCAAAATGTTAATTGATAGAAAATGTCATAGATATATTTTAATTCTTTTAGACACTTGCGGAGGTTAATATCGTTGAACCTATGTTTGTATCTATGTCCAAATAATTACAAGTATACGCTATTTTAACATCTTTTCGTATTATACTTATCCGAAAAATTGTTTCCACATGAAGTATTTTCTTATAAAATTTAAAAAAAAAAAAAATGATCATAACCGGGCCTAGTTACCGCGAGTGACTTTTTACTATCAGTGTGATATTATTTTCTCGTTGTTTTTAGTTACGATTTCAATTGTTGACAATTACACCGAGATCAAAGATTTCAAAAATAATTAGTTCTGTTCAATTGGTTGTACGATAGTTAGTTCGTTCGCGTCAATTAAACGATTGAGTTTTTACAATTTTGTGGACGACGGAGATTAGATTCAAGCAGTTTGTTTGTGGATACGTGAAAAAAATCGCATTTTTTCTGTACAACAGCATGGACGAACCATCGACGTGCAGCGGCTCCGGACACGAGACCAGAACCAACGTTGACGTCCCTAGCATCTCCAGCACCTTGTCTACGGGCGATTGGCGTAGACAACCGGTGGCATTGTCGAAAAGACATGTCCTGCGTCAGTATCGAATCGGCATACAAAACGGGAGAAATGTACAGTACAGGTGCCCGTCGAGTTGGACCGCGGAGATGGTCGAATACTACACGAAGTTCAACAGATCAAAACGGTATTTCGATTGCGCGAAAGTGTTGAAGAAACTCAGAGAGAAACGCGCGACGAACGCGTCCGATTGGACCGTGGGTCTGATAGATTTGTGGGGCCCGAGCCGTAGTTTCGGGCCGCCACCGAAATGCACTGTTTGCGGACGTTTCGGCCATACCGCGGAGGTTTGCAGAAAACGGAAACGTGACGAGTTGTGCGTTATGTGTGGGACGGTAGGCCACGACCTGAACACGTGCGACAAGAGTATGTGTCTGTCATGTGGTACGGCACAACAAGGATTCCCGGACAGTTGCGAGTACTGCGAATCGCTGCGAAGATGCCGTTGTACCGTGTGCAACGAGATGGGCCACGAGCAGAGGGGTTGCCCCGAGAACTGGCGTCGGTTTCACAACAATACGTCCCCGGAACCGAAAGAAATTTCCAAAGTCATCGACTCGCAATCGCCGTCTGTTTCCAGAGCGCAAGCGGCTGATAGACGAGACGAGCCCGAAAGGGTGACTGTTGTATTGGCCGACCGAAAAGAGTCAATCGGCGCAGGACGACCGAAACGAAAACGAATAACTATAAATTAGTCATTTTCATATAAGTTTTATTGCACCTGTGTATCCGTGTCACGGATACACATATTCATTAGGGATATGTACGTGTTGCACGGGACACGTGAATTCCGTGATGACCGTTTTCGATAACGTCATTATTAATTTGTTATCGGTTTTAACAAGGACTATAGTTAGATTAGATAGAAATTGCGTATTTTCGCATTCTTAGCTTGTACGTACTAAATTAATTTTACACATACCAAACTTTAAAAATTTAGAAGTTAACTCTCATTTTATTGCATTGCGTTTTGTAAATTCGCGAAATTTTCTACTCAATGTTATCCTGTTCAACTGTATTCGTATACTTGAGTTTCGTTTATTTTTCGACTTAATTAAAATAGTTTAAAAACAACTTATTATAATAGGCAACAAAATATCAAGTTAGGTTTAGCAATATGTTTTAGCAATAATATTTTTAAAAAATATTACATGCTATTGATTATGTGATTAAAAGTAAAAATAACGTGTTTGTTTGCAATGAAGGTACAACTTAATCCATGGAGCGACATCTTATGACGATTTATTTCACGAGAAATAACAGAAAAAAAGAAATATATTTCAATTATATTATACTTAATGGAATAGAATACCAAAAAAAGTAAGATTAATAAATTGATGACAAATTCCATCTTGTTTTTATAAGGGACGTAGATAAAACTGTATTCAAATGTTTTAAAGTTTGAAACACATTTATTAATTATGAACTATAATGATTAATTAAATATTAAATTATAGTTTTTTTTTTATTTAAAGTTTGTTTATAATGCAGTAAAATTTAACGCTCAAATAGATTAGTTATCTATTATACATTTAACATGTTAGTATCATTTTCACATTTATTTCTTGTATCTATTTAACAAACTCATCTCTGATTCAGGAAATGAGGTGCTTAATTTTAGAAACGACTTATAACTGAACTTAAAACATAAAATTTAAATCGCCAGTCCACTACCTCCTCAAATTATTTTAACATCCCAATTATTTGTTCTTTAATTATCAATCCTGATGTTGTTGATCATTTTAAACATTCATCGATAGCAATTAAGGCTATGGAGAAAATGCAACAACAACTGAATTAACCGAAGCTAACTCTTTTAAAATATTGTAAAACAAGATGGAGTTCTAATGTTTTAATATAATTAAGACTGTATATTAATAGAACATATACCTTAAATGTTATAGCAGATCGTATAATGACAGCAGCCAATATTGTCCAAAAATTAGACATTTCAAAATCTAAATGGTTAGTTATTGAAAAAGTATTAGTATTTCTAAAACTATTACAAGCCTTTACTACATTGTTTCTCGGAGAATTAGAAACTTCTGTTCCAATGGTAAAACCTATAATGAATAAAATTTTTATTTCCCATTGTGAATATGCTATAGAATATGATACTATGGCGGAACGATTTAAGAATACAATTTCATATCAACTGACAGCTCGTCTTGAATTGACATAGAAATAAATTGTATCTGCAAGACACATTAATTAATTTCTTAATCTAAGATATAATGATATGGATCATGATCCCATAATGTCTTAAGAAAAAATTTGATCACAAGTTTTGCAACTTATAGAATCAATCGCTCCAACTATTACAAATCATAATGACGAAGAAGAAAGTGATTTTCAAATGAGTAATATATTGACATGTATTTACAATGACTATCCAAATAGTACGACTAATGCCTCTATGCATTTTACAATATATATTTCAGAATCGCTAAATTCGATTTGATTTAAATCCCTTGAAATGGCGAAGAACACGATACGATAAATTATCCAGCAATAGTAGAAATTGCCAAAACATATTTAGCAATTCCATCTACATTGGCAAGTTTAAAGAGGTACTCCTCAAACAGCTGATGACAGTTGTAACGTCGAAAAGTAGTTGCATCTATTCCAAAAATATAGACACGCTAGTATTTTATACCAAAACAGAAATTTATATTACTGAAACCTCTGTATTGGTTATATTTAGTTTAAGGATAATCATTGTTTATTTACCTGTGAGTTAGCTTTATATTAAATGTTTAAAAATATTGTCATTATAAATATTAATAAATCATTATTTCTGCCATTATTAATAGTCAAAATACTGTGTAATATATATACCTGTTCATCCAAAACCGTATAATCATAAACGTTTAAGTAAGACGAATATCGAATAATTTTATAACTAACAGTACAACACAAAGGTACGTCAATAATATTTCACCCATTATATTAACAAAATCTATTAAGTGTTTACGTTTGGGTAATATAATGACCATTGTTTGTTAGTTAATTATACGTATAATAGCGGTACACGAATATTCAAGTTGATGTTTAGACTGATATTATTTTGGAAAAATATACCAACAAATTTGTTGCTGACTAGTCTAAGATTCGTATAACTTATGTATCAAAAAATCAAGACTTATTAAAAATAAGAAATACAATTTATTTATTATACCACAATATGAACAGCAATAAACTATTTATTTGGTTAACATTGTAATAATATAATGTTCAAAACCATCTTGAAACTTCAGAAAGCTGCAAACCACATCAACCTCTTTCAGGCACACCACGACATAGTTCATACCTGTATATGTAAACTCGTCGATGAAAACCATTAAAACAGACAATGTCAACAGGTATTATAAATATAATAGAAAAAAAACATTGTTTGTATTAATGAGTTTAAATAATTGTCAACATATTACTGAGAAATATTAAAAGTACACCGATTTGTTAATTTTAATTGACTTTATACTCCCATGATATATTTCGTTGACATTAAAGTTACGTATAAAAACAGTTATATTAAATTTTACAAGTTCAAATTCACAAGACCGCAAGAATGTACCAGAGGGACGTGTAATATTACACGACTAAAATATGTATTTAATGCATACAAAATATATATATATATAATAAATGGTATGGCACAAGGCGTACAAGTGAGTACAGCGGAATAAGAGTTTACTTATATGGTAAACGGACGAAGGATTCGTTGCTCAGTCTAAACTGTCGACCTTTCTCCTAGACAGACAATGACGACAACGGACTGCAGAACGAAGTAGAATCAACGACTCAGGATCCACGAAATTAGACGATTTTCGGGATATGCGTACGTCAATGTTTAATGTTTGTTCTGACGTTTCCATCATTTACGATTTCGTGTCGAAGGGGAATCGCGTGATCTTGTGAACTTTAAGTATTAAAAGTTAATGACACCGTTTCATACGTAGCGCATATAAATATACGTAACAAAAAAATAGTTATTTTAACAAAAACAAAAAAAAAAAAGAGATGAAATGAATGGTCGGTAAAATATGGCAATTTTAAATATCACCAATATTTATCATTCCATTATCAAACTGAATAAATTAATAAAATGTAACGATACGACCTGTATGTGTCATCATATATGTCATGTTCTGTAACAAATCCATGGATTATAGATTACTCATCTTAAGATTCCGAATGATTTCTATCGTCGGCTGCCAAAAACGCAATAACTGATTGGATGTACTCCTTAAAATACGACACTTCTTCTTTCTGTCTATTGAGAAATTGAAGGCCTGTTTAACGAAAAAGAATTTGACGTTATGACGTGCAAATATTTTATTTATTATCAATTCCACATTGTTAATTTAATAAACACTACATAAAATAGCACAATTTACTGACACGACATGAACACCTTTTAATTAATTTTACTCAAATTTCATGATAAAAAACCCAAAAAAACTATTTAAATAATTATCGTAAATGAAAACCTTATGGAATAAACATAAATATATCTATATATATAATAAATTATCTACAATTATTATTTAGCAAAATCATATTGGAAGTACGATATTAGATGATGAATTTGTCTGATGAAATAGACATTTACGATTCGTGTTTATATTAATGAATAGAGTAAAACATTAAGTCAATTAGAATTTACCTGTTGAACGCAACCGCACCATCGTGTTGCAAAATCGCGGTCTGCGAACGAATGTTTTCCCGGGGTTTCTTCCATATCGTTCGGACCCGTTGATGCGTACAGTTTTCCCAAAATTGAACCAGCTTGCTAACGAACAGAAACGCACTATCAAGCAATTATGTATGCCGTCCAGGAAACATTTCTCGAGATTAGTCATTTCAAACTGGTGACCGAGTCGAATGCACTGTAAAAATCCGAACAACAATATTAGTGTCGTAATGACGACCGACGTACAACACATCGTGCATTTCTGTACGAACATCGTCAATACTGGCGTTCGTCGGCAAACGCATTAACACACGTGGTGCGATGGTTTTCGCGATCCGCATTATGTTTTCCGGTCCACCGTGTAATCGACACAGGTCATCCAGAGGAAAAACTTTTTTTCTCCAGAATCCGAGTCCCCACGGTGGGGTGGTCACCACAATGTCCGCTGACATAGTTTCACCCATAGTGAAAAAATCGCCGACGATGAATTTTATTTTATGCTGTACACCGTACAGCTTGGCATTGAACGTTGCCAATTTGATTTTGTCGGCGTCAATATCCATCGCGATCACTAAAACGGTAAATTTATTAATCATTACGTCGATTACTCGAAAGTGTTATATTAAAATACCTGATTTGCAAACCATAGCTAGTTGTATAGCCATTCCGCCCACGCCACAAAACGGGTTTATTGCCACGTTGAAGCGACAGCTGACTGCTATGTGTTTCCTTATCACCTCGGGACATTCCAAAAAAAAGCTTCCTATTTGCCAAATTAAAATTATTATAATTTATACGTTCAAGAAAAACTACGTTTTCATACCTCGATCCAACATAACCCCATCATCGAATTTCGAAAAAAGTTTATTTCTATAAGTCCAGCACTTAAATGCTGGATCAATTTTTTCTTCAACCTTTCCGTTGTTTCCATTCATATCGGAACCAATTAAATTATTGTTAATCGGACCTTCGGTAGTCAAAACACAGATTTTCGAAAGGCTATCGTCATGTGGTTTGGTGTTTTTATCCTGAAACGTTTCAATCTTCTCATCCATTGTGACATCATTGCAGGGCAAGTGCGATATCGCTTTAACAATACAATCGCTCACATTTTTAACGTTTTCGAACTGTTGAGCGGTAGGAGTACTATTTATTACAGCCTCCGGTTTGTTTGCGGTAAATGACGGATCTTCAATCATTTCAATAACCTTGTTTCCGTTTTCAATATTCCTAAAATAAAAAAAAATCATTTGACGAATTAACAAAAATTACATTCACATAATAATAATGTTATGCGGTAATAAATATATTATTTACGTGTTTTCAATATTATTGTTATTTGACGGTTTATTTTCGTTGTTGTCTAAAGAAACAAAACACATAAATTTAATAAAACGATTTAACCAATAAATCTATCCATCTTGATTATTAATTCTAATAAATGAATTATTTATAAGAATTTTTGTTATTAAAAATTGTTATTATTATTATTTTTTTTATTATTATTTTATTTATTATTTATATAATTATTAAAATTATTTTTGTTATTATTTATTTAACATATTAAAGGGTTCTTTTAAGCTGAATGTAAACTTGTGTTGACGAGTCTTCGTTCCCTCGTCTCAAACCTCAATACCAAATACCTCAACACAGTTACGTAATACCGAATGCAACGTATTCGATAAGTGTAATTATCAACTTACCTTTTACTTCTTCACAGTTATCGGGCCGTTGACGACAAGGCCAGACACGGCATATAGCCCTCGATCTTTTTCCTGCCCACCGCCGGAATCTTTTAAACACACCTTTTCGACGTAAAGGTACCGCTCTAGTTGGTTCGTTAAAATCGGTCGACATCATATTATGTATTGTTCCGATTAAGTTATCACTTTGATCGTCATTGATGTCATCAAGTCTGGTTGGATGTTCAGATGAATAAGGATTCGTATCCAATTCTATTAAGAAAGTAAGACGAATGAGTGTTAAACATATATTATTTGAATATTAGATTTATCTCTTAAAATAAGTAGGAAATTCATGTTTAATATATGGATTTTTATACAAGATGTTTGTAATTTATTTCTCTAAATACGAGTCCTATAATACGATTTTTCGAATGGTATAGAACAGCAATATTATCTTCAATAAAAACTAAAAACGCCTATAGAAATTTCACATTATTCTTAGAACAAAATTTAAAAATCTTTGTGTGTAATAATTTATTTATAACATCTGTACCATCGCTTGTCCGTTGATGGCCTGGCCAGACAGTGCATATAGCCGTAAGTTTCTTCCCTGTCCATCGACGAAATATTTTCAACGCATTTATTCGACGTGGATTTTTCGATGTTGGTGGCTCGTTCTGATCCGTCAACATGATAGCACGAACGTTAATGGTTTTGTTTATCGTTTCAGATTGATGTTCGCTGCTGTCAGGACGTCCGGAGAAAATATCCGAGAAAGGACGGTTCACATTCATTACGATCAATTAAATTGAATGAATAAAGTAATATTTTGAATTCGATTTTACTCAGTTGAAAATTAACTGTTGCCAAACGACGTAACAATCAACAAAATACGTTGCTACGTAGCGATTGATATTGTAATTAACTATTAAGTTTTTTTTGTTTTTTTTTGGTTTGCCTAAAAATGTATCTATAAATAATTTCATATATAAAATATCAACGACAAAAAGTTATATTGTTGGTACTAGTTAAAAAAAATACTTTAATTTAGAAGACATAAATGAATGTATACCTAAAGTTATATATGCAAATTTATATAAATATCTACATGTGGCAATTACAATATCCGATCAATTCAGCCACTTGTGAGCATAGGTTTTTTGCAATAAGGCGTATAATAACATTATCGAGAACTTGAATGGTTGTAAATCGCTTCAGTACTCATCGATCAAAATAAAAAATGTTGACAACTCAAAACCTATTGATAATTTTACCGAAAGAAATAGAACAATAATATTAAGATAAATACGGATTGATATGAAAATAATAATAATCATTGCAGAGTTAGGTTATCACAGACGTAGGCGCCGAACCTATACACAAAGAATGGCATCTACCTACCCTTTTTTAAGGTTTAGTACTAACTAATAAAAATATTTCAACTTCAGGTTATGTCATTTTTGTTACCAATTCTCCAACATAATCAGTTTAGCAGTTATATTTAGGTATATAGGTATAACAAGGGAAGCCCAACACGTTAGTTATAAGGAGTTGTAATGAGTTACATTTATACATTTTGATGGTCTTAATATATTATACATGAAAATTCAAATTAATAAATGTTTTATTAAATTTAAATTTCTTAAGTTTCAATTCAATGTTATTATCCAAATAATAAAGTTAAGTAATCAATAGTAACAGAGTAATTGATATTTAATCAAATATGTGACTTGATTTACCTCGTTGTATATTATGAGTATGCATAATAATATGATATACTTTTTTTATGTCTATAGCAGCCAAAAAGTCTATCGCGACTCATTTTCACCTTTTCGATGTAAATAATAAAAATGTGTTTATTAACATTAATTTTGTTAAAGAATCATTTTCTTTTTGATCATTAATTAAATCGAAATGTCGATGTCACGTCCATTAAAATTAGACACCGCTTCAAACTAACGTCAGAATTTTGCAAATTAATTGCAAATAATAACAAATTGGTTTAAAAAATTTGCAAATCAAAATTCTATGTTTGGCCAATTTTTTCGTGTATTTTCGTCAGCCCCACCAAATCATCCGATTCGCTTCAAACCAACGTCAAAATTTTGCAAATTAATTGTAAATAATTAAAAAATTAAAATTAAAAAACTTTTTAGAAGCTAGATGATTTAGCCGTGATTTTGACATTTTAATTATTTGGTTTTAACCCCTATGTTAACAAATCAAGGAATCCGCGTTGTGCAATGCAACGATAATCACAACTATTATCATTATAACGATAGTTTTAGTTACCATTTATATTACCATGGTAATTTAATATAATATAATATAATATAAATCAGAAATTCCCTGTTATTCCAAGTATAAATAAAAATATAATATTTAGCAATAAATCTAATTATTTTAACGAGAAAATAACGATAGTAAATTAAAAAATTTGTTGAACAGATTTGCTTTCGAAATTTTAATGATTATTAGTTTTTGTATTATCTGTAACAACATATTTTATATTGAGTTTTTATATCAAAAGAGTGATTATTATCAATTGAACTTTAGTTCTTGTCATTATATTAATTTATTAAATTAACTCTAGGTTTATAGCATGGTTAGTATATTTCTGATATATTATAGATTATATTTTGAATAACACATATTATTGGTTAACAGTATATGGTTTATACCCATACTTTGTCATAAAATATTATATCTAATCAGATTCAAATGTAAAATTCAATCATGATCTTTTTGAGAAACTCAACAAATGAACCAAAACTCAAAAGGTTAGCTCTTTGAATATATAATATACATAAAAATAGAAATATTGACTATAATAACGTAATAAGTGTTTACCTCTAAAAAAGGAAGGCTAAAAAATATTAAATTTTAAATTTTAAAAAAAGTACTTATTGTATTTATGTTCTGAATGGAGCGAGGAATGTATTAGTTTTACAATTATGTGTTTTTTTTGTCTGCAATTAAAAATTCTATCAAAAAGAATTACATATTTCATCATTTTCTGATAAATTGGGTAATATAAACATTTTGCCAAAAACACTTTTAAAACGCTTTTTTGCGTATCCGAATTACCTAATACTTAAATATACATATAATATATTGCTTATTTTAATCTAACTATTAACTCCTTCTATCTTTTAATAAATATTATATACTCGTCTACTTGTACAATTTAATTTTAAAGTAAATGAGTAAATATGATAAGTTTACACACTTAAAAAAACAAAGACAATTTAAATAATTTTGATTTAGATGAAGCCTTGAAAAATATGTGAAACTTATACTTAATACATGAGTTTCCAGCTAAAGATATAGAAAACATTGCAGAAAGATTAACACTTGACATATTATGATTTAAAAGATAAACCTGATTGTAATTTTCAAATATTGAAAATGATGCTATTCGCTTACAAAATAATTGTACACATCATACTGATTATGTAACGAATTTAGCATTTAAAAATAATGTATAAACAAAAATGTCAAGAAGAATTTTACACCATTTTTAGAATAATAGTAGATATACTGAATTTAAAAATAATGAACAATATTCTAAAAAATATAGATAATTATAATACCAGTCCATTCATAATTTCACTCATAATCTAGAATTAGTAACCTTACCCCATGGAAAATATTTTTTTTAAAACTTACTTTTTTTTCCATGTTTGCTGTAATGATGTAATTCGTTATAAGTTTAAACTGCACTTAACACACTACAAAAGGAAAATGACGAGTAAGAGCCAGTACACACGAACGATTATTTATCGGACAACATTTTTATCGTTTTTTGACATTTCAAATTCTATATTTAGGTATTTACGTAATATGTCATTATTTCCTTTATTATGCACAATATATAAAAACCCAAAATGTAAAGAAAATATAAATAGCTTTTTAAGTAAACTGTAAGTAATAAATTAAACAATGAAGGCCTAATTCCTGCATTTGGTAACCCCATATGTCTAATAATAAATATAGGGAAATTATACATGATAAAATAAAATAAAATATATATAATATTATTGTTACACAATAATAACTCGTTTAATAAAATATCTACAAAAAAAAGATACTTATTCAAAAAAATTCCAGAAAACATATTGCCATTAATGTATTGAAAATTATTTTACAAAATTTGACAATGGTTACATAACGCTGAACGATATAAAATAAAGTTCTGTGGTGCATATTATGTCAACTAGGTTCACCAAACTATGTTTAATTTAAGTACCATTTTTTTTTTAGAATTTAAAGTTAGTAAAAAAAACATAATATTTATTGGCTTAAGGATGACACAGTCTGGAATTTATTCACAGGGTTAAGATACGTCAACGAAGACGGAAACTATATACAATAGTAGTGTTATAATTCGAATAGAAATGCTGGAATTCAGAAATGTTATTTATATTCTATAAATAAAGGAGTAAATATATAATCAATTCTATATTCTATATTTATAAAAATAAAGTAGTGTTCCAGTAGTAAATTAAAATTCAATTTATAAATTTCAGAAAAATGATAATAATTATTTGCAATTAATTTGCAAAATTTTGACGTTAGTTTGAAGCGAATCGGATGATTTGGTGGGGCTGACGAAAATTCACGAAAAAATTCGCCAAAAATAGAATTTTGATTTGCAAATTTTTTAAACTAATTTGCAATTATTTGCAATTAATTTGCAAAATTTTGACGTTAGTTTGAAGCGAATCGGATGATTTGGTAAGGCTGACCAAAAATTTAAAAAAATTCGCCAAAAATAGAATTTTGATTTGCAAATTTTTTAAACCAATTTGCAATTATTTGTAATTAGTTTGCAAAATTTTGACGTTGCTTTGAAGTAAATCGGATGATTTGGTGGGGCTAACTTCACGAACGTGGTTAGGTTAGGTTACGATAACGTACGATAACGTACGTCTCAAAACAACGGGGTTTTCGTTTGCGTACTCCGCGATCGCGTACGAGACACGATCGAGTTCGACGAACAAAGCGCGCCGGCGCACAGAGTGGCCAATGACATCAAAAATTGGCTAAAAGTACCAAAATAGAATTATACTATCTTATCATGTTATTGTGCACAATCGATAGCGGTGTACATTTATTATTCGAAACGGTTTTCAAGCATGTATTATGACTTAAATTGAGCTAGTTACAGCAGTTGCAACTTAGGTCCCGCCACGAATTACAGAAATTTCACATTTACAACAAAATTAATAGTCGCAGTTTTTTTTCTATAACTTTATTAAATTAAGGTATATCGATTTTAAATTAACATGGAGTCAACAGCAACAGGTCAGTTATATTATGTACAAATAAATTTTTGTTTGTTTGTATAGTGTATTTATAATTAACATTTAAACATAAGTGATACTATGTGATTATTTTCCATTATTTCATAATAACTTTATAAAATTTAAGCTAATATCAGAGTCTTTCCGAGCTTAATTTTGTATAAAATATAATTACTAATAGGATATTCTTTCACCTCAAAAAAAATTTGTTTGCACATATTTGCACTATTTTGTGTAAATAGCTTCTGACTGCCATACGATAACCGACCAACGTCATAAAAATAGAAAATAAATTATTTTTTAATTTTTAACTGTTTCTTATCAATATGATTGCCAACCTAATTTTAATATGATGATCTCTGTTATCGTAAGTACCAAAATAGGTCTTATTAATTACGCCTAGGCAAATTCATTAATTTTATTGTGGGTCATAGGTATTTTATATTAAAATCATGTTTTTATCGGAGTTATTTATTTTATTCAGCGCAACCTTTTTATGGACACCCCTTATTAGCGGATACTCATAAAATCCTCGATATAAATATACATAGAAAATATAAGTAATAACCTTCGAATAGCGGACTTCCTTATCTAACGTCTACGTACACTGTTTTTTTTTTATAAAAACAGATATATTTTCTTTGATCTACGTAAAAATACGATAAAATGATAAAATACGATTTTAATAATACGATAAGATATCTTTCTAAATTACTTGTGCATAATATATTATACTCGTATATAATAAATCATTGAATTTTAATTAAGTTTGTCAAATAATAAAAGAAATAGGTGCGATTATCGTAATTTATTAACGATGAAATGTAAGTACCGATCCATGAATGTTACTTTAGTATATTGTGTACAGACTTTCATTGTGTCAAAAAAATGGCAGTCAACTTGTTAAATATTTAATATACAATTCATTTAAGTAATTTTCAATTTTTAATTCTTTTAGGTTCAGGTAGTACTGATATTTTTCGGACTCGAAAATTTTTATTTGATAAATTGAACGAATCTGGCCATACTAAATTAGAAAACCAAATATTATTTTTAAAACATTATTTGGAAAAACGAACCAACTCCCCGAAATCTAAAATATCGGTGCTGCATAAAAAATTTCACATTTTACTCCAGATTTAAAAAATAAGTGGTCGAGTTCTTATAGGATCAAAGAAAGGTTTTTAACTAAAAACTCTGTTTGGTTAGAAACATCACTTGGTTTTCCAAATTATGAACTTATGCCGGAAAAATCTAGAATAGGTAGACCAGAGATTAGCTTCGATTCTGCTTCAGAGAGAACTAAGCGTACAAAAACTCAACATTTGAGCGCTAATCATTCAAGCGATGAACTTTGTTATGCAGCACAGATGAGTTTGAGGACTTTGGGTAACACTGATGCGGCAAATTTAGTAAAAGAAGTTACCAGTACAACACCTAAACGCGCGAATCGCTATAAAATGGCTTTTACTAAATGCAATACTTCAAAACGTATTCAATTGTCACCAGAAGAAGCATTATCTATGTTTGTAGAAGCTCAAATTACGAGGCACCAATATAATATAATCAGGCTCAAAGATATGGAACGATTTCCATCGTATAAAAAAATCCAACAAGCTAAAACTAATTGTTATCCAAAGAAGCAATATATTTCAGTCACTGATTCAATGGCTGATATCAAACTGCAAGGACTGCTAGATCACACAACTGCACGGCTTATGCATGTTCAGCATAAAGTTATTGAAAGTCAAGAAAATTTGCAGAAATTATTTTTAATTGCTAAGTGGGAATTCGATGGATCATCAGGCCATTCAGAATATAAACAAAAATTTGTAAGCGGTTCACCATATGATGCAAGTATTTTTTTGTCTTCAATAGTGTCTTTAAGACTTATATCTGGTGATCCCGATCTAACAACACAGCAACAAGTTGTACTGTGGAATAATATAAGATCTTCGTCAACTAGATATTGTCGACCTATTAAATTCCAGTTTGCTCATAAGACAACAGACCTTGTTAAAAAAAGATAGATTATATAGAAAACCAAATACGTGAATTAATACCCACTTTATACAAAATGAATGACCGAAGAATTGAAATTCACTACAAATTATTTTTACAATGGTTGATGGTCAAATATGTAATTCATTGACAGAAACAACTTCCACCATGAGATATTTTTTATATGGTTTAACATCGAAAGATTTTAATAATATTCAAAAGTGCAAAGAAGCAAAAATTTTATGTGATGCTAGTTTAGAATTTGGTATGTCAACGCTACACGCTTGGATATGTTTTTTTGAATGTTTATTACATGTAGCATACAAATTACCATTAAAAACTTGGCAAGCTCGTGGCATATTAAACA
Source organism: Schlechtendalia chinensis (assembly GCA_019022885.1). Classification (NCBI taxonomy): domain Eukaryota; kingdom Metazoa; phylum Arthropoda; class Insecta; order Hemiptera; family Aphididae; genus Schlechtendalia; species Schlechtendalia chinensis. The sequence continues at coordinate 9,161,197 of CM032339.1, read as the reverse complement.
AAAAAATTGTTGAAATTACAAAAAAACAAATAAGAGAAAAATTTAAATGCCAACTTGGATTGATTGTTGATAAACCAAAACCAGGATAAGGAAACAGTAATGATGGGAATACAGCTAGACGTTTTTTTGAAAATGCTGATCTATCGAGTAGTATTACTGGAATTGATGTAATAATAATCAAACGATTTCGAAATATTTTGAAAGCTGTGGCTAGCGGATATATCATAAACCTTGAACTGTTTAAAGAATATACTTTAAAAACTGCACATCTGTTCGTCGAAAAATGTTCCTGGTACTGTATGTCTCCTACTGTACACAAGGTAATTATTCATGGACCTTGTATTATAGAAAAAGCAATTCTCCCTATAGGACAGTTAAGTGAAGAAGCGCAAGAGGCCAACAACAAGATGTTTAAACGATACAGGGAAGGATTCACACGTAAATTTTCTCGTCAACAAACAAATGAAGATATATTAAATCAGTTGTTAATTTCGTCTGATCCATTTATCACAAGTATGCACCAAACAAAGAAACGAAAATCAACCTTAGACGCAGATGTAATTCAATTATTAGACTTGCCAGATTTCAACGATTCAGACATATCATCATCCTCAACCAATGAGGACTAGTTAATTTAAATATTTTTTAATTATTTTTCTTATTTACAATAATTTCAGAGTTTTCATTTGTTTTCAAATTTTTAGTATTTTTTCATTATTTTAATGTATATAAATAATATTTTGACTTATATTTATGATTTGTTAAAAAAAATAAACAAGAAATAAAACAAAAATAATTTTAGCCAACTTTTGATGCCATTAGCCCCTCTGTGCGGCGTGCGTTAGTGCCGATCCGAACGGGGCGAACAATGGCAAGCCGCTTAGCGAAACGGCGGCCGAGCGTCGTTCACGGCGATGGGTGGACGGGGATGGGATCGACGCGTTACTATTCGATAACGAACAGGCGTTCAACGGTGGGTCGCGCCGACGAGAGATCGGGCCCGGACGATCGGTCGGCAATCGCGTCCCCTTCTCACGCCCGACGCCCTAACCTAACGCCCGTCGTCCTAACCTAACGAACATCCGGCATTCGGTAAGGGGACGTGTTTGACAACGAACGGGGTCCCGCAACAGGTGCACACGAAGGAGATTATCTGTTTTATCATTAAGTGTCGACAGAAACGTTCGTTATTGTTTATCGCGACGCTCTGTTTACCGTATCGTTTTCGTTAAACAGTTCGACGTTTTTAAATGTAACACACGTATGACAAAAAAAAAAGACAACATTTTTTAATTTTTCTTCCGTTCGTCGGCGACTCGGTCGTTTCATACCTAAGGTTTTATATTATAAACAATATAATATTCACAAGTTGGAACGTGCACGTCGTTCGAACACGTAACTGCTGTCTGAAATCGGTGACATCTGCGAGAGGTTGCTGAATATTCGGCACTCGTATAATATGGTATACCTACCGAAAAACATGATATTCCCTATACAATGTCTCATATTCATATATATATTTTATATTTTTATAACATTTTATTACGTGAAAGTACCAGTGACTTGAATCATTGAGATAAGCAACACAATAACTTTCATACTGTATAGTAGCCGTTGCGATAATTTATAAATGTCCGCCAAGACGACGAAAACTTGTCACGAAACAGTCGATCATTCCGATTCGTACAATTTCTACAACGAACGCGAACGATCGAATGTACATGAAAACATGTGTCAATCGCGATGACTTGTTTTGATTTCAATTTGTTTTCAATTTCAAAAATGTCAAATGCGTCTATCTCGAGCGATGAAGTGGACATTGTCATGCACTATTGGTACAACAGGATGTAAAAAAAAGAAAAAAAGAAAAGGAAATATTGGGTCCATCCTCATATTGAGAAAAACACCAACTGCCCAACTTTCGTGGCGGCCAGAGAACTACAGGAAACCGATTCAAAATTCCCGGCGTTCTATACAGTCCTATAAAGAACTTGAAAGAATTATTTCTCCTGTCATTCATCAGCAGAACACTCACGTGCGAGAATGTAACGTAATAAAATAATAAAACCGAAATGAAATCGCACGCAATCCGTGCGACTGCCAGGCCGTTGTTATCAAATCGCGTCGTTTGTTAGTGGATCCCCCGTACACTTTGCTAGGAAATCGCAAGAACGCGAAATCGCGAAGTCGCGTGACATACGTCTAGCGTGCGTGGAGGGCCTTAGTTTAAAAGTGAGGTTAGGTACGATGTTATTATGTATGGTCCGTCTCCCGCGTCGTAATCTGTTCCAACTGTAAAATGCACTTAACACACAATTCAACATTAATTTAATTGTAATTAATTGTTCAACGTTTACGTGCGTGTTTTGAAGTACATGTACCGCTGTAACAACCAACGTTTACAGCTATAAAAATCCGGAAAACGGACGAAGACATTCGAAAGACGGCTACACGCTAACGTTTTGCACCCGTCGAAGGCACAACAACGCGATTACAACAAGTATACGACGACACCGTGTACACGTTTAAAATACGGCGTCTCATTTCCTGTCGATTATTACGCGGACGACGTACGCAGGCGAGTTCGGTATTGCATACGCGGGTCTACTGTCGTTCGTCATTCGGAAAACCAATAACTTTAGAACGGTATTGACCAGAACAGCCCGACACTAGATCTGTTGTTCGATCGAAAACCCCGATATTATTCGTGTACGCATCGAACGACGTTGACGACATGATGTCATTTGGACCAGGTCGAGTCGTTTGCGCGTGCAACTGTTGCTTGTCCCGCGGACAAGTCCGTCAGGGTCCAAAACAGGACTAACGCCGCGACCGATACAAAACAAAACTTGTCGAAGATCCCGAAACTATATTCAGCAAACGAAATAAACGTACTACGCCCCATAAGGCTCCCGGTAATGCTAGTAACCGATCGTACGAAGTCGTCACGTTAAAGGTGCACGTCAACCGCGGGGGTGGGGGTGAAGCCTGTACCGGTTAGGTAATCGTGCCGGACCGATCCGCGTGTAAATCTGAAACGTTCGAGACTAAAATTCTCCGGTGGCGTGGTAACCCCGTCCCACACACCACCCGAACCCCCCCCCATCCTTCACGGAACCCTCACGACAACGTTCAAAACGGGTCTTCGTGAAACCGAACAGTCCGTGACCGGCGCCGTTGCGATTTGGCGGTCTGACCGCTGGGGTTAGGTTAGGCGACTCAAACGCCGTGCCGTCTCTCACGTTGACACGCTTTCACGCGTTTCGGTCGTGCGTCGTCGCCGGCAAAGAAACAGAATTCAAACCCCCGCGTCCCGCGCGCGCCTTCCCGCCACAGGGTCGTAAATCATCGCCTATCCGGCGACTCGTACACGGGGACCCGCATGGTTACGCGCGACCGGCCGATCGGAGTAAATAAACAGATCGCCGTGGTTACCGGCGCGTCCGCGATCTACGAGCCCGGCGAACCGCGGACGGGTCTCATTACGGTGCTTCACACCTGCCCAACAACAACTAAATTTCAAAAAAATCTCAACACACCTACAAGTCAACTTTCAAATTCTCTTTTCGCACTCGCACCGTCCCTCGCCTGTTACCTACTAGTTTTTTTTTTTTTTGATTTTAGTATCTTATACTAATTTTTTTTTTTTTTTTTAATTTTTTTTTTTGTCTCTTAGACTAATTTTTTTTTTCGATTTTTTTTTCGAATTTTTTTTTTCGTCTCTTATACGAATTTTTTTTTTTGAAATTTTTTTTTTTTCGTCTCTTATACGAATTTTTTTTTTTTTTTTCATCTCTTGTATTAATTTTTTTTTTCGAATTTTTTTTTTTTTATTTTCGTCTTACACTAGTTTTTTTTTCGAATTTTTTTTTTTTCAAATCGACATTCAACAATGCACCGCCAAGTGACGTCCGTCGAGATCCACGCACATTCACCACAGGTACGGTACACACTGATACGACATATCGGCAATGAGATTTATGTACCGATTGTTTTTCGATTGTGTTTAGCTAACTGCACGTTCGCGTACATAAATTATTATATGTATATATAAATGTAATACAACGGTTTTGTGTTTTATTGTTTTATTTCTCATGACAAATAATGACGACGCGTTTGATCCGGACAGTCTGAGGCCACCATGACGGGACATCGAAACCTGTGCCCGTCCGGAGCCACGTGCTTGGCCGACGTGCGGAGGTTGAATTTGTTGAGCGCGCTTAAACGGTGCGGCTTGTGTGACAAGCGCAAACCGTTTAAGCGCGTATTCAAGTGTCGCAGTAATAACAACATTATTATTATTATTATTATCAATGTGTATTTAAAACACGCGATCGGTTAGGCTGCAGGACGGTTTATCACAACGGCTGCCTGAAACGATTGGAGGCGGCGGCGGCGGCGGCGGCGGCGGTAACGGCGGTAACGGCCGCGAACTACCGGGAATCTCCGGTAGTTAACGAACAAACAAGCAGAGTGCACGCCGCGGCCGGAAGTACCGCGAACCCGACGACGGAGACCCCGGGGGTCCGAGTCGAAGGAGTTCGCGACATCCTGGCCGACATCGCGGACAGACGACAGCGCGCGGTGCACGCCGCGGAAAGACGGCGGCGGCGGCGGGACGTTCTGTCCGAGGCGGGTTGTACCGCGAACCGGACGACACAGACCGTGTGGGTCACGGTCGCCGACGTTCGCGACACGCTCGCCGCGGACAGACGACAGCGCGCGGTGCACGCCGCGGAAAGACGGCGGCGGCGGCGGGACGTTTTGGCCGCGGCGGGAAGCACCACGAACCGGGCGACGGAGACCGCGCGGGTCCCGGTCACAGACGTTCGCGACACGCTCGCCGCGGACAGACGCGGACGCGCCGTCCAGGCCGCGGAGAGTCGGCGGCTAGCGGCGCGAACCGAGGAGGTGGTCGTACACGAGCAGCCGGCTGTCGGGTCCTCGACGGCCGGTACCACCGAACCCGCTCTGGCCATCGACTCGGCGTCGCTAATCGTCGTCCGCGGAAAAATGCTTGCGGCGTGCGGTAAATAATACGACTTTTTCGCGCGGTCCCGGGCGATCTAACGCGGCGACGAGAAGGGTGTGGGTCGGCGTGGCCCTCGACGGCGCGGCACATCCCCTTTATTTATACGGTAACATGATGTTTTGTTTTCAGAGTACTTTAAATATCTGACCGCCGAACGAGATAGCCGACAGCCGTACGATCCAAAATTTAGGCGAATGACAAGAAGAGGTTAGTTTTTATTTTGTTTTTATTGTTTACATCCAAACGCGGATCGACGGTCGACTACATACGCGCGCGTGTATTGTTCACAGACTACAAGGAAATGTCCGCCTCTTGGGACGCTAGTACGTTCAAGCGTCCCAAAAACAATGAATCGGCTAGAACTGTATATTCAATAACAATAAATAACTCGACCATCGCAGAAGCAGCCGATTTAATTTAATATTTGTAAAAAATTTTTGTAAAATTTTTTTGTAAATTTTTTTTGTAAATTTTTTTTGTAAATTGTTTTTGTAAATTGTTTTTGTTAATTGTTTTTGTACACTGTTTTTGTACACTGTTTTTGTACACTGTTTTTGTACACTGTTTTTGTACCCTGTTTTTGTACCCTGTTTTTGTACACTGTTTTTGTACACTGTTTTTGTACACTGTTTTTGTACACTGTTTTTGTATATTGTTTTTGTACAATGTTTTTGTACAATGTTTTTGTACACTGTTTTTGTACACTGTTTTTGTACCCTGTTTTTGTACCCTGTTTTTGTACACTGTTTTTGTACACTGTTTTTGTACACTGTTTTTGTACACTGTTTTTGTACACTGTTTTTGTAAATTGTTTTTGTAAATTGTTTTTGTACACTGTTTTTGTACACTGTTTTTGTACACTGTTTTTGTAAATTGTTTTTGTAAATTGTTTTTGTACACTGTTTTTGTACACTGTTTTTGTACACTGTTTTTGTACACTGTTTTTGTATATTGTTTTTGTACACTGTTTTTGTACACTGTTTTTGTACACTGTTTTTTTTTCACATTTTTATTATACATTTTTTTACATTTTTATATATATTCTTGTAAATTAAAATTGCTTATTAAATAAATATTTGTTATAGTTGTATACGTCTGTGGTCTTTGGAGTTCTTTTTTTAATATTTAAATAAAAAAATATGTATGCACTAAAAAAAAAAATCCTTTTTGTATCGAGTCGTTTTGTGAACGAAAACTACAATAATACGTATTACGCACATCGATTTACATTGTATTACGGTCTCGTTGTTCGAGGACAGTGACACAATTTTAACTTTGGCATTTAGAAAAAGCCGTTCTACCATTGTACTTGACATGTAAACTACTAATGGAAACTATAAGGCATTCTCGATTGGAGTACATGAACGTCGGGGTTTAAGCCGGGGTCCATTGACCGAACGCGCAAAACGTTTTCTAACATTGCTACTATGTTCCGCGCGTTTGGTCGTTGATTTTAGGTTTTTGCACGAGAACTGTCAGTATGGTCGCTGCTACAGTAAATACGTAATTATTATTCACGTGAATATTTTATTAGCTAGTTTACTTTCCGGTTTTTTTTTGTTTTTTTAACTTTTTTTGTATAACAATGAACGCAGCGCTGGTGATTTAATCGGACCTTATGCAAGTGACAGATGAACAACACAAATCTAGGAAAGAAATTACAGCGGACAACTGTACTTTCTGAACGACACAAACACATTGACGAAAAACGGATTAAACATTTGATCACGTTGCAACAACATATACATCTCTACGCGCAGTATGAACGCATGTGTGTTCGCGACAACGTTGCAGGCGATAAAAAGTCAACTCAAAAAAAAAAAAACAAAAAACAAAAATCCTTTAATTCGGTACGTATAAATCCGGGAAACGACTTAACAGACCGTGTCAATCCGTGTGAAATACACGACGAATTCAGAATCCTTGTCGCATCACCGGTACGTATATTTTACTGCGTTTCGTGTTCCAGAAATGGCTCGAATTCGTTAACCTGATTAAACGGACAGTGGTTAGGTTCCGTCGTCCGTGATAAGTATTTTCGACTTCGAGACGTGTCGCGCCGCCAACAAGCGCGACTACACGTCGCCGGAGGACAAGACCGATTCGAAAAACGCATTGTTTGCGACGGTTGCATCATTGCCAGACCGTGTCGAACGTGTCGTGATATGCCGATATCAATAACCAGCAACGTGTTGGCGGTTGATATTCGTCATGCGCGACGGGTCGTTGAGCTAAATGCTGGACTGAGGCCACAGACAGATGACGTCGCCGATCTGTAGTCGTTCGTTCCTGTCCTCCGCCCGATATACTCCACGGATCCGGTGCGAGTAATCGGTTTGAAACACGTATCGAAATGTGCTGAAAGCGTCAAACATAATGTCTCTAACAGCAGCGTACGATTTCAATACGATGTATAACGAATGTATGACGGCTGTGGACGTTCTCGTAGGCAGGGGTACTGAGTACCCATTCGATTTTTTCAAATATTTGATCGTACCTCTACTATTTTTTTTTTTTTTCAAGAGGAACGCGGAGGACGATATTCGTTTTTCCGCAGCCGACGAAACATAAAATAATATTGTTATGTTGACGAAATAATTCGATATTACCGTCGGTCATCATAACACGGTCCTTACATCATAACATTTTCCCCGCTGTTTGTCAGTCCCCAAACGCGACTTTGAACTACCCATACTCGTGTATTTTATATGATTCCCTGAATTATCACCTTATTTTCGACGCTCGAATTACCGACAAACGTGACGGGACTTACCTACCGGCCGTCCATAAAAATGTATTGAGGGCGGTGCGCAACTATTTCGTAAACGCCTTCGGAGTACCCTCGCTTATGTTCTCCCGACTCGACCACTGTTACACACGCACGCGCCTAAACTCTCTTGCGCGCGCGCGCCTTGCCGCCATACCGTTGTCGCCGCGTCTTCTCTGGGGGTTTATCTTGTCGGTTCCTCTGGTCTAACCTAACAAACCAACAATAAGCTACCGATCCGAGACGTCTCTATCACGTGGCCAATAAGTGCGACCACACACACCTGAACGCATACGCTTTGTGGGCTGTTCCACCCTTTAACCACTCGTCCGCGCGTGCCTCCCCGCCAACGCCGACGCCGCTCGACGTATATTATTGTCGCGTTATTGCGACGGTTGTGGCGGAGTGCTGTTCGGACGATAAACGGTTTTTTTTTCCACTTCTTTCTCTTATTTCACCGTGATATTTATTCTATTGTCGTCATCCCGCCGCGAAATCCGCCGTTTTTATATTGCCTCGTTTATACGAACGTAAAATGTACGTACGCACTCATATATTTCGTATACGCGACGACGACCGACGGTGCCGAAATAAAACGACTTTTGTTTTATATATTACCTTATTTTTATTTCCGCTCCCCCCCCCCTCACCCAACCATCCGATTATTGTCGTTATCATGGCCGATTTCTTCTCGATTATGCACGCGGCGCCCACGCTAGTGTCTCCCGCGGTGATCATCCGACGAGCGTATCGTTCCACGGGTTTTCGATATTTCTGTTTTCGTTTTCATAATAACCGTCGTCCACAGACTCGTATCGTATTTCGAACTAAGATATCCGGAAAAACGCACGAAATCAACGAGTCTACCGTAAGCATTCCGTACTATCGTGTACAGTATATATATATATATACATATACGCCTGTGAGACCTGGTCGACAACGAAAGGCGATGAACTAAAACTTCTGATATTCGAGAGAGAAATTTTAAGGAAGACGTACGGTCCCGCACTAAATTCGGAGCCGGAAAGCTATGAAAAAAGAAAAAATGTGGAAATCGAAAGCACAGTCGACAGACCAAACGTACAAACATGTCTGAAAGCTAAACGGCTGGAATGGGATGGCCATGTGCTATGTAGCGAAGGATAGACTAACACACAAAGTACTAATCAATAAACCCAGCGGGAAACGGCCGAGAGGGATGGAGGCCCCCGTCGGCGATGGATCGACAGAGCGTATAATGATTTGGAAAGCCTTTCGCGACGATTTTGGCTTGAAAACACATACGCCACGCGGTGTCACGGTACCCTTGGGGTAGGGGGGGGGAGGGGACTCGACCGGATCGGATTCACCGTATTTAAAAACGAACACACGCGCGCGCGCGCGCGCTCGATTAATTCGGTTGATGGATCGAAATCAATAAACCGGTATGTGTTGACGCGAATAACAACATTGTAAACGATAAATAAATCGATAGATGGTCGCGACGCGCGTATAGGACACGTACGAACGGAAATCAATTATTATTATTTAATAAAATAAATACTTAAATGTATACCGTAGTTTACCGCAGTTAACCAAAATTCTTAAAAAATTCGCCAAAAATAGAATTTTGATTTGCAAATTCTAAAAACCAATTTGCAATTGTTTGCAATTAATTTGCTAAATATTGACCTCGGTTTGGAGTCGATCGGACAAAGTGGGGGTGCTAACTTCATGGGCATCCTTTAGTGTAGTGTTTAGTGGTTGGTTTTCTTTAGTCAATTTTGTCCCTCCAATTAAAATTTCAAATTAAAATTGGAGTATTATATAACAATTGATAAGAATTCAGATAATAATTTAATTGCAAACATTTTAACTTAATTTACGTAAGAACAAATATATAAAATATAACCACTTTATTATGAATATAATATTTAATAATGAATTGACTAAATTACAAAATATTGAAACAGATATTATTGAAAGTACTTCGAATATGCCTAATATAAATATAAAAACAAACATTTGGATTCAATTGAGGTTATTTATTAATCTCGAATTAATCTTCTTTAGTGCTCATCTTCTTAGTTCTTAAAGTCTATGACGTAATGATGGTCAATATTAAGGATAGTTTAGAATATACCAAACATTTAACCGCTGCTAGTTTATTTAATGCTGATAAATGCTCAGAGCATTCTAAGACAGTTCCTCTTCAATATTTTCAATGTACAATTTAATGTTACCTATTGATTGCTACAGAAAGGTTAAAAACTGAACTCGATGTTTTGTATTTTGTAGATGACTTTCGAATTTTGACTGGTGTAATTTCAACACTTAACTATATGTTATCAAATAATATGAGTGAAATATTTAGAAAAACTTTTGTATTTTTAAGAAAATGTATTAATAACAATTCTTAAGATATATTGCGTAGCGGAAAGATGTTCTTCAACACTGAAAAGCTTTAAAACATGTTTACGAAGCACAATGGGTGAGGAAAGGCTAAACGCTATTACATCGATAAATATTAAAAATTAAATGATTTCCAATGAGGTTGATTTTAACAAAATACATATAATATTTTATACTTAAAATAAAAGCGATAAATATTTTGTATTTGTAATTTTATAATTTTTAAGCATTAATTACTTATATTTGTATTATGTTAAATAAATACATTTAAATTTGTACATAATTTTATTCTACACTTTTGATTAATATCTCATATCTAATCACCCTCCCATTGCTATAGAGCACGAGCTCCCACTTCTGTTATTGTTATCGTACAAAATTCGTGTGGCTTATTTCACAAAACTACTAAATCCGTCTAAATTGGATTGCCGCGCACAGTATTTATATAATCACCACGAGAAAAATTTATAATTCTATGTAAATAACTAAAAAAATTATGCTGCACTTGAAGTTAGAATAATTCATTTGGTACTAAGCACTGTAAATTATTAACTATATTCATTAAAAAAATCTCCAGACAAAAATTAACAGGTATAACTAATATGCGTTGTATTGTTTATCGAACACCCGATCGTTTAAAACCAGTCGTCTGGCTGAAAATATATTATTATCAAGGTGCACCGAATCATACGCAGTATACAATTATTTATATATATCTACCATTTTTTATAGACCGATTTCGAATCGTTATACACAAGAAGGCGTGCTGATGAATGAAGAATTCGTAAAACAAATGGTAAATCGGATAACAAACCAGATTCAAATTTTAGCGTCTCTTTCGAATCGCGTTGTTCAGTTTTCAACCATCGTACGTGTTTCGGTTTCCAGGTTTTTTGAGCTCAGAGTTGTAAGACATTAAAAAAAACTGTCACTCCTCAGTATTCGATTAAGTATTTTAAAAACAATTTGTTGGCGTGGAATATTTTGACAGGTTAATGATTTTATTTTCTCGATTCCATTTAGAGTTACATATAAAATACTATCTTTAACACAAGCCAACAAATATATTCAAAATGTTAATTGATAGAAAAAATCGCAGATATATTTTTATCCTTTAAGACACTTGTGGAGATTAATATCTTTGAACCTATGTTGTATCTATGTCCAAATAAATACAAGTATACCAAATTTTAACTGCTTTTCATATTTAACTTATCCAAAGAATTATTTCCACGTGAAATATTATTCTGTAAAATTTAAAGAAAAAAAAATGATCATAACCGGGCCTAGTACCACGAGTAACTTTTTACCATTTGTGTGATATTTTCCCGTTGTTTTTAGTAATGATTTCAATTGTTGACAAATACACCGAGATCAAATATTTCATAAATGATTAGTTCTGGTCAATTGGTTGTACGATAGTTAGTTCGCTCGCGTCAATTAAACGATGGAAGTCTTACAATTTTGTGGACGACGGAGATTAGATTCAAGCAGTTTGATTGTGGATACGTGAAAAAATCGCATTTTTTCTGTACAACAGCATGGACGGACCATCGACGTGAAGCGGCTCTGGACGCGAGACCAGAACCAACGTTAACGTTCCTAACATCTACAGCACCTTGACGGTGAAATAGTAGAAAAGTCATGTTTTGCGTCAGTATCGAATCGGCATACAAATTGGGAGAAATTTACAGTACTGGTGCCCGTCTAGTTGGACCGCAAAGATGGTCGAATACTACACGAAGTTCATCAGATCGAAACGGTATTTCGATTGCGCAAAAGTGTTGACGAAATTCGGAGAGAAATGCGCGACGAACGCGTCCGAATGGACCATGGGTCTGAGAGATTTGTCGGGTCCGAAACTTAGTGTCGGACCGCCACCGAAATGCATTGTTTGCGGACGTTTCGGCAATTTTTAAATTTCAAGTTCACAAGACCGCAAGAATGTACCCAAGGAACGTATAATAGCAAATGACTAAAATATGTATTTAATGCATACAAAATATATATATTACAAATGCTATAGCAAAAAGCGTACAAGTGAATTCAGTAGATTATGTATTTACATATTTAATACAACATTCGTAGGATTCGCTGTTTATTCTAAATTGTCCACCATTCTCTTGGATAGACAGTGGTCACTTCGGACTGTAGATCGATGTCGACTCAACGAATCAGGATGCACGAAAGTAATGAAATGAATAGTTGGTAGAATATGGATATTTTTATTATCACCAATATTTATCATTCGATTATCAAAATGAATAAATTAATAAAATGTAACGATACGACCTGTCAGTGTCATCGTATACGTCAAGTTCCGCGCCAAATCCACAGATGATAAGATACTTATTTTAATGATCCGAATGATTTGTGTCGTCGGTGGCCAAAAACGACATAACGGAATCGATGTACTCTTTAAAACATGACACTTCTTCTCTCTGTCTATTAAAAAACTGAAGGCCTATTTTACGAAGGAAAATAGGACTTTATAATATGCACATAATATGTTTATGATCAGTTCAACATTGTAAACTTAATAAACACAAAATAAAAATAGCACAATTTACTGGACAAAATAGTAAATAATAATATTATTCAGACACGTCACGAACTCATAACATAAATATATATATAATAAATTATCTACAATTATTATTTGGCAAAATCATATTGGATGTACGATATTAGATGATAAATTTGTCCGATGAAATAGATATTTACGATTCGTGTTTATATTAATAAATATAGTAAAATATTTAGTCGAATAGAATTTACCTGTTGAACGCAACCGCACCATCGTGTTGCAAAATCGTGGTCTGCGGACGAATGTTTTCCCGGGGTTTCCTCCATATCGTTCGGACCCGTTAATGCGTACAGTTTTCCCAAAATTGAACCAGCTTGCTAACGAACAGAAACGCACTATCAAGCAATTATGTATGCCGTCCAGGAAACATTTCTCGAAATTAGTCATTTCAAACTGGTTGCCGAGTCGAATGCACTGTAAAAATCCGAACAACAATATTAGTGTCGTAATGACGACCGACGTACAATACTATCGTGTATTTCTGTACGAACATCGTCAATACTGGCGTTCGTCGGCAATCGCATTAACACACGTGGTGCGATGGTTTTCGCGATCCGCATTATGTTTTCCGGTCCACCGTGTAATCGACACAGGTCATCCAGAGGAAAAACTTTTTTTTTCCAGAATCCGAGTCCCCACGGTGGGGTGGTGACCACAATGTCCGCTGACATAGTTTCACCCATAGTGAAAAAATCGCCGACGATGAATTTTATTTTATGCTGTACACCGTACAGCTTGGCATTGAACTTTGCCAATTTGATTTTGTCGGCGTCAATATCCATCGCGATCACTAAAACGGTAAATTTATTAATCATTACGTCGATTACTCGAAAGTGTTATATTAAAATACCTGATTTGCAAACCATAGCTAGTTGTATAGCCATTCCGCCCACGCCACAAAACGGGTTTATTGCCACGTTGAAGCGACAGCTGACTGCTATGTGTTTCCTTATCACCTCGGGACATTCGAAAAAAAAGCTTCCTATTTGCCAAATTAAAATTATTATAATTTATACGTTCAAGAAAAACTACGTTTTCATACCTCGATCCAACATAACCCCATCATCGAATTTCGAAAAAAGTTTGTTTCTATAAGTCCAGCACTTAAATGCTGGATCAATTATTTCTTCAACCTTTCCATTGTTTCCATTTATATCGGAACCAATTAAATTATTGTTAATCGGACCTTCGGTAGTCAAAACCCAGATTTTCGAAAGGCTATCGTCATGTGGTTTGGTGTTTTTATCCTGAGACGTTTCAATCTTCTCATCCATTGTGACATCATTGCAGGGCAAGTGCGATATCGCTTTAACAATACAATCGCTCACATTTTTGACGTTTTCGAACTGTTGAGCGGTAGGAGTACTATTTATTACAGCCTCCGGTTCGTTTGCGGTAAATGACGGATCTTCAATCACTTCAACCTTGCTTTCGTTTTCATTATTCCTAAAATAAAAAAAAAATCATTTGACGAATTAACAAAAATTACATTCACATAATAACAATGTTATGCGGTAATAAATATATTATTTACGTGTTTTCAATATAATTGTTATTTGACGGTTTACTTTCGTTAATGTCTAAAAAAACAAAACACATAAATTTAATAAAACGATTTAACCAATAAATCTATCCATCTTGATTATTAATTCTAATAAATGAATTATTTATAAGAATTTTTGTTTTTAAAATTGTTATTATTATTATTTTATTTATTATTTATATAATTATTAAAATTATTTTTGTTATTTTTTATTTAACATATTAAAAGGTTCTTTTAAGCTGAATGTAAACTTGTGTCGACGAGCCTTCGTTCCCTCGTCTCAAACCTCAATACCAAATACCTCAACACAGTTACGTAATACCGAATGCAACGTATTCGATAAGCGTAATTATCAACTAACCTTTTACTTCTTCACAGTTATCGGTCCGTTGACGACAAGGCCAGACATTGCATATAACCCTCGATCTTTTTCTTGCCCACCGCCGGAATCTTTTAAACACACTTTTTCGACGTAAAGGTACCGCTCGAGTTGGTTCGTTAAAATCGGTCGACATCATATTATGTATTGTTCCGATTAATTTATCACTTGGATCGTCATTGGTGACATCAAGTCTGGTTGGACGTTCAGATGAATAAGGATTCGTATCCATTTCTATTAAGAAAGGAATACGAATGAGTGTTAAACATATATTATACAACTTGTTTTTAATTTATTTCTCTAAATACAAGCCCTATATTACGACTTTTTTGTAATGTATAAAACATTAATATTATTTTCAATAAAAACTATAAACGTCTTCAGAAATTTCACATGTTTCTTAGAACAAAATTTAAAAATCTTTGTGTGTAACAATTTATTTATGACATCTGTACCATCGCTTGTCCGTTGATGGCCTGGCCAGACAGTGCATATAGCCGTAAATTTCTTCCCTGTCCATCGACGAAATATTTTCAACGCATTTATTCGACGTGGATTTTTCGATGTTGGTGGCTCGTTCTGATCCGTCAACATGATAGCACGAACGTTAATGGTTTCGTTTATCGTTTCAGATTGATGTTCGCTGCTGTCAGGACGTCCGGAGAAAATATCAGAGAAAGGACGGTTCGCATTCATTACGATCAAATAAAATGAATGAATACAGTAATATTTTTAATTCGATTTTACTCAATTGACAAATAACTGTTGCCAAACGACATAACAATCTCTAAAATACGTTGCTACGTAGCGATTTGTATTGTAATTTAGTAAATACAATTTAGATATAAATGTATATCTATATATAATTTCGTTAATAAAACTTTTTTTAGACTTATTAAATTAAGTTAATAAAAATAAACGCGAGTAACTTATATCTTTCAATTTCAAAGTTAATCTTTACAAAAATAACTTATCGTAAAAGGTAAAACTGTCTAGTTTGTAACCTGACGGCTACTGACGCCCTTGTTCAAATTGGGGTCGCCATCCTAAATCCGGATAACACAAATTGTGCCGGAGACTTAGCATTTATTCTAATGAAAAAAATTCGTCATGTTGTTTGATATTTTTTTGTTTATGTTGATGATAAAAAAAATTCACACTCGATACACATAATAAAATAATTTCACAACATAATCAACAACATAATTAATATAATCTAATGTAAAAAAATTGTATGACCGACCAAGGTATAGTTCATACATAAACATACCGATTCGAATATATAGGTAGTGAAAAATCCATCTTCCTCTTGCCCGTGTGTTATCATCATTTGAGAGAGATATCTTCCCGGATCTACTCCATCATTGTGTAATCACAAAAAAATTCACAAAAAAAACATAAATAAAATTCACACAACTTAATTTCAATGTTGCTCACTGAACGGACGGACATGGAGAGAGAACAAAACTTTTACTTATTCGCCGGGCCGGTATTTACAAATAATCTATGAAGTTGCGTATGGGAAGGGGGCTATCGGTTGTCATTCCGACCGGTTTTGTGGGAACCGTCGACTATCCCATACGCGCAATATACTCGTTACCTTACAAGTTAGCAATTAAAAATTACAATGAAATAAAACTCTTTATATATAATTATATTGTCTACAGTCCTATTAATTGTTATCGAACACTATACAAAAAATTTACAGTGTTTGACGTTATCTATTTCGTTGCTAATTTAGATTGATTTAAATACTATCAATTAATTTACTAATAATACCTTCAATTTATATTTAGTTCGATTCTACTCTATTGAAAATAAGCGGTGTCAGCAGAATAAGTTTTAAATGAACATGCAAATAAAAAGAGAAAAATAGATTTCATTCTGTTAGCTTTAGAAAAATAATAAAAAAAAAAAAATTGAACTAATAATAATATTACAAACTTCATTACATTTTAGTTAATAATTTGGGACCCCCAGGAACTTTTAAAAATACGCCACTGATTGCAGATGCTGAACACGAGTACTTTAAATGCGAAATACATTTTACGAAAAATAAACTCTAATTCAATAGTATACAAATCTATTTCATTTAAGATATTATTTAACAAAAATACTGATACAAGTAAAAAAAGTATAACAAATTTCCCAAATTTCCGGTGAATTTCACAAAAAATTTATTTGCGCAAAACGAAACACGAAACACGACAGTCGTATATATAGTACATACAAACTTTGACTTCGAAATTATATAACAAACGATAACACAAATTGTATATAATTTTATTTTCATTATTACATTGTCCTTTTTATGGTCTAATATTCGAATTCCGTTTGTGAAAACATCATGTTTGCCTATAGACAGTACATTAAGACATTGTAAAGACATTATAAAGTCTATTATTCCCATTCTGTGCGAATATGTTATGTGTTTATGTGTTTTCGACGTAAAAAAGTACGCGTGTTTATCAGTCATCCTAACATCATTATAACGTTCCAGTAACATAAAAATATATATATATATATTTCAGTTATTTTTACTGTCATTAGAAACTTACAGAAAATTAAATAATATTACTATAAAAGAAGCATTTTCATTACCTGTAATTCAACGTATCTATGATTGTCTAACCGGCAACAAATATGTTTCCTGTCTCGACGCAATGTCTGGTTTTCTCCAATTAAAATTAAGTGACAATGGGGAAATATCAATTTAAGCGAATGCCGATGGGAATATACAATGGTCTAAGTAAATACCAAGAGGAAATGAATAAAATTATAACAAACTTAAATTACAAAATTAAAGTCAATTATATTGACGACTGTACATGTTTCGGTAAAACATTTGATGAAAACCAACATCGTTAGAACTAACATTAGAACGTTTTAAACACTATAGTTTAAAATTAAAAATTTCGAAGTGCAAATTTGGATATACAGAATTAAAAATGTTGGGTACCATAATTAATGAAAAAGGCATACGTCCTACAAATAAAGGATTAAAAGCAATTACTAATTTTCCTTCCCCAACAAGAATAAATCAGATACGCAGTTTTTTGGGGTTATCAAATTATTTCCCAAGATATGTACCAAATTTTAGTAAAATAACCTTTCCGTTAACTGAATTAACAAAAGGAAACTTTAAAACAAAAAACGATAAGATTCAGTGGGAAAATTTTCATGAAATGTCATTTAATGATTTAAAAAATAAACTAATAACGCCACCAGTTTTAATACATTTTAAGGAAGAAGCAGATACGTACTACACAATTTGTGACATAATATTTAACACCTTGTTCCACCAGCGCCCCTCTGCATAGGTCTTAACCATCAACGACGGATCCTTTTGAATGAAGCATATTGCTTCGTCTTGCAACGGAAAACTACTGCATGTGTAGCTCACAATTCTTCGTTATGACGGCTGACGAAGGCTTATTCCCTCGTCTTGAGTCGGAATGTTATATAAATGTATGCCTTAAAACGCATTTTACTCGTATTTTTATACTTTGAATGTTAATAATAATGTCAATACCAATCATTTTAGTGTTAATAATATAAATTATAATATTTAAGTTAATTTTACGTTGCGTAATTTGGGTGAATTTTAATTTTGAATAATTTCTCAAGAAATATTTTTAGATAGAAAATTTTTAGTTTCGTTTTTTGAAAATAATAATTGGAAACCCGGTTGTTTTAATGTAAATTCTAAAAATTTAAAAATAGATCACTTAACTTACACTTATGATTTTCGTTCATTTCAAACGTTACGAAAAATATTAAGGGAAAAATCAATGAAGTTTTATTTAAGCCGAGAACCGGATATACATAAAATCGAGAATGATTTAATAATCAACAATAATTTCCCAACACAAAAAACAAGTGTAATTAAACAAGCTCTTAATAATGCTGGTAAATTAAATTTTAATTCAAAACCTAATACTAAATTTGATAAAATTAACAGCAATTTTCTATATGATACCCAATTAAATAATAAATTGAATTTTGATATTAATCCGCAGTTACAGAAAAAAATTAATTACTGTCAATTTTAAATAAATGCAAATCGGTATTTTCAAGATCAAAGTGGGATTTAGGAAAATCTCGCACTGATTTAGTAGATATTAAGTAAACTAGCTCTATTCTGAATAATTTACCTAATTCTAAACGTAGCGAATTTGAAAGAGATGAAATTGAAAATCAAACACAAGAAATGCTTAAGGCAAATATAATTGAACCTTCAAACTCACCGTATTCTTTTCCAGTATTCTTAGTTGCAAAAGGGTTACCCTAAAGTACAAAAAAGGATATTAAAACTATACAATATAGAATGGTTTTAGACTACAGAAAATTAAATAATTTTACTATAAAAGAAGCGTTTCCATTACCTGTATCTATGATTGTCTAGCCGGCAACAAATATGTGTCCTGTCTCGACGCAATGTCTGGTTTTCTCCAATTAAAATTAAGTTTTCAAATTTGGATATACAGAGTTAAAAATGTTGGGTACTATAATTAATGAAAAAGGCATACGTCCTACAAATAAAGGATTAAAAGCAATTACTAATTTTCCTTCCCCAACAAGAATAAATCAGTTACGCAGTTTTTTGGGGTTATCAAATTATTTCCCAAGATATGTACCAAATTTTAGTAAAATAACCTTTCCGTTAACTGAATTAACAAAAGGAAACTTTAAAACAAAAAACGATAAGATTCAGTGGGAAAATTTTCATGAAATGTCATTTAATGATTTAAAAAATAAACTAATAACGCCACCAGTTTTAATACATTTTAAGGAAGAAGCAGATACGTACTACACAATTACCAGCGGAGTGTATTCTGCAGGCATTTGTAAAATATTATTTTGTGGGTATTCGTGTTTATTATTTTTTTTAAATATTGTTCACATAACTCAGTCACATATCTTTTGGGTGAAACACGTATTACTATCTGAAACGAATATTTTTTTATGTTTAAATACATTTGTGTCGAATCATGATGTAATCTAAAACCGTATATATGAGTCCTACTTGGATTAAGGTTGTAGCCAGGTTTATAGATGTTATAATTTTACTTTGCCGATAAATACAATGAGTTGATCTGTTTTCGTCTGAATGTACAAAAAGCGTATAGAAATACGAGTAGATCACATGTCAGGAAGCGCTTTTCGTTTATAAAATGAGAGCAATTAATCAGAAATAATTCTCAGAAAGTTTTCAGCGGTTTGAACGTTTAGAGCAGAATCTATATGAGATACTTATTACATGGAATATCAAAAAAGTAATAGGGACGTTGTTTGTGGTAGTTACAGGCAGGTAACATAATTGTAGGAAAACCAACAGTTCAATAACTTTCAGATCATTTTGTTGCGACGATAACTTAACTAGCGTATATCCATAATATTTTCATTTATTTTTTTTTTTTTTCGGATAAACGCCTATTTTTTATTAAATTAAATACAAATCGGTTGCCACGTAGCTATGAACCAAAAATAACGCGGTTTCTATGGTTGTCAAACACAATATAATGGTGTGGGATTTTTCATATGTCAGTTGTTAGTTTTACTTCGAACGCGACAGTTATTTAATTTACTTGTAATAAACGCCATTTAAATATATATCTTATTCGAATTACATCGATCATCAAGACACTATGACAGTCGTAACGTGGTTCTGTTCAGTATTCTGGGCTATCTATTTCGGACGGATTATATTCCGTTGGGCGACGAGAAGTCCATCACGTCCGTCACGAGACAGCCGCAGCAGTTTCACAAATGAAAACTTGTCGACGAGGTCTTCCAAACGCGACCTCCGATCTGGTGTCTGTGCCTGGTGAGGAGCACGCTGCAGAGTGGACAGACATCTTCACGCGAACGAACCGACTGAAAACTCAATTGGACACATTAACGGCGTTGAAAACCGAAAACTTGAAACGTACATAATAGTATATTGAGTAATATTTGTCTTAAACGTGAATATTTACGAACGTCTAGAGATAATTAATTCAAACGCGCAACACTGTATTTCATTTGTAACATAATATTTCGTTATTGCACGTTCCAGAGATAACGGAAGAGGTCAATTTTCGAATAACACGGTTAGAAGAACGCGTGGACCGTATTGCCGAGAAGACGAAGGCAATGGAAAACGAGATACGTAATTATGAATGCATTAAATATTCGTAATACGTGAAAATTGTTAATAACCAAATAAAAACGTTACGCTAATATTTGATTCATAATATTTTGTATGTCGTAATCGTGTTACAGTGAATACAAACAACATTAGCCTGCTTTTGAACAAGTTTGAAAGTCGCCTGGACGCTTTTGAATATAAAACGACGTCAATGGAAGACTTGAAAGGTAATTATGATTATATTCAATATTCCTTCGTGTCGTAATTGTTTTAAATCTAATAAAACAAAACATTACACAGGTATTTAATTTAAATGCTTAACACGTAATAATTTGTTTGTCGTAATCGTGTTTCAGTGAATACAAAGAAAATTAGCCTACTTTTGAGCAAGTTTGATAGTCGCATTGACGCTTTTGAAGATAAAATGACGTCAATGGAAAACTTGAACGGTAAGTATGATTATATTAAATATTCGTTCATACGAAAATTGTTTCACTACATTAATATTTGATTTATTTGCTAACCTATCGTTTTGTTGCGTTGCATTGGACACAGAGAATGGTCGACAGCAAATCAACCACATTAAAGGTCATGTGGACCGTATCGGCGACGAGATAATAGCCTTGAAAACGAAAAAATTGACAAGTAATTATAATTTGTATATCGTATTAAATCACAATAAAATGTTACTGAAATATAAGACAATTCTGAAATCGGTATAATTCGTTCTCCTTATCATTGGCAAACTTACTAGAGACAACAATTATTAGTAATATGAAATATTCATCAATCCTCGTGGAACTGTTGAATGATAATAAACCTGAAACCGATGAAAATTTATACGTGCTCCAAGAAGCTGGAGTTAGCTTTCAGTGAGTAAAATTCACGTTCTTTTTCAGAAGACGGCGATATCAATGTTATAAATTCAGAATCGTTTAATAATGACGAAATTAGAATCCAGGACACGTGGACAGCGCACCTAAAAGCCGGACAGCACGTTGGTTCTGGAGGCTGCAGTTCGGATGATTGGTCAGAAGATGAGAAGGGATATATACCACCGCCGCCTAGGAAGCCATTACCACCTTTGCCAGTAACGTTGAAAAATGACGTAATGGAAATTTCTTCGGAAGCCCGTCCAGAGTTGTTAGGTAACGAAAAAACTGGAATCCGGAACACGGGGACAGTGCACATAGATACCGGACCACACGTTGTTTCTGGAAACTGCAGTTCGGATGATTGGTCAGAAGATGAGAAGGGATATATACCTCCACCACCTTGTAGACCACTACCACCTCTGCCAGTAACGTTGAAAAATGACGTAATGGAAATTTCTTCGGAAGCCTGTCCAGAGTTGTTAGGTAACGAAAAAACTGGAATCCGGAACACGGGGACAATGCACATAGATACCGGACCACACGTTGTTTCTGGAAACTGCAGTTCGGATGATTGGTCAGAAGATGAGAAAGGATATATACCTCCACCACCTTGTAGACCACTACCACCTCTGCCAGTAACGTTGAATAATGACGTAACTGGAATTTCTTCGGAAGCCCGTCAGGAATCATTGGATAGTGACAATACTAGAATTCAGGATACTTGGACAGCGCTCCAAGAATATGAATCGGACTTTATTTCTGATGGATGTAGTTTAGATATATGGTCAGATGATGAAGACGGATTCAAACCTTCCCTACGACAGAGTCCACTACCTCACCTCTCACCATCCACCACCACATCCACCTCATCAATTAATTTTCCAATAGTGCCAAATATTGACGAAATGAAAGAATACGAATTAACTTTATAAAAATTTCTCAATGACAACGAACGTAAAACCGACGATATATTCCCGAAACTATGGGCTGTTCATCGTCTTTATGCCCAATGATAAATTTTGGTCATAGTCATTTTTAAACGTGATTCTTGTTCTTTTGTTTACGACAAAGTAAATGTGAGATTAATTCACTATTATTAGTAGATACACTAGAAATCGTAATTATAAAGGAATTTGAACCTTCTTTTTTCGCTAAGTCTCAAAGAATTAAAGAGTGACGAATTTGAGTATAAAGAATTTTTTTTCTTTTGATCATATGATTATTTTACATATGTGTTGAAAATCGTTAATTATGTACGCATATTGAATCAATTATGATCGTCTAAATTTTAACAATAATCTATCGAATTTAAATTTATAATGTGACTGAAAAAGTGTTTCTACTATTGTTTTCAATCACATAGAAACGTATATTTTGTAAGAGCATAGTCAAATTATTGTCCTTTATTATACAAGTATATAAAAATGTCTATATTTTACTAGGCATATCAAATAGAATAAACTAATCATTAAGTAATAGTTTAGATAATTTGCAGGATGTTTTACGCTTAGAATTATTTTCAAATTTATTTTATTGTTTTCATTTATCGCGTGAACAGCATAAAACGTTTTTTTTTTGTTATTAGAATTCAGGAGTTTTTCTATGACAATATGTTGACGTTTAACATAGTTTCGTCGTTAGTTCGGTCATGACACGTTTCACAGTTTTAATTTCCAAAATAGTAATTAGAAAATAAAAAAGATATATACTCAATATGGCAACTTGATATTTTTAACAAATATTGGATTTTCAATTGTATTATCGAATTTAAACGTTATGTTAATTATTGATTATCATTGATGATAGAAAATTTTAAGTTTTATTTAATGTTATATTTATAACTGTGTACATTATAATTAATTTATAATATAATTTATTATAATGTCTAAAAAAATGTTCCTTATATTTATTTGATAATTCTAATTATTTTTCATTATTAAAATTGTGTGTGTGTGTAAAAAATATTTAAGTTTATATCACAAGGAATTAAGTTCTTTTGACTCTAAAAAAAATATATATAGAAATTGTTGGTAATAACAATAATTCATTATATTTAAAATAACAAGTTTAGTGACGTAGTAAGACAAATTATCAGAGGGGAGGGTTGAATACATACGAATTGTAAGATTAACAACATTTCACTCTGCCCCGCCTGTTACTACGTTACCGAACAAGTTAACATTTTAAGTTATTAACAATTTTTTAGATTATTAAAAATACAAATTAAAAGTATCATATAGGTAGTTTAAAGAAAAAGAGTTATAAAAAGTATTTAATTTGTTAGTTATTTAATAACTCACCGTTGCAATCCAGAATGTATTTGATGAAAAGTTTTTTTTTAAATACCTATACTTATACTGATAATATAGAAAATCGAAAACACGTTTTTGGTGTAAAAAATTACACAAATTTTCTTTTAACTACAACTATTATGTTTGTACCTTTAGGAATAAACTTCGAACAAAATTTTTAAATCTTTTTAATTTTTGGAAATAACTAGAGTCATATTTTTATATAGTTGCAAATTTTTATATATTCGATTATAAACAGTTTTAAATCGAATTATTGACGTTTCGTAATACGTAGATTTTATGGCATATTTTTGCATATTTAATTGAAACTGCATATTAAATTTATTTCTATGAAAACTAACATCAAAACTACATATTTTATGAATATTTGAAATGTATTTACAACATAAATTTACAAAGAAAATTCGTATTCGTACCAAATAAATGTATTTAAAGAAATATACCCAAATTTAAGTTTGCTGCTACAACTCTTCATAACTCGATGAAAAACTTGGCTTAATGCAGCAGTTCATTTTTGGAAAATGTCTATGAAATAAAGAATGTTATTTCACCAAAATTGAAGCAATATCAATTTGAAGCTTACAAGCACCTCGGTCAGATACGATTTTGTATAAATCGACCGTATACCCGTATATGGCTTAAAGTTTCAATTACCTTACAAAATGGCACCCAGTGTCATCCCTTTAAATGCGCGCGACGATACTTCACACGTGTTCGACTCGTATGTTATCGTTTCGGTACGCATGGCTAAATACGACGTAAACAAATCGCCGTGGTTACCACACGAACGTAAGCTACAAATCTCGCGCACGGCGGACGGGTCTCATTGCGGGCTTAGGACTGCCCGAAAACGTTCTACTTTTTATTTACGCTCGTCAATCTTTTTCGATTATTACAATTTTTTCTTGTTTTCTCTACATTCATTTTCTGTTCGTGTTTATTATAAAATTTGTCTATTCTAATTTTTTTTTCTACTTTTTTTTTTATTCGTCGCTTTCATTGCACTACGTTAACCGAAGATTTTACTAACAGGATGACCGACACAACGGTACAGATAATATAATACATCAGTGTTAAATAATCGTGTTGTCGATACTTTTGTTATTCATAATTGTAAGTTAATACGATCGACTTCCTAGCCTGTATCTGTACTTTTATAGGTTCTGGTTATATACGTATATTTAGATTTCAAGTATATCAATTATATAACAACTACATTTCGCCCTATTCCCTTCTTCGCCGTTTACAAACAGCGATTTTTCTGAAAAATGTATTTATTGATTGCAAATTGAAAGAAAAAATTGCGTTTTATTACGACGATAGACATTGTATTATTTGCTTACGGGACGTGAAGTGATTTATTGCAATGTTCTACAACAAAAATAATGGAGAATATAAATCATTTTAGAGATAAAAATTGTTACGCGATATGTTCGAGGATGAAAAAATAAGTATGCGACACATTCAATCCGTAAATGTTTTTTTAATAACAATAAATAACAATAATACACAGCACCTTAGTTTCGCGTATCTAGGTATATGTCATAGTATTTAACATGAGGTTTCACTATATAAATATATCTCGGTGTGCACCGAACAAAAAGTACGTAGCAACGGACCTCGTGTTGTTATTGTTACAAATTAAAGTTATTATGTTATTACAAATTATTTTAGAAAAATATACCAGCAAATTGGTTGCTGACCAGTCTACGATTCGTAAAACTTATAAATCAAAAATTCATGACTTAGCAATACAATTTATTTAATATACAACAATATGAACAGTAATATACTATTTATTCGGTTAAACGTAGTTATAAAAAGTATTGAAAGTATTAAAAAATTAATAATATTCTAATAATATTATGTTTAAAACCATCTTTAATTTTCAGAAAGCTGCAAACTACATCATCTCTTTTCAGACACACCACGACATATAGTTCACACTTGTATATGTAAATTCGACGATAAAAACATTAAAACAGTCAATGTCAACATGTATTATAATGATAGTAGAAAAAAACACTATTTCCAATAATGAGTTTAAATAATTGTCTAGACATATCTAAGACATATTAAAAATAAACCGATTTGTTAATTTTAATTGACTTTATACTCCAATGATAAATTTCGTTGACATTAAAGTTACGCATTATACCAGTTATATAAAATTTTAAAATTTCAAGTTCACAAGACCACAAGAATGTACCCGAGGAACGTATAACAGTAAATGACTAAAATATGTATTTAATGCATACAAAATATATATATTATAAATGCTATAGCACAAAGCGTACAAGTGAATTAAGCTGATTATGTGTTTGTTTAAATTGTCGACCTTTCTCTTGGACAGACAGTGGATCTGTATTCGGACTGTAGATCGATGTCGACTCAACGACTCAGGAAGCAAGAAAGTAATAAAATGCATGGTCGGTAGAAAAATGACATTTTAAATATCACCATTATTTATCATTCGATTATCAAAATGAATAAAATAATAAAATGTAACCATAAGACCTGTATGTGTCATCATATACGTCATGTTCCGTGCCAAATCCACGGATGATAAGTTACTTATCTTAAGATTCCGAATGATTTGTATCGTCGGCTGCCAAAAACGACATAACGGAATCGATGTACTCATTAAAATACGACACTTCTTCTTTCTGTCTATTGAGAAATTGAAGGCCTGTTTAACGAAAGATAATTTGAAGTTATGACATGCAAATATTTTATTAATTATCAATTAAACATTGTTAATTTAATAAACACTACATAAAATAGTACAATTTACTGGACAAAATCGTAAATAATATTATACAGACACGTCACGAACTCATAACATATATATGTATATATATATAATAAATTATCTACATTATTATTTGGCAAAATCATATTGGAAGTACGATATTAGATGATGAATTTGTCCGATGAAATAGACATTTACGATTCGTGTTTATATTAACGAATAGAGTAAAACATTAAGTCAACTAGAATTTACCTGTTGAACGCAACCGCACCATCGTGTTGCAAAATCGTGGTCTGCGGACGAATGTTTTCCCGGGGTTTCTTCCATATCGTTCGGTCCCGTTGATGCGTACAGTTCTCCCAAAATTGAACCAGCTTGCTAACGAACAGAAACGCACTATCAAGCAATTATGTATGCCGTCTAGGTAACATTTCTCGAGATTAGTCATTTCAAACTGGTGGCCGAATCGAATGCACTGTAAAAATCCGAACAACAACATTAGTGTCGTAATGACGACTGACGTACAATACTATCGTGTATTTCTGTACGAACATCGTCAATACTGGCGTTCGTCGGCAAACGCATTAACACACGTGGTGCGATGGTTTTCGCGATCCGCATTATGTTTTCCGGTCCACCGTGTAATCGACACAGGTCATCCAGAGGAAAAACTTTTTTTTTCCAGAATCCGAGTCCCCACGGTGGGGTGGTGACCACAATGTCCGCTGACATAGTTTCACCCATAGTGAAAAAATCGCCGACGATGAATTTTATTTTATGCTGTACACCGTACAGCGTGGCATTGAACTTTGCCAATTTGATTTTGTCGGCGTCAATATCCATCGCGATCACTAAAACGGTAAATTTATTAATCATTATGTCGATTACTCGAAAGTGTTATATTAAAATACCTGATTTGCAAACCATAGCTAGTTGTATTGCCATTCCGCCCACGCCACAAAACGGGTTTATTGCCACGTTGAAGCGACAGCTGACTGCTATGTGTTTCCTTATCACCTCGGGACATTCCAAAAAAAAGCTTCCTATTTGCCAAATTAAAATTATTGTAATTTATACGTTCAAAAAAAACTACGTTTTCATACCTCGATCCAACATAACCCCATCATCGAATTTCGAAAACAGTTTGTTTCTATAAGTCCAGCACTTAAATGCTGGATCAATTTTTTCTTCAACCCTTCCGTTGTTTCCATTCATATCGGAACCAATTAAATTATTGTTAATCGGACCTTCAGTAGTCAAAACCCAGGTTTTCGAAAGGCTATCGTTATGTGGTTTGGTGTTTTTATCCTGAGACGTTTCAATCTTCTCATCCATTGTGACATCATTGCAGGGCAAGTGCGATATCGCTTTAACAATACAATCGCTCACATTTTTGACATTTTCGAACTGTTGAGCGGTAGGAGTACTATTTATTACAGCCTCCGGTTCGTTTGCGGTAAATGACGGATCTTCAATCACTTCAACCTTGCTTCCGTTTTCATTATTCCTAAAATAAAAAAAAAATCATTTGACGAATTAACAAAAATTACATTCACATAATAACAATGTTATGCGGTAATAAATATATTATTTACGTGTTTTCAATATAATTGTTATTTGACGGTTTACTTTCGTTGTTGTCTAAAAAAACAAAACACATAAATTTAATAAAACGATTTAACCAATAAATCTATCCATCTTGATTATTAATTCTAATAAATGAATTATTTAGAAGAATTTTTGTTTTTAAAAATTATTATTATTATTTTTATTTATTATTTATATAATTATTAAAATTATTTTTGTTATTTTTTATTTAACATATTAAAAGGTTCTTTTAAGCTGAATGTAAACTTGTGTCGACGAGCCTTCGTTCCCTCGTCTCAAACCTCAATACCAAATACCTGAACACAGTTACGTAATACCGAATGCAACGTATTCGATAAGCGTAATTATCAACTAACCTTTTACTTCTTCACAGTTATCGGTCCGTTGACGACAAGGCCAGACATTGCATATAACCCTCGATCTTTTTCTTGCCCACCGCCGGAATCTTTTAAACACACTTTTTCGACGTAAAGGTACCGCTCTAGTTGGTTCGTTAAAATCGGTCGACATCATATTATGTATTGTTCCGATCAATTTATCACTTGGATCGTCATTGGTGTCATCAAGTCTGGTTGGACGTTCAGATGAATAAGGATTCGTATCCATTTCTATTAAGAAAGGAAGACGAATGAGTGTTAAACATATATTATACAACTTGTTTTTAATTTATTTCTCTAAATACAAGCCCTATATTACGACTTTTTTGTAATGTATAAAACATTAATATTATTTTCAATAAAAACTATAAACGTCTTCAGAAATTTCACATGTTTCTTAGAACAAAATTTAAAAATCTTTGTGTGTAACAGTTTATTTATGACATCTGTACCATCGCTTGTCCGTTGATGGCCTGGCCAGACAGTGCATATAGCCGTAAATTTCTTCCCTGTCCATCGACGAAATATTTTCAACGCATTTATTCGACGTGGATTTTTCGATGTTGGTGGCTCGTTCTGATCCGTCAACATGATAGCACGAACGTTAATGGTTTCGTTTATCGTTTCAGATTGATGTTCGCTGCTGTCAGGACGTCCGGAGAAAATATCAGAGAAAGGACGGTTCGCAATCATTACGATTAAATAAATTGAATGAATACAGTAATATTTTTAATTCGATTTTACTCAATTGACAAATAACTGTTGCCAAACGACGTAACAAACAACAAAATACGTTGCTACGTAGCGTTTTATATTGTAATTTACTATTTGTTTTGTATTTTTATTTTATATTTTTATTTGTTTTGTTTTGTTTTTTTTTTTTTTTTTGGTTTGCCTATAAATGTATCTATAAATACATTCATAAATAGAATTGTTAGTACTTGTTAATAAAATCCAATTTTATATAAATATCTACAAAAAGTGATGATAATATCCGATCAATTCAGCCACTTTTGAGCATAGATTTTTTTCAATAAGGTGTATAAGAACATACCCGAGAATTTGAATGGTTTTAAATCGCTTCAATACTCATCGATCAAAATAAATAATGTTGACAACTAACAAATACGAATTAATATGAAAATAATAACAATCATTGCAGAGTTTGGTTACCACAGACAGAGATGCCTAACCTATACACAAATAGGCAGCTGCCTACTCTTTTTTAAGGTTTAGTACTAACTAATAAAAATATTTTAACTTCAAGTGATATCATTTGTGTTACCAATTTTCCAACAAAATCAGTTTAGCAGTTATATTTAGTAGATAAGTATAATAAAAGAAGCCCAACAGGTCAGTTGTAAGGAGTTATAATGAGTTACATTTATACATTTTGATGGTCTTAATATATTATACATGAAAATTCAAATTAATAAATGTTTTATTTTAATGTTATTATCCATATAATAAAATTAAGTAATCAATAGTAACAGAGTAATTTATATTTAATAAAATGTGACTTGATTTACCTCGTTGTATATTATGAGTATGCATAATAATATGATAGACTTTGTTTATGTGTATAGCAGCCAATGAGTCGATCGCGACTCATTTTCGTCTTTTCAATGTAAATAATAACAATGTGTTTATTAACACTGAGTATGTTAAAGAATCTTTCTTTTTTCTTTTTAGTCATTAATTAAATCGAAATATTGATATCACGTCCATTAAAATTAGCCACCCCTGGCCTTTGGTGTAGTGGTTAGTGGTTGGTATTCTTAGTCAATTTTGTCCCTCCAAATTAAATTTCATTTGGCACATTTGAAGAAACATATAATTTTAAATAGTATATATTATTATACTATAATATAATTACAAGTATACGCAATTTTAAATCTTTTCGTATTTTAATTATCCACGTAATTGTTTCCACGTGCTAGCTAATACGTATTAAGGTGTTAATATGCTGTAAAATTGAAACAAAAAGAATATGGTCATAACCGAACATGGAGAAATGTAGAGTACAGGTGCCCGTCGAGTTGGACCGCGAAGATAGTCGAATACTACACGCAGTTCAGCAGATCGAAACGGTATTTAGATTGCGCGAAAGTGTTGACGAAACTCAAAGAGAAACGCGCGACGAACGCGTCCGATTGGACCGTGTGTCTGAGAGATTTGTCGGGCCCGAGCCGTAGTGCCGGGCCGCCTCCGAAATGCACTGTTTGCGGACGTTTCGGCCATACCGCGGAGGTTTGTAGAAGACGGAAACGTGACGAGGTGTGCGTTATGTGTGGGACGGTAGGCCACGACCTGAACACGTGCGACAAGAGCGCGTGTCTGTCATGTGGTACTGCACAACAAGGATTCCCGGACAGTAGCGAGTACTGCGAATCGCTACGATGATGCCGTTGTACCGTGTGCAACGAGATGGGCCACGAGCAGAGGGGTTGCCCCGAGAATTGGCGTCGGTTTCACGACAATACGTCCCCGGAACCGAAAGAAATTTCCAAAGTCATCGACTCGCAATCGCCGTCTGTCTCCAGAGCGCAAACGGCTGCTAGACGAGACGAGCCCAAAAGGATGACTGTTGTATTGGCCGACCGAAAAGAGTCAAACAGCTCAGGATGACCGAATTGAAAACGAATAACTATAAATTAGACATTTCAGTAAAAATTTGATAGTACTTGTGACGCGGATACACTAATTTTTTTTTGGTTATATACGTGTTTCACGAGACATGTGTATTCCGTAATGATGGTTTACAACAGTGTGAATTTATTAATTTGTTATCTGTATTTACAATGACTGGAGTTTATTATATAGATATTGCGTATTATCGTATCGTTAGTCGATATGTACTCAATTATTTGTAATGGTTGTGACATCAAAAAGTAGTTGCCTTTTTCGCGAAAATGTAGACATGTTGGTATTTTTATACCAAAACGGAAAATTATATTACTGAAATTTTAGTCTTGATTAAATTTGATTTAAGTATTATTATAATTAATATTGTTTATTCACCTGTGAATTAGGTTTGTGTTAAATGTTTAATAAATATTGTTATTAGTTATATTAATAAAATCTTCATTATTTCTATTATTATTAATTCTTTTTAATATCTCGTGTATTTCACTTATAGGTTTTTATAATTTACATGAATATTTTAAATTAATATTTTAATACACGTGATTCGCGTGAATTGAGTGAATAATGGATTACAATTGTTTCCAGTACGAAATTTTAATTTCACGTGTACACGGGTAATAAGAGCAATACTATAAATACATCGTCGTCGAGTTTATTCGATAAATACCTTAAACAGTTTCAATAATATATTAGTTTTTTGAGAAAATAAACTGGGATTAAATATATTTGATTTTGTTTTAGTTAAAATATAAAGTTGTTTGTTCGAAAGCCTTCTATTAAAAAAAAATTTATAAATTTGAAATTCGATAATTCAATTCATATCAATGCCAAGAGGCCAGGTTAGATATGTGATATGAACGCTGAATTAATATAACTTTTTTTAAACTTGTTAAATTAAGTTAATAAAAATAAACGTGAGTAACATATATCTTTCTTTTTCAAAATTAATCTTTACAAAAATAATTTTTCGTAAAAGGTAAAACTGTCTAGTTGGCAATAAAAAATTACAATAAATAAAACTCCTTGCGTTATACATAAATATATTGTCTACAGTCCTATTAAATGTTATCGAATACTATACAAACAATTCTACAGTGTTAGACGTTATCTATTTCGTTGCTAATTGAACTTAATTTAGATCGATTTATATCCTATCAATTTATTAATTTATTTATTATCACCCAATATATATATATTATATGACCAAAGTTAATTTTGCTTCTCTAATTTAAATTTAGTTCGATGCTACTGCATTGAAAATAATCGGTGTCAGCAGAATAAGTTTTAAAGAACTTGCAAATAGAAAAAGAAGATTAGATTTCATTCTATAAACTTTAAAAAAAAAAATTTAAAAATTGAACTAATTAAAATATTACAAAATTTATTACATTTTATTAAATAATGTGGGACCCCCTAGAACATTTTAAAATACGCCACTGATTGCAGCTGCTGAACGCGAGTACTTTAAATGCGAGATCTTTAAATGCGAAATACATTTCACGAAAAATAAACTCTAATTCAATAGTATTCAAAAATATTTCATTTAAGCCATTATTAAACAAAAGTGTTAATATACGTAAAAAATCTGTAACAAATTTCCGACTTTTCCGGTTAATTTTCCAAAAAATTTCTTTGCGCAAATCAAGAAAACACGATAGTTGCATACATAGTACATACACACTTTAACTTCGAAATTATATTACAAACAATAACACAGATGATATATAATTCTATTTTCATTATTCCATTGTCCATATTATGGTCTAATATTTGAATTTTGTAGATGAAAACATCATTTTTGCCTATAGACATTACATTAAGACATTGTAAAGACATTATAAAGTCTGATTTTCCCTATCTGTGCGAATATGTTATGCGTTTATGCGTTTTCGACGTAAAAAAATACGCGTGTTTATCAGACTTCCTTACATGATTATAGCGTTCCAATAATTTTAAAAAAAATATATATATTTCATTTGTTTTTACTATCATTAGAAACTTACTTTCTGGACGTACCTCGTACATAGATTGTAAATGAGACTAAAATTGAGGGTAATTTTTTTCAGAAATCCAAGAAAAAATGTTTTCAAAACAAATCACTAGAGATTGATCGGTAAAAAAGTATATATGGTGTAGGAGAACTAGATGATTATAACGTTAAAATAATTTTTTTTTAGAAATATATATTTAATTTGTTTTTACTGTCATTAGAAACTTATTTTCTGGACGTACCTCGTACATAAATTGTAAATGAGACTAAACATGAGGGAAATCATTCTTCAAAAATCCACGAAAAAATGTTTTCAAATAAAATCATTAGCGATTGATTGGTAAATTAAAATATATTATTAAAATCAGACTTTTTAACCTCTACCTTGTCCGGACAAAAAAGATGGATTTTCCGAAGTTAACAAAATAATAAACTTTTTTTCCCCCGGGATATAAGATTTACGTGGAAACGTTAACACAATCCAAAAAACATAAGGTATATCAACTAATTATAATCTATCTCATTCTTATGAAATCATTTAAACAATATTTATCCCCGATTCGTTTAACACAACAATACGAGTAATAAAGTTATCTAAAATACCTACATTACTTATTCAAATATAAATAATACAGTATATATGAACCCTAAAAAAACAAAAACAAAAAACTATACAATTTTAAAATAAATATTTGTGTACTTAAATCTTAATAGAATTTATAAATGGAAAATTATCATTCCTCTAAAAAAGATTCGCCATCGATATTATCATGATAATAATAAACAATAAAGATTTTCAACATAGCTTTTAATTCGTGATCATTAATATATGAAAATTACCTTCCCACATTTTCATCAATTATTTATTTTTTTTTAAAGTAATCCATTGTTAAATATATATATGAATTTTGAATCAAATATGTGAAGATTTTAAATCTAAACTTTTATAAAGTGTCATCGATGTTGAATACGAATGTTACGTATTCAGAATTTTTACCGCATATTATTACATCGAACGGTACAAACCGAAATAAATATTTTATGACTAGACACAACGACAATGATTATGACAATTTCGATTCGACAAAACGAAAATGGGACATTATGCAATCTCCTTAACAAACAATCACGCTGCACACGAGCGCAACACTATAAGCGCGACTGTTGTAATTTGATATTGAATAGATTTTTAAGCTTGAGTTTTAAATGTTCTAAATCCAGAATGCCTCGTGAAACAACATTGGGAGATACTCGGACAAAATTCACCGTTAAAACCATTTAAGTTTTAATAAATCGGTTTTGTACGTGATCAAAATTTATTGTCATATTTCTTTCCTCGGAAAATCAAAATTCAAATTTAAAGTAAGTAATATAATCGTATGTATAAATGTTCTTCTTTTTGGTTTCTGAAAAAACAAACCAAATATATTGTACAAATACAAGACTACTGAACACCAACAAAGGAGTAAACATTTGATCAAACATCGCAGAAAATTATTTCTCGGTGTTATTTTATACACGCCTTTATAAAAAATATCATACCTTTCTGAAACAATGGCAGATTAATTTTGAACACACTGACATATATCAATTATCGGGATTTTACAATTTATTTTCAAAAACTATTGATTGAAAACTCAATATAAAATATTTAGTATTGAATAAATGACCAAATCGTCAACATTATTTTTAATATATATATAATTTATATTATATTTATTATATATATTGTATTTATAGTTATATATTATAATATAAATATTATTAATACATATAATTCAAGATTAGAATCTAAATTATATAGAACCAACCCAAATTTTAAACAAATCATGAAGATAAATCAGATATTTTACTAATTTAACCAATAAAAACTATAAAAAATTATTATTATTATTTTTTAATTATTTTATTAAATTATTATTGTTATTATTATTATCACAATTATAATTTGTTTCATATAACGCAATTAGTCAAAAGACAAAGTAAATAATTAAAAAACAATTTTCCCCAACATCTTCAAAACTACATAATAGTTTATAACTTTTGACGTTGAATGTAATATACTATATAGAATTGTGAGTTTGTATGCATTTATTTATTTATTTATTTTTTTATATTTTAGATTTTTGAGTTATTTTTTGGGTTTTTTTTTCATTTTTTCATTACATTTGATGGCATTATTATCAATTTTCGTATTAAAATACATGGCTATATAGTGTATATAGATACTTTATTAATAAATTTAAGTTCTCCAAATATTTGACATAGGCCGTATAACTTATTAAATGTTATTAAGTTAAAGAACTTAACAATTACAATTTTTTAAAATTTTTAAATATGAAATATAAAATGAAAACTATTTTTAATCATCTATATACATATTATAACTATTTTTAATTCGATATAAAAATATAAAAATGTTATTCAACTTTTAATTGTTTAATGCATTTTAGTGGAGTTTTCAATATTTAATTTAAATTATTATAACCAATAACCGGGATACTGTTCCAGAACGATTGCCGTCTGTGAACTATATAATAATTTTCGGTCGACAATAACGGGTACGCTATCTATTGTCATATTGTACTACTAATTAATCGGTAAACCCGTTGAATATAACACGTATTTTATCGAATATAATTTTAAAATCAACGCTATAAGAATGTATTTCAATCAACAGCATAGTTAAACTAATTTTAAACGAATATAAAAACCAAATTATTTCATATGATTACACCACCCGTCAAACATTTTTTTTATAAATACATCACTAATCTGAATCAATACTATAGTTCATGGACCGCAAAACTCTTCGTCACAAGTCTTCGTGTGTGCCAACATAACCCAGAAAAAATCTTCCCTTCGTTGAAAACGAGAATAAATATATTTAATATAGTTATGACCAGGACTTTTTACACGTGCATATTATTCGTTCGAAAAACATATTGAAAAATTAACGTAAATGTATTTTACAATGTGTTGGATTTTAAATTTAAAAATTTTAGTACGTATTTTGCAACTTTCTAAATTATTTTGAATAATTTACAGGAAAAAAAAACTTAATTTTTTTAACGAAATTACCAATATAATGTTAACTTGATGAAATAAAACGTTATTTTATTTATAATAAAAGAATTTTAACAAACCAATGCGTTGAGTTTATAACATAACATCTAATTTAATTATCATTTGACTTTTGTGATTAAATATTTATATGGCTATTAGACTAATTTTATGTGAGTTTTGTTGTGTACCAAACATACAAAATATTAAATATATACGAGAGTAAACACAATGAATACTATATCATTAACTAGATTTATCAAAAAACCGTTGGCTAATAGTTGCTCGATGATTGTTCAAATGGAATTTTAATTAAACTGAAATGATTTTTTTTTATAATATTACTAATTAAACGTTCACGTGATATATTTTTAAATTGTTTTTGCTCTATGAATATTTGGAACAAATTAAAACATAACAACGATTACATTTTAAATTAAAAAAATTAAACAATTTTCCATAATGTTTAAAAGTGCTTTTTCAGACTGAGAGTATTTTCTTTAAATAAAACACATAAATTCGAAACACTTCTAAGAAATCAAAATAATTATATATTCGACTAATAGCCAATAATACGTATGTCTATAACAACTCGTAGTGTCTCTGTTAGATCTGAAAGAACCCATTTATGTCCAAGGTTAATATGTTAATAATATAATACCAATGTTCATTTGCTCATTAACTATAATAATGAATATTTTTAATTAATGTTAGTTTCATAGAATTATCAATGTTTTAATCGATTTTGATAATATAGTGAGTATAAACGTGTGAATATAAGATTGAATTCATTTTAAGCAAAACGTGGAATGCATGTATGTGATCATGCACATTCTTTCAGTAAACAATTTTTCATGTAGCATCTTTATTAATTGTACTTCGGAGGGAATGTTTTCAACATTTCAGTATTATCTAGATAAAGCACATCTATGTAATTCCCCCCGCCACACTTTAGCCTAGAAACTTCAAACCTTCACAGTCATTTTTCAATTAATTTGCTAGAATTTGCATACCTACGATTTTCCGAGAAAATATTAATACTTAATGTTTTGTCTATGCTTTGTATTTTATAAACATATAGTTAGCTCTTATTACGTAAGCGTTATTTGGGATTAAATGAGGTTATTTTTGTAAAGTTATATAATGTGATCAAATATGGTTGAGTGTAAAATGCACAAGCGTATTTCATGGACTTTTTTATTTGAAAACTAGGTATGATGAAAATAATATTTAAAAAAATAACACCATATAATTTAACACATATGCATACATCTATTAAAAGAATTTATGAATATTTATAACAAGTGATACAGAAAGTGGATATATTATACCGGTATCATGAA
Organism: Schlechtendalia chinensis; assembly: GCA_019022885.1. NCBI lineage: Eukaryota > Metazoa > Arthropoda > Insecta > Hemiptera > Aphididae > Schlechtendalia > Schlechtendalia chinensis. Next base: position 9,123,402 of record CM032339.1, on the reverse strand, counting down.
ACCTATTTTGGAAATTTGTATTTACATTTAGCAGTAAAAATTAGTTAACTACGAGTACCCAAATTCTAATAATCGTTATATGCTTACCGTCCTGCTTAAAGTGAAGGTCTTGTGAGAAGAATTAAACTTCTTCCTTTTAGGCCGTCCTCTCACTGGAGCAACGCAACGCGACGCGATGTCGATGCGACCTGACGTCTTGAGTCCTGCACACTACAGGCGATGTTTCGGCAACTAGAATAGTTCAGTTACAAACATGTCGTCTTCTGAAGATGACGATTGTATTGTATTGTATCGTATTGGTATCGAAATTTGACATTATCTTGCATTGGTAATGCAAGATAATGTCAAATTTCAATTTTTCTATCGTATTTCAAAAGAAAGTTTTAAAATACTTGTAGAAAAAGTGGGACCTGCTATGAAAAACAAGATACACATTTCCGTCGTTTTATATGTATACGTGAAAAATTAATGAAAACACAAAAATATAAAACAAAATACACGTGGTCAATGAGGCGATTGTAATGGAAATTTTTTATCAAGCGACTGACAGTACCAGTCGCTCGCGATTAGTTGCTTTCCTGTTGCGTAGCATCGCGTCAATGGAAAGTCCCGATATATTAATACGTGTTTTATAAATAAAACGATTATCACGCGATATTTATTTAAGATCGCGTTGCCCCAGTGGGAGGACGGCCTTATTGGCATCGCGTATTATGGATAATAATGTAAGTGTAATCAGCTATTATATAAAGTCAATGGTAGATTGTGCCACAGGGAGGCCGGGAAGTTTCCTGGTAAACCGGAGCATTTTTTGCCTTATTTATATTAATTTTGTTTATTTTATTACATTTCCGCTAAATTTGTTGCATTTATAATGTTTTAGACTGGTGAAATGAAACTCTCCCGAGCCAATTAAAATTCAAAATCCGGCACTGTTTATAGTTTAAGTACCTAATGTAATAATATACAATTGGAAAAATGATTATTTAATAGTTACAAAATTGCAATTAATAAATAATATTAATCATCATATAACTTTACAAAAATAACCTCACCTAATCCCAAGTAACGCCTAGGTAATAAGAGCTAGTAATATAATATAATAATCAGGGCTCGGATTTTGTAGCAAATGCTTCTTTTGAGGGGAGTATGATAGAAAGATAATTCTTATATATAAATACTTTTTGAATTGTTCTGATTTTAATGAAGTAAACTTTGTTTTGCTTTTTTTTGCTTTTTTCCACAAAACCTGCTTTTTATTGCTTTTTCCCCTATTTGGTTCTTTTTTCTTGATTTTTATATATTTTTCTTGAAAATTTAACTTATTTCTATGTATATTATACTTGTACTATATTACAACAAATTTTGGATTTATACCACATGCAATTACAAAATTAGAAAAATGAGGTATTTTTATTTTTTATTTTTGTTTCAAGTATTTGCTGCATTTATATATTAATTTTTTTTTAGGCGAACCCTTGGCAAAAAGTATAGGTACTGTGTTAGAAGCAAAACAAAAATTAAAGGAAGCTAATGGTGAAGTAGCGAAATTGATTTTAGAAAAGTGCAATCGTGTTTTTTCAAAGAATAATGGATGGGTAGAACTTCAACAAATCAATAGTATTCATAATGGCACTGCACTAAACGTAAATGTGGAACAGTATGATTCAAATAATTTAGTTTATATAAAATATGCACCGATTACATCGGTTGACGTGGAAAGGTTTTTTTCTATGTATAAAAATATATTAGCACCCAATAGAATGAGTTTTAATGAAAGTAACTTGACTAAACATATGGTCGTAAATTCCTTTTTTAATATTTAATTTTATGTGTAATTGAAATTTGTTTTTTTAGAATTAAATTTAATAAATGCTTTTTTAAGGATTTATTTTGCTACAAAATCCGAGCCCTAATAATAATTATACGTTTTAATAAAAGCATAGCATAGAAAAAACATTAAGTATTAAAATACATTCTAACATTGTCTCGGAAAACCGTAGGTATGCAAAGTTTAAAAATAGCTGAGCAAATTCTAGTAAATTAATTACAAAATTACTGTGAAGGTTTGAAGTTTCTAGGATGAAGTGACGGGGCCAACTTCACGGACGTAGATAAAGCGAGGTTCACAAGTGTCGGTCAAACTGTTCATTTTCACCGATTCATTTCTGCTGTCGATACTTTTTACTGAACAAATCGTTCACACAGATCATTAATAATGACAATATCAAACTGAACGTTCCTAATGAATTACCTAAATAGTACAAACTTTACGTAACGGGATAAGCACGTATCTTCGGCTTGTCCGCATACATTTTCTATATATTTATTATTTAAATGGCGAATTCACAAAAGTCTTTAATCCGAACAAATTATTTTTATTTTAGTTTTGATGGCGTTAACCGATATATCGGGTAAATTAAAAATCAAATGTATATCATTATTTGTACAATTATTTCGCCGATAAATGATGTCGGTGCTCATACTTAGTCGTCTTTGTTACTTATCTATATATAAGCATTAATGACGAGGAACTAATATTCAAAATGATAAACGCTCAGTAACTCAAAGTTTAACTGATAAACGTTTCCCGTGTATATTTTTGTATGTCGCTTGGTCGAAAAAGTGTAAAATCCCACATATACACGAAAATATCGTCGTTGACGATTTTGTCTGGTAAAACCGAATAATATCCACTCTCCCAACAACGGCATCATCTGTGGGAGGGCGGACTCTTACATTCGCCCTGGTCTAATATTTTAGCTCAATGCCAATTCGGCGCTCTAGAAAAACATGAAATTGCCAGTGCGTTATTTATTACTAATTTAAGTCGGCACGAAATGCTTAATCACCGGATCCAGAAAAAACTGAAATAACGCCGCTGCTCTCCAATGACAATTGCATCGGAGACGACTTGAAAATCGGTCCATAGAGTGAATAATATGGTGTGAGCCCCGCCGCAAGTAACATGGGCGTGATTACACGATATGACGACACGTCGCAGTATATTTTTGATGTTCAATAGGTTTTCTTTTGTATTTCTTATACCTTCGATACGAAGACAAATTTACTCGACCGTGTGATAGCCGATCATTCGAGTACAAACATTAAACATGGATTGTATTTCTATTGCTATTATTTTATTTTATAAAAACCAAATTTTACTTAAAATGTGTCTACGATTGCAATAACTTGTATTTTGCTCTTCAACGGTTAAAATCAGTCCTTATTCATTTTTCCGTTTACCTCGTCATGACGATATACATTAGTCGTGCGAATATCAATCTATCATTGCGATTAAAACGCGTTTTCTAGAGTAATGACGATCGCGCGCCGATCTATTTTAATAATAACAAAACGTTACAAACGAAACATTTTTCCGTATAACACCTATTTAAATAGAAAAAAGTAGTCTTGTGACGTATCAAATCTTTTGGTCACTATTTTTTTCGTCCGTTTTGCGAGCACCTAATGTGTGTCGGTCTCGCCGACAATTCTTTTTTTATTTATTTACGTTTTATAAAAAAATAAACAATGGAGTAGATCATTGTATACTACTACCCGTGTTCGGGTGATTAAAAAGGATCCAGGATGGACAACATGTGTGCGGATGCACACATGAGTAATATGTATATAAAATTGTTAACCTTGGCCGATAACACTTATTAAATTAATTTTTTGTAAATAAATATCATGGCTCTGTTTTTTGTTTGTTTTTTTTTGCATGTCATAACTATAAATTTATATCTATATTCTGTATACAACATAAATATAAATACATCTCGTGCACTCCGGTTTTTAGATCTAGGTCGTGGTTTGGCGACCCTTTTCTTTTGTAAAGAGTTGGCCATTGTAGGTTCCGGGTGTCGAACCTTTACGTGGACGGGAACTTCACAGGCTACGTAACATGGAATTATATATATGGACGTGTGGCATAATAAACACATTTCAAACGATAACTGACAATAAAAATGTTTGAATATCCGCTCGGAATGATAATTGAAAAACCGATCTTGTCAACGATATCCACTTATAGTAACGAAAAATAAATAAAATGTACGTTATACGTTGTTTACTATCGACTGTGGACGAAACAATCGACATACCAACCCTCGAAAATTTGTAATACACGGTTATGCAAAGAAAAAAACATTCCGTCAAGTCTACATTCACGTCGAGGAGGCATTTGGGATCGTGAAAATGTCTTATGGACTTGAGGACCCTATTGAAGTACATCATGTTTACGCAGGCCCGGCACCTAGGCGAAATTAAGATTTGCCACCCCTCTTCCCCCATATGTTTATAAATACAATATTTTCTATTAAGCGTAAATGAGACGGGCGGCTTCTAGTAATTTATTATTGGAATATAAAATCCAAGAGCATTTTATACAAGTTCAATGTGTTATTTGATATAAATATCATAGCAAAATAATTTTTAGACTCGTATTTTTTATTTACCTGTGTTTGCGATTCAAAATGTATTTACGCGGGTAACGGCGTGTCGAGTACAAACTACACGACGGTAACTAATGAACATCGTCGGGTGTTACGAAAAAAAATGTACCCGAATTTCTGACGGACCACAAGATATTTTCTTGTCGACATATTGTTGATAACGTGTAAAACAGCAACAAACGTGATATCGTCGTAGGTACGGTGTCTCCTCTGTCCTATACGACATCATCGAAAATATTTCCTGAAAACGAAAGGAACAACAAACGACTTCCGCGATTAGCGAATTTTATTTCGAACCAAGGGCGGATTGGGCCACCGGGAATTCGGGAGTTTTCCCGGTGGGCCGTTACGTACAACGAAAAATCATTTTTTTTTTATATCGTTATTTTGTAGAGAGAAAAAAAAATTTGGTATAATTTCAATTTATGTATTAATTTTATACCTGTACAAATAATAAATAAATTAGAAATAATGAACTTAATTGTTCTATAAGATTATGGAAATATTGTTATGTCCATGGAAATGGGTTAATGCGCCGGTATACATACAATTTTCCCGCACTAAAATGTTATTAAATACTCCCTTATACTCCATATATGGAGTACAAATGAAATTTGAAACAAAGGAACAAATGTGTCAATACACTTGTAGTTTATAGTTCAAACAATAAAAATATTTTTTGTGAATATTCAACGTGTGGACCGGTAATATTTATTTTCCCGGGCCAAAATCTTTCCCCAATCCGTCCCTGTTCCGAACAGATTTTATTGGACGTTTTGTACAAAAAGTCTACGTGAAAACGCGCGACCAGTTCACTGGTTGTCGTCGTGATGTTATCGAACACGTAATGTGCGTGTGTAACAAAAGCGTTAATTTTATTAGAAAATAAGGTTGTAAATTTTGGTCTTGTCAATTTATACGTCCAACGAACGTTCTGTCGATTTAATAAATCAAATGTCAATTAGCGCGTAAAATGGTATTTGTTATCCGGACGGCGAGAATAGATAAAACGTCAAAGGAAAAATATGTTTGATTTTATGGCTTATGTCGTAAACCATTAGGGTATTCCGCGAAAGACCTTTCCTCGAATATCTCTAATTTCGTGTGATGGTAACACTGAATTGTCCGAAAAATATACGTTGTTTCGTCACCAAAACAACGAATCTATTGGTATATAAACACGTTAACGTACCGTCCCAAAACGCATACCGTGTTCGACTGCTGAAGTGGAGGCCATTTCGACACCTAATCGTTCGGTAATCCAAACGTTCAAGTCCAAGTAATTTCATCAAGGTGAGTTGTTCGGTATATTTCTCGGTTTATTAACGTATAGTTTATATTCGTATTTTTTTTTTTTTTATTTAAAACACATTATATAGTTTTTAAATGCTTATTGTAGTAAGGTTTTAATTATTTTCCTTACGACCGTGTGTCAATCTGATAGGTATTTATGAGCAAAATGTGTGATTCAATTATAAACTTATTAAATAATAGATGTACGCATTCTAAGACAGAAAAATGTTTTTAATTTGTCATTTTTCTTTCTGGTTACGGCGTGAAAACATTGTATAAAAATATTTTTAAATATCGTTGGTACCTACAAAGTTATTAAATCCTGGGAACATCAAACGGTTTTTATGAATTAATAAGGGAGTAGGTACGATACGGTACTTAACAAAATACATTTTTCTTCTTAATATGATGATCAAAAAAATTGTAACAACGATGTGACCAAAAATATCCGTCTAATCCAATTTTCAAAATTGTCTAAAATCTAAATTTGCAAGATTACAGGATAGTAAAATTCCAAAACAAACTTTAATATATAATAACAACGATGTAAAATGTACTTATTTAACATTACTTCTATGACATAAGTTATTTTTTTTGAAAACAATGCTTGAATTTGAAGACAAATCTGCTTACGTTCCAAAACGAATAAGTGAGAAAAAATAAATTAACCTTAATACATTTATTTGATCTATGAAATCAATCTGTGTTTTAAATTTTATTTATCATATATACATTTTTTTTTCAATATTTGATTTCTTTTGATAAACGCTGAATGATTAATTATTTCTTTAATAACTTATACAAACACTTATATACGTAACTACGTAAACGTACTCGTGAAATTATACTAAACAACATAGAAATTAATACTATCGAAAAAAATTCAATAATGTAGTAACTTGAAAATATCAAAAACAAACTACCTAATAATTTCCATCGAATAATTTATTCGTTTTGTAGAATTGGATTATAACTTTTATAGAAACTGTACAAATCACTTGTCGTCGACAATATTGTATCCGTAAATGACTATAGCGTGGTCCGATACTAACGTGTATAGGATTGTAGAACGATGTTGAGGTTGATCAATATTGATTCGCCAAATTTATTAAATCAAGACAAACGAAAACCTAACTATTTAGTCCGGTGGTAGGGTTGTTGTCTTCAACCGGTGTGCCGTCGCAAGCGCGTTCTAAGTATTTTTTTTGTTTTAACTATGACTGGATAAGAGAACCTATCGGACTATATACGAGTATTGGCTATTGGCGACTCGGTCGGTTTAGAAGTCGTTAGAAAAATGTGCTTGTATAGACAGTCAAAAATTACGATTCGAAATTTTCAGTTCTGGACACACATTACTGCAAACTATCTATGAAACAAAATAAATAGTCGCCGACTATTCGTTTTTTCATTCTCGACGTCGAGCTTTGCGATCGGTGATTTCAGCACTCGTGAGCGTATAAAAACCGAATGACGTGATCAACTGCGTGTTGACTATTAATATTCGGCCAAGAATCAAACTTCGCGTAGCTGTAGCACACAAAATATCAATCACTATAAATTTTTTCCCACGTCAACCAATAAAATATCAATAAATACGTATACGAAATTCTGTTGTAATTTTGATTTACCTATTTGTTTCAAAAAATAAAATAATAATAATAATAATAATAATAATAGTAAATTTGTGCTATACGAAACATTTTGTAAAAGATTCCATCTTTACGATGGATGCGAAAAGATTAATGACCATTTCTGTAAGATACACAAAACGAGATACATATCTGTTCGCCGGAAATATAAATCACACTGTCTCGATTTACAATCTTATGATTGCGATGTTTTACGTGTTTTTCATAGACGTATATGACCATATAGACTCCACGGCACATGGCTTGAGGACGGATATCTTTTCAGAATAATTGTATGTTCTGGCAAAAATTGTGCTCTTTTACTACTACCACATATACATTAATGTATCCAAAATTGACATGGTATTCTCAAACGCGTATCCCCGTGTTCGGGACGACCTTCGTTCAAACCGTTTCTTCTTTCCGGTTCAAACACAATCTGACGGGAATAAACGTTGCCCCGATCCATTGACGAAATTGTGTTTTTCAAACATATTTTTAGAGAACACCGCGTGGGGTCGGTCGAGACGAGCCGGCCGAGTGGTGGTTTACCTGTGTGCGTTTGTTTGGGGCCGACAGAATAACAGCGTCCGTCGTATTATATTTATATTACCTACCTTGTGTATATATGGTGATTTCCCGCAACACGTTCGTAATTAAAGTATACACTCGCCAGTTGAAAACGTGCCCGTCCGACACTCGTTAATTATATTACGTTTACGCGAAAATACAAAATATATTTTCATATCTGGTGAGCGGTTCGCCGTCTGTTATTATCTTTTAGGAGACTCGGACGAATGATTAACGAACTTATGCGCTGTCCAGTTTCTCTCTAAAAGGGTAATAATTTGAATTGTTTTGTATCATTCGCGTCCCAAAGTAACGTTTCCATCAAAATATATTTTTAAAGACGTATTTTTATTAACATGTATTTTAATTTAATTTAGCGGTATTAATAATAATAATTCATCGTGCATAACGATTGTATAAATTCGGCGAGATGGGAACGACGGGCCTGTCTGTGTAAATAGTATGTTTTCGACGTCAATTACTTGCGGTGATGATAATATCGAACAATCGTAACGAGTATTCTATTAAGGCGGGTTCACACGCTACGACTTATTGTACGTTTTATTGGATACGGCAGATCGTATCGAGTAAAACGGAGCGTTGTAGACAGCAAATCGTACGTCTTATCGAATCGGAATGAAATCGAAAATTGGATCGAAAGACTGATGGGCGCGCGATTCAATTTCCGTGGAATTGAACAAGTCGTTATGTATGGCGTTATCAGTTCCAACAATCGATTGTGAGTCGTAGCGTCCGTACGCAAATAATTACGCCAATCGTTTGATTCGTTACTCAATTCTTTCAATAAGTTTACATGTGAGTATTGGTCTCTTTGATCCTTCTTGATCATTTTCGTCTGTTTAGCTTCCCCCCCCCCACCATAAGCTGATGCACCCGTACTAGGGAAATTACGGTTAAAAATCACAACAGTGGTTCTTCCATATCGTCAAAAATGAAAAAAATAAAAAGAACTGACGATTAACACAGTTGAAACTGAGATGGAAAACTGAGTAATAAACGGAACGTACAGACTCAATAAAGCGCACGTTTTTATTATCCGTTTAACATATCCGATAAAACGTACAATAGTCGTAACATGTAAACCCGACTTTGTCTACGAATATATTATTCTCGATTTGTTTGTATCAACAGATTGTTATGATAATAAATATATATTAATTATTATTGATTACTATATTATTGTATTTATTACGTTTTCATAATACTACAACAATATACTACGAAACTAATATTGATAAACATTAAACATTCAAAATGTGTTTACAGTACAGTACACACACATATATATATATTCTCGCTTTTATATCGAAATGATATTCCAAATATTTATCGTATACGTTTAATCAAACGATTGAAATTTAATTTCGTAGTATTATCGAACAAATTCAAATGCCGCGTTAATATTAATTTGATAACGAAGAATATTTTCAAACGCAAATCGACAAGTGTACGTTTAGTGTACGTTTTTATAAAATAGTTTGTGACCTGCACGTGCGCACGTGGGATTAAACAACAACGATAGCTCTACAACACTCATATTGTCGTAAAGAAATGGTCGTGGGGGTCAAGGGAGTGACAGCCGAAATCTAAATTATAGGCAACGTATTTTATAGTAATTCGTATTTTTCAACGCGTGTTTTATTATCGTGTATTATATAGATACTTCGTACCGAACACACACCCCTCACGTGTTCTGCTTTAATATCGTCGATAATTACAAAAACCTTTTTACTTTTCATACTACACGTGCGTGTCGGTGCGGTGTGTCGTTATATACATATATTTTTCGTTTAAATAAATACTGCGTACATTCAGACGATCATTTTATCCTGACGATCGTTCCTCGTCAATAATAATTTAAAAAGAATGACGGTTTTTTTTTCTATCCATTTCGTTATTATTTACGCCAAACTCTTTGGCATGCTGGTGGTTTTCTATTTTCGAGCTTTTACAAGCTATTTAGGCCATTTGCTGCTTCTCCCGGATTGCTCTAAAGAAGGTGTCCTGTGTTTAACCTCTTCTTCTTCAATCCCTGCTATTTCATCTACCCGATTTAAATGTCTCATTACTCCGACGTCTAATTATCGCTGTCTTATTCCGGGACGTATTTTGTCCAGATGAATGACTTGTCTCATCCCCGTCTCGCCCCCATACCTGACCGGCGGCCCATTCCGGTCGTTTTGACGCAACGCGTTTTTGATGAATATTGTGTTGTGCCGTATGTCCTCTCGACATCCGCGTTCCTTCGGGCCGTCCTGATCCCCGTATAATAACATACGGATCCATGTACTCTTCCGAGTGGGTTTTCTCTCGTATCCCCTTCTTCGGCCGTCCACCGCGTTACACGGCAATCAATACGTTACCGTGCGGGGGCGTTCAGGTACCGTTTGTTATTAAGTAACCGGCGTTACCTGGCGTCGTCTCTAACTCTTTAGAACCGAACGCGTGTCTGTCGTTCGTTGTATGACTAGGGACGTTGCGATACTACCGATATCAGTAAAGTATCGATACTTTTCTTTCGATATTTTACTCATATCGATAAAAAAGTACTGGTATCAAATCGTTTACTGCCATACCGGTTACAAAGTACTCGTTTCCGTTTTCTAAAAATACCACCGACTACAGTCCACAAATGACAATTCACAATACAATAGATTTCCTAATCGGTGTAATTACGTGCCCGTTTACTGAGAGAGCAAGAGATATTAATTAATATTCTCTATATAGGCACAGACTCTATACATATACATATTTTCATATAGTCCTTGATGTAGACATATAGCGTATAAATACTATGAAATCGGTAAATTACACTAAGGCCGTCGTCCCACTAGGGCGACGCGACGCGACCCGACGTTAACGCGATTAAAAAAAATAGTTGCTTAGCAAAAAGTCGTACGATCTGATTTCGTGAGTTCTGCACACTATAGACGATGTTTCAGCAACTTGAATTGGTCAGTTGCAAACATGTCGTCCTCTGAAGATGACGATACCATTGCTGGTACATACTGGTATTATCAAAACCGTAAGAACCGGAAAAGGAAATATTGGGTACATCCATATATACAGAATAATATTAACCTAGCGTTTTTAATATTAGTACATTGTTCTTATTTTATTTTTAGCATTTACTTTAGCACTTAATATAATATATTGTATTATATTATACGTTACAATAAATAATATGAACTGATAATAAATAGTATTACCTGTTTCTTTAACTTCCTCTGCAACTTTCGACCATGCCTTTTCTGTTAAATCTTTTCTGGCGTATTCTGGTAATTTGTAATTATATAAACACGGATATTTTTCCACATCCTCAACTAAGTTTACATTTAACAAACACTCTTTTTTCGACATAATTTTATAATTAACTATATAATTATTATATTATATTTGTTGACCATGAATAAACAACACCTGATTATAAACAAAATTACACTTTATTTAAGAAAATAATATTTCGAAATTAAATACAATAATACACACATGAAAGTAAATACCGAATAGTACGGTCACGCGACGCGCGCTTGCCTTATATAATATGTGGATTGTTCTAGAATTTTCCACAAAACTCGAAAACAGTAAATAACAGTATTAATAACCTAACAAACGTTATTAATTGATTATTAATATAATGAAATAAACAGGAGTATAATTTAAGTGATGTAATGGCAACTATTTATCAAGCGACTGACAGTACCGCTACTATCGCGTCGCGTCGCTTCAGCGGGAAGTCTCCGGTATATTAATCCGCGTTTTATAAAACAAACGATTATCACGCGATATTTATTTAACATCTAGTGGGACGACGGCCTAATACGTAATGTGACAATAATAATAACATTTTTTTTTTTTTTTCAATTCGATACTGTACAGTGTACGACAACGCGTTCTCGTATCGGCGGTACCTCGGTAAAGTTCTGACCTTGTACGGTTGTGTGTTATTAATTTTAATTTTTCGGTTGGTTTGTGCACGTGGTGCGGCCGCTCCCGTTATTTAACGTTTTTAAATATTTTGTTTATTAAATCATACACTACGGAAAGATACTATGCAATATAGGTTTATGATATCGCCGGCGTGTGTTACGCGGGTTGCGCGGCCGTCACCGTGGCCTGTTTCGCGGCCGCCGGTTTCACGTTCGGCACCGTCCCCGGGGCGGTGATCGCCGCCACGCCCGCGCTGGCCGCTTGCAACGCTGCGTTCGGCGTGTGCGAAGCCGCGTGCGTGGCCGCCTTGGTGGTGCCCACGCCGTAATGAACGTCACGACACAACGGTAACAACGCCGGTGCGCGAATACAGCAGTTTAATAACAATAATAATAATAATATACGCGCGCCTCCCGTCCATTTTTGAAACGTTTAACATTGTTATTATTAAAATACTCTTTCATTATTATTCCAATTTGTCAAAATCGTTCACACATTTGTACTTAACAAACGCTCAATCAATAAACGCTCAATTAATATATATATATATATATGTGTGTGTGTGTATAAACATTTTTCATTTCCCTTCTCGTCCTACAGGCGCAAATATCCGTCGTGCATCACACTGATGTATATTTATGCTTAATGTTTTGTACAAAAAAAAAAAAGAAAAGAAATAGTCAAGTGAGCGGGTGCTGAAACCGTAGTAAACTAACTTGCACGCTGCACGGAAAAACAACGAATCATAGATTTGTTTTTTGAGGGTACCCAAAGTCGATGGCTTGAACAGTAAACAAACGCAATGACGACGAACAACATCGGGTGTCTTAATATTTTTAGGGAAATCGCTAAAGTTTCCATTGATAACAAGCTATATTGAGTATCAAAGACTCTCCGGTGGTTCGGTCGTGCCACGGTGAAAATAAGAAACTACTATACGAGTATAAGAGCAGCAGTCGAATAGCAACCGACGGGGAACAAACCCAGAGGAAGACCCAGAAAACGACGGATTAGACGAGATAAAAAAAAATTTAGGAACATTGGAATGTGACGAATTGGGAAAATAGAATCCAGGACCGAAGTAATTGGAGAACGGTGGCGGCCAAAATTCTTACAGAACGATAAAGCCAAAGAAGAAGACTTATTACTATTGATTTTATAATATCAATTATAAAATCAATAATACAACTCATATTTATTCCACTTCTATCTTACCGAAGAAAATTATTTGCCTTACTGATTCTGTGGATGATTAAAATAAATAAATTTTTTTTTCTAATTTGCCGCTAAAATAATATAAACGTTTATAAGTTTTTAGAACCATTATTTGTGAGAAGGAAATACATTGTAAAATATAAACTATAATCATTCAATCCAGTGACACAATCGTGACGCGAGCTAAGTAAAACAACAAAAACCGGCGAAAGGACGGTATAATATTTCGAAGTAGTAGTAGTTTACATTAAAAATCATGTTAATTTCTATGTTTTTTTATTCACCCGCAATAACTAATAAAACATTGAATCAATTAATAAGACGTTTATTTTCTATTAGAAAGACTGATCGTCGTCATCTATTTTCCGTCGACAATAATATAATATACGAAGAACGTCTTAACAGCATAAAATAGCAAATATTCGTAACCGTCTTTGCTGTTCTGTATATTATATTGTAAATATAAATATTTACGCAAGTGACAGAAGAACACAAAATGCAACATTGTTATTTTACGGTTCAAATTCCGAGACAAAGCGATACGAATATAATATAAAATATATTATAATATATTATACACGTACATGAAGTTGGCTCCCCACTTTGTCCTATTGTCTCCGATTAAATTGTAAACAATTATAAATCCAATTTTGGAATTTGTAAGTCATCTAAAAACTTACAAATTAAAAAATAAGTTGGGGGTGCAGATTCACGTTCCCCCCCCCCTACACATTATCCGATCGTCTCCTGACAAATTGTAAACAATTGTAAATCCATTGTAAATAATTATAAATCCAATTTTGGACTTTGTAAATCATCTGAGAGCTGGCAATTAAAGAACAAAATGGGTACCAGTTTCATGTATCTCCTCCTCCAATTTGTTCCATTGACTTCGTACAAATTGTAATTAATTATGAACAATTATAAATACAATTTTAGAAATATAAAATTTTTATTACATTATTATATTATATATAATGATAACAATGGTAGAAACATACATTCTGTATATGTTAATAATAATTAATTTTTTATTTTAGGTTTCTATATTTCGTGTTGTAATCTATACTATTACCTATAGTAAGCAATACTCCTCCGAAATAAGTCATAAAGGTTACTAGTTGTTGATTTATAAACAGTTAATTTTTATTTTTTAATGTAAGTTATTTCATTTAAATTATTTATTATTGAAATATGTTTTGTAGAATTATTTCTTAGGTAAATTATTACCTATATAAACCGGTAAATTTAATACTCTAAGAGAATGTTTTCTTTTACTCGTTTGAAAATTAATATAATTATTATAAATACTATTAATTTAAATATAAAGTATTAAATATAAATGATCAGTTCCGTCGTGGATGCCGACCGTTACACTCGTGTGTTATCGTTCTTGTGTCTCGTCGTGCCAATTAGTGCGTTTAATTGGCAATGAATTCGTTTTGACATTTCACATGCATCAAGGATTTATTAGTTCATCAATGTCAATATATGCTTAACTGTTATATACTTTTTCTTTTTTTTTTTTACACGTTAGTTCTTAAGTGCACGTATGTATGTGTCTTTTTTTTTTTTCTTTTTGTAATTTTAATTTATCGAAATAATTATCAAGTTGTGCTCCTCTCGCGGAGGCGAACGGTCGCTGTGCCGATATACACGCGGTTCGGTTCGTTATCTGTGAGCTCATTAGTCGCTATCGCGTTTTCGTTATTTTCGTATGTGCCAAACACGAATCGTTGCACATTACCCAATTCAGTCTCGGTATGCCGCCGCGGCTGCAACCTTTGCAGCCGCCGCCCTCCCCAGGCTCGGGTAATCGGTTCACTACTCTCGTTCAAAGTCCCGAAAAATCAAAAAAAACAAAAACCAATCACCCTATCTCACCTGCTGCTACTTCTATGTCCAAAAAATCAAAGAAGTCTGAAGGTAATATTTCTATTTACCCCACTACAGCAATCGATAATGATATATTAGATAATAATACCATGGAGACAACGTCTGAAGGCACTAATATTAGTTCTTCTAACATACAGTCTGATATTAATGCGACTAATACACCTACCAATTACTCTGCGCCTTCTGACAAGCAAAATAATGATCCCGAAATTTTCGGAAAGAATTTTCCTGGACCATTTCACGTACTCATTTCTTCCGTTGAAAACAATTTGAACGTTGGTAACCTCCATCCCGTTAAACTCGGGAAATTATTCACCAAATACTTTAACGGCGTAACAAATATTTCTTCGGTTGGCTCCCGACGCGTTAAAGTAACTTTTAACTCTTCAATAAATGCTAACGCATGTATCGTATCTCCCTGGCTGAAAGAAAATAGTTATACTGCCACCATTCCTAGATCTCTCATCTACAGTTTCGGTGTCATTCGCCTTGATAACTGTATAACGGAGGAGGATTTTTGGGATGGTTTAGATTGTCCTATTAAAATTTTGGAATTTCGCCGTATCACCGTTAAGCGAGAAAACATACAAGCTCCGTCTAATTTGGTCGAATTAAAATTTCTTTCTCCTAAACTACCCGAAAAATTAACAATTTATAAAGTAATTCACTCCGTCTCTCCGAGTATTCGCTCACCTGTCCAATGCTCGCGTTGCCTACGTTTTGGACACACCCAGAAGTTTTGCCGTAGCAAACAACGTTGCAATCATTGTGGGGACTCAGACCATGGTATCGACACATGCGAACTCCGTCCTTCCACTTCTCCCACATGTGTCCATTGCAAACTGGACCACCTCTCTTCCGACCGCTTATGCTCCGAATGGACCATCCAAAAGCAAATAAAACGGATTATGGCAGTTGAAAATGTATCATATTTTGAAGCAGTTCAAATCAAGCGTTCCGGCATCTCTAACAAGGCCTTTACATATGCCGATGTTTCTAATGTTAATAATAATAATAATAATTCTAAGCTCCCACCTATTGTACAGGAAACTAGCTTCCCCCAATCATCTTTATCTCTTCCTTCATCTTCTTTCCCTCCACTTTTGAACACTCAATTATCTCAAAGAAAAAGAAAGAAAAAATTTTCATCATCCAATTACAACACTCCCCAGTTCCCAAAAATTTCCATTCAAAACACCTCTCCCTCTTTTTATAATGGTAGTTACCTAAACTATGTTTCTCAAAACCCTCCTGTGGATCCAGGGTCTTCCTGGATCACATCCTTAGCTGATCAAATTTCCCTTGAACTCGCTCAATCTCCTGGTGCTATTGACACCTTATCTACGTTAAAACAATTAATTGAACCTTCTCTTCATAAATATCTATCACCCGCCCAAGATGACGACACAACAACTTATTAATGCTTCCCCAACATTCCCTTATTGGCCAATCAACTCATCCTCTCATTTTAACATCCTACAATGGAATGTTAGGAGTATTCGTCCTCGATCTATGGATATTTCGTCTATCCTTCATACACAAAAATGTTCGTTTGCTTTATTTTCTGAGACTTGGTTGTTACCTGGTTCTAGGTTTTCCATACCACATTATAACACCATTCGCTCAGATAGAATAGATGGATATGGTGGTGTAGCAATCGCTGTCCATCAATCAATACAAATAAAAAATATTGTATTTAACGACCAATTTAAAGATGCTTTGGTACGGCACTCCATTGACTTGATTGGTATCGAGGCATTTGTTAACCGTAAAAATCCCATTAAGCTCTGGTACCTATACATTCCTCCTTCTTCCAACCCTTCCCACAATATAATTAATCTGATTTTTAATTTAATAGATGACCATTCCATATTAGGAGGCGATGTTAATGGACATCACCCCTCTTGGGACAAAAGAAACTGCCATAACCACCGCGGTGACCTTGTATACTCCTCTCTCTCTACCCTTAACTTATGTATACTCAATTCGGGTTCTCCTACTCGGATTAATAGATATCCATTTTCTGACTCAGCTGTTGACATTTCTGTTTGTTCCAATAAATTATCATGGTCTTTAGCTTGGTTGGCTATGGATGTTCCTCATGGCAGCGATCATTTCCCTATAATTATTGAAAAATTTGCTTCATCCTCTCATGTTACTTTCACAAATAACCTCTCAAATTCCCCTCCTAGGTACTATTTTTCTAAGGCCAATTGGCCGCTTTTTGCCTCCCACGTTGATGCTCACCTTAGTCAAATCGATACCTCTCATCCTCCCTTGGACTGTTATAATTCCTTTGTGTCGACCATAGCTATAGCTGCACGAGCCTCGATCCCAACTAAAGGTGAGGGCCACAAATATCCTTCAACATCTCCCATTTGGTGGAATCCATCATGTACAGAAGCAGTAAAAGCCCGCTCTGCTTCTTTTAAAAAATTTAGAAGCTCAGGTGCCATATGTGATTTTAATTCTTATAAGTCAGCATGTTCTTCAGCTAGACGAACCTTTTTAAATTCTAAAAGAGCCTCATGGAAATCTTTCTGCTCATCCGTCGACTCTTCTTCTTCACTCTCTGACCTTTGGTCTTTTGCAAAAAAATTTAAAAGTTGCGTTCAAAGAGCTATTCCTTCACTTAACGAAAGTTGGTTTCCTGCGTTCTGCGACAAAGTTGCTCCCCCATATGTTCCATTTTTTTACGAAGCTAACCCTACTCCCCTTGTTCTTTCTACAAATGCCAATCCTAATTCACATATACTCACAGCTCCTTTTACTCTCAAAGAGCTCAGTCAAGCTATATCTTCTCGCAAGTCGCCTGCGAGTGGTCTCGATGGCATCTCAGTTATTTTTCTTAAGCACATTTCCGTACAAGCCCTAAGCATTTTACTCAACATCCTGAATGGTCTTTGGACTAACAGTATTATTCCTGATTCATGGAAACGCTTTCACGTTATCCCTATCCCTAAGCCAAACACAAACCCTACTTCCTATAGACCAATCGCGCTCTCTTCTGTTTTTTTGTAAACTCTTGGAATCTATTATCAAAAATCGTCTAGACTGGTTTCTTGAAAAAAATGACCTTTTGCCTGACAATATATTTGGTTTCAGACGTGGTATTGGAACTATGGAGTGCCTTTCTTCAATAATTGGTCCTATTTATCTGGCGTTTTGCAAAAAGGAGTTTCTTAGCGCCGCTTTTGTGGACGTTAAAGGTGCATTTGATTCTGTACACATCCCTACACTGGTTACACGCATGGCAGCTATGAATATTCCCCATTCAATTTGTAATTTTATTTCTTCTCTTTTTTCTGTACGTTTTCTCACTTTCTCTTCACCTTCTGGACTTTCGTCTGTAAGATTAACTTATAGAGGTCTGCCCCAAGGTAGCTGTCTCAGTCCTATTTTATTCAATATTTATATTACTGAAATTAGCCTTTCATTAACGTCTCCCACATCCCACACGTTATTTTATGCCGATGACATTGTAACATATAGCACACATAAATCTTTAGAAGACTCGGTTCTTAATTTAAACAATTCCTTACTTAAGCTTTCATCTTCTCTTTCAACTTCCTTTTTCGTCACCGCTCCCGAGAAAAGTAATTTCATTGTTTTTTCCCGTAAACGTTCTAGTTTTGCTCCTCACATATTACTAGATGACCAGCCTATTTATCCCTCGCCATCTATCACTTACTTAGGCCTTATACTGGATCCTAAACTTAGATGGATTCCTCACTTCCAACAACTTACAGGAACAATATCGCGCTGGTCTAACTTCCTTCGATCAATAGCTGGTACTGGCTGGGGATCCCATCCTTCAGCTCTTCTTCAAATATTTAACGCAGTAATAAAGTCTAAAGCAGATTATGGCTCATTTCTTTTTGCATCCGCTTCCGCAACACATCGCAAAAAATTAAATGCTCTTCTGTCATCTTGCCTTCGCTCAGTCATTGGCGCTATGCGTTCAACCCCTCTAGCGAGTCTGGAAGTTGAATGCTCTTGTCCCCCTTTAGAATTGCGTTGTAGACGTCTTGCTCGTAAATTCTTACTTAAAAACATGTCCTCACCTAAATCCACCATTTTTAAGACTTTCAAGTGTATTAGCACTTCCTGGAGGTACGTTAAAAATACGCTCCCTATTTTAGCTTCCATCTCTTCATCGTTTAACCAACTTGTGCCTATTATTTACCATTCAAACTCACGTCTACAGCTGTACGACACACCTTTCCCAGCCCTTACTCATTTCCTAGATATTACTATTACTCCCAATTTTCTCGGGTCCTCTCCCAAAGACCTTTCCCGTCTCCCTATCACTCTGATCAATTCTAAATTTGATGATTTTATATCATCGCACTTTCCCGACTCTACTTTGATTTTTACTGACGGTTCTGTCTCCTCGGGTTCTGCAGGGTCTTCCTTTGTCATTCCCATAATTAATTTTTCTTTCAGCGAAAAATTGCAGCATTCTTCTTCCTCTTTTACCGCGGAATGCTACGCTATCATAAGCGCTCTCCATCATATTTCATCAACAAACTTTTGTAATATCTTAATTGCTTCTGACTCTCAATCCTGCCTTTTAGCTTTATTATCTAACCCTTTTAATTCCTCTATCTCCCCCCTGGTCTTAATAATCAAATCTTTAGTGTATCAGCTACACTTGTCCAACAAAACTGTCAAATTTTTATGGATTCCAAGCCATGTGGGTATCGTGGGTAACGAGATGGCAGACCGTCTAGCCTTTTCCACTAAATTCTCCATTAATCTTTCCGTTTTCAAAACCCCGTTCTCTGATATTGTACACATTCACAGAAAGACTATTTGGAATGCCTGGCAGTTAAAATGGTCGTCGTTACCTCATCGATATGCCTCATGGCACAGAAATGTCTCACCTCAGATTCCTTCGCGGCCGTGGTTTATTGGTCTTCCCCTACCTAGGCACCTGATTGTTGCCCACTGTAGACTACGCCTTGGTCACAATCGACTACCGAACTTTGCCTTTCGCCTGGCTCTCAATTCTTCTCCGTACTGCACGTTACATTTAAATGAAGCCATCTGTGACCTTCAACATATTCTATTTCACTGTCCATCACTATCTCTCAACAGAAATCTCCTTCTTTCCCGCCTCTATTCCCTTGGATATTCCTCTCCGGACGTCTTTCTCCTTCTTAATTCTCGTTCCCCTTTAGTAATTTTTGCAACAATCTCCTTCATCCTTAAAGCTGGCTTCCTTATATAAGCCATTACTTTCTACAATTTACATTCTCTCACCCTTTTTGTTTTGTTTTTCTTCTTTTGTTTTGTTTTTTTTTTTTTTTTCTTTCTTCTCACTTTAAACATAATTTTAATTTATACATAGAACATAATGTATAGGTAATATAATCTATTTAATAATAATATAAATAATTGTTGTGCTGTAATATGTATAATAAAAGCAATATAATAAAAAAAAAAAAAAAAAAAAAAAAAAATATAAATGATCAAAAATGTATTACAAAAACTAGTTACTTAAAACAAAGTACTTGTATAAAATTGACAAAAAAAATTTTTTTTTACCAAGTATTATGTCATTACTGACATAGGTACATAGTATGGACACCTAGCAAACAGAAGGTATAATATATCAGATATCTAAATAAAAATACTTTTTTTTAAACATTATAAACTAATGAAATAAATAAAGAACAGAATTATACAATATATAATGTAGTGTTTATGTGCAATACTCGGTTTATTTCTTTGTGGTATTTCAAAATTAAAACTGCAAATAATTCAAAATAAAAATTATGACTAATAAACTACTAAATTGTGTAATGATATGCACACATATCATCATTGTATTCACAGCTAACACAAATGTTATGAATGCGTTGATTTCTTTGTGTAAAATACCATATATCCATGTGACATTTTCTTTAATTAAAATATACTAACGCTTGGCCTTCACGGAACACAGATTGTATTTTCAAATAATAACAAAAAAATATAACGCATATGTTTGGACCTAAACAAATAACTGACACGGGCGAGAGATGCTGATCGTCGAAATCGAAATTATAAATCAACCTTAAACATATAAATTCCACACAAACTTATAAAACGAAACTACGACGCAGAGGAGTAACAAAAAAAAGGGTCTGCCCGATCAAAGAATAGTCAATTGATTCAAATTAGAAATATAAAAGGGACAACTTGTGGTAACGCATTTCACGCGTATAAAAATGAGAGGTGACCCACATACGGTTGTGATAAACAAAAACATACATACACGAAAATTTACCCAAAATGAAAGGTCGTAACGCCGACTATACGCATATAGAGACGACAAAAACATCCGTTGTCAATATCAATCGATTGGACTGTTACGTAATCAACATACTAAAGACATTATAATATACAAAATGTACACCCTAGACTACCCGATGATCTCGTCTCCTCGTCAGTGTGTGCGCACACCCAACTACGAACCAGTACTCATGACTAATTCTGTGTTCCGCGGGACATAGTTAGTTTTGCGAGACAACTTAATTTGAGAATTGGTTTATTTGACTTTGTCGGTGAATTCGCTTTGGAAGTGAAGTCATCGATCCAACCTTTTCCTTTCTTTTTCATTGTTTAAATCTCTTTATGCGATCGTTCGTCTCTGCGGATATCAGTTAGACTTCGAGCATGAGTATAAGGTAAACAATTTTATTATTTGACAATTTATTTCAGTGTATTGCCTTACGTTTTTATTTTATTCTTTTTATAATTTTTTTCCTTATATCTACGTAAAATATACCTAAACGGTTCTCGAATTCACCACCCCGTGAAAGACTCCCCTTTTTTTCTTTCCTCATAGCGCCCTATATTATAATATCAAACCATATATAATTCTTATTTATTTTTTGTATTATTACAATTGTCTAAATCATTTTAAAAAAATTTTCTCTTATAATGTATAAAACAATATAATGTATATAAGGTTGTATTATTTTAATTGTGCGCACCCTACTCCTAAATGACACCTTTGTCTGGCAATATAATTGATTTTTTATTATGAAAATTACCAATTGTTCTACTCTTAAGAAAATTAATTACCAATTTCAAATTACAAATCGATAATTTACAAAATCGATTATTAGTGTTTAAACAACACTTATCAGTTCTATGTACGTGATACATGCGTATTCGTGTTATTGGAGATGAGAAACAAATCATACCAATTATTTCATACATTGACAACTACAAAATATCACGTTTTGAAAAAATTACTGAAATCAATTAGCTTAACTCATACGTTTTTTTTCAAGGGATGTGTTATTATCACCTAGGACATCGATTTTTGTTCGACATATATTTGTACAGATGTGTGTAATATGTGGACTAAATTATACAAACGAACAATCAATACATATGTTTAAAAAAATTTTCTATGTACACAGTTATTATGTAATAATTACAACCTAACATTTAACGTACTGAGAATTTTTTGTATATGTATCAGTTTGTTATTTTCAAGAGGCAAACGCCATAGAAGAAGTTCAATAGTGATATATGCACCACAGGTAAATTAATTTTCTTTTGATTGAAGTGTGATCACAATAGTAGTAAAACATTTTATATTTACAGTGTTAACATGAGAACAATTGAAATCTATTTCGTATTTATAATATTTGTGATGGGAACGTTATTAGCTGCCTGCAGCGGTTATGGTGAGTTGTTTTAAACGCAACACAACACAGTGTCGGGAACAATAAAATTAGGAATGCATTTTTTATTCACGGAGAAATACGTGTTTTTGAATAATCGAGATTATAATCTACGCTTGTTTCCAAAGTAAATTTTGCATTTTGACTTAAATTAAATATATATTACATACTACTATTACAGAACCAATAGAAAATAAGCTTTTTGAAGATATGCTATTATTAAATAACAAATTTCGGCGTATTCATGGTGCACAAAATCTGTTATATGATGAAGAAGTGAGTAATACAAAATATATGATCTAATCCTCGTATATATAGTATTTATCATTAGAGGATATGTCAAAGATATTTAAATAAACATTTAGTCCAAATTCCAAATGTTACAAAATTATCGTTATTGATATGAGTTTCTAATGTTTAACGTATGTTTCTCCTCAGAATTTAACGTGTAAAGCACGTTTCATTTTTTTAAAAAAACATGCTTAAATGTATACGTTAATATGAAATATAAATAAAGTAGAACTTTCAATTCCCAATAGTTATGTCATAATTCACATATTTGAAGTAATAAAACGAAAATACTTCATATTCGATTGTCATATTAATTATTATTCTTTTGTCATAGTTGTCAACGAAAGCAATGACATGTTTGGAATCAGGTGCTCTAGAAGAAGATGATGATTTACTTATTATTAATAACATATGCTACCTAGTGTATAAGACACAGAGCTTTAGAAGAATAACTGCTGAAGATGTGTTTATGTTCTGGTACATTCAGGGACAAAGTTACGATTACGGTAAAACGGAACCTGAAGGATCGCATACAGGTATATACATTATTACTAAGGCTCAGATTTGAATACCCTAAAATACCACAAAGGTACTAAAACATTCTTATACGTTATTATTGATCTGATGTGACCAACAGAGGGAAAACAAAATTAAAATCTTCAATTGTTTACGTATATTATGATATCATTTATGAACTTAATTGGAAACAAATGAATTATGACTAGTGATTTCACATTTCATATTAGTTATAACCATGGCTCGGATTTTGTAGCATTTGCTAATTATTATAGGATACAGATAAAAATATCAGAGTGAGCTATAAATTTGTTTTATGCACCAGGGACTCTAAATACGAAGTTTTATATTGCTATTTTTTGCATATTTGAAGTATTTTAGATTTATAGTGCTATTTTTTAAGATTTGGTGCTATTTTTTGCTAATATGCATAGTTTAATGATTTATTTTGTATTTTTCATGAATCTCGTTTGAATGAAAAATAGTTTCAATAGAAAATTTTTTTCATTTATTTAAATCCATAAGAAAAATACTCACATTTTCGTTCATATTAATAATTTATTAATTATTTATTAATTAGTTTTAGAGCTATTTTCTAAATAAAAGTTTTAAGAGCTATTTATAGCATATTTTAAAATTATTATCTATTAAACAAAGAAAATAACAAGATAACTAGCTAAAAGTTGTCAAGCGTCAACTTAATGAAAAATGTTATCGCAAAACATTTATTATTGCATGCATAATTCTAATTGTTGTGTGGTATAGGCATAAAATATTTCAATCTATAAGATCGATTTTGTACTCATTACTAACATGAACGCATCCGGATAGCGGATATTGTTTCTTAACTAGTACTATTACTTTGGGATATTCCATACTTTAATCAATGATTGGGCCGATTAGGAAAATTTAATTAACGTAACAATACAATATTTAATTATCGAATGTGTTACGTACTAACGTACACACTACACAATGATTTTATTTTAGTGTTCCGCTGTGATTAAGAGGTGTGATGAAAAATTTTTTGTTAATAGAAAACGGACCAATCGTTCCAAATACTTAAAAATACATGCTCAAATGTCTGACTTACTTACCTACATGTCTATTATTTTATAAAATCAAAAGTACCTAGAAATTTATTTAGAAAAATAAAATTTAAATATTGTTTTTTGACTTTATTTTGCATATTTTTAAATCTTAGTGCTTTTTATAGCGCATATTTTGGTGTATTTAAGTGCTAAAAATCAAGTTCTTTAGTGCTACAACTTCCGAGCCCTGGTTATAACTATATCTCTATGGTTTTTCAAAAGAACCAAGATCAACTGTAAAATTCATTATTTACATTATTCGATTTTTGTTTTCGGACATAATTAACATTTTATATCTAAAAAGGTTTTATGAAACAAATGATATCTGTATACTCTGGGTGGTCAAACGGAAATGTGGATGAGGGGGATATATCCCCCATGACCTTTTCGTTATTATGTATTAGTTTTAACAGTATGCTGTTTATTACATATTTATTAATAATAATAAAAAAAATATATATTAATGTAGATAGTTTATATTTATAATAATCTAATAAAACTATTCACAAATTTTGGTATCAATATTTTTTGTGATAATAAAAACAATTAACTGCCAACTTACAGCTGCAGCTGTTTCACAATCATAATTTTCTCTTAGTTATTATATTTCTATATTATCTAGCAGGGTGTGAGGTTTCAATCTACCAAAGTTATTATTTTTTTCATCCAAATCCAAACTATGAACAAATATATTAGTATACATCATAAAATAAACTGAGAGAATCTAAGTGCTCTACACAACGTGTTTCACAGAATTTAAGAAGCCGTATCTGTTTTGCACTCACGCATATTATATGGTTCTTTAAAACCTGACCTGCTTTATTAGATACGCGGGAAAAATTTATAACTTCTTTAATTGTTTCTACGTAGTTTTTTTTTTAGGCGCTTTTGAGAAAATCGAAAAATGACCTCTCTAAAGTACCAATTAGATGATATTTGCTATCGGAAACAAGATATGACTGTAACGATCAAAACACTCCTTCTGGTAGAATTTTGATATTATAAAGTTATTGGATAAAATTCACATATAATTTGCAGTTGATTGTGACTCATCAAGTTTTTGCTTTTTATTAGTAAACTACCTATGGATGATCTATCAGCATCAAAATTAGAAGTCATTGAATCGGTTATTGTATTTTTCAGTTTAAAAAATTTTAAAATCGAACCAGAACTCATTTTAACAAAACTATCCAAATGTGTTTAATTCACAATAATTGAAAATATAATGATTAAATAATACACAGTTATCTAAAATCGTAAATATCTTAAATCGCAATAATTAAACAATAATTAAATACGGTATCCATGTAAAGTAATTCAAAATTACGTACATATTTAAAAAGTCATCGTAAATATCATCCTAAATTTCAGAAAAGGGGGAGAGGGTTAACCCCCTATGCGTTCGCTATTGCCACGGACGAAGTATTGGATGAATTGGCAAAAAAAAACAGATTTAATAATTTAAAAATAATAAAATTATTTAATAAAGTGATCTTAAATCCTTAAATTATGACTTATGTCTATAATGATCAAAGCTCATGTTGAAAAATCAGCCTCATCTCCCACCATGACTAAATCATTTGACCGCCACTGTGTAAATTTATGATATTGTATGGTTGCAGAACATTTTACCCAAATCGTATGGAAAAATACTGAAAAAGTGGGTTTTGCGACTATGGAAAAGTTTGGTAAACTATGGTTCATAGCTGCCTATTCTCCAGCAGGCAACCAAGAAAATCAGTATAAAGATAATGTTGGAGAACCGAATACTAATGACAATTCACACAGACAGTGAATTGAAAAGCAAACAAAAAAAGTATGGGTTTAACATTTAGATACCACGTGAAACGTTTAATATATATCTTATGCCATTTTTATGTTTACATTGAATTTATTTAACATTTTCTATTCCTAAGTAATATGCTTTACATAATATATGATAAGAAATACATCATTCACTGGGAAAAGTAGAATTAATTTCCTATAATTGTTTTATTTTACTTATTCATTTGCACTGTTTTGTTATGATGATTTTATTAATATTTGTATGCTTATCCACGTATATATGTATACAATATATGTGCGAAATATAAATAGACTTATATATTAGAAATTAATGTTATATATTATATTGTGTTTTCTTCGATGTATAATAAACAATATTGTAATTCTTATAGTTGTTAATCATTTTACCTACGAGTGCACAATACACGATTTCAATTTACAGCTGTAGAAGATATTCATTAGACGATTTTATTAAAATATTTTACAATGAAAATAGAATTAATATTTTAAAAGTTTTGTGTTTAAATTGAAGTTACGAGAAGACTCGAAAATATAAAATTACTATGTATATTTTATAGCGCTAACTACGTGGCATTGTAATATGTATTTAAGTCATATGTATTTAATCTCCACCCTCCAAACTAACGATATTTTCTACTTCGCCATTGATTATATGGGTGATTAAAATAAATAAATATAATTTCCTAATCCGTTATATCATATAAACGTCTTGAGTTTCTAGAACCATTATTTAGAAAGAAATACGTTAATAAATATAAACTTTAATAATTCAAACCAGCGACACGGTCATTGCGTGAGCTAAGAAATATAAAAATAAAAGCGGCGATTATTACATTGTATATTATCGAAGCAATAGTTTACATTTAAAATTGTGTTAATTTCAGTGTTTTTTTATCCACTCACAATAACTACAAATCCTTAGCATCAAGCAATATGAAGTTTCGATGAAACATACAGATGGTACTTTTGTAAAAATCATTTCAATTATTTAAGTATAAGTGAATTTATTACGTAAAACATGTACATTTTTAATAAAAATAGATAATGAATTGGTCGACATCTGCGATCTCTCATAGTGTGGTTGTTTTCTGCTCACCTGTATCAAGTTATCACAAGAATACGTTAAATCATTTATAATATATTATATACATTTACAATCAATTAATACAATATGGATAATGGTATGTTTTAGATATATCCGTGAAATCGTATTCATTGCAAGAGAACCCTCTTAACTGTTTTCCCTTAAGAAGATTCTTAGGACATCCTTTCTTACTTCCTCAGCAACAATATGCAGCTGAATTTGTTAATGCACTATTTTTTCAATACTATACATAATATAAGCTCCTAAAACACAAACTAATATCAACATTAACATGGTTAAATTGCCATGACATGTGAACCGGTAAGTGAGCCCCTAACTATATATATTATATAATTTATATTATATAATATATATATTATATATATATATATATATTATATATTATATTTATATATATTATATATATATATATATCATAAGCGTGCGCAGGCTCTTATTGCAGATTATGCAACTAAGTAAAATGTGCTTCAATATATCCTAGATACGCTTTGAAAAATATTTAAGACCCTAATTTAAAAAGGGGGATTTTTTACATTAATAAAACATTAAAAATTTTAATTTGTATTTCCAATTTTTTTATATAATATAATATTTTTTATATTATTATTTATATGCTCTCACGTCTGACCGATGGAACTACATCCATTCTCCGTCTATTATTATTATTTCTCTATGCAATTTTTTCTTATTACCTTTACTTTTAATTTATTCCTCAGTTGTTGTATTTTATTTGTATTAACCTGATGATGACATTTTGTCGAAACCGGTAGTAATAAAATTACATAAACAACAACTTTTATATTTTCTTTCTTTTTTCTTTAATCGACGTAATACTTATTGTCTTTTTGTATTTATAAGTATACATATATATATATATATATATTATTTACAAATATTAACTTATAGTTTTTATTTTATTACTATTCGTTAATTCTTTTATTTCTTTATTATTATTTTTTTTGCATATACTTTTTACTCTTTATTTGTCTTTTATTTTCACTACTATATTATATATATAAACAATTTAGTATATAAAAGCGAATGCATTTTCTTGGAATCAAAAAAATAAAAACCCCTTTTTTTTATTAATTCCCCAATTGTGACAAGAGATATCTAATAGATCCAAGAAATAAAACTAGCAGAATGTTCACGTGTCACGTTGTAAAACACCCAATATTTTTATGAACACATTCAAAGCTATTTAAAATTAATATTTATTATGTCATTTAAAATTCTGATATTTTTCATGCGATCACGTCACGTAACTTTTATAACAGTGATCTTAAATCACAATACCATAATTTACATATGATAATTACATAATTACATAGATTTGAGTTACCAAAAATAAAATAAAATATATATGCAGATTGCAGATGTATTAACAAAAATAAATTCAATTTTGTTATGTTTTTTAGACACCAGTAAATGTTTAATCAAACTATCTTACTCAAATCTATATAATATGCTTTTAATATACTATAGTCTATAGCCGGAGTATAGCTAATTATTTCTATTAATAAATAATGAATAATAACATTACAAATTTATTTTCGAATTTTAAAAATCTAATACGAAGATTAGAATCAATAGATATAAAAAAATTATACCAATATACATATTTACAAAATTGATAAACGATTAGAATTTTACATTTTTATGATAAAATTATACAAAATATATTATCATTAAAAACAATTAAAATTTTGAATACTATGACTTAAAACTAGAAAGATATATTCCCTCCCCCCCCCAATTTTCTAGCCTTAGACACGTGTCTACCTTGCCAATATGTTAATCCGGCCCTGCTAGCAATAAACATGTTCATGTCATAAATTACAAATATAAATATCCCAAGAAATGATTATTTTCCGAGTATAGATTATTATAGAATAATGTCCAATCGTAAAATGTTGATACACGTATACATGTGATTCGGTATGTCCAACAAGTTATCAACAATTTTATATTTTTTTCATTATTTCATAATAATGGTTTGAAAATAATATAGTGTTATATGTTGTCGAAAAATTGTGACTAATAACATGTTTAATGGACACGTGTTTCAAGTGTATTTATATAGATTTGTGTATATAAATTATAATAACCAACACTCGGATATCGCAAAAAAATCTAATAAGTGTATGATATTTTACATTTTACAAATTAAAATATATTTTTTTCAATAATTTATCGTCGTCAATCGGTTTTGTTGAAGTAAAATAAAAGATAAAATTCCATGGCCAGGTTACGTCTTTTAGAATATTGAAAATACAAATTATAATAATAGTTATACCATCTGTAACCAGTTGTCCACTTTTTTTAATCTTCTTTTGTATAATAACACAAGTATAAATAACACAGGTATGCATGATTTTCTATTACTAGGTAGAGGGGTGTTTTTTCTTATTAATTTTACACACTGATTTCAGAAATGAACTTAGTTTTTTGATAGAACGTACAGTTTTCTTACAAATCACGCTGAGTTCTCCCACAATGATCGTTTACAGGTAGTGTCTCATTTCACAGAGGGATATTTCGTTCATTAGAGAAGATACGTTGGTAGCGCTGCATTTCATCTGTGAAGCGTGATTTGTGATAACTGTGATTCACATTTTTCTAGCAAACTGAAGATTAAACGTCTTATTGTGGTTATTAGTGGTACTAAATTGCATTTAAAAGTGAAATCCATATCCTGTTGCATTTTCTTTAATTTTAAAATCACGAAACCTTTTACAATATCTTCTCGAAAGTGTTTGAACAATTCAAATATCTTTTGTTATATTTGTGGACAGTATACTGTGGGAAAACAAAGAAGTGGCCTCAAAGATCGAAATTTGTTCCAGGCACGAAAAACATCAAACATAACCCCCTTGTGGACCCTCAAAAAATACTCCTACGTCCATTACACATAAAACTGGGTCTGATGAAACAGTTTGTAACAGCCTTACCTCAAGAGAGTGGGTGCTTTAAATACCTGGCAACAAAATTTCTTGCGATCACTACCGAAAAAATAAAAACTGACATTTTCATTAGCACTCAAATTAATCAACTCTTCCGGGATGAAGAATTTTCAAAAGCTATGTCAATGAAAGAAAAACTCGCATGGAATGGATTTAAAACAGTCGTTGAAAACGTTTTGGGCAATTTTAAACATCCTGATTTCAAAAATATGGTAAACAATATGCCGAAGAGCTTTCAAGAACTAATATGCAATATGAGCGCGAAAGTCCACTTTTTACACTCACATGTAGACTGTTTCCCAGAGAATCTTAGTGACTTCAGCGAGGAGCACGGTGAAAGATTTTACCAGGATATAAGAGAAATGGAAATAAGATACCAGGGAAACTAGAATTCGAGCATGATACCAGACTACTGTTGGATGCTGAAGTGAGATTGCAAAAATGAAGGATCAACACGAAAACCCAGAAAAGAAAATTCAAAAACTAACATAAAATTGAACTTGATTACTTTATACATAATTGTAAAAATGTATTTAGTATATTTACATAGTAATATAAAGTTTATAAAGTGTTTCAACTCTCAATTAATTAATCTAAATTATGGGTTCACGTTGATTACGGTAATAAAATTCGCTGTCACATTGAATTCAATTTGTAAAAAATCCTGACGTGGTAAAAAAAACCTGAAGTCATATTCAGAATCAGCACTAAAAACCCATTTAAAAACACCTAATATGATGAAATATCGCTCAAAAAAATTTCATTTGCATACTGGTGTAATATGTGTAGGGGGTTGTAGGTGGTAAAGGTCGATAAGAAGAATAATCACTGATAATGAGAGATTGAAAAGGATAATGATAGTAGTCAAGGTGGATTGATAGTAGTATTTGATTGTGATAATAAAAGAGATTAGATATGCTACGTGTTTGATATGTATTGATAAGATTAAATTACGGCGGCTGTGTTATTATAATATAGATCCACATCGATGTATTTGGGCGACTGTGTTAAGGGTATAGCGCACCATTGAGGAGCTATGTTAAAGGTATAGTTCCTTCCTTGTTCCAGAACCGGTATTATCATTCAATTGATTGGGTGTGATATGAGGACCGCTGGTGTATGCGTTGATGATGTGGGAGATCGTTCAAGTGGAGGTTAAACCTAAGGACAATGGTAGCCGACCCCAAATAACTGTGATAGAGGCGAAGGAGATGAAGAAAAAGAAGAAGAAGAAGAAGACGAAGAATTATTTATGAATTAATTCATGTATATAACTACTAAAATGAACCTTGAATGAAGACATCGCTTGTATGCAACTATTCAAAAATATTTGGAAATAAGAATAAAATTAAAATAACTATAATTTATTAAATAAATAATATTGTAAAATATTTAACTGAGTTACACTATATGATTAAATGTTTTGCCAAATTTTCAAATTTAAAGTTCAGGCCGTTGTCAGTCAACAGTGTCTATTGAGAAGTCTATGTATGTCGAGAAGGAACACTCAACATCTACTGATGTGATACGTGAATACTATATCTACACTAGATAATTTTTCAAGATCGTTATCTAATTCATTATTTACTTTTGTACCAGACGATATTTTAAAGATGCGTTTTAATGTTGACAAACCGTTGTTAATTTCAAAGACAGTTATAAATTTATTTTTTACGATTGTACCAATTTCACTCCGTATATATTTAAACGATTCTTCGATATTTTCAATTATTTTTAACACAGTTATTAAAGAAAAGGCTTTTGTCTGTAGTTTATTTAATGCTTCTACGAGAATTGTAAAGTTTGATTTTATATACGCTAGGTGGCTCTTAAGCCTGAATTTAAGAATCTAATTTTTGTTTTTTTTGTACACACTGCATCATCGTTATCGATTTCTAGAATAACACAGCGAACAGTGTTTAAATTTTCACAATAATAAATGGTCACGTTAATCCACGATCCCCATCATGTAATTACAGGATCTCATGGAAAGCATATGCCTAGAGTCTCTCTTGTAAAAATTTTAATTTTAATAAGTACTTTTTTATATATTTTTTTAAAATTTGCGATTTCTTTGTCAACAATGCTAAGATGGTCATAAACCTGTTTCGCAACTCTATGTTAGCCATAAGTTTTATATATCATATTTATCTACTTTGAATAACAATTTTTTATTGATTTTCCAGCTTTCTGCATGTAAAATGCTGCGTAAAAATAATAGTACATGGTCGTGCAGTATTCCATTTGGCCATAATTTGCTCATAGATTTGTCGAGAACTTTACTGACAGTAGAAAAATTGGTTTTTCCTAATTGTGCCGAGTAGAGTAAAAGTATAAATCTAGAACGTTGAATCTCCAGAGTACCGATAATAACATTAACAATATACTGATCTTCGATGTCCGTAATTTCATCAATACTTACTTAGATGCGATTATTAGATAATTCAGTTCTATTTTGTTCGGTAGTTTCATTGTGAATATACAATTTTCTCAATGTTGATTTGTCTAGGATTAGATTATTATTGTACTTTTCTACAAATTGTCAAACCTTTTCATTGGATAACATATTTAATGATATATTTGCAGAAATAAGAGACTTGCAAAGATCGATATTAAAAGTTGATTTTTGTTGAAAATTAGTTGCTGCTGTTTTTTTTTTCAATTTTATATTGCTCTCGTTTAATGACCTTGATTTGTTTATTCGTTTTTAGGTGTTGCGTAACGTTAAAATGTTTGGTACTATTAGCTTTACACTTGCATAATAGGTTCGATATTTAAAAAATTATTTGCTTAGTTCGATTAAAATATTTCAAATTATGAGTTCGATATTCGATTCAAACTAAACCAAACACCTCGAGTTTTGTTTGGATTGGTTCGAATATCAAATATTTGGTAACATCACAAAATATAATGTAGTGTTTATGTGCAATACTTGGTTTATTTCTTTGTGGTATTTGAAAAATAAAACTACAAATAATTCAAAACAAAAATTATGACTAATGAACTACTAAATTGTCTAAATCATTCAAAAAAATATTTCTTTGTTAATGTATAAAATAATATAATGTATATAATGTTGTATTATTTTGATTGTGCGCACCCTACTCCTAAATGACACCTTTGTCTGGCAATATAATTGATTTTTTATTATGAAAATTACCAATTGTTCTACTCTTAAGAAAATTAATTACCAATTTCAAATTACAAATCGATAATTTACAAAATCGATTATTAGTGTTTAAACAACACTTATCAGTTCTATGTATGTGATACATGAGTATTCGTGTTATTGGAGATGAGAAACAAATCATACCAATTATTTCATAAATTGACAACTACAAAATATCACGTTTTGAAAAAATTACTGAAATCAAGTAGCTTGACCAAATACGTTTTTTTTTCAAGGTATGTGTTTTATCACCAAGGACATCGATTTTTGTTCGACATATATTTGTACAGATGTGTGTAATATGTGGACTAAATTATACAAACGAACAATCAATACATATGTTTAAAAGATTTTTCTATATACACAGTTATTGTATGATAATTACAACCTAATATTTAACGTACTGTGAATTTTTTGTATATATATCAGTTTGTTATTTTCAAGAGGCAAACGTCATAGAAGAAGTTTAATAGTGATATATGCACCACAGGTAAATTAATTTTCTTTTGATTGAAGTGTGATCACAATAGTAGTAAAACATTTATATTCACAGTGTTAACATGAGAACAATTGAAATGTATTTCGTATTTATAATATTTGTGATCGGAACGTTATTAGCTGCCTGCAGCGGTTATGGTGAGTTGTTTTAAACGCAACACAACACAGTGTCGGTAACAAAAAATTAGGAATGCATTTTTAGTCGAGTTTATATTCTACGCTTATGTTTTGAAAGTGAATTTTACATTTTGATTTATATTAAACATACTACTATTACAGAACTAAAACAGTTTTATGATGATATGTTAGAACTACATAATGTTTACCGGCGTATTCATGGTGCCGATAATCTTTTATATAACGAAAAAGTGAGTAATAAAAAATATATGATCTAATCCTCGTATATAAAGTATTTATCATCAGAGGATATGTCAAAGATATTTAAATCAATATTTAGTCCAAATTCCAAATGTTACAAAATTATCGTTTTTTATATCAGTTTCTATTGTTTAACGTACGTGTTTCTCATCAGAATGTAACGTGTAAAGTACGTTTTATTTGAAAAAAAATATATTTAAATGTATACGTTAATTTAAAGTATAAATAAAGTAGAACTTACGTTTCCCTATAATTATGTCATGATTCGCATATTTGAAGTAATAAACCGAAAATAATCGTATTAGTTATTATTCTTTTGTTATAGTTGTTAACGAATGCAGATACATCTGAGGATTTAGATACTCTAAGTGAACATGATGATGTGTTACTTACTGATGACATATGTTACTTAATATATACGTTAGATCCCGTTAGACAAGAATCTGCTGAAAATGTGTTTATGTCGTGGTACAATCAGGGACAAGGTTACAATTACACATTGGAACCTGTAAGATGGCATGCAGGTATATAAATTAATTTTATAAATAGATTTTTATATATTATTGGTCTGATGTGCTGACTGATTAATAACAAAATAATTACCTTCGATTGTTTACGTGTATTGTAATGTGATTTATGAATTTAATTGAAAACAAACGAAATATGACTAGCAACTTCACATTTCAAATTAGATATTATTATGTCTCTATGGTTTTTTGAAAGACCCCCGATTTACTGTAAAATTCATTACTTACATTATTCGATTTTTGTTTTTAGAGATAATTAATATTTTATAACTAAAAAAGTGTTATGAAACATACAATATCTGTATAATTATGATATTTTATGGTTGTAGAACATTTTACCCAAATCGTATGGAAAAGTACTAAACAAGTGTGTTTTACGATGCTGGAAAAGTTTGGAAAGATATTGTTCATAGCTGCCTATTCTCCACCAGGCAACCAAGAAAATCAGTATAAAGATAATGTTGGAGAACCGAATGCTAATGACAATTCACACAGACAGTGAATTGAAAAGCAAACAAAAAATGTATGAGTTTATCATTTGGATACCGGTGAAACGTTTAATATATATCTTGTGCCATTTTTATGTTTACATAAAATTTATTTAACATTTTCTATTCCTAAGTGATATGCTTTACATAATATATGATAAGAAATACATCATTCACCGGGAAAAATAGAATTAATTTCCTATAATTGTTTTATTTTACTTATTACACTGTTTTGTTATGAATTTATTAATATTTGTATGGTTATTCATGTAGATATGTATACAAATATATGTGCAAAATATGAATAGACATATTTATTAAAATTTAATGTTATATATTATATTGTGTTTTCTTCGATGTATAATAAACAATATTGTAATTCTTATAATTGTTAATCATTTTACCTACGGATGCACAATACACGATTTCAATTTACAGCTGTACATATTCATTAACGATTTTATTCAAATATTTTACAATGAAAAAAAGAATTAATATTTTAAAAGTTTTGTGTTTAAATTGAAGTTACGAGAAGACTCGGAAATATAAAGTTACTATGTATATTTTATAGCGTTAACTACGTGGCATTGTAACATAATACGTTACTCTCCCTGCAATATTTACTTGTTTAACAAAAATTGGAAGAAAAAACAATATCAGTTCAAAGTTGTATTAATATACCGTGTTTTTAATATATTTTCAAGTTTTACATGATTGTGTGTGTGAAATTAAATATTTACTACCTACCTTCTACGTGTAACTATATTAAAGTACAAAATTGTATTATATCTATTTTTCAAAAAATAATGCTCGTCACCTAATACGTATCGTATCCGTTCATTTCAAAACATATATACATATAAATGGGTCATTTCAACATTTCTGGGGAGAAAAGACTACCTAAAAATCTGAAAATAAAAGTAGGCATTTTTCATTTTTTTGGCCGTAGTTTGACTCTAGACAGACTCAGTAATAACCTCTCAAAATGGGCAAACATAGGCAAACAGTTTTCAAATTATCGATTTTCAGTAAATATGTTGAGTCTAGGGAATGAGGTTAGGAACTAGAGAATGAGAAAAAATTGAGATAAAGTTAATAAAACAGTAAACTGTGTGTTTAAAAAAGTACAAAAGTAGATGTTCTTCAAAAAAATGTTAACATAGTAAACTGAAACATGATGCATTTATCATAAATGCAGTGAAGGTATTGTGCATCAAAAGAACAGTCTTTATATTTTCAGTCAAATCTATCAATAGTAATTATTTGTGTCTTGGTTGCAAAATTTTAAAACAGTATCAAATAATTAGAAGCACTAAAACTATTTCAAGAGCATATTTTTCACAGTAAAAACAAAATATTTAGTATCCTTCTTCATCATTTTTATCAACACAAGTAGTAGTAAGTTTGGATTAATTTCTTTTACAAGAACAAGTTAGAATGTCAAATATTTAAAAAGTTTGAAAAGCAAATCTTTGGTTCTTGTTATAGGGAATTTCTACTAAAGATAGAAACACTAAACTTAAAATGAAAATAACAACATTAAAACATTAAGGTTTTAACCAAAAGTAATAATGATATAGCGTAGAATTTATAAAAACTATGAAAATTGTCAAACAACTTTTTCTACATTACTAAGGTGGTGGTGCTTCTTATTCATTTCAAACAGCCAAATTAGTAAAAAACTTTAAAAGCAATAAATATCCACTAACCCCCTCTCTACCAACAACCAATATAACTCTTTCCCTCCCCCTAACCCACTTAACTCACGTCATATTATGAAACTAGTTATTTCATAAAAACAAATCACATTGATCAGTCTTAGAAAATAATAATTGAATGTTTGACTAGTAGAATAAATAAAATCTAGGAGCATTTGTTTTTAATGCTCCTTGGTGTTAACTTTGGAAGGGAAAGAAGAAACTATTTTTCTATTCTTCAAAAGGAAATGGGAGTTCGGAAGAACTTCGAGAATATAACTGTGATTGACTAGGCATGTATCATCCTCTACTGCTACAAAATTTATGAATGAATTATTCAAGCTTCTGAAACCATTTACGATTAGGGTACTGTCGTCGTTCACCTGTTCAATGTAGCAAACATAACAGAAATATCTGGACTGAAGAGTGGTCTTGCTGAAGCAGTTTTCGAAGCGTGTCAAAACGTACAAGCCAGGAATTAAGTTAGAGGTTTTTGTGACTGTTGACGATTGTAGTTCATTCCCCAAAGAAAAGGTGGTTGGTTTTGGATCCAGTTGTTCTTCTATGTGTTAGAGTTGTAAATTAAGTAGTTGGCCAAATGACTGGCTCCCTCAATCCCTTTTAAATTTTGCTGCGAAAACGAGGCTGAAGGTTCGGAAATGCCACATTAAACATGCTGCAAGAGGTGTGAACCCTGGCATAACTTCTAAAATTAAAAGTTTATTGTTCGTACAATAATACGGATATCATCGCACGTTGAAACTCTGCTTGGAGTGTTGACTTTATTAATACAAATAAGGATTTTATAGATTCAAACACGTTCAATAGATGTATTAACCTTAAAGACGTGTTTGGATTTTGCGAGGATTATAAACGTATTTTAATCAACAACTTACTATGAACAGATCGTCGTTGGATATTGACGCCGTAAAATTGTTTAAAACCGATAATACTATCGAGACGGATATAGCTAAAGTAAAAGACGTTAAAGTAAATTTTTTCTAGAATATTATGGAGAATGCCTGTAGTTAACACTAAGCATTTGTGGAAAATTAAAACATCTAACAAATTAGAAAAACCACGTTATGTTATAATTGCATTTTAAACTAATAGAAAAAATAGTGCTTTAATACCAATGTCGTATTTCGATCATTTTAATATTAAAAATTTGAAAGTTTATTTAAATACTGACGTGTTTCTCTGTGAAGATTTTCAATGTGATTTCACCAAGAATAAAATTGCTATATTATACAGAGTTTCAAAAATCATATTATAGTAATGATAATGTCGCACCTTTATTGTACAGAATAAATTTCAAAAAATATGCTCAATCATAGTTGTCGATATACTCATATCATCAAACAGAATGATAACGTCAAGACACCAACAGTCGACCTACAAATCGAATTCGAGGCACATGAATCGTTTGCAGAAAACACATCAGCATATTGTTTAATAATACATGACCAACTTATAATTTATAACCCTTTCAATGGGGAAGAAAGAATATTGTAAATAATTATTGTGTAAATTAATATTATGAAATAAAATAAATAAATGAAATAAAATTTTTTTTCTTTAATAAATGTGTGTTTTCATTCTCATCTATATGAAATATTAATAATATTTTGTACATGATTTGTAATTATTTAAATTCCATAAATAACTCACGTGCTGTTTTACAAAGAATAGGATAGTCTCCGCTATGATATTTTTCCAGTGATAATTGGGTTGAGCAACAATGTAAATTAATAGGAATGTAAATCGAATCTTGACGGGCTTTCGTTTTCGTCAATCGCCTAAAAAATATTCAATTTATTAGTATTTATTTATCAGATAAAAATCAATTATATATTTACCATTTTAAAATCATGTGCGGTGAAATATGTAATTTGGTCACGGTGTCGATAATACCGGTGAAATATGTAATTTGGTTTCATCATTATCGTCAGGTAACTAAAAAAAAAAACAACATTATTTATTATTTATATTTGGCTACAGTTATATTTATAATTACATCTGATATAAAATTGTCTTGCTTATAATATCTTGAAATATCTTCAAAATATGTTGAAGGTGGTGAAAAAATGTAGGTCCGTCGTTTACATCATATATCTAGAGAAAAAAGTTTTTAAAGTAAACATAAATCTTTTTATTTACATGTTTAATTAATCTATATTATATTAGAAACTTTGGACTCCTCCATTTGTTTAAGCAATCGTATGGATAATTGTTCAACCGCAATAAATTTGATTTGATTGATAAAACTTGTCTGATTCGGGAAAACAAATACTGCGACTTCTTCATAGAGTATATTATTAATATACAACATCATTTCTCCAATGTCCAGGATTTCCTCAAAGTTTCTAACAACTATCATGTTCACTACTTGAAGTAGTTAGTAAATAGGTCTGTTTCGATTGAGTAATATGCGATGTCCTTCGTATACTCAAAAGT
Organism: Schlechtendalia chinensis; assembly: GCA_019022885.1. NCBI lineage: Eukaryota > Metazoa > Arthropoda > Insecta > Hemiptera > Aphididae > Schlechtendalia > Schlechtendalia chinensis. Next base: position 9,083,718 of record CM032339.1, on the reverse strand, counting down.
TTAAAACCAGTACATTTTCACCACGGTATACCATTTTTGAGAGTGTAATAAATTTATCGTCCAAGAAAATACTTTCTTTACGTTTTTGTAGTGGATCGAGAATAAATAAAAAAATATTTCTGATAAGTGTATATATTCGTTTTAAGAAATCTGGATATAAACTGATGTGTCTTGATGGTGTCATAATATGAATCTTTACGATGAAATTATCGATCGGATCGAATCCAACAAGTAAAAACTTACGTCCAACAAAGTCAATATTACATGTTGTAGTTTCAAGTAGATTTGTTAGTGATGAATGTTGAACGTACTTGTATGTTTTCTTCGCGCAGATCACTGCGTTTTTTTCGATTGAATCAGCAATATTATAAAAAACACTTTTAAAAAGAAGTATTAATACTTAAACAAACAAAAAATGTTTAATCACTTTTAACTGAAGACTTTGACCAAGAATTTGGTTCTTTATACTATGACTGCTGAGTGAGTACTGACTTTGGTCTGGTTTCTGAAATATGCTCATACTAACGATATTTAAATTATATAGAAGAGGTACGTTTTGTATACGGATCGACAAAACTCATGCAGGTCTCTGCTGGTCTCTACAAGTTTACAAGGTCGAGTATATTTTTAAGTACCACATACGTTGCGTTTAATGTTTGTGTATAATATATATACGAGTATATGTAAACGGCGTTGGGAATGTGGCGTCCCCGTCGCCCAGTACACTGTAAGTTGTACTGCAATAGCCACCACAACGACCTGAAATGGTCGGTGTGCTTTGGTCCTCCAGGTTGGGGGTTGAGCGTCGGGCTAACAACTTGGACCATATATATTCCTCAGCAACTTCCTTTTGAAGGTAATCAGACGTTTGAAATCTCTTTTGGTCAGTGACCAAGTTTCGCTTGCGTATATGACTACTGGTCATAGATAGCTGTGGTACAATAGTGTTTTTGAGTTGCGTGATAGTAGTTTTGATCTAAGTAATTTCATTATACTATAGTAGCATCGATTACCGCTTGCTATTCGATCGTTAATTTCTTCATGCATATTGTTGTTGCTATTTATGTTGACGCATAGGTATTTAAAAACCTTAACTTTCTTGAACCTATAATCATCTACTATTATATGGTCTATGGTTGGGATTTTTCTTGCTAAAATTAAATATATCGTTTTTTTTTCGTTTACACACAGACCCATTTTTACATGCTCTCAATAGTTTAGACGTAGTATTTATGACTTCTTCTCTCGTCTCTCCTATTACCACAATATCATCCGCGTACGCCAATATTACTATTAATATTAATCAATATTAATAGAGATATACCTCTATAACTCTTAGTTTTGGACGGGTCCCCTTTTTTTAACATAGGGCATATTACCGCAGTATTCCAGTCTTCTAGTAAAATTTCTGTGTCCCATATAGTTAAAATCATCTCCTTAATTTTTCTCCTTTTTTCCGTACCACCTTTCTTTAGCAATTCGGCCACTATATTGTTTTCCCCGGGTGCTTGTTCTTAAGATTATTAGTTATGTTATTAAGTTCCTCTTGTTGGGGTTTTTCTATCTTCGGTTCTGCTGTATGAAAGTAGATAGTTTCATTGTCTCCCTCTACTAGTGATTGGTTTAAGAGTTGTTATTACTAAGATTTAAGATTAAAATAATCTTTGACATAGTTCGCTATCTGCTTCTCTTCTGCGATAAGATTTCTCGATTCGTCTGACAGTATTCTTGTTTGTGGTTTGAAACCAGCTTTGATACTTCCGCTTTCATTGAAGAATTTTCTAGCATTGTATCTATTCCTTTCAATCTCCTCTATCTTTCTCTTTTCATACAACCGTTTTTTCTCTCCTCCAGATTTTATTTGCCTGCCTTTTTTGTTCTTCGAAAATTTCAATGTTTTCCTGTGAGGAGTTTTGTAGTACCATTTTTCCTAATTCATTTCTTTTGTTTATTGCATCACTACACAAATTATTGAACCAGTCCTTTTTTCGTTGTTTTTTCTCCATTCCCAAAATTTGATTTGCGCTGTTAGTCACTACGTATTTTATTTGTGTCCATATACTATTTACATCGTCTGTCCTTTCTAAACTAGTCCTTTCAAGATTTTGTCGTATGTTCCCCGCATACTTTCTACTTATTTTGCTATTTTCTAACGTTTGTACATGGTATCATTCTTTGGTTTTCCTTGATGTCATTTTCTATTTCACTGATAGCCTTAAATTGAACTTTGTGTAAAGTAGGTTGTGATCGGTATCTACATCAACTCCTCTATATGTTCTCAGCTTCTGAGTGCAGCTACTACATCTTTTGTTTATTAATATGTGGTCTATTTGATTGTGCGTCCTACTATCAGGAGACTTCCACGTGTGCTTGTATATATCTTCCTGAGGGAAATATGTACTGTTTATAATGAGGTCTTTTGAATAAACAAAATTTACCAGTCTTGTTCCGTTTTCATTACTGGTGTTGTGTAAACTGTCTGGTCCTATTGTTGGTCTAAAACTACTTTCTTTTCCAACTTTCGCTTTTAAATCTCCTAAAATTATCTTTATACAATGTAACGGTAAACTATTATATACTGCTTCTAGATCTTCGTAAAATTTGTCTTTGATGTCTTCATTTTTGTCTTCCGTTAGCACATAACAGTTTATAATAACTAGGTCAAATATCCTACCTGCTATTCGGACGTAGCAAATTCGATCTGAAACTGCTGAAAAAGCTTTTATACATGGCAGGATTTTGTCATGCACCATAAAACCTACACAATTCTAATGCTTTCCATTATAAGGTCCACTATAAAAAATAGTTATATTTTCCTTTTTAAGATTTCCGTTGTTTGGCCACCTTAGGCCCTAAGAGCTATAACGTCCATTTTATACATATGGTAAGCTTCGAGTACATACTTCAAAGCTCCTGGTTTGTTTAATGTTCTAATGTTCCAAGTTCCCAAACGTAGTCAATTTTCTGATTCCAGTTGTTTTCCATGATTGATTCAATTCCAAGGCTTCTTTGATAGTTTCTTAACGGTAATGTTTTTACGAGGTCGGGTGTTAGCCTGACGCTCAACCCCCAACCTAGAGGACCAGACAATCCGACCATTTCAGGTCGTTGTGGTGGCTATTGCAGTACAACTTACAAAGTACTGGGCGATGGGGATGCCACATTCCCAACGCCGTTTACATATACTCGTATATATATTATACACAAACATTAAACGCAACGTATGTGGTACTTAAAAATATACTCGACCTTGTAAACCTGTAGAGACCAGCAGAGACCTGCATGAGTTTTGTCGATCCGTATACAAAACGTACCTCTTCTATATAATTTAAATATCGTTAGTATGAGCATATTTCAGAAACCAGACCAAAGTCAGTACTCACTCAGCAGTCATAGTATAAAGAACTAAATTCTTGGTCAAAGTCTTCAATTAAAAGTGATTAAACATTTTTTGTTTGTTTAAGTATTAATATTTCTTTTTAAAAGTGTTTTTTATAATATTGCTGATTCAATCGAAAAAAACGAAGTGATCTGCGCGAAGAAAACATACAAGTACGTTCAACATTCATCACTAACAAATTTACTTGAAACTACAACATGTAATATTGACTTTGTTGGACGTAAGTTTTTACTTGTTGGATTCGATCTGATCGATAATTTCAACGTAAAGATTCATATTATAACACCATCAAGACATGTTTATATCCAGATTTCTTAAAATGGATATATACACTTATCAGAAGTATTTTTTTGTTTATTCTCGATCCACTACAAAAACATAAAGAAAGTATTTTCTTGAACGATAAATTTATTACACTCTCAAAAATAATCTACCGTGGTAAAAATGTGCTGGTTTTTAACTTTTGAGTATACAAGGACATCGCGTATTACTCAATCGGTTAGACTTATTTATACTTCAAAATTTGCAACATTCAATTTTCAACTCTGTCTTAAGAAAAACTATAATCGTAAGACTGAATCTAATAAATCAATTTGAACAAGTAGTAAACATGATAGTTGTTAGAAACTTTAAGGAGATCTTGGACATTGGAAAAATGATGTTGTATATTAATTATATGCTCGATGAAGAAGTCGCAGTATTTGTTTCCCCGAATGAGACAAGTTTTATCAATCAAATCAAATTTTTTGTGGTCGATTAATTATCCGTACGATTGCTTAAACGAATAGAGGAGTCCAAAGTTTCTAAGATAATATAGATTAATTAAACATTTAAATGAAAATATTTATTTTGACTTTAAAAATTTTCTCTCTAGATATATGATGTCTTTAAATTTTACCTATTTTATGTAGACTTTAGTATCTTTAGAATTTATTTATAACATAGTCTAAATTATCTCTATCTAAGCCGGAGATTATAGTTTTTTATTTGTGCGATAAAATTATGATTTCAAAAAATACGACATAAGTTATAATAAACTTATTTATTACTACACATTTTTTAATTCGTACTGCACATTTGTATTTTGGAGCGCACACAAAGAAGGCTCTGATATTTATATTTATATGTTACCTCTTTAAAGGTTATCTCTTAAAAATAGTAAAACTATTTTAGAGTCTACAATTCATAAATTTAGTCAAGAAATAATAATAAACGAAATTAATTGCAGCAATTGTAAGGTAATAAGAAACAACATGAGAATCTTATAGAACACGAATCTACATCAACATTAACCCGTAACGGGTACAGTGAAAATATATAACATTACTGGTACAGTGCGTTGTGACACACCGCTTCATTTGATTGTGAATTGTCGATTGTTATAAATCAAGTATTTAAATATTTTATGCACACTATGACGTTCAAATCCAAGAAAATTAAATTAATTAATTATCTACTACTGTACCGTAGTGACGGGAAAAAAACTATGATAACTGTGCACCCACTCCGCATATTTGTAATTTCTTATAATTTATAGATATTTATAATAGTTTTCGAGATTTTTAGTGGATTATTATATTGGCCCATAGGACACTATGTAGTACATGTTTTGTTTTCCATAACTGTGCATTTTATTTATTAAATTAATTTAAAAATAACATAAGTATAATATAATATTTGTAAAAATAAAAAACAAAAAATAAAAAAATCATATTAATACTTGTTTTTTTACTTATTAGTAAATTACCTAACTTAATTCATTTTGAGAACAAAACAAAAAAATAAAAAATTATATAACAAACATTTCTTTTTTGGTTTAAAATTTATCTTTGATATGAAATTCCTTGAAGTAATTTCGATTTTTAGTTTAGTTACAAGTGAATTTGACATTTATTACAAAAGAAATGTTGTTTTATTATTTCTTGAACATATTGGACTTTTGCATTTGGTAGCGATATTTATATCAAATACTTTACCATTATCTTATAACTGTAGTGTATCTTGGTTTGATAATTTATTACGAAACATTTTTATTAATAATTTAAAACTTAAATATTCATTATTTAAAAATTTAAATAATTAAGCCGGTGGCCTTTCAATAAACTTAATGACTTAAATTAAGTATATATTTAACCACTGAAATAAATAATGTGTACATACAACAAAAGAAATCAAAAGTTTTTAGCTCACAAGAGGTAGATCACTGGTTGTATTATTTTTGTCACAGTTATATTCGCATAATTACGTCAATTTTTTTGATATAAAATAATAATAACAATCAGTAAATTTACACGCACTAGAAATTAAAAACTATATTTAACGCATATTAGATGCGTGTGACTTGCGTGCTGTCTCGATTAACGTTTTTTGCACTTGTCACTTGTTTTTGACGTTCGTCACGTGTGGTGTCACCAGAGTAAGAAAAATTGATGTGATATATCGATTTGTATGAGAACTTTGAAAAAAAAAACAGTAATGAAATTTTCGTTGGTATTTAATGTATCTAATTAATTAGTGCATATTTTACATTATAAATAATCAAAAACTGAACACATTTTAATTATAAATAAATTTTATTTAAAAAAAACTCCTTCAATAAAAAGAGATTGATTTTAGACGAGCGGTGAACATTTAACAAAGATGTTATTGAAAAAAGATGCCAATTTATTGTGTACCTAGGGTGCCAAAATCCTAAATGCACCACTGAGTTAATATTATTCAAATGGTCAAAAACCTTCCCTGAATAACGTATATGTAATCTCACTCCCGTGAGGTCACTCCCGACAACGTTACAATACCAAATATTTCATACTTTAATAATTACAAAAAATCACGCTTTGAAAAAAAAATAGTCGAAATCGAGAAGCAAATGCGTTTTTTTTTCAAAATATGTGTTCGTAATACCAATATCATCGATTTTTGTTCGACATATGTGTATTAGTTGAGTGTAAATAAATTGTGCATACGAACAAGTAGCTCACTAAAAATTATACCTACGTGTAGAAGATTTTTATATGTATTTGGTTATTGTGTCATACTCACAACCAAACTCATAAAACGAACTGAGCATTTTTTTATAAGCATAAATTTGTTATTTCCAACAGGCAAACGTCCTAGAAGAAGTTGAGTAGCGACATATGCACCACAGGTAAATTAATTTTCTTTTGGTTGAGATGTGATCGTAATAATAGTAAAACTTTTTATATTTTCAGTTTCAACATGAAAACATTTGAAATTTATTTCGTATTTATTATATTTACGATGGGAACGTTATTAGCTGCCTGCAGTGGTTATGGTAAGTAGTTTTATACGCAACACAAAAGAACATTGGGGAATAATAAAATTAGGAATGCATTTTTAAATATGGAGGAATACGTGTTTTTGAACAGTCGAAATTATATTCTACGCTTAAATTTTGGAAGTGAATTTTTGTATTTCGATTTATATTATATACATATTATAATGTAGTGTTATTACATACTACTATTACAGAACTAAAAAAGTTTTATAACGATATGTTAGAACTACATAACAAATACCGGCGTCTTCATGGTGCATGTGAACTGTTTTATGACAATGAAGTGAGTAATTAATTAGATTAATAATTAATATATAATCTAATTCTCTTATATATTGTATTTATCATCAGAGGATATGTCAAAGATATTCAAATCAATATTTAGTCTAAATTCCAAATGTTACAAAATTATCGTTTTTGATATTAGTTTTTAGTGTTTAACGTACGTGTTTCTCATCAGAATTTAACGTGTAAAGCACTTTTCGTTTTAAAAGAAATTGTGTTCCAATGTATGCGTCAATTTGAGGTATAAATAATGTAGAGCTTACGGTTCCCGATAGTTATATCATAATTCGCATATTTGAAGTAATAAAACGAAAATACTTCCTATTCGCTTGTCATATTAATTATTATTCTTTTTTTATAGTTGTCAACGAAAGCAGTGGAATGTAAGGAATTATATAATCTAGGTAATAACGAGGATGTGATTATTATTGATGGCATAAGTTACTCGGTATATAAGTCAAAGAACATTGCATATGTATCTGCTGAAGATGTGTTTTTTTCCTGGTACAATGAGGAGCAAAATTATGATTATGATTCGAAATTTGAACAATGGAATGCAGGTATATAAATTGTCACTAGGGCTTAGATTTTAATGTATCAAAAACTCCTAAATTCCTTGTACTTACACATATGTTTTTTTTTGATCTAATATGCTGACTGAAAGAAACCAAAATTATTACTTTAGATTGTACACGTATATTGTTATGCAGACTTGGTGAAAATATTTTTTAAAAGTATTTAGAATACATATTCCGAATACTTTGAAAAAAATATTCAGAATATGTATTCGAATACTTTATGACAATAGTATTCCCTATGTATTCTAAATACTTCACAAGAAGTATTACAAATACTTTTAGAATACTTTTTTTTTACTAGTTTTCAGTAATACGAATATCAAATATAGTAGTATAATATAATGAAATTAACACAATAACTAAAAAGTAAATTAATAAGTAATACCAATTAATTATAAAATAAAACACAACTATAATAACACAGTGAAATCAAATATACTTTATTATTTGAACAAGGCTGGGCTGAGGCACTAAATATAGCAAGATTATTGATAAAATAATTGTATTGTTTTAAATACATACTGCTGCTATTTTCTACTTGTATTTCTTTTTGAATTTATTATTTTTTAGATTAAAGTTATACGTTATTATTTTTTGTAAAACTTAATAGAAGCTTGTTATACTCTCAATAACGTATAGTCTATTATATTCTACTTAACATTCTAAATACTCAAAACAATTTTTGTCTTATAATATTTAATAATATTATAATATAATATATAACCCCATACTACTAATTATAATATATGTTATAATAAAATAATATTACTAATTATATATAAACAAACATAATAAATACTTTAAAACTGTTCATTTCATCAAAATCAAACAGATATTAAAATTAATATGAATTTAATATAAACAATATGAAATATCATGTAAGTACTATTTAATTTATGTTTGAGCTGTAAAAAGTATTCGGAATACAGTATTCTGAATACTATATTTCAAATACTAGCCAAGTCTGTAATTATCAAATTTATAAATTTAATTGGAAACAAATGAATTATGAAGTAGATATTTTACATTTCAAATTAGAACTACTTATACTCCTATGTTTTTTTAAAAGAAACAAGGTCTACTGTGAAAATCATTACTTACATTATTCGATTTTTGTTTTCGGAAAGAATTTATGTTTTACATCTAAAGAGGTTTAATGCCACACAAAATATTTGTACACTTATGAGATTGTGTGATTGCAGAACATTTTACTCAAATTGTGTGGAAAGAAACTGAAACAGTGGGGTTTGCAATGTTAGAAAGGTCTGGTGAAACATGGTTCATAGCTGCCTATTTTCCGGCAGGCAATCAAGTAGATCAGTATTCAAATAATGTCGGAAAACTGACAAAAGAAGTCAATTAATTTACACAGTGCATTGAAACGCACACAAAAAAGTATAGTTTTTAATTTTTGGATTCCGCATAAATCGTTTAATTATATATCGTATGCCTCTTTTATGTTAGCATTGAATTTATTTAACAATTCTTATTTTTAAGTTATATGCATTATATAATATATAATAAGAAATGCAGTATCCACAGGTAAAAAAGGATTAATTCACAGGATAAAAGAAAAATAATTGTTTTATTTTACGTTTTCATTTGCACTGTTATTGTTGTGATTTTATTAAGATTTGTATGCTTATTCACGTAGGCATATAAACAAATGTATATTGTGTTTTCGATTTTATTAAAATATTTCACATTGAAAAAAATAATTCATATTTTAATATTTTTGTGTAATGAAAATTGAAGTACGAGAAGACCCGGAAGTTGAACTAATCTATTTACATTCAATGTTGTTGTAATAAGTGGGGTACATCACCACTTCAATATTCATTTGTTTAAAATAAATTGAATTAAAACAAAATAATATCAGTTCAAAATTGTTTTAATATACTGTGTTTAAATGTATTTTGAATTTCATTCAAAATTTTGTGTATGAAAACAGTAATAACAGAACTACCTACAGCTATATTAAAGGGAGAAATTCTATTCTTTCGGTTCTTTAACAAGAAAAGCGGAAATTATCTTACGATGTATATCGTACATGGTCCATTTCAAAAAAAAAAATATATATATACATATAAATAAATAATGTCGGTAACGGGTTTTCACCAAAATATTTTACACTAAAGTAAAATAATATGTAATACATTTTACCTATTAGTTATCTACACTGTGATTGTTACAACAACAAATTTCATGTCACTATGCGACTTTCAAGTATTTACTATTTTATTATTTTAGTGCGATTTACCAATTGTACTATTCTAAAAATATTAAACGGCTACACATTTTGGAAAAATAAAACTCTGTGTCAGTGACACAATCAGGATTTTTTCATGAAGAGGGGGGGAGGGATGGTCCGACAAAATAAACTACCTTCATCTTAATTATAGCGAATCAAGCACTACAAATTGTTTGGTGGATGTGAGTAAGAATATGTTGAATCTTTATCATTTCACCATTATATTCCTACGCATCTTAAAATATTATCCTGATCAGTATTAGCAAATATTATCCTACAGTATAAAATTGTATTATACAGTGTATTAAACATACTGTATGAAATTATATTGTACCTAAAGTATAGAAAAAAATTTAAAAAAATTGATAAAATTAATTGAATTTATTTATAAAATTAATTTAACTTGACTCAGTTTAAAACCCTAATTTTTATACATCTTTAAAAATAAATATACAGCTTCTGTCTTTCAATAGTCTATTCTATTCAAGTAATTTAATTTAAACCGAGAAATTTGAAATATAATATGTATCTAAATTTTAAATTACCAAGTTTGTTTCAAAACCTTTGTTCAAAATTCAGTTTATATGATTACCAAAATAGCAATAAATTGACATAAATAAAAGAAATTAATTTGAATAAATTTTTTTATAACTGTATAATTGAAAATTGACCAATTATTAATTAGTTGAATGTATTTAATGAAAACACGTATTGGATTTATAATGATGATTATCGAAAATCATAATATTTACGCTTTAGATGAGCAGTGGTATAATTTTGATAATTATTAATAATTTGCTAATCGACAACAATAATAAGAAGAAAATATATTGGTTTACGGCCAAATTGAAAAAGTGAAAAAATATAAATATTGTTGAAAAAAAATCAAATTATAATTTTTTCTAATGTTTAGAATATTGTGATTTTTTACAATGCGTAGAGTAACAATGTGTAATTGTTTATTTTAGATTTTTGAACCTGCATATTTACATGATTTGTGTTATATGATTTAGAAAATTAACTGTTAACAGAAAACCAATTGAACTGGGTATAACCTCATCGGTATATCATTATACTTTTATTGATTTGACTAAAATTATAAGACAAACAAACGCGATAGGTGTCAAAATCATATGAAGTTTTTCAAAAATCGACAAAGCAAAAAAAATAATTTACGATTTTTTAAAATTTTCAAATATTTTAATATTAACAGTGGGCAATAGTGGATAACTTTGTATTGCTTTTTTAGCTTTTTGATCTTCAAATTTCAAATTTTATGTTTAGATAATTACGGCAATGTGATATTTAGAAATTGCTGAATTAGTGTATAATAATAAATATGTCGTCTAATAGCATGTACATTATAACATTATTTAAAACTATAAAATAATTTGTGTACATAAAAAAAAATATGACGTTGAATATAATTTTTTTTTTCAAGTTAAAAAAAAATTAACTTATTAAGTCAATATTTTTTTACTAGTCAAACAACAATTGAGATTTAAAATACAAGATGAAGTATTTGTTTTTTTCTTCGATCATTGTTAGTACAGTATAAGTTATCAATTAAATGTTTTCTAATTAGAATGACCGCATACTCGACTTTGTAAAATATACTATCGAAAATAATACAACGTATTCATAATAATGATATTATAATACTATAATATTCATAATAATAATTAAAATTAATAACCAATAAGCACATAACAGTGTTCAATTAGTACAATTGATTAAATATATATATATATATATTGAATCAATATAAGTACTAATCTTTTTGTTGAAAATAATATATTAATTAAAACTCGATGACGTAAATATATTACTTAAGTATATTACTAGATAATAAATATATATTGAAGTAGTATAATATAAACGTATTATAAGATATATTGTTTTAAAATCAAATCGAGATTAATTCGATGGTACTCACATTTGACGAGCAATTAAGTGAGATTATATTATTGTACTTGAATTATAAAATCCTGTTTTTTCTTTAAGTTCGTTTATCTTATATATATATATTTCATTTGATAAGCTTTGAATGAATAATTTAATTTTTTTAATAATTTAATAAATATATATAGAAATATTTATATATGTAACTACACAAATGAGCTCGTAAAATTATACTAAATAACATCAAACGATAAACAATACATTGTAACGTATTAACCGGGGCCTACTTCGTACCCGCCGCCCAGGGGGACACTGAGCAGTGACCTACCGGCCGATTAGACCTCGGTAGTCGATACTAACGAGCCGATATAGGTTTTGTTCGCTCGTCGATCGGTCACGGCAACGAAGTCGGTCGGCGGACGGGTGGGCGAGCGCACACGTGATAAATGTCGAATTTTCGTCGGATGATTATTTTTAGTTTTATACGTATGTGTACGTATTTGTCACAACTAACTCACGAGGACTTAACGACGAGCAAAAAAAAAAAAAATTTCAATTATTAAATCGGAAACAATATAAAATTATATATATATCAATATAAAATTTTAGGATTTTTCTGACGAATCACTTTAATACTACGATATATATATATATATTAAACAGCAATAATATGTATGCATCAAAAAAAAAAAAAAACGATAAAAAGCGTATATCATTCTACATCGGCGTACGCTGGACGAGAGAGCGGCAACTTATAATAACAGAGGGACCTTATCGTCGACGGGGCACATAGTCGACGATAAGAAAAAAAATACAGTGGAGATTAAATGGTGTATGACCAGTCGACCCGTACGGACCGGGTGACAGCAACTAGGCCCAAAGACACCATAATCAGTCCGACCGATTGCCTCTCCAAATTTCGACACGTTACAACATTATCAAAAAAACATCAATAATATAGTAATTGTTGAAGAAATTAAAATTAAACTACCATATCATTTCAATCGAATAATTTGTCCGTTGTAAAATTAATTAAATTACAACTTTTATAGTTGTCGATTATTGCGTAGAATGTAGATACAAACTGTTATAACCGTAAATGAATGAAGTATGATTTAACCGTAATTTACTCGATGATACTAGTGTTCGACTCGAAATTGGTGAGACCAACATTTTGGGAATGAATCGAATCGTCATGTAATTTAAACTAACAAAAAACATAACACGCACATTAGACGTGTTTTTCTATCTCGATTATCGATATTGAATACAACATTTTTCCTTTAATTTTCATTTAAATTGTAATCGACAGCAGAAATAATATCGATTTTAGGATTTTTCTGTCGAATCACTTTAATACTACGATATATATATATATATCGTAATGTATGACTTCCATATCCTTGTTGTCCACGTTACTTTGGAACCATACATAAAAGAGTTTAACCCTGTAATGGAAAGGTTAGCAGTTCCACGAGTTGACGCGAAACCTCTAAATATAATGTAAGTATACGTACACGCACCATCTGAAACATTTTTATATACTCATATGTGTATTATGAATAAAGAACATTGTAACATGAAATCATGAACCCCCTGACATTTTTTTCTGGCTACATCCTTGGCTACCACTATTATAAAATTATATTTGATATTGACTATAATTTAATATAAATTTAATACAAAGTTATAAACACACGGTGTTCTTAATTACGTTTACATAACACAGGATTCGTAACACCCAAGTACCATTGACGTTACATCGTCCTCATCGTTGAATTAGTCGATTTCTGTCAATTTTAACTAATATCTTTTTTACTCTAGAAATTAAATATACACTTTATTTGTAATTTGTATTACTTTTTTTTTTTGGTAAGTACACATTATTTTTAATAAAATAATAACTGTACTGATATTTTAGGGTTTAAGTAAAGCTATAAAATCGAAAATAACTAAAGTAATTGGCATTAATAAATCATTGGTTTATTATTAGCATAACCAATCGGGTTTCAAATAATATAAAATAGCATTAAATCTACAACAATATGAAGAGTTAAACAAATGTGTAATTATTACAAAATACATTGTAATATAAATAGTTGTGAATAGGATAGTCTGTAGATAATACAGGGATCGACACGTTGTTGTTTATGGAACTAACTGATTTATATATATAAAGCCTTGGTCGTCATTAAAACGTTATAATAAATTTTAAGATATAACTATGTATGTTATTTAAGTAAAATATGATAGGTATGATTACTTAATTTTTAGATAAAAAAATTGGATCACAAATGTTTTATTACGAAATATCGTTGACGCTACAATACAATTTTTCTTGTTTGGCTAATTCCTTCATGTACTTTTAATTTTAAATTTCAATCACACTATGCTAGTATTTAGGAAATAGATTATTGAAATATTTCCAAATATTGACGACACACACACACGGCACCAAGAATTTTCGTGTATGTGTTTGTGTCCAATTGTACTACAGAGAAATCACTGAGTACTTCAAACTCGTAAAAAACTATCAAAGATCCACCAAGACGGTCGAAAAATTGACCAATTTAGCATTGCTCTCGATAGAGAATGAAATATTCAACGGAATGCGAAGATTTGATCGACACGTTTGCAAAAACCAAACATTGACGTAAATCAAGCGTATAACTTTTATGAATGAATGTACTAATATTTTTTCACTACATATTAATTATTTTTAACTCCAAGTACAATGTCACTTTTATTTTATTAAAAGAAAACAATGTTTTTTATGAATGAAACTCGTTTGACGCACCTAATTAATTTATATTTTAGTAATTTAGGACGTCAATTTTGCACGAGCCAACAAGCGGTAAACATGTAAAATACGCGTCTGATAATATGTGATAATAGATGTAGTTAAGACGTGAAGATGACTTGTTTCCAGAAACAACACGCAATATCCAAAGAAGAGCGCAGGAGACAGAACGAGGAAACATCCACAACAGTTAACGAAACAAATAGATGGGAGGATTCATTGAACCGTTTGGATAATTCATATCCAGCGAAACGATCGTAATACGAGTTAAGTAAAAAAAAAATCAAAAAGCAGTAGCACGGAAGCGTCGCTATATCGAAGCAGAAGTTTACGTTTAAAACCGTGTCAATTTCAGTGTTTTTATTCAACTATGATATAACTAATAATCCACTGAATTGATTAATATGAAATTTTCCGCGAAACATCAGAAATATTATGCAGATGGTCCTTTTGCAAAAATCATTACAATAATATAACTATAAATGAAGTTATTACGTAAAAAGTGTACACTTTTTAATGAAAAAAGATAATGAATTCGTCGACAACCGAAGCCTTCATCGTGTGTACACAAATATGTTATATAATTTCTTACGTATTATACATTCATAATCAATTAATACAATAAGAGAGATGTTTTGCTTTAAGACAATTCTTAGGACATCCTTTCATACTTCTTCGGCAACAATATGTAGCTGAATTTCTTTATGCTCTCTTTTTTCAAAACGATACACATGAGAATGTTCTAAAACATGAACTTATACCAACATTGATATGTTTAAATTGCATTACCCTGAGAATCAATACAGCCTCTAATTATATATATATATACTCGTATATAAATTGGGCAGAAAAAGTTGTATCCAGTGCAAAAACATATACATGTTAAAATTAATTGATTATAAAAAAAATATAGTTAATGACGCTTACATCTCTGCTAAGATGATAAACATTGATGGGAAAACTCATAATGTATGTTTTGTCATTGGCCACCACGTAGAATCATTACACCTCTATGATAAAAAAATCGAATCTGTAGTTCAAGTGTAATGATCTCATTTTATTATTATATAATTATGTGTTAATTTTACAACAACAAAAATTAGTAATATCACAACAATAATACTTCATCTGAGTCTATGTAAAAATGGCTTAGTAGAAAAAACTTAATTATTTATCAGGTCGTAAGTACTATAAAGTTGTGATATCATGAATAAATGCTAAAAAAAAGAAAAAAGTGTATTCTTAATTTAATTTACTTGGCATTTATTCATTATATCACAAATTTATAGTACACAAAGACTTGATAAATAATTAAGGTTTGTTTTCACTTGGCTATTTTTACACGGAGTACTTTTGTTGTGTTAAAATAAGTATTGATATTTTGATCAAACAAAAACGAATGTCTTGCAATTATTTATAAAATACATATTCTGTACAACTTTTTTTTTATTATTATTATTATTATGTGTACGAAAAGAAAATCATCGAAAACGCACGAAGGAATTTGCCGAACCAGAGAAATGAGTCAAAAAATTATTGAGCTCGAATATGTGACGTCAACATTACACCTATTTATCGATGACCATTGTCGACCGACTATCGACAAAAGCGTCTCGACCTTCCAAACCAAAATGTTTAATGCAATCATACCGTAGGGAAGAATTTAAATTTAAAAGTTTCCCACTTCAGAACGTGGTTAATACACGCCCGTGACACGATATCGGGACCGATATATTTGAAACCGTGGTCTAGAAAATAAATCGTCGCGATTAATTAGATATTTTCCCCCCCCCCCGGACACCGCCCGGAACGGCTTTATGAAAATGGACCCCTTAAGGTTTTGTGTATTTTTTTTTAGTTCTATAAACAACAACGGCACCCCTCGGCGTGTTCGCGTCATGCTTCAGCGTTTTGCCGTTCAATGGATCATTTTTAATCGATCCTCCATCGAACTATGTCTCGCCGTTGCTGCTGTCGATATTATCTCCTCGCCCAGCCTCCTGCGCTCTTCTTCTCGATCATTTCGTCCTCGCCTCTTAACGCATTAATCTATAAACACGTATCATACGTCGTATTTTATATGTCAGTTCGAATAATCGGTTAATCAATGCTGACCGTCGTGCATGTTTAACGTATGGACAGTGTCCGGAGACTGGTTAATTTTTTTTTTCATTAATCACGGACTTTGGATCTCATCCACCGTTGTATATTTTATAAAAAAAATAGATTATTTTAAGATCAATTTAGCGAAAAATACTGACACATGACTGACAAGTTAAGACGACGATTTAAAATATATAATTTAAACACGAAAAAATAAATTATTGATTAATTGACATCGGAGTTGCGCGATACAAACATATTTTTAACCACCGATATTGACAAATTTACTATCTTCATTACAAATACTAATGTAACATTTTTTAGTTTGAAAGTGGTGTGCCATGAACAAGTTTTATATTCGTGTTTTACAGTCAATGAAATGAATTATTATTCATTTTAGTGACAAATAATTTGTTAGGTTAAATTTGTCGATCAGATATAATATCAGATATAACATTTGGACGTAAAAACTTGAACATTGAATATCAGACCGATGAATTAAAATGAATAAAATTACTTTTTGTCCTTAGTAAAAAATAATAATAATAATAAATGTATAATCTAGCTAGATTTCTATTTTTTTTTTTTTTTTAGGATCGGCTGTGGTCGAGTGGGTAGAAACACACTTTTCGGCGCACAAGGTCTGCGGTTCGATCCCCAAGTGTAGCTAACGAAATTTTTAGCGTTGATGACGTCAGATCTCTGATGCAAACTTGCCAAAAATTATCGATCCCGCCCATCTTTGGCTTGTCCAAGAACTATCTTCGAACCCTATAATACGTGAAGGGTGCAATCTCTGAGCATATTGGGGTTTGGGTAATAAGATAATGTAAAACTGCTGATGATGATTTCTTTTTTTTCATTTAAATAATTTCTATGATTAATATAAATTTGGTAAACAATAACAATAATAATTATAATTACGCCGAAAGTCATCTTGCGTGCACCTATCGTACTCAGATAATAGTTATATTTAAAATCACGTCAATAAAGAATGACTTAAGTCTGAAATGTTAACATTAGCCAAATGATGAAGATGATATTAACATTAACCAGCCTCCGGTCAAAATCCGGAACACATTATACGTACGAGAACCGTCTTTTTTTGATATTCGGAATCTTTGGCGGATCCATTGAGTGCGCTATTGCCTCGTTAAACTTATCGGTCACGATGTGAATTTGTGAAAACAATTTCTCTCGCACTTCAATGAATTTGTTGATCTCTTCTCTTCTTTGTGTGTTTTTTTGTTTGCTTTGCAATTTTTCTGGAATAAAACAAACGTTTGTTATTCAAATATGATTCTTGCGGATGTAATATGTATATGGTCCGATCATTCTGACTGGATTCATTAAATGTAAGATTACATGTACATATAATGTACACTACATTATACGATTTTACAAACAAAGTATTTAAGACTTTAAGTGCACTTAGATTATATTAGACAGTATAATTCATACATGGTGATTATTAAACGCGTATACAATCAGGCTTATACTCACTAAGTTCTTTTTCTTCGCGCAATTTTACATTCCAAATTTTAAATTCTTCACGTTCGATTTCTTTTAGTTCTTTTTCTTTAATGCGAATAACATTTTTTTCTTGTACTTGTTCGTACAACTCCTTTCGAAACTGTTCTTTTTTCACTAAACATATACGTTGATTCTCTTCTTTTTCAAGAGCCTAAATAATACAATAGGCATTATAATTTAAATCTCAGGCAAATTAAATCGATATTTCAGATCGAATTTCCAATTTTTATCGGTTACATAATTATTAAAGTTTAGCAGTGAGAAATTTAAATTTCGATTTCTATACTAACAATAAGTTTAAATATATTTATATTTAAACCTTTACGTTAGACCTACATACTCTACATTCATGGTAGATACAAAAATATGTATCTACATCTGAACTTCTTACTTACTTGTCTACATCTGAAGATATCGCAATAGCCCTAATTTTTATGTGCAAGCAGTTATTCGTTTTTAGCTATTTTATTCTTGTATAGTTTATAATTTCTAACTACATTACATAATATGTGATTTAAACATTATTTATTTTCTGAACTATCATTAAAATTAAAATTCTTTAAATAAAACTACGGTGGGATGTATAAGCTATCACGTTTTAAAGATTGATTACAGGATAAAATACACTCTAATGTTTACAAACTACAATTTACCTGCATTTTAAATATTTCTAAATTCTCAATATTAGCTAGTTCCCTTTTTCTTATTGCATCTTCTTTCGTAAATCTTTCTCTTTCTTTAAGAATGCTGTAATGTATGGCAGCTAGGTCTTTTTTCCGTTTGGCCGTCCCAGCATATATTGTTTCTTCAGAACTAATACAAAAAACCAATAATAACACTTCAAATTTTCGAGTCAAACCTTTTTTTTTACATTTACACTTACATAAACTTTTTTAATCGTTTTTTCTCTAATGATTTCCGTTCCTCCACGTCATTTATCTTTTTTAACGCTTCTATCTCTGCAATTAATTCCTCCGTGGTGATTTCCGGTCGATCGGCAACTGGTTTATCTTCTTCTAACTCCAGCCTAGAATTGAGTAAGTACGCGAAATAAGTAATTACTAACAGCTTTCAGACAATCATTTTACATTTACAGTAGAACCTCGATCATCCGAACCATGTGGGACCACACCGAGTTCGAATAAGCGAAAGTTCGGATAATAGAAATTAAAAAAAAATATTATTCGTACAATAAATACAGAATTATTATTACGTATTATTATTATACTTATTATTACACATTACGTATTATGTTATTACATACTTATTACGAAGAATATCATTATTATTATGTTAAGAATACATACATATTATTAAATGTTATAGACTTATTTTATTGCACATATGTATTATTATTATGTATTACGACAACCAGTTTTAGCCAGATAGAATGAAAATATATACATAATACAAAAATAATACAGACGTCCAGTATACAATTATGTATTGATAAGCTAGGTAGCCGCACGTGAACGTCGTTAACATAAACATTATTGAATTACGTACATATTATTATGTACTAATAATAAACTGCGACCCCCCCCCCCCAGGCAGGCGCGGATCCAAGGGGGGGCCAAGGGGCGATCGCCCCCCCCCCCCGTAGACTCTTGTTAAATTTTTTTGTTAGTATCGTTTTATAATTCTAACTCTTATCTATGATACTATAGAAAGACAATTTAAAATGAAGTTGTAGCTATGGGATTTTTCGGTGTATCGCAAACGATTTCCAATAAAACGTTTTGGAAAATATTTTATTATTCGATGCGACAAAATGAGGATTAAAGTTGTTTTGATTAAGTAAATAAGTTCCTGGATCCGCGCCAGGGTGTGTGCGTCGTGATATTTTACGCGTTGAGTATTGACGTTCAGATACATGAATTGAAACGGAAATAACGTTCGGATAATAGAGGTTCTACTGTACAATACAATACACACTTAGTGGGCTCCTCTAAAAACAAATGCTCGTTGGCCTTCATGCCAAATTCGACCAATCGTTTAATCTGATTGTATACGAATTTTCTGTCTCCTACATCGATAAATTGTTTGTGCAAATTAAGCTTTATCAAATTTTTACGATCATCTTCATTTTTCATCATTATCTTTCCAATACGCTCTCGTTCAATGTCACGACGTCGAATTTTGTAATCATTTCCCGGCTGTTTAGCTAACTAACATTAATCGATTACACATTAGTGTTTGAATATTATTGTTTAGATTTTTTTTTAAAAAAATGTAATTATATATAAGTTTTTATACTTACAATACCATATGTACATGGTTGAGGTCCATTTAAGTTAATATTCCGAGGAATGCATATTGCAGGCGGTGACACGGGTGTTAAAGGTTTTCCTCCGTACTGCATTATGATGAAGTAATGATAAAAGATATTCAATTAATACTTAATGAAATGTTGGTTTTAACGATAAATTAAATTATATACAGTCAAATAAATATAAATCAGTATTGAAAATTAATCACGAAAAATAAACTGTTAGAAATAAAAGCTGTTACCGTAACAACGTAATATCCAGTATGTTTGTCCACCATGTGCTCGATACCTCGTAATGACATATTTAGACGCTCCTTTACTTGTTACCAGGTTAAATGATAATAAAATTAATATTCTTACTTGATATTGTTATATATGAAATTATATATATATATATATAAGCATTATTCACGCTTTTCATTTATTAGATACGCAAAAATATTACATTATTAACTAATTTTTGTTAATTATTTCAAAAAATAAAGTAGCGAAGTAGCCTGTCGTAAAAAAATCTTGTGAATTTGTTTCGTAAGTAAAGTAAATTATATTACATTTTTTACTATTGATTTGTTTAAATGTTTTTAAAGATTTAAGATTAAAAATGAAAAATTAGGAAAATCAATCTATAGTAAAATGCACGGAGAATTCAAATTTGTTTTCGAAATCCTTATCGCATCATTACATCAATCAGTACGTTAGAAGTATGAAACGTACATTTTACTATGTTTTGTGTATGCAGACATAGACAAAAATTATCCGCTTCCAATTCCTTTAAAAGATGTTCCACTGAATAACCAGATACAAAAACAAGAGCGTTTTTTCGATAACCAAGAAAATTTTTTGACTCTATTTACAATTATCACCTTACACTACAGCACCATATGGATGCAATTTCAGTAACTTAAAATTAATAAAAACTTATTTGCACGCCATAGTTAGTCAAACAAAATTGACTTACATTTCAATATTATCAATTGAAAAAGAAACGAAAAAAAAAATAATTTTGATACATTGATGAACGAATTTGCCGACATAAAAGTTAAAAAAATAAAATTTTAAGAATATTTAATATTTTTAACTATCAATAAATATTTAAAGTGAAGATGTGTATTTTATATTTTTATTGAATCTTAGTAAAAAGAAACTTGTTCTTTATGTGTCAAACAAAAATAGTTTTTTTTCTTTGGTAATTAAATGTTTAAAATTGTGCTTATACCCTTGAATTTATTTACTATACTTAATTAATGAGACATTGATGGACCACAACTATTTGTGTTTAATTATATTGGGGAAAAAGTTGACTCTAAGGATTTAAAAGTACCAACTTGCAAAAAAGGTCGATTTATTATATATCACACGGGATGAGCTCATTACGAATATTTTGAAGGGCACACATTAATATTTTGTAGTAATAATATATAAAATAAATATATATATATATATATATAATGTATACTTAAATATACAAAAAGCCAATGAGTAATACGTTGATTAAAGAAAAAAGAAAGAAAATATAAAAGTTGTTGTATATGTGTGTTTATTACTACCGGTTTCGACAAAATGTCATCATCAGGTTAATACAAATAAAATACAACTGAGGAATAAATTAAAAGTAAAGTTAATAAGAAAAATTGCATAGAAAAATAAGACAGAAATTATATAGAGAATATTATGAATATTACAATAAAAAGACATAGAGTTAGGTGAAAAGAAAAGAAAATTATATAATAAAAATACATAAAAAAACAAAGAAATTGTGTATATAATGAAAGCAACTATGGTGTGATATTAATATTATCTAATATATATAATGTTATTATTAAAATCTATTTGTATGTTTAAGATATTTTAAAATTTATTGTGTTTAATTTTTTTATAAATATGTAATTCTTCCAAAACGGAACTGATGAAATATTACATTGTAGATTTAAAATTTCTAAATAATTATGTATATTAAAAGTAATAAGATGATTATTTTCTAAAACATGTTTTGTAAAATTTGAATTGGATTAGTTCTTTTTAATCTTATTTCAGAGATGTCGTTATATCTTATATTAAAATTGCTATTCGTTTTACCAACATAAAACTTATTACAACTACATTTAAGTTTGTAAATACCAGGAAAATTATTACCGTAATGATAATCAAACCAGATTTAATTAAAAATAAATTACATAATATAATGAAACAAAATAAAATAATTGTGAAACAAAATAATATTATTAAAAATATAGAAAATAAACTGAAACAAAATAAATCTGAAATCATTCCTGTAAAAAAACAAATTCTATTGTTATTGCATATACTAATGATATTCAAAACAAAACTTTAGATTTTATAAATAAAAATAATATCAATATGTTAACATCTGACCCTTCTACGATTTACTTAAAACAAATCAATAATTTAATCAATAAAGCAACCGCAATTATACCTAAAAACCAGAAAAGATTCTTATTAAATAATAGAAACGTTACAGCTCCAGTATTACACCATTTTATAAAATTACATAAAGACAATCATCCAATCAGACTATTAATCAACTAATAAAACAAAAATTAAAATGTACTAATGAAACATCAATACGAATTTTCTATGATTTTATTGAAAAAATAAATAATATTAATATTATACCTGGATGTAGAATGATTTCTCTTGATGTATAAAATTTATATACATCTATTCCTAAATTTGATGCATTAAATATGCTCAAAAATAAGCTTATTCTTAATAGTGATTTTATTCCAAATGAAATTCTTGAAATTATACAATTATACAATTATTTATTCTGCAAAATAGATTTTTTATAGTTATTCAAGTATAATTGATAAAATATTAAAAATACAATAAAATATCTTTTGTAAAAGTTGTATAAAATTTAATTATCTAAAAATAAAAAGGTAAATAGTAAATTAGCATTGGAGCGAAGCCAACCAATGAAATGGTAATCGAAATTTCTTTAAATAATTTATTTATTAAATTAATTATTAAATTAATTTATTTAATTACTTTTTTATTATTTTATTTATTTTTTATTTTTTTAATTATTTTTTTATTTATTTATTTATTTAATTTTCAATAATTAATTAATTTAAATTATTTTGTTTAAATTGTGTTTTTATTGAAATACCTTTAAATTAATTAAAATACCTTCTATAAATGGAATACTATTTGGACAATTGAAGGTTATTTATACATTTTTTTATTCACTTCATTATAAGTAACCCATTTTCTGTTCACATATTTACCATTGGGCATTTTTCTAAAATATACTTTATTATAAGTATGTATGTACCATTACATCGCTTTGAGGTTGACAATAGTGTGCATCAACAAAATACAACTTTTATTTGATGATGACTACCAAAATAAAAAGGAATAAAAAGACTAATGTTTTTATTAGATTCGATAACGTTATCTATACTTTCTTTGTCAGACTCTGATTCATAATATTGTAATAATATTAGCATCAAAATTGTATTAATTATCTTAAAATTGACTTAAACTGATTTTATTAAGTTGATATTATTAAAAATATGTTAATGAATATAAAAAGTCAAATAAAAAAGTTTAAATCAACTTATTAACATGTCAATGCTCAACATTGTAATTGATCTTAAATGAATTCCATCGCGAGTTATGTTACGTATATATATATGTGTAAAGGAGGCAAATGAAAATATGGAAATCAAATGTACTTCTACGTATGCGCTTTGTTGTCTATGGTGTAAAATAATTAACTAATTTTGACGTAAAGAAGTATTCTCTCTTAAAAAACTATAAATGTCCAACCGTCAATGTTTTTTACATTAACATTGTAAATTAATTTACTTATATGTATACGTTTTTCATTTAATAACACCAGCTGCCCATTAATGACTTATTATTCACTTGATGGTCAAATACAGACTTAGCAATAGAATTATTATAATTTATAAAGATTTTTTAACACAAAATTTTTTTTTTAAATACTAAAAAGATAACTGTAATTTAAATCAAGCATTAATATAGTTTAGTAAAATTAACAGCTAACAAATTATATTACTGTAATCAAATAAATGTACATAATTCCACAAATAACATTTCAATTTTTTTTTTATGTATTTTATTCAATTCTTGAATTGAAGGATTTTATTTGATTAGTTGCTTATTAAATAACAACAAAAATCAATTTTAATATTATTATTCCAATTAATTGTCTTAAAATATACCATAAAATTCAAAATCTGAACAAACAATAGTTGTTACAAGTTCATCAATCAATTTGAACAAAATTAAAATAAAAACTCCACAAATTATTAATTTTTTATAGAACTTTTATTATCGTTTTGTTGCGTCAATGTAGCATCGGGCAATGCTTTCGAACTAATAATTAACATTTTAACTAAACCATCGATAGCTAACAATCGCTTGGTCAATAATATTTCGTTTTCAACAACGGTATGTAGTTTTGTCAGCAGCGCACGCACTTCGAGTGTACACGTGTCAAATGAATCCCAATAACAGTCTATAACATAAAATTAATACATATGAAAATAACATTTATATTATAATACACAAACCAAAATGTACACGTTGATATTTTAATGTTTGGGTAATAATTTGGGTAAAATTATGGCAAAACCATACAATATTCTCTAAAGACACTTAACACATTCACGGTCAGTTACTGCTATAGCAGTAATTTAAATTTTTATGTAATGGGTCATTACTGCTATCGCAGTAATTTACAAAACGCTCAAAATCGGACATTACTGCTCATGCAGTACTATTTTCAACGGTATTAAATGAAACTATAGTTTTGACTGACCCCCTACGTTCACTCACATGTTTGGGCACAGATAAATATAATGACATATAAGTAAAACGAATTTTATTTTTATATTCCTATTGGGTATTTTCATTAATTAATTTTACCTTGTTATATTTTACCAATTTATATGTTGTTTAAACTCAATAATATAATATCTTTTCACTTGTCATTAGTTGTTCATGTTTCATTATGTTCAAAGCAATAGAAGTGAACTCGTACCTAGTGTTTATTTACTTACAAAATTTATATGATACCTAATAATGGATCGTTCTAAACAAGATATAGAAGAGTATTTGAATGAAAGTTTGGAATTTGATTTCTAGCAGTTATGACCTATTTCATAAAAAATTATATGCCATAGGTCATTACTGCTATAGCAGTATCAAAATATTACTGCTATAGTAGTAATAGAAAAGTGATTTTCTGAGGTATGTACATGAATAATATGAAAATGTAAGGTGTCCGTGAACATGTTAATACAAAATTAATTTTTCATAATTTTTTTTCAGTTGGGTTTTAATATATAAAACACTAAACATAAGATAATTTCAAATGTTTAAATTAATGAGAATTTTTTGTATAAATGTTAAATGTCAACCTACTGGTATATAATGAACATGAATATAATAATAAACATTCAAATACATTCTAACAATAATACACTTACCAATAATCGTCGAAGCAACATGTGTCAATGTTTTAGACAACTTTCTAACTCCGATATACCGAACAACAAAATTCAACATAAACACCAATTGCTTTGAATCTCTACCAGATATCGCTCGGACTAATCCATTTCTCCTAAAAATTATATATACTAGTTATGGATAATTGAATTACAATAACCATATGATATAAACAATGACTAATTAAATTACAAATCTTAGAATAACAAAAAAGCAAATAAACATTTTGTTTAAATGAATTTGTAAATAAAATAATAGTATTTAGATAGTTATAGTATCATGCAATAAAATATATATAAGAGAACTTGTGATTATTTTATACACAAAATGTTTGAAACCCAAATCACAAAAATTATACACAATAACCGCGTATACGTATTTCGACAACTACGTTGTCATCATCAGCGCAAGCTACTAACCGTTAAATTCTATATACGCCCGTATTTATACAGTTTTTATTATCGATGACGACAGCACAAACTCCCTCCGATTGGTCGTGAGTCATCCAATCACGCAGACCGGAATTCTATGTTATCGCTATTCTGTTTATATTAAATTAATTTCAATAATGAATTTTGTAATGGACTTAAGTCCCAGTTTAACAAATTATTTTTATTTTTTGACATTTCTATTGCTTCTCTTATGTTCAATTCTTTATAATTAATTACATTTTTTAAAGTTTTACTGACTTAATATTATGGTTGGTATTCAATAAATGTTCCGCGACAGGAGATTTTTCGTCTTCTTGATTTTTAACGTTTCTTAAATGTTCTTTAAACCTAACATTTATATTTCTTTTTGTTAGACCTACATAGCATTTATTACAATCTTCACATTGAATTTTATAAATACCCGATTTCTCTCCTTCATCTATTTTATCCTTTGTATTTCCTAATAGTGTTCTTAAATTATTGTTTTTATTTGTTACTATATTAACCCCATAATATTTGAAAATTCTTGTTAAGCCATACGAAAGTTTGGGATAAAATACCATTGCTGACCTAATTATTTTATTTTCTAATCTATTATTAAGTGTAACCATCCTAAGTTCCTTTGACCATTTATGTTTCCTAACCATTTTCAAAATTAAATCTTTTTCGTACCCATTAAATTTAGCGATTTCAGTTATTAATTTTAATTCTTTGTCAAAATCTTTTTTCTCTAAGGGGATATTAACTAATCTAAAAAGCATACTATTAAATATAGACATTTTTTGTTGCCAATGGTGATTCGAATTTTTATGAATATATCGAAACGTGTGTGTTTTCTTCCGATAAATTTCAAATTTTAGCTGATTATCTACTCTTTTAATTAATAAGTCTAAGAATGGTAATTTTCCTTCTAATTCTATTTCATATGTAAATTTTATTGAAATTTTTATGAGTAGATTTGAAATCAATATTAAAAATACTAATGACAATTTTCCAAAATTTTGGGTTAGGTATGTAGATGATATTCTTGCAATAGTAGACGAAACATTTAATATAGACTTTTTCCTTCAACACATTAACTCCCAATATCCTTCAATAAAATTTACATATGAAATAGAATTAGAAGGAAAATTACCATTCTTAGACTTATTAATTAAAAGAGTAGATAATCAGCTAAAATTTGAAATTTATCGGAAGAAAACACACACGTTTCGATATATTCATAAAAATTCGAATCACCATTGGCAACAAAAAATGTCTATATTTAATA
This sequence comes from Schlechtendalia chinensis, assembly GCA_019022885.1. Classification (NCBI taxonomy): domain Eukaryota; kingdom Metazoa; phylum Arthropoda; class Insecta; order Hemiptera; family Aphididae; genus Schlechtendalia; species Schlechtendalia chinensis. The sequence goes on along the minus strand of CM032339.1, from coordinate 9,056,099 downwards.
GTATGCTTTTTAGATTAGTTAATATCCCCTTAGAGAAAAAAGATTTTGACAAAGAATTAAAATTAATAACTGAAATCGCTAAATTTAATGGGTACGAAAAAGATTTAATTTTGAAAATGGTTAGGAAACATAAATGGTCAAAGGAACTTAGGATGGTTACACTTAATAATAGATTAGAAAATAAAATAATTAGGTCAGCAATGGTATTTTATCCCAAACTTTCGTATGGCTTAACAAGAATTTTCAAATATTATGGGGTTAATATAGTAACAAATAAAAACAATAATTTAAGAACACTATTAGGAAATACAAAGGATAAAATAGATGAAGGAGAGAAATCGGGTATTTATAAAATTCAATGTGAAGATTGTAATAAATGCTATGTAGGTCTAACAAAAAGAAATATAAATGTTAGGTTTAAAGAACATTTAAGAAACGTTAAAAATCAAGAAGACGAAAAATCTCCTGTCGCGGAACATTTATTGAATACCAACCATAATATTAAGTCAGTAAAACTTTAAAAAATGTAATTAATTATAAAGAATTGAACATAAGAGAAGCAATAGAAATGTCAAAAAATAAAAATAATTTGTTAAACTGGGACTTAAGTCCATTACAAAATTCATTATTGAAATTAATTTAATATAAACAGAATAGCGATAACATAGAATTCCGGTCTGCGTGATTGGATGACTCACGACCAATCGGAGGGAGTTTGTGCTGTCGTCATCGATAATAAAAACTGTATAAATACGGGCGTATATAGAATTTAACGGTTAGTAGCTTGCGCTGATGATGACAACGTAGTTGTCGAAATACGTATACGCGGTTATTGTGTATAATTTTTGTGATTTGGGTTTCAAACATTTTGTGTATAGTATCATGGTTAAGCAAGTATTTTTATTAATTATTTACCTGCACAATTCATCAAACACATAAACTGTCACGTGAGGTTTTTTAAAAGCAACAGCATGAACCAAGACTAAATCTAAAGCCTTGCTATAGTTGAATTTTCTCAAAGCATTATCAAACCTGCTCATCTGATCAGGTAACATTATCGGGACAGTGATATCAATACCATCAGACTGAGCAATTACCGAAGCCATTGCTTGTCTCTTTTTACTTTCTGTATTATGTTTTACAGACGTGTCTCGTTTAGTTATGTTCACAATACCATCCACTGTTCCAGCTACAATTGTTTTATCATCTTTCTAAAATATAATTATATAATTTATAATTAGTACGTATTATATTTATTTATGAAATTAAATAATTTAAATTGTTTAGAATAGTTTTTTTAAATACTTTTAAAATTGTATTTTGATATACAAAGAATATTTTTTTTTTTTGCTAATTTATTCACTATAAAAAAAAATTCTTTTACTATACAAACATATAGTTTTAATGTAAAAATTGTATATTTTATAAAATAAAATATACAATAGAAAATATTATGATATAAAATCACATTTTTTTTTAACAGCTTTATTGTACAATTTTTAATTAACTCTAATATATTTAAAAGAAAACTTTAGGTATAATTCATATACAGTTTAATAAGTATATACGCTTACGCTAATATCAATACTGAGTACTGCACTCGGATAAGTAATATCATGTGATAGTTGGAATGATGATACATTGTAAATTTTAACATGTTTGTCTAAGGACGCAGTTACGATGGCTGTACCTCGTTTAGCTAAGCATAACGCAGTTACAGTCTTATGATTCTGAGTGAGTTTAGCCAACAATTTACCAGCTAAAACATCCCAAATGCGAACCTCGGTACCACCTAAAATACATTTGACAATTAGACATTGACTTAATTCGAATTTACTTCATAACTATGTGTTGACTATAATGTTTTAAACATTAACAAAAATTAATTTTAAATATATGTATATTACCAGCAGATATGAGTAAACTTCCAGAAGGTAGAAACATTAGACTTTCCACAGGTGCTTCATGGTCAACTGACATAGTTACAGATTTAGTTCTTGAATCAAACATATTAATTAGCTTATCATAGCCACCAGAAACAACTATATTTTCAGAAATCGGAGAAACACATCCAGCTCTAATGTAGTCCTATAAATAAACAAAAATAAGATTTTAGATAAATACATAACACAATCATCTATTTATTATAGTTTTATTTTGATAGACTTTTTTATAAGGAAGAAATTCAAATATAATAAAATACAAAACTAATTAAAAAAATCATACTCAGTGACCCCATTAAACATATTATTTTTAATATAAGACTATATTTTACAACACAAGAAAATTCAATCAGGTAGCTAGAAAAATGATGCAAGTAATCATTTTGCTGATCACCCAATCGCATTTTCCCATGATGTTGAATAAATACATTATCCATTTTATGATAAGTACTTTGTATTATTTATTAGAAAGCTTTAAACAAGTAATCAAATTTAAAAACATTTAATTGAAAGGTAATCTTATATATTTCATGACTACCTAAATTATTATGTAATTTAATATTTAAATGTCTTATCACAAAAATGTTTGAAAAAAAACTTGCAATCAATTGCAATCCAACACTTATGTTAGCCTATAATAAACAAGTTGTTTATTTGGACTGTGAGTGAGTTTGTAGAAATGAACAATTTTGTATACGTATTACAGTACACTTAATAATCTTTCAGTATAATCCATCATAAATGATGGGACTTTATTTTTATAATCATATTAAACATTAAATTTTGGATCATAAATATTAATGCATGGCATTATTTTATAATTTTTCGAAATATTTACCATATGATATCCTTCATAGTGACCACTGATTTGTTGACTACTTATATCCCATAGAGAAACAGTTTTATCATCTGAAAAACTTGCAATATGATGTCCGTCTCTTGTGAAAAACGTTCGGTGAACAGCTCTAAACCGATAAAATATCATATTAAAAAGCCGAAAATATTGTAACATTAAAATAAACTAACGCTTTATGTCCTCTAAACTGTCTCAACATAGATTTCGTATTAACTTCGAATAACCGCACAATAGATTCTTCACCACCAGCGCACAATAACTGACCATCGCTACGAAAAGTGGCGCCATAAGCAGCTTCTTTAAATTTGTTGAGATTTTTCGTTACTACTTTTGTGACGGGGTTATAAACTTGAACCTAAAACAAATGATGTCATTTAGATGTCAAACGAGACGATTATTTATACCGAGGGAAATACTTACGCGGGCAGAACATGAAACTGCAAAATGATACGGTGCGCGTCGTGAAAAATTGACATAATCTATCGGGCCGAATTCTTTGACCAATACTGGACTCTGAGGAAAACATAAATTCAATGACAAAGGTCAACATGTTCGAAATTGTATACTTACGGTTAATTTTTTCCAATACGAATCTTCGACAGTGCACGACTCGTTTGGACGGGCAAACGGTTTTACAAATGATTTTTTAAACGAAGTCATACTTTTTCTTTAACACAACCGAACAGATAACGAATTAATCATAATATAACAAAAGGATACACATTAAGTATATATATGTATATGTATATGTATATATTTATATGAATACGTATTTATCCTAATCAAGTAAATAAACCAATTTCAAAATTCATACAAAGAAAACAAAATACGCATCGCGAATTCGAGACTCCAGAGAGTATTTAGATTTTTGAATTTATTATCAAAATTCAAAACATATTACAATAACCTCAAAATAAATCTCATTGGTTTGTTCGGTGTAGTCAAACACGTTTTGTTATCACGACAATGAAATGTTCGTCGTCGTTGTTCGTCATCCATCGTGCGGTCTTTCTCCACTGACCGTTTTTCAGCGGTACTTTACGCATTCAAATAATGTTTTCCAAGCGTTTTCGATTCGATAGCTTCATCACTTTCGAGTTAAACATCCACAATTCAACAGCGATACGCAATTATAGTATATTTGGGTGCCAGTTAATTTTTGGTCACCACAAAATGATCGAAAATGATTAAATTGTACGTTTTCTGATAGTAAATGCAACCTGCCATTGTTGCCTGTTATTAACTGTTTTTATTGTAAATCGAGTTTTAATCGACGCCAATACGTAATACATCTTTTTTTTTTTTAGTAGAAAAAACAATCTATACACACAATTTTGTACAATAAGTCATTAACGATAACAGATGATGCAATAATATGAATCGCATATGATAGGTGTAGAACTGGATGGCCGACAATGATCAATCCCATCGATAACAAACAAACGAAATATAAACAATTATTAATTCTACTCAGATATTTTATATTTTATATAAACTAGAATAACACTTCCCGATCGCGGCAAAGGTCCCACCACACAGTCGGCGGACCCTACTCACACTGACTTGGTTGCGACCGCGAATGTTACCTACGGCCGTACTCATCATTATCGCAACGGACACGACAACATTTACCGAGTTAAGGTTCGTCACACACACACGCGTACACTACATAGGAAAAGTCACCCATTGGTATTGCCGCAATGACGAGATAAACGTATATTTTACGTTATGTTATCTAGGCGTAGATTGCAACTTCTTTGTAATACGTGAAGGGGGCTCGGTCAAGGATACCATTAGAAGACACGGTTTGAATTAAAGGATTAGTATTCCGTGTAGGTTTCGTGTGAAAACGCTTGTAATGCATTTTTGCAAGTTTGTTTACACTTTTAAGTCGTTTGTAAGTCGTTGTGTAGAGCTTGGTTTGTTATAAACCAGGGAACACCAGTAATAATTCAAAACGTTATATTTTGAAATGACTGAACGGGACGTATGTTTGAGGGTTTGGCCGAGTCCTATATTTGAATACCATAAGACCAGAGTGGTCTAATGATGGTTTTGTATACGAGTATTTTAATTTGGACTTTAAGAGGAGTCGGAAAAGTTGAAGTCTAATATTGGCTATGTTTCTTTTGTTTTTAAAGCGAGGGCCCCAGGTGAGACCGTTTGTCATGTATAATACCTAGATACTTTGTTTCGTTGAAAACGGGAATGGTTACATTGATTAATTTAATTAATAGATAGACGTCTATTCTGTTTTAATCGTGTATTCCGAATTATTCAGTGATCGGTTAACCGTCGATCGTCTGTATAGGTTTTAACGACTATTTTATCACAAGCGGCAAATATTAAAAATTTCCCGGGTTTCTTTATATAAATACGCGAGTTATACCATTCTCGTTCACACGGTCGAATGTCATACTCATGCAGCATTATTAGATATTTATTTATAAATTAATCAGTCGGATACTAAGATTGAGCAGTTTACTAAAATATGAATACACGGCAGGCCGGACTATAGGAGGTCTTCGGCCCACTATTCTCGGCAAACTACGGTCCCAAAACCCACGTCCAAAATAAATTGACCAATCATTACCATTTTCAATGGTAACCTGTTTCTATAACAGGCGCAACACAGAACAATAGCAAAATAATGATAATAATTAAAATATCAGACTTTTTAATTTCTATTGTAAAACGAAAGTAACTTTCCAAGCAAATCATAAGATAATGTTCTTATGCCTTATTTAAAATAAATATAATTAAAAAAATAATAATAATTTCGGATTTTTAAAAACTTGAATATTTTAGTCTAGATATTGTGACTGTGAGTTTTTTTACTTTTTTTTTGATCGAACACTATAATTTTAATCATCGATTTCGTTGCATATATACTGCCAGTGATCTGTTTTTTTTTTTTTAAGATCATCCCTGAATTCGTCTACATAAACGTATCCAATTAAAACTCTAGCCAATTCGAGTTTAGATATACGGACATTTTGGGGTCTTGTTAATAAATCAAATCTAAATACAACTGTTTAATTCATAATCAACGTACCATTCTATATATCATAACATTAAATCGGACCATTTACTTTGTGATATGCAAGTCGCAAATAAAAGTCAAAATACAATTTTCTACTCGTTTTCAAAAATGTCTAACCGATCATTCAATTATTCTTACAAAACGATTATCATTATAATAAATTCCAGGGAACCTTTCAGAAAGACTTACAAAAGCGTTGTCGTAACCTACTTTCCGTTTAATGTGTATATAAACGTTAGAAATATCGACAATGAGTGGCTTCTATAACTCGAAATTTCACAGTGGAATTCATCGCCAAATATCATACAAGTACCTAAGTTTATCGAACTAGAATTCAATAGATTGTATACTTGAAATAAAGTGGAGAAGCCGGTTTTGAAGAAAGGTACATTAATTTTTAATCATATGATATTTGTCGTTATTCGAAAAGTAATTTTTAAAAAAAATTCCTATAGTTTTCGAAAAAATTCGGAAACATACGTACGTTGAAATCGGTATTTCTTTAAGCAAGAGTATGAAACAAACACTTGTGTGTTTTGTTTTTTTACATCTAATATTTTTTTAACTTTATTGCTTATCATAATAATTGCTTTCAAATTAAAAATAATAACACAACACTGACTTGCACAGTTGTGCCAAGGTCAATAAGAGCAAAACAAAACGAGTGATTTCTCAACGCACAGACTCGGTATCTTGTCGATGTATTTAAAATTTTTAAGCATAATATTATAAATATCGTATTTAATTATTACAACGACGTATCGTGTTCTATAAATTTGCCAAAGTAAATAAATTATTAAACGTATGAAAACCAACGTACAGGTACATTAACCGTTTGATTAATAAATAAAATTGAATTTAATATGATAACTTCTTGAAAATCCATGCTTGTTAATTTTTTATCCGTTTGTGAAAATATGTATTTTGTTTGATTACAATTTGTGAATATATAGGTATTGGAATAGTAAACGAGTATATCTAATGCATAATATTGAGGCTTGGGCAGAAAACAGAAAGCGTCCAACGAAAACCGTTCGAAATAGTTTTTTTTTATGAAATCTTTAAATAAAAACAGTGGTGTACGTGACTATACAGTATATTATTGACCCATCTCAATCATTCCGACTCTTAAGGTATTTGTACCAGTTAGATGACTATTCGCTTAGGTTTGAGACTGGAAAACTTGTCTACATATGTATACATGATTTACGGTTTGATTTAGGTTCGGTACATTATTCATTGTACTAATAATAGTAAATACCTACGGTACACGTGCATATGACAAGTTGAAATCCTATCCTGCAGTAGAATATAAAAACAATAAATCCATCGTGGTTCTTCTGATGCGTAATATGTATTGAAAATAGAACGGAAACACATTCTGACCTAATTTTTGGTTATATTACAGCTTTATTTTATCGTAATCATAATTTTATAATCTTAAACAATATATCAGACACAAAAAAATGAACTTATACACAGCTTAACATATAATTTTATACGATTATATCTCATTAAATACTATAACAAAACATTATAAACAATGTAAAAATTGCACGCGTGTATTTTGAAGTTAACTTGTTTTAAAGTTCATCGAAATTAATGTTTGAAAATAGATATTAACGAGACTCAAAAGTATTATATGCGAACCCTTTCGATTTTGTACACATACGTTTTTAATAAATGGTTATTATCTTTTTTATTAATTATGATCGATAGTTTTTAGACGATTTAGTGTTTAAAATTGTTTGTGGAAACATCTACGATTTTTCCATTGGACACAAATGGCACATATTATATTTATTGCTTCGCTTATTTGGCATGCTTACCTGTATATACATCGTAATATTATATTAATTGTAGTGTAATTCAGGTCACTCATCTACTCATGTATGTATAATATATTTTTAGACTAATACATTTCTGAAACATTTTTTGTAGTAATTTTATGAAAAGTATGTTTAATATAAAAGGCTCTTATATTTTTTGTTCGTGTTCATTAAGTTAATGTACGGTCTGCAATATGCTTATGACAATAACAACAAAATTAATGAAAAATGTTACCATAACCGTAAAAATATGATTAATGGTCATGCCGTATGTGTTATCCCTTAAGGTATAATTTTGCAAGTATAATATAATTTACTGATATTAAATTACGAAGGTAACAACTACCCTAATCGTCAATGAAAAAAACTGATTCAACTGAAACGCAAACATATTATAATTAAGTTATTAAAACCTACCTATTTATTTATACGTTTTAATTAATTTATTATTGTTGATTATTATCTCTGAATATAAATGACAAAAAAAAGATTTCATAAAAAACGGTCCAACGAAAAAGTACACGAGTATTTAATTATTTTGGGAAAAATTCGATGTACACGGTCTTTGTTTGTAGGTACGATGGCTGTTTATGTGTTCATGCCTATTATCCATCAATACGTATTAACATATTATTATATCAAAACCACTCTTCGTGCGTATTGCCACGGCGCGTGAATAAAATTATAGAATATCATTAATTATTATAAAAATGGTCAAGAAGAATTTCGTCTACAATGTTGTCAGTCCGCTTTCGATATTCAAAGATATCGAATAAGAACAGTTGAAATGTGACTTTTTAATCATTCATTCGTTGATACAAATTTCAGTATTGAACACCTGCGTATAAACATCGGTTTCGTGGGCTTCGTGGTCGCCCGCAAAAACGTGCATTTTTTTAGAGTGGGAAGAGGTGACTTCAAACGTAAAAACGTCAAATTCATTTATGTTTTAATTGGAAATTATTATCGTGTATAATCGTATGAATGACATCAAATTATTTCATTACAAAAAATATGAACATATCACTATAAAATATAAATTTGGTACAAAAAGAAAAAAAACCGGACAAATTATAACGACACGCGATAAGCCGTTGTCACCTTTCGTAACGTAAACGTGCAAAATCACACGTTTCGTGTTGTATTAAAAAATAACGAAATCCAATCAACACGTTACTTTAAATATTATATATTATTTGTACACATTAACATATCGCTGTTATTTTAATATTGTACAATAATGTTCTTAAAAAAGAGGCCTGTGGAAGTTAAAAAAATAAAACTAAAAATCCAAATAGGGGTAAATGATTCTTTTGCCCCCATCTCCACCTACGGGCGCTTGTGTATGTTTTTATAAATTTGATATAAACATAATATATATGTGATATAAACACGAACAAAAAAACAACGCCCGTAATAGTTCGTCGTCTTCGTTAAGCATATATTCGACACGGTTAGTACGGAACATAATAATTTTAAACGGTTTTATAATAATTATGTGTAGTGTGTATAATGTAAACGAGAACGACCGACTTTTGATGCGACTACAAATCCTCCATTGGACGGTTGTTATTTTATTGTTCTAAAATGATTTTCGAAAATATTCGCAAAAATCGATATTAACGTTGTGTGTAATCTTGTGCCAAAAGTCGATTTATTTTCTTAACTCTAAAAATTTGAGGTTTTCGTTTTGTTTTTGTGAGTGTATTTTTTCTTTTTTACGTTTCGTCAATTCATTTAATGATGTTCAGTGCATTTGCATGTTTACCGTTTATTTAGTAATTTTCTCGGAGCCATCGTTCCACTGGTGCTGAAATTACACACCATTATAAGTGGCATAAATATCTAATATTTTAAATGACACTCGCGTTATTCAGCGAAAAAATAGTTGTAGAAAGCTTTATAGGAGTAAAAATAACAATATTAAAACGTGTTGTATAGTGGACCAAACATAACACACTTTTTCGAGCGATCGTTTTTTTTTTTTTTAAGCCGACAAATAGGTACTTTTAAACTATACCACATTTGGTCTGATGACCATAATTTTTTAACGTTGTTTTTGTGGGCATTATTATGTTGAATATAATATCTTTAAAACCGGTTAATAAGGTTTAAGTAAACAAATTATTTTTGATGTTTCAAATCAAGCTTTTATTTCATTAATAACATTTTTAGTAATAAATAATATAAAATTAAAAAAATTAAAGTAAAGTGTAATAAACTAAGGTTTTATTACATTATTTCGATAAATTAAAAAACATATCAATATTTTATAGTAATGTTATGAACTGTTCGATTTTTGAACCGAACACAAAATAGTTCGATTCGAATATCGAACCAAAGATAATCGTACCGAATTTGTCTTTAAACAATAAAAAATGTTTAAATGATTAAAATTCAATGTGTTCTGTTTTTAGGATGGTTAATAATTTTTTTAAGCAATTCGCAGTGATACGAATTCGTCATTAACGACGTATTTTTCGTTATCAAAATTCGTTATATAATGTAATAATTATTCACAAATCTTTTCCTTCGGGGTTTGTAACATCATAACTTATAATTAGTATTACTATTATTATTATGGTCCCTAATATTATATAAATATTAAATAGTTTCACGTTGAAATATTCTATCGTTTTTATTACTATAACCATATTTGAATATACCTACTATTATAATACGATTTAAATTTTATCTGTCTACACTACTTGTTGGATAAATTTATATTTCGTTGAAAGGCGCATAACTAAAATAGTATACGTTATTTTAAAAAGTAACTTTTAAAGTCTATTTAAAAAATGAATTCGTTTAATAATCATATAAGTTAAAATATACATAAATTTATATCACGTACATTACACACTTATATAAATATACTTAATACACCATCACTCAAGTTTCAACGACCTAACCTATATTACTTTTTAAGTTTTCAATCACATTTCTGTAATTTAAATATTCCTATTTCTACACTTATTTATAAGAGAAAAAAAAATCACTGCCCCTTAAATAATATATACCTTTTACGGACTCACATTTACATTTCAAATTTATGTTTTATATATGAATTAATGCTAGTACCTGTTTGAGTTCTTGAGGTGCGTGGACAAAATGGAAATTGTCTAGATACTTTTATAATTGAGACCATACTTTAAATTAATGTTATTATAGTTATTTAACGATGTACAGAAGTAAATTTCACTTAATAAATTTAACGGCTAGTTAATTTAACTAACGGATGCAATTTATATATGAATATGAATAAAAATTTAAATGAATTTAAATTATATTGATTTCATAACGGGAATCGAAATGACTATAATATAATTAAAATAGCACATGGTCCACACAATTATTTCTTATAGACAAGACACGGATTTAATTGAATTTACCTTTTTTTCTTCTGAATGACACGGTGTTTTCAATGCTACAAATGTGTTACAAAGATTTTTTGGAGCGCATTTTTTATATCTTTTCTAGAAATATGAAAAAATCGCATTAGATTTAAATATGAAATCCAAATTTTTTTTTTCATCAAAGCGACCTCAAGGTCTTTGTCAATACTTATCACAAGTGGGTAGTAGATAAATCATATGACTTATTTATATATGTGTATATTACTGTATGTATAACACTACCCATGTTTTTCAAGAAGAGACGTGTGTAAGTAGAGTGGTTTCTAAAAATTAAAACTGTAAATAATATTTTTTATGTTATTACATTTTTAGATATTTTTTCAGAATTTTTCTATCATAAATAATTTTATTGTTAAGGCATTTTTTGCATAACTATAAACTACATATTTCATTTTCATTTTGTATTCATCAAAAATAAAAAACGCAATAATTTTAATTGCATTTTTTTTGGGGGAGGGGGAGCATTAAAACCCAAGCCCTACTTACAATAATCTAAATCGTTAAACAAAACACTATTTCTGACCGACATGTATATATATATAGAGTGTTACACTTTCCTAGAACAATCCTTGTCTCTGTTTTACACGTTAAATGAAAAATTGGTACGGTTCGCAATATTCAGGCTTCCTAAAATTATAGAAATGTTATTTGTGTGGGCCGCAAACCGTAATCAAAACGAGTCGAATTTGACGGTACCGATTTTCCATCACATGCTTGACACACAGGCAACATTAACTACATCGGTTTTTGTATTTTACATTTTTGGGAATCACTTGTTAATTTTCCAATATCATAGAAATTCACGACATGATTTATGCATTTTCCGAAGTAATTTTCAACTATATTTATTTCAGTTCCGAATTAGATATTTATATATTTTCCTTAGAAACGAATGTACTAAATAATATTCCAAGAATTCGAAAATCAATCGATAAGCCACGGAATTAAAATCACAAAACTCAATTTATTGCCACGTGTTTCGCATGTCCCAGACAAAGAAGACCAATATGACAAAATACGTTTTTGAACGGCCGATATTTGAATATACCATCGTGTGATGCACACCGATAGGTTCTTTCGCTATACGCTTTGTTCGTATAATATGTGCTCGATTTTTGATTAACCATTACGGCGACCGACGTGGTTGACAGGAAGAAGAAATTAAAACATATTGTCGTACGATATGGTCATTATAATCGATTTGCTTCCGTGAACTCCGAAGTATTATCGGGTCAACGTTTGTAATAAGGACACTAAACACGGTTTACAAATAGGCGAAGAATCGTCAATTAACGAATTAAATTACACACGTGTGTACCACGTATAAGACTAATGATAACTATTAATTTTCCCGTGTATATAATAATATCGTTTTGTAAATTGTTTTTTTTTTTTTTTTATGAATCGAGCAATTACATATATTAATATTAAAAATAACACACTTTAACAATATGTCCGTCTACATCGAAAAAATTTAGGTTACGGATCTATAATGTAAAACGCGAGGATTCTATTTACAAATTAATGATGATAAAAATAAATGTCATTAAAACTATATAACATCGTACCATACCAGTACAATTGATAATAGAATACAATCTATATATTTATTTCATAATCAATGCTAGTACTATACACTAAATGATCATTCATTTTTTATGCAGAAATATTATAAATATAAAATGCGCGTAGGAAAAACATAAAAAAATATAACTAAAAGTAAATAATTTCTACTAAATTAGATTGTTATCTTATATAATCCTTTTTTTAATACAGTAATTTGTTCTCCGAGTTAATAAAATATTCTTCAATACCACATTTTTTGTAATGTGTGTTTTTGAAATATACTTGTGAAAATACTGCGTACTGTTACTGATGTGTTTCGATGAACTTTAAACAAAATACAACTGATGTACAAGTATTTAAAAACTCGTTACTTAAAACTAACTATTAAATTCATAATTTATATACTCTATATATTATGCATTTATATAAATTATATAGCAATTATAATTAAGTTTAGTAAAACGAATAACTTACCTACTAATGTTTACTACAAGTTTTTATTTTCAAAATGATTATGATTTGAAAACAAAAAAGTTATAATACTCATATTTATTATTGTGAATGTAACACACACACACATATGTATAATATATTACAAATTATATTTTTTGTTAGTTTCAGCAGAATAAATAATATTTATGTCATAGGTATTAGTTATACCTATTAGGTTCAATTTATTACCTCTTTAATACTTTATTAGTTCAATTCATATATATTTACATACTATTGATAAGTATTATAAAACTAAAAATTTATAATTAAAAAAATAATATTCAAATTATGATTTTTCCCCGTCAATATTAACTAAAGTACATTATAATAGAAATCTAAGCCCTTAAAGTTGAAGCTATAAATATTAAACAATGTAAAAAAAAAAGATTTTTTTACCATGTTATAATATATAATATTATATGGGTATACATAATTTCTATGAAATTTCAAAATAAATTTCTTATATAAGTAAAAAAAACAATATAATTTATAAAATTGATTAATTAACATTAGTTAAAGATTTGGGCTAACATTACAATTTATAAGTAATTAAAATATGGACACACTAGTATAGTATGCATATATGTATATTATGATGATAAATTAAGACTGGTGATATTGACGATGAAATAAACAATAAAATACGTCAAATACAAATATACATATATTTCATGAACAATAAATAATAATGTTTCCAATAACATTTCAATATTTAATATGAATCAATAATCACAATACTTAACATATTTCCTGTTTTTAATTTATTTTGAGTAATTTTAGAATCAATGTTCCGGAGATTATAGAAAATATAATAACTTACATCGATTAAGAAATGTAAATTTAATAATTCATTTTATCGTCGTTCTACGTTCATCAGTTATTTCATTAACACAGGATAGAATGTATAAATATAATATTTATTATTTTAATACTGATGAGAACGTTTTATAATAGTCGGAAAATAATTTAAACACTCATTTTAGTTACATTAAAACCTGAAGTTTCGCAGTTTTAGTGTGTTTTATTGTGAAGATATTAGTGTGAAAGACTTTAGAAAACGCTATTGCCAACGCTATGGACAATATTCAATAACAGACGACGAATTATTGTTAAATTATTGTGATTTATTTTTCTAGGAGAAATACTGCAAATAATTTTATGAATAGTGAGTAATATTAAAAATTCACGTGCGACAAAGATCGCAGTGGTTTTAACTAATGATCTAACATAAAGATGAAAGGATACAGTGGCGGTCGGGAGAAACGGTTATTATATTAGAAACGATTTAACGATTTAGAAAGATTGTTCTTTTTTGTATATAATAATTATTTCTTATGTAAATAAGCGTTACCAAATCATTATAGTTACTCGTCAACAGGTCTAACTGTTAAGTTTAGGTACATGTTTAACATCGTTGTAAAAATAATTTTTAATAGTACTTGAAATATTATTCAAATACTCCTCTAAGAAATGTGCGAGTACTTAAAAGAACAAAAACGGTTTCAAATGCTAAAATAAAAGTTGACATTTATTACAAATATGTGATTAAAAAAAAAAAATTACCGTATGTCGTTAGTTATGTAGTAAAGTATTAATACTTAAAAATTTATAAAAACCGAAAAATCGCGAAGTTTAACGGTATTTAATTTTAGACATGGTGATATTTGTCTATCAGTGACAATATTTCTTGTCGACATGGAACAGCGATAATAATTCGTACAACTTGTAAAAAAGTTCAAGAAATATAAATCGATAAAGTGTTTTGTACTTGTTTTACCGATAATTTTATTCAAAAATATTTTATTAAACGCTTGAGAATAAAGGTGTTTTAAAGAACATTCAATACTAGGGAAATTATTGAAATATCTGCGTTTGAAACGCCTGACAAATAAACCACGCGGAACTCATACTCATTTAAGACGGGAAAACGGTTAAAAACCAAATATATATATATTCAGTGGCGTAGTAACGACGGGGGAGGGGGGGGGCGCAACTCTTATCCGAATTATTTAAATTATTTACGTGTTAAGAAAATATGGAATTTTGAAAAACCTTGAGACGTTTAAAGGTTTGGCAAAGAGAAATGCACGTGGACCGCTCGGCAGTAGCGTTCATTTGCATATCCGCAGGAAAATTGATATTACGGCTGAAGAAGTAGTCAACAAATTTCCCGAGAAGCGTAGACGATTGTTATTTGTAATTTATTTTATGTTACCAACGATTTCGTCGAAAACAAACGCGATTGCGTAATTAGACCTAACCGTTCTAATGTCGCCCGCCAGTACTTAATCGTTGACAGAAATATGAATACTTCGAATTACGACAAAACACGATTACCTTTGCGTTGGCAAAGACAGCTTTTAGTGAAAACCATAAACCGTACGCTTCAAAAAAGATACGTCTCAATATCGAGAAGAGACGCATCAAAACGTATGAATGGAGTGCCGCGACATATGGATGTGAAACAAGGCATCATAAACGATACCGAAAAGAAAAAAACTAGAAGCCGACGACGAGATGTGGTGTTGGAGGCGTATGGATAGGATAAGTTGAACACAGATTATGACGTCCTCGAAACTCTTATATGGGACAAACGAAAAGTGATGCAAGCGTCAAAACGTTCAAGGAACTAAAAGAAGAAGGCGAGCGAGCGATCGATCGAAATTGGAATTCTAGATCAACCTACGGGTTGTTCGAAAAAAACCGAAAACAAAGAACGATTTACCCACGGACGGAGCCCGACTGAGCCGAACGTACTGTTGTAATATTTTCGACAATAAAGCCCTAATTAACCCTAATCGGACGGTCGGGTTGGGTTAGATGTGATGTGATGACTGTAGCTGTAGCGGTTCCGTGCGCGCGCCCGCGACCAACGAAGAAAGCGAAGCGACCGTTATCCGGGCAGACCGCGTCAGTTCGCGCCGACCGCTCGTCAGCGCCGCACGCGACTTTCGTGACCGCGCGAACGTCATCGCCGTGACGACAACATGCAGTCGACCGCGGTCGGTCGTGCGCACCGGTGACGCGCGCACGTCGACGTTCCGTTAATCGCCAAAGACCGCCCGGCGACAGAGGAAATGGCAAAGACCGTCGTCCGGCCAGCGACGTCTTTGTGGTTAGGACTCGCGGTACTCGCGGTCCTCGCGGCCGCCGTCGTGATGGCCGACGACGGGACGACGACCGACGACGGGACGACGACCGGCGACGGGACGACGACCGACGGAGACGACGGCGGCGGCGGCGGCGGCATCATGGACGGCGTGTTCCCGTTCAGAGCGCTGCAGTTCTACAACGCCGTGGCCGGTTATCTGGAGTATTTCTACGACGTCGTCGTGGCGCCCATCGCAGGTAGACGTTTCTCGGCTTGTCGACGCTTTCGCGCGTTCGGTCCGTCCGCTTTCAAATTCGTATTCGACGTTGGCGCGTCGCGAGATCTGAAATCGCGTTAAGCCTACGCGGTCCCGTTGACGGCGATCACCGCGTTTTCATCGAAACGATATAACAACAGACACGGGCGGCCCCGTCACACGGAACGCGCGTTGTGTTTTGCGTCTGGGAACATGAAACTCGCCTGCGGTTAATCGATGCGCGATCGATTTCGCGGACCCATGTAACGGTCCTTAGACTTCAACATCGATCGGGGCAGAACCTTCGGCTAGCAAGATCTGTCGAGCACGGTCCAACGCCATCTCTCGTTGACTGTCGATTTCCGAACGGGCAAATGGATTGAAAATACACGCGCGCTAGGTAAAAACGAAATACGCAAGTCGAAATCTCGCCGGTGTACATCGCGCGTTCAAAGTCGTAATTACGCCGTTCCGTCGTCGCCACCATGGCAATTTCGATTGGTCCGCGAATCGCATTTTATTTCGTTCCGCGCGACGGTGTCGGTATTATTTTTATGATGGTCGTATTCCGCGACAAGTACGTTAAACACGGATAATTATTTATGGAAATATCATTTTCAGGATATAATAATATTGTGATTTCGTGTACATTCATTTGTTTCGTACTCGAAATAACACGCATTTCAATTTAATTTAGACAGTCGTAATAATAATAACGATAACAATAATTCATTGTACACAACGATAACCGGCGAAATGGAAATAGGCGCTGAACTTTCAATCCTTATTGTTGTTATACTTAAATACTAATTAATTAATTAGTATTATACTAAACGGGGGGGGAGAAAAGTATTATTATGACCCTATGCACATTTTTAATTATTATTATAGCCATTACGGCAAAATACCTAATATAGAGCTTATGTTTCCACTTGTTATCATTTATCGACTATTTGTTTTGCTTTCAATTTATTTAATTTTTTTTTTTGCCTTCTTCCTTAAACAATTCTCGTGATTTTTACTTATTTTTTTTTATCGTACATTTTAATGGCGATGTTACGAACTGTTCGAAAATCGAACTCGTAATTATAAATATTGGAATCGAACTAAACACAAATTAATCCGGTTCGAATTCGTCCTCCGGTACCTAGGTTTTTTGTTATAACTCGAAATCATTAGATTTTAAAAACTAGATAGTATTTATTTCACGTTAATAATTAATTTTTACCAACTTTTAAATCAATCGAGTACCTGGATGTTTTAAATTAGTTTAAATCCTTTGAATGTTTTATGAAGTTCCATTCGTTCGGGTTCGGGTCCGAACAACAAATTGGAAGTTCGGTTCGCGGTTCGACCTCTAAAATCTGGGCTCGTAACATCACTACTATAATCCTTACCGAACAGACACTGAGGTTAGTACAGGTTTTCCATATAATAATATAATGATTCAATTAGATAAATTCACTCCTATACTTAGATATGTGTAAATAAAATATTAAATATATTCGTATACGGAGCAGCGGGTGTCGGCCCACCGGGAAATTTCACCGTACAGTGACGCCAGTGTACAACAATAATTAAACGATTATCGTTTGAAATTCACAATATTTAGTGGTCTCGATAAATGTTGTTTTAACCTATAATGTCGGAAAGTTTAGATCGACACTTGTCGTAAAAATGATTAACGGCCGGCGCACAATAACGATATCATTTTTTTATTTCCCCGTTTTAAATACTGCGTACGCTCCATTTGTTTTTATTGTCGTAGGTCGTTGCAGTGAATATTTTTGTCTTTGTTCCATAGTTGACTTGACGTGGACATTTTATACAAAGTGTATCATGGAACGTTAAACGAAAGTACACAAAATTTCGACAGGAAACGATGGCCGAAATCGAGAATGAAATAATGTTTGTAAATTTATAACGGTTTTCAAACGATTTACGGTATTCGTCGAAATATGACCGGATGATTAATTATCGCATCGATTAAACGTCATCGTTTAATTGTTAATATAGCACAGATATCATACATTTCGCCGATTTTCTATCAATATTAATAACAATTCTTTATTTTACGTAATCAAAAATATTGTATACTTAATGTATAAGTATAATATATTTATACGTATTCATTACAATTTATTAATATTGATTCATTTTCTTTTAAATAGAAATTACGACTTGTATAGTCGTATACAATACCGATTACGTATAATGAACGTTGAAGTCCAAATATCGAATAGTTATAAATCGACAATTAATTTCTTAATGTTCCGTTCCAATACATATTTTTAGGAACTCACACTAATACGAACGTAAACACGAATCAAACAAGACAGCTTAATGTCTCTTGAATAACAAAAACACGATCATCCGGTTAGGGCCGGGCTCACCAAATCGAATCCCATAACATCGCGTTTCGTAATATTGAAATATTTAGTCTTAACGTTGTTAGTCAGTCGTTCTGCAAGTAAACAGTGATGTATTGGTAAATAAATTTAAGTGTATACGCACATTTTCGAACATGTTCGATTACCAAGAAATTTTTCTCGTTTTGCTCGAAAAACGAATGTAACTAATAGGTACGAATGGTACATTATTTTTATTTTTCATACTTACCATCTGCTATCCTACACAAAATCAAAAGTGTGGATACTATATTATATAATTACTATGTTCATTGACGTCTCGTTCGATTTTAATTCTTTTGGATTTGTTGTAATCATCGGCGGTAGATCAGTTTTGTGTATGCGCAAATGCAACATTTGTCTTTCAAATGAAACTTCCACATTTAAGAAATCGATTTTTTATGATAAAAATAATTAAATATTATTTATAGTAACAACATTAAAATAGTCATTTGATCTATAATCTTCATTATTTATAATATAAAGTCAATCGATATAGAATTTTAATAGTCGACCGTTAAAATTTACAAAAAAAAAATATTTTGTGGTACCTATTCTATACCTATTATTATTATTTATTTAGGTATCACTAAACCAGTTAATAAACAACAATAACAGTCAATATAACTAATAGGTTTAGTAACTATATATTTAATAAATATTTAACGTATATAACAATGTTTTTAGATTTTTAAATTTTAGAACTTTTTTGGACACTGGGCATAAACGAAAAGGAGTTAGCAATTTGTTATGTGTGTATAGGTTTTTCACTTTTGTTTTCGATACTATAGAGTTAAGATATATAATAATTCATATTTTAATATACTGTAGGTATCTAAGTATCTAATTAATTTATAAATAAACAACTAATGTAATTACTGATTTCTGAAGGATTCGGAATACGATTACATTATCAAAACAAAGTAGATGTCTATTTATGGAATATTGTATGCATTTTTTAGTGTAAAGATGTATTATGTAGTAGCATTGATTAAAATTTGATTTACAATAAAAATAGTTAACAGACAACAGGGACAGATTATATTGTTATAGAAAAACTTACAATTTATTAATTTTCAATCATTTGGTGGCGACGATAACTTAACTAGCGTACACCCATAATATTTTTATTTATTACCCTCCAACACACCACTGAAAATAAGTCGATTAAAAAAATGTATAGAGACACTGAGTGTGTTGTTTGAAATAAAATATAATAGTATGCTATAAATTATAATATTAAAAATATATGTATTAATAAACATTTTAAATCGCAGGTTTTCAAATTATTTATACAGTGATAATCGATGTAGGTAATAAAGAATTACATTACACTATAACTAATAATTAATATAGTAAATTAATTTAATGTTTTTAATTTTTATAATATTAATATTAATTAAATTAAAATTAATACCATGTATTGTTAATATAGAACAAAGTAACAATTATGATTATTGTTATTGTTTTTTTAATGGTTATATCGATTAGTGATTAATATTATGTTATTGTAATATATGTTTTAGTTATTCATTTAATCGATAACATGTCCGACGAAATTTAAATATTTAAATGCGTAACATGTAAAAGTTAAATATAAAGACTTTCGATGTTTATTTTTATAAATGTGGGAAGCCGTCAACATCTTTTACATTTACCATGACACTAAAAATCAATCTTTATAATAAATTCTATTCTATTTATATGTAAAAATAAGGACAACGTACAGCGGGATTCTATTATATTCCATATAGGTACCTCCTACCTAATGGTTTATTTGTATCATATTACATAAAAAGAAACACCATAAAATAGAACATGTGTCAATAAAAACGTCGCTAAAAATAACTATAAACGTAATAATAATAATAATAATAATACATTTCCCATTAGTTGTCTTCTACATACTCGTATATACATACATATACATATATATATATACACAGAGAGAGAGAGAGAGATTTTCAGATTTTTTTTTATTTATAACAAACCATGACCCGTTTGACAGTCTTATGTAGAGTATTTGTATAAAATATGATACATTGTTGTGTTTTATGGATATATGTAAAAAAAGAAGTGTATTTGGTAATTACATACAAACGTTGTTCGACAATTTCGATTGTAATATCAAGTTCTCCAGTTCGGATGATTTTACGGTTGTTAATGTATTATATTCAACACTATAGTGCGATTTAATTATTTGGCATACGGTATATAATTTGTTCTGATTATACTGTTTCAAAAGAAGACTATATAATAAAGAAGATTACTTTATGTAGTTACGTTATTCCTATCCAAATGTGTAATATATTTTATTTATTTAAACTTTATGAAATATACAACTTAAATTGTTTTTTAGTTTCGAACTGTGATAATAATCGTTCATAAGTAATAATTTGAGCTCAATTATCGAGTGTTGTGAACTTAGCAGTGCAACTATAGCAGTCATCAATCTAACCTATCCAACAAATTTGTTGGTCATTTGTTGGACATTGTTGGATAACTTACAAAATTTGTTGGACTTTATTTTTGCCGGTATACTTAATTGAACTTTTGCACTGTTAAGTTCACAGCAGTGCAAAAGTTTGTTGGAGTGTTTTTTTTGGGCTCAAATTATACGTCCGTGAAGTTAGCGGCGCAAAGTTAATATTTTTCAATGAAACCTTTCCAACAAATTTGTTGGTCATTGTTGGATAAGTCCCGAAATTTGTTGGACATTTTTTTAAAAGTTATAGGCTTTTTATATTTTGCGCCGCTAACTTCACGCCAGCGGCGCAACTTCAAAAAAACCCCAAAAAAACCATTCAACATTGTTGTACTCGATTTGTTGGTCATTGTTGGAAAGGTCCCGACATTTGTTGGACCTTAGTTTTTTTTATATATATTTTTTTAAATACGCCGGCAACTTCACGCTAGCGGTGCAACTTCAAAAAAACTATCCAACATTATTGTACTCGATTTGTTGGTCATTAAGGAAAATTGAAAATGTAAAAATGTTACTATTTTCAATGTACAACTTTAGAAGATATTTAAGAAGCACATTTATTATTAATGTATGAAATAATTAAAAATAATGAGTATTTAACTTTTAAATTTATTTGGAATCAGATTTTATATAGAATAGTGTATGTGGAGTTACATAAAATAATTTTGCATTAATAATTTTTGCTTTTTTTGTAGGTCGTCATAAGCTTCCCAATGTCCATTATATCTCTTGATGTAGGCAACATAATGCCCTATAGCGTTCAATCCTTTAGGTTCAATAAATGCTGTTATACCAACAGATTGCTCTATACCTAGACAAAATATTATATTAATTTTAAATTTTGTTCGATTCTAATTTTTAAAATTTTTTATAAACTATTATATTTCATTACTTTATCTTTGTACATTTAATATACAAATATGAGTGGCATACCGAAGTGTTGAATTCCGGATCCGGACCCCCTCCCCCCACCCTTGGTATGTATAATAGTAAACTAATATTATAATATTGAAAATTTTAATTTGATTATTTTAGTTGGTTTAAAATAGTATACAAACAAATATAATATTATATGTAGTATTAAATATACTATTAAAATATAAATAAATATGAACCATGGGTAGAGTTGTTAATATACAATATTTCAATTTTTGTTTGTATTATACAGGTATTAAAACAGTACCTATTTTACCGCATAAAACCATGCAGTACTTTATATTTTTAGAAATAAGGCACTGTTTGAAATTTAGTTTTGGTTGAAATTATTGTGATTTTTCCCATATTTACTGAAAAAAATTCTCAGAAAACTTCAACATAAATAAAAATTTAACATTGATTTAATAAAATTAAATTTGAAGTCTTACTTGTACCAACTTTTTTCAAGTTTAAAATCATAATTCATAATTTTAATGTATTTGGGATTTAAATTTTTAACCTGTATCAATTTAGATTTATAAAGAATAAAAATAAAAGTATTTATCGTAATAATAAAGTATCAGAAAGTCTAAAAAGTTAAAATTTTAATTTTGAGGTAGTTAAATTTATAGTTAATTAATTGTGTATTAAAAAGTAACTAAATTTGTAATTTTCTAGTTAAAATTAATTAAAAATATTAGAATCAATTGTGTATACGTTTAGACTAATGATAAGTTAGTAACGGTATACATATACTGTTAAAAATTAAACATTTTAATTTAATTAAAAATATAATATATAATATTTATTATTCAACAATCAAGTTATAATATTTGATTGCTAATTTGTTAATTTTTAATCATACAGTTATAAAAAAATTATTCAAATTACTTTCTTTTATTTGTGACATTTTATTGCTATTTTGGTAATCATATAAACTGAATTTTGAACAAAGGTTTTGAAAAAACTAGGCAATTTAAAATTATAAATATAATTATGAATAATACCTATCATATATCAAAAACACAAATAACGTCCACTTTGATGTTGGAATCGATGTGAAATAATTTTATTTAATTATTGTTAATATAATTATAATTATTACTATTTATTTACTTATTTATTAACCCCTAAAAGCATAAGGCATTTTATTTAGTTTTAAATACCATTAATAAATATATCATAGAAATTCTGTTATAATTTTTTGTTCTTTCAAAAATACTGTTAAAATTATCGTGATAATTGTAAAAAAATTAGATAAAATGTAATTCCATGTGAACTGTACAATAAAAATGACGAATACAATAGTAGAAAGATAAGATTTCCAAAAATGACCAACAAATCGAGTACAACAATGTTGAATGGTTTTTTTTTTAAGTTGCGCCGCTGGCGTGAAGCTAGCGGCGCAAAATATAAAAAGCCTATAACTTTTAAAAAAATGTCCAACAAATTTCGGGACTTATCCAACAATGACCAACAAATGACCAACAAATTTGTTGGAAAGGTTTCATTGAAAAATATTAACTTTGCGCCGCTAACTTCACGGACGTATAATTTGAGCACAAAAAACCGATCCAATAAACTTTTGCACTGCTGTGAACTTAGCAGTGCAAAAGTTCAATTAAGTATACCGTCGAAAATAAAGTCCAACAAATTTTATAAGTTGTCCAACAATATCCAACAAATGAGACTATAATTTAAGCCCAAAAAACACTCCAACAAACTTTTGCACTGCTGGTGTGAACTTAGCAGTGCAAAAGTTCAATTAAGTATACTGGCGAAAATAAAGGCCAACAAATTTTGTAAGTTGTCCAACAATATCCAACAAATTTGTTGGATAGGTTAGATTGATGACTGCTAATGTTGCACTGCTAAGTTCACAACACTCAATTATCGTTACTTTTCGATCATATTTGAGTTTTAACTCATTATATGCAATATTTAATGGTTTAGTTTTAAATAAAACAGTATCGTGCTCTAAAAGTTTTATAAAAGCTATATTTAATGTGGTTACTAAATTGTGAATTTTCTATTATTGGTCATTAATTATTAATATTTAATAAGTAATATTATGTTTATGAATATTATAAAAGTTGGTAAAATATAATATAATGTGTTCAAAACTAAATGTAAGTTTTATTTCTTTAACATTGTTCCATAAATTTTAAAGATCTCTTGATTTGGTTTTTTTGTTTTTGTGAACCCCTTTAAAGTTTAAAGTAAACAGGGAAATCTTAGCTTAATTAAAAAAACCCCATTTTAACTTGAGTATTTGACGTTTATAATTGTAATAATTCATACCAATTTATAATATATTATATTCAATTGCAATAAACGATGGGTAAAATCAGGGGAAGGGAGGCAACCTTTTCACAGGAAGAGCCATTTTTCTAAACATTTACAAAATTTTAATGTTTAATGAGCCTGATTGGCGCGAACAACCTTTTTAGTCGTTGTTAGTGGTAGGTAACATTTTAATTAAAATTGTATCTATAAAGAAAATAAATCTCGATGTTGATGCATATCCTAAAGAACCGCAGATTGAATGCTAAAGAGCTGCAGGTTACCGACCTCTGACGTAGATTATAATAATAGTAATAATAATTATTGTATCGCTTTATAGGTCGAGTTTCAAATAATAAACAAACAACCGACCGAGTGTCATACAAGAAATTTCAGCTTATCAGAGTGAATGCCGTCTAACGAAGATGACGTGCTAGATATCGAAGCGATGTCTGAAGAACCTGGAGTGCAAATATGGATACCTATACGAATGAACAAGACAGCAGATCTCGTGTTGCCACCCAGTGTCGCTAGAGATGCCAAATTGTTTTTGTCCCAACGAGAGATTGACTTCATCGTACTCAGTTCTGATCTAGAAGTACTTGCAAATAATAATAAATATTGCTATTAAATATGTCAGTTAACACAGTTCGATGTATTTTTGTGACTACTAGAGGACCATCAGCAAACAAAATCCTAAATCACCATCTACTAGTCAAAAATCAGAACTAAAAGCAGCCAAAGGACATCTAATGACATGGAACAGATATCACCGTTACCAAGGTAATACACTTATATTACTACATATAATCATTATAGAAAAAATATACGATTTCTTTTTTTTTTCATTCAGCGTTATTTATGATCGTTATTAACTAATAATTAACGACATAATTTAAAAATATATTTTTTTTTTTAATCAAATCCATGATTCGTGAGCAAAATTTTCTTGTCCGAACAGTATACTAACAAATAACAAAAATCACGCATGCTATTAAATCGTATTATATTTACTACTACTATATTTACCTACTAAACTATTAATTAACAAATGCAATTACAACATTACAATTGCATTTTATACACGATTATAGTAATACGTTTAAATCGCATAAGTTATTATTTGAAATTTTTTAGACATTCTCGACTATTTAATGTATCTATCAGAGCGCTATCCTCATTTGGTGGAGCTGTTGCCGATTGGGAAAACGGCAGAAAACCGACCGTTGAAAATAGTCAAAATATCAAGTGGACCAACCAAGGAAAACACTGTCAAACCGGCTATTTGGATCGACGCAGGTATAACACATACTAAACAAATGCGAAATACATAGTTTGTATTTTTGAACGTATTAAAAATACTGTAACCGTAGTCATTGCGTGGCCGAATAAAGGTCACACGGTCCTGCCACTGCGTTTGAAATATACGGTTTTTGTTTTAAAATACACGCGAAAAAAAATATATTTTGTTATTCTTACAATTATTAACGTTAAAGTTCAGGTGCCGGTTTTTGGTCCACGAACACACAGATTTAAAGGAACCCGTTTAAAACCGGTTTTTACCGGTTCGGTTTTAGTCCCTGTTATACATCTGATATACGTGTGTATAATATATAAAATCCTAATACCAATTAGGTATGGAAAAAACCAATCAAAATGGAAATTGAGAAAAATGATTTGTCGCGGCTGGCACTAGAATAATAATATGATGGAACTGTAAAAATTAACAGAAAGTCCGACTGATATGTTTAATAGGCAATATAAAAATGTTAATTAAATGATTTCCGACACTGATATTGCATTAATCGCCTCACTATTAACAAAAGTTAAAACAATAATACTAAGCTTAATGAATTAAAAATTTATTTGGAAATTACATTCAATGATTTTTTCTTTTCGTAAGCTACGCGTATATTTAAAATAAGTAAGAAGATATTCATTATACGAGCATGCCTAATTCTAGGTTTCCACGTCCGATTTATGAATTGAGGTTATAAATCAACACGCCCAATACTCGATAACAGTGTATCATAGTAAATATTCATGTTACGCTGTACACGAGTATTTAATTTAACCCTGACTAGGATGAAGTAAAAGTATTTGTAATTTTGTTACATGTGTGTGTGTGTCGAATTTTGAGCCGTCCAAAGGATCTTGTTTATTTTGTTGATTCATACGTTTTTCATTAGTTGGTAATTTGCTTTCCGTGCATGTATTGACTATTCTAAGTTAGAATTTCTAACCGTTTGCTCCTTGTAATGAAGCAGAATATATCTGACCTATTATACAGTCTCTTTACATCCTCGTTACTTCGTCTTTCATATGAAAGAGTCTTTGAATAGTGTCTTTGAGTTGAAGCTAAATCCGTATATAATCCATAGCACTTTTCTATCAAACGTGATTAGTCTTCAACTATCTCCTCGGATCAATGACCAAATTTCATTAACGTACGTAGTTACATATTTCGTGTGTGTAACTATTGTATAATAGTACCTTCAACTCTCTAGAAAATAGCTTAGGTCTTAAAAGTTTTGTGATACTGAAATAACAACTAGTCCCACTCATCACGATACTTTGTTTATTTCTACGTGCATATCGTTCTTGTTATTGATATTGTTGACGTATACGTATTTGAAACTATCCACTTTTTCAAACGTATAGTTTACTATTTCTATAGTTTAGATTTGGCGCTCTTTTTGAAAAGACCATATACTTGGGTTTCATCTCGTTCATATGTATCCCTATTTTTTTTATTTTTTGCTTGCCTTCATGAATTTCGATGTTGTCTTAATGACTTGATCTTTTGTTTTTTCTACCCGCACTGATAATTCCTAATTATTTTTTTGACATATAGATTGAGTATTTCAATGATGTGAATATTTTAAAGCACGTATCAAATAACGAGTTCCCTTATAGGTTTTAGCTTTAGTTGGAGTTCTCTTTCTAAAAATTAGATATATCAATGCAGTTTTCCATTCTTCTGGATTGGTCTCAGTTCCCATACAGTGATGTACAGTTAGGCATATTAACCCATACAGTCATGATCTCTCTGATTTCATTCTTCATATCATTATACACTTTCAAAAACCATGAGTGCTTAACGGGATTTCTGAGACCCACTAGGAAAGTGGTAATTTTATTAGAAGATAAACATTATGATTACGTTTTAAATTATGTTGAGTATTTAGTTAATAACACAACAACAAATTATCACAACTTTCCTCAGTATATAAATCGTAGTACATGAAAATGAAAAATATAGCACGCGCGACTCATTGTCAAACTAAACACTGATCAAAATTACGATAAAAGGCCATTAATCACTAGCATGGTATAATTTTTTTATAGTAAATATTTAGGACACAGTCCCTGACGAGCTAACATGACAAGCATCATAGCGGACATTATTAAATTTGTATACGGGGGAGGAGGGGGAGGTTTGCGACTGACTTGTCAGGCAAGAAATGGTTAAATAATAATAATAATAATAATAAATTATAATATTGATAATATTGATTTCGGTTTTCACGTGTAGTCTAAAATCATATTATTTTCTGCGACAGGAATTCATGCCAGGGAATGGATATCGCCGGCAGTGGCGTTATATATTTTGAGGCAATTAGTAGAAAATAAGTCATACAGGAAACTGGTGTTGGATGTCGACTGGTATATTCTACCGATGATAAACGCAGACGGCTACGAGTACAGCCATACGGTAGACCGTCTGTGGAGAAAATCCAGGAGGAGGCCCGTCGAAGTGGGAAGGTGTTATTAGCGTGGAAGGATTTTGTACCAACTACGTGAAAATACATTGGATTCTCTTTCAGGACTCTGTGGAGCATGTCGTACGACTGCGAAGGTGTTGATTTAAACAGAAACTGGGACTGGCACTGGGCCGAAAGTGGCGCCAGCCAAGACCCGTGCGACGAAACATTTGCTGGATCGCACGCTTTTTCCGAGCCAGAAACCAGGGCCGTATCCGATTTTATATTAGATCACAGGGACAGAATACAAGTAATACAATAAGGGTTGATTTTGAAATCACTATATCGAATCAAATGTCTAATGTTGTTTTTTTATTTCAAATATATAAACGAATTATCGACATTTACAATAATGATTTCTGTGATTTCGAAATCGCACTGCAACAATACTTAATACAATACGATTTTATTGAAAAACAAAAATAAAAACAAATAAACATAAAGCGTCACGCAGATTTCTGACAGACCTCCCAACCAAAAGACATGTTCATGTCAAACGTGTATATTTCGTTATAAAAATAAATAAATCAGTTTTGTTTTTTAGACGGGAAAAACATTTTAAAAACACGTTTATTTATGGTTAGGAAATAGTGTCCAATATATTATTCGAATTGAGAATGGAAATTATACAATCGATATAAACCAAGACGATTAATTTTAATAAATATAAACGTGCATGTGGGAATTTTTATAATTGAATAAATTAGAAAATCGACAGATTTATAGTGTTTTTTTTTTTTTTAACATTGCCTTCACAATGAAAATGTTACATGCGACGAACGATTTCAGGTGTACATTACTTTGCATTCGTACTCCCAATTGTGGTTGGTGCCTTGGGGTCACACGAAAAAACGCGCGGACGACTACGACGATATGATGTATTTGGCCAGACAAGCAACCGAAGCAATTCTAAAACAACACGGATCACAATACGCCCTCGGCACGTCTCCGTCACTGCTCTACGCTACTTCAGGTACAACGCTTAAGGACTCGCCATCGATCAAGTAAATAAACAATAACACAAACCGTCGTGATTTTCGTTTTCAACATTTTCAACAAGTCGACGATTTCCGAAACGTATGCTGCCACTCATACGTGTAAAATTTAAATCATTATTCAATGACAACCAGACACATACCAGATTATAATATTATACTAATCGCATGGTTAGTTATATTTGTTCGTCACATTTTTCGATCCGCCCGACAGTTTTCTAAAGCACAAACGAAACGAACTGTCGACAAATCGAATGCATTTCATTGAATTCGTTCACAAAATCGAATCTCATATTTTCTTACAATTTCAAAACTAATAATACGAAACGCATGCAATTTTCACTGGTTTTTGTTTCATATTTTATATATATTTTTCGAAATCGATCAATTTTAAGCAAATTTTTTTCGGAAATATTTACAATATCTGATTTCTTTGTTTAAAATTTAAACCCAGTAGAGCCCCCAATGTTTCCAGCTCTGACCCAACTTCAATTTTTCAATTATTTACTGAAAAATGTTTGCTATTACTGTATTTATTATTGCTATTATCGATATTGTTTGTGTTTTATTGTTGCACTACAACACATGATGTATCCAAAGTCAAAAGAATATTTTATAGCGGTAGTGTAACACTCGAATTCAGCGTTGGTGGCTCATGGTATCGATGGAGAGAATACGACTTTAAATATGAAACAGTCCTCTCTTTGTATTTAAAAAAAAAAAAAAACGAAATTGATAATAATTTAGCAGCTCGATCTTTGTATCGCATACTCGCAAATAACATTCTACATTCTCATGAATATTACAGACCCGGGGGAAAAAAAATGATCATCGTTTTAAAAAATAGGTGATACGACTGTCACGTGTACATTTTCTTCGTACACTAAGTACAATCCATACTTGTGCACGCGAACGTTTTCGATGCTATCCAAAACAGTTATAATTGGCAAACACTTCATTTCTGTACGCGACACTGGTTTGGTAAAATATTGCGCGTACGATACAACGAGAACGAGTACACGAATCTGTACATATATGACCTCTGGATCAAAAATCCTCCAAAAAAATATTGTGGCGGTGGACATGTCAACAGTAATATACTGATCATTTCTATGTATTTACGTTAGATATAATATAATATCATACCGTACACACATCATCTTGGACGACGTCGGATTGTTTTGAACAGTTCGAATTGGCCAGCTAGTACATTAATTTCTGAGCAACAAACACCGAACCAGTTTACCGTCTCGCGTTGACCAAACGTTTCGTGTTTTTGCGTTGTAGGTAGTTCGGATGACTGGGCCAAAGGGAAAGCCGGCATAAAATACAGCTACACGATAGAACTGCCGGACAAAGGGGCGTACGGTTTCCTGCTGCCGGCCGAGAAGATCATACCGACGGGCAGAGAGATATTCACGGGCGTCAGATCCGTGGCCAGGTCGATATTGAAAATCCACAGAACGAAGCGCAACAACACCATGTTTAACGGATGAGTCGTCGTCGTCGTCGAACGCACACGACGGAACAACGTTTTAGTGGAAAACCGACGGAAAACTAACCCGTCCATATACTGTAAAATTAATATATAACAGAACAACATTATAAGAGTGATTTTATCCCGGTCGTGTGTCAGCAGTTTCCTACTTGTACGCCGCACGTTTCCGGAACGGTTAGGTAGGTTCATTCGTCGGTACGCGTTTTGATAATAACCAGCTGAGAGCGTCGTACACGGATCCATGTTTTCGAGTTGAGTAGTATACCTTTGAAAAGATAAAAACATACATTATGGCTCCGGTTGAGTTATCGTCGCCCAGTGACGCAACCAAGGGGGTGGTCCAGACCTTTTTGAGTATTTCTAAAGTAGAAAATTGTGTAAGATAATTTTGATTATTGGCAACAGATAAACGTCGATTAGATTTTTCATAATCAATTTTGTCGTTTCTTTTGTTTATTGTTTTCAATATCAAAAAAGTATATATATTTTTTTTAATTGTACATTTAAATCTTAATAATAAAAAGAAAAATTATCTTTAATGTATAAATCGGGTTTTCATATTATTCTAGGACCCCCCCCTTAAAAAAGTCCTGTGTGCGTTGTTGAGTCAGCCCCTTTGTGAACGAAGATATTCTTTGAATGATCTGACATGTAGGCAATGTAGTAATTGTAGTACTAAAATAATTTATGAATTTGAGCGAAATACTAAAATATATATGAGGTGGGGGCTTTGCCCACCCACACCCCCTTTAATATTTTAAACATAGTCGCAATTACAATAAATTAATTGTTTATACAAGTATTTAGGTATCTATATTGAAGAATTTTTGTTTTTGAATTAAGACTTATTAATTTAACTTTTTTAGCTGGTGTCTTGGTTGCTATTGGCATAGAAACTGAATTATCAGGATTTGAAGTCTCTTCTGGATCTGGTATATCATTTTTTTTTTTTTTTTAAACTTTTATTTGTAAAACATACAATTTGTAAATAAGTACTTACAATAAGTATGTAGGCGGATTTACAATAAGACGTTGACACGCATGAAAAAAAAAGAAGCCATTCAATAGTGGCACTTTATAAGGTGATTATATTAGATATGGTTTTGTTTTTGAATTAATTGAGATTTAGGTCTCTACATCACTTTCTCTTGAGTCTGCGAGGAGGGTTATCAGGAATGGTATCTGAACCAAGAGCGGATATTAATGGATTAGAGTGATTTATCAGGCAGGAACGGAATCGTTAATACAGGATTATAGCAGTTTATCATTAAGTAGTCTTTTAATTCTTTAAAATAAAAAATAAAGTTTAAAATCTATATAAACGCTTAAGAATTATACTTTAATTTAATACACAACACACAAAAACAATTAATTTTCGATGATTTATGTCAAAATATAGTTCTATAATTTAAAACCACAGTTATAATTCAAACACATAATTTAATTCACCTATGTTTACTTAATGACCTATCTAACAGTTTATTATTATTATTATTTAAGACAATTTACAATCTGTATAATAGTTACAATAAATAAATTTGATGATATATATTAAAATAAATTATAAATCAGCATGAATAACGAGATGAGGAAATCACCCATTGGTAACACCTCTGTGGATTAAAGTGCGTGTTGAGAATGTGAAGGGAAACGTTTGTACACTATTCGTGACAATACGGTAATTGTTTTTAATTTCAAGTCATTTTGGTTACGTGGCCAAGGTGCGCGAGTCGGCATTCGTTCTAAGTGCAATGGATTGGAATGACTTAATAGACCAAATGTTGGACGGTCTTTCGTCTAACGGTTAATAAAGTATATTGTAGACTCACCTTTTCAGATCGTATTCTTCGTGAAACAAATGTATCCATTCGTTCCTAACGTTTTACCAACTGTTAAACAATTTTCAAATTGTAATCATGATATTCAATACGACGAATGTCGAGATTAACGAAAGTTGGTGTAGGCGACGTTTTTGAATTGTTTCGGTAAGAAATGGATAAAACAAAAACGACGCGGTACGATTCTTCGATACGGTACTTGTATTGAACGAAACGGACGTGGAAAAATAGCGTTTTGTCATTGTCCCCAAATCGCACTCCTTCATAACGATACGGAAATTCGCAGCGCGTCCGTGAACTTGACCATGTACCCGATGTGGATTCCGTTCATGATGCGCGTTCTTACACCACATGGACACTGAGGCACAGTTCGTTCCCTTCACAATACATCACGCAAATCACATTGATTTTCCAATAAAATCAATATTTTTCACGGAATGTAAACGAAATTCCGAAGGAATCAAAAGTCCAATCGGACACCATCGCAAAGGTGAATTTTATCGATTTCCCGAATGCTTGTACCTTGATCAAAATGCAAGTTTAAGAACTGATCTCGCTAGTTAAATGCACAGAAACCACGAATCAAGTTTGAAATTTTTTGAAATTTATTGATCGGTCGAAATATGTTGTTTTTAAATGTTTGATAATCAATATACATTTTATTAACGTGACATTATTATAAAGGACTTCGTTTGGCCCCTTCAAAATGTTGGTTCCAGGTATACCTACAGCTGTGAAATACAATGAAACATTATGAAGAAGTCATCTCGCGAACTGCTGAACATCAATTTACACATTTGTTTTACGAGTAAATACGGATTCAACAGGAAACAATATGCAACGGAATCTCAATAATATTTAATAAAAAGTGATATTCAATATATAATATAATAATTATCCATAAAATAATATACAATATAATGATGATATTTTGTCCATTACATAATAGTATGAATTCTCTTTTTAAAATTACACAATTGAAATAAATATTTAAAGGCTTAAATAATTTTAAATCGACATTTTGAACAACAAAAATAATATTATTTAAAACCATATTATGTACTAAGTGAGCGTATTACTGTCTACAATATATTGAGCTAAACAATAATTTTTAACACAAAGACAAATCCATATAATTTGTAAACGTGCAATCATTTCTAATAACGCTATATGCTAAAGGCTAACCAACAAAATAATAGTAAATATTGTTTGCGCGCAATTTATGATTTAATTATAAAGCTACCATTATAATCATTTCAAATTCCCATTGACAATAAAATAAAATATGTATAAACTATTCCTTTTTTTTCACTTTCCAAACGAATTACAAAAATATTTTACATAAACTATTTTCATTATATAAACACTAGACATATAAAAACAATTTTACAATGTAACTAAAAATATCTTATTTTCTAAGTAATGCTTAAAAAATCATCAAATTGTTTTTTCTTTCTAGATCCAATATACAATACGTGAACCTAACGTATTCAATAAATCAATGATTAAAATTTTCTATTTAAAAGAGTTTTATGGTAACTATTTGTTAAAGAAATGTTATCTGAGCAGCTGAATGGTGTCAAGTTTTCTAACTTAAAACATAAATCACAATTATTTTGGAAAATGGTCCGTGAAAGGATCAACTAATTAATAATAAAATAATAATAATAATAATAATAATAATAATAATAAGAATAATATAAATAATAATAATAATATAAATAATAATAATAATATAAATAATAATAATAATAATTATTATTATTATAATATAATAATGATAATAATAATAATAATAATAAATTAATTTAATTTAATTGATGATTAGCTAAATCTAGCTATTGTAATTTGATCAACTATCATACAAATGTAAACCTAACATTATTAATTTAAATAACTACCCTGTCTGTTAAAACCAGTCAGCAGTATAAGTAAAGTCTTTAAATAAATGTTGTTCATCATCAGATAATAGTCTTGGATCTTTGGGTGGTGTTAGTTGTGGTTTTTCAGAAGTAAACTCTTCATCAAAGTTGCTTACATCTTCTACTGAATTCTGTACAAGAAAATAATAATAAATTGAATACAATGTTATTTTAGCACGTAACAAATATTCAATTAAACAGTAAAAGGTACATACAACAGTGGGTACAAATGGAGGCTTAACTTTTCTATTTAACAAATCATCCCAAACAACTTGTCGGAAAAATGCTTGTTTTTTCACGTCTTCTGCATCTCTTTCACTTGATCCTAATCTACGATCTGGATTTTTGCGTAAAAGCTATATGAAAAATACAAATTATAAAATATTCTGTTAATTTCTATTGAAAATAAATGAAATAACATACTCTTCTCATAATTGCGATCGCTTCCAATGACAAGAATCTCGGATATCTAACTTCATCATTCACTATGGAATCAAATACTTCTTCTTCGTCATCACCCGGGAATGGCGACTATTGTATAATAGAAATATGTGATTAATAATAATAATAATAATATTGTATTAAAATATTTACCTCTCCAACAAGCATTTCAAAAATCAGTACTCCTAGGCCCCACCAATCTACACTACGTGTATACGAAGTCTCCGTAAGAACTTCTGGAGCTAGGAACTCAGGCGTTCCACAAAATGTTCCAGTTCGATCCCCATATCCCATGCCTTCTTTGCATAATCCAAAATCAGCTATTTTTACATACCCGTCAGTATCCAATAATAAGTTATCTAATTTCAAGTCACTAGAATATAAACATACTTTATTAATAACATTGTTTTGAAAAACAATAATTAAATTATACACTAACCGATAAATGATACTATTATCATGTAAATAATGTAGTCCTAAAACGACACAAGCAGCATAAAACACAGCTCTAGGTTCTGTAAACACATCAGCATGTATATGCATCATTAAATCGCCACCGGCAGCATACTCCATTACAAAACAAACATGAGCCTGTGAACGAATAAAAAAAAACATTATTAAATTTATATTAATAAAAATTAATTGTTGTTGTTATTTATTTTTATTGGCAATCTTACATCTGTTTGAAAACAAGCAAATAAGTTTACTAGGAACGGATGTCTGATATTATTGGCTACTTCAAATATTCTTTTTTCAGATAACAGAGATTCTACTTCATCGCGGGCAATTATATCACCTTTTTTCAGTGCTTTTATGGCAAAATATTCATTTGATTTTTTATGTTGACACAGTATTACCTAAAAAAATAAAAGGTGAAGCTAAATTAGAAATTCATTTAATGAAACACATTTTCTAAGAACAACATTTACCTTTCCAAAATGTCCTCTACCCAATACACTAAGAAGTCTAAAATCATCCATTGACATTTGAGAAAATTTAAATGAACTAGATATGTTTTTATTAGGTTCTGATAGTTGCACATTATTAGTTTGTGTAAGATGATGTGTCTTTGGTTCATTTTCTCGGTAATCAAGTACACGTGAAACAGGATGACTACTAAATAATGGAGACTATAAAAAAAAAAAAAAATTGAAATAAGATAGGTAATTATCATATGTGAAAATACACAATATATAGACATAATTCTTGTAAGTTTTATTGTTTATACAAATAAACAGACTTAGTTATTTAGCTTATATATTTACTAATACTAAATAAATAAAGCACAATATTCTAACTAATTATATGGTGTTCAAAATTTAAAAAAAACCTAAGTTAGTATATAATTAATGTTAATAAATATTGGTGTTAACATTTTTAAAAATGAATGTGAAAACAGCAAAGATAGCAAAAATGTTAAATCTACTCAAATTTCAAGTTATTTTTTACTTTAATAAAATATAGTATTTTCATACAATTTGAATTGTGCCAAGCCTAACGTAAAATAATAATACATAGATAACTGTAACTTTACAGAAAATGAACAATCAATTTCTTTCACATTTAATCATTGAAAACGTCAATATGTTTTTAAACATATAAAATCAAAATACAAAACACTTAGTCAAAGTATTATTAAATATACTAAATTAATGAAGTAAAAAAAGAAATAAATTTAAAATATGTAATTAAATAATTTTGTAATATTCAATTAATAAAAATATATAAATATTACATCAAATATGTTCTTATTTGACCAAAATCTGAGTTACATAAGTTGAATTAATTTGTGATCCCCTGGGACTATAAACCTCTATTCGGTATAGACTCGAATGTAAATATATACAACTATATAGTTGTATAGTTAGAAATTGAAATATCAATAATATTATTACCTATAATATTCAATTACTTTTAATTGAAAACAACACATTTAAATGGTTATATGTTATTATTTAAATATTTATTTAAAAATTTAATTATTTATGTTAAAAAATTTAAAATGTATATAATACTATAAAATAGTCATGCCAATAAGAATTTTATCATATATAGATAAGAAAACTTTTACACTGCTATATGTATATATAAAATATTGTTAATTAAGTTTTATTTTACATATTTTGTAATAAATTATGATCCAAATCAATCTTTAGATAAAGTTTATAGAATTAACCAAATATATTTATTGATAACATATTGTATAAATATATGTTTTTATACACAGAGTAAATTACCTTAATCGAGCATAATTTTATGAAGAGGCAATGGAAACATATAATCTTAACAGAAAATAGTATTGGTATGTTTAGTAAACCATTTTGTAATTTAATAAAACAATGAATTAAAATAGAACTTCTATTTAAAAAATATAATAACATATATTAAAATTATCTTAAATAGAATATTATGAAATATATTAAATAACACTACAATATACAGTTACAATTTAAAAAACTTTAAGCAAAATCATTGTATTAAATTTACTTTTAATTTGTATATGTAAAGTAATGTTTAGTTATTCAATTAGTATATTTTCAACATGCACCTTATGAAATATAGTATGTATAAAATGTTAACAAAAATAAATTATTAAATATTATGCTATATGTTAATTTTAAAAAGGAAATTGAGAATTTAATTTATTTTGAATGTTCTTAAAGAAATCATTTGAATCATTTTAACTGGATATACATCATTTTTTAAAAATTGTAGTGTATTTTATAATTGAACCATAACTACAATAATGTTGATCAAAAATAAATAATCTAAACAATGTTTTGAATGATAAAAACTATAATTTTTACATTTACTATTTATTTAAATTTAAAAAATAACATTTTGTTTTTTATTTCAACTTGTAACCAATTATTACTATATTATTGTTAATTAGTAAATTTAAAAAAAGATTAAATTTAAATTTAATAATTCTAAAACTAATTTTAAAATATCAATCTCTAAACTAGGTTTGATGAATAAAATTAATGCATTATCTACAATTTGAAAAAGATACTATCGTTTTTTTACTAATGCAACATATCAAGTTGAATTTACTACTAATGAAAAATAGCATATAGGTCACTCTGACATAATTATATGGACAAAAGTATAAAACAACATGAAATATTGTACAATATTTTTTTTTTTAAAGTGCATTGATTGTTAGGAAGAAAATTATTATAACAAAAAAATATAAATTAGTAATAATTTTTTTTTAGTTAATTGAAATGTTATGGACTCTACCTTGTAAGTAAGCATTTAATGAAATTGTAACAAAGATGCTTATTAAAGTTGTATACAATTTATCATATTTATTTAATAGATTTTCCAATAGTTAATTGTATGCAAAACACATTACAACCTGTTTATAATTTTAAAAAGGATTTATAAAAATCTAAGTTGGTTTATACGTTTTTATTATATTTTATTAGCAGTATTCACAAGATTTATGTTTCTTTGAAATTTACGATTCTGCAGTAAATAATATATACAGTGTCCTACAGAGATCTAAAAAATGCACTAATTTTAGTTCTATTCAATATTTAAAAGTTTTGTTTTTTCAAATAATTGTTATACAATAAAAAAATAAATAAATAAATTTACCCTACAATAAACATATTTTAAATCAATATTATTTATAAGGATAGAAAAAACAAAATTTATTGCGTTTATAAGATCTCCATGGAACACCTGTATATATATTTTTTTGTTTAAATTTCAGATTAGCACTGATGACACAGCACTAGATATTCGTGTTTCAATTGTTATTGTTTTATCATAATATTATTTTTATTACAAAACAACTTTTATATCAACTCAAAATAAGTTGGTTGTACTCATGTAAAATGGCCACTATATGAAGTAAATTATTTGATACTAAAAGTAATTTTGTAATGTGTATTATTATTTAGTTGTTAAGCTTTTTTTTATTTTTCTTGTAAACACTTTTTAAAAACCAATAATTTCGATAAATAAAAAGGTCATATATAATGTTATACTTATTTATTATACAATATTTCATATGATATTTTTATCCATATGCAAATATGTTCATGTCACAATGATCAACTTGTGTTGTATTATTATTATAAAATCTATTGTACAAAATTATATTTTCTTTAATATATAAAACAGATAATCAAGTTACGTGTATTTCAATATACTTAAAGAAATGTTTAAGTTTTAAATCTATTGTTTACGTGAAACTTATAATTTAGAATTAAATATTTTAATTTATGCATCTGAAATTTAAAAAAATAAGCTAATTCAAATTTAAAAATAAACATGTTAATAACTCACATTGGAATAATAATCTACTAGTACTGTAGTAAGTAATAATACTTGAAGTTTAATTTATAATTTAAAACATCCATTTAAACACTAATATTTTATTTAAAAAAAAATTAGTTAATTAATTTAAAAAATTAGTTTATATTCACATTTTTCTTAAAAAGTTATAAATTATAGATGTTTTCCAAATTCTGTTTTATTATTTATTTACTATTATTTCACGATATTGAAATAGATTGATTAAAAGAACAAAAATAACACAATGAAGTCTACTCCAAATCGTTCATGCACAAAATGTTAGAAATTGATGATATACCAGTTATGCACATGTTAGACAAGCCTAGCACAGTGGTGTAGGAAGAGAATGTACCTCGTCCTGGGGAAACTCTACAAGAGGAGATGGTTGTGGTGTTCCCAGAGTTGAACTTCCGACACTTTCTATGCTCACAGACATTGTCATTATATGTCTCTTGTGAACCGGTAGTAATGTATGTTGCTCGTCATCATGTAAAAAGTCAAATTCCTTCAACGCATTCTGCAGCTATACATATCATACAATTTACCTTCTTGGTGCATGATGTTCAAAATGCTTCATGACTAACATTTTTACACTTGCATTTTGAAGAGAAAACATAATACTCACCTCTTGATCTAATTGTCGTGGAGGTCTTGGAGGTGGTATAGTAGGTGGTATTCTTTTGTTTGCAGCTATGACTGTTGAAGGTAGGAATGTAGGAGATCCTGTAGATGTATTTCGCTGTTCAGCAATTGCGGGTGGCAGTGGAGGTAAAACAGCAACTCCTAAACCCAATGGCCGAGCACCAGCCAATCCACAAGTGTTAATTGGTTCAGGTGTTTCACCAGGTGTACATTTTTCTTCAGGTCTCGTATCACCTCCATCTAAATTAATTAATCACAATTTAAGTGTACATTAAATGTTATTAAATATTTTTAAACCTGTGGAGCTATCCGAGTGAGAATGTGATCTTGAGTGTTGTTGTACAGGAACTAATGGTGAATTTTGAATTGATGGCGATGATCTTTTAAGAAGTCGACCCCAAGCAGCAATATTAATGTTCATTTGATTCGCTCTAGGGAAATTTTTAGCTTGCTGCTTAAATATCTTACGTTGGCGTCGTAAACGAGGTTGGCGCGATATCATGGGATTTAAAAATTTAATCTATATTTGAAAAATAATTAATTAAATAACATTAGTAATATATTGACTTAAATGGCATTATTGTGTTCTGCTTAATTTAAATGTTATAATAAAATGGTATTAAATACTTGCTAAATAATAAATTTTAAAATGTCATATATCTACTAGATTATATTTCCAATTATATATCCAATACTATTGGATAATATATTTAAATTGTCACATTATTTGAAACAGTGTCCAATATGCTAAGAATATTATAAACAACCTAAATTTTAAAATGTTTTAATATAAACATTTTGTATCTATGAAAGTACTGAAATTTATACAATTTTCAAATGAAAATACTTTGAATATTAATTAATACACCATATATGAGTAATTGATATGATACATTATATTGAATTCAATACTCAATTCAATCTATATTTTGCCTACCAAATTGTGTTGTGGATTGGAGATTACTTGAAGAAACAATGTTGTTGAATTTTGTGATGCACTAACAATTCTATAATTAACAATATTAAAAATATATTCGATATAATAAAAGAAAGAAAATAGCATAACAGGGCTACCAATGACTCAATAATAAAATAACAAGTAAACACAACTTCACAACACAATATGGTAGTAATAAAATATGAATGACCTGTACACACACACCAACTATCTGTGTATATACAACACTGACTGGTGGTAAGTCTACTAATTGCTCGTGTGCTTATAATTAATAGTTATACTATAATTATCGGCATTTGCTGATATCGCGATTATATAAGAATTGCTAATTTGGTTGGCGGCAGCTTGCAATGTAATCATGGCCTCACAAAGGCCACGAGTGTAAACGCTGATGCATTGGATTGACGAATACTTAGCTCCAATATACTCCTATCATTAAAGACCATGCTTCAATACTTGGTTGGTGTAGATGGATAGAATTTTCTAATGAGTATGCTGAATGTCTAATATAACTAATTATTATTCATGGAAAAATATAATATAAATAACATGGTATAACATAAATAACAATAAAAATATGAATATATAAATATTATGTACTACAATACAACCTATAGAAAACAATGTAAGTTGAAAAGTAATAAAATTGTAACTAAGAGAACAAAAATAAACAAAATTAAATATTTGTAATGGAAACAAGAAATACATCAATGAAGGAGATTTAAAGTGTATTTGTACCTAGCCTAGCTACATACTGTTAGTTTGTATGCTCATAAGTGCATACATTCCAAATATATATATATATATAAATGCAAAAAAATAAAGGTTTTGATAGTGTATAAGAAAATTGTAAAATGAACTAATATAAATAAGATAATAATTGAGTTTTAAGCATCTGTCAGTAATTTAACCACTTGCAGGATGGAGCATTTTATTTACCCAGCAATAACTTCATATTACCTGGTCGGTTTTCTACAATATAGTAGTGTGTGTGAAGTTCTAATAATAACAATGTTACCCCTTACTATGTTGTTCCCACTTAGACCTCTCTGTTGTATTTGGTATTGATAAACATTTCCGGGACCATCGGTTACACAAATGCTAATGATATTGTGGCAATATTTGCCAATAATTTAACAATCCATAAATATCCTGAAACAAGATAATTTGCTTCAGAAGTCAATGGAGAGAATTCAAAATGCTTTCAACCAGTGTCATAATCGTCGACAATACTTCAAAAATTAAAACCTGGGGTCCAATAGCTTTCTTATGGTGGAATTTGTTGGACTAAATACCTGCCTCTCACAATCCTCCAAAACATAATGCCATAAGTGGACTGAAGTTCCAATTACTCATGACAGTGTTTACAACCATGTTTTAAACATCTTTGTTTAATAGATTTGCAATTAAGGACCAGCACCAATAAAATTAGTTTCACAATCAGAGTATACCTCATTTGGAATTCCTCGACAGGTGATAAACATGTCATGTATGATCCTTATGGCTTTAATATCAGAAACATAGATTGCTTGTTCAATTCTAAATGTCTAAACCAACCTGCATCTTGTACGATACTACATTTGTCCATATATAATTTTAACATACAGAATGATTTTAGAATAGCATTTTGTGACTTGTCCTCGTGTCTCTTCACTCCTGTCCCAAAAATGTATGGCTACAAGGAAACAATGAAATAACTTGACAAGTGTATCTTTACTCCATAGGATTTCTCAACAAATAACTTCTCATATAAATCATTTTCAGTAATATACAAAATGCAATATCTAGTTTGTTAACTTCTCAAAACTTGGTACATATCCTTCAAAAAACGTAACAAGAAAAATGACAAACATCTGATAACCAAATACTGAACAGACTGTATTGGGTCAATCAATATCTAACTGAATATGGAACTACATGCCATCAGACCGTTGTCACTGTTAGAAAACCGTTGGCCATCAAAATTATACAGGTATAAATTCATATAAACCCATCAAAAAAATTGATGCTGGAATATCAAACATTAAATATTAATACTATGCAAGAGAATCTTTTCTTCACTGACGCTAGAATTGAGTAGCTTGGTAAATTTACAATTATTTTTAGTAATACCCAAAAATGTAAACATCAATTTTTAAAATTGTTTTGTTTGAATCTCAGATTTATAATACATGAAGTTAAACATTCAAATTTTGGAAAGTTGACCTCCAGTTAAACCCAACAAAAGCATTTTCTATTTCTTGATGAGTATTTCTAGAAGATGAGCACAAGTTTCTGTACACATAGTCGTGATCCTGAATCAACTAAAATTAAAACATTCACAATCCGTCCAAAACTATCACATGTATGGGTCAGTATGGTTCTCAACATTAGTGCAGAAGATCCCATATTACTAATACGATACATTGGACTACTTGGTTTAGAACTAATTGCGTTAGCCATAATAGTAATTGCCATCTAAATGTAATAAGTTTATATGTTGCTTTTGATTCTGATTTTCGAAAATTTACCAAACTGTGGTGTGATAAACCATCTACATCATAGAAAGATGGGTTGTACTTAAACAACAGGAACATTGGCGTAGACTTGCTACTATGGTGTACTGTTTCAGTGTTTACAGAATTTTGAACACAAACCTTAATGTTGTGTTTAACCTAATACACTAGAAATTTTATCTTCAGGTCTTCTCGAATGGTGACTATCATTCTTTTATTGTCATAATTATCAATTTGCTTACCAATTGATCTCTATTTAATCATTCCTTTTGTTATTTTGAGGATCTTAATTCAATCTTAAACAAAAATAATGAAGACAATTGATTGTTGAATACTGTGCTTCATTTCCCCTCTCAAATATCTCCTTGGAAATACATTAGAATGCCACACCGACTATCTGTGTGTACACAAAACTGATTGGTGCCCATTATATATTTTAATTATACTGTAATTATCTGTATGTGCCGATACCACAATTATATAACAATTGCTAATTTGGTCGAAGATGGCAGCTTACAATGTAATCACAGTTCCACAAAGGTTATGAGTGCAAAGGCCGATGTATTGGACTAACAGACGGACACTGAACTCAAACAATAATAGTGACTTTTTTAACATATTATAATAAATATATTGTACTTATTTATACTATATAAGATATGGCAGAATTAACAATAATAATTATTATCAGAATAGATTTTCTCATAACAGTTCAATATCTAGATGTACAATAAAATAACATTATCTTTATCACTATACCAAAATATAGTAAAATTAATTAATAGAAAGTATTAAATACATTATTATTTAAAATATTAATTTAAAATTTCATATGTTTTATGTACTTAATAATTATCATAGATATTATAATATAATAACAACACAAATTTTAATCACCTCTGCAAATAGAAGTCCTTGTGGTTCTAATTGTAAAGCCATACCATGTCGAATGTCATCAATAAACTCTTCCAATCGCAGAAATTTAATGGCACACAAAGATCGCCAGTCTCTCCAATACACTCCAATTTCTAATTCTCGAGATTTATCCAAATCAATAGAAAATCTAATAACAAATGTAATTGTAATAGAAACAGTTAACATAATATGTTTTTAAATAAATCTATAATTTATTATATTTTGTTTGTTCACTATTCAAGTGTATATATATATATATACACACACACACACACACACACACAAATAACTTTTTTACATTTAAACAACTAATAAAAAAAAACCTTCATCTATCTTCATTTATTACTTTCAGATTACAATACAATAAATTGAAAATAAATTTATATTTAACAAAAATAAATTTCATAATAAGAAATATTTAATGTTTAAATAATAAATATTCTTTCAAAAATAATATGTATATCAAATTTAAATAAATAAAATAATGGTAAAGAAGTAAAATATAAAGGCTAGTTTATATATATTAGAGTAGACACGTTTGTGAACCACGAATCAGTGGCATTTTGATACAC
Organism: Schlechtendalia chinensis; assembly: GCA_019022885.1. NCBI lineage: Eukaryota > Metazoa > Arthropoda > Insecta > Hemiptera > Aphididae > Schlechtendalia > Schlechtendalia chinensis. The sequence continues at coordinate 9,011,168 of CM032339.1, read as the reverse complement.
CCACTGATGAAAATATTCACACTAACAAATTTCTGTTCTAATTATTTATAAAATGAAAATAAAATATATGACCCACGTATAACGTTGAAACATGTCCATGCTGACACGTATCAGACAAAACGACTTGTACAAGTTTGTGACATGTACATATGGTACGTTTATATTATCAAAGTAGAATCTACGCCACAAATTTGTGATTCAAGAACATAGCTACTCTGATAAATGTAAACTAGCCTTAACCGAAGTTTACCTTTGGTCCCATGCTTGTTGCGAACAAGGTCTCCAACTAGTTTGACCAACTGTTTGATTATCTAATTTTATTATAGCCATAATTTCATCTAAAAAAAATTAAAAGAAAATTATTACAGAAATAAATAAATAAATAAATATATATACACACACACATATTTATTTATTTAATTTAACTTACTACTAATTTCGTCCTTAATATTATATGATTTACTAGAACTGCGTCCTGTAACTCCTTTTACAAAAGATCTTAAATCTCCAGGATTATCTTTTTCTCGTCTTGATCTACCAGGAACTTCTTCGAGCAAATCCTGACATCCCATTAATCTATGAATAGTTTTAATAAGTAATATCATATAAATATATAAACATTAACAATTAGGATTATACCAAGTTAAGATACCAACCTAACTTCAAGTTTACCAGTAACAGCAGCACATCTAGACAAAGTAGCTTTTTCGGGTATCACATTCCGTTCTGCTTTTAAAAATGGTTGTAGACTAACATACGCATGATTTGGAATTGGACTAGCAGCTTGAGCATTTTGTAATTCTCGCACTAATTGGATAGCTGTTGTAGAATTCGCTGGAAGTTCTTGGCGACGAAGTTCAAGTGATCGCCGTAACAAATCTAATTTACAACTAGATTCTGAAAGATTGGCTTGTGCCTAGTGTAAAATTAAAAAACACTTATTTAATTTTTTATTTTAATGGTCTAATAAAATATTAATAAATATAGAATTTGTATTAAATTATAACCATTATTATAAGTTCAAAGTTCTATTGAATTTGTTTTTAAAACTACTGTTACAATTTCATATAATTAATTAACTTTTCACATTTTAAATTGAGATAAAAATAGAAAATAAAATAAATACATTTTATACTTTGATCTATAAATACTCTAAAATAAGTTATAACTCCTAACTTATGTTATAAGATTCAAAATATATTGCAAAACAAATATTTGAAATGTATATGCAAGTTTTTATTTGAAGAAAAAATATGGATTAAACAAACATTTAGTAGTTTACATTTTTTTCACACAACCATAATTGTAAATGCAAGAATAAATTAGAGGCAATAATTTTCCAAAAAAATCACTCTTTCTCTTTCTCTTTCTCTCTCTCTCTCTCTCTCTATATATATATATATATAAGATAGAAATATAATATGCAAATGATGAAGTCTGAAACCCTATTATATCATATGTAGTTTATTATAAAATTGATATTTAAATATCAAATAATTATGTAAATTATAATTTGATTTCATTTAAATTAAAAACTGGTTATATTTTACAAATCAAACAATAAATAATTGTTTTATTTCTAACATTAATAATATATCTTCTGACTATAAATATGGTATTTTTACATTTAATTATTTAGTTTTTAATCTGTTTGTTTTATCAAGGTAATTTAGTTCTATTAATAAAGTCTTATTTTTATACATGTGTTTCCACATATTTTATTTTATTTTTATCTTAATGGACCTATATTTGTTATAAATACAAATATGTATAATCAATCATTTACAAACAGTACATAGTACATAAATACAATATAATACAATACTAAAACATTATGAATCAATTTATTAAGTCTTTAAACACATATGCTGTTAAATTTGTTTTCTATAATTTTAAAATTTTCAGACATACAATTTTTAAATTATTAAATGTCCTAAAATCAAATATTTATAAAATATAGTAACAACAAAAAATAAAAGGAGTATGTTTTGTCAAGTTGTTATATTATACTATCTGGAAATAGAAACTGCATCTTTTTAGCACACTTCAGTTGGCTTAAAGCCATTATGTTTCTGGATATATACTAAAGATCATTTACTCAATGTTGATTACTAGCGTCATATATATTTTATTATGTTTATATATTTATGTATATATTATAATAAGAATATAGATATACACACACACACACATATATATAAAATATAAGACTAGATTTATTTAAATTTTTTTACATAAATTTAGATTTTTAAAAACTTTTTTTTTTACGTTTTTACTAACTGTTTTAATTGTTTTTAAAACAATTTTAATTTTAATTCACCACAATATTGTACAACTGTTTATTTTCCAAAATTATTTTCAATTGCATTTAGTTTACAGAATGCATAGTATGTGGGTGAATTTGGCATTTTTAGTTCACTTGATATGAATTACGACCTTAGAAAACACTAGTACCCTCTCTCTTTATCAATAGTAACATGCTTAAACAGTATGTTTGACATTATGCCAAAACAACTATTCTCAGCTGAGAATTAGGATACTTTTGACTCATCTAAGTGACCAGTATTTTCTACAGCACAGCTTACGAAAGAACATTTTGATTGTATAAGATAAATTTTAATAGTGATTTATGAAATGGACAAAAAAAATAATTATGAAAATAATTCTAGTTTAATGCATGATTGGTCAATACATGCACATTTAAAATTAACACAACGGCCCAATAATGATCTAACAGTACCACAGCAACCATGTTTCGGATTTCAACGAGGAAATATTGTATTTACTGCTGAACAACCTCAAAGGCAAGATTCTGGTCTTGGCAATTCATCTCGTGGATCAGCATGTGACTGTACATTCAATATAATACCACAATGTGAAGTATGTTGTGGTATGAGAAGTCCCATGTCAGCAAGAAGAGCACAAAGTTATACAGCACATTTTTGTACAAATGTTCCATCAAAAAAACACTTGGAAACTGTAGATGTCTCAAGTCAAACATCTCCTTCTACATCAATAGTTTTTACAAAGGTATTTTAGTTAATTACTACTGATATTTAAGTCACTAATTAATTATTTCTGTTTTTTTTTTAGGAACATCCGAAAGTTGTTCTTCAAAATCGAAAATATGAATTAGATAAACATAAAAAACGAAATGCAAGAACTGTACATATTGATGTTTATTGCACAGAATCTTCAGATTCAGAAGATACTTTAAAATCTAAATCTACTGACACTTTGCTCAAATTATCAGATACGAAAATTAATTGTAAAAAAATATCAAAAAAATATCATCCAGCTCGAAGTCAATCACGGATGTCAAATCAAAGTATGCTACAGAGAAGTCCTTGTTTGTCAGCAATAAGTTCTATAAATACAATATCAAATTCTACATTTTTTGAATCATCGAGTTGTGGTTTATCTTCATTTATGGATTCAACTACATTAGACAACATTAGTGTAACAAGTTTAGAATCCGAAAGCACACAGCGGATATCCAAATCAAAAAATTATGATGACTCAACAAGTAGTTCAGATGATGAATGTTCTGAAACAGCATGGAGTTTTAATAGTTTTAGTTCACAAAAAAATCAAATTCTAGCAAGACGACCATGGTCTATAGATAAAAGTAAAAATGAAGATATGGGCAGCTTTAGTGACTGTTCACAATCACCTATGTACCGAAAACAGCCAACAAATTCTAATTGTACAATCACTCAAGTTGCTAAAATGGCATCAAAATTTGGACCTATGCGATCATTAATAAAACAAGATCATCATGTCGGACCATCAAAGAATCCAGATTGTTCATGTTTTAATTGTCGCAGTCATTTTAATACCAGGCATCGATCTTATTCTATTGGTAGTGAAACTGATCAGACAAACACATCAACAATGTTTAAAAAATATCCTTAACTTACTGTTTTAAAGTGTAATACATTTCACTACCAAATAAATTTTACTGTTTTACAAAATTATTTGTATTTATGTATTCTGCTTAATTTAAAAAACTGCATCAAGCAAAAATGTAAAAATATTGGATTAAATCCAAAGAAACAAATAAAAGTATAATTACATATTAAAATAAAAATTAACCCAAGGTTGCATTTAAAAAAAACCAAATTAAATGTATATAAAATAGTTCAATCCAATAAATTACTACATTTAGAATTAATGCATATCATCGGCAACTATAGACAATAACTATATATATATGTATATCATCATCAACAGTTTTATATCCTCTTATTTTCCATATACTATGTTCAAAGATTGCACCCTTCATATATTAGGGGAATTGAAGATGTTCTTGGGCAAGTCAAAGATGGATGGGTGGGTAATTATGGTCAGCTTGCACCAGAGACCTGACACCACCAATGCGAAAAAACTAGTTGGCTACCTTCGGGATCGAATTGCAGACCTCGTGTGCTGAAACGTGTACTTCTACTTACTCAACCACAACTGATCCCTTAAAAATTATATGTCTAACATATATATATATATATTAGGGTTTTCATTGCACATGCATTTAACAAATTATAAAAATGTTAACAATTCATTGATAAAATATGTATTTTGTAAATAGGTATAAGAAATACCTAAGGAGATATGTAAATAATATTTAATATCATTAATTTAACAGTGTCTTAAATTAAACAATTAGTTTAAATAATTTAGTTATGCATAAGTATACAGATTATATATTTATTGACAGATATTTCAAAATGTTGTATTTTTGGTAAATGTATGAAATAAAAAATAAGAATAATGCTGCCCATATCATTACACAATTCAACAGCCTAGGTATATCTAGAAAATACATTCCTGTTTATTGTTACTTTGAGTATTTAAAATAAATTATACTCTAAAATTTACATGATGTTACAAGATAAAATATTATTTATCCAAACTATGTGCCATTTTATAAATTTATCTATCCTATCATATAAAATAATGAAGAATATTAATAATATATTATTGGTAATACAATTTTGTTAAGCATTTTATAACTCATATACATTGTATCTATCATACTTTATTTTATTTATTTCAAACATTCATCTATTAATATTAAGCAACTTAATGTATATACCTAAGAATAAATGATTAATGTAAATATATGTTGAAAATAAATTTAATAAAATAAATTTGATATTTCATAGTATTTTTTTATACATTATAATTTATAACTCATGAAGATGCTATTTATCAATGATTATTTTCTTTTTTTTTAAATCTATAATTTTTAAAGGCATTTTGATTACTTTATTATTGGTCTACCTTTATAAATTTAGATATTTTATTTTACATATTTTAATAACATGCTACTGATTATTTATTCAATTAAAAAATACTTACTTCTTGAAGAGCTTTTTTTTCATTAACTTTGGAACTTTGTAATGTTCTAATAACATTTTTGGCGCCTTCTACAACTGCTGCTTCAATTCGTAATCGATGTCGTAATTCTGCAACACGTTCTTCCAACGAGGCATCTAAATGTGATTCAGATCTCTCTAAAATAAAAAAATTAAAAAAAATAAATAAAAAATGTTAGTCATAATATTTATATAAATATATGTATAGTACATACCAATGATATTATTTTAATAATGTGATATTCGTGATATATTAAAATAAATTATTATTAATTTATAAAATTTTATTGATAAATTGTTAAAACATATCAATTTTAAACATATAGAAATTTGTTTTCTGAATTTTAGTATTTTTTAAATAACATTTAAATAAAAATATGACAGCGAGTTATCTTTTCTTGGTAATTTTAATAGTCTTATTTTCTTTGGCTACTTTTTTATTACTAAAAAATTATTTGAATAGTTAAACAAAATGTTTATCGGTGATAACATGTTAAAAATTATTATTTATCCAAAGCATAAATGCTCTTAAAGTATACTTTTTTGTAAGTAATTTATTGATAGAATAAAATAGAATCAATTACTTTTAAGTAATAAAACTTAGAATATTTCAGAAAAGTATTATTATTAAATTTAATTTCTTTGGTCAAGATTTAATAAATGTAACTCTTATAAAAAAATTATAAAAAGAGTTAAAATAATTACTATTAGGTAATTTGTTGTTTCTTTTACAATTTAAAAGATAAAAAGTTTTCATTATAAGTTCACTATTAATCATGATTAGTGAGATATACTCATTCTTCAATAAATAACGTTTAAATATGACTACCTCTATATCAAGATATCTGACAGCAAGTGTAAAATTATTATAGGGAAATACTAATGATTTGCATAAAACTACAATGTTTTGTCGAGAATTTTGTTTGTCCATTCTAAGTATTTTTCAAAGGTATGGGGATTTTTACTTTTGTAAATTAAAATATTTAAGTACATATTATTAATTAAATACATTTTTTTTTTTTAGTGCAATAAGTTACGAGCCCTAATTATCAATAATACATCATACAATAATATTATATAATGTGCACAAAATAGTGATAATTATAATTTATCTAACCATTTTTTCTTTCACTGTTAGACTTCATTTCTTCTTTTTGTTGCTTTGTCTGCTTTCCTTTTAAAATAGCCATCCTTAAATATTCAATTTTTAATTTTGAGTCTGACAACATTTGTTGGGCATCAGCTAAAAGTTTTTTATCTCGTGAATGACCACTACTTAAACTTTGTATCATATTTTCAGCACCATGCTTCACCTGAAGAAAATACATAGGAAAATAATTAATATACTAATAATTAAATTGTCAAACTAATATTTGATGTTTACCTTTAGTTCTATATTAAGTTGCTTTTCAAGTTGTACTAGTCTGAGGTCACTTACAAAATTAGATTCTTGGACTTGGTTAGGTGATTGACCAACAAACTGCATAGGCAAAGAACCTAAAAATTAATACAATTCTTAATTCCACATAAAAAAATTCCTTTTTATCTATTAGTATTTTGTTAAAATTTAATAATATTTATTATAAAATAAATGTTTAATTATTTTAAATAATTAGTGTACTTTTAAATGTATATGAAGATGAATAGCAATAATTATAATTATATGGTATTTTGTTTTAATAAAGTATAAAATAATTCATAATTACAGGAGAAAATATAGGATTTTGTTGTAGGGAGTGATATAGCATATTTGTCACATCATATACAACAATTTCCAATTACATTAAAAAATTAATAATATGCCAATAACTATATAATTAAACAGATCTTATTCCAAATTGTACGCTAAATTTACTTTGCATAATTGGGAGAAGGAAGGTATTTGCATACTAAATACCTACTGACTACTGGTAGTCATACTAAAAACTAGGCACTTGTAATTCAATTGAAAATTTAATAACTATGTAAGTCTACCACTTAAAAAATATTGAAGTAAAGATTTATTATAATTAACTTATATATTGACTTATTACCATAAATAATATAATGACCACTATTTTAATAACCATCCTTATGTATTTTTTCATTAATAGTTTCAACTATTATTTAACAGCGTTTACAGATCATAATTAGATATATTGTATATATATATATGTATATTATATTATTATATATTATATTATATTATATATATAGTATTTCAGCTAGGTTTCTTATAGTTGTTTTATACATCAATGGTTTTTCTTTATCTGTAATTATTAGTCATTATGATATTTATAGATACACTATTTGATGGTTATTAGTTAAATATTAGTGCATTACAATGTTGTTTTTATAGTTAATTAATATTTAAAAAATGTATTAAAAATTGAGAATGGACATAAAATATAACATTAATAAAAATTCTTAGAATAAGCCCCGTTATAATTAATAATATATAAACAATATTTGGTAAGAGAAACCAAGATTTATTACAACCATGTAAAATGCTATTATTGTTATTAACAATGAGCTATGAGATTTTTATTTTCCCATGGACTATATAATTTCATTTGTAGTTCAACAAAATAACAATAGGTTAGTTTTCGACATGTCTTAAACAAGAAAAATACTACAAGCATAAACTCTTAACAAACTAAAATTTATAATAAAATGCAGAATATGACCAAATATTATAATGTATAATGTTTGTAACAAATTACAGTAAAGGTAACACTAAAAAATATATAATAAAAAAACTGTGCGTTTTATTTATATTTTACTATTTAAATATAGATTTTTCTAAATAATCTAGAAATAAAAAATGCAATTTTCCATAATTATTTTTTCAATAATATATCATCAATATAAACTTAATTAATTTCAATGATATTCCTTATTACTATTCCCTTTATTTTTAGTTTTCAGTACAAAATAAAATTAGGATAGTTAATATTTAACATTCTCATTGATAAAATTTACTGAAAGACGATTGTTTAAAGAATGACCAACACAACAAAAAATTTATTTTTGCAAAATAAACAAATTTTATTAAATAACAATTTCAAAAATAATATCTATCATAGCTGATGTGAATTATTATTATGATCCCCATATTTTGAATTAAAAATATTCAAATGGAGAAGACAGAAACACTTTTGAGTATTATGAAAATAAAATGGTTTTGTAGTATATGTTTATATATGAAGTGGTACATAATATACATAATATACCACTTCTGTAATCTGTAATGTAATTTATCTTCTTCTTCTTCTTCTTCTCCCTCGCCTCTATTCCAGCTATTTGAGATCAGCCACATTTGTCCTAAACCTCCACTTGACACAATCTTCTACATCATCTACACACACAACAGCAGTCCTCATATCACACCCAATCGCATCCAACCACCTCTTCTTTGATCTTCCTCTTCTACTTTTTTCCTTCAACGTTCATTTCTATATCTGTTGTTACAGCTTTTCGAACTTTCTCTCCTCATAACACGACCAAACTATCTAAGTTTATTCCTCTCATCTTATTCATGATTGACACTACTCCTATGCTTTCTCTTACATTTTCATTCCTTATCCTATCTTCTCTTGTCACTCCACTCATCCATCTAAGCATTCTCATCTCTGATACACTCATTCTCTATTCTATTTTCTTGTCAACTGCCCAACACTCTGAACCATACAACATAGTTGTTCTCATTATCCTCTTATAGAACTTACCTTTCAGCCTCATTGGAATCCTCTTATCGCACAAAACACCAGACGCTTCTCTCTACTTGATCCACTATCATTTAATCCTATGTTTCACATCTTTCGTTTATTTGTACAAATAACCTCAAATACTTAAAATTTTCAACCTCATTTAATTCATCTCCACTTACTGTCATTACACTCCTCATTTTATCGACTTGTTCTCTTTCACCAAACTCATACTCTATATACTCTGTCTTACTTCTACTAATCCTTAATCCCTTTCCTTCAAGAGTTAATCTTCACATATCAAGCCTTTGGTTGACTTCTTCCCTATTTTCTCCTACCAAAACTATATCATCAGCAAACATTATGCACCATGGTACCTCATCTTGTATCTCTTTTGTAACTTCATCTGTCACTACAGAAAACCAGTAAGGGATGTTTAATAATTTAATTAATTAAATTTAATATAATAATTTATAAATTATTATTTCATACATATATCTTATTACCAAAATAATTTTGTGAAATTAGAACATTCAATGTAATTAAAACTCTGAACATTTCTAAAATCAAATTGTCAATCAAGATATAACATAACTTTTTAAAATGTAATTAATTTAAATTAATATAAGTCTAAAAATTTACATTAAAAAAAAAAAAATTATAAATCATGTCTACGAATACTAAAATAATTACCTAATACATATATAATTGGAGACAATTTGAAAATGATTCTCTAATTTATAAATGAGGCTGCATAAAAATTAACATAATAGTATAACGGAATCTGAATACCTAAGTAAATACCAATGTGATCATATTAAGTAAAACTTACTCTATATATAAATTTAAATACTCAATAATTATTAAGGATTGGCTGTGGTCGAGTGGGTAGAAACATACGTTTCGGCACATGAGGCCTGCGGTTTGATCCCCATGGTAACCAATAAGATTTTTCGCGTTAGTGGTATCAGATCTCTGGTGCAAGCCGGTTAAAAGTACCTGTCCCATCCATCTTTGGATTGTCCAAGAACCATCTTCGACCCCCATAATGCCAAAATGGTGCAAATCTCTGAGCATATTAGTGTTTGGGGAATAAGAGGATGTAAAACTGCTGATGATGATTATGCTTAATAATTATTACATTCATCAATAGATTTATAATGGTTCAAAACTATTTCATAAATAGGATCTAAACTTAATAATCATAGGTTTTAGTGCCTATTAGGAAATCTTCCTAAAGAATTCATTAAATACTTTTCATATAATTTTGAAATTGTTATACAAAAGCAGTTAATTAAAATAATTTTTTAAATTAATATAACTATATTTTTAATTACTTGTAATAGGTCGGTCTGTCGAACCATTAATTCCGGATATCTTGTGAACCCCAGAAGAAAATGAATTGTTTGAAGCACCAGAACATGATTGTTGTCCTGTTGATCCATGACTGAGTATGATGTGAGACTCAAGTTCTTGTAGTTCTGCCTGTAATTCTCCAAGCTTGGTGTTGGATTTTTTTACAATATCTGAGACATCTGACAGTGATTTGCGATCCGTGACAACTTCACGCAATTTCTCAGCTCCTTCTTTGATTTTAAGTTCGCGTCGGATTTCCCGTCTGATAGTTTCCTTCAATTCATCTAATCGTGCAGGAGTTAGTGCATCGATGGTTGATGGATCAGGCCCTGTGCCATCAGTGTTTGTTGTTACCAAACCATATTTAAAACCCAATTCATATAAGACGGGATTATATAAATATTCACCCTAAAATAAAACAATTATATATTCATTTAATATTTTCAACTTTATTTTATTAATAATTATTAATTAATATAAATAATAAACAACATATAATGATTTTTTTATTGATGATATACCTATTATTCCAGAATATATATGTTAGTTTTATGAAAAACAAAGATTCCTAATTTCAATAGTAATAAATACATCTACAATATACTATAATCATTTTTAATTAAGTAATGGTACAATTATAATAGTTACTAGTATTTAAAAATACAAACTTAAATAAATAAAACATTTAATCTGTGTACAGATATTATAGATGCTTCTCAACTGGCATCAATATTTAATTATAAATTTCGATTTTATAAATTTGCTAAATGTTTTAATTTAACACTAATGTAAAATGCCTAAACGTATTACTAAGAATTCACCAATTATTCAAATAACCGGCAATCACATATTTTTGTCAAACAAAGTTGTGCAGCTGTAAATGACAATTACATAAGTAATATATATTCTCAACCATTTATTACATTTTAGCAAAACACTTGGAGATACCTAACCAATTAAAATGATCAGAATATTAGATTAATTTAGTTATAATCAAATTTAAGATTTATTGAAAATAATAGTATCCTCACACTTATATATAGTATAAGGATGCAAAACAAATTTCATATCTGACAATCTCCATGACTTCAAAATGCAACTAATATGTGTCAAAATTAATTTATTTAAATTTGTAAAAATGCAAAAAAAGATGGCAAATTTTAATATTAAATAACTATAGAAGTTAAAAAAAAAAATTATGTTACAAAGATGTTATTAAGTAATACACACTTTTTCTCAATAGCATTGGAAATATTTTTAAATAATAATTTAAATATTTTTTTATTTAAGATCCAACTCTTATTTTTGGTAGGCACATCAATTAGCATTCAAAATTTCAAAATTATAATATGAGTACACATTATCATAATCAAAATCATTTATTTAATTAATTAACATACAAATAACTAATTCAAAAAATAAGGGTTAAAAGCCATATTTTGAGTTTTGTTTTTGAATATCTAATAAAAACATTTTAGTTTTACAAAATATAATATTTATACCCTATATAATATAATATAACCTACCTATTTAATATTTTTTTTTTAATGCAATCAAATATACTTTACTCTCTTAATTCTGTATCAACTACCAAACTAAACTAAATAATTTTATCTTTTATTAAGAATTTTTGTTTTTTGTTTATTAAGTATATTATATAGTTTAATATAAATACTTAATTGTATTTACCAAATTAACATAGTCAAAAATTATATTATGAACATGAAAATAAAATCATAAAAAAATTATTTTGCATATATTTTTATTTATTTACAATTATTTTAAGAAAAAAGACTATTAAAAAACAATTCTTAAAATGATATAATTTATAGATGATTGTTTTAAAAATCTGGATATTAAAAACAAAAGTTATAACTAAAACTAAAACTCTTTATAGCATTTTAAGAAAGTCATCAGACTTAAGATTTATTATTATATTCAGTAGAATGTACTTATAGACCTCCAAGTGTTTATTGTAAATTAAATTTTGGAAAAAAAAAAGGAAAATGTTTACATAAATGTATGTTATACTGTAATAGGTTAGGTACCTACATAAACCAATGTTAATAAAAATTATTTTGACTGTATATAAAATATTTAATATTATCAACAATTTATAGTTAACACAAAAATATTTAAACAAATATGATTTTTAAAAGTTTTTTAACTTATGAGATTTTTTTACAATATTTTCGATTAATAAATAATATGGATACTAATATTAATATATTTGACAAGAGAGCACAAATGTTATCTGATCAATTTAAAAATAATTAAAACATGTATTTTAGGACAAGCAAATAAGAACATCAATTATTACATTATTCTTATTAGTTTATAAAACTATATAGACAGTTTTTGAACTACTTCCAACTATTTTATTTTTAAATATAAATAATTAAGTTCAGCTTTCTCAACGTTAAATGCTAATATTATTTTTATAACAAAAGATTGTTTGTATTTATCTCTTTCATTAAAGTCTGTATTTATCTCTAAAAAATATGTCTATTAAAAAAGGTAATCATAAGTTTAAATGTATATGTTTATAAAGTAGGTATTGTCTTTTGTAGTTATAATGAAGCTAAATAAACATCATTCAAAAAATAATAAATTAGAAATAGATGTTTATTATTTTCTGATGATTATATTCATTTTAATAAATTTTTTTTTTTTTATTGGTAACTTTGTAATTAAATAACTAATCATGATAATCAATAATTTACATGAATGTAATTCAACATTTTTATAAATATTTACATTATTAAATTATAAATCCAGTTTGCATAATAAAGGGAACTATGAAAAGGATGATAGGGGGAATATATTTAATTATTTTCTAAATTTAAAATAAAATAAGTACACAAGTATTTTTTTCAAAATTAAATAATGATTTTTTTACAACAGGTACCAAATTAAATTTTCAAATTTAACAAAAATTCTCATTACCATAAAATTGGATGAAAATATTCAATATAAATTGATAGATGCAATATAATTTTTTACCATTTATGCACCATTAATGGTGTGAATGATTCCAAAAACATACATTTAGTTAAACCCATCTGAATTGTTTAACCTTGTGAAAACATACTAAGAAATATAATAAATTTAAATTCCCTTAAAGATCAAAAACCTCAAAAAACGCAAAATAAAATGTATGTACTCATTTAGTAATATATGAAACAAATTTGTAACAAACCGAGCTAAATGTAAATGATAATTTCATTGAAATTTTTACCCTAGTCATGAGTATGAATATTATCCAAGTGATTTCTTAAAAAATTCTACCCTAAATTGACGTACTACGTTTTTCCCCAAATTTTTATACTCCATGCACTATTATAGTGCCATAATAGTAAAATATTGAATTATTGACTTAATTTATACAAAAATGTAACACCCAACAAATTTATATTAAAATTGACTATAATATGTATGATTTACTATATGTAAATTTATGTATTTATGTATACTATTTATGTGTATGATTTACTGCAATATGTATATATGCTATATACTATATACCTAATATAAATAACTGTGTAGACATTTTAAACTAGATTATAATATTAAGCAACTTCCAATTTTATTAAAAATTTAAATAAGTTTACAGTTACTAGTTTTGATTACAAACACAAAATAGAAATATTTAGAGGCTATTTTAGCCAAAAAAATTTTAAAAATAATTTGATTATTATCATTTTTTATATTAACTAAAAAATCCTTAACTGATGATTAGTGATTACCTATAACCACACACACCATATGGTTTACATATATTATAATGATAAAATAAAATAAACTATAGAAGTTTAATTTTTATATTTTATTTAGTCTACAAGTTACTCGATCCACCAGAAATAATAGGTATGTACATTAATTGATAATTATATATAAACAAACATCTGTAGAAATATTTCTTCATCAATATTTATTGCAATGTTTTAGATTTTTTTTAGAAAATTTAAAAAAATATGTTTTAAATATTGGGAAAATGTGAAAAATGTATGAAAAATAAACAGCTATGAAAAGTTCTTAGAATAAGTTAAGTACTTATGTAAAATACTGTACATATTATTAGATTATATTAAAAAAGTTCATATACACTTTGTGGATACTCAAATGCAATCACAATAAAATGTATTATTCAAATGGCTGGCAATCACCTGTTTTCATCAAACAATATTCATCAACTGCAAATTAGCATACTTTTTGAACTATTTATTACATTTTACATAAACACTTAGGACCTCTGGATGTATTTAACAAATATTAACTATTAGAATTATTCAGTTATGACAAAATTTAAAATACATTGAAAATAATAGTATCCCCTTACTTATATAGTAGGAGGATGCAAAACAAATTTAACACCTTATTGACATGATCTCAAAATATAATTTTACTTATTCAACAACTATTACTATTATCTCAAATAAAAATTATTGAATTTTAAAGTTACCACTTTTTGTTTTATTATCTTAGATGGGAAAATCTTTAGGGAAAAGTAACAGATGAAAAATGTGAAATGGTGATAGGAAAATGTTGACAAGTGTTTTATAATAAAATTAAGTAAGTACCTAATGTTATTTTAATTACTTGTCTAATTTCTGAAATTGTTAATTTAAAAAAAGTGAAGGTCATGGGAAAATATGAAGGATAAGTGCTCCCATAAAAGTAAATGAAAATCTTAAGCTTACTAAACTGATATTTTGCACATATAATAGCCTAAAAAATACATAGATATCTTTGTCAGATTGAATTTGTTGGAATTCAATTGAATATCTAATACAGACTGATAGAACATTACCCAAGTGTAAACAATAAATTGAATTGTTCTAAATTAAATATTTGATTTATCTATATTATACAAATTAAGACATTCAAAGTAGGTATTATGTATTGCTGCAACATAAATGTTTTTCATAAATAAATAGACACTACTCTTATCTATTCTAAATAAACTTGTTTAAATCCAACGTAATTCGGATATATTCTGTTTACCTCTAATTGATATACCCAAGGATGTGCCTATATTTCGAAATATTATAGGTAGGTACATATTATATCAGTTAAGTTTTGATATATAAATTAGGTTGTTACACAAGCATATTATTATGTATGATATGATATGGACGATAATCCCAATTCAAAAATCCAGTAAAATCGAATCTGTTTTCTATAAATATACCCATAAAATCCTTACTTTTTATGAATAAGTACCTAAAAATATGAGAAAACGCCTACGTTTCACAAAGAGTTCATTCCCTCGTCCAGTGATCTCGTAATTTAGAACACATCCGTGGTCGGTAAAGGCGTAAAGGTTTCCCGACATTACGTATCAATCATGTTTTACACGATTAAATGTACATTAAGTACCCGATGCTTAACAACCTTAACAACCGACACGGGCCGAACGGGGTAACAAACGTAAAACGCTGTAACGCTTTTAACGCGATAATATTACCGAACGGACCGTGTGTAACAAGCGACGGTCGTAGTGTGTGACTACGCTACTTAATTAACGGGTACGGGCAGAAGACACGAGCTCAAAAATACCCGCTTAGCAACCTTGAAACATTCCGCGTAGGCCATCACGACATTATTATCGTACGTGACGTACAAAAAATAACAATAAAAACGGGAAAATTGTTAAAAATTTTAACCGCGCGAGAATAATGTTATAGGTGACGATGAAGGTGGCGGGTGGGGGGGAGGGGTGCGTGAGAATTGGATGTTTAGAATACGGCCGTACTCTTGTCAGGTGAATGAACTTACCTGATAATACTCGGCCATTTTCACCCGCGCGCGCCGAACAAACTCCGCACCGCCAAAACTCGGACGCGTTCGGACAACGTCAACGCACGGCGGCGGCGGCGGCGGCGATCATCACACCGCCAACCGGTTGCGAGAACGTATTATAGGGGAACGCGGGCGTCGGGATCGCGACCGTTCTACGGGAAGACGACGAAAACGGCCGTTGTTTGTTTTCGCGTAATCCGACGGCGGCACACGAACACCGTTTTTTTTTTCCCCTTTGCGCGTAACTATCGCGCGGTACGGCGGGCGGGGAGAAAACAAAATAATATCGCGCGCACGCACACACACACTGCGCGCGACGCGCGCACGCACGGCGACGGACGGACGGACGGACGGAATTTGACGGACGACGACCGTTAATTTCGGACACGCAGTACGACTGTCGGACAACGGCGTACTCCGCGACGCGGAATAATGCACTCGCCGCCGTCGGCCGTCGACGGTCCGCAAGACTCCGGGGGACTTGCGTGAACGGGTCGGTCGGCGATGCGCAAACGCGGCGGCGATGCGCGTACCCAGTGTCGCCGCGCGGCCCGACCGCAACAATAATAAAATCCTTCGCCGGTCGGGCCCGCGGGAACGCTCGTGGACGATTTGTTATCGTTCGTTATCTTGACGGTTCTTCCGTGTGCGGTCTTTTACGATTTTGTTGATTTTTTTCTTTTTTTTTGACGCGTAACAATCACGAGATAACAAATACGACCTTGGTTACCCGTCATTGGTACCGATAACGACCGAACCGCGAACGCGGTAACGACGACGTTTACCACCGTGTTATGTAACACCGTTTTATTTGGAACCGTTTACGGTATGCGAGTGTTGTTACAGTGTTTGTTGTATCGCTCGATACGGACAATAATCGAAAGTCCTCCGTAAACGTTGGCGTCGACGACAATCGTTTGATTAGGGTCGATCGAACGTCAACAGTTACCGATCGTCGGCCGCAGACCGATAGCAAACAGGAATGTATAGTTATTTCAAACGCCGAGATATTAGCGAACACGATGTTTAAAATAGTCATGTTGTACACGTTTTACCTTGATCTCAAATCGTCGTGTACGCCAGATCGTATGCTATTATTCGTTGAGGAGCAATTATTATTACGCAACGTTTAATCACCACTGAGGGAAGTTGGTTTGCCTTCGAATTGGAAATTGTAATATTCGTTTTTCTGTGAATTTCCAAATTCTTATCCGCACTAACCGATAACGGAAGAGAGAAGAAAAATCGGATTGTACGTATTGAGCAAGACCGTAAAAAAAAGTCAATTCAATCAATATTATGACGAACCCTGGGTAGCACACGTTATAGAAAAACGATTCGTCCGTATAACGCGTCGCCTTTAGTCAAACACGATTCGTTGCAATGTCTCTTCGGTACGTTCCCACGTTCCAATGATTCGACACGAAATCAATTAAGGCATTTTCTTGTTTAAATGCATATTGTTGAGATTTGTCCGTTTTTAGTGCATATCCTATCATTTTTCTAATTAATTACTAAGAAAAATACGGTTTTTGGAAACTATCATGTACAAATCACGTGAAATGTTTATTTTTGACGCGTTATGAAAATGTTATTTAGGTACCTTGTTCATTCTACCTGATGTTTTTTTTTCCGTTTTTCGTTTTTCTTTTACATCCATTTGATTTTCTCTGTAATGATGCTGATGAGAGGTGATAATCAACAACCACGTCGCGGGCATATCTCGACGTCTATACCAGCGACGTTACACAGAATTTTTTTTTTTTTTGTGGGGTGGAGGGGGTTAAATAAAATTAAAAACTAATTAAATTATTGTCCTGTTTTCGGTGTGATCACTACAGGCTGACGGCATTGTCATTTGAACGCGGACAATACTGTTATGAAAAACGCTATTGAAATTCGAAATTGTACGGAAATAACGTTAAGATAAGTGTGTTCTGTTATTGACGTGCACATTTAATCTAAACGGCCAACGACGAACAATTTGTGTATCGTCAGAAAACGATTTTATTCGATAATTATAATGGTCAACGATACATACGAATATACAAGTTATTACTTGTAAATTTTTGATATTCGTTTTATTTTATTCGTACATATTCGATATTAATATTATTTGAGTTGATTTTAAAATAATACACAAACGAACATAATATTATGCTATTGTATTGAATGTACTAGTTCTGAATTTAAATGAGTATGAGCTATGGGTAGAGTTGTTAATACACAGTATTTCAATTTTTGCTTGTATTATACAAGTATTTTATCACATAAAACCACGCGGTACTTTGAATTGTTAGAAATAAGGCACTGATTGCGATTTAATTTTAATTTTTAATATTCCCAAATTTGTTGAAAAAATCTCAAAAAACTACAACATAAATAAAAGTTTAACGTTTTTTTAGTGAAATCAAATTTTAAAGTATTTGTGATTTAAATTTTTAAATTTAAATATCAATTTGAATTCCTAAATAATCAAAATATAAACATTTTGAACTATGAGGGAAGATAAAAAAGTTAAAATTTTAATTTTGAGATAATCAAATTGGTAATTGAGTGATTTTGCATTAAAAAGTAACCGAATTTTGTGGTAGTCCGTTAAACATGTTAGAATCGATTGCCCGTATAACCCGTGGCTGAAAGTTCGTTGTTTATAACTTCGGCGGGCGCGTTGATGATTGGAAAAAAAAAAAATAATTAAAAACCATAGCGATCGATCTCACACGTCACGCCGTACGCCGTTGTTCATGTGTGTGACTGTTTGTAAACGGAAGCGAGTCCGACGAAGACATCGTCGGACGGCCGCGATCGAGCATCGGCCGATTTCTCCGGTTTTTTTTAAATTTATCAATTTTTTTTTTAATTTTCAATAAATGGCCAACCCTACTCGGCCGTCGCTTCGTCAAACGGTTGAATCGCATCGTCGTCGGCGGCAGAAAAAAACCCGTCTCGTCCATACCGCGGTCACACGCGCTACGCCATCGACGTTATCTCGGGGCCGTAACGACGTTGGCGCGAGCGCGGTGTCGTCATCGCGCGCGATACGCGGTTGTTGCGCTTTGTTCCGTGTGAACTCCACACGACGAATCCAACCCACCCCCCACCCATCACCCGCCGTTGTGGTACTCGCGCGATCAACAAGTATTGTTGTTCGGTGTTGCGTCGGTGATAACGTGACGCGGTCAAATCCCGTACGACGCGATCCCCGCAACCCGTCTCGGCGTTTTACGAATGTTGTTGTTGTTTTCGTCGTTTCGGTCCGTTTTTCTTTGTTGTCGGCGGCGGCGACGGCGGCGGACGGTTTGAGGTAAGTAAACTCGCGTTTATAAATCGCGTATCGAAGCTAGAAAATATGCATACGACACGTCTGACGATGTAATCGTGTAGTTATCCGCGTTGAGCGTCGAACGTTCGCGTCAATTAGTGTCGTGCACGTTTAATCACTTGGGTGCACGCTAATTGTCGCGATTTTAATACCATGTCAATCGCGTTAGGCGCGCACGATTGGTTTTTATTCCTTTGTTATCGACGACGAGCAATATCGTGTGATGTGACATCGTTTTTTAGTGTGTGTGCACGACAACATTTTTGAAAATCGTCTGCTCGAATAAACTTTACGAGTTTACGTTCGTACTTAGCCGAGCGGTGACACTTTGTAATCGCCTACCTCAATTAATATATATATATATATATTCGTCTGGGTTCAATGCATACGTTTAACGTACAATAAAACATCCTAAATTCCCTTCTCAGGGCTGTGTAGATCTTATACAGGTTATATCGATTTAATGCATTTTTAATTATTTGTTGTGAAAAGTAGAATAAAGTCGATGCAATTTGGACATTTCGTATATTTATACATTTTTATCTGTATTTAGTATAAAAAATAAGTTTTTTTTTGTTTTCTTTTGTCGATATTACAGATTTTTCAAAATATATTTTTAACATTTAATTATTTTGTACTCGTTTATTCATATTTTGATTATTTGATCTATTAATTGAATATCATACATAATAATTAACTAAGCATAAGAGTTTACATTCTATTAAAACATTAGGTATTATTCATTCTATACCACTGTATTCATTGTTAGGTATATCAGTGTATATCAGCTTCTTTATCTAATCTTCTGTGATTTCCTAATATGAACAATATGTACTTATGTCCTTGAATTAAAACTACCTCTATGTGCACATGCATATGTTTTAGTTATTATTATAAATACTTAACCTACAACCTAATTTTAGTGTTAACTTACTCAGTATACAAATAATTTTAATAATTATAGATCTAAAAGGTATGTTTTATTATTATCTATTTATTTTTATTCAGTTTTTACATTTTCTTATTTATATAACTATTTATATACACAATTGGACACTGGATAAAACAATAATTAAATTATGAAGTAGAAGTGGTCAAACAATTTTAAATTTAATTATTTCTCGTTAAATATATATTTACTCGTTAAGTATATATAATACTGTAATACATATAGTATACAATTAAAAGTTAGTTTTTGGATACAATGTTTGAACTATCGTTATCGTATCAATAACAACCGAATATTAACAGAAATGCATGACACATGATTATATTAACTAAAGTAAATATGCATTTTTAAATTAGTAAAAATACAATTAAATACAAATATACAATGATGTCCAAATTAGTATTTGCCTAACAACTTTTACTTATAAATAACTTTTACTTATATTGACTTTTACTACTACATAGTAGTTGGTATATAAATAAAATTGAACATTTTATTGTTATTACATTTTATTATCTACAAAATGTACTACAGTGCTTAATATAATATTAAAATAATATGAACAGTATATATAAGTACAGGGTTTAAATATAAAACTTTTTTCAACTATATATATTTTCATAATTTAAAATAAATTTTCAAAATATTTTTCAAAAATATGCAAACATCATAACAACTACTGTGATGAAGAAATCTGGATAAAATATAAATTATAATTATTAATTCATGCATACATCTATGGGAATTAATGAGTTAATAAATTAAAAAGTTAAAACTAACTGAATGAATTATTTTTGGTTTGATATTAACTTATTTTCCCTCGAAATAATGTCAACTTAATGTTATTGAAATGTTTTTATTTGAACCAATGAGTTTAATTTTGAATTTTTATTGGTAAAAGTTTATTTGTCAACATATTTTAGTTTATTAAGTAATAACTAGAATTATTAGATAGTTATAGACACATTTTCAGATTTGATATACATTTTTGAAAAAAATATTTGTATAAATTAATGTTAATTTTTTCAAACAGACAATTAAAAAAAAATTAAGTTAAGTTGAGAGTATTTTTTGTTAACTTAACTTTTTACTTAGCTAATATATTTGAATTTTTAATTTACTTTATTTTTCTTAAAAAAATTCCTAAATTTAACAAAATAGTGTATAATAGTAATTTATTTTTCAATCGAATGACAAAGGCTAGTTACCAGTACGACCAAATGCCATGGCACATAGTTATAAAATGAATTAGTAAGTAGTTAGTAAACAATAATTATTATTATTGCTTTTGAATTTTTTTTATAGAATACTGCCAGAACATAAAAATGTACAATATTTTGTAACAAATCTAGTTTTTCCTGAATTTTTGAAATCCAAGTTTCTTAATGTTTTAAAATCGATAATGTACTTTTTTAATTGATGTATCAATGTATATCTATAGCATTACATATCTATCACACGTAAAGTAATATAAAGCATTATTTCTTCAAATGAGTTTCTAATAAGATTTAGATTATAAAAATAAAATGTAATTTTATAGTTTTAAAAAAAATTTAGTTATATTGTTAAGTTGTTGATATATTATTCTACTAATATAACTGTTATGCTATAGTTATTGAAAACAATTAACTTTCTTTTTGATAAGAATCTAAAAAGAAATATATATATATATATTTTTTTTTATTATTATTGTTATTATTTATTAACATTATTTAATGTCTCTTCTTTTTTGATTTTATATTGTAACGGTCTCGTCACATAGTACACATGGGTATACGTATGTGTGTATACATATGTTTATACATAATTATATATATATATATAGGTGTATGTAATGCTGACCAGTAACATTTCTCCCTCTTTCAATAATTATGTAAAACCCTGTAGTCAATACACACTTTGTAAGAGACAGTTAGTTCTCCGCGAATACCACCTAACAACACTAACTGGACTCTGTCGGAACCGCATATTATAAATAGATTTACGAAGTGCGAAATACGAAACGTATTTGGCACTTCTAAACTTGTGAGTGACTTTTATTTATTAATTAATAGGCATTACCACGACGTAATAATTACTGAGACTAATACTTCTTTATTCCGACTATTCCTAAGATCAAATAATTGTTCCCAAGCTACGGTTAATATTATTAGAATGATCAAAAACCTTGACTAACCTTGAAAACTCTGAATAACGTATATTTAACATGGTCACCTCTGACCACGTTACATTTTGTTGGAGGTGCCAAAGCTTTTAATACAAAAGCCGGTAGTCCGAATAATGGATGTTAGTTTCAGTTGTTATTTATAGTTTAAGTTTAATATTACTGTTTTAGGTCCAATATTTTTTCATATATTTTTTTTTTAATGTGGAGTAAAATAGTAAGAAAAGGATTAGACACAGTTTGATGAGATTTTCATGAATATTATTTGATTTGTAAGATATATGAGATTTATTTTGAAGCGTTGGAGAATTTAATATTACTATTTTAGGTCCAATATTTTTTCATGTATTTTTTTTAATTTGGAGTTAAATAGTTAGAAAATTATATAATTAAATTTGGGTCTGTGAATGGAAAATATGATAAATACCAGTGATGGACTAGAATATAAAGCCGATAAAGAAAAATTAACTCATGTAGTGTATAATTGTTATGAGAACAACAAGATGAATAAAATAAAACATAAAATAGAAATATTAGGAAAAATTAACGGTCAATATAAAGTACTGTTGTTGATACAAGGGTCAGTAGGACAGTAATATATAAAGACAGAATTCACTTTAATATTATAATTAAAAATAATGTATACCTGGAAAAGGCGAATAATTCAAAACTAAATATTTTGGGTTCCACAATGATAAAATAGAAATAGGTGCAATCGTAATAGATCACGAAGCTATTATAATAGACAATTTGTGTTCACCGATATTGCTAGGTTTAAAATTTACGAAAAGCGTACGAACAATTTTAAATTTAAAGGATGGTCTTATAACATTTAATTTTAACAATCAAGAAATTACTCTTTCATTAGAATACAAAAAAAAAATATTTAAATTACGTACCACGCGATGAAATGTCTGTATTTCATACATTCTTAATACAGAAATTGGAATTACAATATTTTAACTGTAATTACCAAGAAATTATGATAGACTTATTTAACGATGATTCACACGATGTGATCGGCCATTGCGTTAGCAAACGTTTGACAATGAGCAATGGTATCGCATTACAATTTCGAAATACATTTGATAACGTAGACTTTTTAATCGCACAAAACAAAAATGTCAGGGAAATCGCTACGACGAAAACAAAAAAATAAAAACAGTGGATAATATGTCTAATTATTAAAAAATATTATTATGAAAAACCAAAATATAAAAATATTTTTGATACACTGTAAAATTTAAAAACATTTTGTTTAATAAATAAAATAAATTCTTTAGCATTATCGAAAATATGTGCTGTGTTCGATAAAAAAGAATCGTCTATCATTTCAAATATGTTAAAATTCACATTTCAATACGGAAACATACAAATTACAATTTTCATAAAGAGTGAAATAATATGTGATATGGTAACAATAATGACATTTCCACTGTAAGCAATAGGGAGTTTTCTCTTAATAACGAAATCGATCCCACATTATAAATTCCCACATATTAATTAATGTTTTAAAGAAACATCAGCTTTATTAAGCACAAGTGCCCATAGAGGATAACTAAATCCACAAATATTAAAATCAAACGAATTATTGGATCAACATAGAGATATTAAAGCAAACTTACTAATTAACTTAAATCTTCCAATAGAAATAAATATCCAAAACTATTTTGATCTTATGAAAACTATTGAACTTAATATCCTATATACCAGTCATCTAATCATCTATTCGATAAATATACTGTTAATAGAAAACTTCGATTTTCAATTATACTATATTATTAGTTTACTTATTTATGTAAATAATAACAATTTTCATTCAGATCACGACACCATGTCCGTTTTAGGCGCCTGTTAGGGTCACCGTGAATAGTGGGAATGGATAGTTCTGAAATCAGGGGGTTGCAATGGTTGTAGAGAGTGGAAACGTTTTTTACTGGTTTACTGTTGGGATATTGAGATCTTTGCGAAGAGTATCATTTGAGACATAGTATGGAGCTTTGATTATTTGCCGAAGGCAATTTGATTGAAATATTTGGATTTTATTAATGTTAGTAGGTTTGGAAGCTCCCCATAACTGGATACTATAAGTTCAAATTGGTTTGAGGAGCTGTTTGTATAGAAGTTTATTTTTGAGATTAACGTGTGTGGAAGCAAACGTAGTTGACGAGACCGGTTGTTTAAGGCAAGACGTTTAGTATAAATGTGGGTTGCCTAAGTTAGTCGACGGTCTAAGTGAAGACCTAGGTAGTGAACGTTTTGAGAAGATGGTAGTGACAGGTGATTGAGGTAGATAGGAGGGCAGACCGCTTGTCGAAGCGTGAACGTGTAATGAATGGATTTTGTTTCATTAACCCCCCAATCTTTATATTAGATTGATAAAAGATTAAGGTTGTTTTCAATGAGGTTTGAAGCCGTTACGAAATTGGAGTGAAAGCTAGAAGTGTATTATCATCAGCAAAGTCACCACTAGTTGTGTAGGTAGTAGTAGGTTGGTCTGAAGTGAATAGGTTAAATAGTAAAAGAGCTGTAATCACTCCTTGGGGTACGCCGAAATATTTCGGATATGGAGGATCCTGAACGTACGGTAAAGTGTCTGTTTTGAAGGTAAAATTTAAACAGTAAATAATAGTAAGGGGGGAAGAATAGTTTTTAACTTGAAGAGGAGGTCTTTATACCAGACTGTGTTAAAGGCTGTTAGGAATTTTTATTATAAATATATCGAAGATATCTAGCCTTTTACTGAGTGAGGTGTTCCAGTATATTGGTGACGAAGGGGAATGTATTTTATAATTTTTAGTTTGAGATAGACCTTTGAGAGTATTGTCACGAGGATTATTCGCACGACAGCTCCATTATATGGTTTTTGCATTTATGTTATCTCCTATTATACATTTATGGCCAAGAGTGGTAAAAAGTCGTTAAATTGAGTGGGAGTTATGGTGTGGCGAGGTGGGCTCTATACAACATAAATATTAATAGGTGTATTGTATAATGTTAATGATATACCATAAGCTTGCTATGGGCCGATTAGTAATGAGGAAGAGTGTAGAACAACAATGAAGACTTGACTCTGATAGCAGCTCCAGCATGTGTTATATCGTCTGGGTGGTTAGTTTTGAAAATTTGAAATCCAGGTAGATTAAAATGTGTGGAGTTGGTAAAGTGTGTTTCAGGGATAAGTGCGATGTCGATTCTATTATTTTAAAGTGTGGCTAGAATTTCATAGTTTTCTAAGCCGTTCGAATTCCAAGTTAGGATGAGGATAGAGTTTGATGTAGTATTATTAGTTGACATTATTGATTTTGGTGAGATTTGAGAGAATAGTGGTGAGAAGGGCTATAAGAGGATTTAGGATGGATTTGAATTCACCAAGAAACTTAAGGAGTGCGCTTTTATTGTTGTTAACAGGTGTAGAATTTGGTTTGGATGATTGATGACCCTCAGTTACATTTGCATACGAATGTGATTTTGTCGAGTATTCAGAGACTGGCTGTTGACGATGATGTTCGGTATTGGTGATGAAGTTGGATGGGCGTGGTGGTTGAAGTTTTTTGCTTGGATGTTGTGCTTGCGACTCAGTTGCTCGTAAATTGTACATCCTTTGTAGTTGGCTGGATGTGCTCCTTCACAGAGGGCGCATTTTACTGAGAGGTCTGGTGATTTTGTGTAAGAGGTGGAAGGGTGATTACCCCCACATTTGACACACATGGGGTGATACACGTAGTAAGATTGGGTGTGGCTATAACTTTGGCAATTTTGACACTGTGGTATTTGTCGCTTTTTATAGGTTTCTTCTACTTTGATCTTCATGTGTAGAAGAAAGTTTACGGAGAAAATATCACAAGAGCTTACATTTTGATCGATATCAACGAAGAAGAGAGGTAGTGGGTTTTTTATTTGCTGATACTTGACGTTGGTGACATTTCTCACAGTGTGATCTATTTCTTCTATTGCTGAAGCCTCTGGGATATATAGATGGAAGTTCCTAATAACAACCCTCAGAGGTTTATCAGATTGTAGCTTATAGATACAGTACTGAACGTTGTTTTCTTTTAAATAATGGATTACTTTTCTGTAGTTGCCAGTAATGTCTGTTTGGATTTTAGGGATAAGTAGAGGTTGATTTTCAGGAGAACTGTCTGGGCTGGTGATATCTTTGAGGTGGTTCCGTAGCCCGATGTAGTTGTGGACGCCTTTGATAAATATAAGTGGAGGTAAAATGTTTTTTTGTGTATCAGTAGTAGTATTTGGTTGTTCCTGATTTGAAGTCTCTGTTGAGTCGTCAATATTAATATTGCTATTGTCAGGGGCAACATAGTCATCCGTAGAAAGAAGGGAGAAGAAGAGTTTTGTTTTCTTTGAGTTTACTATTGTCAGCAGTGGCGATCAAACGAGGTCATATATCCCCTTCATAAAGGCCGTATTTGAGATGTGTTTTTGGGAGTTCACCTCCCCCCCCCTCTCCGAAACTTTTAATAGTTATAATAAATTAAATTTATTACACTCAATTATTAAAACGGAGACACACTATTTACACGCCACATGTTAACCCGTATTTAAACACAATTTTATCGTACCCAACATAATCTAATAGTTGAAAATATATGATTCGGTTTTAACCCCCCCCCCTCTCCGAAAATGTGTTCCTGCTACGACCTTACCCCCCATGACCTTTTTGTTATATACAGTCGAACCAGAGAGGATGTTTTCATGCCCAAAACGGTTGAAAACGTATTTAAGAAATACTATGATTGAGGTAAATACTTAACTATAACTGGAAAAATAATTTCCAGTTTAAACATAAAATATTTATTTTACTCTACAATGTTAAATTAAAAACATGCTTGATATAATAATATTAATACTTTAATATTTATCAATTTTATAATTATATTATTTTAGAGTTGTCTTAATGGCTTGGCCACAATAGCTGTTCACCGTGGATATATAAATATTACCCTAGACGAAGTATTGGATAAATTGGCAAAAAAATAGATTTAACAATTTAATAATAATAAAATAATTTTAAAAAGTGATCTTATATGCTTAAATTATAACTTATGTTTTCAATGATCAAAGTTCATATTGAAAAATCAACCTTATCCCTCCCCATGACTAAATCATTTGACCGCCACTGACTGATTGCGACAGCGAAGAGGATGATGATAAGGAACGTTTATTTTCGTTGTTATCATTATTATTTTATTTGTTATATTAGTATTTTATTTGTATTAACCTGATTATGACATTTTGTCGAAACCGGTAGTAATAAACACACATATACAACAACTTTTATATTTTCTTTCTTTTTTCTTTAATCAACGTAATACTCATTGGCTTTTTGTATATTTAAGTATATATACATATATATATATATTTTTTTTTTTATTATTATTATTTTGTTTCTAAGTGGAGATAATTTTATTTGATCGTGGAAACTATCTTATTCAACATAATTCAAATATGATGTTATCTATAGTACAAAGGTGTACGAGGCGGCGGTCGCCGGTTCGTAAAATTTTCTTACCAGCTAATTCAAATTTCTGGATTTTCTGTGTTTCGAAGAGAACTGTTTTTATGAGGGGCATAAAAAAAATATACGTAAATAGGTGGTAGTTAGCCGATTATTTTGGTATACATTTCGACTGGTGAAATGGTTATGAAGAGAGCGAAAAACAATAAAATGAATCGGAACAACGAAGCACGTGCGCACATGACCACTGTCGTAGAATGACGCCACAAAGATTTAACGATTAAAATTACACGCAAAATCACTAGCTACATATTAAATAAATAAATAGACAATGAATTAATATCAAAGAATAATCAAAGTATAACAACGGCACACTTCATTGGAATAACAGCCATAACCATAATAATAATAAGGATAATATTAATAAAATTAATAAAATAGATAAACAATATTGACAGACCAAAAAACAAATAATAAAACTACCGACATACCCAATATCATTTACTACATAGAAAAAAAAAAAACAAACCAATGACAATATAATAATTGAAAAAAATAAGTGAAAAAAAAATTAAATTACTAATATTTAAAATGCTATACATTTTAAAAAATATTGATTTTTAAATTAAACTGCAGTAAATTAGTGTAGTTGTGCTTTAAACTTATTTTAGGGTAATTAAAATAACTGATATTTTATAGAGGCATGTAACGGCAAAAGAAGCTGTGTACCCAATATTTTAAGTACCCTTTGTAAAAATTAAAAATTAAATGTTAGAATTTATATTAAAATTATTATAAACACTAATATAAAACGAGGGCCCTAATTTATTTACAGTACCGTAGTTGAAAAATTCATGTGGGAGACTTGCATATGTATACACATAATTATATATGTATAGGTGTGTGTAGTGTAATGCTGACAGTGACATTTCTCCCTCTAACAATAATTATGTAAGACCCTGTAGTCAATGCATACTTTGTAAGAGACAGTTAGTTCTCCGCGAATACAACCTGGCGACACTAACTGAATTTCGTCGGAATCGATTGTTATAAACAGATTCACGAAGTGCGAAATACATTTCGTATTTCACACTTCTAAACTTGTGAGTGACCTTTATTTATTGATTAATAGGCATGGAAGACTTAATAATTACTGTGACTAATATTTCTTTATTCTGACTAATCCTAACATCAGATAATTGCTCCCAAGCTATGGTCAATATTATTCAAATGGTCAAAAACCTTCCTTGAATAACATATATTTAACATGGTCACCCCCGACCACGTTACAATACTATTTCATAGTCTTTGTTTACTGTTATTATATTTTAATTTTGTTTTTGTTTTTAATACTATGTCATTGTAACGATTTTTTATTTTAAATTCTTAGAACAATAATTAACATACCTATTTAATAAGAAATAATTATTACAAATGGTTTGTAATTATTTTTATTTAAATCTTCATTTGTAATTATATTTACATCTCTATAATTTATATCTCAGCAAAGGACATTTGTATTATTATTATATGTATATATATATTTTTTGCAATTTAATCTAAGCTAAATATGTATGTACTATCTTAATAATAGTTGAATTCATTAATTATAGACATTCTTTAAATATTTTTTACACGTGATTTTAATAGTTGTTTTTAACTTTTAGATGAGTCATGGAGAATTCTGACTACCGCCCATTGCCTCCTCCCAGAGATAGTGTGGTTAGTAAATGCACAAAAAAAAAGCCACCAGTACCATTACCGCGTAAGCATGTAAACGTCAACAATAGTGTTCTCAAAGATAGCTCAAGCTCAGCTTTTTCAACATTTAAAGATATAAATAGTTTATTTAAAAAAAGTATTAAACCAGAATCTAAAATGTCTGACAATGTTCAAGAACGGAAAAGGTCTGTCATGGAGAATACTAGAAGTATGAGTATTTGCATTGAAAAATCCTTTCGCAACCTGTTGCCAAGACCTGCACGACGACATACAATTAGTCAAACATCTGAAGATTTCAAACCGGATATCAGTGAATCTCCAATTGACAATGATATATTTTCTTCATTATCTTTTGGATCTCCAATTCCATCAGATAGCAACTCTGATCGATCATTCAGTAATTATTATTCTGAATCAGACTTTTGTAGTTCACAACCGCCCAATTTTCCACCACCTCCTTTACCTCAAGATGTATTGTATGACACCATACCATGCTCAAGTAATTCCAGTAGCCATTGTGGATCGTATTCAACCGAAAACATATATGAACTTATCTCAGTTGGAGAAAAAATAATACAAAATAATTCTTATGAAAACTGGAATCCAACAAATGAGAGAAGTATTAGTTCTTGTTATACAAATAATGTTGATACAGAAACAAGAAAATCAGATAATTATGAAAATGTAAATCCAGCCTGTTTATTAGATAATGAAAAAATATCTAATAGCACACAATCTGTCATATTACAATTCGACCCCTTACATAATGCATTTAGTACTTTATTAGATAAACAAAAAAAAGAAGTAAAGGAAAAAAAGGAAGAAAAAGAAGACGAAGAAGAAGAAGAAGATGAGTGTTTACTATTAAAAGAAATTGATGAAATATTATATTCATCACAATACAGTACTGTTGAATCTAGAAGTGTTGTGAACTATAATCTTGAAAATTTAGATGAAGATTTGTATACTATTCCTGAACCTCCGGAGCGTATAGATTCAATTCAAGAATTTTCTGATCCTTTAGGTTTACTTGTAGATGATGTAAATAACATAGAACTTAAAGAAAAAATTGAAGTTGATTCCAATTTTGAAGAAAAACCGAGAAAAAATTCATTAAAAAATTGGCTAACAATGAAACGTACTTTGAAAAAAGTAGCTGATGGATCGACCAGTTCAGTTAGAAAAATGAAATCAATATTAAAATCAGAAGACAAAGTCGAAAGAATAGATGCTGTTGAAGTAGAAAATTCCACTGTTTTTCATAATGGTATGTTATTTGTTAGTATTGATGAAAAAATGAAAGACTTTGAGAAAAAATGGTGTCAAATTGCGGGTGGTCAACTTAAGTATTCAAGTAATAAAAATCAAATAGAAAATTCAATTTCATTAACATCATTATTAAGCATTCAAACAATAAATGAACCCAAACAATGGTAAATATATTTTTAATTTATTTTCCTTTTACATTATAAGTTATTAACATTTTTTTATGGTTTTGCAGTGACGACGAAGATGTATTTTGTTTTACAATAAGATTCATGTCTCGCCCTCAATCAATTTTGTTTGGTGCTTTATGCACGACAGAACGACAAGTATGGATGCAAAAATTTCTAGGATCAGTAACCGGTTTATTTCCAATTAAAATATCTTCTGAATTCAATAGAGCTGGTTGTGTTACATTAAAAGTATGAATATCTATTTACATGAAACAACTATGCCATAACTATACATTTAATACTTAATAATTTTTCAATTATAAATATATGTTTATAGGAAGGTATAAATGGTGAGTGGAAACAAGCTTGGTTATTATTACATAATAGAATGTTGACATACGCTAAACAGGCTTGTGGATCAGAATTGATTGATTTGAGAAAAGTCAGAAATGTTGGTTAGTAAATTTTGTATAAAAAATAAAAACGAAATTTTCAACTTTATTAATAATAAAAATAAAATATATTTCAGTGACTCAAGAAGATAATGAATTGGAAATTACTGTATTGGTTATAGATTGTATTACAAAATCAATTTATTTGAAGTTTGATGATAATTCAGAAATATCGAAATGGCAATATATTATAAAAGCAGAAACTGTAAACAATAGTCCGCATTTGAAAGACCAGCAGTTGAGTAAGGGTCAAGTTCCAGTTATTGTTGAAAGATGTGTAAAATTCATTTATGCTCATGGTATGTAAGAATAAGATGTGTAATTGTTTGGGACATTTTGAAATTAAATAATTTCTAATTTTTATATTTAACAGGATGTTCTTAGAAGGCGTCTATAGACGTAGTGGTTCATGCTCTAATGCTACCAAACTTTTATCTGCATTTAGAAAAGATGCTTGGGCTGTTCAGTTGAGTAATCAAGATTATTCTGTTTATGATGTGGCCAGTGTATTGAAGCGATTTTTTAGGGACTTACCAGAATCTGTGCTTACTACTGAACTCCATACACATCTTTGTAACGCAGCAAAATGTAATTGTTCGGAAGAAGAAAAAATAATACTTTATAGGAGTTTACTAGAACGTCTACCAGATATAAATTATGTAACTGTGCGTATACTTCTAAATCACCTATATTACATGCAACTTCAGAGCGATAAAAACTTGATGACTGTGCAAAATTTAGCATCTATTTGGGGTCCGACTTTAATGCATATTGAAGTATGTTTGAATAATTTAAATAATACTATTATTAAAAACAATGTTATATTATATATTTTTAATAAAATATTTTAGGACAGTGATTCATTAAATTGGTCAAAAATAGAATCTGAAGTTGTAAATGACCTTATTCTCTTATATCCAAAATTGTTTTATGTAAAAGATGATGAAAGGAAACGAGAAGATAGAATTTTAGTAGCATTAAAACAATATAATTTATCAAGTGGTAATGTTCCTCAACCATCAAAACCGTCTGGAGATTTGAAAATTTGGATATATCTAGGTTCAAAAGATAGTGAAAACTGTGTTAATGTCACTGTGAGTTTTTAAATTCAATTAGTTTTTTATATAAATTATGTATTGATATTTAATAATTTGTGTAAAACTTATATTTTTAGTTGAGTCCAAATAAAACTGCTTTAATGATTTGTGACGAACTTGCTAATAAAATGGGAGCTCTTGGTGGATATTCACTTGGTTTACAAGAGGTCGTTTGTAACGGAACAATGATTCGTCCAATTCATTATTCAGAGTTTTTATTAGGACATAGTTCTATTATGGGCATATTGGGATGTAAAATATAGAAAGGATAATTATATTGTTTGTCTTCAACCCAATTCTTTACTTATTGAAATAATACCATTTGTAAGTAATAAAGATAATAATATAGAACATGCAATTTTTTGAAACTTGTAATTTTTTTTTGTAAATTATCTTTGTCTTTTTATAGGCTAAAGAACCCTTGACTATTTGCGCGGAATTGAAATTTGCTGAACAAAAAAGCAAATCATTTAAATTGCATTTATTCGAAATAAGTGAAGGGAAATTAATATGCTATAAAGATAAATCTGTAATTTTATTAATTTTATATGACATCTTGTTTGAAATGTTTTGTCTCATGAATATTATTTCAATATTAATTTTAGGGATCAACGTCATTGTATGAATGGTTTATTAAAGATATAATTTGGTTTAATGGATTTGAACCTAAAAGAAACCCTAATGCAAGGTAAATATCAATATATTTGTTATATTTCAAAATATAATTTAAAGTTTGTGTTACATACGTCAAATAATTCATTTCTCGCTCTTGTCATATAATATACTATTGAATGTTTTCCTTCTCTTTTAGTCAAATCTGTTTTAATAATGGTATGTGTTTTGTTATAATTTTGTTTAGGATATGTTTATATTTTTAATTTGTATACAATATATTTTTCTTTTGTTTAGGTGGTGTATAACATTTATTTTAAAGAATGATCTACCAAAAGAGTAAGTAAAGTACAATATATA
The DNA here is from genome assembly GCA_019022885.1 of Schlechtendalia chinensis. NCBI lineage: Eukaryota > Metazoa > Arthropoda > Insecta > Hemiptera > Aphididae > Schlechtendalia > Schlechtendalia chinensis. The sequence continues at coordinate 8,977,356 of CM032339.1, read as the reverse complement.
TATATATATTATGGAATTAATGAATTTTAATTTACTAAATCAATTCTTGTTTAGATTAAAAGAAAATTTTGGTTGGTCAATTGCTGGTACTACTAAAGAAGATCATTTACGCTGGATGGCAGCTTTGATGCTTGCTGAATATGGAGCTGATTGTATTTCGCCATCAGTGACAATAAATTTATTAGATTGTTAATTTAAACAAGGTATTTTAAGAAACAAATATAATTTTACTTAGTTATATACATATTGTGCCTTGTACTTTAATGTTAATCTCAAACGTTAAATTTGAATATTTGATCAATTTCATATCAATATTTTACAAATAAGTTAATTTATAATTAAATTATATTTGTAATTTATAGTTAACATATTTAATTTGTTAATGTACTATAAAGTTTAATTGCATGAACTATTGTTATTTGTAATAAAATGTTTGATTGTAAATTATTACATAATGATACGAGTGAGCTGAATTAATCACAAGTTTTAAATAATGGTTATTAGATCAATATCATTCACAACTTAGCAGATAACATGTTAATGATCTCATTTAAATCCACATTAAACTTTTAATTCCTTGAAGTCTGAATGATTGTTTTTATTAGTAGAGCTATTCTTGCCATTTACGGAATTCATACTAGTCGAATTCTCATTTTATTTACTTCTTTACCATAAATTACCATATATTATTTTAGTTAACGTTTTGAATTTTTAAGTGTTTTTATTATGTTATATTATTAACAATAATTGATCATTATCATATGGTTGTGGTTAGTCCTATTATTTTTTGATTATTGTGTGATAACTAAAATATGTTTTCAATGTGAACTAAAGTAGATTTTCAAAATATTGTTGATTAATATATAATCAACTATTAATATATTAATAAACTATATTAATATATATATGAATTATTGCTGTTTAACTTTTTTTAACAATACATCTCTTTGGTATTATTCAGAATTCAGTTAACTATAATATACTGATGCTATAAATTTGATAATGTTTAAATGTAATCTTATAATTGTGTAGAATTACAGTAAAACCTTGTTAACATGTTCATGGACTAAACACCATTCTTATCAGTTCTTTTAGTAAATTTGAATACTTAATCATTTTGTTCAACGCAATATTTTACTTAAAGATTTTTTTCCTATAGTTCCATGAAGCGTATACCTATTAACGAGCGTTTTCTGTTTGTGTATATATATATATATATATACATATATATATATATATATATAATTAAATATATACTATATGATATGATTATAATTTTTAAAAACACTGGTTATCATCTCGGAGTTATTTGTATTTTCTTGATAGTTATTACCCAAGATCAATTAGAATTGTTGATTTTTAAATTGCCTGTATGTATCAAGGTTATATCGTAACAATATTTATTAATAAGTTTATACATATAAAAACAATTTAAATTATGTACTGGCTGAATTGTATTTAGTATTTACTTTTTGTAATTAATATTAGAAACATATATTTTAAAATTTTGTAAGACTTTTGGAAACATAATATACTTTTTTTAGATTTAAATGGATATACGTTTTTTTATTAAAGCAATTTTAATTATAAACCCTGTATTTTATAATTTGTATTTAAGATCAACCATAGCTATAAATATTACAAATGATGATTAATTATCAATACATAATTTTGTATGTACATAAAATTAGAGAAGCATAATTTCTTCGCCTATAAAAACAAAAAAACTACTTCAATCCACTTGATAAAAAATGATTGTTGTCTAATTATTTATAGAGAATAATGTTTAGAAGTACTATTAATGAACATCTTATTTTTTTATGTAGAAACTTTTGGGATCATCACTATTCAATACACGTTTCGTTTTTGCACATTCAAATTTTATTTTACAAATTTTACAGTTGATAAAAACATAAACAATAATCGTTCATTATCTGCATGGGTTATGTTCCTAAAAAGTTGCGTGGATAATGAAACCATAATGCAATGTAAAAATTTAAACTCCTTATTTTATTAATTTTTCTTTTGAACATGTTTGACTTCAAAATAATATCGATCACCCTATGACAGACGTATAAGATCTTATATTATATCTCCAATTATCATGTATTAAAATTACTATAATATATGTATCTCTTTAAAGCCTACAATGACAATACTCCTTATAATTGTATGATTGATATTATATTATATTGAGTCAATATTCATGTTGAATGTACTTCAATTGTATAAATAATATTTTTGTTTTATTTTTATAACGCGCTATTTAGTTGATTTTTAATGGCAGTATGTGTGTCTATCATCCACAAAGATCATATATTTTTTAAAAAAAACCCAATAATTAAATACAATTTTATAAACAATTAAGACTTTAATTAAAAGAACATATTTATGTATACATTTAAATGAAATATTATACTCAAATAGGATTACATTTTATAATGAAAAAATTACGGAATCATTTATATACACATACATACACCTAAAAATAATAATTAAAATAATATGACATTGAATATCATGGACAGAATAAACAGTAGGTACATTTTATACTTTTTCTTTTCCATCTTCTGAATGGTAAATAGCGAAACCGTTTCTATTACTCGTATTAGTAAGTAATAGCAAACAATATATAAAATGATCATAATTAGGCAGAGGAAGTATCTATTATTGTACATAATTATTTTCTATGTTTGTTTTCTAAATCGAATTGTATAACATGTATTTCCTATTATCATAATATTCAAACATATGGACTATAAATTGATTATAGAAATAAAGTTGAATGGGTTTCTAACGTGTATTTAGAATTGTGTATCTATGGGTTTCTAACGTGTATCTATATATATATATATATATAGTGATATATATAAGCCTATTCGGGGAAAAAATGGTACTTGACAAGGGTTGGCCCACCATTATGCCATCAATTTTAGAAACCTATTTTGACAATTCTTTAAGATCTAAAAATATAAACTAAATGAACAAGTAATTCTTGTAGAGTATGTATGTTGAAAAAAATATTGTTTGTGGTCATTGACATATCATTAATAATTGATATTAATAATTATGCGATATGGGATTTTTAGAACCTATGATCGGAGACAAAGTAATAATGAATAAAATATTAAAAGATATATAAATTTGTAGATTTTGAGTAAGTAAAATTAGAAATTCGTTGTTTTGTTAAAAATAAAATTGCATATATGACATACCTATGTGTGCCCATCGTCAAAGGATTAATCGATTCTCGAACCTACTCGAAATGCGATATTTTTGTTTCGTATAAGAGTCAATTATAATTTTGGTACAACAAGGAATATAGTGGACAATATTGTAATTTTTGTGTAGGTAGGTAAATAAATGTGAGGCAGTAGACACAAATGGTGGAAGCATTCATTATATAATCAATACACTATCTCTACACAAAATGGCAAAATAGTAAAACCGTAAAAAAAAGCAATGTTCTTTTTTCAATTGTTTTAGCGTATTTTATCTGAATTCGTTTTGTTTGAGTGTACGCTACTAAATGATTGTCGAATATTTAGTATACCAATTATTACACACGTGTATCTATAATAATTAATAGGCAACGAGTAATCGGTCTCAAAAATCTTAAAGACGAAAATACTAATTTCAAAACTTTAAGTAAAAATTTTATTTTTAAATTTTGTTTTCAAAACTACCCACGTACAAAGGATCGTAAGGGGAAATTTCCGGAAAGGAAGAGGGCTAATATTTTAACAGCGAATTTAATATGTGTTTACAATCTTTAAATCGCTTAATAATACATAAAATTAATATGTAAAGTAGTGTGCCATTCGTTTTTTTAAAATAAAAGAAAAAAGCAACTGAATTTCGTTTGAATAAGATTATTTTTAGAATTAAAGTTGTATTTAGGAGGGTTTGCGGATGAGACGTAATTTGTGTCTGAACAAAAATTATAAATTTTATATTCAATCATAATACACAAATCTACTGAATAGCTAAAAAATAGTGCGCATGCGTGTATTTTTTAATTAACTCGAAAAATATCTATACCACTTCATTGCTCTAATATTATAAATACGCAATGTAATTTTTATAGTAACAAGTCGATGTATAATTATATATAATAATATTCCCAGACAAGTTCCGACATTTTGAAGTGTTTGTTAACGTCGTTATATAGTTGTGTCATATATAAACACCAGGTGATTCATCATTTTCTTAGTTGATTTTGCATTTATATAAATATTATTTTTATTTTTAATTACTTTTTTTTTTAGTCTGTAAATGCGAATAGAATTGTAGAACGTATTTTCATTTTTTAAGGACGATTTTTCGTGACAATTTTAAATTTTACAAAAATGCAAGATAGATGCACCAAAAACCAACGACTATTTTCTATGCTTGATATATTTCCAATTTCTGAAATTTAAAAGTCGCAGACCGACGCGACCCGTAAACAATCTTCCTATTTCGAATAATAAAGAAAAACAATTATCCAAATGTTTTACATTTCCCAATTTTACAAGGTGATGGAGTTTTTCTCGCGAGGCAAATTGTCGTACTAAAAACGCTTCAGTTCCGACATCCTTTATTAAAATGATTATTTTATATTTTCAATATTTGAATAGTCATAGTTAACGAAGAAGTAAATGAAAATAAACTATAATAACTCATGGCAAAACAAAACAAAAATGGTTGTTTATATTTTAAAACAAAAATTTGAAAAATGTTTGATTGTCATTTGAAAAAATGTTATAGTACATATTAAGTGTTTGAGACTATGTATTCACGTATAGAAGGCAATTTAATTCGCGACAACTGGTCGACAATACCAAGTTATATAATACGTCTTATCGTTTTAATAATTGTATAATTTTGTGCATGGTCAATGTTGTTTATTATTTTATTAGTTATTTATTTGTGTTCTGTTTTTAATTAAAATAATATTTAATTATCTGTTAAAAAGTGAATTATTATGAAGAACAGTACAAGAGTCGTTCCGCGTTTGTTATTGTGGTAACACACACAATTATGTAGGAAAAACCATTTTTTTTTTGCTAGAAACACGCCATTGAAGCCATCGTATAATTAATAATGTAATTTTGTACTTAATTTAATACGAACAGTTTTATATGTGTAATTATAATCGCTGAATTGGACATTGCGTCCTCAGTACAGCAATACACACGTGTTTTTTTTACTATTTAATTCAGTAGGAAATCAAGTCTAGTGCAAAAGGGTAAGAAAGAAGTTAAAATTGTATATTTTTCAATTGTTTAACAATTTGTTTATAATTCATTCTTAAATATTTTATTTTTAATTTTGAGTTTTTAATTTTTACTAATTATTAATTAATTTTTCTATATTACTGATTATGGGTCGATGGATAACAAATTCGTAACTAGAAATTGTTGTTTTTAGAGCATTTTGAAGGTATTTTTTTATTTTCATGTTATTTTAATAGAATTTTTATAGGTTTTTATAGGTCATAAAATCCGAACTTTAATCATTATCGTTTAATTATTAAACCATAGTAGCTCATACGTGGACTACCGCGAAATCGGCGGGACTTGTAGCGCATGGCTGTACCAGAATTACCTATACGAAACGCCCTGCGAACATTTACGATTTGTGGGATAAATGATAGATAATATTATTATATTAATTTATCGTTATTTTGCGTTAACGTTTCTCAACCGTCTGGGATACGTGAGAAAAATTGGTGATGATGGAAAAAAAATAGTGTTTGATCTAGTGATCGGCGGTGTATTTATACACATTTGTTTGTGTATGCATAAATTACATTAAATATAAGAGACAGATTTGTTAACACTTGGACTATAACCACTGGAGTTCCGTTAACGGGCGTTTTTTGATTACATGTCTAATGAATATTTATTTATATAAAATAAATATATTTGTAGATAACAGAGGAGTCGGATGGTACAAGGACTCGTTTATACTGTGTATCATACGAATATATAACACATTTGGGCAGTCGTTATTGTAAATAACGAAACGTTTGTGGTGGAAGTGGAGGACACATACGAACATATTCAAAAAAAAAAAAAAGAAATGACTTGTTCCACGAAGAAATTACAAGAAGAGAAAAAAAGCGCGCGGTGTCTATTACAATATACATTATGTAATTTATGTTATCGGCGGGTACGCGCGCGTGGTTTGAAACGCTAATATTTTCGCCAAAAACGAGAGAACAAAAAACGAAAATTACAATTCGTAAGCACGATCGTAATAATACAAAACAAGAAGAAATGGTAAAGTAAGGTACATAAAGTAACTAATAACTATTTTGAATATTTTAACGCGGGGCGTGGGCCCGAGAATTGATCAGGTAAGAAAGGCATATAAAAGTAAAAATATATGACGAAAACCGAATAAATTTAAAAAAAAGCAATATAAGACATTGAATTTTTATTTTTGCTCACCTTACTGCCGGTACTTGAGTTCTTTATTCATTTCGCAAACACGATTGACCGTAATAAAGAGGTTTGAATATTATAGATTGGGGTCGGTGCTTTAACACTTCGGAAGCGAGTTCACCGACAAATTTAAATACGCTGATACTCGTGTGAATCGGTTTCGCAAAATTAAACTTGTCCCGCGGAACACCGATTTCGTTTGGAGTAGTGGCTCGTTGCTAGAGTGTGCGCACGCTGACGAGGAGACGAGATCATCGAAGGGTCTGGGGTGTAGTTTCTTGTTGTGTTTAACGATTCTTTTGGTATGTCAGACTATGTTGGTGGTCCGGTTGACCATCGGTCAAGTCGCTATTCAAACATTTGACATTTGGCCGTTATAGTGCGCGCGATACTCGGCAACGTGAACGTTCGTCTCGGATCAGTTCCCACGCATGTGTTCTCATCTGCTTGTCTGTGCGGTGTGTGTTTTTTTCGAAGTGTAAAATTCGTCCCATAACGGTACTTTTCCTTCTTATTTTACATTTCCATTAGTTTAACCGACTAGCTCTTGATCGAATGATCCCTGTATTTGTTACTCTGATGCGTTGTGGTATTTTGTGAAAAGTCGTATGGGATTCGTTATGTCCATCGTTAATTTATGGTTTTGACCCCGATGATCCAGCATCCCTCGCGTGTGCTGGTTATCTGTTACCGCGTTTTGTACTCGGAGTGTCCGTGAATGACTTATTCGACGCGTGTGTTACGACTTAAACACATGTTTTCTTTTTATTATTACAAAACACAATCGGTGTTCCGAAAGGATCTACGTAGAATCGGTGTGTTATTGTTAAAAGGAAATACAAATCGATACATAAGACGCTTGCGTTAACTGTGATTACGACAATGATACGTGTGCACGTCATTACACGAATAACAAAAAACCGTTCAGACTGTTGTTTTGAGAGGTTATGTTCGTTTCCGCAATACTTTACGCCGCGAGGAATCGTCGCGAATTACAACACGTCGCGTTGTTCGCATCCGTCCCACAGAAAACCGTTTGCCGGCCACGTTGCCATCCGTTCAAAATCGCACGGGAGGCGAATACATACGGAGCGTAACGACGACAAAAGTTCGGTCGGCGGAGAAAACGACCGGTGAGATCTGGGGCGGACGTTAACCGCGGTATTGACGTGTAATTATTGTCTATATTGCGAACGCGATTAGCGCGAACGGAAATGCAACGTCTTTGGAGTGGTATACCGTGATGACCAAATCGTCATTGTCGTGTACGAACGATCGTGTTGCGTGGGAAATTCTCCGTTTTGTCCTAGTCTGTTTACCGTTTTCATATTTATATACATGTGTACATAAATTTCTTTTTCGCCGCGGTTGTGCGTTCGATTTCCGACGAAGCGTTGGATATTCAATGTTAACTGCAATCATCGTTAATACTGGACGAAGCTTCAGGTAAGAGCTTTATTAATGTAATAGCTTTACGTTAAACAATTCGAAATTCCGTCGTTCCGTCTCAGGTGAGACCCCGATATACATTGGCACATTTTAAATTTGTCAAATGAAAAAAAATTTGGATGTGACATTATTAATTGATGATTATTGATAATTGAATGATTCGAAAATCGAGTACAATATACAAACAAAAATAGACATCTATTTTTAAATGTATGTAATATTGTATGCATTATTTCACGTATAAAAGATTTAAGTTTGATTTAATCGTCACAGGCGTCTGGCATGCAGGTTATATTATTATAGGAAAACTTACAGTTCAATAATTTTAGATCATTTTGTGTTGATGTTAAGTTATGTGGGTATACGTTTCGATGATATGTAATTTCATTTTTTTTAAGGGTATACGCGTATACCCCTGTACAAAACCATCATTAGACCGCTCTGGTTCTACGCCCTAAACCTCGAACCCTGAATATTAACCTCTTCATTCATACGATGTCTTCTAATCGTATCCCTGACGAGCCTCCTCACAGATTAAAAAGAAATTGGAATCGCGATTTACTTCTTTATAGAAAAAATAAATACACAATTATATATTTACTTTTCCACACCTAGATAACACACTCTAAAATAAGACGTAATGTACAAAAGTGTGTGTATTCTATTAAAAACAAAAACAAAAAAATGGCATACGCAAAAAATCGAAAATAAGGATCTGGTATATACTCTCAAATACACCATTGCTTATAGGTATGAGTGATAATAAATGGTAACAATAATGCGTTGGTGACATTCTTGATTACAGATTAAATTCATTTATCAACAAAATAATGAAAGTATTAACACATAATTAAAATAAAATAAAGTAAACCACGATTATAATATGATTAGAACAAAATATTACAATCCCCAAGTGCAGGGCCGGATTTTGAGTGGACTCCGGGCCTCCACAAAACGAAAATCCTCGCATAATAAGATTTTTTTTACATTCCAATTCAAAACACATTTAAATCAAAAATTATCATTTTTAATACAGATTATAATCACAATATTCGAATCAAAATGATCACAAGTATATAGTTCAAAAACTGTATAGTGACGAAATCTAGACTAGTACCAATAGAATTTAATTCGATACCTCAATATTTCTCAATGTTGTAAAATAATTATATGCTAAAACAGTAATATCAAAACAAAATTGTAATGCAAAAACAAAATATTATACTGTTAGTTATATTAAAAATAATAACATTTGTTATAATAAGACGTAAATAATTAATTATTTAAAAAATAGGATGTACTATTAAATAGTGAAAATAACTATTCAGTTGAATTATTTTTTAGTATCTAGCTTATAAATAGTTACACATTTATCAAATAATTTAGACACACGGGTTTCATGCAATCATTATTTATGTATTTGGTTTAATTATAGTTTGTAAGACTATGCATAGTAAATTATGTCAGTACAGTATAAGATGATAAGCAGACTGCAAGTACCTATATAGTTGGTATTAAAAATATATTATTTAAGAATTTGGACACATTTTAAACTATATAATTAATTGAATTAATAATCATTAAAATGTTATTAATATAGAATTTTATATATTATGGTATTTTATACTCTATCATTGAACATTTTATATTTTTTAACAACACTATACAATATATGAAATTAACCTTGTAAACGACCAAATAAAATAGTTTTAAAAATCAAATCTAATGTTCCCGGAAAAACGATTATTTTGATTTGATAGAGCACATCATAGGTAATATTATAATTACACATAGTTTACACATAATCTACATATAGTTTCTTAGTCGTTTGCTTACGCATTTGCTGCAGGTGTGTACTTTATTGGAATAGAAGTGTGGATGTGTGTGTACCCGTAATCAACGGCTCAGGTAAATCTTTGCTAGAGAAATCCCATTAACTTGTAGTAACCAATCCCGTTGTTAAGGAACACAAAGTTCGCGTCAGTCGTGCAATGATTTCCCAAGAGCTTCCCTGGATACGTCTTCAAAGGTCGTTTTTATTTCACCACCGTGCCTGAGATAATGTTGTTAGACAGTTACCTTCATCAACAATGTCCGTTCTACCACCACGCCGTACTAGAAATTTAAATTTACACTACGTTTTGTATTATTTTTTGTACAGATAGAAGTATATGGTGTTTGTGTTTGTTAAGTTTATTCCTTTGTTAATTTGATAATAACACGATATTAAAAATAAAAAAATCTATAAAACATGATGAAGCATTTTAGGTGTACAGTTAAAAAAGCACGGTCAGTATATATAGTGACAGTAGGGAATTATCACTTCGTTCCTCTCAGTTAAAGCCAGTGTTTTTCTTGTTTTATTATTGATAATATTTAAAATTTTTGAACATAAAATAGTTTTTACAAAATATTATTGTTTACTACATAATATTTTTGTTAAATAGCCTCACTTAATATTAACCATTTACTATAAACAAAATTAAAAATGACCCTATTTTCACTTCATGGTATATGTTTATCCTGAGATTAAGATTATTGAAAGTTTTAAATAAATTTAATTTCTTTGGTTAAGTATATTGATGAAATTGGAATATTCGACTATCGGTGTATTAACTGATACCTTCAGCAGTTTACTACTGTGGTAGTTAATTACATGTGTATAAATACAAAAATTCTTTATATTTGTAACATTGCCCGATAGGTTCGGTAATCATTATTACTTTATGTATACTATATTAAATATAAATAAATTATAAAATTATAAAGAACAAAATATTTTTTAGTGAGCTAACATTTCAAAAGGATATGATTTATCAAAAGCTATAGATTGTATATATTTTTTATATATATATATATACAAAACTACTATTTCTTATACAGATAAACATTAGAAAATAGTAGGCTACTTTAGTTTCGTTGTGGATATAATACGGCCCTGATAAACGGCAAAGATATATGGGAAATTACTGTATGTTTACGATTTATACGATTAATAAATAACAGTTATTTACAGTCATTATATTATTTTAATATCCACACAAAGTAAATAATTTTAAATAGTTTATTAATATATGATTATGTAAGATTTTTTAAATGTTATATTTATACAATCAAAATATATATTTGAAATGCATAAATTTTAGAGCATTAATTTACTTTACCTTTTCTTTGGTCTTTTTAAATATACTATTCTATACAGAATTCTATTCATTTAATTATAGTAAATACAGTAACAACTCATAATTTTTTTCTTCTCACTGAACACTAGTGGAATATATTAAGACCTTTAAAGGCTTTCAAACAACACTTGTACACTATGTGTATTAAAATATCAACCAATTAACCATGATTAGGTTAAATATTATACTTTTAATTATTAATTGAATAATAATTAATAAATATTAAAAAAACATTTCTTAATTTTTATGCTTGAAAATGTGTGACTTTTAAGTATAATATTTGAGTTAAATAAATGGTTACTTAATATTTATTTCTAACTACGTTTATTTAAAAATCACAAAAATTGTTATTTTTTTCCAATTACTGTAACAATGAGTAACAAATAACAATATCATTATTATTTAAAAGTGATACATATTGTAAAATTGTGTGTTAGTCTATTCATTTGTATTATTCATTCACTATTGTCATATGTATATAAAAAATTAACTTTTTATTTGTATTACAATTATTAATTCCCAATAACATATTGATAGTAAAGAGATATTCAATGGTCTAAATTCATTAATATCTAGATTATAGAAGTATAATAATTTAACCACAATGATATATTTTATATATATATATATATATATAATTTGCGGAGTATAAGGCTTAGAGAGTTTGAAAGGGAAATGAGAAATTTTTATGAGTCATTGTTTTCATATGTATGATAATAATAATAATGATTACCATAATATTACAATTATCAAAATTTAATGTGACAATACAGAATGTACATTAATAAAAAAACAAAAACAAATTGACCATAACAATAATTTTTTACAAATATTACAAAACAATAGTTTTTTTTTTAATAAACCGTTTACTATTTCGATAACGATGTGTTATATGTTGTAACAAACATCATAGTAAATTTTATTATACTCAATTCAAAAACGTCTAAGTATTTAATTTAGTAAACGTCCATTTTCAATATACTTATTAAACCGCACAAAATATTCTGATAATTATATGGTAAAAAAGTGATATTTAATCGATACCCCCTCGTGTGATGCACATTATATACGTCTGTCTGGAATAATTTGCGTATATAATAGATGTCTAATTACCGGTTATGGAACACGTGGAAAGTTTCCGACTCTGGTACTTCAGGCACATTATACACGTTATACTATTATTGTGTTTCCTGTAGTAATAATGCGTTTCCAGTTGGAAATACAATGCTGTGCGTGATAGTCAAAGTACATTTCCGAACACACACGGTCGAAGTCCTTATTATTGCACATGGTTATTAGCCAACGATCGACCTATGAGCGGTGAAATAAACTAATAGCCGTCGAAGACTGTTCATGCTATATTTATACACTGCGGCGTGTATGAAGTACCTATACCGTTATTAGACGTGCGTTTTTTTTACCTATGGTCAAAAGCCGTTGAATTATTAATACACGCGATTTATACTCGTAACATGCAATGTCACTCTAACTAGAGAAAAGTTTTGTAGACAAAAAATATACAGTAGAACGATAAAAATAATACAGAGAATACATTTTATTCGTCACGTTTATATTATATAATGAAAAATATATAACCTAACACACGTATACTTAATATTATTTGTGAGCTTAAGTTTTCACAAATTACTTTCAGTGGGGAACGATTACGCACAACCACTATTTATGAATCCGTTAATACACAGTAGAAATCGGTTACACCGATATATCGTTCTAACCACATTTGTTATAAACATACGAGTATATTTTAACGTACAATCATATGGGCTCGTGCCGGGACTTAGCGTTTTGCTCGTTCTAAACAGTATCTCGTTCTAACCTATGCGCGTTGTAGTAATTTCTACTGTATATATATATATATATTATATATACAAGTTCCGTATAATTTTAAATACTATGTTACCACGTATGCTTAACCAATATTATCCACCAATTAAATTATTTAGATAATGATTTATTTGATTTTTGACTTACAAATTTTGATGAAAACATTAAAACGCTTTAACTAATTTATATTATATAAATAATATACATGTAATAACTAATAATAAGTTTAAAGTTTTACAAATTTATCGAGTACTTCACAAATAAATGCATTTTATTTTATTTTATTATTAAAAAACACAATATGGTAACGTAAAAGCGATTTATCATGCTAATCTACTATACAGTATTAAATTGGTAATTTCAAGTTTTGAAATTAAATACAAATTAGTATTCAACTATATGTTAAATTTGATAATTCTTAAAAATGGTTAGTCACATTTTTTTTCTATATGACCATTGGTCATTTTTGGCGAATTTGATTATTTCCATATAAAATGACGATATAGGCGAAGGAAAAGATACAACGCCAATACAATTTCAGAAAAAATTAGCAATATATATATAAAGAGCATACTTCAGCATATCGTAAAATCACAACATAAATCCAATATGATAAAAATAACAATAACAATGAAATATCTAGTAGTACTATTTAAAAAAGCAAATTATTTTTAAAAAGCGGACCGGGAATGTTCCTGCATAACACTTGATAAAAAAGTAGAAGGAATAAATTTAGAATGGAGGAAATTTAGCTCCTTTATAAAATTAGTAAAAAAAGGAAACACATACCAAAAAACTGTAGGTATAACTACATTCTTGGACTGAATCAAGATGTAGCAAATTAATTACGAAACTATTATGATAAATATGAAATTGATCCATTTGCAGAAGAAACAATAACTATGGAAACATAAGTTATGAAGACGATATTGGAAGCCAGAAAGAGAATAATGGGAATGTTTAGTAGAGAAAATGGATTTGAAAAATAATAACTAAAAAGCGTGAGAACTCATCGAAAAACTAAATTGTGAAAAAGAACAGCACTAAATACATATAAACATAATACCGTTCCAATTAGTAAACCAGTTGATGACAAATGGCAAAATGAAAAATAAAGATCGGAAAACAAAAATACATAGAATAAAAGAAATAGAAATGATATATAAAAAAATATTAGATACATGCCAATTGTAGAAGTAGTAAATTTAAATTACATATAGAAACGAAATTGTCGGTTATTGTATACGAGATTAAGTATGATAAAACTGTGATTACTGACATTCGACACAGATAGATTGAACCCACGGACCGTTAGGCAATCAAACTTTTATCACCTTACATGTTTTTATTATTTGTATTATTCTACTTTTTTTTTTACATCAATTTTTAATATATTTTTTTATTTATAGCGAATGTTGTTCCTTCTTATTTCTAATATAACTGTTACAAAAAGTTGATTTTGGTATGACGCAAATTATGTTTGTTTTTTTTTGGTGTTGCGGTATAATTAGAAGAAAAAGGGTAGATATAGGTTAGACTAAACATAGTATCACGCCATTCGTCAGCAGCATAGTACACACATTAAATCGATTTGTATATTAGCGAAATCTCAATGAGATTTTAATAGCATAATACGTATTTATTTTAAATAAATTTACTAATATATTATTATAATATATGTATAAGCCATTTTCTCATCAATGTTGTCGGCTCATTACAGTGGCATAATACTAATAATAGTGATGATTGTACATTAATATAGAACATTGAATATATTTATCTCGAGATACCATGCATATCCCCGCATTATATGCATTATGTCGTTTAGGGGAGTGTGTCTTCGGGGCTCTCGGCAGGAACGGTATATTATATAGTCGGATCGCAACATGTATATACAGCGGGTGAATTTACATAGGAACAATGAGAATAAATGTTTGCGAAACTCGTTGCCGGTTAAGGCCGAAAATTGTGTTTACACATGCACACCAAGTAGATGATTAAATTTGCGTTGCTTGAGGCTATATCGACAAACAGACACAGATGGCAGCAGCAGCAGCAGCAGCAGCCGCGGTGGTTGACTTGGTTTGGTTTGGAGCCGATGTACGAGTGTGTATACAAGTACACATATTATATTATATGTGCGCAACAACAATAACATTTTCTTACACATGCATCCATATTCTTTCTTGTCGTGACCACCTTTATTAAATATTTAAAACATAATATTCGATTTGGCGTGTAGAAAATACCAGGCACTTATACACATCAGCTATAAAATGTTGTAAAACAAATTTATATTTAATATATTTATCGAAAAAATTCATATTCGTTTGCGTTTTAATTCAATTATTATAACGCTCAGCATATTCAGATTTTGTGATAAATATAAAAACCGAATTTTTTATTTCATCGTATCCTATCGTAACCATTAGATAATAGCATTCTTTGTTTATAAGTAGGTACTTAAGATTATTTTATACGTAATATATTTACATTTTAGTATATTTCGTTTATGTACAATTTTTTTGATTGTGATAACTAGTGAATAAACTAATATTAATTACAGCTGTATGGTCAATGCATGTATTACGTACACTTATTACTGGAAGTCTAACCCTAGGTTGTTTTACATTAAAAATAATTTTCTTCATGAATTTGACAAAAATTCAATTTTCTAAAAATATTCACATTTAATCATTTATTTCTATGCTTACCATAGTAATCTATATCTTATCAAAATTTTCAAATTAAGGACTTGATCGTTCCTGAAAACACTGGATTTAATCTCTTTTCTCCAAAAATCTTCGAGTTATGTTTAAGATAAAAATTGTATAAATATACTCGTATATGACACATATACTTGATGTATTCGACTTTTTAAATTGGATATCCACTTCATAAAAATTATACATATAATAAAATGTTCGCCATCTGGATGTAGTTATTGTCATTTATTGAAACTTTTAAATACATATATCAAGTGGATAACTTTTTATGAAATGAATAGGTAAATAATTAATTTCAATATGTGTACTCTTTTTTACTATTTAATATGTAAGACCAATATAATAAAATCTACCTAACATAATTTGTTTTACTATTAAAAAAGAAATACAGTTTTTGCTAAAGATAACAACTATGTATGAGTAAATTAAAGGATGATTAAATTGTTATTTTCTGAAAACTTTGTCAATTGCATTTCTAAATATGAACAACTCATGAAATTAAAATAACACATTTTTAGTTCATGAAATCGTGACTAAAATTTTCGAGAGATAGGGTTTTAATTCATGTACTTACAAGTAAAAAAGGTATGCATCACTACAAGATGTGCTTTGATTAAAAAAACGTATGTAATAGCCGTTAATTAAGCGTGTCCACAGACAAATAAATTGGATACATTATTTCCAGTACCATAATAAAATAATCTTACTTATCTTGATTATGCTTCAAATATTAGTATAGACCTATTTACGAAACTAATGTGTTCAAAATCAGTATATATATAATTTTTATGGATTATAATTTCCTTTTACAAATCGTCATTTTTAAGTGTTAAATTAGGTAAAGAAACTACAAAATATAATTATAATAACGATGTAATGCAATATGTATATTATTCTGTATGTTATCGTTTAATTTCCACTGAAGGAGTATCAATATGCATTTTCTATCACCATGTTACAAAATATAAATAAAACTACAATAGATATTGGCAAATGTACAATATATACATAATATTAAACTCATGAAATGTTCCTTGTTAACATTTTGTAAATTAAAAAAATTAAAATAGTGAGTTGCTGTCTGAGCAACTTAAATTAAGTATATTTTATGATAAGTGGGTTTGAGTATTAAAAGGACAAAATGTTTTTCATCGCCCAACGTTGAATTCTAAAATATAAGAAAAATATCTTGTACTAAATGCATAAAAAGAGTTTAAAAGTACTTTCAAAATTTAATAATAATAATTTAAAAAATAAAAATTTATTGTATATAAGATGTTTCTTATAAAAACACGTACATTTTTGTTATTTATAACAAATTTTGTAATCGCATTCATTAATTTCAATTTTTCATTAGTGATTTTAAGTAATATGAAACTTGTTCATTAGCTGAGTGAGATTCACAGAATATCCAGGAGCAACACTGAATCTGAGTTGAGTTTTGTGATGTTTCGACCCCCCACAATTTTTTCGAGATGATCGAAATTCAAAACTAATCTTTTGCGTCGAATTTCGGGCCACTAGATCGCGTTCGTAGATGGTATATGATGGTACTTGCAGAATCCTGTCGCGGGAGACAATGCATTTAAAAAATCAAATTTGTTGTTAATTTCATTGTACCATATTCTCTAAAAAATTTAATAGGTAATATAATAAAAGTATATAATATTGTAAAGTTTAAAATGCAATCTGAATGTTTTATTAATGTCAGACAATGTCAATGTATGTTTTCTTGACGCAATGATATAATCTCAAAAATCATCACAATAAGATATAAAAAAAACAAGTATTGTGTGTACATAAAATGGGGTATTGTTTTAAGTGAATTATTATTGCATTTCCAATTATATTTAATGATAAATTAATATTGAATTCATATCTGACCAAATACTAAACAAATTTTAATTTTAAAATCAAATATATAGTTATTTTATTATTTACGAGTATATTAAGTTAATTATGATTTCAAAAATATCGCGTAAATCCATTAAATCCTTGGTATTTCAAAGTTTACAATTGTCTCTTTAATTTGTAAAGAATATTTTGTTATAAATTTCAATAATATTTTATTCGATAATAATGTATGTATTACATACATAATTATCCATAACCTGTACATATGTAATATATGTGTAATTATAGTTAAGCTTTTTTACGTAGTTTAAAATTTAAAAAAAAATTATAATACCTATATTAAATTAATTGAGAATTTCTTTTTTTAGAAAACTCGTTCAAAAATGCGTTTTTCACTAATTTTATATTTTATGAAAAACTACTACAATTTTGGAATAATTTGATGCCTTTTAATATATTTTACTAACTCGAAAAAAAACATAATAATTGTAATTTGTTATATCAACAGCTTTGTTTTCTATTATTTGATCAGAATTGGAAATCTATGTTCTGTAATTAGCATTTGACAATTAAATATAATTAAAAATTTAAATTGGTAATTAGTGTTTATCTGTTAAACATAATATGTATTACATATTATGTAGTATATACAGGGCCGGATTTTGGGGCGGGAGGGCAACACAAAACGAAGGCCTCCGCACATAAGATTTTTTATTACTACCTAATTTATAACGCATTTCAACAAAAATTATCATTTTTAATATAGATTGAAATCACAATATTTGAATCAAAATATTACTAGTATATAGTTAAAAAATATATGGTGACGAAATCTAGAATAGTACCAATATAATTATAATAATTTACGTTATTTAAGTACAGTATATATTACATGTTCATTGTAATTTTAAAATAAATTAAATATTATTTAATATAATTGGAATATAATTAATTATATTTTTAGTTTATTATTCAACATAATTAGATTTGTTCAACCTTACTTTTGAATAAATTATTATTTTGCAGTAAGTTTTAATATAATAGATCCATTATACATCCAATGCACTTGTAATGCACTAATATCATATATATATATATGTAATTGAAAAATGGGCACACCACTAAAAGATGGGCCTCCACATTTCTAAATCCGGCACTGAGTACGTATGTTTAGTATACATACGTACTAGTCGATGATGAATACGTGCGCACGTATTTCATTCGTATGTCATGTTATTGTCGTAATTTATGAAATTTAGAACGTTGACGTTTTAAACGTCTAAAACTCTTAGCGTTTCGATATCCTCCGGGATATTGATGGTTTTATACACATATATAAACCCAAAATCTTCGTACACGCGGACCGTGACTTACAAAATAGAACAATTCGATTTCCCGTTTAATCGATTTCAATCATATTTATCATTACACTCGACAATTTTTATAAATTATTAAATTTTTTTTTTTTATATCTAACGGGTGGTTGCACAGAGGCGTACAACTATTCGACAAACGCCGAGAGTTGTTTGTCGGTTGTTTTTTCAAACGGACCTCGTAATATTGTACTGCGAACATTGTTGTTGAGGTCGGTTATTTCGAATTTTTAAAATTATACCGTTTCACGTGCACGCGTGTGTCGTCGGGCGTGCACCGCGTTTACTCGAAGTCGTGTATACGCACACATTATATATATATATACTTACCCACGGACGGGAAAACTCGGCCGAAAGACGTCCCCGACACGCCCCCGACCCGTCTCTTCTCGAAAACTGTGGTTCGCGTGATTGTCGACGGCTATGAATGTTTTATAGAGGCCTTCTCGCGTCGCGTGCGCGTCCCGTACCTAACCGCCTCCACCACCCCCCCTGTTCGTATAGCGATTCCTGTTCGATTCGCCGCCCCGCGCGTCTTTTTTTTTATGCGATCCGAAGTTCTCGAAACCGAAGTCATCGACTGCGTCTGTTCGCGCGTTTATCGGTCACCGACACCGAAAGGCGAGACGACGGGTTTGCTGCAGTTAATTGGATTTGCCGCCGCAACGTATTCTCCGTGGACGCGCCGCGTTACTGGCGTGTGTCCGCGCGGTCATCGGAATGTGCGTTTTGCTCCACAGATATTTTTATACGCCAGTTATCGCCAGCGTTACGCTTGCCCGAACGGCCGTTACGATAAAATACGGTTCGGAGCCGAAAGTGGAACGGCGTTTATTGGCCATTAAACGCGAGACCATTTATATCGTACTCGTTGCGTGACGCTGAAGTGCACAATTTCCAAACGTTCCTAGACGAAACGGTCGTCGCGTCGCGCGTAGACGAAATCTATCGGTTTATTTTGATCGACCATAATTATGGTAGTCAATCTACTTACCCGGCAAGCGAAATCGCGAAATGTATATTAAAACGGAATTCGACGATGTGGAAAACTACCGTTTCGTCGTATTTCCAAACTCAAGTACGATTATTATAGAAAATTCTGTAAAAACAAAATTAATTGTAAAATTCGGGTAGAAACGCTTTGAAAAATACAGTCGACTAATTTTACGTCCAGCCAAACAATACGAGGGGAATCTGATAAGTCTTGAGCCAGTAAATAAAAGCAAATATTTTTTCGGCCGAATCCTGTTTTATTTTTCAACAGAGTCTCTTTAAGTCAATTCGCTTTTGCTAGCGATAGTCTAATCTCTATAACCCTTTTAAATAATAGTTTTCATCTTGCTCTGCAAAATGGTCATTTACGGATGCGATGACTTTATCGTTTGATCAATCTATCCTCCGAGCCAAATTTTAAGTTGAGAAAGCAAGGAAAATCGCCATATAGAAGAATTTGCAGTATATAATGAAACAATCAAAGGAAATAAAGATTTATCTTGTTGAGAAAATTTATTATTGTCTCTGAGTCGTTACTGTTATTTTCTATTGGGGTCAGATGCCTTTGGTACACCTAAGTTTTCATTAGAAATCAAATTATCACTTTGTGTTTTTGAACATGAAGTAACTTGAACATGACTACAAAATAATTAATCATTTTTTTGTTTTGGTTAAAACAGTTTGAAATTTTTATTCTTTTTCTTTAGCTAATTTTTTGTTTCGAAAGTTACTTAATTTATGTTTACCCACTATTATATTTTTTTCACCAATTGCATTTTATTAAAATAATCACTTACCACGGTGTTAGTAAAATTATTTGCTTTCACTCATGTCATAAAAATGATGATTCAAAACGAAAAACATAAGGCGAACTAGTTGGTAATCGGGGGAAAAAAAGACAACGGTCGACATTACAACTTACAGTTATTAATATTTAATAATATACATATAATGTATAATAACTATACTGTTATATATATATATAATAATAAAGTATATATAAGTACCTACATTTTTTTTGCAATAAGATATTTTTTTGGCATCCTTCACGAAGTGGTGCCTGTAGGCCTAGGCCTATCGGGCCTAATGGTTAATCTGTCACTGCATATATCTAAATCTTTAGTTATTATATGACAAACACGTTATTTTAATATTCTTACAGTCTTTGCTATTTCTTAAATATTGATTAGTCGGTCATCCAGTATCATTCGGCGAATTTAGATTATCTTATCGTAAAACTCTGCACGATTCGGTCTGGACCAAACCGAATTGGACCGCAGTCTGGTCTTTTTATATTTGTTTTTCGTAGCGCTCCGGTCCGGTACGGTCCGATTGCTAAAGTTAAATCATTTTTTTGGTAGTCTTTAAAAAAAAAAAATAGTTCTGTCTTGGTCTAAAGTTTAGACGCCAATATAGTAAATGGTAATACAGTTTTACATATACTGTGGTAAAATAAATAAATAACATAATATTATGTTATTTTATCTCGGATAATAATGTTTTTATTGTCGACCAATAAGACGAACAGAAATAAAATTAATTTTTTTAAATTATTAAAGTAACATTATTATTGATCTATAAAAAGAACGCGTGGTTTTGAATACTGTGCTACGCGACGTGGGTTGTCTTATTTGGGATTATTTTCAAATTTATTAGCGTGGTCGATTTTAGAAAATAGTCTTTTATTTAAATATTTAATGTCTTTAAATATTACCTCCTGCTTCGTAGACCGTTGATATTCGCCTTTCGGTAAGTAATTACTTTTAATTAAATATTCACGTTTCATACAAGAAATATTATTTAAATATAAATAATTATTTTTTTTAAAACTTATTAAGTGTGTCGCAATTGGCTGTATTTAAAAAAAATGTTATGGCATTATAACATAAATTTATTTGAGTGATTAATTAGTAATATTATGTGACAAACAAATGCATATTACACATTAGTGTGTGCGAGACGCATAAAACCAAATGGTCCAATTCGGTCCGGTTTCGTTATTTATTTAATCGATCCAGCCCTGTCCTGGTCCTAGTTAAACTTTATTGGCCCAGTCCGGTTTACGAAAGAACGGACCGTGCAGAGTTCTATTTTATCGTGTGGTGGTCACCGATATTTTTATTATTGGCCGTCCCGAACGATCATAAACAAACAAGTTGGTACGACCACGTTTGAATTCAATTGTTTATCTTTTCACGATAAAAAATTATGGAACAGGTCCCCATAAATAGTGTCCAATTTAGCGTTAATTTGAGTAGATGTATTGCCTTTCAAATGTAAGAACTCAAGCACAGCACGATAATCGATTTTCTCAATATTTACTAAAACACGGACACTGAACGACAAATTAACGACTACTAAACAATAACTAAGCGTCTAAAATGTCTAAAATTATCACGAGTATATACGATTTTAGAACCAATATGATTTTAACGATAAACGCTATCTACATGTCGATACGAAGAACTTGTCCTTTTGTAAAATCACACAAGTAGTATGTATTCATACAATTATAAGTTATTTTTCGGATACAAATAAAATATGTAAAAAAATGCGTTATTTTTTTTATAAATGCGTGTTTCAAACTAATTTTGAAGGACCAAATTTAAAGCTTTTTCGTATTTTATTTGACCGATTTAATATTGATGCAATCATTTAAGTTTCAGCCTACCCTTGCTTGTCCCGTAGTATTCACATTAGCGTACTTGTCGCTATTAAATATTCGATCACGTTATTTCATTTGGATTTAAGTTATTTGGAAAATTATTACGCAATATTCAAAACAACTATATCCTTCGAAATATAATACATATAATTTTCACCATTAGTACGAACAAAACAGATATTCAATAATGTTCAAAAAGTTTAACCAAAGTTTCACTATACATTTTTCGCATACACTGTTCGTACAGTACAAATAATTGATTGATTCTTGTTTTATCGACAGCCATAGATTTTGTATTGTATTATAATACCATAGTATTGCGCTTTTAACATATTCAGATTATTCTAAAAGTATTTTATTTATTACAAATATAATATTTGTTCGTGTATTGGACGATTGAATGATTTGTACGAACGTGTACTGATGTTTAATAACATTGTTACTTTAGTTCAAAATAAATCTGCCTTTATTATTATTCTACACGTAGGATGTGTGAAGACTATACATTTTGTCAGTTCTATAGATTTTCACCGAAACAATGTAAGGTCATAGAAATTATAAATGTGTTGTATATTTACAGCGTATACGACCAGTGATGAGACAGATAACCAATTTTGTTATCTAGATAAATGAGAAAAATAATGATGGAAGGATTATCTAAGACAAAGATGACATAGACTCACTGCTGCTATTTGCTACTTGTATTTCTTTTTGAAATTATTATTTTTTAGATTAAAGTTATACTTTATTATTTTTTTTGTAAAACTTAATAGAAGCTTTGCATACTCTCAATGACTCATAGTCCATTATATTCTACTTTACATTCTAAATGCTCCAAACAATTTTCGTCTAATAATATTTAGTGATATTATAATATAATAAACGGGTATACATTAAAACTGTTCATTTCATCAGAAACAAACAGACATTAAATTTAATATGAATTTAACAAAAATAATATGATTAGGTACCGTGTTAAAGTGTGTTTGAGCTATAAAAAGTATTTAAAACACTGTACTCGAGATACTTTCAGAAACGTGTTCTGAATACAGTATTCGAATCATTCAACGGCGTGCCCGTACCTAACCCGTTTCCTTACGCGTGTGCCGTCGCCGCGCGTACGGAAAATAGGAGTTCGCGTTCGTTGGAGAAACTAACGCGATGAAAAAACCCGATTTCCCCAACGCCCCGGGCCTTCGTTGGTCGAAAAACTGGCGGGAAGAAGAAGAAGAAATAGGAGGTGGAGGAGCGGAAGAAGAGAGCGGATCAAAGTGATTGCCGCGCTGTTTCCGACGGCTTCGTTGGCCCCGCATTCGTACGCGGCGCAACACTCGCGAGTGTACGTTTTGTACTGTACGGCGCCCGCACACGATCCACCGCGCAATATCGCTATCGTTTTCAGCGCGCGCGCGTATAAAGCCATCGGCAATAACGCGAATACACGCGCGCACAAAGCCTAAGAACATCATCCCTTAGACAGAGTCCCCGGGGACCTGGCAACATCCGTGGCGGCGGCGGCAGTAGTACCCCACGACCGAAACTCCCTGTTCTCTCGATAATACTCTCTCTCTCTCTCTCTCTCACGCTTTTACGCGACGTGTATATTTTTATTGTTATCATTTATTCCCCTTATATTTATACTCATCTACTACTGCTACTACTGCTACTACTGCTATTACTACTTACTACTACTACTACTACTAGTACAACACGACCGTAACGCTCGCGCCATATTTTATTCCGTTTATGTGAAATTCCACACGGACGGGCGCGCCCCGTGTATTATATTACGTACCGGTATCGAACATTAGATTCCCCCTCTTCGCCGTAAGATACGACTTATATATATATGTATACAAAAGATAACATTATGTTATCATGTTGTATATGTGCGCACGAATCTCACGTCGTTTATTCGTATTTTCGTTGTTGCTTTCAAAAAAAAAAAAAACGCGAAATAAATACAAATATTCTTTTGTTTTTTATACATTCGGACGGTACGCGTTGGATTCGAGTTTTGTTAGTTTTTTTCTCTACTGCGGGTGCGTTGGGAAAACGGTCTCGTCGGCGGGCGGCTTCGCGTTGCGAATTTACGGCAGGTGGAAAATCGCCACGGCCGATAGTGCTGGTAACAGTCACGACGAAATGTGTTCCGGTAAACGGTGTAAACTCATATAAACTCGTATTCATAACGTTTACTCTGAACGATCCGACTGTCCGGACTCGTCTATAGCACTGTCCGCAATAATCGACAGAGGTACGAATGGTTTTCGTGGCGTTTCTTTTTACACGGTCGTAAAACCCACGTGGATAAACACATCCGTGACACGAAATCGACCGTCTAGTGTATATATATATATCGTTTTATAAAACCCGAAAAACAATATCGAAATAAAATTCGTATTGTTTACTTAATAGTTAGGAAACCGTATCGAATGGCGACTGCGTTATGATATAACGCTAATCAAGGCAGTATTTGAGGGGGGTTTGGGAGTTCACCACCCACAACGAATCTTTTTAATGGAGACACGCTATTTACACGTCACGTGTTAACCACCGCGTTCCGTCACGATGTTATCGTACACAACACAATCTGGTATTTCTCGATCTAACGGTCGAAAATAAAATGATTCGGGTTTTAAACGCGTGCTCCCCCGAAAATGTGTTCCTGCTCCGGCCTTGATGTCAATGAAAACGATGTGAAAAACAATACGGTTTTTTTTCAAACAACACCGTCAATAGTTTTCACGTGATCGTCGGCAAATGTTGGAACAATAAGTACGTTTGGAAACCGTCATGGAAAACTGCCAGCAAACCGCCGCAGGTCGTCATCGGTGTGGATGGCCGACGATTGTTTTCGATCGCGTTCAACGCACACGCGTAGCACTGCTCTGCTGGCACGTGGGGAGTGTAGGTACTCGGTGACGTGGTTTTCGGTCGACGGGACGTGAAATTGGTTCGAAACGAGTACGTGTACACGTACGCGCAGGAATAGGTACAACAATAATTGTAATTTGATTGTCGAGCCCGCGGGGACGGCACGTGTCCAAAAGTCCTCTTTGCGTTTTGCGGAGTACAACGATGAACGCCCCTTCGCCACGCGACCGTTTCCGTTTCACACGAGTGGCCCGAGGACATCCGTCGCAACACACACTTGCTTTAAATTGATTATGTTGGTATAGCTTTATTAGATCAAATGTATATAATATTATGGCGTTCGCCGTTTTATTGTTCTTTTATTATTGTTATCATTATTATTATTATTATTATTATGTCCGTGTTATTTTTTTCTTTTTTTTTTTTGTTTACGATTACACGGAAAGGAAATTTTTACAATGGAAATTATATTAAAAATGTATGCGATAGACAGTTCTGGGGGGTTTTTTTTCCCGTATCGATCAATATAGCATTTTAAAACTAAAACCCGAATGGTTATGAATTATAATCAAAAACAAATCGACGTTTTTTTGCGGGTTTAAGAAAATCTATGTCATGAACATACTATTAAGAAGATTAGGATGTGTTAAAAGCGAAAGCATATCGAATTATTATATATAGTTTCTGTGCAAAGCAAGTTAATAGCGAATAATCGTACGCAAAATTTAAGAACGACTTTGAAAGAATATAAACTTTTTATGTGTATCGTTAGTTATTTTCACAATTTTTTTTTTTATTTTTTTATAAGACAGATAAAGTTGTTCTTGAATTTTATGCTCAAATTATAATGAAAATAAAAACTTTTAACCATAGAAACGTTTTAATTTGAAAATATAAAGTGCGCGTTTGTATTATCGTAGATGAAAATAAAAATATTCAAATTATAAGCCTTAAAATATAAATGTATAGTTGGGTAATTATTTAATTATATTTAAATATTAGATATATAGGTTATATATGTTATTATTCTACTATAAATATCGTTGGTTTTCGAAACGTTCACATGAAATAATAATAATAATAAATTACGAGCAAATACATAGTAATATAATTTGATCAATACGTTAAAAAAAACACAAATTATCATACAGAAATAACGATCGTACGTCAATATAAACATGTAATACTTACTAGTATATCGAATGCATTTAAGCCGTACAAATTTGAATACATTTTGATTAAGAAAATTAGAAAAAATAAAATAAATTACAAATACCTATATATATATGCACACATATGTGTGAGCACAAAACATTTAATCTTCAATAATTACCCTCTGTGCGTGTAAAACAGTACAAAATATACGCTCGACAAATATATATATATATATATATATACGCAATAGCTGTTCGTTAGGGGAAATCGCGTCCTGTGGGAAATTTCTTCCCTAAACTACCTACTGGCCTAGTATTTTTCACCCGAACAGTGCGCGGCCGCCTTTGATAATTAGACAAATCAATCTTGTAAGCGGCGCGCGGTTGATGCGTTCCCCTTTCAAAGACTATTATCACTTCTCGGACCGGCGATTCGTTTCAATGCCCCTATATATTATACGAGCATAACACAGGATTGCAGTTAATCATCAACCAGCCCTGCGAAACCACGTTTAAAATGGTTATTTTTCTTTTCTCTCGAAATGTTTGACCGAAAACGTAAAACGTTCCTTACGACGTCCGTACACTTATGTTGTCATTGTTATCGATCTACGCACGTCGCACATTAATAATCGCGTATAGGCATTGATTATATTATGTATAATGCGTACACGTGAGCTTATCAGTCACTGCGATGGCACGGGCGCGATAAAACACAGTGTGTGATCTTTGTTAGAGGTTATTTATGCATACCGAACTTTTACGAGACATCAAGAGAATGTGTTTTTATATCAAAATAAAAGTAGTACGTGATGAAAATAAAAATCGTAGCATGAACCAAAACTACCATCTTTCTTTCTTTTTTTTCCCCGAAAATGGCGACCAATAAACCTAAAAACACTGGCACGTTCGGTGCGAATTCCCCGAAATGAAAATAATAGTAAAACATTCGAAAAAACAAACTTAATAATTACATAACTACCTAATGATTTTTTTAAAAAAAGACAAGTTACTGATAAATTTTAGCGGTAATACAGCTAATAAACTATAGAGATTTATGTATAGAATATGTATTGAACACATAATAAATAGCTACAAAATAAAATGGAAATATTTCTAGATTTTTTTTCAACATGTTAAAAGAAAAAAACACACATAGTTACATATAAAATTATGTTTTAAACTTCTTTTAAAATTGTTTATGTTGTTTGGGACTCAAAAGACTATTTCAAATTAAAGAGCATACAATATACATTTACTGTAGTTAAAAATTCAAAAAGCAAAGATATTTTAGGTGATTCTAAGAACTTTTAATACAAATATAAGTTGTCGCTTTCACAAATATTAACTTTGAACTTTTTGTTGTTAGGTAGTTCTTATGTTCTGAATTACTTTAGTTAAGTTACTTTAGTTAAGTTATTTTAGTTAAATTTATTAGTATTTTAAGATTTTGATTATTTTTAAATTAATTTTAATCTAAATTTAATTTGTTTATCTTAGTATATTACTTATTACAAATATAAATAATATTAAACTATGTTATCACTTATCAAGTTCGTAAAATGAATATTAATAATGTTTTTTTACTGATTAATAAAATTATTTTCATAACTAATGTTTACAAAATAATACATATTTTATAATTCGACTAATTAAAAAAAATTACCGGCAAATTTATTTAAATTTGATGATCTAAAACGTCATAAATGTAAGAAAATGGTATCATTTTGAATATACTCTTCATTGTACACAAACGCGGATTTAAGATTTGTCCAAAGGACAAAGTTTGCCAATTCAGGCACCCTTTGATATTTTAACTTTTGTTTAAGATATCAAAAATACTGCCTCCTGGAACTACTGTGTAATATTGCTTGAGGGAGTGTCGCCATCCTCATTTCAACTTGTGAATTTTTTAATTTTTTAATCTTCTACCACGTGTCTACAATTGGTTCATTCTTTGCACCATAACAATTATTCAGAATCTGTATGCTCTAGTTTTTTGTTTTCATTCGATAATAATTCACACATTAATAAATATATCATAGCAGTAATTAAGAACTATTTAGTATAATTATGTATAGGAGAGATTGTATAATATACATATATTTAATCAATTTTAAATACAACCTCATAAATTTATTACAACATTACAAAATAACATAAAACTTTTCAACATTTTTAATAAACAAAAATAAAATAAAATATTATTTGAGATATAAGTTATATCAAACAGATCAATATTTTTAATAATTTGAATACGATTCGATGGTATTAAAACATTCAGATTGAAACATTACATATTATCAGAAGTAAATCTAAGATTAAAATTTCTCCAATAATTTTTTTGGTCATTAGAGTCTTGTACTGTAATATTATTTTCATTTATTTGTCTTTCAAAATTCCTAGGAAATTTTATTTCAGAGTCTAATTTAGTCATCATTATAGTTACATTTTTAAGTATTGTATTGAAATTCAGATCTGCATTGTCTCATTTATCTCCAAGTATTTCTCTTAGACCCTTTATTTTGTAGTAGCCGAAAAGACATCTACATGTTTTGTTTGAGGTAATATACTCAAAAGGCTGTGTCAGACATATTATGTCATTTAAACAGAAAATATCCATTACAAATTCACAGTCTTGAATTCATTTACATAAATAATTAGCTTTTGATGTTGTAGATGTATCAATTCATGCTGAAATTTCCTCTAAACTTTTTAAAATACTCAGAAGATAATCAACAAATTCTATTACAAAGTCGTATCTTTTGATCCATACTACACAGCGACTACTAAGCTGATACTCTAAATATTTTTTTAATTAAAATATTTTTTAGCCAAAACATTACAAAACTTAACTACTTCTTGTATAGTCCCAATAGCTTTTCTTACACTTTATACTTTATTCGATTTCAATTAAATTATTACTTAATGAATAATTTAAACATGAAAAAATTACTGAGTTAGGTTAGTAACTTCTTCACACATAGTTGATATAACAATACTACCATTCATCATAATTTAATCAACACATGAAAGCAAATCCAATCCTAAATTTTTCAATTTTTTTACCACAGTCATATCAAGTATTTCTTCAGTTATTATTGGTTCTGGTTGTTCTATATGTATAATATCACTTTCACTATTCGCAGCGTTTACTACTATTGAGATTAGTACTATTAGATTATGGTTATCTTTATAAAAATCAAGAAAAAAACCAACAAAATCTTCTCTGATAGTATTTAAAAAAATATACGTAATTGATATAGTTAGTTGAAACAAATCAGTTGTTTTATCAAAAAGAACACAGTATTATTTCGCTTTAGAAATTTTTTCTAATTGAATAGAAAAAACTTCAATGTTTAATTTACTTATTAGCTGAAGTTTTGCTAATATAAGAAGAATTTTTTTTAGCTGTCGTTGAATGATGTTCTAGTTCTTATACCCACTAACTATTCTAAATTTTAATAATGCCTGGAAATTTCTTTCACTTTCAATAAGACCATCAGTATTGTTTAATAGACCAAATAAAGAACTATCGTCCCTATGTCCTTTGAATGTTATATTCAGTTGCCCATGTAAAATTATAGTTTTAATTATAGGAGTAAACCTATTTATATTCTTTAAAACTTATAGTTTACGGAAAGACTCTGATTTCTTACACAATATAATGGATTTTGAAAACATAAATAAATGATTGACTTTTAATTAATACTAACTTGTGGTATTCAGTCTAGGCGTGACTCTTTAAGTCACCAAACTTTCCTAAAAATTAAAGAAATTTAACTAAAGTATCCGTTATTATTTTTTTAGTTTTTACATTATTATTACTTCTTACAACGTTATACTAATAAAAATAAAATAATGTTTACAAAATAATCCTTTTTTGATAATAGGAAAAAAAAATTCTGTATACACCTCTGGGCACTATTGGTTCTTAATTTTTTTACCAAGGGCGTAGGCAGTACAAGATGTATATAAATAAAAGTATTAGTTTTTATATGTTTTAAAACGATTACATAAAATATGTATTTCTCATTTTAACAATTAATATTATAATTATTATTTATTTAAACATTTAAAATTCCTAAAAAAAAATTAATTAATTTAAATGATTTTTTGAAAAAAGTGTGAACGAAAGGGACTTCTAGCTCTTAAAATTACTAACCATAAATGTCTATTTTATTTTTAAAAAATTTAACATGTATTGTCTAACCTAACCTAATTTGGAAAAATGAATAACATAAGTTTGTTTTTTTCCATTTCGAATTTAAGATATGTAATGATAATAGACGAAAACAATTTTACATAAATTATAAACATCATCATTTAAATATAAATATTTTTGTATAATATATTTATAGCACAATTAAAATTAAAAATGTCTCTGAAAAGATGATTTTCAAAATAAGACCGAATCGTTGTCTTGCTGGGACGAGACGCTCTGTTAATTGACAAACGCGTTCTTGAGTTAAACTTTGTAGACCACAAAAAATGTTGGCCAATAATATAATATTTGCGGCAGAAAATAAAAAAAATTAAATTAGGAATCCTAAACTGATTGCAGTGTAAAAATTTAAACTTTTTAAAATGTTTAAGTGAGGCAGTGCATATGTTTTGGGCTGATGAAAATCTTAAAATTTGATGGCACGAAATTACTTTTTTTGTATAGCACTAGAATATGTGTTTCACGTAGGGATGTTCCGAACTTAAATTTTTGAGGTCGAACCAATCCGAACCAAACTTATTCAAATTATAACGAACCCGAACCGAACTTCTAATTTTTTATTCGAACCCAAACCTTGTCGAACTATCAAACCCGAACCGAACTTCATAAATATTACAAAGGATTTGAATCAATTTAAAACATCGAAGTACTCATTTGATTTAAAAATTGATTAACCTAAATAATTAATTATTAATTTATAAAATAAATAATATAGGTATTTAGCTCTTAAAATATTTTTTTTTTGTCGAGTTATAACAAAAAACTAGGCACCGGATGACAAATTCGGTACGAATATCATTTTACTTAGTTCGATATTTAAACCGCACTATTTTGTGTTTAGCTCGGTTCAAATATTTCCAATTATGAGTTCGGTGCGAAAATCGAACAGTTTGTAATATCACCAGTTTCACAATCTTCGTGGAATATTTCGTTAAAATTAAACTTCATTCTACACTTTTAGTATATAGATCTAAATCATCATGCTCTATTCAAAAAATCATTAAACTTTATCGAATTATTGATACTTACATGCGCCTGTGGATAGTTTAAGATGCATGATACAGTCACATTGGTAATCATTTACTTCTCATACAATAACAACGCACCCATCCCGAGTATCGCTTATTCACTACTTCATAGAAAAAGTGCTTTCCCGATCCCCTAAAAATTATAGTTTAAAAAACATTTATTTATTAAAAAAAAAATCAATTTACAATCGGATAACATTTAAATGCACATTATAATTATCCATCCCTCTCTCTACATAATTACCCGGATTAAGTTTAGTGTGCTCAAATGCTTCAATTTACATATTTAGATATATACATCACTTGTAGATTAGTAAAATCAACTTTTATTTAACCATTGTTAATAGGTGAGATATATATTTATATATTTAACTTTAATGTGTTATTTCTAATTATATAAAAATACATCAAAAACATAGAACTTATATGATAAAAAATACTGCAACAAACTTATGTAGATACCCGTACCTACAATATTATTTTTTCGTTGAAAATATTTTAACATTCGGTTTGACAAATAAAGAATTATTATTATAATATATATATACATACATATACCAAACAAAAAAACGGCAATAATTCAGACGGATGTTTTAATAATAAATGACGCGCGCGCATTCAGTTTTATTGCGTTTATTTTATCCAAATAAATGATAAAAAAATATAATAAGTGCTTCATTGGCCAAACGTATTTTATTTGATATTTCAAAAAAAAAAAAAAAAAAAAAAAACTAACTAAAAGTAAAAAAAAAACAAAGACGTAATTTAATAAATCAAATCCGATCAGTTTCTGGCACAACTCCGGAGTACCGTGCAACACCGACGGTACAACGTCCCGACGAAAAAGTAGAAACTAATGGACTTTTGAGATTCTCTGTTTTTCCACCCCGCCGAGGAAAACGACATAATGATTTATCCCGCACTACCGTCCGCTGGCTGGCCATTGTTTGATTGAGCTCTCGTGTTTTTTCGTTTAACTCGCCTGTCGTGGACTCGGACAAAGCCGCACCCCCTCCGCACGCCTACGCGATTCGGGCGAAAGTGATTTTATCTTACGGCGCACATACACACGCGGGCGCGCGCTCGCGCGCACGCACGCACACGCACGCACTGGACAGATCGGCCAATAAATCCAAATTTGCTTAGAGACGTTCCCTGTGCCGGGGAATCGATAGTCTCTTGTGCGCGTCCGCGCAACACCGTATCACGTGTACGCACACGTGCACACGCACACGGATCGCGTTTCGCATCGCGCCGAACGCACGACGGGCGCAGAGCGAATCGACCTCCTCCGGGGCTTTTAGCAGAGGCGGCGATAGAGCGGCACTTTTCCCTTCCTGCCTCGCCGCCGCCGCCGCCGCCGGGTATACTCGACGTGGCTCGTTGGCCTCGCTGTCATCCGAAATCATGACAGTAACATTTTAATTTTTAACAACCCGCTCACTCTGTCTCTCTCTATATATATATGTAGGAAAATAACCCTTCACTATCCCGCGCCGGGCCCTCCGCCGACGGTGTCGCCGCCGCCGCCGCCGCCGCCCGACCCGTGGTTTAGGCTGCAACGGGACGGCTGCAGGTGTCGGTTGGCGGCGTATCGGAATCAGTTTGGTTCGGGCTGTCGTTTTATTCGACAAATCACACGTTTAATTCGACGGGACGCCGCGCGTGTAGGTTACCACCGCACCGCGGTTACCGGCAACGGGAGAACGGAAATCATTTCGAATAATAATAAATTAATCCCGGCAAGCTTCGGCCGAGACCTATTCCCGATTAGTCGTCCGGGTTGTGGATATCGGCCGCGACGGACTCGCGCGGGAATAGCATTCGAAAAGTTCAAAACGGTAATCATTGCGTGAAATCATAAATGCGCTTTTTCCCAAACAAAATCATGTCGACGCGTCCGGGTCGCGCCAACGTTCGATATATTTTGTATTTTTCATTATCGCATCGGGTTGGTGGACATTTAGACTATGAAAATAATTACGCTGTCGCATCCCGTACGCTCTGTGAAGTCATCGTCCAATCCATAACGATTAAAACGATAATAATGTCTCGGAATCGAATCGGGTTTTCGTCAAAATAAAAATATTTTAAATACAAACTAACCAACAGTAGGTTTAATTTGTAAATTTAAACAAATACATTTTATTTCGTTTTATTGATTTCGAAGACAAATTATCGTCTCAAAGTTATTCGACTAAATCTTCAATGTTTAAAAAAAAAATGTTACATATTATTGTTAGAACCTTACACACGATTAAAAAACGAATTTTCTCATTCCGTATTTAAATTTCATGTATTTACTTTACGCGACAATAGAAATAATTCTGAACGTTATATTCAAAGTGTATATTTCAGTTTTTCAGAAGAATAAAAATTAAAGTAGCATTCATTAGATTTACTCTAAAAGCATTGTTTTAATACAAATGTATAAGATAAAATTTCCTTCAAATATTATTAGGTAGGTGCTTAATATATTTTTAACACATAATTTAGATTGATCTTAAGTCCTTAGGTATATTTAACTTTTAATCGAACTTAAGTTAACTTTAAAAAATCTTTAAAAAACGTATGCTTTATTTTGTATAATTTTGATTTTTTGTTTTTTGATTTTTGATACGCTAATATTTATATTTTACCTCCAATTTGAAGCGTATTGTCAATAATTTCTACTTAAATTAAAAAAAAATTACATTTGAATAATTTATGTTGTCGTTGGATGAAAAAATAAGTTTAAATATTATAAATATATTTATGATTTTAAAATTTATATTATTTACGTTTATTTTAGCGTGTATTTGAATTAACCATACTAATTTGATCTGTAAAACATATTGAGTCAATTGCTAGTCAAATCCAAATATAGAAACTATAGTGATTTTTTTGTTACATTTAAATTTATTTGTAGGAACTAACAATGGGGCTAAAATAATTGAATCAGTATTTGAGTAAGGGGGAAACTAAAGTGAAACAAATCACCGAGTGACTATACGAGTATCCTCATTGATGGAGGGTTAAGTCTCGCCCCAGGTCTGTTTGGACGAGTGTTATTGATGCATGTAGTAGTGTATTACGTAGTAAAAACGAGTTTGTTATATTAACAAAATTACATTTTCATATGATGTTTAACTGGTAATTTCATGTTAAAAAAGCAAATCAAGATAATTATTTTTTAATTTTTGCAACCATCATCCCACTATAGCAACATATTTATGTATTCATATTTATAAATCGTAATTCCATTTATATCAAACAAATACATTTTTATTAAAAGATTGATGAATAATTATTCGAAAATGGTTGTTTACATTGTTGATTTCCATAAAAATACATGTAAATATAATCGGGTTTAAATTTAAATCTAGTAGTATCCCTTGTGTCACGATTTTTAACTTACGCAATATGATTACACAAACATATATGTGTATTATTTTTCTTTGTCTCTTCTTTACATTATTTTGTAACAATTATATATATATAAAACACGAATACTATTAAATGCATGTTATTATAATGAATATGTTTGCATAATATTGTATTATCATACAATTTTTTTTTTGGGAAAAGTATAGGCTAACCTAACAAAATTATTTGTTTGTTAAAAAAATAATCTATATTAAAATTATTAAGGATATCGTATACAACTAAGGGTCGTATTAATTAAAAATTATTATTACTTTTGCTCAGTACATAAAAATACAACACAGAATGCAAACCATGCTTATTATACTATAATATATATATATATATAAATACGTATACTGTGAAGTATAGTTTGATAAAAGTATGTTTTAATAATAATAATAATAATTTGTTTTTATGCGTGTTTACCAACTCTCAATGTAGGGCCACGAACAAACCCCTTCTACCTAATAATTAGCAATAGAATCGAAAAATTAGGGACGTAAAAATATAATAACAATAATGAATATCACAACTTCCGGCCGGTAACCACTACTTCCGCTCATTAGGTAAAAAGGGGTTGGAACTTACACTTGTTCTTCCGAACAGATTGTGTTCAATTTGACAACCCTTCAATATGTATGATTATTATAACACGACAAGCAAACCCACATTTGCGTGTTTTATCAAAACAAATGATCATAAGCGTGACTAAAATAATATTATTGTTTTTTAAAGCAAGGGAGCAACTCACATTCAGTATTGTTAAAAAAAGTAATAAAAATATTTTTATGCTCAAAATAATTTTGACGCTCATATACAAAACTTGTACTAAAACCGATTTATCGATTTTGTTCAATATCATATTATTAATATGATTGTAGGCATATAACGTTTATACATTACTATATTGTGGGTGAACAAATATTTCTAACTTTCTAAGTATTCATTTTATTATGTGTAAATTATTATGTTTTGCCCATATATATACTTTTTTTTTGCGTTTTCAAAGAAGCATTTGTATACTATTTACCGCGGCTATATATATATAGTAGAATAGGTACTAGATACCTGTCATATAATGTCAAGTCACCAAATTTTAAACCGATATCATTCTATCACAATAGGTGTAATAATCGTATTTTATACAACACATATATTAATTCTTTACCGCGGAACAGCTCAATTAGTGAATCGGACAGTTTTTTGCCAAATTCGTGAAGTCGGAAGTTGGTTTCGCTAGGTTTTTGGCAAGTTCGTGAAATGAGCAACTTCACGGTTAGAACGCGACATATATTTGTGTATATATTTTATCTCTGCTAAAATATAATTTAAACATGAAAGTTATTATCATCTTTATGGATTCTGACGACACCACCGTATGTCCGTATTTAGGTCGAAAAATACATCCGGACAGCGAGTAAAATAAAACGCCGTTTCCGGGTTTATTTAAAACTAAAAACCGATAAACACAGTGTTTATGGATACAGGCGTTTTATATTAAAACAACGGATCGATGTGTCGGTACGTGCGGACATTTTCAAACAAATCGGTTATTATTATACAAACCAAAACTGATTGAAAAAATAAAATAAAATGACGGTCTAGAAGCAAACACGAACGTCGCCGTTTGGACCACAGCACGTATACGGACATTAGTTGAAAAAAATACGACACGTGAGTGACACCGATATATCGAAGTAGATAATAACAGTGAAGTTTGATTTGTAAATCGTTCGATCGTATGTCAAACAACTATGAACCGCAGTGTGACCAGTGTAAACCAGTCTCGATTCGACGTTAATTGAATAAATTCGTCGGCCAAGTCGAGCGTGATCGGACAGTTTTGCGAATTGTGAAGTTCACACTTGAGTTCGACGCGGTCGACGAGCGGACGTTATACGAAACCGACGGAGGCGGGATGGGATGGGAGAAGCGTAAAGTACAGTGCGACGTCTACGATAAACTAAAC
The DNA here is from genome assembly GCA_019022885.1 of Schlechtendalia chinensis. Lineage (NCBI taxonomy): Eukaryota > Metazoa > Arthropoda > Insecta > Hemiptera > Aphididae > Schlechtendalia > Schlechtendalia chinensis. Next base: position 8,940,180 of record CM032339.1, on the reverse strand, counting down.
GGAGGAGACGGCGACCGAGAAAACCGAAATCGTAAACGCGCGGGACCTCTCGCGGGACGTGTCCTCGATAACAATTGTGTTCCGCCCGGCGCGGCAATTCAACAGCAGGAGAACGAGAAGGGGGGGGGGGGGTAAAAAGTGAGAAAAAAACGGGACGCGGCGAAACAGAACGGCTTCGTCGCGCGCTTACCGGCGGCATCCGGTTTCCGTGCCGCGCGAGAAATGTCTCCCCGCGGGGCCGCAACGGGGACTGCGAGACGGATGGCCCGGGTCCGTTTTTATTATACGTTTCGTAGACGAAAATACGGGTCGGGGGGGGGGGGGGAAAGAACTCGAAAAAAGCGAGAGACGGAGAGGTGAAAAAACGTACTGGAAAAGTAAAATATACGAAAAAGCGAGCGTAAAATCTACACTATTTTTTCTGCCGTCTCGCCCTCCCCGCGTCCCTTGTCCCGGGGGCGTGCAGGATATTAAAGCCGTTTTACGCTCCCGGGCACGAGCAGGTAGATAGGCAGGCAGGCAGGCAGGCGAGCAGGCAGGCAGAGGCAGGAGTGTATATATATATATACGCTGCACAATACTCCGGATCTAATAGAATATTAATAATTGAGTCGGTTCGGTTGGCGAGCATTACAATGCCGTATTTCACTCTTCCACCACCCTCCCCGGACACCCTTGGTCGGTTGTTTCGTTTCTTTTCATTTCCTTTGCACACGCCCGCGCCGCGAATATTCGCTCCGCGAGAACGTCTCGAACGCTGCTCCACGGCGTGGTACTCGGTTCGCGATTTTTTATAGACCCGAATTATAATACCGGACGGATACCGTAAATCTTGCGGGGGCCATGCAACAACAACAACAGCAGCAACAACGTTATTTCCCGGCACGGTACGGTTATTGTACACCGAGTGCCCCGGGGCGTCCGGGGAATCGTAAAGTGCGGCGATACCGATACACGCACGCACGCAGTGTTGTTACCCGGCGCGTCTCGGGCGATTGATGGTCCGAACGGTTAACCCTATTAAAAAGCAATATCCCGGAAAACCCTATAAAACGGTATCGGTACGGTAACACTACGTAACTTAAAACGGTTTGGCGCGTGCGCCGCCCCGCGCCCGTACGATAATAATTCATTATGAATTATACGCGATCGGTAGAGTCCGGTGAGGAGGGGGGGGGAGGGGGTCACGCCCCTACTCGAAACCGTGAGGAAACAGTGATCATAATCGTATTCTTAAACGTCGTTTGAAGTCGGATCAAGTGAAACGATAACGTGCCGTTGTTTCCTTTTTCCGAGCGATGCCGAATAACACGACGAAAAGTCCACGTCGTCCGAACAATAAAATCACAATTTACCGTCTATTTAACAGACTACCGCGGTGGACTTTTACCGCGTGTACAGATTCTCGTACACGCCCCTTTGTACTTGCCGTCGCTGTTCCGGCGCACGTTTCATCGTACACGCGATATTTTACTAAACTGGTGTCGTGCACAGAAACGTACGTTTTGCCGCGTATAGCTCTAAACTCTTTTGGACACCATATGCAGTTTTCATGTATAAGTATGTGCATTGTTCCGTGTGCAAAAGAAAAAAAATATACACGTGACCGTCAACCCGTTATATCGACGACCCCCCCCCCCCCGCCTGATTCATAAGCACTTGGAGCATTATTCTCGGCCGTTCAGTAGAAGGGTCGGGTACGATATTAGATAATTCATTAGCCATCTCGGATATTTTTCTTTTTAAATTCGTTTATAAGTCGCACTCCCTCCATCAGCTACCACGGGCCGCCGCTGCATATATACGATTATATATCGTTTACGGATTTGTAATGAACGGTTTTTTTTTCCAATTTTTTATCGTAAACGTGTGATCTACTGTTTTAACAGTCGCAAGTCCCGTATCACTGCAACGTCATACGTTTGTCAAATAAATTATATTCAAAATAAATTGACACGTTCGGCCTTTACGCCGACACAAGCCGCGGGCTCCGGTGGAAGGGTAAGCGGGTCGTTGTGTCATTCGAAACTTTCGCACGCTTTTAGCATAAATCATTTCCGCTTACTGTTTTTTTCACTGTCGTTCAGGACGGGTATTCTTAAAGGACTAACCGTTCAAAAACCGCCACACTTTTGACAGACTGTTTAAAAAAATAAATAAAAAATATATTATTTAATTATTTAAATCTGTATACTCATAATGAAATCACAGTCATACGCAGATACAAAACAATATGTACGTCGAAAATTCAGAAAGAAAAAAATATATATAGGTATTTATAATCATATAAATTAATGTTTGATGTTCGTCATAATATCGCAACACATTTTTAAGCCTTAAGACTTTTATATAATTAATTACGTTAATTAATTTATCGACGAAACGGTTGTATAATAAGTGACTTTTGCATTATCATTATTAATTTTTCATTTATTATTAATGTTACCATTCTCTATAAGTCGAAATGTCGTTCCTGTCCATCGTTTGCCGTTGTTTTAACACACCGTTCTATAAAAAAAAAATTAAACTTAACAGTGCATATTAAAATTTTATACTTACCGAGTGAAACGTATTAGGAGAAGAAACATAAAATCCACGTGTGAGTTGACTATGGTGGCTTTCCGCGTTGTTTGTAGTTTGTGTACTACCATTGGGTTCCTCTACCCGTGCACTTGGCGAAAAATAATTTTTTCAATAAAATTTTCCAACACGTAATCAGAAAAAATTGAAATCTGTATTTCTTTCGGACACGTAGCCATTATGGCAACAAATGCATCAGAAATCGGTCGTAATGGTAAATAATATAAACCGAAAAATGATTTCAACCGACACCCAGATTGTGAGATTTGTTCACTGAGTGCCTAGTATAATATATAGTTACAAATTATATGTTTTAATTATAATATTATTAATATAATATATGTATATATTATTATATAATATTATATATTCAGCATATAGTACTAGAATTAAAATGATTTGTTTGTACCACGCTTGGTCGAGATGAGAACGGTAGCCTTTAATAATTATTAGAGGATATACATTTTCATCAGCAATGTGAACTCCGAGTTCAAAATCCAATGAAAGAAGAGTTGGCTAAAATATGCTATTAGAATTATTAGAACACAGTTCGTTCAAAATTTCCCGTTATTGCATATGGGTTTATTATGCGTGTTGTTTTAGTAGGTAAAAAATAAAAAACTTGTGGACAATAATATTTTTAAACAACTATACCGCGAATGGTTTATTCTCTATAGAAATGTTTTGGATAGTAAGTTAACGTTCCATCAGCTAATATGAATTCGAATGCATTGCATAAAAATAGTAGGTTATTTTTACAAGTAACTAAAATCATTTTAGTAGACTCTCTTACGAAAACAAACTGTTCGCCGTTGTTTATAGTGTTGTATTTGATTGTCTAATTCTAATAATGACATCCAAAAGTGACACAGGCACAGAAGACAAACGTTTTCGCTGTTCACGATGCATAGACTGTCTCAGTGCATCATATTTTCTACACTTATTGGAGAATCGTAAAATTCTTTCCGTATAAATTTAAGTGTTTTTTTTTCATATATATCTTGTTGCGCTTTGCGTTTCATGGCTGATCGAATTTCTTTTACATTCATTCATTTCTTTCATGACCATGTTTACTTTTATTTTGCTTGAAAAAAAAATGTTTTTATTGTGACCGCAACACCACACTAGATATCGCCAGTTTTTTATTTCTACGAAATATTAATATGCGGAATTTGTTATAAATTATTGATTGAACACATTTATTATTCGTAAATATTTAAATTGCGTTAACGGTGTTAACTATAAGACACGAGTTCATTAAGTAAGACAGCTAAAACACCTGCAGCATAAAGTTAAGACAAATCCGATGATAGCGGGTCAATTAACTGTGTATAGACATTATCAGACTTATCGATGTCCACAAAAATTATTATTTAATTAATGTCATCTAATTATTATGATCGGAACTGTGAGGTCTTATACGGTAACGTTATTTCAAAAAAATCGTGCGATATTAGTTTGTATTTGATCGTACGCTTTCAAAAAGCCACTAGTTCCGACTACCCAGTTCAGGTTCGAGATTTAAAAATTGATATTCTATCAATAACAAATAAAAACGAAATAAGAAATTTATTTCAATGCGGTACCACACCCTGTAATACATGTACGCGCCGTTAAAAAACAAAAATAGAAGACTAATAGAATTTGTAGTGTAAAAAGGCGTTTTTTTCGGCTTGGTATCGATAAGGTATTTATAAATTTTTCATTTTTTATTGATTTGTCTAAACTCAGTATTTTATTATTCTTCTTTACTTCAAACGTATTCGTGTCCCTTTTAAGCCCTGGGCTATTAGCCAACAGATTCCTATAAATTTGCACATATAATATTAATAATGACTACTAATAATGTGGTAAAATATTTATATTTTATATATATACATTATACACCTATTGCTTGTTAACAGCACTGTAACATAGACGTCGATTGTGTAAAAATGTTAATATATACCTAAAAACACCGTCGTAAGTACTTTGAAAGTTATATAGTTCTATATTGTGTTTCTATAATTTTTTTTTCATAAAATTACGTACAAAATAAATGAAATATAAAATAAATTATAGTAATTATAAGTTATCTCAATTAAAGAAATCGTAAATAATTGTGTATTTACTGTATATGCGAGTAAATATCGAATTATTATGACAAATATAAATTACCTAATACAATTCGAAATTTGAATGATGACGAAATTGCATCGATACAAGAAGAAGAAAATTACGCCATCGTATGTCGAACGAATGTAAAAGAAATAATACTAAAATCCGATATCGTCCGTCACGTTGCATTTTCAAACGTACACATCTTATTTATGACGGCCGACAATATAATTAGCATATTATTTTAAGCCGCAATATTATTTAATGTTTATCAATTCAGTTTATTCGCAAACTACATATTTTTCTTGACATTCTTAATACAATGAATATCCACAGTAAAATGTTTAGTTTTATTGTAATTGGCTTTTAATTTTAACACACTGTGTAAACATTAAAACGTAAATACGAAAAATAAAACTTTAAGTAGATAACACGTAGGCAGCCTAAGTCGTATACGTGTGTAGGCTATGAAACGTTATTTTCTTATTACATATCTAAAACATCGGTATATACGTGCATCAACATCGAAGTATTTTACATTTTGTAAGCGCAACAACATCCGAGTCCAGTTATATTATATTTTCGATTTTCACGAAACGATTCCGCGCGACCGCTGCACGAAACTCGCCGACGGTCACGGTATGTCCGAAAAGTTGCCGAATTAAATGTGTTTGATATCGAAATTCTTTCTTTATACAGTTTGTTTCAATATCGTGCGACTGGATGGGGTAATTAAATAATTTCACACAATCGATCACTATCGACAATTATATTGTAAGTACAAACAATTTCGACTTGTGTCCGCGCGTGCCCGAACCGAACAGAACGTCGCGGTGGGTCGTAGTGTCGTACTTTGATAAACATATTAATAGGGCAATTATTGTATTGTCGCGAGTTCGGCCACGGCGGTCCAGAGTTTACAAATTTCCACTTGCGCAGACGAAATGTCTGTAGTCAATTTAAATAGCGCTACCGCTCGCGTACAGCCTGGGTTTCGTGTCTAACGACTAGTGTACAACGCAATGTACAATTGAAGCTGAACTATAACTTAATCACAAAAATGTATATTATTATCATTTTTTTCTTATATTCTGTTCGGAAATGTATCATAGGTACTTATATTTTTCATTCTTTAATAAATTTCGAAGCACCCCTAAATGATCGGCAAGGATACCCACACGCTCCCCTCTAGATCCGACACTGTTTTTCATAATCACGGTTAACGATAATATAACCTTGGAAAAGTATACAGCGTGCGGACGTGAATATTATTGACAGGGTAAGATTTTTTCTTTTCAGGAGGTGGATGGGGGTTAGGTAAATCAATTGTCTACTTAGTTTATCATCCGACACAGTAAAATCTGTTCAACCTTTTTACCTTTGAGTGAGATATTATTTTGCGGTAAATTACAACACGCTAATATGGCGCAATCGAAAAATGTGGCCTCCGCGTTTCTAAGCCCGGCACTGATCATCGATGCATACGATTGTACGATTTCGTTGTCGAAGGCGATCTCGAATAGGTCGTGACACCGGACAGTCGATTACGCGTGTTTGCCAAGTCGAAACGTGCCCCCTAATGAAGCCGTCGTACGGGCGAGACGCCCGGCGGTCGGTTAATTAGAACGGGCGCAGAGACGGCCGGTCCGCGAACGATCCGGCGGCACGGTCGTCGGGGTCGAACGGGAACGCGCGCGGCGGTGAGGGCGGCGCGGTCGGGTTTAAAACACCCATCAGTGTGTATTATGCGCGGGCACGCCGAAATCATATTCGCGTTTTCGCCCAATCTGTCGGCGGCGGCGGTGGCGCTTGCGCCGGGTCGACGGGGGCCAGGCGAACGCCGAGCGCCGCCATGGCGTCGTCTCCGGGCGGCGGCGGCGGCGGCGGCGGCGACACGCACGCGCGACCGCCCTCCGCGACGGGACGGTCCTGCACGCACACACGCGCCCCAGTACCGCCGGACGCGTGCAGACCGTCGGACGACACGAGCGAGAGACCGTATCCGCCGCCGCCGCCGCCGCCGACGTATATCGACGGACAGCACCTGCGGAGGAATCCGTACACACGCGTGTCACGGCACGTGGCGGTCGCGCCCACTGTCCAAGTGCCGTCGTCGTGACCGGGATTCGACGAGCGCGCGTACGTGACATGGCTCGTTACCGGCCGCCCGGCAGTCTGCGGCGACGACGGGTTACGGGCGACGGTCGCGTTTGAACGGGAACCGGTGGACAGGAACGACCCCGATCAAAACAATCCCCGAAACGACACGCGAACGGCGACGACCGAGTAATTGCGTTCGGTTCACCGACAGATGATGACCATGATGTACGGTTCGGAGAAAATGATGGCCGGCAAACCGCCGTTGCCCATCACGGCCACCGGACCGTGTTTTCCCGGACGGTACTCGCCGACGTACCGGAATTCCACGGATCCAATGCGCAGATGTATCGCCAACCCGTCGGTGAGTCAGGAAAATAATCGATTTCTTCTCTCCCGTCGCCCACCGAACAGTGCCGTTACGAATCGGCGGCGCGACCAGCGGGGTGGACCTCGTGGACCCCCCCCCCCCCCCCGCCCACCATCCCGCCATCCCGTCGTTGAGTATTTTTTATATCGTCTAAAGTTATCGATTTCAATTATTGGCAACAGACCTGACCGTCGATTTTCACGATCAGTTTTGTTTTATGGTTTTCAATGTCAAAAAAGTTATATATTTTTTTCGACGATAAAAACCAAAAATTATCCTTATTGTATAAATCGGGTTTTCATATTATTCTATGACCACCCCCCACCCTCACCCCCCGTTGAAAAAATCCTGGTTGCGTTGCTGGTACGAATCGTCCCCGAACGAACGCGATGAACGTTATTTTTTTTTCCAAACGAACTCGTGTTCGCCTGACCCACGAATGTCCGCGACACAAGGGTTTTAACGGTCACGGGGATTTTTATCGGCTGCCCTCTGTACGTGCCCGGCGTTGTCCGCAGTCGTTTCACTCGCTATTCGCAAAACGTTTTGTCCGGAAGTGGCCTCGCCGTAACCGAAATGTTAGTGTTTCAACGGTACGTGAATGCTGTTTTTTATGGACTTCCAGTCCGGTCCCGTTTCGTCCGTCCCCTCGCAACAGTCGTAGACGTTTATTCTCGACGACAGCCCCACAAACGCACAATCAAAACGACACTCCAATGCATATTCTTCTTCTTTATCAGCTTAACGGTCCGCCGAGGACCTGCGCTGCCCCAACTAGTTGTTAAGCCTCTCCGTTGTTCTCTGTCCAACGCCCAGTCTGTCGTCGCGTTTCTTCGATATATATATTTGATCTCCACACATGACCCAACCATTCCAATCGTTTACCTCTTACATACGTGAGGATACTATGTCGTATAATCAATACAACTGCTCGTTGTGTATTTTTCCGCACACTCTTAAGTCACTGTTGTATTATGCCGTTCCAAATATGTTTCTCCAAATATATTCTCTTTTCCCATACAACGAGTTTTCTATCGTGGACCGTGTTTCACGTGTATAGGTTACTGTTTGTCTAAGATAGCTTGTACATAAAGTACTTTCTTTTTGATTTTCTTGATAGCGATTTCGATTTTAATAATTTATTAATATTATCGTATAACACTTGTTTCCGTTTGATATCCTTTTGATTATTTCCCTGTGCATATTATTACTACTATTTATATTAACACCCAAGTATTTGAAATTATCTATTTTTTCAAACTCAGGTTTCCCATTCTAATATATATGTATATATATTTTAGTATCGAATAATTCGATTATATATGCGTTTAGGTATTAATTTTAAAAATCCAATTCTAAAACGTCAACAAAACACTATTGAATCATTAATAGTCAATAACATTTTTATTCTCAGCTGGGCACAATGAGCCTGCGCGGTGATAAATGTATTTATTTATTCAACTGTGGGACACGTTTACAGTTGTACAACTGGTGGTTTTATTTATTACTCGTGTATGTGTAGGAGAGTTTTTTATTTTAACGCTATAACGCAATAAAAAACATAGTAATTGTATAAAAAAATATTTACATAATATTACAATACGATCGAATATACATATTTTCTTTTACGAACTATTGTTATTAAGTATTGAATTGAATTTTGAAAAAAAATATGATATTTTAGCAGTATTTTTGGCAGTGCTCTAAATGAAAAATTTTACTAACCAGAACGCATGAAAATTAATATGCTTAAAATTTAGTACATAATTAAAGGACATTTTTTTTTTGCAAGTAAACTAGTTTTAGTGATATAATTATATTTATTATAAATACTCCGATAAGTCACCTAGTTCATCTAAAGCGTCTGCCATTGCATTAAGATTAATAACAAATTCGACGCTGGAGATCATTAATTTCAACCCGTTGTATTTGCTTCTTTCTTTGAATCCTTTGTTACATCCGTTGAAGCAGATTTAAAGTGTTCATAAAGTATCGACAAATTATTTACGACAGCATTTATAGTTCGTTTACTTGATGCGACCCAATGAACAGATAAAATTCTTCCTATTTTAAAAATTTGTTTTTCCAAAAAACTTGCTACATGTTTTAGCTCGTTTTGATTTTTTGGCGAATGTTGATATAAAGAATACAATTTGTTCATAAATATTTTGAAATGATTTATTTCAGCAACTTCATTTATAACGTCATTAACAGCAAGCTCTAAACGGTGATTAGAGCAATGTCAATTAATTAAGTTGGAATACATTTCTTTTAAGCCGAGTTGCTACTCTTGCGTTTTTCCCAATCATTACAGAAGCTCCATCGCACGCAAAACAAACAAAACATTCTTTTAAAAATTTTTGATCAAATCCATGTTTATTCAAACAATCGAATAATGCGATAGTAGTTTTATCGCGTGGGGGGGGGGGGGGGTTAAAATTATCGACGTGACACGAGATGTGTCAAACGTTGATTATTCGAAAATAACGTTAAATTACGTTATCGATAGTGACTGCGGTCAAAATGCGGGGAAATTTAATTTTCTATAAAAATAATTATTAATTATTTTAATTCCCTTAATTGTCATACTGTAGGAAACTTCTGATTGAGTGGCGATTTTCTTTATTTTTTCAATACTTATTTAATATTTTTACGATCTGGAATTCTTAAATTTTAATTTTAACCAACCAGAATAGACGCAAAGGCTAATATTACAAACCAGAACGCCGTTCCAGTGCGTTTCAGTACATTTCGAGCACTGATTTTTAGCCACGTATTATAATGAATCCAAAAATAATAAGAATATTCTATTCATTTTAATTATATACAATTATGCAAATAACAATTATTATTATAATAATTATTTATAATCAAATATATCGTTTTCTTGATTATATATGCTAATTGCCACTATAAGCAAACACCTCAATTATAATTCATATGTCTACTTGTATATATATATATATGTATATTATCTAGGTATACATTTTAAATTTTGAGTGAAGCGAACAGTGTAATTTAAATTGTGTTTTTTAAATTTTATTTTGTCTATGAAAACTTGTTCGTGTAGGAGCGCTCGGATGATCTTGCCCAGTGGCAAATCGCGTCTAATCGGTATTATATATGATACGTTTTTCGATTTTAAGCGTTTTCTTAAACATGATTGAAAACAACCAGAATTTTTTTTTAAAAAAACCGATAAAATCGTCGACATTATCGTTTTGGTTATGGTCAATTTGTGTTCTTTAACAGGTTAACATATATTACAAGCTTAAACATACAAAACATTCGACTATTATTTCTGTAAAACAAGAAATTCAATATTTGATAAATAATGATAATAATAACTATTACAAGTACATATGTACTTATTAATATATATGTACATATATTAATTATGAACACAATTAAAGATAAAACCGTTTCAATTTTACTTTTTTTCCGTTACTTTATTCCATATAGAAAACAAAACTACCGTATTCCACGATATCACAAAAATATAATTATGTACATATAATGAATATTTTAAATCAAAGTATAAATAACTAAACTTACGGTAATTTTATAAAATGATTATTTTTTTAATATTGAACGAATCACTATGTGTAACGTCGATATTGTTTTCACTTGTTATAGATATTTCATGTTTGATCAAACATTAGTATGGACAAAATTGAAAGTCCTCTTTTATTTTCATACGAATTTTCACTTACTTATATGTATAATATTGCATAGATATGATACAAATACAATTTTAGATAAATGATTCGGTTTTCTCTCAGGGGATAATATTTCCCGTAACTAAAATTCTATTGAACAATAGTAAACTATTTAAATAGTAGTTTGTTATTTATTATTACCACATACACTTTAATATTTCGATGAATTAAAAAAACAATAGGATAAATGTACGCGTAATAAGCGTAAATATTTAAAAAAAATTATCAATTAAAAACATTCAAAATATATTCCTACAATTTGATTTTGAAAATGACATACTTCTAATCCGAAATGAGAATGCTCTATTTAATTTTACAAGTTACATTTCGAAGTCTTTATTGCATCATAATTAATAAACAAATTACGATTACGAAACAATATACTTAAAAAAAAATCTATTTTTCATAATCCGTATCACACTATTATACAATACAATATCACACTTCGTAATTATCGCTTAAACTAGAAAACATGATACCTTCGGTTCGGCATTAATGTAATTTTCATTTTTTTAGTCCGTTTTTAGCTGTCATTATTCTCTTGTTAAAGCATAGAAATCTCTTATTCGACGATAGCATAATCTACTTGTAAGTCCGCCAATTCCACTTTTTCTTTAGCCATACGCGTATGCATAAATCTGCTTAAAAAAATTATGTTTTATTTTTATTTACTTATATGAATTAATTTTTTTAAATATAATTGTAATACTTAACAAATTTTTACTAGAATAATACCATAGACATTTTTTGTTATTAAACTGTTTTTTATTATTTTAATAATAGTTCTAAAAATAATCTGAAATATACTAAACCAATACAAATTTTATATTTGTAGTTTTTATAAATAGAAAAAAATCAATGATTTTCAACGATCGATTTTTTTCTTTGAATTTTTATTGAATATATTAAAAATGTGAAATGTTGATTCGATGATGGATTAAAAAATACTAAAATTGAAGTAGATATAATATTATTTTTCATTTTGAATTGATTATTATATTATGGCAGGTGTCAGCAAAAAAAAATATGTATTAAATTATCGTCAAGACATTATTCAATCTTAATGTCATAAATCTATAATATATGTAATGATTATTAATATCACAGTTTACATCAAAAATGTCTTTATTTTTTTGAGTTGTGACATAATAAAATTATTCGTTATCATTTTTACAGGAAAACTATATTGTTGAGAGAAAATACTAGTAATAAAACGTTTAAAGAATGAAATAATTTTAAATTCATTAAAAATATAAACACGTGAACAAATATTAAACGATCATTTTTATATTTACGTATATTAGATAGTTGGTTTTAGATTTTACGATGTATTGGTCATAGACTTAAGAAGTTGTCATAGTTTATAACTCAGTACATAGCTACAAAAATCACGTTTTTAAAGTTGAAACTTTTCTAGGTTAAAAGTTTTTTAGGGTCGTTAATAATTTATAAACATCATCGACAACACAAATATATAACATAATAGTTAATAACTATTATATAGGTTTACATATTTATACTAGTTAAAGTAAGTTAAAATACATTTTATAAGTTGACTTCACTTGGTGAAATATTTAAAGAAATAGTTGATGGTTATAACTTACGATTTATGTGATATAACATGTTTAGATCACTTTTTAAATATTCGATAATGCATTTATGTACATTAAATATTGTTAAGACTATTTGGATTCTGAGCACATTGTGCAAAAATGTATTGTTGTGATAAAGGAGTTGTTCTAAATACAAGTAATTAATCTGTATATCTCGTCATTCATCCTACGAAAATTACGTATCAAATAATCTTATTCCGAGTAACAACCTAAGATAATAAAATTGTTAACCAATAAATCCGAATACTACATACACTTATGATCCATCGAAAATTAAGTTACCGAAGAATTACAAACTATTGCGAATGTGATTTAATTATTTAATAACTTTCAATATTTAACCATTAATGAAAATATTGACCGTTCGTTGTTCCATACTATACAATTTTGAAACGTTTTTTATTATGTAATAAATATTTTTACAATTTAATCAATAAATTTAAATACTTAAATTCAATTTGTTCATGTATTTCAAGTAAAAAGTGTCTATAAAAAAAAAAAAAATTAATTTTCTTTATAATCTAATATAGACAACAATTAAAAAAATTTGTTTGAATATTTCTACAAAGTGTTTTTAAGTAAAACTCTAAAACTTAAGTTTATATATTTTTTTAATTCTATTAAAATTTATTAAACTAACTTATCGGTTTAATAATGCATGTGTAATGTATATTTGTATGTATAACTTTTTTTATATGAAGTAAATCATAAATTCTGAGTTAATACTATCAATTAAATACATATCGTATATTAATATTATAAGCTCAAATATATTTATAAATATGTTTAATCCATAAAAGTCATACAATAATTTTTAAATGCGAATTTGATTAATGAATTACTTATAAATATTCAAGAGGGTCAACTGGTCTTATAAATAGTTTTTGAATTCGTGGTATCCACTGTGCATAAACTTGTTGCATTTACGTAGATTAAATGTTTTATTGTAATGTGTAACATCGCAAATCATGTTAATTTTGTGTTAGGACAATATGAATGTTAAATGTTAAAAGTTAAAAGTATGAAATATTGTACTGATGTTATTTGGTAATGATTTGTTGAATCCAAATTTAATATTGCGGTTATGTTTTGTAACATGGATTGCACAGTAGAAAAAAATTTAGAAATTAGTGAATTAATAATAACATCAACATAAAAGGAAGCTACATTATGTAACGAGATTACTTTGGTTCAAAGTATTATGTATACAATATATATATACGTATGTATGTATATCTACGCATAAGGTGATAACACGTTTTGGAGTGGAAATTCGTTTTATTTATTTTAGAAAATACGTAACTTGAACCATGGAATAAATTAATTTAAAATAAAACACACGCGTTGAAAAATAAATCAATAATAACGCTTAACATTTGTATAGGGTTTCTTTTAACACGAAAATGTCCATTTTTTAAAAAAAATAATAAGTTATAATTATAAAGTATAGAAATTTTTTTTGAACTAAATCTATTATTAATGATAATAAAACACAATGTTTCAAAAATATCTTGGGTCGCAGACATAATTTTGCAACCTTGACATTTATTTTATAAATTGAAAGTAATTTAATCATAGATGGATAAAATAATATATTGATTAATTGAAATATAGATATTATGATACTTATAAAATAATATAGATGTATTCTCTTTGACTGTTTCAAGCGTATATTAACACAACACTTCAATAAAATATTTTGATAAATCGTCATTTTTTCACCTATATCAATAATCATAGTTTATACATAATAACGGCCAATAATGCGTGGAATACCTTTTATATAAGTTACGTATAATATGCAGTTATTTTTCTATAATAACAACAACATTAAAAGCTGGTTTTTCGAATCGGATCCAGTCATGACTATTTTTTGTTTTGTTGTTGTTTGTTGTTTTAGAGGAAAACGTTTAAAGTATACAACTCGGAAATTAAATGTTTGAAAATAACTAACGAAAACTTTTTTGAAACAATATCGGTGAAAATATAAAATATAGAAAAAAAAAGATAATCGATTAATAACAATAACTACGACGAGCGTACGGCGCTTAATAATAAAAAATAGCTTTTCCACAGGAAGAAATCAATAATGGACTTGATACGGAAGACGAATTATAAAACGAATGGAGAAGCAACGGGGGTTTGTTGGGCCTTAAAAAAAAAAGCTTAGCGAATTGTCGCTCGGACGAAACGATTGCGGGTAACCTGGCATAAGTCCATGTACATGCGACGTTTGTTTGGTTATTTGTTTTATTGGATTTTATACCGACCGATTGGCGAGATCATGATTTTTCTTTCTTTTTTTTTTTTACCGAACGTTCACGCGTTATTATCGAACTCGCCATTTCCGTGGACGATTATTCGCAGTATATCAGTACACATGTATATACATATAATCAAATCGGTATACGCATAAAAACCGTCGAAATAATAACACTAAACGCGATATGACTTTTATGAGAGCGAAGATAAGTTAAACGAGTGTTTCGCATTCGACGCGACGTATATTTTACCCTCCTGCGACCACAAGCTGCAGGAGGGTAAAATAATATTTATATGTATATATATATATAATACGTACACGTGTGAAGTTTTGTATTTATTTGTGAACTTTCGTTCATGTTCTTTTATCGATTTCGACCCTCTATATATTGCGCGCGTATATGTATATATATAGACACATACACATCGACAGCGGTCTATACCGACCGTATTGTATACACACGTTCTAGGGTATGTTATTATATAACGTTTGACATAAAGTTTTTCGTTTGGAACGTGAACACGCGTATGCCTCATACGTGCCTACTACCCGGGCACGTTATTCTCGCGTGTTTACACACGCACACACACATAAACACACACACACACACACACACACACGAATATATATATATATGTATTCGCCTACCGCTAACCTAACGCACGAACGTATATTGCAGGTAATAAGTGACGGTTTGAGGTGTACAGAAATATGGAAAATCCGCTAATTATGTGATACGCGTATAAATCGTTGGCAGATTTGTTCGCGTTTGAAATCGATCGATTGTTGGTGAGGTGCGATTTACTCGACCGACAACAATTATTGTAAAAATTGTATATGTGTATAATAATACAAAAGTCGTATTAAACATATTTTCAAATTACAAACTAATCGTACCATTGTCCGCACGGCCATCGCGTATATCAAATTTTTTATTTTTTATTTTTTGAGTAACACGTTCATACCTCTGTCGTTTTTTGTGTACAACGAACAGCCGTCATTAAATTAAACACACGAGAATCAAAATAATATATATATAATATATACGAGGTACCTAAAACATGACTTTCGTGATACGCTATCATCAAACGTGATACGCTATGCATTCAATATAATATTACTGTACCTACAACCAACGTAGATAACCATCTAAATTTTATATTGATAGTTCAGAAACAAATGTATATTATATATATCGATTCATTGCTGGATGACGATCGTTATAAATTGTAGTTTCAAATAAATTCCACTTTTTTTCTCATTCAGTCGGACGTGGTGTCGACGACTCTTTTGACGCGAAAAACGTTGTTATGAATTAAGTTGTATTGACAATGGTGATTTAGAAAATGTAACGTTATTCGCGTATGAAATCTATGAGATGGTACGAAAACGTAAATTTTTATTTTGGCAACGGACGCGTATGAGACAATCAATCACGAACAGTATTTAATTATTATTTTGAAATCCGAAAAGAACTGAGTTTGAAAAACGTCTACGCAGTATCGGATTTAGAAACGTGGAGGCCCTGGGTCCATTTTAGTGATGGCCCAATTTTTTAATTACATATATCTGTTGTTAGTACATTACAAGTGCATTTGATCTATATCGTATCTGTTGTATTATAACCTACTTCGAAATAATATTTTATTCAAAACTAAGGTTGAAAAAAATGTAATTATGTTGGGTAATAAACTAAAAATATAAATAATTATGTTCCAATCATATGAAATAATATTGAATTTATTTTAAAATTACAACGAACATATAACATGTACTGTGCTTAAACCAAGTAAATGATTATAATTATATTGGTATTACTTTAGATTTCGTCATCATACATTTTTAAACTATATACTAGTGATATTTTGTTTCGAATATTGTGATTTCAATCTGCATTAAAAACGATAATATTTGTTGTAATGTGTTTTTAAACCGGGATGTAAAAAACGAATCTTACCATGCGGATGCCCCCCCCCCCCACCACCCAAAATCCGGGTCTGCGTTTACGAGACAAAGCGTATATATTTGTGTCTTAACTATAATTATTATACGAAGAAACGACGCGCGTCGTACGTGCTCGACAAACCATAGAAAACGACCCGGTACACACGACCGTGACGAACGCAGTGGCGTACTTTAGAGGGGGGCAACAGGGGCGATTGCCTCTTCCCCCCCCCCCCAACCAAGCCAAGAAGCTTTTTGTTCTTTTGCTTAATGCATATTTATTTTTGATTATATAATTTGTTTTCCACAATATAATCGTGTGGATATCCGGTTATAGATTTTTCATATAACTCATAAATATCATTAGGGTACATTAGGACGTTTTCAAACATTAAAACGACTGATGTTGTCTATCCCGATCGTTTAAAATTTTAAATTAACATCTATTTTTGTCATTTAATTAATGAAGTCATTGTCTTCATCCGTTGCTATTGGACTTAAATACACTTTAATGATTTTAAAATGAGGTATTTAATATTTTACTACCCACCCCACCAAAAAAAAAAAATACATATATATGTTTCGCAGGTACGCCACTGAACGAACGTCCGTGTGTAAAACGCGTAACGTATCACGTGTCGTTACGTGTTCGGACCGTTTTCGAAGACGTAAAAAAAAAAAAGAAAACGAAATGAACGTTAATCCGAGAGACGTGTATTTGGTTGCGCGAGGGAGCGAGAGCGTCGGCCGGCGCGTGCTGTTGTACGTATTGCGCACGCCAAGTCTGGGGATCGAACGAGAAACGGAGGCGTACCACCGCGGCCGGCCGGCGGCGAGGCGGCCGCGCGCCCGAGGGTCGTGCGTGGCGGCGGTGGCGGGGGGAGGGGGCAGAGCACTTACGGTTAAACCGGCGGTCGCGTACGGAACGATCAATTTGCGGCTTCCCGATAAAAACGTCGCGCGGCGGACGGGCGGAACGGGACGGAACGGAACGGAACGGAACGGACGGACGGACGGACGGACGGAACGGAACGGAACGGTCGGTCGGTCGGTCGGTCGGTCGGCAAATGGCGGCCGAGATCGATGACGGAGAACGGCCGGGCGCGCGCCGCTCGTCAATTGGTCCATCGGCGCTCCACCCCCCTACGCTCGCCGGCCGCGTTCTCATTTTACACCACCCCGCGGCCCGACGAATCGGTTTCCGTGACTGGAATAACCGCGTACGCGGCCCTTTTAATATCGCCGCGGCGCGCCCGGAACGGTATTCACGCGCGGTAAACGGCTTTTCGGTATTCCGCACGTGCGCGCTTCCCTCCGGTCGGCTTGTTTTCCAATTTATTAAACGATAACGCGACGGTCGGGCGTATAACGTAATAAATAATACGTATATATATATATGTGTGTGTGTGCGCGTGTGTGCGTGCCGGCAACGAAACGTCTAAGACCTTTCCGTTAGCTATGCGCGTATCAGAGGGACGTCGGGAAAAAGGGTTTTCAAAAAAAAATTTATAACTTCACAATAGTAAATCATTATAATAATCAAACGCACACGGACAATATTGTAACGAGACCCGGACGATGTAAACAGCCCGGCGACACGACAGGAACCGGGGAGTATCTGGAGGACGAACTGAGAGGAGAAGGCCCGTACGCACCACGCGCAGCGCCCGCGACAGCAGAACAATCGGCGGCGTGCACAACAAAAATGCAAAAAACCAAACGACGTGCGCAAGTTGACCACAAACTTTTTCTATGTCTAAAAAAAGGCCCGGAGACTGTGTCCGAAGCATCTCCGTAACGGTCTGAACGATAACCACAAAGTGCGACCGCCTCCCACTAGGCTGTGTTTTACTCAGGAAAAACGTCTTGATAAAAATCCTGTTAAACAATATATATATATATATATATACACTCAGTAACATTACTAGCGACCGCCGCATCAGCAGAACGCAATTAAAAAGGATGAGATCGAGTGTATGTCGGAGGAATTATGTGATTGGATGTGTTTGCGAAATCCAATAGGCGACTAGATTTTGTAATTTAGATTTAACGATTATGTATGTTGTTATTTTTTTTCAAATATTCGTAATCAGTATTAGTTTCAAGTTTACTGTTTGGTATTTAACACGATAACATAACCGTATCGTACAAGTCATTTTTGAACAAAGTAATTCCCCTCCCCCCCCCCCCGTAATATAAATCTGAATCCGCACCCGGCGCACACAGAAAGATAATCACGACACGCGGGCTCGCACTCCAAGGATAATGTCGCTTCGACCGTCACCGAAACACTCACACCGTCGCCGGCGATATCCAACGGGAAACGACATGGCCCATCGGTCATCGGTCGGTCATCGGTGCGTGACACCAACAACAGTTACTCAAGGGCGGAAGACGCCCCGGCCGAGGGTACCGCTCGTACCACGTTTCGTTCACGTGCACGCGCAACGGCGGCGGCCAACAGCTGAACCGTCGTGACCGAACCCAGCCCGCACGAATCCCATCCAGATCGGAACCGTGTCCCTGCGGGCCGCGCACGCGTCTCCGTTGCTCTCCCGTCTGACGACCGGACTTAAAGTAGCGCGTCGGTAGACACCGTAATGCCGCCGATCGTCCGTCGCACTTCCCATATGGCAGGCGGCGCACGGTCACGAGGAACTCTTCTCTCCTGTCCCCACGGCCAGGAGCTGATTCGTCCGGCGGCTGGACCCCGGGAGACCCTTAGTCCGCGGTCACTCGTTTGAGTGACTGCCTCTGCGACAGAGACGTGGGCCCACACGATTATGGACTATGGGTTTTCCCACTATTTGCAAGTCCACAAACGCGACTATCGCCCTATAAATTACCTATACTTGTATTTTATAGAATTCTTTGAATTAGTTATTACTCATTACCTTGTTTTCCACGTTCGAATCATAGGCAAACGTGATAGACGGCAGTGATGAACTTTTCGAGTACCTACACCGTTTATAAAAATGTATTCAGGACGCGACCAATTCGTGAGCTTTCAGAGCACCCCTATTATTTTTTTCCCCCAAAATTCAACCACTGCAGGTACGCGTGCGCGCACTACGACCAGTGTTTCTTTCAGGCATTTCTCCGTGGAGACTCAGCCCCCCCCCCTCCCCGGAGAATGTACAACGTTCCCTCCCCGGAGAAAATTTGAAGAATAGTAAAAAAATATCAGATATTAGAAAATACGATTTTGATATCACGGTGAATGACCTACAATCGTCGTATATATTAACATTATGTGTGTATGTTAAACTTGTGAAACCTCGTGTGTTTAATTATATTGTTCACAATCACAATAACAGACAACGGTAATTGTTATCGAAAAATGTATTCTTCTTGGTCGTAATATAAATGACCGCCAAATTTTTTGCGAATGCCCCCGCAAAGAAAATTGTCCGAAAGAAACACTGACTACGACTGCGCGTCAGATACTCAGACGCTCGTCCCGGCAAGCTGCGAAGTCCGCGAGTTTACCAACAGCCGTTTTAAAAAGAACTTCACCGTGTTCCCGCGATGAGCCGTCTCCGCGCGTTTTCGTACTCGCGCCGGCAACGTTTTTTCGTTTCTTTTTTCTTTTGCAAAATATTAACACACAATAACGTAAAGCAACTTTAGCATAATAAACACGCGCGTATGTTAACCGCGTGCCCGTTATACCGGAAAAAAACATGATACCGACGGTCCGTTTGTGTCGGCAAATGCCGTCCGGGTCTCCGGTTCAGTCGTCTATCGACGTCGATGGAAACGGGAGGCCAAATGATAATTATACGTGTTCGAATCTCGTGGTAAAATAGCAAGAAAATTTTACGAAAACATTTTTTAATTATTTTTCCCATACGTATAATATATATATATATATATATTAATTATATATTAATTATATCTCAAATTAAAACATAATAATATATATTATGTAGGTATATGCATTTTTTTTTTTGTAAAATATAACACGCAGTTTTTGAAAAATCGACTTTTTCAATTTTTACTATATAATTTTCGTAATTGGCCCGAAGTTTTTTTTCAATGGCTCTACCACTTCGTCTAGTTTAACGATATATATATATATATATTTATAATTGTATACATATATAAAAAGATACGTAAATATCGTGGTGTATAATTTTGTGGTTATGTTATGAACTATTTTTCAAAATTACATATGAATACAATAGTACAAAAATTTTTAACTCATAAGCCTTATGTTAGACTCACTCGATCAATGACAATATGTCGATGTACGTGTATTGCTGTAGTAGTAATTAAAGGTATATTACAGTATCGAATTTTGAAAATGTTAATTAACACTATACTTTTTTCGTATAATTGACAATTTTGTTTGAAAAACGTTCTTTCTGTACTGTATAGTTTTAAGTCAGCGTTATTTCAATACAAACCGAACCGAATATAAATGATGTACTATTTTATTTGATGGTCGCGCAATTCTTTAAAACCAGTTTATATTTGAACTATAACGTATAAATAATGTACAAACAAATTCGATTACTTTTCACAGACTATTATAAGCAACGATAGCAAGGCAACAATTCCATATGATAAAATAATGTACTAACAACGTACAATAGGAGCTATTTACTTTGTACATTGAACATATCACAGACATGCAATTTGAAGGAAATATTAAAAGTTCAATAATAATATTTATATAAGTCCTTTACAAACCTACTCATAGAATAATATATATTTAATTCTTTTCGAGGAAACGAAGGAACAGTGCAGGTTTAAGAATACTTCCGAATTTCACATTTATGAATGTTGCGTATAGCGCGAACAATTTATTCAATATTTTATTCACAACGTACTTCTAACCTTTTTGGATATTTTCACAAATATATATATGCGATATAAGTGCATGTTCTAATATTAATTCCTTTGATGCATACAAGTATATGGACGACAACAACAATAACAATAATAATAATTTCTTTGCGCTTTTCGCGTGATAAACACTGCGAGTAGCGCACGCGTCGGAACGTTCACGTAACCCGACATTGGCCAACGCCGATGCACGATATCGCATTTTCAAAGTAGATTCCGTCTATAAATGTTTCGAATCGCCGAATAGCAGACGTACACCGTCGAACGTTCGTGAGATACCATTACGTTGCCGCCGTATTGTTTCGAAATTAAAATACGTCGACGTCACCGACGTTGCGTCGCGTTGGAATACAACGGCTGAAAATCGATTTGTCGGTTCAGTTCCAAATGAAACGAGTGTAAGACTGGACAAAGCGCTCGACAGCGGAATCCGGTTGATTCGTCACGAAAACACCACAGAAAACACAGAATACAATATTCTACCGGTTCTCTACGTCTGGAAGTGTGAATCCGATTTTATTTTTTTGTTTTACACGTCTCCTCCGGCCCCGAGGGTGTTGGCCAGACGGCGGAGTTTTGTCCGTCCGTCCGTTTATTTATTATTGTTGTTGTTGTTCTACGGCGAACGGTATTGTTTTCTCGCGCGCAGCCGTGTTGGGATTTTTCTTCTCGCGGATATTATTAAATCGTCGTCGGACTCGAAACACGGAACACGGCGGAGGGACGAGACGGCCGATAACGTCGAATTACGCCGGGCGCGGTCGGGGTTACGCGGCCGAAAACGGAGTGATTGATGTCGTCGTCGGCGGCGCTCAAACGATTTATTAATCGTCCCGCCGACCGTCTTCCTGTTCGGGATAGACGCGCGCTTGTCGTCCGTGTTCCGTTCAAATGAACAAATCTCCATTTGAAAATGTTACAAACCGCGACCGCGACTGCTTGTCGACGACAGCACTCCCCTCTACTCGGTTGTCCGTGTTTTGGTCCGGGGGTCATGGGGACGTCATGATTACAACAAACATCAAGATACGTTTACTTGAAAACTGATATACGCATAAAATGCAATTTTAAATTTTTTTTACAGGGATTTTTCTTTTTTTTTATTGTGTGTTATCTTTTTGTAATTTTGAAAAAATTACCTCCCCCCAAATTTTAGTTCTGGATCCGCGCCTGTCCGTGTTTTGGTCCGGGGTTCCGTTCGCACCGAAACCCGCAAGGGTCGGGCTTGTCGCCGATGACGATGCGATTGATTTTGTTGCCATTGCGCTGCCAAAAATTGTACACGTTTCGTTTTGGGACACGATTTTTTACCATCGCGGCGATTTGTCGAATGCGTACAGATCGTCCGTCAAATG
Organism: Schlechtendalia chinensis; assembly: GCA_019022885.1. NCBI lineage: Eukaryota > Metazoa > Arthropoda > Insecta > Hemiptera > Aphididae > Schlechtendalia > Schlechtendalia chinensis. The sequence continues at coordinate 8,917,291 of CM032339.1, read as the reverse complement.
GTGTGCCAAACAGACGCGGACTCAGTGGAGGGGCGAAGGGGACGACTGTGTTTTACTCAGGAAAAACGTCCCAGTAAAAATCCCGTTAAATATATACTTTTAACATTACTAGCGACCGATGCATCAGCAGAACGCAATTTTCCATCTCTACGGCGCATAAAAACAAGGATGAGATCGAGTGTATGTCGGAGGATCGATTAAACGGACTGTATTTGTTATGTGAATTAACACACGCACGCACACACATACACTTTATCGTGTAATATTCGCTGAACCCCCCACCCCCCATGATATAAATCTGAATATGCGACTTTTCGCGTTTTCCTTTTTGTGAATATTTTGTTCACCGTTTCCCGTGATTTTCGTCGTTCTGAATTTACGAGCACACTTATTTACGATATGTTGTCAACCGACGTGGTTTAAGCGCGGTTTTCGGTACAGACGAGCGCGTCAAACACTGCGAGATACTCAACGTACAACGCGTTTAATCAGTGCCGGATTCAGAGGATTTGGAGGTCCCATTTTTCAATTACACGTATCTGTACGTTACAGGTATATTCGATGTATAATGCATCTATTATATTTTGATTTACTGTAAAATAATATTTTATTCAAACGTATGGTTGGAACAATAAACTAAAAACATAACTGATCATGTTCCAGTTGTATTAAATAATATTGAATTTATTTTAAAATTACAATGAACATATAACCGTACTTGAATGATGCAAATGATTATAATTATATTGGTACTATTCTAGATCTCGTCACCGTACATTTTTTGAACTATACACTTGTGATCATTTCGATTCAAATATTGTGATTGTAATCTGTATTAAAAATGATAATTTTTGTTGTAATGTGTTTTCAAACTGGTATATAACGAGAAATCTTTGTATGCAGAGGCATCCGTTTTGTGAATGCCCTGCGCGTCCTCCTAAAAAAAAAAAAATCTGGCCTGGTGTTAATTATTGTCGGTATTGATTTTTTTTTTCGTATTCGAAAACTCCGGTCGGACGTCGATAGAGACGAACGATTCAAATTCGGTTTTGTAATCTCGTCCCGTATATAGAAACGTATTTAGCCGACCGAACCGGGCATAGCACGGCTCGGTCCCCCGATGATTTGTGCACTAAACATGATATGGTACTTACCGCGAGGAGATAAAAAATATTGTCGCTGCGCGTGCTCGATCACCCGTATACATCGTATAGATCTCCGCGAACCCGTTGATAATTAATATTATTGACGACTGTCCTAACCGTTTATTGTAGCGTAGTGATCATCATGCACACCGTTCGAATTTCCACGGCCGATGTAAAAACCGGTTAGAATGTATTATCATCGTATGTATCGATTTACATCGCGACGTTTATATTAAAAATAATAAACGGAAATAAGAAATAACTATAAAATTAATAGTTGTTATTAATATTTTTTAAAAAAAAATGTATATGTATAAAATAAAGCCATTGAGTATTACAAAGTAAAAAATATACATACAGTTGTTGTATAAAATGTATTTATTTATTGCCGGTTTCGACTAAGTCATCGTCAGGTATAAAGGGAAATAGAAAATACAATAAAAATGTATAAACCAAAAAAAATAAAAATATATATATTTATAATAATGATAATAATAAATAATAATAAATAAAAGCAAAGAAATTGTGTATAACGTGAATTCAACTTTAAATGCACAATATGTATATTGTATGTTGTTAATATTATTTAATATATATTGTTATCAAAATAACAAACATTATTTTTAATTTTTTTGTAAATTTAAAATATTATTAAATTTATTATTTTTAAATCATTATTTATACTGAACGTAATAGCATGGTTATTTTCTAGAACATGTTTAGCAAAATTTGAATGCGGATTAGTTTTTTTTTTTTTAATTTTATTTCGGTTCTTTGTACCAACGTTTGTTGGTGTATTTTCTTTTTCACTATATATACCTGATGATGACTTATTAAGTCAAAATCGATAATAAAGAAATAAATTGTATACAACAACTCTGTATATTTTATTTTACAATACTCATTTCCATCACTTTATATACATATATCGTTTATCGATTTCGGGGCGTTTAAAGTGAATGTTCATTTTTTTCCCTCCCAAACAAATGGAATAACGTATATAACGTTATAGCGTATATTTCGACCGGTATATAATTTATTCGTTTGGCACACATGTTACGTCTGAGAACATATTACTGTTTTCATATTTCTGATCATAGAAATTAAACGACTTGACCACAACGGCGGTACAGTTGTAATAATAACAATGTCTTGTGATGTGTACACGGGGATTATTATGTTTATACGCGTTCCACACTATCATACGCGTCGTACACACGTGACACAAATAACATATAATCACGTGTTAGGTAATCGATTATCGTGCATGTATGTGATTATAGACATTATACCGACTACGAATCGTACGATATCTCGTGAGTCGACCGGTCTCCGCTCGGACTCGATCGTTTACAGGGCTGTCGTGTACAGCTCGACCGTACGCGGTTACGGCCGGCAACACGAACCGAAAATTCAATTATAACGACGCCGCGTCGACGCGAACAATAATTGATAAGCACACACACGAAGTACACATGCCGACGGGATATCGTGACGCCTGTGCGTTTGCGGTACACGCGTTATTATTATCACGGTTTTTGTTGGTTACCGTTTCGTTCGTGTCGACGGCAACCACACGGTCGGTCACGTCACGAAAGTATATCGGAACGTAGTTTACATCGGTAATTTCGTCGGGAAATCGATACGACGGGCGCGCGCGCGCGCGTAGGCCGCCGCCGCAGGTGTGCGTCCCGTTCTTTTCCATTTTTTTACGCGTTACGTCGACCGACGTGATTATACATTTGTATTAATTAACGGACTATTTCGTTTTTTCTGTTTATTCTCATCCGTTGGCGCGTCGCGGTGAACGGCACGGCGCGAGGAGGAAAAAACGCGTTCTCGTGACGCAACAATAATATCGCGCGTGGCGTGCGATAATTGTTCGGGCGCGTACCGACCGTCCGTCCCGTCAAGTGCTAACCGAATTTCGACTGTCCCTTCGCACGCGCGCGCCCGCGCTACTCACCCCGCAACGCCTAACCGCGCATCCCCCACAGTAGTGCCCACACGGCGCGCGTCACGAGTGCTCGCGCGTAACGCCAACACACGTGCGAGTGATTATCACGTCGCCGGCGCTCGGACCGGAACGGGGAGAACGACGGCACGTGACGCAAATCCGGAGTGCCCGAAACCGTACGGGTTTTTTTATTTTTTTATTTTCGATTTTTCGATCTGTGCGCGCTGCACCGTGCACTCGGCGTTCGATGGGTGGACCAACTACCCGATACACGCAATTAAAACAGTGCGGCAGTCGAGACTGTAAAACAGTGTAGACGAAACATGTCCGACTGGTGACAAACCGGTACCACGGGCGAGGGGTAAGCCCCGGCCGGGTCAAGAGCAGACCCGGTCGACCCCTCGGGCAGCTTAGGCTGCTGGGATCGGTTACCGTGGTGGCAGATTAGCAGGAGCAATCTGTGTGGTAACGGCCTCGCGAGCCAGGCACCGGGCACGCACGTCGGCCGAGGAACAGCACTGAGAGTGCGGAATGGCGGGGCATGGCTACGCTATCGATCACGCCGGCCCGTACCTCAAGAGAGACTTGGAAAATATCCCTGTGTGCCCCTGTCGCCATACCGGCGTGGTTACGACACCGGAGGGTAGGTGTACCCCATAGTACATCTAGTCGGACGGTCGGCTCGCCGCTCGTGGTTCGGTTGAACGACGTGTGACCGTTCAGGGAGAAACAACGCTCCAGTCTCCCAGGAGGCTGGACCGTTTGGTTCGAACAACGCTCATACACGCCAGTCTTCCGACATTAGTCCCAAGGACTACGAATCGGTCGACTTGTGAACAGCCAAGGATCATTACGATCCTCGAAAAATAGGATCTCAGCGTTCCCCGGCCACGGTGTCCTCCGACGCGCTCACACCAAGTCGGCACGCGACGTCACGTCCCGCGTCCACGCAGACGACTTACCGGTGTTTTCGAAACGTGTTTTTACCGTACGCGTTCGTTTCGTTTCGTTTTAAACACACCGACCAACACACCCGTGTTTCGTTCGCCGTACGTTTTCTCGCGAAATCCATCTCGATCGTCTTATCGGCGGCGAAACCGCGAACACGAGCGAATGATAAATATCGAGTTTTCATCCGTTTACAAATCCAAATAAACCGACGGATAATTGTCCGGTTAATCGCCGTCGGACGGAGCCGCGTACAAACACACGGCTAGTGTCGTATCGTAATCCGTTGAGTAGTCACTATACACGCGTACGGGATTCGTGTACGTGCTATAGTGTTCGGTTTTATCTCGTGTGCCTAACCGGACCACGCTGGCGATTCATGTTTGATTTAACGGAAACGACAATAATTCATAGTTCGTGTATGTATAATATAGGACGCGGTATTTTTTTTTTTTTCTAGAGGGCTTAACACGGTCGTTGTAAGTGTATAAGACATATTTTCGAGACAATCACGTGCAAAATAAATATTTATATATATATGAATTTTCAAATACCAACATGTCAATAATCAATTGGTTTTTAATATGAAAATATTGTAAATGTAAAGTATGTAAATATAATATTGGTAACACGTCTATTATATTAATCGTCCGAATTTCGTGATTTAAAATCAACAAAAAAAAAACGTATAGAAAATAATAATTTAATATAAATACTTCATTATACCAAACATATTTTGAATTTGCTGGACATAGAAGATAATATAATTAATATGAGATAGCGGTTCTCAACATGTTTATATATCCCAGTACCACTCATAAATTTTGAAAAATTTCACGTACCACTTAAAAGTAAAAGCTTTAACTAAGAAGTAAATAATTATGAATTCATACAACCAGGCCAAGTGATTATCGCAATCGTGTTTATAAACTTAATGTATATGGTTTAATATTAATGATGGTTCGAATTTTTTTTTCACAAAGCCGTTTTCTTCGCGTACCGACGGTTGAGAACCGCTGATATATGACATGTATATCATTTCTATCTATCGCAGACTATTGAATTATTTAGATATATACATAACTATTTATTTATTGTTAATGTTGTCGACGTTCAAAGCACTTCCACAGATCTAACCATGATTTTCATATTTTCAGAGCCGGATTCTAGAGGATGCGTCCTCATTCATGTGCAACACCTGGTCTCCACGGCACAATGTACGTTTTCTTTACAATTGTTACCTGTATATATGTATTCTAGCCAATGTAATTTCATATAAATTATAAAAATTGTTTATTGAAATTTGAACTGCGATAATGAACCCTTCAAATGCATCGATATATCTGTTATTTACCATTATCCTATAAAGTCGGTAGTTCACGTGTGTTTCAAAGAAGTCAGACGAATAGGTACAAGGAATGCATCACTTAAACTGTATGACAATCAATTTGTCAATACAATACGCGAAGTGTCGTTGTATGTTTTTAATCGCGAGTTTATGCTTAAACGAGTCAGCCCGACAGGTTTGTCAGGTGAGGTTTATTCTTTTCGTTGTCAAGAAACGCGAGTTTTATATAATCGACTTAGCACTTGTTGAGAAAGTTTTTTTTTGTCCGTTAAAAGCGGTCCTAAACGTTGCAGACAGTATTGTATTAAAACGGGAACATTAATATAAGAACCGTTTTTTTTTTCTTTCTTCGCTCTGTCGAGGGTGTTGTCGTTTTATTTTTATTTTTAATTCTTTCATTCTCTTCTCGCTACCGAAGGACAAAACAATTTAGCCGACACATTAAAAAAAAAAAAAAAAAGGTCCCTCGAGTGGGGACAAAACTCCCCTGAGTAAAACGAGGGGGTACGACGACGACGACGACGACGACGGAGACTATAAACTAAAAATCATCAGCGAAATGCAAGGCTTTTCGGTTTTCGTCGTCGCAAAGTGGCTTCGGGAACTGCAGGAATTAAAAGGACTTTATTCGGCGCGGGCCGTGGCGGGACGGTCGGGTGTACGACAGGCGGTGTAAAGGGGTAGGTAAAGAGAACACACAAGCGGCCTTAAAACCGTCCCGTTCGCGGCTCCGGTAAATAATAAATGAGTCCGCCCCGGTCGTTTCCTGTACAACCCCAACCCCCCGCCACTCCACCTCCTCCTCCTCCTCGTCAACTCCGTCCGGCCTATCCGCGCGCGTATTATTCTGCCAGCCCCGCTTAACTATCCCGGATATATTCGAACGGGAATTTCGTCGACGCCGCGTAATTCCCGGAGAAAACGTTTTGCACGGTCACGTGCAATGCGCGTATACTAACCGTAAACGTACGCCCGGCGTGCCGGAGATGACGTATAAATACGAGCACCGTGCGCATCACGTTCGTTATTCCGGTTACACGGTGTCGGGTTTGTAAATCTCCTCGCGGGACTCGTTTAACGTTCGAGTCGGCCGACGCGGACTACACCCGTCTACATCGTGTCCGTCCGTGTTATCGTTTTGTTGTTGACACAGCGGTTCGATTATTGTAGTTCTTATCGGCTCGGCATACACATTGTCCGGACGTAATGACACGAACGGTGCGGCGGCAATATCGACGAATCGCGAATGGGCCGCCGCTAGCCCGGCTTGGCGGCCAGGTCGACCCGCCAACGTCAACTTGGTGACCTGGTTGGTCACGACGGGACCGGGGAGGCCCACTGACACGCCGGACGCAGTGCCTCGCAAGTTTCAGGAGCCCACCTCGGCCGATACTGTAGGACTGGCGCTTAGATAGTAACCTAACCGCGACACCCAGTGGGAGTAGGAGGAGTGACAAACGCGGCACTTGACCGAGTCGTGTTTCCTCCCCGGAAGGGTACGGGCTGGAATCCCGGTGCTGGCGGTCCATAGACGACCCAGGATTCGATCGAGTAGACGACCGGTCGGGTTCTGCCCTGCTGCGTCCATTGGAATAACGCCGAGCGTCAGTGTAAGATACGTGGTCAGTAGGTCTCGACCAAAAAAACCCGGGACTTATGATGAATCGCAACTATATGTGTGTTGAAATAACACAACAGTGAACCTTCATATTTTTATCTACAAATGTCGCTGTACATTAATAGTCTTTAATCTACACGAATGTAATAAATTTAATTTATCGAAACATAATAAATTAGAACACCCATCCACGTAGAACTCTACCTTGTCCTCGTATTATAAAGAAGTATCATGAATTATACAATAAATCTGTTCACACACACACATATATATATGTGTGTGTGTGTGTGTGCGTATATGTATGTATAAATATATATTAAATATCGATATTTTGTATACTATAATATTCGTTTTTCGAATTTTTTTTCTGATGAAATATTTTCATGAATAAAACATATTATATAAACTTCACACCGCGAATACGTGGACAGTGTGCGCGCAATGTCGGGGTGTCGATGTACATTTGTTTGTAAAACTCTTTTCTCCACGACCGAGGGAGCCGGTAAAAAAAGAACGATCTACTACATCATAAATATTTCATGAAGTCACCGTTGCCATGCTTTTACCCCATCTATATATACATATATATACATATATATACACACACACACACACACACAACACTGTTTCGTCATGCATCGAGTCCGATCGATGCCGATTGACAACGCACTACCTAAACAAAAATAAAATCGTGTATTTTATATAAGCCCGTCTCCAGTTGAAACATACATAACCAAAAATATCTCCGTATAATCGATTTTGTCAACAGTCAACAAAAAAATCGCCAATTATACTAAATACCAAATGACAGACATATTGTTGTAAGACAATCCTAAGTGTATGTATGTGTGTGTGTGTGTGTGTGTGTGTGTGTGTGTGTGTGTGCAATATGCAAGTAAGTAAATCGTATGATTCGTTTCAATAGCTCATTCGTTTAGATCGTTGCGGTTTACTTCGTGTATACCTGCCCGACAATTTATGGTAACATATTTTCGGTAAACCGTATCTCGCGGTGTGAACGGAGGGTTAAAAGGTGAATATTAATATATTGCTGACGTCCTAACAACGGGGACTACCGCGAAATATTTATCGTCTCGGTCAGTATGGTAGTACGAGGGATATTCGACCTTCATTGCAGTTACAAGCGGTATTCTTAATTAATAAATTAATAATAAATCTTATTTAATATATTCTTATAACGAAGAGAAAATTATAGTTCTTTTTTTTTTTTTTTTAACAAACTTAAGTTCAATTAAAACAATTTTGCTTATAACATGCAATTATGTTTATATTTTATTATCTCGTAAGCTGCATAAAAAAGTACAAACTTTTTTGCAATGTAAAAGGGGTTGTGTTTTGTTTCATTTTTCGTTAAGTCATGATCTTTTTAAAAGCTTTTTATACCTTTTTGTGTTAGAAAATTTCCCAAATTAAACATTGCTTATTTGAAAAAAAAAATCATGATATTCGTTTATTTGTATACAATCAAATGATGAAAACACAAAACGAATTATGTCATAATGCAGTCCTTGGTTTCCGGTACATATTTATATGCGAAACTTCCACCAATTATACTCACAATAGTGGAAATCAATATCAAAATATCTATTCCGTGTACAAATTGTATATTTTCGTAAAATGGTTGATTATTGATCAGATTCAATAACGCGTATAGACTCACCGTCACGCCTGACGTCCACAATCTCGACTGGAAATAAATAATTTGAATTGTGATTGTGAAAAATCGTATACGCGGTTATTTTCCATATTAAAATATTCAAGTTTTTTTTTTTTTTTTGGTAGAATATCGAAAAAACAATACATAAATGTATATTACTCGTTCAGTATTTGAAAAGAATTACAGTTCATTTATACATAATAATTTCAGATACTATACAATTTATAACATTAACTGTCGACGACTTATTACAAAAAAAAATAAAATAAAATATTCGTATTCAAATCGTGAACTCACATTTCTCGGACATATTTCGGGCATCAAAATCCACGGTACTGGACCATATCCAATCGAATAAAAAATAATGTAAATAAAGAAAAGGCTAAGTAACCATGGTTCATCGTTGTTTAAAATGTCATTATAATATGCGACGTTCATCAAGGATAGTACGACTGCCATTCCAAATCCCGAAACGAGTAATAAATGTCTTTTCCTCGAAACGCCAACGATCAACAAAAATATAATAGACATCGCGAACTAAAAAAAAAAATAATGAAATTAAGTATATTCAACGTTATAATTGTAAATTTCTGTAAAATAAATTACAATACGCTAATTGAAACACGGTCGGGAGACTATTAGTAATGATGATATTATACTGTATATTCATACACTTTCACGTGATAACAATGATAGAGAGAGAAAAAAAACACGTATGTCGTATGAAAAGTATAGTCAACCTAGTCGATACATACATTTTTCGAAATCGAAAGTTTCGGTGGGAACGATAAATCCCAAGGACTAGAGTATGATAATATATTACACGGTTAGATCGATGGGATATCGATAGAGTCTGTTCAACGAATAATAAGTGGGGGGGCGAGTCTAGAATTTGATTTTCCTTTTTGTGGACGTTGGGGGTCGCTAAGATATTCAGCAGGTACAGATATCATCAAGTTTAATCATTTTTCTTCATATATATATATATATAAAACACCACTATATCAAAAACTCAATCGACCACTACAGTTATACAACAATATTTCTTAATTTATTTATATGGACAAAAAAAATACTTCTATAACAATCGACGTATTTTTATTTACTTATTAACAACCATTAAGAATAATACTAAACAAAAAAACAAACGAAGGTCATTTCGAGTGAGAGCACGTGAAGTTTTCTATTTTCGTCGCGTTAGCAAAAAAACGTAAAAACAGCTGATTGTATAATCCAAATTCATTGTTAAAACAGAATTCTTCATGATTACCCATGAAAATAGATCTGCTTACGAGTTAAATTCAATGTAAAATTAATTAAATATTTGAAAAACAGTCGTTAGGTTATGATAATTAAAAAAAAAATAATTATTTTGAAAATATGACTTGTCAACAGTTACAAATTAATTTTTTGATTAACGTATAAAAAAATTAAAAAAATAAAAAACCTAACCTGCTCTAACTTGATTAATTTTTACTCGCTATCAATAATTGGTCTTTTCGACTGAATAAGGATGGCATAATAATTATTTCAAACGTTCAATAAACATTGATTTTATCTGCGCTATCAAATCAGAATTTCCTTACAGATGATTTTTACTAAAAAGTCATTAGAAAATATTTGTTTGCCGCGGAGATAATCGACATGTGACCGACCCGCTGCACGCATGTATCGATATTACACCGAGTTGTGACTGACTATAGTCAGTTCGTTGTGCGCAAAAATGACAAATGATATAACCCCTGATTTAACAAACAAACAAACTAAAGGTCGACGTGTGCCAAAAGGGGACGCTATAACACTCCAATCTGAATCAGCCCCCGAGTATAAATAAGATGCGTGTTATCCCGGCACGTACGCAGGGAAGTTTTACAAATAACCCGACACGCGTGGCGCCGTAATAGTAAGTAATTTTCATCACATCCGACACAAGGAAATATTATGTAAATATATCACGTGCGTTCTTTCGGCAGCGTTAAAATCATATTTAAATTCACGTCACAATAACCACGACGTACAATTAGTTCATATTTCAAAAAAAAAAACTCGTGCGAACTTAACGTATACTTATAACTGATACGTAGTTATTGATGGGATTTCGTTAGTAACGCAAACCAGTAGACGTGCGTCAATTTAATGTCGATATTTCGTTTTTAAGTATTGCTATACTACACCACATTTTAATCACGGTACGGTTTACAAAATAACACGCGATACAGATATTTTTGGGTTTTCGTGTACTACTAGCCTATGACACCTATTGCGATTCATCCACACACAAACACACACGCGCACGCGCACACGCCCGGCTGAATCATACGAAACAATAACCATTGTGAGAGCGATGTTTGTACCGTACTTGAAGGGATATGGTGACGATCGCTGCCGGTATCTTTTCACTGACAACCGGCAATGTCTCGTACAGACATTGCAGTTGAGACGATAATGAAAACAGGCCGCTAAATTGTTGGATACAAATCAGACAGACGTTGATCGAAAGCGGTCGCCAGTACGTCTTCTCCGTGAACATTGAACTCAGCGGTACGCCGTTCTCGCTGTAGTCGCCTTTCAGACGCTGCGCGAAACGACAAAAACGCAACGTGGCAAACGACATTTCCAGCAGCAGTCGTCGGGTCGACAACAACATGACGGATTATATATAAATCTGTACCGTGTACACGTGATTGCATATGTCGGAACGCGCGACATCGTGAACCTTCAACATGAAATCCAACACGTCAACGCGTTTTTTGAACTTCAGCCGGTAGTGTGGAGGGTCGTCGACGGCCAGCAGTGCCATCAGGTTCAATACCGCCATGACTATGATTCCCGTGTTCACGTACGAATAGTCGTAGAAATGATTGACCGCGTGCGATAACAGTTTACCGGTCAACAGGCACGCGTAATGGAAACCGGCCAACACGCCTGAACAACGACAAGACGATCGTGCGGATTAGTGTTCGTCGGATGCGACAACCGTAATCCGCCCGACCGGCGGCATGTTTGCGGGAAGCTTCGGCAGTACTCGATTTCGTAACGAAACGTACAACGCACACACATACGTATATGTATATAGTTTGTCGTTGAACGGCTACTGTTTATAGAACGTTTCGTCGCGTTCGCCGAGTTTTAAAATCGCACGTTTTATTACGGTAGGCAATACGGTTTAACGGACTCGCCCCGGTCACGTACATAGTTTGTGTTTTTAACGATTGCACGTCGTCCTTCGGACGGGTAACGTCGGACCAAACGGTGACGCGCACGCGGCCACGCACACATAATTGTTGCTCGCTTTATAGATTTTCGCTAATCGTTATTGATTCCCCGAGACCGAACGGACGATACGTTTATTCGCGTGCGTGGGAGTGTGACGAACTACACTGATATTTGATGACGCGACGCGCTATTTTTTCGAAACAAAATGTTCCCGGTGCTCTAGAGTTATCCGATGACGTCACCAGGAGATCACACTCGTGTCGATTGTAAAACGTAGTTGTATGACGTTCCCCTCTTAATCTACCACGTTTTCGTAACGTTCGACCGCAGGAATTGTAGACATATTTCTCTTTTGAATAAAACTAGCTCCATAAAATATACATTTTTTAACTATAATAAATAATAATCGTATTATCATTATATCAACTTAATATAAAATTAATATATCACTTTTCACAAAAAGAAAAAAAAGAAATGAAAATTAGAACGTTCAATGTTGAAAAATAAACTAATATGAATGTAACGTATAATGAACCGGAAGGGGAAGAGGTCGGAAATTAATAAATAAACAATTTCCATGATATTTATTGATTAACATAGTTTTTGTTTTTAACAATCGATTACACAATAAATGCATTACTATATTATGAATATGAATAACTCACTGTTTAGGTAAATATATCAAAATATTGAATTCTTAACTAAACGTTATGAGTATTTTCAGTTATTTGCAGTGAATCAATAACTCTAGATCAAATTTCGCGTGTAAACGTTCGAAATACGCGCATCAAGCAATTCAAACTCTAGTAAAGATTTAATTTTGAAATTTACAAGCATCAAATGACATGAAAAAACAATATTAAATACTGGTAGAGAAAAATAATTGTAAATAATCTGCGTTTAGGCTAGATTAGTAGTTACTAGTCGTTATAAATGTTACAATGCCGTTATCGATTCCCCAATAGGAAAGGTTAATATAATGATTTTGCAAATACAAATATTTACTTCTCAATCTCGGCTCAGCCATTTCCGTTGCGTAATTGGGTACTATGACAAACACGATCCCCGCACCGACTCCGTGTAGACTCTGTCCGATGTACAAGGCTAAGAACGACCCGCCGTTGATTACAATAGATCCGCATATCGTGATAAACATTCCGACGACCAGTAACGATTTGAGACCCAATAGTGACGCGACAAACGCCGCGGGCCCGGCGCTGACGATCATTCCAAAGTACAGGAAATTTTTCATGATTTGCGATCGGTATTTATCATTGTATTCGGCATTGGTGTCGCTTGTTTCTACGTCCGTCGTACACCACGTCCATTCCAGACATATACCGATCGTTATGGAACACGCGGCCACTGATACGAAATTGAAAAATAAACTCTTGATTAATTTTCAAAAACATCCCTACACACGTTAATATATAATATATGCACGTTAAACGATGAAACAGTCGATGAACTGAACATAATATATAATGATTATTATTAAACTTTACTTAAGTCTAAAGTTGAACTTGTTCGGGGACGGATTGCCGTATCGGAAAACAGAGAAATACCTCGTTCTTTGCACGAATTTCTAACTAGCGATTTCATTATTTGTTTTTATTCTCAGTTATAAATAAAAACAATTATAATATATTTAATAAAATCACATTATTATTATTATTAGACGGTCTTGTTGTCCCGACACCACGTATACCTGCGGTGGACCTGCAGCGCGTGACTGTATCAAAGTTGTCTATCCGGAGCACCGTACAAACCTCGATCTTATCACGGGCAGTTTTTTATGAACTTACAGATAGTAGTAAATTCTTCACAGAAACAATACGAATTTATCGTTATTATTTTTTTTCCTGTTACGAACGAGGGTATGGGACTTATAATCGAGTGAGTGATCATTTCTCAGGCCGAGAAAATGTTCAATCCGCCTTTAACCGTATTTTTATGCAAAAGATGTCGCCCTACACATTTGTTCGATACATGAATTTATTCATCAAAACGTAACAATTAATTATATTCTGAAACTGATTAATCAATCCGAAGTTCAAATACAATATCCATGCTCAATTGCCGACGAATTCTTTATCACGATAAATTATTAAACTGTAAAAAATACCAGTTTTAATTTAATATAATATATTCAAACTGTTTTTGTCCACAATTACGTTGCTCTAGAGCGTCATCATAATACATAATTAATTATTAAAAGTAATTATCCAAATTTTATCATTCATTATCATCAAGAAATTGTATCGAGAACCATAAAATAATAATGTGTGCAAACCGTCATAAAATGGGGAACAACGAGTATATTTTATGGTTACGCATTAACTCGGTATAGCCCTAAAGGGAAATAAGGGGCACGTAATTAGATCATTTTGGTAGTTATATGATATAGTAAGACATCACCTAGCACTGTGTAAATCATCTGTCGTGTTCTGTTCTCTACTATCACGATACCACTTTTTGTTGACGCACATTGAGACATGTTTTCTTTTTCTTTCGAACAATTACATGTTAACACTGATATTAGAAACGAAATGAACGTTTTTCGTGAATCATTTTTAGAATGTTTTATTGACCGTAAATATAAACAATCTAGTAAACATCAGGTTTTAAACCTGTATTGTCTTTAACCAGACATATAATTTTTACTATAAAATAAAAACGATTTATTATTTTCGTTAATGAACATATTTTTCAACAAATACATGTATTTTCAATATTTTTATTTTTTTTCAAAACTGACAGAATAGATAAAACTTAGAATTTAAATACTAGTTTTAAAAAATGTATTATACGTAATAAATATAACGAGATTATTATTTTGTATTTTTTTAAAATCTTAATCAAATCGATTATTTTTTACTTATATACAAAATATGATATTAGAATATTTTTGTATTTTTTCGATGTGTATATTTTTTGTTTGTTATTATAATTAAAATCTTTTTTCGTAGTAGTTATGTTTTTTTTTTTTTTACAATATTCCCACCTTGCATATATTTCCCCCTTTTCGTGTAATGACCATATGAAAAAAACGTGAAAGTAATGGGATAGCTCATAAATAATTGACGATTCGCGTCTAAGTCCGGTAGCGCTCGTCGCACACCCCGTTAAAGAAACGACCCAGTAAGTAAACCCGACTCGTCGACGTCTTCGTAAACGTCCCCAGTAAACGTCGTACTTCGTCCACATCATAAGTCCACTACGAGAATTTTCTCTCGACGTGAAAGCGTTCGCCGCAGAGCATTTATCTCACGCACGGTGAGAAAACTCAACCTTTAAGATTTTTCATTAATATTGAATTGTATGGAAAGTTGTCGACGACCGTCGTATCAGCATATCTTTTTTACGGCAGACGTCTCCCTTTCTTTCTTTCTCTCTCTCTCACTCTCTATCTCTCTTTCTCTCACTCTCTCTCTCTCTACTCTCTAGTATTATTCTCTCTGTCCGTTTCAATCAAATAAAATAACCGTTAAAGTCGAATTAGTCGATGAAAACGATTTTTTGTTTGTTTTTGAGCAGGGCGACTTGTTCGGTGGTCTCAACGACGGACTACTCAGCAGAGCAGAGGTGCTCGCTGCTGTAGATATGGGCAAACACCATCACCATCACAATCATCAATCCCCGGGACCCGGTAACGGCAACGGTGGTGGACAAGGCAATGGGTCGCTTGGCCCTGGATCTACTGGATCGCCGGGACCGCTTACTCAGCTCAAACACGACGTAATGTCGTCGTACCACCACCATCACGGAATGGGCGGTGGCCACTCTGGTAGCCAGACAAACCATCGGGGTCACCAGGTAAATGGAAATCCATAAATTTGTGAAAGGATTTTATAGCGCAATGGTTGCATAAGGTTGATAAACCAAGGACTCGCGGTTTGTTTTGTACAATCGTTTGAATTTTTGTTCAGACAAAAGTAGCTGCTTTTGCCGTAAGCAACGACAACGTCGGCGTGAGGATTTTACATTCTATTAAGATATTCAAAAAGTTCTATAAAATTTTCTCGACCTACGTGTTTCTGCGCCCGGCGAACCCCGTTCGCGCGCATTTCAAATTGACTGAAAATTGACGACTCGTTTGCGCGCTATATTCTTTTTCACGTACGTTTACTCTTTTTACATTTTAAATGCGATATACAGCCGCATTAGTTCTTAATCTTCGTTCGGTATTTATTGCACAACCGACACAGACACTAAATTCAATTGATTTTTTTGACGTCTGTGTCATAAGCGTAACTGTTATTTACCTAACCTAACCTTAAGCCTGGTTTAGTTGCTCGCATCGCTTCGGAACAGAATATATATCTACAATTATATTGAAAATTTTGTTTTTCATTAGTTTATTTCATTTTTAATATTTTTTTTTTTTATTTCGCTATGGAGATATCCAAATTTCTTCTGTTCCTTGAGACGCGCTGATGAAAACGTGGTTCTAATAATAAAAACTATAAATTTAGCGAGTTCCGAATTTTGGTATGCAGTTGGTATACGATTTGTATGTACTAACAAAAAGCGCAAATCGACAGTTACAGTAAATAGCTCGTAAAAAATATTTCGTATTATTATTATTATTGCCGAACCACGGTTTTCCAATTGCGAAGCCGTACTGGACAGTATGCAATATTTTATAAAATAAAATAAAACTAATGTTAATCACATTTTTTTAAAATTAATAATTTGCGTCGTGTTAATCCTTTTACTCGCGATCCGTTTATCAATTTCTGAAAAACCAATCGCGGTGTGTTAATCACGTACCACTTATTATTAAATATAATTTAAAAACACATTTTTAATCACGTATGTGAACGCGTACGAGTTCTCCGTTAAGGTTTTATTTTATAGGTAAGAAATGTATCTGTTCGCAAATTCATTCTATGTTGAGGTTATTTCGTTTCCAGTACCTAACGTCTGTGTACACGATCGAGTTGTACTTTTGTTCGCAAACAAGTCGCAAAAAAGGCAAATGTGCGCAAGCGGTCACGCCCTTTCACGCCCACCCGGCTCCTGCCATTAAAAAAAAAAATTCAAGTTTTGTTGTTTTTTAAATGCAAATTATCGACGAAGAAAAATATTTACGGACAGTTATTAAAATAGTGGTTCTCTATAATATTCACCGTGCGTTTATTATCTCTCTAGAAATATATATAGAGTTTTTACTTATATTATTTAAGTACATTTTAATACCATCAGATTAATATATGTAATTGTTACTTTTTTTTACCGATAGATAAAAGTCTAATCGTGGGTATGACCCAAATACCAACGTCAATAATATAATCATTAAACACAAAATTGATTGTCAGAGTACATAAATACGCAGAGAATGTTTTATTGTGTTTTAAAAATAACGTTTATATAAGGTATATAGATGATTTTTTTTTTTATTAATATTAATTTTCATTGCCTATGAAAAAAATTCTAAACGCGCCCCACTAAGATGTAGTCTAAATCAACTCTTTCACTAATGCTGTCTATATATTATTAAATAAACACCGAAAAACTACTAAAGGGTAGGTTTTTAATTCAATATTAAAATTTTGTTAAATAAATGTTCACTTAAAATATAAATAATTAATATATCAAAACTTCTCAAAAATTCATCTTCATTCTGTTTAGTAAAGTAATTTGTTATCGCAATATTGTGTTATACGAAAATTTATTGCAATTTAATCCTATAAACCTTATACGTTATCCCATTAATTACAATATTTATTCGATGCATTTTTAATTTTAAACTGATATAATTTGTACTGACTCACGTAGTCGTGTAGAAAATTTAATAATATTAAAAAATAAAATTGTAATATAGCTTTATTATGTTTATTTTATACTGTCTAGCATATATAAGCATATATATTTTTATGGTTCCACGATTATAATAACTGACGCGGGAAAAGAGAATCCAAATATTCATAACGTATCGTACACGTTTACTGATTATACGACATTTAAAGTCATTCGAAATCAATAGTTAATATTTTTGACGAATCATTTTTTCATAATTTTGAATTATAAGTTTATCCTATTTCTCTACGTTTTTCGGTATTGTTTTAACTGCTCACGAGTATAATTCTCATATGATTTACTACTTTCTTAAGTACATACTGTAAATTCATTATAGTCATTACTTTTTCATTGTCATAACTCTTGTGATTTTTCCGGTACGTAAATTATTTTCGCGCTCTATACTCTTCTAGTATATTGTAGCCTATGCGTTCAGTGTAACGTGTAAAATAGTACATAAATTGAAATTCACCACTTGGAGTTATTTTGAAAACTGTTAAAACACAATATTTTCGATTTCATATCAATTACTTTTATGTGCTATTAATATCCAAGTCTTTCGTTTTCAATAACGGTCAGTACGGGATGAATCAAGTATTATTATTTAACCGTCCGATCATATTACGAAAACTTTGTCGTGATATATGAAATCGTTTCTAATGTTCATAACAGTAATAATAAGGTAAATTGTCTACGAGCGTAAACGTTTCGTTTCACATTTGACCCGTCCGAGTTTTAAATAACGAAAAATATGTTCATATGGAACGTAATTAAAAACCAAACGTGAAATTTGTTCGTACTCGAGACACGGAACATCCGATATCTGAAAATATTCGTCGTCACGGTAGCAATGAGTGACACTAGGCGTAAAACGTCGTGGAAATTGTAAGCCGACAATTTCACGAAGATTGGGCGTGTTCGTATTTTTACGCGCGCTAAACTCGCGTATTATTTCCTAATTTTTCCAACGGTGGCCGGCGAGACGTTGTTTTGCGCGCGACTCGCCAAAACGCCTTTTCATTCAAACGAACAAAAACCATTCTCGCGCGTTGTTCAGATCGGAAACGCGCTCGATCGAAATCGACTGTGCTGGAAATCGCCGCGAGGTTCCGTTCACCGTCCGCCGAGAGACTTGTCGAGACCGATACGCCCCACCGTTCGCTTGCAGATACGCATACCCTCGGGGCCGCTGTGACACTATTCTACGGTCGAAAAAAAATAAATAACAAATAAAGTTGAAATATCGAAATTTACAAATTCTACAGTTTTACGTTCTACAACAAAGTCCAACGTATTTAATTGTATTATTTACGAAAAACCGGATGACGATCGGTCGGTCGAGTTGTTTCGGGCCCGTCAGTATCGTCGAGGACAGCGGGCTGAAGACCTGCCAGACCAGGCCCTGGTTACTCTGATGCGTCTCATCCAGCGCCGCGTACCGGCGGCGGTCGCGTCAACGACAACACGTAACGCGAACGGCGTTTTCCCCGTGGGATTGATTCTCCCGGCGCAAGCGTGTCTCCCTCTGCGTAGGTGTCTCTGTCCGTGGGTGTGATGGGTGGGTGGGTGGTGCGCGGCGAGAGTAGGGACGGAGACAGCCGCCGAGTTAATGATGAAATATACGTCGCGCGGGGACCGGGGGCATTGTGTCGTGACTAACCCCCCCTCACGGGCAGGGATAGCGGCGTGGCGCACGCGTGTGTACGGACACGGCGGCGATTACCTCGTTACCGAAACGCGCGCGCTCGAATAATCATAATCATAATAATAATAATAACGATAACGATAACGATAACGCACTCCTGGCCAATCGCGTAACCGATCGAAAGGGGTAAACGGGGTGACGGCGGCAAGGGTGTGCGTACGTACGTACGTACGTACGTACGACGGGACCGAACAGTAGCGTGCGCGCGGTACACGCGTAATAACGAAATTCCGAATATCAATTATTCATCCGGTCGCGTTTGCCGTTCCATCCCTTTATGCGCGACCCCTACGCCGCACGCGCGCCTACGCGTGTTCTCGCGGCGCGCACGTCCGAAGGGACGTCATCGTCGTCGACGCGGACACGAAAACGGATCCGGTGACTGGTCCTGTGACGCGGTGCCGTACGCCGCGGCGAGAAGAAGACGTTCCCGCGCTCTTATCGATCGTCATTATCATTTGTTTACAGTTCACTTTTCACTTTTCGTCGCGTACGCGCGGACGTTTGTTACGCGTTCCGGTTGCCGCGGTTTTCCACGCGGAGTCCGTACGCACTCGAGTCCCCCGCCGCCACTCCGCCACGCGCTATCGTCGAATTACTTTTTGGCGAGCACTCGCCGGAAAATAACGACAACGCGCCCCCGGCCGTTTCGTTTCCGATTAGTCCGCTGATTACCCGACCGCGGGTACACATCACAAACGACGGACGGTCCGAGTGTGTAAAACGACGTAATGCACGTGATTCTGACGAGACGTAGAAAGTCACTCGACACCGGGCGCCGGGACCGTCAATGGTTTTATCGGTACCGGACGACAGTTAAAATTAGAGAAATCACGGATCACAAAGTGACGATATATCGATTTATCGACTGTTTGAATACGTCGAATGGTGTGATTATTAAATGTTTGATGATTCGCGTAGCCGTCTTCAGCTTAGTAACAGTACCGATTCATACTCAGCCTGACCGATCATTAAAGTGTAAATACGTTTTCATACTTTTTTTGAGAAATTTATTAGACTCTTACGCAAACCGCTTTTGAGAATATTTTACGAATATTCTTCTTGTCGCCCATCAATGTTGATGATTTGATTTTGAATATTTCAGATTCTGAGATTACCGAGGAATGTATAAGTTTTACTTAAAATTGAATTTTTTTTTACGTCTGTACCAAAAATTCTATTTGAATTTAACATTCCAGACGTTATTATTATTATTATGATTTATGATACCGACGGATTGTAGATTGATCTACAAAAAACCTAGGCAATTTCGAACTCGGGAACCGTTGGGAACCGGGAATTTAAATTTATTAAATTCGTACGGTTGGGTTGGGCAGGCCTGCCATAAGGGGGAGGGGTAGCTGGGACAAATTTCCCCAGGCCCCCACCTTGAGGAGGGCTTAGACTCACGTAGTTTAGGCGAGCTTGAGTTTAAAAATAATAAAAATGTTAGCTCGCCTGCTCCACCATCCGTTTACGTATCTAATTATCGAATTCTTTTTTCCACTTGTCGATTGACTATTTCGTTTGAAAAAATGAGCTTTTTTTCAATTTCGTATGTGGACGGGGGGGCCCCCAGTTCGAAATATCGTCCCGGGTCCCCGGTCATCACGTGGCGGGCCCGGGGTTGGGTTCCAAGTGGCCCTGTTTGAAGCGCGCGACATGAAAATTTTAAATCTCTCGCGGTCGCGCGTCACGGTAAACACGACCGGGACGTTCACCCGGGCCGTCCGGCGTTACGATTCGTGTTGCAGATGCATCCCGGCATGGACGGGCTGGACCTGCTGGAGCCGCTCACGTCCTCCACGATGACCACGCTGACGCCGATGTCGGACGGGTCCGGCCACGGCGCGCTGCACCCCGCGGGCGTGTACGGCGCGGGCATGATGAGCGGCCACCATCACCACCATCCGCACTCGGGCGCGGCCGGCCCGACCGGGCACCCGCACCACCACCACCACCATCACCACCATCATCACGCGGCTGCGGCGGCGGCGGCGGCGGCCGCGGCCGCGGCGGCCGCCGCGGGCATGATCAGCGCGGGCGGCGCCGCGGCCGGGCTGCAGCACCCCGACGCGGACACCGATCCGCGCGAGCTGGAGGCGTTCGCGGAACGGTTCAAACAGCGGCGGATCAAGCTGGGCGTGACGCAGGCGGACGTGGGCAAGGCGCTGGCCAACCTCAAGCTGCCGGGCGTCGGCGCGCTGTCGCAGAGCACCATATGCCGGTTCGAGTCGCTCACGCTGTCGCACAACAACATGATCGCGCTGAAGCCCATACTGCAGGCGTGGCTGGAGGAGGCGGAGGCGCAGGCGAAGAACAAGCGGCGGGACCCGGACGCGCCGAGCGTGCTGCCCGCCGGCGAGAAGAAGCGCAAGCGCACGTCGATCGCCGCGCCGGAGAAACGGTCGCTGGAGGCGTACTTCGCGGTGCAGCCCCGGCCGTCCGGCGAGAAGATCGCGGCCATCGCCGAGAAGCTCGACCTGAAGAAGAACGTGGTCCGGGTGTGGTTCTGCAACCAGCGGCAGAAGCAGAAGCGCATGAAGTTCGCCGCGCAACACTGACCGGACGTCCCGTTCGACGACCGCGTACGTGCGCCGTACCCGTAAAGGCGCGCGCTCCCGGTCGCGAAAAATATGCTCGTATCCCCCCCACCCACGGGTTTTTTTCTCTCTCTCTCGTTTCTCTCGCCCACGACCGAACGTCGTCGTCGGACCTAACCTTACTCCGGACTGTGGCGGACGGAAACAAACCGCGGACGACGACAAGACGCGCACTGGAACGTTTACCGTCTTAACGATTCGTTTTAGGTTAGAAACGCGTTCCACGTGTTCTTTCACATCTCTAATGTCCCAACGACGTCTAAGCGCGATAAACGCAATGCGTTTGGTGTTCAACGTGATACGTCGAGACCGTTGACCATCAAAACGAATTGTGTACTGTCATCGATTGCCTGTCGTCGTCGGTGAATAATTTTCAAATTGACACGATACCGTGAACGCAAACGTCATTGCTCGAAATAGAAACGACGGCCTTGAACGAATCACTCTCTCGGCATTTGACGCGAGACCGGCCGCGTTCGCAAATAAATGTAATTTTTTTCGGTCGGCCCAAATGTTTTTCTTTGTGTCTGCGGCTTTCGCCGGCGTGTTGCGAATGGCGGTAAACGTTTCGTTAACCAGATAAACCCTCTCTGACTGTATTCGAGATTTCAAGCTGAATCGATTAAACGGGTTTTTTTTTTGAAATTTCGGTATAAACATCACGCGTACACAAAATCGTTTCAAAACGAAAAACGTTTTGCCAAAACACAATACAATCGCAGTAAAAACGATCTGTCGCCGTCGTCGTCGTTCGGATCCTTCTAACAATTCGTTTCTCACGGCAAACCGTTTGTTTTTTTCGTGAGACTGGTGTACGTCCGCAACAGGTCGTCCGGTCGACGCCGCGTCCCGTCCGAGGGCCGTTCGATCGTGCCGACGCGGACGGAGCGGTCGGAAGTCGTCAGGTGCTCGTCCCGGACGGGCGTTGTATCCCTTACACGCGACGCGACGTGGTCGTTTCCGTCGGTCCCTCCGTTTCGTCTCACTTCTAACGGACTCGTTTTGTCCCGTCCGTCAGAATCATACGCGCGTCGTGGACGATTGCGATTCGACTTTGCGCACGCGGACAACGCGTACAAACGTCATACCGACTGAACGACCGGTTCGTGTGATCGATTTCACGTAACACACACACACACACACACATACACGATAAGACTTATCGTCGTTGTCGCGCTTTCGTCGGAATAACGCGTTTCACTGTAAATACCTCCCGAAGTCGAAACGTGTACACAAAACGATGGGAATTCGACAGATTTCTCGTCGGCACCGACTTTCTACGGCGTGTCGCGACAAAACGGAAACGTGCAATATAACATCACGATTGTGTGACTGTATTCGTTTAGTTTTTATTTTTTTTATTATTACGTTCTCTAGTCATTTTTTGTGTTTTTTGTTTCTTTGTTTTTGTTTTTGTTGTTTTGATATTAACAAAACGTCGTAACGAATCCGCGACCTACGGACGTGTCCGATTTCGTCTGTTACATTTTCCGTGTCGACAGATCGATATCCAATTATAAAATAAATATATTAATAGAGACCTCCGGTACCGGGAGACGGCCTCTTTCCGGTTCCGCCCCGCGCGGAGAAACTGTTGAAATCATTTGTCAAAACAAGCACTAACGTGACTCGGCAGTTTCCGCGCCCCGTACACTTCATCAGAAAATGTTATTAACTAGCGAAATTTTGACGTTTACGGTATTATTATTGCTTATCCGATAAAACAACATATTTTTTGTTACATCATATCAATGTCGCAATCAACAACCCTTCTGTTGTATGTATAATAATAATAATAATAATAATAATAATAATAATAACATTAATAATAATAATAACATTAATATTAATACGTATTTTAATCCAAAATTGTTAATCCGGTCTCGGAGATGTATTTCGTTTGTTTTTTTTTTTTCCTCATTTAGACTATTGTAACGGTAGAAAATATCATGTACAGTACGTAGGTTTGTAAAAATAGACGTTGTAACATAGCATAAGATTAATTGTACCCTCTTTAGCTGTAGTTGGACAGAATAAAATACGAGATAACATAAAACGTTTCGGGCTTACATACCATTCGTACCGACGATACACGCGGTCGACCGGATTCGATAACAATAAAACGCAATTTGTTTCCGGTTATTTTGAAATGCTCCGCAGCAGACGTGTTTACGGAACGACTCTACCTGGATCAGGTAGGTAGTGTAACGTGACAAACACGTGCGAATATATACTTACAACGTGAAACATAATTATTTTTCAAACCCCCCCCCCCGTCAGTATTCGTTTTGGAACGAAAATACGAACAAATATTTTATTCCTAGTCCACGACGTCACTTAACCAGTCTATTTACCCGGTGACTTTGCATCCAGCTTCAAAAGTCTTTCCCCTAGAATCTCTAACAAAGTCTGGCTCAATGACTTAAATTTGTCGAGACGTTCCTTCGTTATTATTTTAATCGGTCACGCACAGGACATTTGACTTTTACCCGCCCACGCACATAAAACCTAACCTCGACTCAACTCCCCGTCATGTATGTACGTTGCACCAAAATGAATATATTCGTGACCTCCCCCGATATCTTATCGAATTGTCCCTCTCCGTCCGTCCAGCGCTTATTTTTATTTAATTCCCTAAACCATTTAAACGTTTCAATCGATCTCGCTTCTATTTAAAATTCTAAAACCGAACCGGCTATTAGTTTCATTGTTTCATTTATCTTATAGCAGCTGGATTTATTATAAAACCGCCCATATTTCCTTCTGCTATTGTCGTTATTATTATTGTTATGCGTGTGTGTATGTGTGTACATATATATATATATATACAGAGTGCATCCGAAATGAGTTCCATTCGTTAGTTGGTTAAATTCCTGCGAGGCGAGAAAATGGAGACACTTTTTTCCGTTTTTTTTTTTTTTATCTCCAATATTTTGCACTTAACTTATTTACTCGTTAAATATTGTTCTAAACTAAAACGATGGATTACATAATTTTAGGGTAGAATTTCGAAACAAATCATATGGTTTTGGTTGTTTTAAGGTTAGTAAATAATTTTCATAGTTAAAAAAATTTTTTTTTTGTAGCAATCACTCGGACAAAACGTGTAGAAGATTGGAAAACAATATTTTTAGGTTGTAAAACCAAAAATAACCAATACAAGGTGATTTGTTGCGAAATTCTAAAACGACGTGACTCATCATTTAAGGGTAGAATTATGCAAGGAATCACGTGGTATAGGTTATTACTAGTTCAGAGTTGTGTTTAACGAGTAAATAATAAAAAATATTGGAGATACGGAAAAACGTGTCCCGATTTCTGTCGCCCTACAGAAAATAATCATCGACTAACGAGTGAAACTCATTTCAGGTACACCCTGCGCGCATTGTGTTGAATGCCATAAATAGTCCGCACAGAAAACCAACAACAATAATAAAAAAAAAAAACCCGTAAAAAAAAGAACGAATACGTGAAAGCGAATTCTTTACACACGTCCGTCGAACGGACACGAACGTACGAACGAAATGTGCGTGGCAATCACGCGTACGCCAAAGTCTTTGGACGCGTTTAGACTCGGGAGAAAATAAGAAAACGGTCGGATCGCAACGCTCCGAATACGTTTGCTAAACGACGTGAAGTATTTCGTTCGGTTTCGATTGTACTTGTTTTTTCTCGCCTCGAAAACCTAAACGATTAAATATACGGTGCGTACAGTGAGTTTCTGAACCCGGATTTTCCGCTCTGCCGCGAGGGCTACAAAGTGACGGACCGTTTTATCGGCTCGGCGGAGCCACTCGAGGGCCGCCGCGGGAAGACGTTCCCGGCGTGTGGGTAACGCCAGCCGACTTAGCGCCGACCACGACCTTGGCGAAACCGCAGCCCGCGTACGAATCCGACCCAGAACGGATTCGGGTTCGATCCGCGCTCGCGTCAACGGTAGGACGTGCACGCCGAGCAGACGCTCTGCCGTCTCAGACGTAACACGTGACATCAGGCGCTACGTCCGACTACTCTCGGCCCGTCACGTCCCTTTCCGAGTAGAGAGGCCAAGAGTGTTGGGTTCTGTGACGAGGTAGTCCCGTAGTACACCCGAGCCAGTACGGTCAATCTGACCCGGGCACCTCCCCGCGGGTTTCGACCGGCCCGTGCCCAGCCGGTTAAGACCATGATCCCCGAAGGGCAGGGATTTTTTAACCCATTTTAATTTCATTTTAAATTGTCTTTCTATAGTATCATAGATAAGAGTTAGAATTATAAAACGATACTAATAAAAAAATTTAACAAGAGTCTACGGGGTCGCCCCTTGGCCCCCTCCTTGGGGATCCGCGCCTGCTTCGGAGGCCGGACCGTTCGGTTCGAACAACGCTCGTGCACGCCAGTCTTCCGACATTAGTCCCAAGGACAACGATTCGGTCGACTTGTGAACAGCCAAGGGTCATTGCGATCCATGAAACGCGGGGATACATTCACTGTCCGTTAGACGGGATCTCGTTGTTTTTGACCGCCGAACAAATAATAATACGTCTCTGGTCAGCGTGTGCGCAACCGCAGTGGCGAACCGGTGATGTCGTCGGAAGGGCTCGACGCGACGGGAAGACTCGGGGGGAAAAAAATACACGACCCACAAAAACACGTGACGAAGCGATTTTTTTCTTTCTCGTACAAGACTCCGAAAACAAAGACTTCTGCCGAAACGGAAAATAGCAAATGCACACGAAAGTGGCCGAATGAAACGGGCGTTAAGCGGATGCTGCCGACCAAAACGGTTTGCCGATAACGTCGACGGTTCAAAGCGGTCGAAACCAATTGGCGGCGGACGGGACGTGTCGAACATTGACGCACACAATGGACAATAACACGACGACGTGAAATCGACGATACGAGAACGGGCGGATTGAACAACGGTAACGTTACTCGGCGACCAGAGTAAAAAACCGGTTGTCGCGTGTATCGGAAAGTCGGAAATCTGGCGCGGGACGAAACGTATAATCGTTGTTTTTTTTATTGCGAATTATCATTATTTATCATTATTGTTATCGACCGTTTTGCTGTTTTGCACTTTTGCACGCGGGTTCGATTGATTGCACGCCGAACGTGCGAGGCAAATAATCCAATCGATAAATACAAATTAAAACGATTTAGGATCACATAGCGATCAATTTATAGATTTGATAATTCGGGTGCCGTCGGACTATGATTTCAAATTACGTAAAAAAAAAAAAATACGTCGAAATGAGAATGTATTTTTTTCCCCCCTCCCGTAACGAATAAGTAAATAAAATGTATAAATATTGGTGACGTTACGAAGTGTTCGGTTTTTAATTTTACACACGAAAAAACATGTGTGTGTGTTTTTTTTGGGGTGTCTAACTGTTAACGGCACGAATAGTAAACAAACGCGATGACGACGAACATTCTAGTTTTTCCGTTTTTAGCGGGAAGAAAATACAACACAACATGAAATGTGGACAATTATGTATTTATTTACGTCAATTATACCGAAGAGCGGTTAGGTTACGGGAATAGTACGAGATGTCATGTGACTTCGGGGATAGGTGGTCAATGATGGGGCGACTGAACGCCACAGCGTCGACGGTGATCGATGTGTACCAGAAATTGGAACCTCTCTTTTTGATTTTATCGGTTCCGGTGTTCCAGTAAAATCATACCCCCGGATAATCTTACCGGGGGGGGTAAGATTTTCCTAGGATAATTGTACCCCCGGTATGATTTTCCTAGGATTATCTTACCCCCCTAGGGGGGTAAGATTTTCCTAGTATAATTGTACCCCCGGTATGATTTTCCTAGGATTATCTTACCCCCCTAGGGGGGTAAGATTTTCCTAGTATAATTATACCCCTGGTAAGATTTTCCTAGGTAAATTTTACCTCCAATAATATTTTCTTATGATTATTTTTTCCCCTTAGTCGGACAAACTTTTCATAAAATAATTTAACTCCAATAAGACTTTTCATGATTATTTTTTGGTTGAGATGTTATAATAAAACAAAATAATTATATTTTGACAAAATTTAAATCTATTTGCTTGTATCATTTAAATTTACCTATTATATAATATTTTAAGTTGTTTTGTGTGTATCTGTGTACATATACAATTGATTTTTTAATGAATTTAAAAATATATATATTGGAGTGAATTCTCAAATTTACTAGTTAATTTATTAAAAATGTACCTAATTTATCAATAGTTAATTTAAAAACTTTATTAAAATATAAACTATTTAGGTGTGATTATGGTCAAAGCTGGGCATTAATGAGTTTAAAGTTAAAATTAAGTTACTTAACGCATTACTTTTGTTCAAATTAATGTTTAACTATATAAGTTACATTTTATTTTTATATATTTTCATTTTTCTTGAAGCGTTTTGTTATATTACATACAAATTAAAACATTAAGTAATTAATTTAACTTAAAAAGCAAACAATATTTATATTATAATGATATTAATTTCCTATTATTACTTAAAATATCTGCGAATTAAAATTTATTTAGTTATGTGTTTTAAATACAAATTATATATATAATATAATTATGCTAGGTAGAACAAGTTAGTGACATTTGAATAATTTCTTTTTTTTTCTAAAACTCTTATGAAATTTTCAAATTGAAAATATGCTATGAATTTTAATAAAAAATTTGTTCACAGGGAAAATTTGTGTTTCACTATAAATCCAAAATTGTTTATTATAAATTATGTTTAACATTATATTAATAAAACATTACCCCACTGTTTAATAAATTTATGGGATGTATCTTAGGATTATTTTACCGGGGGGGTAAGATTATCCTAGGATAATTTTACCTCCCCCGGTAAAATAGTCCTAGGATAATCTTACTCCCCTTGTTTAATACATTTACGGGAGGTAAGATTATCCTAGTGTATTATACATAATATATTACCTAAACGGTAATGTTTTTTTAGGATTATCATACACCTTGTAGTAAAAATAAAGTCTAAGAATATTTTCACACCAGGTGTCACTGGAAATTTATACCTTCCGTACATTATTACCGGGGGAGGGGGAGGTTATAAAATAAAATATTATTTTATTAGTTTTTATTTTATTATTATTATTATTTTTTTTTTATTTGCGCCCAAAGACATGAGGCATTTAATTTGGTTTTTAATATTATTAATAAACATATAATAGAAGTTCTGTTTATAATTATTTTTTGTTTATTTTTCTGAATTACTGTATAAATTATCGTGATAGGTAACAATTGTTAAAAAAATAGATGTTATGCAATTATGTGTGAACTGTAAAAGGTAAGCAGTAGTGTTTCCATAGAGAATACTATGTATATAATATATATACTCAAAATTATGTTTAGAAATCATCGATATAATTTGTACATCCTTGAGCAAAAAAATTATACTATTATAAAAATTTTATATATGGTATTAAAATCTTCAAAATAATTGTATAAATTATAGGATTAAACTCTTGCTTTTTGATTCACTAAAAAAAAAAATAAAAATAAAAATTTGGAAAATATATTTTATATTTACACCACCGTAAAAATAATTTCGTAGTTAGATTAAAATTTTTAATTTCTCCATCTTTTTTAATCTCACTTTATAAAATCCTTTGTTTTGGAAAAAAATTCCAGAATATCAAAAAACTTCGAATACATTTTTATTTGTGTACTTTGTGAATTTAATGAATATTATATATAGTAGAAACGGTTTTGGTTTTTTATTTGCATTATTTAATAATATTATTATTTATTAATGATAACTGATATTGTAACAACTTTGCCGTGCTTTTTTCCTATAATAAAAAAAAAAAAAAACGATGAAAGCAGTTTAAAGACTCTGTTTTTCAACGAGTTAGTATACCATCAAAAATATTGATGAAAACATCACTGAACGTAAGTTATAAGAATGCAACTTAAAATATTAGGCGAGTAAGATTTAAGAGCAGAAAGGAACGTGTATAATAAATATACAACTATACAAATCAATAAAAAACTTGATAAACTGGTTTTAAAATTAACCTAGTAAAATTTAGCAAAGGAATAGTAATCTTAAGTAAGTTAGTTATCTTAGGAAAATCTTACCCCTCTGTGGGAGTAAGATAATCCTAGGAAAATGTTACCGGGGGTAAGATTTTCCTAGGAAAATCATACCGGGGGTACAATTATACTAGGAAAATCTTACCCCCCTAGGGGGGTAAGATAATCCTAGGAAAATCATACCGGGGGTACAATTATCCTAGGAAAATCTTACCCCCCCGGTAAGATTATACGGGAGGTAAGATTATCCTGTTACACCGGTACTCAAAATTACAGAAATTAGGATTGAAAAGTGATAATTTATCGGTTTATTAATTATTCGATACGTTAAACGGTGTAATTATCGTGTTAGACAAACCACTTTTGAGAATATTTTTCGAATATTCTTCTTGTCGTCCACCATTGTTGATAATTTGAATTCGAATATTTTTGATTCTGTGATTACCGACGAATGTATAAGTCTTACGGTAACGCGTTACTCAACGTTTTTTTGTTTTTTATGTCTATACCAAAAAAATTATTTAGAGGATTGCTCCAATCATTTTATTTGATGAAAAATGCATTCCAGACGTTACTATGATTTATGATCTACGAAAAATCTAGGCGATTTCGAACTCGAGAACCGAAAATTTTTATTTATTAATTTCGTACGGTTCCGGTACACCTAGACCCTTCCCCCCCCTCCCTCCCGTAAATCCGCCACCGGTCGTGACCGTCTGAGAAACGACCGTCTAGTAACGATAACGAATACTATCCAGCACTATCACGGTTTAGTGTCAACACGACAGCCTTGCGGTACCGTGACTGTCGTGTTCGAGTGCGCGATAATATGAAATAATTAAATAAAATGATAAAGAAATGCTCAAGAAACGCCATGGCGTAGTGTAACGGTCACGATTCTCTCACTCGACGGAGTAATAAGGCCGGTCTTGCGGTGCGAGTTGCCGATCGCCACGGCGTGGACCGCGGTACCGGGATCCCGCGACCGGTAACGAATAACGAACCGGACGGCGGCGGCGGCGGTAACGCGAAATCGGTATCACGGATAACAAAATAGCTGATGTCCAGCCCGAAAACACGTACGTACGCGGTCTGTTCAGAAAGTCCCGGGGCAAATATTATTACGACCGGTCCAGACACGATAACGTTTTGAACATTTTAAACGAAACCCGAAGTCGCTATCTCGTCTCAGTTTAATTTTACAACATAGTCGAATCGAGTCGGTTTGTTTCGTTTGGCGTTTTCGACACGTCCGAAATTAATAAACGACGATTTGTCAAGACCTCACTGACGAGACCGTGATGTTTTTTTTTTTTTATGAAATCAGGATCGGCAGTGTGATTTTTGAGTGATACATATGTTAATAGTTTGGTCCGACCAAAGACAATGGAACGCGTACCGAATTCGGCGTCCGGCACCGAAAATTCGGGTCGCCCGACTTCTAGACTTGGTTGTTTTCAAATCTTTTGGACTGAAAATCGAATAGTTCGGTCCGACCTCGAAAATCTGGGCTCGTAACGTCACTAATAAATATATGGGTAAGAAAAAAGACGACCGTTAGCGGTTCCCTAACGTATTTCATTTACGACAAAAAAAAATGCAACGACGTATTTACTTATTTTTTGGATGTATATCTTAACAACTTGTGTATAACGAACATAAAAATAAACATACAGTTTAACGTGAAGGGCGTATCCGATGGGTTTTCATCGATTCGTTAACGTCCGGCTCGGTCCGTGCGACGAACGTTCTTTCCGTTTTTATTTATTTCTATTAAAAGCCGTCAAATCGCGCCCACCGGATTGTAATATCGCTAAACTACGCGGCCCGACATGACGACGTTCAATATATTTCCGTACGACTCGGCCGTGCGTTTAAACGGTCTCGCTTCGTTTGCCCACGAACGCAGCCGACGAAAAAACCGAAACGAGCGGACGGACGTCACACGTTGTTTTTTCTTGATTTTTTGAAGTCGTGACGTTGTTTGCGCTCGAGTTCGACTCAACGCAACTAACCTGGTATAGACCTTACCAACAGCGTAATCGACAATACTGTACAAACAGCGAACGTCACTGATCGTACTGCACGCACGCGATACGCCAGAATTATTCGTAAGCTCCTAACCGATGAGAAATGACGGAACGCGTTGTAAACCGTACATTTATTAATCGTCTTCTTCTTCCTAACGTTCGGGTTTCAAACGGGATAAACATACTCGTTTCGTATTAAAAAAACCGAAAAATTAAACGTCATCGTAAAACTCGTACGCGGTTCTTATGGAAAAACGGCCGATACGAATCGATAATCTTCGCGTACCAACCACCGAGGGTCGTGTTTACTGGACGAAACGGGCGTAGTGATGCCGTCGTCCGCCGCCTACACTTCAAACCGCGGCGCGTACGTTCAAATTCGCCCGTAACACCCACCCGACCCGTGGGACGACTTCTGCGTGCGTGCCAGCCCGTCGCCGGGACTCGTGTGCACCTGACGGCCCTCGTGCCCTCTCACGTCGCGTGATGTTTGTCCGCGCGAAATTCGGATCCGCAGGTGCTCCGGCCCGAGCCGCGACCACCTGCCGCGCGTATGGAAACGAACCGCGGCGGCCGGTTAACCACGATCACGGTTTCCGTCGTACGCGGACACGACCCTCGGCGAAAAACGTGCGCGATAAGCGTACGAAGAGGGGTCGTGTCCGTGAGTTTTTTTTTTTTTTCGTCCGGGTTAAAACCGAACGGCGCGAAACAAAGAAAAACACGAGCGCGGGCGGAGAAAATAATAATAATAATAAAAAAATAACGAACGCGTCCAATACACGAACCAGCGGTAATTGATAAGAATTACGGAGCGCGCGTGCAGTCGCGGGGAAATAATTTTCCTTTTTATTGTTCGCCGTTATATTTATTTATTTTGTTTTATTCTTTATCGCGCGATAAAACCGGGCCGGGCGAACAGAGCGAAATCGTTTGGTCCGAACAACCACCCCCGGGCGTCTTGTCGCGTGCTTTACGATCTTCGCGAACCGGGCCGGTGCTGGGCGGGCTGCGTCCGTACTCTCCTCGTCTCCGTGCACCGCCCGACCGACGATTTTTTTTTCTTTTTACTCCTCTTTCACGCCCCCGGGGCCCAGTAAAACGTCGGAGGTCGTAAACCAAATTAATTACCGCGTTCCAACGGCCGTCTTGATTAACCGACCCACCCCCCACGCCCAACCGATTTCCCGCGGTTTTATTTCCACCAAAAACCGTTTGCGCCGTGTTCGCAG
Source organism: Schlechtendalia chinensis (assembly GCA_019022885.1). Classification (NCBI taxonomy): domain Eukaryota; kingdom Metazoa; phylum Arthropoda; class Insecta; order Hemiptera; family Aphididae; genus Schlechtendalia; species Schlechtendalia chinensis. Next base: position 8,883,971 of record CM032339.1, on the reverse strand, counting down.
TGCTTTCGGTTTACGAAAATCGAAATACGTCATCGTTATCGTCATCGTTATCATCGTTATCAGCGCTACAGCGGGTGAAGAACCACCGGACATAATCCACCGTCGTCCGGACGCGTTTCGTACTCGACGTGTTATCGGCCGGAAGAAGTGTTTGACCGCGTGCACAAACGCTTGTGGACTTCAACAACACTCGACCGAAACATCTGACGACGTGTGAAAATCGTACCTACGTGAACCCAGTCCGCAATGTTTTGGCTACAGCGTCAACCGATCGACGTTTTTTTTCGTCTGAACATTGAACTCCGGATAAATCCAGTGGCGAAACGATTGACAAAACTTTTTTCGAATCGCTTTACACGAAAGTAACCGGACCAACGAACATTCACGTCATTATTTACGTATGAAACCGTTAACGTTGGACATTTGGAATTTTCGGAAGTATCTGTTTTGATTGAATACGTTTATTCCGTCACGGACATCGTATTTAACCGTTGTTTGAATTATTGCGATTTACGACATAAAACACGTGCGAATTGTTGAACCGTGTGTTTATTCAATCGTCATGAATATCTTCAACTGTTGCGGATTGCACACGGTTTTGTTCGAATGAGTTCTGGTTCGTATTTCAAAGTTCTTTGAACCGAAAAATTACAACCGGCGTTTCGACGACTTCAAATTATCATCCTGACGAGAATCATCCGTGGGCAGTTTACCAATAAAAAATCAAAAACTGATGAACACACAACCGATCGCATGATTATGATGTGAGTTTCATCCATTAATTTTGTAATATCGAAATTCTACCAGTAGGAGTGTTTCGATCGTTACGGACATATCTTGTTTCCGATAGCAAACGGCATCTAGTCGGTACTTTAAGTGGTCATTTTTCGTTTTTTTCAAAAGCGCCGAGAAAAAAAAATTCAAGAACTATCCGAAAAATTATATAAAAATGGCATAAACGTGCATTTGTCGAAAACGATTATCGTTATTTCTTCGTAATTTTGAAACTAATGGTTATAGGAACTTGAAATATTTACCAAAAATCAATATGTAACTTTAAATTAATTAAAAAAATGTTCAAATTGTAGACGTACGTTACTTCAACTATATTCAAAAGAATCTTAAAAATCGTCAGTCGTTAGTAAAATTTTCAAAATTGGACGAATATTATTTACTCGTATTGATATTTTTTTCAAACCCCTACCTACCCTGCGTTCACCACTTTACCAATACTTTATTTTCAACTTCTGATTTAAAGTTGAGGATGTCTTTTTTGTTAACTAACGATAAAATCACTACATTTCATATAGCATTTTGACGTATTGTTGTTGTATAATATGTAACCAATTATATAATCTCTGTACTTGTTATTATTTGTTTGATCGACGTTATGGTAATTTTATTTTCGGAATCTTTAGCAAAATAATAAGCGAACACGTACTTTATTTATTTAAATTTTTCATTTATAACAGACGGCTTTTTTTTTTTACTGCTTAATGCTATATATTTTAGTACAATATATTTTTGACGGACTCCATGAACGTTTTATTTGTCACTCGTTCCTTATGTGTGTTTTTTTTTTAATAAGAACCAAAAATGTTTAAGTGTAATGATTGCGTTAGGTCTTTTACGCGTAAAGATAACATGGCACATCATGCAATGATCGTGCATTGAACAAAACAATATTCATGTGGCGCTTGAACTTCAATTTTCACGAGGGAGCACGATGTCATTCGCCACGTTGAAATTGTTCATAGTAAGTGATCAGTTATAATTAATTAATGGGTGCAAACAAAATAATCAATTTGCATCGTCATCTGGTGCAGATAATTCCATACCAAACTTTGGACTGAACCAAATACGTCCGAATGATGATGAATAAATCCACTTTTCATGAAAATCGTTATATTTAATTTCACCATAATATATGTTATTTAATTAATTACTTATGATATAATTGAATATACACACAAATAATAATAATAAATTCTTAAAATTAAAAATAATATTGTAATACAGTTATGATATATTGTTCGTTATTAAAATATTCGCCTTTCTTTATTATGTAATTTGATACCATTTCATTAATTATATTATTATATCCGAAAACCGTAGCATATATGGTATTGTATAATGAAAAATGAGCAAAATCGAAAGATGAACGGATACGTGAAAAAACAAAAAATAAAAATAAGTAAGTATATTACTGTATTTATTATTATAATCATAGAAGAATAAACGTTGGTGTTGGGGAAGGCTATGATGTGCGTAAGTCCTCTATATAAAAGTACAGAATAATATTCTAAAAATACACTACTCTATTGAATATTTAAATATAGTAACGTTATAAGTAATTGTTAACAACACTAAACCACACTTCTGTTTCGTGCTGGTAGACACTGGAAGTATTAAACTTAACGCGCATACAGAATATTTGATATTAGCAAGGAAAACAATTGGAATTCTTCACAGGATGATGGTCGGTCGAGGACTAGCTACGTTTCCCACGCTGCTCGTTTATCTGGACAATTATTACGACGTTAGTTGGTGTCAATGAATGAGCGAGTGAACGGTGATCGTGTGATCAATATCGTGATCATAAAGCGTTGGTCTGCAACGTGAATAGAATTATTACGGGTCGTAATCGAATAGTTCCAAAATGATAATTATTTGTTACAAACGTGGAGACCAAAAAAATATTAAATGCAATACACATTTGAGTGCCACAAATTAATCTAAGCAAATAAAAAGATGGTAAAGAATATTTCATCAAGTAACACGTTCAACCAGCTAGGCAAACACTGACTCACCATTCTTTTGATATGAAATACGGTTTTCTTATTTGTTGTAAACGATAGAAAACTGAGACTGCAAGGAGTTTTAACCACCGACGTGACTTATGTCACTAAAACCGAACAATTATTATTTATGTATATTTCATTATTCCATTGTAATAATATCATGTTTGCGTTTTTTCTTGCATAGGAATTGATTTTGGAAATCTATATATATATATAAGATGTAATGTATCTTTTTTATTTATTTATTAGAGACATTTTATTAAAAAAAAATATTTATCTCAACCATTAAATAACAATGAAATAACAAACTGAATAAAAGCAATATACAAAATAAAACTAAAGGAAAAGAGAAGAAATAAAATATATATAAACTACAGTGAAAATCCTAAGGAAAAGAAAAAATTTAGAACGGAAAGGATCAGGAAATGTAACGTATTACACTTTTATTTATTTTCCTAATTGAAATACTGAGCTTTTATCACTATTGGAAAATGTTTTTTTGTAAACGTCATTAATTTTATTCCGTTGAAAACACTATAAACTAATTGTATTTTGCAAAATAAATAATATATTATGGCAATTGGTTATGACAAATAACTTTCGCGATTTGTCATGAAGATATTTTAAATTTTAATCGTGACGTTTATCATTTTATAACGTAATTAATTGTATTAACTAAATTAATAATGAACAAATACTAATATCTTTAACCTTTATATAGATATACAAAAGAATTATATGGCTTATGTTGGATTTATTATCAATAAATGTATTAGTAAGTATTATAGTATAAAACGATAAATTGATACGCACATAACAACATGTTAAAACATAACATAATAAATTTTTAAAAAATTTTAAAAAAATTTTAAAAAAATTAATAAAAAATGTTAAATATGTTATTGACTGATAGTTTAATATAAACGTCTTCGAACCACATAATTGTATTTAATTTCGAAATGTCTCCAATAATTTAAAAAACGCAAGCATTTGTTGTTTGTAAAATTTAAGAAATGTATAAAAAAACATAGACTTGAAATTTGTGTATTAAAGAACTAGTAGGATTTAAAGACATTGATCATATTTCATTATTAAACAAACTAATTCCCAGGTAAATAATGCATCAAGAACTACACGAAATAGCCTAAAGCCATAGATAATTATTTTTATTTTTCACACTGTATTATTCACAATATGTTACGGATCCATCCCTATTGGAATTTATAAAAATAAATATTTAGGGGATAGAGACCTCGCGTAAATTAACATATATATACAGACAAGGTGCGGCAGAGATATCTACCATATTGTAAAACGCCGTGGCGCCATCTGTGTTCAACCTAGAATAATAATCTTAGTCGCGTTGGAAAGAGGAAGAAAGAAGATTTTTTTTCATATAATCATTTATTTTGAATAGTTTTGTGATTTTAAATATAATGTCATCTAAATGATGACCATGATTTTCACAACAATTGCGCGTACGTAAAACGAAATTATCGAAAACTTTTTCTAACATAGTGGTCGGAATCGCTTCAGAATGATGTTTAATTGCCGTTTTAAGTTCTTCTAGGTCTCTCGGCTTGTTTTCATAAACTTTTGACTTTACGTATCCCCAAAGAAAATAATCACAAGCCGAAAGATCCGGAGAACGCAATCGGCGAGTTACGCGAAATCATTCGGCTACCAAAAAGTTTCTTTAAACAATCCATCGAGTCGTTCGAAGTATGGCATGTAGCGCCGTCTTGCTGAAACCATTTTCGTGTTAATTTTCGTCGTTTCTTCAACTCTGGTCGGTTGAGCTCGGTAAGCAGCTGCCGGTAAGGATCGCCCGTTCACCGTGCCTTCGAAGAAGTAAGGACCGATTACGCCCCACGCCGCAATGCCCATCCATACCGTAACCTTCGGTGAATGGAGGTGCTTCTCCTGAATGATACGAGGGTTAGTTCCGCTCCAGGAACGTAGATTTTGTTTATCGACATCATCCTGTAGATAGACATGTGCTTCGTCCGTTATTAAGAGCGCGTTTAGCGGAATTTTCCCCCCCGAGTCAATTTTCGGTAGCATTTCTTCGCAAAACTTCGTTCTGGCCGCGTAATCTGCCGGCAACAGTTGCTGGGTATACAGGATTTTGTACGGGTGATAATTTCAATCGAGATGAAGAATTCGGCGCACTTGCTTCAATTGCTGCGCGCACACGAGAAATGGTAGGCGTCGTTCTCACCGACTTCGGAAGACCCGGCGGTTTTTTTTTTTTTTTAGCCACTGTACCACACTCACGAAAGTTTTCAACCCAGAGATGTAAAGGTTTTATCGTGAAAAACGGGAGTTGTGGGCCCTAATTTGAACTCTTTTCGGAAATCGCGCACAGTAAGTGTATACGAGTCGTTATTACGAAAAAACCGTTCTACGGCGAACGCCGGCTTGTTACTAACTCAAACAAAACCTTCTTTCTTCCACTTTCCAACGCGACTAAGATTATTTCTCTAGGTTGAACGCAGATGGCGCTAATGCGTTTCAAAATGTGGTAGATATCTCTGCCGCACCATTTATACGAGGGTTGTCCGGAAAGTAAGAGTACTCGATTTTTCTATTTTGAAAAAAATTACCAGATTTTGTTGGTTTGTATGTCACTTATCTCTCTACGTAGGTTTTGAGCCTTGGCGCAAGCTTATTGATGATGCCCTCCTCAAAGAAATCTTCCCTTTCTTCCAGTTTATCACCTCTTCTTTCACTTCCTCGTCGGTTGAAAATCGTTTTCCTCCCATGTGAGTCTTCGGGGAAGTGAACAGATGAAAATCCGAAGGAGCCAAGTCGGGGGAATATGCTGGATGCTTCAAAATCGTCCTAACCGAATGAGTCCAATAGCACTTTGGCGGCGTTCGCCGTGTGCGGGCGGGCGTTGTCGCGCAACAAGCGCAATCCCTTCGCCGAAATTCCCCTCCGTTTGGTTTGAATTGCTCTCCTGAGCTTTTTTAGGGCCTCGCAGTATCGTTCTGCATCAATCATCTCCCCCTGAGGCGGAAATTCGACCGGAATGATCCCTTATTGTTCGCGAAACACGGTGGCCATGATTTTCTCGCCCGAAACGGAGACCTTGAATTTGTTCGACTCCGAAGGAGTGTAACGAGCCAACCAGGTCTCGGGGAACTCACCAGCGCTGGCGACCCGGCGGGATTTTCGACGGACGCGCACAAGGCGAGTTCTCGTACTACCTGAGGTGTCCCCCGGCGCTCGTTGTGTTAACCTCCCTTATCACTCAACGTTACCGACATTACACATACTTTCTGGACATGCCTCGGTACGTCTCGGTCCGGTATGGGTGATTACGTTTATCAATGAGAACAAGCGCGATATTTTGTGGGCGCGACATCATGACATCAACACGCACAAACGTGGCGTTCCACATTGGCGACTCGCGTACCGGGCGTGTACGACGGCAAGCAACGTGGACGTCCGGCTGCACGCCGGTGTCGACTTGACACTTTTGGTTGGTGCGGAACGACTGCACGGCGATGACCGACGGCGGACGATTATGGTGCGAGTACTTCGCGACGTCCAACGACGAAACCGCCGCACGAGCCGTGTTAAGTATTTTTTCGTCCCGTGCCGAGACCGTCGCAAGACGAAATTCTGTGTTTTCGCACGCACAACAGACAAAACGTCTTTCACGGGGCGTAGTAGTTCCAATCGCGGTCATGGCACACGGGAATTGTTCGCGGCCGATCGTCAAAATAAAATACATTCAATTAATTTACACGAACCGGACACATGATTTGAACGGGAGAATTTCCGTTATTATTTGACAATATGCTAACATGTATGTCGTGAACGTTTTTTTATTTACGCATTATGCATTATAGACATCATAGACGATACGGTAGAATAAAACGTTTCTATTTTCATCTACGGGAAGTGGAAGTGCAGGTGATTCAATGGTTTTGCGAAAATCCGACGGACTTCTTGCACAGGTATTAAACCATGAAAAACAAAATAATTAAATCTAATGTATATCATGTATTAGGATATTAAAATAAAGCAGTTAATAAAATCATATTATATTTTTAACACGCAATTAAACAATAATATAAGAAAATAAATAGTTCCCTATTAATTCGTGCGGGGCAGACGCGGATCCAGGGGGTCATGACCCCCCTCCCCCCCACAAACATCAATATTAGGTCCTTTGTGTTTACTTCGAAACCGATATACGCATAAATTGCAATTTAAATTCTTTTCACAGGGATTTTTTTTGCACTAAAAATGTTTAAAACAATTGATATTTACATGTTGTTTAAATAGTTAATATTTTGTTTTATACAACGCATATATAACGTGTACCCTTAAACTACGTAGCGATCGTTTTCTACTCTCGGGCGCCTTGAGACGTGGCTTCGTGCAAACACGGGAGAGGAGCGCCTCACCGGCCTTGCGTTGCTCAATATTCACAAGGATATAGCCATCAACATTAATGACATTATTTCAAGATTTGCAAAAACAAAACAAAGAAGATTAAACTTTGTCATTTACTTTAAAAAACTTACAATAATTAATAAGCTTCTAATTTAAGTTAATAATTTACTTAAAGTTGTTTTTTTTATTGTGTATTATCTTTTTGTCCTTTGGAAAAAATCACCCCTCCAAATTTTAGTTTTGGATCCGCGCCTGGTGCGGGTGGTACAAATATCCTGAATTCTCGTAACAGGCGATTTTTATCCCCCTCCCTTCCCCACGGTAAAAATATTCTAGTATAATATTACCCTCCCCTATTGGATTCGTTTTGCCGTGGGAATACTAATAACCTAGAATATTTTCACCTCCCGTACGAATTAAACGAATTATTTTTATATTATATTATTACCCCTCTTTGAAGGTAAAAATATCCTAGGTTAATAGTTTAAATAATGAACTTTGGAATTATGGAGCGTGTGTACCTGATCGCTATAATAATACGTCGTACTGTACATCTACGTTGAGATACTTATACTGTGCTCGTGCTACAAGAAACGCGCAAAATACCACTTAATTCGGAAAGGAATGCTCTGACCCGATGTGGCGAATTCAATTCCTTCTGACGATGGCGCGTGAACAGCGTTTTACGACGCGAAGACGACAAATAAAAACGAGTCGACCGTCTGAATTCAAATAAACGCTGAATGTACAATCCGGATCGAAGGACCAATGTCGGGTCGTGCAGTTAACGGATTTACACATGAACTCATATTCTGCTACAAACTTTTCATTATTTTCCGCATAATATTAATTATTGTTTAAAGCGTTACGTGGTCGCCATTACTCTACGGAGCTGGCGAGTGGACTTCGACATTGTCCGGTTTCCCAACGGAGACAAACGGAAGACAAGTCCGATAATTATGTTGATGTATGGCGCGGTACCGAACAACATTGTTCATTATTAAAATATTCGCCTTCGTTTATTATGTAATCTGATACCATTTCATTAACTATTGTTAATATATTCCAAGACCACAGTGTTTGATCCGTTCGACTATTTTACCTTTCTATTACTCAGTACATATTATTTTGTTGTTTTCTTTTCATTTTTTATATATTGTATTTTTGCGATTAATACCGACGTACGTACGTAATGTCGATATCAATATTATTGTAACCGCCACCGGTCCAAATATACCTCGGCACAAAATCTGTTTTTCGTCATTACGAACGTTATCATAATTTATACACGACGCCGTGTACGTCTCTGTCGTGCTCAACACCATTGTTTTGTTATCACCATTTTCCACTATCGCCGTTGTTTTCACCGTCGTCGTTGTCCGCCTAAAAGTATTAGTTTTCAGCTACGGAAGGAACCAACTCCGGAAGTCGGGACGGTGACGTGCTTTATTCCATTTCGGGAAGGTCGTATTTTTCCATTATATATCAAATTTGTTTTCTGTATATTTATTATTCATATTCGTAAAACATCTTTTATTTGTACAGTTACCAATTGTTTGTTATACACGTTATCTGACCAGCATCATACCATTTTATATTACTTTAATTGCCATTATCAGTTCATTTACTTTTTCTGTAATTAGTAATACGGATACAAATACAAAACCTCATTCTTGTTACTATCTAGAATTCTATGTTTTATCCTATACAGCTCATTTTTACGGTTTGCCTTCTTAAGGTTTCATAATCCCAAACACATAGCATAAGCATTGTACAATGAAGAATAAGGAACATCAAAAGGTGGACAGATACGTGATAATGATACGTGAAAGAATAAAAGACAAAATAAAAAAATAAGAAAGTATTTTGATTTGTAAAAAAATATAATTTTATTTATTGTGTTTATTATTATGATCATAGAAGAATAAACGTTGGTGTTGGGGAAGGCTCTGATGTGCGCAAGTTCTCTATACAAAAGTACAGAATAATATTATAAAAAGACGTTAGTCTATTGAATATATAAATATAGTAACGTTATAGGTAATGGTTAACAACACTAAACCACACTTTTGTTTCGTGCTCGTAGACACTGGAAGCATTAAACTTAACGCGCATACAGAATATTTGATATTTACGAAGAAAACAATTGGAATTCTTCCGGTCAAGGGAAAAAATTATACACAACCAACGTGTCGACGTGGAGGAGTGAACAATCCCGTCCACGTTACATCATGGCGAGACGATTTTCGACTTTGGATCTAAGCGAAAAACACAACTCCACGTTCAAGTAATGAAGACCGACGTCGACAAAAACCGATCGATTGGGTAGATATAAATATGCAAGGGAAAAGGAACACGGGATGTTGGTCGGTCGAGGACCAGCTACGTTTCCCACGCTGCTCGATTATCTGGACAATTATTACGACGTTAGTTGGTGTCAATGAATGAGCGAGTGATAACGGTGATCGTGTGGTCAATAACGTGATCATAAAGCGTTGATCTGCAGCGTGAATAGAATTATTACGGGTCGTAATCGAATAGTTCCAAAATGATAATTATTTGTTACAAACGTGGAGACCAAAAAAATATTAAATGCAATACAGGTTTGAGTGCCACAAATTAATCTAAGAAAATAATAATATGGCAAAGAATATTTCATAAATTAACATGTTTAACCAGCTAGGCAAACACTGACTCACCATTTTTTTGATATGAAATACGGTTTTCTTATTTGTTGTAAGCGTTAGAAAACTATGACTGCAAAGAGGTATAACGAAAATCTACGCATTAATGTTTCACAATTAGCAAAAACGATATTAACATGGTTAGTTGTAAATTGATTTTTATTACTTTAATTGCAGTAATATTGGTTCTAAACGTTATCGGAGGTAAACTTTCTACGAATATAAATAATACAATACGACAACTGTTAATAATTTTATGTACAAAAGTAAATTTGATATATTCAAGTATAAAACTCATTGTCAAGTACATCACACGTATACACACGTCTTTCGATTTTACAACGGTGATAATAATGCAAATAATATTTTTTTTTTTTTAATATGTAATTGATAGTACGTATGTAATTTTCAAAACATATTTCTTACAAATTTAGATTTTATATAAAGTGTAAAACATTAAAGTGTTCATTTAATAAATATTTAATCACGTTCTAAGCATGACACTCATATCCGATTAATTAATTTTTTTTTTAAATTACATTTTAAGTTTATTATACAATTCGTCTATTTATAACTTTGAAGGCGACATGATATTTCTATAGATAAATTAATGCAAATACAAGTTTAATATAACTTGTTCAATATAACACATACATTATATAAAAATGGTTCTGAGTTGCTCTCTACGACCAAACATATGACCTCATAAACAATCCACACATATGTCAAAACCTGCGTGCCATGAACCGAAACCAGTCCGGGTAATCGTCCGGAACGAATATTCAGACTAAGGCACTGGACCACGTTATGCAGCTAATCATTTATATACGCCTGTAAAATATTAAATATCTCAATCGATTTAAGTACGGTATTCAAATTGTAAACTAATCTAATACTGTACGCTACATTAAAATAAAATTTCTCCGTATAGTCGCTTGTTCAACAAACCCGGGTCACTGTCCCCATATGTTATTGACGGCGTATATGTATATGCATTTTGTAAAAATACCAAATACATACTGAAATTCATAAAGTTTTCTTTCCTTTCTTTTAGATTTTACGAGTAAGATCATTGATTACGTGTGTGTTGTTAGTAAATAATTTAACATGGATGATAATATGTAAAAGAGATTTTTAAAATTTTTTAAGAACATTTAATATTTCAATGCATTTTAAAAGTAATTATTTTTTACTAAATCATTTTGATTTAGAACGGTATTCTTGAACTCCCAAATGTTCATCCATAACTGATGTGTCTATTTTAACATTGTCTTTAAACATAAAATCCATTACAGTTCAAAGAGTCTACCACACAATAAGAAACTTATGTCTCTCCTTTTCCTGAAATAAAGTCAATTGAAACATTACCATTTTACCTATTGATTATCATATTTAAGTTGAATAATATCATATTAAAGTTCTTATATCTCAATTTTTCATTGTAATTATTTTGATGTTCAATATGATCCTGAATACAAGACAATTCACCAGACACTAATATATTGAAGTATAACTTAACATCTAATAGTAGCTAGCTACAGCATTACGCAAGAACATTTATAACATTATGAATATCATTTGATACCTACAACAGATCTAAGCATGTATCATATTAAATAACAATCTCACATATCATTTAATATCATTAAATCACAATACATGAACTAATTAATATTGGTCTAGTCAAAAAATTGTATGTATATTAGTATTGCTATTATAATTTAAATCAAATGTATTTATTATGCAGAAAACCTTCAATACCAAGGTTTATTTAAAAGTGAGCTAAATCATATTATTCTACAATGAATCAATATAAATTAATGTAATATCAGAAGAAAGTAATACTTCACTTTCCATTTGAGTTTATACATAAAATTATATAGATAACAGTGTATTTGCATTTTAATACTTACATAATTATTATATTTCTATTCAGAGTTATAGTTTCGACCAAATCAACTTAATATTATAAAATAATATACATTAACATTTATATGTTTTTGTTCGTATAGTGGAATGGGACAAAACCCAAGCTTTTATGCATGCATACTATACATTATGTAAGTGATTTAAAAACAAAAAATTTTGAGTTCAACAGTCTTTTTTTCGAGCATTGCGTTAAATTATATTTACGTATTTCTTGTCGTAAAAGTATAAGTTTCTCAATTATAAAATAATAACTATTATAATCATTTATAATTATTATTATTAATATTATCATTATCATTATTATTATTATTATTATTTTAAAATTTTATAAATTAATTATCATGTACTCATTGTTATATTTTTTGGAAAAAACAACGGAGTCGATACATTCAAATATTCTTGGATTACTCTAATAATAGCGATATACTTAATATTAACAAGTCTATAGATATATGTATATATTTTATAAGTTTTTTTCAGATGTTCCTGAAAATAAAAAATATAATAAAGTCAAAAAAAGTTATTATTTTTTTTTTAACTAAATAAGTAGGCATTTAACTTATTAGAGATTATTCTAATGATGATTATAATTTATCTTTCTCACAATGATATAAAACAAAAAACCGTTTATTCGTATTAAGAAAAATATTGAATAATATTGATATATAATATTGTCGTCAGTGTAAACTAAAACGTCTGAAATAAATACATGTATAATTTTTAGAATTAGTTATTGAGTATCATAAAGAACTTTGGAATAAGTTCATTGAAGGTATATATCGTTATTAAGAATAATTAAATTTACGTTAATAAATATATATAATAGCTAATTAAATGGTTTAAAATATAAGTTAGTTTCACATTTACATGTTATTCATTAATTGATTATGAATAGTAAATAATACGATACAGTTAAGTATAATTGAAATCATATTCATTGTAGCACACAAAAACCGTTTGCAACACATGTTTCGACACCCCTACGATTGGTGTTTGGAATACAGAAGTAGTTCGTATTTCTTTGAATTAAACTGTTTGTGACGTTTTATATCATTTTGGAAATAATTATAGTCTAAATTATATTACTCCAATTAATAATTAACAATTAATATTTATGATAAAAGACCAGATGCAAAAAATCCGCAAAAATGATGATGAATATTGTAAAAGTAAGATAATAGTGAATTTAGGATTATAAATTTGACAATTTCATACGTGATCTCATTATCTTATATTTTTAAATGCATTATTTGTTAATATATGTTCCATAACTTATACGTATGAAATAAAATATGTATTCTAAAAAACGAGTGTACGTGTACAATATAATTTAGGTGATTATGAAGATTATCTAATGGGGTAATAACCTCCTACCTCCCCATCAACCGTAAATACGCCGTGATAGTAGTATATATTTTTACATTCAATAATAATTGATTTTTAGAATATATGAATAACGATTTAGTGGAAAACCTAACCGGTAAATATTTTTTGTGTACATTTTAAAGTGACGTAATTAAAATATCTATTACGACACTATCGGTTTAATAAAAATTCATAATCTATTGATGGAATATAACAATAACTGTAATCACGACGTATGATATTTAAATATTATTTATTTGCCTACGATTAATAATGACAGTTGCGTATAAATCGAAATTGGGGTATTTTTGATCAAGAGTCACATAGAACAGCTCTGGAAGGTATGTTCCTGAAATTGAGTGAGTAAATATGATTAATATGTTATCACGTGCATTGTTCAAAACGTAACGTGATCTTTACCAAATAATATATGTAAACGTAATTGTATTAACGTCATGAAAAATTAATGATATACTTGGACAAATGTTTTCTCAATGTTTCTCATTCTCATTTCATCAAACATTTTTCACGTCCACAAATGTTTGGTTCACATCACAGAAACATTCTCTCGTGTTTCAAATAAAATTGCTATAGAATTGGCATCAATAGAAAAAGAATTCCAAGTTCAATACATCGTTACAACTTCACCGATCATTTTTTTTTTTTTTTAAGTATTTAGATTAAATAAATATTACAACTCGCAATAACACTAAAATCATAATTACAATTGTATACGGCATGTTTCATTAAATCGGTGTAATACTATCATATTTGCTTTTTTCTTACGTAGGAATTAATTCTGGACCTCGATATATAAATAGTAATGTATTACGTATTTACATATTTTCTGAACTGAAATTCTGAGCCTACATCACCATTAGCAAATGATTTTTGTAAACATTATTAATTTTATTTCGTTAAAAACACTAGTAATTAACTTAATGTATTTTACAAAATAAATATTGTTTTATGGCAATTAGGCCAAATATGACCCATAACTACCTTCTCAATTTCATCTCGCGTCATGAAGATATTTTGAATTTTATTCGTGTTATTTTTTTATTACGTAATTAATTGTATTATATCAATTAATAAAATACCAACACTAATATTTTAAATGTTTATTTAGCTATACAAAAATATTATATGGCTTATGTTGGTCCTCTAATCAAAAAATATGTTAGTAAGTATTGTAATATAAAACGATAAATGGATACAAACATTACAACGATAACGATTAATCAAATTTATATTGAAATAAATTTAAAGAAATTATTTTAAAATGTTCGAAAACACTATCCCTAAGTTCAAACGGAGCTGGCCAAGAGATTTTCCACTTGAATCCTCCTCTTGGGAACAAAGAATAAAATATATAAATTAGTTAATTAATAGTTTGATGAACAAATATTAACTAAAAGGCCTGTCGGGTGTCATCATTAGGTGCCTTCCCTGACACTTATATTCAAATATCAAAATTGCATATTGTACATAGTTTACATAGAGTGTAATTATTTTTGTCACAAATAATAAATAAAAAGTAACAAGATTTCAATTCATAATGACAATAAATAGGAAACTATTTATTTTCTTAAATTATTGTTTAATTGCGCGTTAAAAATATATTATAATTTTATTAACTGCTCTAGTTTAATATCTTTATTTATTTAAATAATACATTGAATAACACAATATATGATATTCATTAGATTTATTTATTTTGTTTTTCATAGTTTATACCTCTGCAAGAAGTCCGTTGGATTTTTGCAAAAACATTGAATCACCTGCACTTCCACTTCCCGTAGATGAAAATAGAAACGTTTTATTCTATCGTAGCGTACAACAAGATCCAAATATTCAGTCAGACCCTAATGATCAATTTGCATCGTCATCTGGTGCAGGCAAATCCGTACGAAACTTCTGTCTGAACCAAATACCTCCGAATGACGATGAATAAATCCATTTTTCATGAAAATCATTGTGTTTAATTTCACTATAATATAAGTTATTACATTAATTACTTATTATACATTTGAACATGCACACAAATAAAAATAACAATAATAAATTCTCAAAACTAAAAACAATATTGTGATAGAATTATAATATATTAACCGTTATTAAAATGTTCGCCTTCCTTTATTACGTACTTTGATACCATTTCATTAATTATATTGATATATTCCAAACCCATAGCACAGGTAAGTATTATATAACGAAGGAGAATCGAAAGGTGGATAAATACGTGAAAGAATAAAAGACAAAATGAAATAACAAAAAAAAGGGTTTTGATTAGTTCAAAAAAAAATATTTTTTTTATTGTAATTATTATTATGGTTATAGAAGATTAGAAGTCGGTGTGTAGGATGGTTTTGACATGAGTAAATCCTTTATATATAAAAAAAAAAAACAGAATAATATTCCGAAAATACGTCAGTCTATTATTTCGTTATACATAACACTGAACCCACACTTCTGCTTTGTGCTCGTTAAAC
This sequence comes from Schlechtendalia chinensis, assembly GCA_019022885.1. Taxonomy (NCBI): domain Eukaryota; kingdom Metazoa; phylum Arthropoda; class Insecta; order Hemiptera; family Aphididae; genus Schlechtendalia; species Schlechtendalia chinensis. Next base: position 8,868,290 of record CM032339.1, on the reverse strand, counting down.
TTTACACGCACACAGGGTATTCGATATTTACAAGGAAAATAATCGTAACTCTTCCGGTCAAGGACGAAATGACACACAATCAACGTGTCCGCGTGGAAGAGTTTGTACAATCCCGTCCACGTTACATCATATAACAATACACAATAATATATATTATACCTTATCACTTAAATGGAAAGCGGTTTCGTCACCGGAACCAAGCGAGTGGCAAAATTTTCATACTGCATGAAACCGCTAAAATCGGGTGGTTTTAATTTATCGTTGGGCCTCACAGTTGCCTGTAACAATTGCGACCGTCATAGTTAAACGCCGTATCGAGACTCGCCAGACATCGTCGTTTAGGGGATTGTCAGTACTCCAGTACTTGCGTAGGTTGGTTGACTTACGTGGTGGACTACGTCGAAACCTCCGGACGCGCGAGGTCGGCCTCTGGTATTTCTTTTGCACGAGCACCGTGTGTCTGAAAACTCTGCTCGTACCGACGACGACGACGACGACGACGACGACGAAAATCGCGTCGCACGGTTATTACCGATTTACGTTTTGAAAGTCGCAACAAGCGAAACGTCCTTCTGTTGTCCGGCCGACACACACGCCGAGACTAACTCATCGTCGTAAGCGATAATTCCAAAATAACCAACAAATAACGTTCTAAGACTCGAGATTGCCCTCTATTAATCGGTATAAAATTTGACGAGATAAAGTCATTGATAACCTTTAATATAATTACTTGAAATCGGACGGTCGGTTTTGAATGGCCATGTATGTAGCTGTAGTGCTCGTATTAAAAGTATTCGCCCACAATCAATTGTATTTTATTATTGTACGAAAGTACTCGGTACGTTTATTTTGTCGAATGTAAACTGTAACGCGTCGCGTTCAATGTGACAGGTAAATCGCACGCGAATAGGTGTCTAGCGTTTGGGTTTCGTGTCGTTATTGTTATTATTACTGTTATCTGTTTTTATTTCTCTGTGGTGGAAATATGTCACACGCGTATTAAAATTAGACGCGTAAAAAATAACGGCGTGCGAGAGAACAACGAATAATTTTCGTTTTAAATTAAAACAACTCGTAATAATAATAATAATAATAATAATAATTACACCGGTAATAACCAAGGCGAAACGATGATAACGCAATGATACGACCCTTTGGCATAACGGCGCGTTAAAACGGCGCCCGGGTCGTGATGTGCACGGCGGTCGGGCGAACGTTAGGGTTAGAGTCCGTTAATTATTGAGCGGACGTCCGGAATCGGCGGACGGGGATTCGGCCGGCAAAACCGGAGGTCGGCCCCCGCGGCCCGTTCCACCGGTTCTGACGGTCATGAAGCCGCGTAGGGATTAAAAAAAAAAACGAGACGACGGAGGTCCGACGGGTGTTTATTTTTTGTTTGGTTTTTTATTATTATTTCCGTGTTTTCGCGAAATCCGACGTCGGGTAATCGCGACGGCGCACCCGAGGGACGCGAAAAAGTTGCCCGCCACGTAAAAAGTACGGACTTTCGCGAACGTCTTATTGTGACTACACCGGAAACGCGTTTTTACGCGTTTTTACGTTGTCCGCGTATAAAAAACTTTTATTCTTGTTTTCCACGCCGACTTACGGTATTGTACGACTTCCGATACGAATAGGAAATATTTTACGGCCAGACGCTTATTTTCAACCACATTGCAAGTAACCACGTACGTTACGAGAAGAGAAGTGAAAAAACGGAAAAAACCTATTCGATCGGTATTACGCGTTTCTAACGGGTATTTCTAGCAGTTCCGCGTTATGCGAGTAATCACAAGTTTAGTCGTTTAGCCAAAAGTTGCACGGAACGCGGATTCATATTTATCTAGTACATACGCTTACAGAATTACATTACAATGAATACGATAATATTGTTGTCATAACCGTTAAATTGAAAATCGGTGACACAATCAGTATATTTTAATGAAAATATGGCCCAAGGCAAACTTCACGTTCACGTTTCATACAAGTAAAAAACATCAAAGTGTATTATGTTTAAGATTAAAGTTTTTATTACAACATTTTTTGTATCTGTTAATGCATTTTCATAAAATACTCACGGTTTTTAAATTACCAAAGCGTAGAATTTTGCCTGAAGAAAATTCATTGACAACTATTTATTTTTTTTTCCAGATTTGTTAATCTATTTAACATAACTCAACCATAATGCATTTCGATCGGACGATAATCGATAAACCGAGTCGATTGTCGCTACAAAACGTATAATGCGCTATGTCGTCCCGTTTATCAGTTAACAATATCGATCAGCGATCACGAGATACAAGTTAATTCGTAAATACGCATCCGTTGTCGCGTGGAACCGTCCGACGTCTACGAAAAATATGTTAATAGAACCGTCTAGCCAATAACATTAATAGTTACTACCGTAATTGATAGACTAAACACTAGATCGGTAAATATGAATTCAAATAAAATCGAATATTGACGTTCGCGTGATACGATATACGGGCTGCTTTCGTGGCCGAGTCGTCGGTCTCCTTGGAAAATAAAAGTGTATTTCAAAGATAAAACGCGTCATTAAAACTATAAGCTATGCTTAATGAAACACTCGAAAAAAAAACAAAATGTATATAATGTACAGTGGATATTGTCTGTCGCGCGCGACTATAAATTTCGCCGCCATATTCGCAGTACGACACTTTTGAGTGTTCATATTGTACAGCTGTTTTTGTATGCACAACGCTCGACCTCGTCTATTGTTGCCGTGTCAGTAGAAGTATAGACGGTTTGTTTAAGTACGGACAATGGCCAGAGAAAGGGTTTGGGTTGTCGATCTATAAAAACGGTTTTTTTTTTTATGTATTTATTTTTTTATTTATTTTTTATTTTTATTTTTTTTGTAGGTACTGCACTTTTCGATCTACGGACGAGGGGTTGCACGGGCGTACCACACTCGAACGGTCGACAAGAAAATGACGTTTTTCGCGTCGCGTCGTTCAAAATGTTCGAACGTCGTCGCGATAAACGTATTCTGTAGGGGTTCCGACGTTTGAAAATAAAACGAATGTTAAATGAAATGCGCGACGTAATATTTCGTACAAGTTTAGCCATTACGAACGAGTTAAATTTCGTACCCACTGTAATCTTATGTGTCTGCTCTTATTCAAATGTTAGTTTTCACGAACTATATTCGATCGAAACCGTTCCGGGCCTATTTTTATAAAAAATTGACGTTTTACGTGAGCAATTTATTAGAATTTACACGTGAAACGAAAATATTAATTTTTTTTTTTTTTAATTTACCTATCATGAACACATATGCGAGATATGCGATTGTTGTTAGATTTTTAATGTTACAGATTTTCAATTAAAACATAAGAATGATAACGACGGCATTTTAACGTACACGTTGTTTTGTTGTACACGGATTTATCAACCGAATGTTTGAGTTCAGTGCGCTGCTGAAAATGTCAAACTTCTGAATGACAGGCAAAACTTTCCCCAAGATCGAAATAAGGGCGACGGATAAAACGCTAAAATCTGAATCCAACTCGTTTCCGTAGCAATTAAAGGTTTGCCCGGACGCTGTCTCATTAAATATGTAAATTATAAAGTAATTAGAGACGGAGCCACGCGGGTTTATTGTGTTGTGTCATGTGCTAGTTTTCTAAAATTAATGTTACGAATACGTATGCACTTATTCAAAAGAGACTTGAAAGCAATAAGAAAAAAGATTTTAAAAATATACACACAAATTCGTCCGTTTTAATTGATTATTAATCATTATAATTGCGCATAGCATCCGATTTATTTTTAGAAGAAAAACATTTCAAATGTGATAATTAAATGTTAATTTATACTCGTTGTTATAGGAAATAAATATACTAAAAATTAGGAGTAAACTTTTACACCGAAACTAAATACGATATCTAACTGTTTACGTAACGTTTTTAAACATACTATTAACAATAACAAGAATATTTTTTGGAGATAATTAAAAATGATATGTGTATTATGAAATGTGCGAATCGTTTACTGCATTCGGTATGTACGCTATACCGATTCATAACAAAAACAATTATGATTTACGTTGTCGACGATAATTGAAAATGAACGAGTCTACAATGGTGTACACCTGATGTACGATTTTTAATTATTGGGATATTGTTAGTATCAGCGGAAAACGAGGACAAATGTTTACGAAAATAAAAAGTTATTACTTTTGAAATCGGAAGAAAATAAGACTTTATAAGGTGTCCGGCAGATAAATGTAACGGTTTTTTATGACTATATTTTTTGAAAAACAATAATGAACTTAAATAATACTATGGTTGTATTCCAATACCTATGGAATAATGTACCTAACGGTATACTGGATTAATAAAACAAAACAAGCAAACACACGCATTCCAGTCCATTCGTCTAACAACACCGGCCTATCCGATGCGCGAATTATTCTAAACGTTCAAAATCACTGCTACCAGACTTACAGGAAAATACAATATTCGGAACACTGTGTTCAGAATACTTTTTACAGCTCAAACATATTTTAACATAGTACCTACATGATATTTCATATTATTTTTGTTGAATTCGTATCAATTTTAATATCTGTTTGTTTATGATGAAATAAACAGTTTTAAAGTATCTATTATGTTTATTAATATTATTTTATTATAACACATATTATAATTAGTAGTGTGGGTTTATATATTACATTATAAGACGAAAATCGTTTCGACTATTTGGAATGTAAAGTAGAACATAATGGACTAAAAAAGCTTCTATTAAGTTTTACAAAAAATAATAACGTACAACTTTAATCTAAAAAATAATAATAATAAAAAAAAACAACATCATTTATTTTATCAATAATCTTGCTACATTTGGTGTTTCAGCCCCCCAGCCTCGTCCAAATAATAAAGTATATTCGATTTCACCGAGTTATTACAGTCGTGTTATATTTTATGATTATGTGGTATTATTAATTTACTTCTTGGTTATCGTGTTGATTCCATGAAATAATAGCATAATTACTGAAAACTAGTAAAAAAAAAATAGTATTCTAAAATTATCTGAAATACTTCTCGTGAAGTATTCCGAACACTCAGGGAACAATTTTTTTTCAAAATATTCGGTATGCGTACTCCAAACGTTCTTATCAAGTAATTTTCCCCGAATCCGGCTGCTACACCGTGTCCGATAACGGACAAACGAAATGCTCCCATAACGTCGAGTGATTATTGATCGATTGATTATTATTGATGGCGATTATATTATTGATATTATTGATATTATTGATTTGTGATTGAACACAAACGAACGGTTCGTCTCGAGCGTGCCGTACTCTTTACGTAACCGTCTCGCGGCAAAAGCGCGCGCGATGTTTGTTCGTTCGAAAACGGAACGCTCGGCCGAACGACCGCGTTCGACGCCCCAAAACTACCGGTTTTCCGAGTGACGACCGCTCTAGCTCGTGGCGGCTGACTGGCCCAACGTCCATAACGCGAGTCGTCCCTCGGAACGGTGAAGTATTTTTCGAGAGAGGGGCGCGGCGCGTCGCAGACGATACAGACGAAAAAAAAATCCCCGTCCGCCGTCTGTTCGCGAGTTCTCCTACTGATCTGTATCGTCCGCTGTGCAAACATTTCTACAAAAAAGATGAACGGTCGCGTCGCGTGACTCATCGGGGCTTCATGTCTTCGCCACGGACAAGGTCAGTCCTAGTTGAAAAACTCGTCGAACGACCAAAATGTAAACATAATAATAGATCAAACGTATGTGCGTGGACAAATATTTGGAAAGTCGACGGTCGAGACACTATCACGTTCGTAGCGTGTACATTACTGTATTACAGCAAGTCGAATTCTAAACACTATTCTAAATTCTAAAATTCGTAACGATTATAAAAAGGTGTTTTTTTAGGTTTTTTTTTTTTGATATCGATTTTCGAACATAAAAAATTACGTGCTATTAAAATAGCTATACGTATTAAATACATTTGTTTGCATTTCAAACATCTATAACCGAATCGAACCGAACTCATAATTGGAAATATTCGGACAGAATTAAACAGTGGTTTTCAATATCAAAAAAGTATATATTTTTTAACTGTACATTTAATTTTAATAATAAAAAATAAAACATATCTTTATTGTATAAATCGGGTTTTCATATTATTCTAAGACCTCCCCCCACCACCCCCGTCGAAGATTTTTATCGTCGTATTTAACTGCAAATGGCAGTTTCACGCCTTTTATTCGATTACAAAATGCAAAATACACTAAAACCTACAACGCTACAAATATAAACGATATCAAATATAGAACATAATTATTGAATCCATATGAAACGCAATAAAAAAATAATTCGGTAAATAGATACGATATAATTTTTACCAAATTAAAACTATTGTTGAAAAATTGTTCCTAGAGTATCGAAAGCATACAGATTTGTCTACTTATCATGTGATAAATAAACTTTTTGGTTTTTACCATTTTCCATTATCTCATATTAGAATTGAAAGACAACAATATTATTTCTAATTAGAGGAAAATTATTTTTACGTTATATTTCGAACACGAAACATATCAGATGACGAACTAATGGATTCATTTTTTTTTTTCAAGTACTTTTACTTGGAGGATTATACTTGTGGAGAAAGATACGGAAAGATAAATTTGAAAAAGTCTTAACACCAATAAAAGCTTATAGTATGTACGTTTACACCATGCATTTATGTGTTCCACATCAACATCGAGTGCACTTTAATAATTATTCGTGTCATATACAAGCTACAACAGCAACTTCAAATAGTTGTTTTAAGTCAATTAAAACTTACCCGGGATCGACGAGAAACCAAGAAAGGCCTGCGGTTTAACAGTGCTTCACACACGTTAAGTTTTAACCAAAAGAGATGTTTCAAACATTTGCTACGATATATAATTGAAAACTGTATTTAAACCTGTACGCATGTGTAGTGTCATGGTTTCATTTTATCAAATCATGTGTTCGACATCCGTAATTTCGTGTTATTTAATATGTCCATAGAGCCCCCCCCATGACCCCCATAAACATTTTGAATTGTCTTTTTTTCCAATTATTTCTATAAGTATATTTACTTATTATTACAATTTACGATACGACACGGACACGGTGAACCTTTACGAAATATCGTGAATTTGATATGTCCGAGAATATTGTCAATAGATTTGCAAGTATGAAAAAAAAAAATTTTAGATTCCATATTATAATTATGATCTATTTAAATAACAGTTATGTCCACTTGAGATGAAAAATTAATTATGCAATGTACTTATTTCATGTATAATCATATCATATATATTTTTTGGTTTTTTTCTCTTGTTATTGAAATTTGATGTTTTGCTTAGAAACAAGCAACCGAAGATACGGGTAATCATATGTACATTTCAATAGCCGTGTACGTACATGTGTATGAAAAAACATTGCCTCCTCTGCCCGCTTTAGACAAAGAACTAAATCCGCCGCTGAACGCGTCTTACATTTTCACATTCATGTTTGACCGTTTTAATTGCAATTATTTACGTTCATTCGATTTATATCATATCATCACCACTACAGTTATTCTAATTTAACGTTAGCCTACGCATCAGAACGTTTCGGATTCACATGCGAATAATTATACGCGATTGAATATTTATTCGGTCATACGTATTTTTTTTTTTTTTAACGTTGAATAATATATAACTGTTTGAACGAGTTGAACATTTGTCGGTCGGGTGGAACAGACCAGATTTTAATATCGGCTAAAACGCATTTGAAATTAAATCAATCGAGCGTGGTTTTTGTTCGACGTCCAACAAATTATCGTTTTCAGTCTTTGCGTAATTTTTAAGGATTACACGGTTTGGAGGAGTGGGGGCGGATACGGAAAAAGTTAAAACCACACACCCCGTGAACGATTAAAAAAAAATAAATAAAAGGATAAAACCTAACGGCATGCGAAGTGGCGGTCGAAAACGGACGAATTAAAAAAAGGTGTCGAGACATGCGAACTCGGCAGAGTAGCCGGGAACGGTCGAGGGGTTGCTGCATAGGGTACGAAATCGTTCGACGGCCCTTTTGGCCACGACGGTCAACCGGAATGGTACCGCGTTCTCTGTTCTCCGGTTGAAATGGACCTAACCTAACCGGCTGAATAAATAACCCGACCGACTGAATAAGTGAACGTACACGTCCGACACGTTCGATCCCGTATTCAGCGCGGCGCACGTATGTGTATATACATGGTTTCCGAACGGGACGGCGGGCCGTAGTAATGGGATCGTCCCCGACGGTCGTCCCGTCCGGTTCGACGGGATAAACCGTTGTCGTCGTCGGAAAACGGAAACGACTTTTCGTCGCGAGCCCGTCCTTCAGGTAGACGTGTGCGCCCGTCGTAATGGACCGCGTTATTTCCCCGGGGCTGACCCGCCGAAAACACCGGCTCGGGCGCGATCGGCGGACCGGGTCCCATGTATGTATGCATAAGACGGGACCGCTGCGACGTGCAGGTCTTGACCGCGGTCGATTTAATATTGATGCACGGCCACGGCGGACGGATTGCGCGGAAACGCCGGCAACGGTTTTGCCCCCTTTTCAGCAGCTTCCGCGCGCGCTACTAAATATTCGATCATTCGGGTCCGCGGCATCAAAACCGTGTAGGCCCGATCGCCCCGTGGCAATTATAACGCGTGCACGTCGACACGCCGTCGTCCCCCGGCGAAACGGACGCCTGCGGTCCGCGTATTCGTCACGTTTTCCGCATCGAGCGTGCCCGACGGGGGCGAACGCGGGGACATAAGTTTCCATCCAAATCCGAACGTCCTGTTGACGATTTTGGCGGAGTTTTTTTTTTTTTTTTGAACACTTCCACCGCCCCTCCAAATGTAATATAATGTTACAAATCGATTTTTGGGTAACGATTCATTAGTCATAACGACAATCGTTCGCCACGAAATCACGTTTAATACCATTTTGATGTAATTTTTCGGTGGTTTTTGAATTTATTTTTTTTCCAAGCGCTTTTGAGAAAACCGAAAAATTTTGCTATCGGAAACAAGTTATGTTCGTAACGATCGAAACACTCCTTCTGGTAAGAATTTCGATATTACAAAATTAATGGATGAAACTCACATCATAATCATGCGGTTGATTGTGTGTTCATCTAACTGCCCACGGATGATTCTCATCAGGATCAGAATTTGAAGTCGTCGAAACGCCTGGTGTAATTTTTCGGTTCAAAGAACTTTAAAATACGAACCAGAACTCATTCGAACAAAACCGTGTATAACCCGCAACAGTTGAAGATATTATAACGATTAAATAACACACCGTTCAACAATTCACACGTATTTTATGTCGTAAATCGCAATAAATTAAACAACGATGTCCGTAACGGAATAAACGTATTCAATCAACAGATACTTCCGAAAATTCCAAATTTCCAAAGTAATTCAAAACTGCGTACATATTTTAGGTATCATCCTAAATTTCGATTGGGGGGGGGGGTTAACACCAATCCCTCCCCCCTTTACGTTCGCCACTGCGATCGACACTTGACACGTGTCTAGCACACACACACACACATATATATACGTATAACGTACGAGAAAGTAAGTTCCGTTCCGTGTTCTTATCGCGTCAGCGTCGTTATCGTAATTATGGTTGCTAGCGATCATAAAATCGTAAAAAACAGTTTCTAGACCAGTCGGTATTGTGCATGTCACGCGGTGAGTGTTCAAACAACGGATAAACAAATGGATCAAATCCCGTCACGTGCGAGTTATACGGTCCGCGATCCGTTTTCTGGATGAAAACAGAACGACGAACGCGAGAGACGTGCTTGGCCGCGGTATTGTTTTCATCCACGACAATGTCCGCCCACGCACAGCGGACCATAACGCGACGCGAACTTCTTACGGATTTCGACCGGGAGCAGCTTGATTATTCCCTCTTATTTTTTGTCTTTTCTTTACGCGTGAAATCATTCCTCGGTGGCCGGAACTTCGACGAGATATAAGAAACCGTTAACACATCACCGTGGCACTCGCAGCCGGCATGTTTCTATGATGACGGAATACAGAAACTAGTGTCCCGTCATGACAAGTATCTAAACAATAATGGAAACTACGTAGAAAAATAGTGTACTATATTTATTTTATGTTCTAATAATTTTTTTTTGCTTTTTTTTTTTAGAAATATGTATTTTACTTGTTTCCATTGCCAAACGGAACGAAAAAAAAATATTGATTTTAAATACTAAATACCTATATTAATTATTTTATGAATCAAAAATCAATTATTTAGGTTTACCAACTTTTAATTCAAACTTGGATGTTTTAAATTAATTTAAATTCTTTGAACTTTCTGTGATTCGTTATAATTTGAATAAGCTCAATTCGGTTTCGATTTGGCCAGAAGAATCTAGGTTAGTAACGTCACTAAAAAAAAAAAAGTTACATAGGAATTTAAATGCGATCACGAATCGCCATCATTCAAATGATTTCTTCGAACGCCGCCCGAGTCCAAGTGAAAATAACATGTCCTAAATGTTTTTTTTTTTTTATATTCAACCACATAATTATAATCATAATCTAATACTATGATATGAAAATCGCTAAAAAATACAATTCGCACTAAAACAAAACAAAAAAAAAATGCACAACCGCTTACGGCTGCTTTAGTCTACACAGGCTACGCGTCTAGCAGACATGGTCATGGACGTGGACACACTATGGAGTACATGTTCATGATCCGAAATGTGTTTGCACAGGTAAATACATCGAGAGACGAACTACATGACGTAACCATGCCAACCGATGACGTTATCAAGTGTGACGAAAAAAAAAAAAAATAATAACGTCACGCAAATTTCTGACAGACCGCCAGCCAAAAGACATTTTCGTGTCGAAAATTCCCGACCGCTCGCAGGAGTCTCGTAACCTTTTATTTCTGAACGACCCTCGTATATAAATGTATGTATAATAGATACGCGTGTTATTTATTTATTCAGAATCATCCGAACGCGTTCGGGAAAATTGTTTGATAAATATTTTAGAACAATAAAAACGAGAATAACTCAACAATTATAATGCACAGCCATATTGCAAGAACAAAAGCAGACGAAATAACGTCAAGAGCCACACGAGTCGCAGCCCAGACAAATCCACGTATTTTTGTTATAGTCTAAAATATAATAAATCGTTTTCTAAGTCATTTTCCACATTTACACTAGTGCGAACCCTGCGAATTCTGATCGTCTATGCCTTATGAGCCAGAACAGTGAAATTCAAGTTCATTTTATTTTTTATAGTTTAAAAGAAATAAAAAAACACCGATTGAAGTTACGAAACATTTTTATGTCAACGAATTCTAATTTAATGTGTATAACTAGTGTGTTTACAATATTATCGTAAATCTCATACATTGCTTAGGTAAACATACACTGTATTCTGTCTGTACTATATATAGTAAGTTGCCGACTACTAAATAAATACACTACTCTAAACTTCTGAATATCGATCAATACATGTTGCCCGACATTTGGATTTAATAATTTTCATATGAAAAAACCGCAGTCTTACATACATAAGTCGAATCAAAATATTTATTTAGAGTAGTAAAGCAATTTGCCGATTTCCATCAAACTCAAATATTTTGCTCATGACGTTTTATTCTGTAACCATTTGCATTTAAAAAGTAGGTTGAATTTCATTATTAAAATCTAATTTTCAATTTTTACAGATCCTATGACAAAAAGTATGTCTCTAAATAGATACATAAGAAATGTCTTAAAAATTATGGCTAAAAAAAAAAAATACATAAACGATAAACACCGCAATAGTTAATTGGTTAAACATTTTTAGAGCCTGTCATTGTGAAATTGTCCGACATTTTTATGGCTAACGTTTCAGATACATTAATTTTTTTTGGTCATGAAAATTACGCTTTTAAATTTGGAAAGTCGTTAAAAAAAGTTATTATGTGGATGGAATGTATTAACGAAACTCATTGGTCAATAAATTAAAAAGATAAACACTCTGCACTGTACACCGTACGACTCAACTGAAATCGTGTTATTTCGTTAAATCGAATATAGGAAACAATAGTTTTTATCATTCGCGAATACTACATCAATGGATAACGAAAACTGAATATCGGAAAATGAAATCTGTATTTCAAACGGGTGTGACTACTTATCGTTACGAACGACTTACAATCACAGTAGCTAAAACCAGTTCGCGGAGTCCTAGTGTGCTGAAGGAAACCAGTTGAGAATCACTGATTTTACGAGTAGTGTATCTTGCTTGATGTACACACCGTATGAAATCGTTTCGCCTTCGCACTTCAAGACGGACGAGTGAAAGATGTCGTTTAACGCGTTTAACGTGCACGTGTTTTCTCCGCCCGCGTACATAGAACGAAAATAAATGTTGTAACGTCGTGAACGTTATTGACGATTTTTTTTTTAATCGACGACTAAAGTTAAAGTTAACGTGCGACTAAAATCAGTAAGAAACATACACGAATCATGCCATCGCGAGTCGTAAAATTTGCGCGAAATAGTATTTATTCGATGGTGTTGCGTAACTGCGTAAGTGTATAGTATACACGACGTCATTCCCGCGAAGTAACGTAAAATATAGCGAAATGAATAAAATCAAACACGTTTGGTGATGTGAAGAAATGTCAACTCATTGCAGCTATTGAAGATTATATACTATATCGCCACTTTTTTGTTTTTTTGTTTTTAAATGTCTTTTTTTATTTTACAAACAAAAAAAAAAAGTCCGCTTTTCAGAGTGCTTTTCAATTACAGTACGTCGTTGATATAAAACCTTAAAAAAATGAAATAAAATAAAAAACAAGAAGGAAGAAAACGTAAAAAGAGTGAAAGACATTTGGGGCGTTGGGAATGAGCAGTCAGCCAATGCGCGGCTGTTTATCTAAATACGTTTCGCTGTATATCTGGCAACACAACTTTTTTTTTTTTTTTATCTGCTTTTCTTTAAACTTTTATTAGATATCCTCATTACTGGTATTTACTGATGAAATTTTGATGAATCTGAGATTTTCCGGTACCGTCGCCGCAGTCGAACCCGTGCATTATTTAGTGACCGACCGTCCGACCAAGAAACTTCTTTTCCTTTTCGCGGGCAGGTTTTTATTTTTATTATTTTTCTTTTTCTTTTTCTCGTCGTATCTCTCGCGAGACTTAATTTTTCACCCTTGTCCCGACCGGACGTATATTTGTTTTCGTTGTGAATCATTGCGTTTCAATATGATTTTTTATACGGCCAGATCGAATTGCCGAGTAAACGAATAAATATACACCGGATTCGTCTCCGACACAAAATATACGTGTATCCGTGCGATTTATTACACGGATTACCAACAATACGAAATTACTCTGAACCATATTTTAAAGTGATTTCACACTTGAATTTGATATATTACCTGCCGACACGATACCAGTAGCTGGGGAGTGATATACGTCTACGTTAAGTACACCGACGGTGACGGATTTCGCCGGGTAAGGTGGGATACGATTCGATTTGCACCCTTTAAATGTACATACGGTGTGTGTTTTTCTCGACGGCCACGGTGACGATGTGTTTCTCCTACAAATATACATATATAGTTAATATTTCTAGTAATTATCTGGTTCAATATATATGTAAACTGTCATAATATCCGGGTATTATTATGTTAAGTTACACGGTATAATTAAATTATATTTGTAGTTCTTATTATTGTAGTACTTGTCTACAGAATAGGGATTTTCGGCATTGTGATCAAAATATTAGCAAGTCGTTAATACAAAATATTCAGTTATTGTTTTAAGGTGGTCCGTTTCACGTGGTAGACGACATGAAATATTATAATTCATAATATGTGATCAAATTTGTCCGACTTTTTCCGTTTTCGTCTGTTTTCATTGTCCTTTGTATCGTAATACAAAAATATATTTGAATAGGCGACAACAATAGTTTACGAGAAATTATAATGGAATACTACGACCAATAACGCATTTTCGTGCAGACTTTTAACTGATGATTTAACTTATGTTATTTTTTTTAATAAACTTGTAACTCGATGTAGTTTCGTTCGTTTTCACTTTTCAAAAATAACTTTTAACTTAACTGTAATACAAGGTTTTTTTTTATCACATAACTTAAAATTAACTTCCAAAGTAGAAAGTAACTAGCTCAGACTTGTTCATAAGGCTAGTGAACATATTTTATTTATCGTTTATTTTTCGTTTATTAAAAAGATACTGGCTCGAAGAAATTCATGCATTTGCCTGCCGTCGCCGATGGATCCAAAATAAGTAGACTAACTACAAATTTAAATTTACAAACAATAATAAATACTGAAATCGTATTTTTCGAATGTTGAATAGTTCAAAATTCTTATAGACACCGTCGACTTAGGTACCCCTGGTACCTCTTAATCATAATAACGCGCCCGCACTTACGTGCACGTATATAATAATATAATATATGTAATAGTTGAAATGGTGTTGTATTTTTTTTTTTTTATTGTACATTTCAAAACAGTTATTATTTTCACAATGGCAATGACGACAAAAAAATAATCATACAGAAGATTGGACTAGTCGTGTGTTATCTAATATCCTAACGCTCTGACATTGTCATTGAATGATGAACATTGATGAATAAAAAATGTGTTTTTATAAAATATATGCGTCGTCAGTAGTTGAATTCGTATTAGTAATTATGTCACTTTTTGTATTCGATCGTATTGTTTTTACAACGATTATAAACAAATAGAATAAAAAAACGATATGATATTTTTGTACTATAATCGGTTGAATAGATTTAATGGACATTGATATAATCACTCCATATCAATGCGACCTGCAGTATCCGATTCAGTAACAATCATTTAGAAATAAACATAACAGAATTTAAGTCTTGCGCAATATTGTATTACTTGTATTTCAGTAGCGGTCAAACGGGGATGACGAGGGGGATAATATCACTCCCATGACCTTTTTGTTATTATGTATTAGTTTTAACAGTATGCCGTTTATTACACATTTATTAATAATAATAAAAAAAAATTATAATTATTTAGATTATTTTTGTTTAAAAAAATCTGATAAAACTATTCACAAATTTTGGTATAAATTTTTTTTTTATGATGATAGAAACAATTAACTGCCAACTTACAGCTGCAGCTGTTTTACAATAATGGTTTTCACTTGGTTATTATATTTCTATATTATCTAACAGGGTATGAAGTTTCACTCTATCAAAGTTAAGATTTTTTTCATCCAAATCCTCCAACGATAAACAAATATGTTCGTATACATCGTAAAACAAACTAAGAGAATCCAAGTGCTCAACCCAACGTGTTTCATAGAACTTAAGAAACCGTGTCTGTTTTGCACTCACGCATGATGATATTATATGGTTCTTTAAAAACCTGACCTGTTTCATTGGATATGCGAAAAAATTTACAACTTCTTTAATTGTTCCTATGCAGTTTTTTTCTAGGCACTTTTGAGAAAATCAAAAAATGACCTCTCTAAAGTACCAAATAGATGCTATTTGCTATCGGAAACAAGATATGTCCGTAACGATCGAAATACTCCTTCTGGTAGAACTTTGATATTACAAAATTAATGGATAAACCTCACATAATAATTATGCAGTTGATCGTAACTTATCAAGTTTTTACTTTTTTATTGGTAAACTACCCACGGATGATTCATCAGGATCAGAATTTGAAGTCGTTAAAACGGTGATTGTACTTTTCGGTTCAAAGAACTTTAAAATACGAACCAGAACTCATTCAAACAAAACTGTGTATCACCCGCAATAGTTGAAGATATTATAACGTTTAATAATACACAGTTTAATAATTTACACGTATATTATGTCGTAAGTCGCAATCATTAAACAACGATTAAATACGATATCCGTAATGGAATAAACTTATTATACATAAAGTGAATAATATTCAATAATAGATAACAAATATTTCCAAATTTCCAACGTTGTAAAGTAATTCAAAATCATGTACATATTTTAAATATCATCTTAAATTTCGGAAGAGGGGGTTAACTCCCCCCCCACCACCACCTGCGTTCACTCTTGCCACAGATGAAGTATTGGATGAATTGGAAAAAAAAATAGATTTAATAATTTAATAATCATAAAATTATCTAATACTGTGATCTTATATCTTTAAATTATGACTTATGCTTTCGACGACCAAAGTTCATGTTGAAAAATCAGCCTCATACCCTCCCCCACCCATGATTAAATCATTTGACCGCTACTGTTGTAGTTGTTTATAAAAGGAATATACGTGTGTGTTTTATTTTGTTAGGAATATTTTTAAGTAAAACATATGAGTCAACTGATGAAAATTAACTTTATCAATTTAATCTATACCCATTATACATAACTATAGTATGTATCTATAGACGCAATCGAGTACCCATGTGCTTGTGTGCATTACAATATAAATTACATTTTTTTTGGCCTTGTAATATGATGACAGTATCATACTGATTATATAGAAAAAAAAATCGTTTTTTGTTTGACAAAATTTAATACGTTATTTTTAACAATGTATTTGCAAATCGGTATTTTATCAATAAATGTTTCTCTACCGATATGACAAACATCCGGTTCACCGACAGGCTTTACAATATGAATTAATATTGTAGGTTTCAATACAATCTTCTCATTCATTTCAGTTTAAATACTCAGTGTTGCTACTTGAATTTGTTTTTAAAAAAATTGTATTCATTTTATTTGGAAAATTGTCTATGTAAAGTTATTATTTCTTAGTTCGTGAAAATGAATATTATTCAATTTATACACCCATATTTGCACTTAGTTTATATTATTTTTACTCTGGAGACCGTAAGTTGTTTAACCAAACGAAATCGTTTAAAAATGTTTAAAAAAAATCTCAAAATTTATTACAGAACTCGTTCAGTATTTTTCAATCATCGTTAAGACGGGAAATACGTTATACCAGATACAATATTGTTACAGCAAATACGTCGCTCATAACGTTCAATGGATCGACAATTAAACAATATTACGATAAACAGATTTTATATGTTCACTATGTTGCGCACAAGCCCATTAATGAATTATCTGCAAGTACAATTTTTAATTAAGGTTTCAAATAATCAAAAAAAAAAAAAAAAAATCGTAAAATTAGTCTGTTATAGTATAATCTGTGGTATTATTATTTCGAAAGTAAATTATGGTGTTTTTATATTTTATCTAATAATATTGATGTATAGGCGACTTTTCTAGTTATTGAAATTGAAAATGAAAACACATATTTTAATGTTGGTGTATAACGAAAATTATGAATTGATCGCATTTCAGGCATCTTTTAATATAGGTAAATGCAAGGATCATTACGTTGATTGTTACAACGTTGTATCATATGAAATTTCAGACGCTTGTTCAAAACAAAAGGCTATAATGTACTTCGTTTCGTCTTTTTCGAGTTCTACGGAAAATAAGTTTATTGATGTTTGTCCTATATATGTACGTATATATTGATATAATGATATATATATTGATTGGATGTTTTATTCGGCAATATCTGATTTTGTTATAATACAATGAATTGTTTCAAATCAGTGGCGGATTTACGGTGTGAGGGGGATCAATGGGTGAAGGGGGGTCTAGACCCCTCAGATGCCGATATATGTATTTATAATATATAATGAATTAATAAATATACAGGGTCAAACCCTATATATATATATGAATATATTTATATATTACAAATATACTTCAATAATTTATAAAAGTAATTATTTTTTATTTTTTACAATTATATTTTTATAATTAGATAAAATCGTCTGAAATAACGGTAATCCCCAGTAATCGGTTATGTCCTAATAATGAATTTACTTGCATACGTATTTTCCTATTTAAAATTGTTTTTCTAAAAAGGACGATTACGATTACAGTACTGTTTCTGTTATTCCATACTATTATTTAAAACGTATAGACATTTATTTGACCACCAATATTCGACAAGGACACGATAACACTACGATAGTTGAACACGGATCATCATGAATGAGTACTAACTACCAAGTAATTTGTTTTTTAATAAAATTTCGTCTAAAAAACAAGCATCCATTCAAATTTTTTTTTTTAAACCTGCTGGAACGTTTAATGTTATAACTAAAAGACCAATTTCGCCTAATTATATAAGTAATACAAAAAAAACTAAGCAACATTATGCAAGTCCGTTTTCGTCCTAAACTCATATTAGTTATGATTTCGGTTTATTTTGCAACAAAATACTTTCACAAAATAAAATTAATGACATATTAAATAAAGTCTAGATATCGAAAATAAATTATAAATTTTCAATTACATCAAATACTTCTGGAAAGACAAAAAGGTAAAAATCTTAAATTTCAATATGCATTGTTAATGCGTTTTCCTTGATTGTTGTATTCAACAATACAAGATGGTGCTTGTTGCACATTTTTCCGGTATCTCATGGTGGACTTAACTCTCAAGTGTTGGGTAGTCTTGTGTTAAAAAAATGTAATAACTGGAAACACGCAGTCGAAACATTTAACAAACACTCATCCCTAGAATATCACAAAAAATGTTTTCTTGATGCTACTAAATTTTTAAACGTCTTTAAAAATCCAAACACTTCTATTGAACAAAAATTAGATACCGGAAGGGCTAAAAAAATTGCAGAAAATAGAAACAAAATTAAACCAATAATCGAAGCTATTATTTATGTAGGCGTCAGAATATTTCTCTACGAGGTCGTCATGATGGTCGTTTAGTTGTCATTAGATATGACTTAAAAAATAATGAAGGAAATTTTCGAGAAATTCTCTGTTTTCGAGCTCAAGGCGATTCCAATTTAAAAATGTTTTTAAAAGATGAAGAAACAATTAAATATACAAGCAAGAAAAGTAAAAATGCTATTATAGAATCTTGTAATTCAGTTTCAGTCGAAAAAATTGTAGCACGTGTAAGTGATGCAAAACTCGCTGACGAAACTACCGATATTTCAGGCACGGAACAAATTTCTAACCGTGTTAGATTTATTGATTTTAAAAAATTGTATGACTTTATGAAGAGTTTTTACAATTTGTTCCGGCTCATGATACAACGGGGAAAGATTTAGCAAACTTAATATTAGAAAGCCTCATACAATTCAGTTTAGTGCTTAAATTCATTCGTGAACAAGGATATGATAGTGCTGCGGCTATGTCAGGAAACTATAAGGGCGTTCAATCTCACATAAGAAAAAATGTATTCTTCTGCGATATGTGTTCATTGTTCTGCTCATATTTTAAACCTTGTTGTCTCCAAATCATGTAGTATGCGACCAATTACGAATCGCTTAATCCTAATTGGCGAAATTCGAGATTTCTTCGTATTTCCTAAACGAAAGAACGTTTTATCACAGAAAATTCTAGATTCTCTTTATGACACACAAAAACAAAAAAACACTAAAACGTAATTATGCAACGAGATGGCTTGAACGATACCACGTAATGTATGATTTTTTGGTGCTTTTTGAATTTTTTGTAGAATCTTTCGGTGAAATATCAAAATAATAATGGTAATGATACAAGTGGAAAATCACAATACTTATAAAAATCAATGTTAGATGGATAATTTATTATGGCATTATTAATATTAATGAAAGGAATTTGATTTGGTTTACCCCAATCAAAATATTTGCAAAAAGTTAACATCGATCTGAGATTAGCAACTAGATTAGCTGATGAAACTATAGATGAAATGAAAATCTTTAGAAATAGTGCTGAAAACACATTTCAGCAGACATATACAGCTTCACTTGATTTAGCTGGAAAATTTTAAGTGGAAATAACAATGCCTAGAGTTACAGAAAGAGAAGTGCTTAGAATAAATATTCAAACAATATCCACCGAAAAATACTACCGTACATCTGTATTTATTCTGTACATGGATTCATACATTGATGAACTTGAATAAAAATTTGACAATCATAAGAATGCACTTAATAATTTTCAGTCATTGTTTGATTCAGAAGAAAATTAAGATAAATTTATACGGTTAGACGATGATTACAAAGATGATCTGTAATTCATAAACCGTTCGTTATTATTTTCTGAATACAAATTATGGCAAAGAAGGTTAAAAAACATAAAAAAAAAACAGAAAACGCACTCCAAGCAATGATCATCTGCAATAAAGAAATGTACCCAAGTTTCCTCAGACTACTTTAGATCCTTGCTATTATACTAGTCTCCATTGCATCAAATGAGCGCATTTTTTCAAACTCGAAGCGAATTAAAACATATCCAAGATAATACTATGACTGAGGTAAGAATAAATTATTAAGTATGTCAAACTAAAAAAAAAGTACTTTGTAAAATCCATTAATAAAAATATGTTTAAATTTAAATTTCATGCTAGTTTGAACGGCTTGGCAATGATGTTGATTCATAGCGATGAAAATTGTTTAACAGTTGACGCAGTCTTGACCGAACTTTGCAAAATCAAAAAAAGACTAGATTTTATTTTGTAAAATATATAATACACATAATACGTAAATAAAAACTTGTTTTTAATATAAATAAAAATAATACCTTTGAAAAACATATTATTTTTCGAAATCCCCCCCCCTCAGAAAAATGTTTAAAATCCGCCACTGACACAAATATATTTATCGAATTGAACTATTTAACACGAGTTATTACAAAATAATGTTATTTACGCACAAACTGAAAATTGAACATTGCATACGCAGTATAATAGTAACGAAATATAATTAAATACAAAAACACTCTTAGCCAAGTTGCGTACGTAATTTAACTAATAGAAAGAAGAGAAGCGATAGTTATTGGTATCATGATATATTTGTATTTGTAATTTATGTTATACGTTTATAAATATTCATTTTATAATAAATCGAAAATTGAACGTGTTATTAAAAATCGTTATTATTATTTTAATTTTCACTTTCTTATGATTGCAGGGTGAACATCATAAAAACATTTCAATAAATGGCGATGTATTTGGATCCCTGTTCGGTTTATCAACAGAAAAATATTGGGAACATTATTGGATTACGAAATTCATAATGTTCAATGAACATAAAGTCGAAATCTTCACTATTTATTTAGACTTTTACTTTATACAATTTAGAAGCCGAAAACCACAAAACCAATAATACAATACAATGCACTACTTAAATATTTCCACAAAATTAGAGATTCGAAATTCCGTAATGATGTGGTAGACTAACGATTATAAACTAGTTTGAAAACATGTTGTATTAATATATTATACAAGCTTTTAGTTTTACCAAATATCAGATATAAATTGTAAAATTAAAAACTAGTTTATGGGTGTTTGTGTTTCAACTTTTAACAACATAAATAAATAAAGATATGGTATGAAAATTGTATTAAATTGTCTTATCAGTTTTATTATGAGTTGTGATTTTCGAAGTTGTGGCGGCTCTTGTCACTTATCGGTCAGTCGCGAAATGAAGGTTTTGGGGTAAAGACCCTACGTAATCGTCGATCAAATAAAATGATCTTGAAATATTCAAATGTTCTTTTCTTATACGTTTTCCTATCTATATGTTTAATACAGACCACAAATAAATGGTAAACATGATAAACATTAACTAAAGTATTTTATAAACAGTGTTATCGTTTTCAATAATAATAATACTAGTCTATAGAATAGGTATATTTATCTTACGGAATTTATAGTTCCTCATAATCGTTTGTAATCAAACAGATACATCGAGGATAAGTCTAGTATTCCAAGTTAAAAATGGTGAACGTCACACGATTGGTTAGGTGGACTTTAATGCTACAACAGTATGACCTTCATATTTAGCATTGTCTAGGAAAGGATAATATCATTAATGTTTTATCAATAAACCAAGCTGACCGAAATGAAACTGAACTTGAAGTTATGTTGTCTAGTCTTCGTTTGAAAATGGAAGTTCTGCCTTAACTACTAATAGATTTAAACGATCGTTTTAAGACTCTACGTCGAAATAAATTTACTGATATCAGTTTTTTAGCTGTTTTTATGGATCTAGATCTTGGAGTAAACTTCATACTTGATACAAAATTTATAATGGTGTATTGTTTTTCCGGCATTTCGTTACGATATTAATACGTAAGCACAGCAGCGCACCCAGAATTTTTTCAAGGGGGAGGTCCTAGAATAATATGAAAACCCGATTTATACAATAAAAATACTTTTTATTTTTATTATTAAAATTAAAATATACAGTTAAAAAAATATATACTTTTTTGATACTGAAAATCATAAAACAAAAGAAAGACATAATGTAAAATAACAATAATTAAAATTATCTTACACAATTTTCCATTTTAGAAATACTCAAGGACCCTCCCCCCCCCCTCTTGGTTACACAGCTGTTGACAGAGGAATATGGGAAGTGGAATATATATTAATAAATTACATAAATTAATTTTCAACACAAAATAATTTCATCAAGTACAGTGGCGCACCCAGGATTTATTTTTTTTGGGGGGGGGGTTAGAAATTTAGGTTAGGGTTACTTACACATTTTCCTATTTTCCCTTATACAAAAATAAACAATAACTAGTAATTTTTAATCCGCATAATCAGCTTGAAAAATATTATTTGTGGAATGTTGATCCGCTATGTAAATATTGAACAAGAGAGGAGAGGAAATACCGCCGAGGTACACCCACGGAGATTTTTAATAGAGGAAATAAAGTTGAACCTAGTCGCACAGCTAAATATCGATCTTCCAGAAAAGATTTGTAGAAGAGGAAATATGCGGGGGAGGGAGTTTTTTGATTTTTGCGAGAAGTCCATCGTACTTTGGTTGCCGAGAAAATCTCGATAGGCCAGTCAAGAACTTGACAAAGTGTTCATATTGTTACATTTTCATAAATGAGTTCAATTTAAATAAATAATTTTTTCCCAATTTCTCGTCTAAACAATTGTTTTTCCGTGACCTAATGGAAAAAATGGTTTCTTGATGATATTTGATTTAGAGATGTGTCGTTCGCGAACGAACGGATCATATTGAACAGGTCAAAGTGGCGAACGAGGTAATCCGGATCGCTAATATTTTTTTCATTGTATGGGTACACTGAATGATTCACAGCCGTATGGATTACCCACGTATGTTAAAGTGGCAACAAAAAGCTCTTATCATTATAAGATTAGTCACGATTAAAGATATTTAGATTTATATTATAAAATAAACAATTGTATGTATTATGTAATTGACAATTGAGGAGTTAGTTAAAAATCAACATAGGTACTAACATACTATTACTTCCTAGTAATCAAGTATACACTATGTCGTGATCCATTCGTCCGAACTCCGAATCATAAACGCGAACGACACGAACCGTTTCGAAAACGATTCGCAACCCGTTTGGGAACTACAAGATTCAATAAGCTAAAAATAAACTATCAGATCATGAACGGGTCTTTGAATCGGATCTTCTTGTTGGCCTGATCTGAATGAATCGGATCATTTCAATGATCCATAATTTCCATCACTAATTTGATTGATTACATGATGTATTATTATATCGCTCGATTTTCAATTTATTGTAAAACTGCTTATATACCACAAGACTTTTTCTACCATGAAAAACACCTACTTTTGATAGATCACACGATTTTTAGATGCATTCTATACTTTAGCCGTTCAATAACGAAAATCTCGTTGGGTCGTTTTTGTCCAATACGGTGTTTCGATGCATCTAAATACTTAAATAAATAAATAAAAACATATATATATAGATGTATTTTATTGTGAAATCGTGTAAGTTTCCGCACCACCTTAGATATTAATTGAATAACAAATACAGTTTTAGTAATAAAACTATATGGCAACATTACATCATTGAGGTATTACACATGGCGCGTTTTTTTTATAGTGGTATCCCCAGTAGGCCTAATCCACTAGTTTTATTTACACATAAATATTATACACACGAGACTTACGACTACTACGAACTACTTATAACTATATATGTTTAAAAATAGTTGTTCTATACAAACATGAATATTTAAAACTATTTTGTTAAACACTAAATTATAAATACAAATTACACACACGATTATATTTTATAATGTCGCCGACTGCACCGGTTGGGAAAACGACAACGGCTCTCGGGCGTCTAACCTAACTCGCGGATCCACGCAGCGCAAGAACTTGGCTCCCAACTGTCAACCGTAAGCAGCGCGATGTCCTGCGCTGTCCCGGTTCGTGCGGGAACGGAGACGAATACGGCGACAAACGGGCAGGCCGTCGTCAGGACGCCAACGTCTCGTGGCACCTCGGGATGGTTCGCGCCTACCCGACGGTATAGTCGGACGCCGCGTTGGTTCTCGCGGCCATACCTTCGTGGGATCTACCGGTAGTTGAACGCGCTAGAAGAAGAACACTGAGGTCAACTGGACGATATCCAGCGGTTGGACAGACCAACAGGCAAGGGTCGAGACCGCAAAAGCTCGACGAGTCAGGCGGGATGTGAGCGTGGCATGGACAAAGAGGCTGATTGTGGGCCTAGAGAGACGGACTGCACATACCCAACGGACAAAGCAAGGCACCCGCTGTTCGTGCGTGTTCACTCGGCGCAGTACAAACTGCCAAACAGCGTCTTTGTGAGACCATCGGTGACCATCGTCTCGAGTACTTCATGGATGACCTCTCGTGCGAGCCAGTGGTGACGGTTCAAGGAACGGAACGTCGGACTTTATTCGAAATGGTCGAGACCGTTCTTGATCGGGAAGAGGTTGACGAATGAACTGTCGGAGAGGAGATCAGAAGAGCTCGTTATCAGCGACAGACAGGAGATCACATTGGTCGGAAAGAATAGGAACGAAGAACATCTAATGGCGACATTCTCGACTTAGTCGACTTGGTCTCACAGTTACAAATGAAATAACATAAAAGATTAATCAAATAAAATGAAATAAAATTAATAAACTTTAGAGACGTAAAAATCATTGTTGAACACTGAACGACTGTAACGACTTTTTGAAATAAACAAATTCTTTACGGGCACTAAATGTTTTCTGTTAAACACATATGATCGTGTCTAGCCAACTAATATACTTTTATAATATTAATCATTTACAATGTGTATTAGCCACAGATGAAATACGTTTTTCTTTATCAATATAATATAAAATATATCGTTTTAATTAGGTTAACAAGAAACAACATATTTTTTTTCGTAACCTATATTTATATAAAAGCGAAAGGTCTCTCACTGACTAAACACGAGATCTCGAAAACTACTTGATCGATGAAGCTGAAATTTGGCAAGTAGGTAGTTTATAAGTAGGAAACGTCAGCTAAAACTTGATTCTGTGACAGGGTTGAATTAAGGGGTCTAAAGACTATCGTAAGTTTATATAAAATTACTATGTTTTTGCTGCTAGAGACATAAAATGAGTTATTCTAGTTTAATTCTGAGAAATCCAAATATAACTATATATAATTTACGATAGCCATTATACCTCCTTAATTAGAAGATAAAATTGATAATATTTTACAACAGAAATGGTGCATATCAGTGAGACACGCCGTGCTTATGACGCACTTCAATATCCCTTGATGTTCCGCCGTAGAGTTAACTGTTATCAAATTAATATATTTCACCATAACCCAACAATCAAAGAGCCTCCTTAAAACCCAGTTTCTGCTACTGAATTTCACAGCTACTAATTAATGGAGTGCAATGGTGAGAAATGCTATCTGTTGCTGTTCCGTAGTCTTTTAAATCAATTTATGGTCGATATTGATCAGAAAAAATCAAGGAGTGAGGAATATGTCCACTTAAAAGATGCCAAAATCTCACGATATACACGACCTGGTAGCAAAAATTCTCCACATAAAAGTCAAACAAATCATGAAGCATCTTTTGATGGGTAATATATTTGGAACTACTAAGTGCCATATGTATTCAGTAGAGTGGCAGAAACGAGGTCTCCCTCATATCTATAT